>JALAZF010000013.1:13887500-15137500 GCA_022829125.1 Lathyrus tuberosus | reverse complement strand
GTGCACCATTTCTGAATTTACTTAAACATTGTGTGGCATGGTACATGGTAATGAGTGTGTGTCCTCATCCGCGTGTGTTGGATCTGCGTACTTTGACTTTGGCTTGACCTTGACTTGATCTAATGGCTATTGATGAGTCAATTTTGTTGACTGAAGTGCATGGTTACTATGGTGTTTTGCGCGTAATTGGACCTATGACAGATTGTTATTTACACCCCACGCTTCTAAGGCCCAAACGAATTGAACTATGGATTTGCTATGTTTGCACCCCATTCACATTGCATTTCATATTATATTTTCATTTTTGCTACACGTTTCATAATTGATTTTTAAAAATATCAAACATCATCATAAAATTCCACAAAAATTCATGAGCATCATTAAAACATTTAGGAAATTTTCCATGATTTTATTTCTTGATTTTATGACCTTTTTACCCCTGGTCCATAATTTTCTTTGAATTTCCATTTAGATGCATTCTAAGCATGATACATGAATTTGTTTAATTTTGTTCTTGCTCATTACCAACTGTTTTGACATGATTCTTTTTGCATTGATTCACTAATACATTGAAGCATGTTAGATGATTTTTGTTTGATTTTTTAGGTCACTTTATCACATGTCTTGATGCCTATATTTGCACCACTTTGCATGATGATTCAATTTGACCTAATTGCTTTGTTTGAAGTCATTTTGCTCTGAATTTTTGCATGCTATCTTGATGTATGATGCATTTTTGACTTAGGCATTCCAATAATATGCTGGCATAATTTTCCTAAGGCCATTTGATTTTTGTTTGATGCATTACTTTTGAAGCATAATAGCATGTCATGTCATTACAACTTTAGTGCATGTTTACATGAATTCTTTTGTGCACATTTGTATGAGCATTTGCATATGTTATGGGCCATTCATATGATATTATAGGTCTTTGATACACATTATATGTCATCCTTGCATGTTGACTTTCAATTTGAACTTTGTGCATCATTAACATGTATTGTTTGCACTTTCTTTTTGAACTTTCATTTCAATTCTTCTTATATTACTTCTTGAATGTCTTGAAGTTGATTCATAAATACTTTTGAGATGCTTATAAACCATTTTCCATTTAGTTTCAATTCTGGTTGTTGATTTACATGTTCCATTTATGCATGTCCTCTTCATTTCTTTCCATCTTTCATCTACCCCTTCTTCTTGTAACATGTTTAAATGCTAATGGGTGATGATTTTTGCTTATTCACTTGCACTTGTATGATGATATTCACTTGTTGTCCATATGATGCTCATTCTGGTTGTGGTTCTAGGATTTGTTTTCTCATTTAATTCTTTTGAGTTTCATGATGCATTACATGTTCTTTTACTTCTTATACTTCTTATACATGTTTACTAACCATGTAGGGGCTTTGGTAAGTTTCAATTGAGTGTGGATAAGGAATCCACATTCAACTTCTATCCTTTCTCTTTTACAATTCCATTTTGTGTTTTGTTAAGCACTTATGTGCTTTCTTTTAATAACTCATCACTTTCCCCTTGTGAATTACAATTCATCTTCTACTTTAGAAGTGAATTGTTTAATTCATTCTTTCTTTAGACTTTAGGTTGAAACCTCACAAACTTTAGGATCACTCCCTTAACTAATCAATTAGGATTGAGTCTTAGTCCATATAGATTTTTACCTTTACCCTCTCTTGAGTCTTTCATCTTCTCATCTCAAAGAAAACTCCAAACATATAATAAAGGTAGGCATTTATTGCATTTAGGCCTTTCATATAAAGAAAAGATTATAAGGGGTCTTCTCTTGTAATCTTAGAATGTGTAGCATATAGCCCATCTTGGGTCAATGTGTTAAACATTTGATCTTGTATGAGGGACTTAAATGCAATACTTGTTGAAGGTGCAAATAATAAAAAAAACACTTCTTCATTTCTTAATTAACAAAAACACTTAATAAACACAAGTATGCTAGTGTGTTTGAACCTTGACAATTGGAGCTAAGTGTGGAGGTCTTCTTCGCTCTTTTTGCCTTTTAGAAGTTTTTTCCATTTATTTGCATATGACAGTGTATCTGAATCTTAGTCATTGGAATGTGTGCTTTCTTACCCATTCCATCTTGGAATGTGAGAATGCACACATTCCAATGACTAAGATTCAGATACACTGTCATATGCAAATAAATGGAAAAAACTTCTAAAAGGCAAAAACAAACAATAACGTCTTTCCTTCGGGAATTCTTTTCTCATCTCATTCATTCTCAACGCACGAACGCGCTTCTACTCGTTCTCTTGCAAGACGGTAACGCACTCGGGCCAGCGAGCCTGCAACACCTGAGCTAGAACGTAAGCCGTTCTCTAAAAAACACAAACAATTCATCCCTAGTGAGGGGAACTACGTCGCTCTGATTCTCATGCTCCCGATGAGATACGTAGGCAGTGGGGTAGGGCCCATGCGAGCACTTCTTTTATTTTCCCTACATTTGTTTCCCGTTCCTTTTCTTTTCTTTCTCCTTTCTTTCTTTCAGTTCCTTTTCCAGTGTCCTTTTCTATCACCCTTTGATCGAGACAAGCAAGCGTGGATCCCATCGGGTACGATGGACGCGAGGGGGTGCTAATACCTTCCTCTCGCGTAACCGACTCCCGAACCCAGTCCTCTTGGTCGCGAGACCATGCTCTATCCTTTCCTTCAGGTTTATGCGGTGTTTCCTTTCCCTCTCTTGGGATAAATACACATTGCTGGCGACTCTGTTCGGTGCCACTTTCGCGTTTGTACTAGGATGAAAATCCCGGGAGCGACACTTGTAATCTACTGTATTTCCATTTCTGTAATCCTTTGAATTCAATAAAAAGGGGTTTCCCTACCGTTTGATATTTGCAATCTAATTGTCGAAGTTTATTTTGATTAAACCAAAAAAACAATTAATATAATCATTGCATTCATCATTCTCACATCGCGTATTCTTCTTACCTACGAATCTCACGTTTGTTCTCGGTTCTAGAGTCAAACTGTCTCATTCGTATAATACTCGGGCCAATCGTCAGAAAAAGATGGATGATCTTGAGGAAGAAAACAGAGAGTTGAAAGAAGAGATCGATGCTCTGAGAGAGGATATGAGAAAGCTTCGTAACGACATGCAAGACATGACAGAAGCTCAGCTACAAGGAACTGTGATTTCAGAGATCACCTCAACGCCCATAGTGGAGAAGTATGATCCTAGGTATCAAATACCGAAAGATCGTCCTTGGGGCATGTCTGTTAAATATATCCCGGAAGGATATGTTCTGCCGATCACTGAAGATCAGGGAATCACAACAGAAGCCGCTGGGCCTGAAGGTTACAAACTTCGGGAAAGCGAAGATGCCAGAGGCATACTGAAGACTCCTGAAGGTTACAAACTTTGGGAGACGCCAAGACTCACTACCGTAGTCACGGTACCACCCCCTGTGGTGCACACTGTCCCGGAAGGACATATTCCACAGACACCTTCTGGTAAAAAGGAAACTATGTTTGACAGAATGGAGGAATTCCAGGAGCAGTTCTTGGAAATGCAGAAGGAACTGCAAGCCATTCGCGATCTGGATTTATTTGGAAAGGACGTTGCAGATCTCTGCTTGGTCCCAAATGTGAAAGTCCCGCACAAATTTCAAGTTCCCGACTTTGAAAAGTACAAGGGTAACTCTTGCCCTCAAAGTCATCTGGTGATGTACGCTCGGCGGATGTCAGCTCAGACGGAGAATCAGGACCTACTAATCACTACTTCCAGGATAGTTTAACCGGTGCCGCATTAAAATGGTACATGGGTTTAAACCGTGCCACGATCAGTACATTCAGAGATCTTGGCACTGCCTTCGTCCAACAATAAAAATATAATTTGGACATGGCACCCGACAGAGATCAACTCAGATCAATGTCGCAAAAGGACAAGGAAACCTTTAAGGAGTATGCTCAAAGGTGGCGTGAGATTGCCACTCAAATTTGTCCACCTTTTGAGGAAAAAGAGATGACAAAGATCTTCTTAAAGACCTTAAGCTTATTTTACTATGACCGAATGGTTGCCAGTGCGCCCAGTGATTTCACCGAAATGGTTAGCATGGGCGTACGTCTTAAGGAAGCCGTCCGAGAAGGACGTTTGGTAAAAGACACTGGATCGACGAGCGGTACTAAAAAATACGGTAGTGCTCTCCCTAAGAAAAAAGAGCAAGATATTGGGAATATCTCTCTCGGAAAGCAAAGGCGACGTTATCAACCGGTAGCAGCTGTGACTCCTGCTATCAACCCTGCGTCTATTTCTACGTATCAACCTCAGGTTACGCATAGCCAACCTGATCAGCAAAGGACACAACAGCCTCTTCAGCAGGCTCGTCCTCCATACAACAACAACCGTACAACACGGCCACCAGGATTTGATCCTATACCCGTGTCATACGCAGAGCTGTTTCCATTACTACTGGTTAAGGGGCACATTCAGACTAAATCTCCTCTTACAGTACCAAAAAATCCGCCGTTTTGGTTTAAGGTGGATCAAACATGCCCTTATCATCAAGGAGGATCGGGGCATAATATAGAAAATTATCTCAATTTCAAGTCCGACGTGCAAAAACTTGTTAGGAGCGGGGTCTTATCCTTCAAGGATACAAATCCTAATGTTCTCACAAACCCGTTGCCTCAACATGAGAAGGCTGCAGTCAATTTGATAGAAGGAGAGACTAACGATGTCTATCAAATTCACGATGTACTCTTGTTGAAAACCAATTTGGTCAAGATGCATTGTAGACATAGTGGATATGACCATGTGCCACCTCATAACTATCATCAGTGTGATGTCTGCTCTAAAAACAATCAGGGATGTTCTGTGGTGCAAGCAGCTCTGCAAGAACAGATGGATCTTGGATGGATCCAAAAGCACCGAGTTCGTGGAGTTAACATGGTTTACACGAATTCTAACGTTATTCAGAACCACGATATCCGTGCAATGAATTTCAACTTGGTGGTGATGCACTCAAGGCAAAGCTAGTATCATAATCTGCCGCGGCACGATTACAGTTCCTATCTGATTTGCTCGGTAAATAAACAGGGTTGCTCTTTCATACAAGAGGCCCTCCAGCGTCAGATGGATCTTGGATGGATCCAAGACTACCATGATAGGAACTCCTATCAAATCAACATGGTTCAGATCTTCGATATTCGCGTGATGAATACCAACCTGGTAGAGTTACATGCTGAGCAGGTTCGACTCGGATTCTTAATATCACACAACTATCAAAGCTGTAAAGCGAGTTGCGAAAACGATCGAGGTTGTACCCTTGTCCAGGAGGCACTTCAGCACTTGTTAAATCATTGGTGGATGCCAATCTACATGGATGAAGATACTCAGCAGATTAGTATCAGTAACAGGAATCCTACTCGGCGTCAGAGTCAGGATGTCCGATCTATGGAAGCTAACCTAGTGAGGTTACATTGTATTCAAAGTGGGCGTGGCCAGGTGCCACCACACAACTATGAACGTTGCGGCGTCTGTTCGGAAAGTAACCAAGGGTGTTACCTTGTGAGAGCAGCTCTTCAGGGTCAGGTAGATCGTGGAGAGATTCGCCCATATCCGGGTTCTGGACCCATCAATTGGACGCCGAACTACCTTGCCGAGCAAGTTGAGGATGTTATCACAATCTCTGGTCATCACAGGACCAGGGATGTTTTTGCCATTATCCCTCTACTTGACGAATCTAGGGTTCCCAACCGGGAACGGATCGAGATTAATTATGATGGTCAGAAAAATCAGAAGGCTCCTGTAGTTATCTATCTGCCGGGACCACTACCGTATGAATCAGCTAAGGCAATCCCTTACAAATACGGTGCAACGATAATTGAAAATGGAAAGGAAATTCCATTACCCTCCGTCGTGAATATTGCAGACATCAGTCGTGTAACACGGAGCGGTCGAATCTTCAACCGGGGAGTTGGAGAACCTAACAAGGAAAAGGAACTTCAGACGGAAACTCCTGATCCACCAGTCGGTCAATCCAGTAATCCCGACCTTTCAAAAACCGATGATGAGATGCTGAAGCTCATCCAAAGGTGTGAATACAACATTGTGGATCAACTGTTACAAACTCCTTCAAAGATCTCGGTATTATCACTGTTACTCAGTTCAGAAGCCCACAAGGAGGCTCTACAGAAAGTCTTGGAGCAAGCCTTTGTGGAACAGGATGTAACAACCAGACAGTTTGATAGCATTGTCTCTAACATCACTTCCTGCAATAATTTGGGATTTAGTGATGAGGAATTACCCGAAGAGGGTCGTCGTCATAACATGGCGCTCAACATTACAGTTAACTGCCAGGACGATGCTTTAGCCAGCGTACTGGTAGACACAGGGTCAGCCCTGAATGTTATGCCGAAGTCCACTTTGATGCAATTATCATTCAAAGGCCCTTCGATGAGAATCAGCGATGTCGTCGTCAAAACGATCGATGGATCCAGAAAAATAGTTATTGGCAAAGTCGACCTTCCCATGACTATCGGTCCTCACACTTTCCAAGTCACTTTCCAGGTCATGGACATCCGGGCAACATACAGTTGTTTATTAGGAAGACCTTGGATACATCAGGCTGGAGAGGTCACTTCGACCCTCCACCAAAAGCTAAAGTTCGTTCAGAACGATCAGCTCGTCACGGTCTGTGGAGAACATGCCTTGCTCGTGAGTAGCTTATCATCATCTACTGGTATAGAACCCGAGGAGGTTATTGGAACTCAGTTCCAAGCACTGTCGGTGAGCAAGAACAATCAGTTCAAAGAAGGAACTTTCATTTCTTCATACAACGATGCTATCAAAGCGGTCGAGAGTACCGATACAACCGGATGGGGACAGCTTGTCATTCCTATTGACAATAAAACAAAGAAGGGTCTTGGTTTTTCTACAACCTGTACCTAGACAGCTGCCAGCGATGGGAGTCTTCATCCTATTCAGAACTTCTTCCACAATGGAGGTTTCCTTCACCCAGTGCCTCAGGCAATACATGTTATTAATGAGGAAGATCCCTTTGACACAGATGAAGAATGGAAGTCCTATCTTAACGAGGACGGTTATATGTCTCAGGAAGAGGTGCCTATACCATTTTGCTATCCTGCACAGAGTCCGAGATTTATACCAAGGTCAGACGTCGAAATGATCTATGGAGATTGTGATCCGGAAGGATGTCGTGCTCCGCCAAATTCATTAGAGGAGGACACTCTGATGAAGGACAACTTTGACTACAACTACTATGGCCCAATGGATGGTCTGCCAATGTGGCAACCTTATCCAGGAAACTTGGGGCAAGAGAGTTAGCCGAACAATGAAAATCAGCTGACCGTCATTAAACAGAATACCTGTGTCCCCACTATGTCATGGGATCAACACTCAGGTCATTCAGAAACTACTCAACATGAAGATGAATTTGCAACGTTTGCAGGACTTGAATTCATCAACTATGCTTTTCCTGAGGTTAACGTCATCGAGAGAGATGACTCCTCCAGTTCCAAAGAAGTTTGGGACACTCTGGGACAATCGACTGGAAAATATGACTATATGGTCAAGTACACCGCTCCCGAAAGCTCTCGTCGTATCAGGCTCGAAGACATCCAGCCAACTGGATGGAGAGATACAGCTGAGAGCACAAATGCTATGCAAAATGCAACTGAGGAATTCTCCTACGACAATTCTGCCTGGGAGACAGATTCTAATGATCCTGCTCCACCAGAAATCAGCGTCATTTCTGAAGACAAATCAAGGAAGGTGCCAGACTTTGTGATTCACCGAGGAGTTCGCCGCCAATGGGTTGCCGTCGAGGTTCCGAAGATTGTTCATCAGTCAAAGTAATTGCCATCTTTAACCTTTCACCCTGCCTAGGTGAAACGGATGTTTTGATAGGGCTCGCTTTCTGTAAATTATCCCTCTTCGCTTAGCCCAAAGTGACAGAGTTTTGTTTTATAGGGCTGTAGTTTCAGGAATCGACTTGTTCATTAATAAAATAACGTCGTTCTGTAATTTCTGCATTAATTGTTGTTTTCTTTTTTTGCTTTTTCAAAAAATGGTAATCCTAAAAAACAATTCAAAAAAACAAGCAGTAAAATAAAAACACTGCACACACTTGCATTTTCTCTATCTCTTTTAAACACGAATCATCATGTCATGCAGATTGCTTTTTTTAAACCCAGTTGAAACATACGATCCGATGCCTTCTCCTAACTTTGAGTTCCCGGTATTCGAGGCTGAAGAAGAAAATGACGACAAAATTCCAGAAGAGATCTCTCGACTACTCAGACAAGAGGAAAGGTCCATTGAACCTCACAAAGAGCCGTTGGAAACGGTAAACTTGGGTATAGAAAAAGAGAGAAAAGAAATCAGGATTGAGGCACTGCTCAGTTCAACTGCCAAAAAGAGTTTGATAAAGCTTCTCAAAGAATTCCCCGATGTATTCGCTTGGTCCTATCAGGATATGCCAGGGTTGGATACCAGCATCGTGGAACATCATTTACCTTTAAGATTGGAATGTCCGCCAGTAAAGCAAAGGTTGAGACGGACTCACCCGGACATGGCCATCAAAATCAAAGAGGAGGTAAAGAAACAGATCAACGCAGGTTTCCTCGCTACATCTGAATATCCTCAATGGTTAGCCAACATCGTACCCGTTCCCAAAAAGGACGGAAGGGTCAGAATGTGTGTTGATTACAGGGATCTAAACAAGGCTAGTCCAAAGGACGACTTTCCTTTACCACATATTGACATGCTGGTAGACAGTACAACAAAGTTCAAAGTCTTCTTCTTCATGGATGGATTCTCGGGCTATAACCAGATCAAAATGGCGCCGAAAGACATGGAGAAAACTTCATTCATTACCCCATGGGGTACCTTTTGTTACAAGGTAATGTCGTTCGGTTTGAAGAACACCGGGGCAACCTATCAAAGGGCCATGACTACTCTGTTTCATGACATGATACACAAAGAGATAGAGGTATATGTCGATGACATGATTGCAAAATCTAAGACAGAAGAGGAGCATGTGACCCACCAGTCAAAACTATTCGAGCGTTTGCGAAAGTACAAACTCCGATTGAATCCCAACAAGTGCACCTTCGGTGTCCGTTCAGGGAAACTACTAGGGTTCATCGTCAACCAGAAAGGAATTGAGGTTGATCCTGACAAGGTCAAGGCCATTCAAGAAATGCCTTCTTCGAAAACTGAAAAACAAGTTAGAGGATTCCTGGGACGTTTGAACTACATCTCTAGATTCACATTCCTCATGACCGCCACATGTGCGCCGATTTTCAAATTACTCAAAAAGAACCAGGATTGCGTTTGGACAGAAGATTGTCAAACCGCCTTCGACAGTATCAAGGAATATCTGTTGAATCCTCCGATTCTATCACCTCCAGTGGAAGGAAGACCACTGATCATTTACCTCACAGTCCTAAAGGACTCAATGGGATGTGTACTTGGCCAACAAGACGAAACCAAAAAAAGAGAGTCTGCCATTTACTATTTGAGCAAGAAATTCACCGACTGCGAGACTCGGTACACGATGCTTGAGAAAACTTGTTGCGCTTTGGCTTGGGCAGCCAAACGTCTTCGCCAATACATGATTCGTCATACTACTTGGTTAATCTCCGAAATGGATCCAATCAAGTATGTATTTGAAAAACCTGCTCTCACGGGAAGGATTGCCCGTTTGCAGATGTTATTATCAGAATATGACCTAGAGTACCACGCTCAGAAAGCCGTTAAGGGGAGTATTTTAGCCGATCATTTGGCTCATCAACCGATTGACAATCAAGAATATATCGGGTTTGACTTCCCAAACGAATATGTCATGTATCTAAAAATGAAAGATTGCAATGAACCGTTACCCAGTGAAGGGCCAGAACCAGGTTCCCAATGGGGACTAATCTTTGACGGAGCAGTTAATCATTATGGAAACGGAATTGGGGCAATAATTATTACCCCTCAGGGTACCCACATTCCTTTCACCGCCAGACTTACGTTCAAATGTACGAACAACGAGGCCGAATACGAAGCTTATATTATGGGTCTCGAAGAAGCGATTGATTTAAGGATCAAAAACTTGGACGTATACGACGATTCAGCCTTGGTTATCAACCATATAAAAGGAGATTGGAACACATACCAATCAAGACTAATTCCTTACAAAGACTATGCAAGAAGGTTGTTACCCTTCTTTAACAGAGTCGAGTTTCATCATATCCCTCGTGAGGAGAATCACATGGTTGATGCATTAGCCACCATCTCTTCCATGATTAGTGTAGGTCAATGGAACAACCTACCTAAGATCGACATAATGCGCCTTGAAAGGCCCGCTTACATCTTCGCGATCGAAGCAGTCCTAGATGACAGACCTTGGTATCACGATATCAAATGCTTCCTTCAGAAACAACAGTACCCACCTGGGGCACTAAGGAAGGACAGAAAAACCCTCAGAAGATTGGCTGGAAACTTCTTCCTGAGCAGTGATACTCTCTATAAGAGAAATTTTGACATGGTCTTGCTCCGATGCGTAGACAGACTAGAAGCAGACATGCTTATGAAAGAAATTCATGAAGGATCCTTTGGCACTCATGCCAATGGACACACAATGGCGAGAAAAATTTTAAGAGCAGGGTACTATTGGTTGACAATGGAATCCGACTGCTACAAGTACATGAGGAGGTGTCACAAGTGTCAGATATACTCCGACAAAATTCATGTACCGCCATCACATCTCAAAGTTCTCTCTTCCCCATGGCCATTTTCCATATGGGGAATCGACATGATTGGCATGATTGAGCCCAAGGCTTCAAACGGACATCGGTTCATCCTGGTGGCCATTGACTATTTCACCAAGTGGGTCGAAGCAGCGTCATTTGCTAATGTAACCCGACAAGTGGTGGTCCGCTTTATCAAAAACAATATCATCTGCCGTTATGGTGTTCCAAGCGAGATCATTACTGATAATGGATCTAACTTAAACAATAAGATGATGAAAGAGTTGTGCGCAGAGTTCAAGATCGAACACCATAACTAATCTCCCTACCGACCCAAGATGAACGGAGCGGTAGAAGCGACTAACAAGAACATCAAGAGGATCATTCAGAAGATGGTTGTAATCTACAAAGTCTGGCACGAGATGCTACCCTTTGCTCTTCACGGTTATCAGACATCTGCCCGCACTTCAACAGGGGCAACCCCTTTCTCTCTAGTATATGGCATGGAGGCAGTGCTCCCCATAGAGGTAGAGATCCCGTCAATCCGAGTATTGATAGAAGCTAAGCTCACCGAAGCTGAATGGTGTCAAAGCCGACACGACGAACTGAATCTGATCGAGGAGAAGCGAATCACGGCACTACGCCATGGTCAGTTGTATCAACAGAGAATGAAGAGGGCGTTTGACAAAAGGTCCGACCTCGTGTCTTCAGAAAAGGAGACCTCGTGCTCAAAAAGATACAATCATTTCTCACTGATTCACGAGGTAAATGGACTCCGAATTATGATGGCCCCTATGTGGTCACAAAACCTTTCTCAGGCGGCGCCTTGAGACTTGCAACCATGGATGGAGAGGAATTTGCCTATCCCACGAATGTTGATGTAGTCAAGAAATACTTCGCCTAAACTAAAAAAAAAAAAAAAACGTCTCGGTAGATTGAAAACCCGAAAGGGCGGTTCAGGCAAAAGTTAGAGACGTGGAAAAAGTCATCCCGGTGGATTGGAAACATCACAGTACAATCCAGGCAAAAATTAGGGATAATGGCAAGTAACTATGTTCAACAGAGGCAAGTCCCTCAGCAGCAGTTACATCATCCGCCAGAAAACTCCAGTCAAAGTTATCTTCGACAGAAGCTCAGGATGTCCGGAATTCAAAGTTGGTAGAAGGATAGTGGTCGTTATGTTTCAACGTAGCCTTTTGCCCTGTAAATTACCATTTTCTAACTTTGTAAATACTCTTTGGAATCACGCGTTTGACTTATCTCCATCTTATCAATAAAATTTGAGCCTTTGTGCTTTTGTTTGTAATTCTTATTTGTTTTAGCTTTACGGAACGACATTTTGATATGATTAACGATTCTTGAAATAAAACAAAAATGAATTTACTTGTTAAAACTTTTTCTGCTTTTAAATTAAAGATGACAATTTCTTTTGACTGTTGAACATCAGAAGAACATCGGTCGCTTCTCCAGAAATAATCGAACCTCAAAGTGCAGAATCAAAGTACTCATTCTAACCCAGTACGCCTGAATGAAGGGGTCGACTGTATCAGAGACCTTGTTTCGTCTGACACGCCTCGGCCGAGTTCTTATCTCCTAAGCCCGATCAACGGTATTCCCCGCAGGGACTATCTCTCCTAAGCAAGGTGGAATTGCAATTCTGAACCAACGGTACTTCTTCGCCCCGCGATGGCCGAGTATCCAGTCGTGTTCACTTGTCAGTTTGTATGTCGCGTCCGTTTTGTCAGCATAAACATACATGCATCATTGCATTATTGATTTGCTTTCACATTTCATATTGCATCATTATCACTCTAGTCGGCTTTGTCCCCTAGTGATAAAAGTCCTCTCAATCGAGTTGTCAGTCCTTTCCTCGTCAGGAAGTGTTACGTCTGAACATTCTCTCTCCTCCAGTTTTATTTCTGGATTGGAGTGGGGTCCTCGACCACTTTGATAACTTGAACCTCTGAAAGACCAGAGAGCCCTCAGTTAACATCACTCTTCGCCATTGAAGATGATATCCTTGTTTTCCCGGATTAAAGAAAATCCCGAGAGAAAGCCTCATAAATCGGAGATTCGGCAGTACGGCAGTTTTTCTCCGAAAAACCCACTGATGAAAAGGTCATCGGCACCTCAAAATTGGATCACATCATATGGCATTTCTCCGAGAAGATCTCCGAGAAAAGTATGATGTAAGGACCCCAAGCAAATACAGTCTCTCAAGGGACTCACATTCCCCAAGTAGAGTCAACAAATGGCATCTCCAATAGAGAAGTTTGTACACCTTTACAACTCAGACGACTGGGTTCCCCAGCAAGTCTGACATCGAAACTTTTTCCACTCAAATGGCATCTCCCCAGGAAAATTCGGCGAGAAGTTTGAAGGAAAGCCGCTATGAATAGCGTCCCCTGTCAGTAAAGTTTATTGACGAAAGAAACTAAGACCAGTTCCTCGGTAGGAAACCAGGATCGAGGGGAAGTTTACATCAGAAACTAAGACCAGTTCCTCGGTAGGAAACCAGGATCGAGGGGAAATTTACATCAGAAACTAAGACCAGTTCCTTGGTAGGAAACCAGGATCGAGGGGAAGTTTATTTTAGAAACTGAGACCAGTTCCTTGGCTGAAGACCAGGATCGAGGGGAAGTTTACCTTTTCTAAGCATCATTGCTTAGCTAAAGAAGAAGAATGCGTAAGCTACCATTCATAACCACCATCAAAATTTCGGGTATTCTGATATTTAATCCTCTTGCACCCCGAATGCCCGAATACCTTCGTCATTCACACCTTCGTGTCCAAGAAGATTAAATAGGGGCATTTGTCATACCCCAAATTTTGACCACTAAGATTTCCCATCATTGTGAAAATCATCATCACAATATGGAGGAACCATCATACTTCATCAGTCTCCCCAAAGATGGGTGAGCATTCACTACAATCAAAATTAGGGTTTCAAGCCCTCTCTGAGTGCTTAGACAAAGGGTCAATCAAGGAATGACATGATCTTCAACTTGTCTGACCTCTCAAACATCCACAATGGATCAAAAGGACTCCCACTTCAAAGATCAAGCACAAGGCTTCTCCCTTCTAGGTGGATTAAGTCTCAAGATCGACAGTGTCACCAAATTAGGGTTTTGGTCGACCAGGGCCTCCAGATGGAAAATTTTCATCTGGGCACAAGCCAATGATCCAAAACCTAACCTAATATACTCCATGGAACCTCATGGACCCAATCATCAAGTCAATTTTGCCTCAGGGGATGCATTCATCAAAAATCAAGAATTAGGGTTTCTTGACCTAATTCACCCCTAAGTTGACTTTTAGGGAAAATCATGAGCCAAGACCTCAAGAGAGGGTTTGAGGGTCTCTAATGCACTATATTGATCCATTTGGAACAATGGATTAATCCAAGAAGCTTGAGCAACAAGTCTCAATTTCATCTGCACCACAATTAGGGTTTTAAGGAAAAAGTCAACTGTAACTTTGATTTTTGACCAGGACATGCTTCCAAGCCCTATGACATGCATAAATATACCCTATGACACCCATGGAACATGTCCGTCAAGTTTTATTTAGGTCAAGGACATGATTTCCTGAAGAATTGCACAGTTTGGAATTCATCTGATAAAAAGTCAACTGTGCACAAAAGTCAACTTTGACTTTTTGAGATTTTTCACCAAAATGGATTTTTAACCCTAAAATGATGTTAATGTATGATTTGAATCATCATTCATCAAGAAAAATCAAGAAAAGTTGGGTAACTTGTAAAAGGGGTAACCATAAAAAACTTAGAAAATTTTCTAAGTTAAAAATAAAGTGGCTAGGGTACCAACTTTGGAGGGTCATAACTCCTAAACCACAAAGCCATTTTCTCCCATCCAAGGCTTGATTTGTAGATCTCATTGCCCTCTACAAAAACTTCACTAGACCTAATTCCAACTCCTCATGGATTTTGAGTTATGGAGTGATCAAAATCAAGAAAAGTCTCTTTGTTTCAACACTTAGTGAAAATTTCACTAAGTCAGATTTTACCCTACTTTTTGCCAAATGTAGGGGGATTTTTCACTTGGATTCAAAAGAGATCAAAACCAAATATGTTCAAACAATTGTTGTATCATGTAAGGGCTTTCCAAAATGACCAAGAACATTACCAAATTCAATTTGAGTCATGAGATATGACATTGGAAAGTTGCCTTGCTGAAATCTGCCAAGGCAAGGCAGAATTTGCATTTTTGCTCGATTTGCCAAAATCAGCCAAATCCAAATGCTCCTACCCACTTGGACACCTCTGAGTATTAAATCTAAAGGGGACAATCACTGAGCCAAGCCTCCAATGTCTTTGGAACAAGAAATAGCATGTTGAACCTAGAATGGCCAAAATAGGGACAAGACTCCAATTTTGGATTAGAGCATTCAATGGAAGCATCAAGGTGGCATGGACTGAGCCATTCTCAATTGAATTCAGTCAAGACTTATCCAAGACCAAGGGAACCACAGCCCTGTGCCCTAACCTCTAGTCAATGGCTAGAGGAGACTTGGATTTCCATTAGCCAACATTGAACAAACACCTACTGCAGTTGCCATTCACTGTGGATCCCAAAACAAACTTGCTCTACTATAAATAGAGCTCAATTGTGATTAGTTTGAGTACACCAAAGCCATCAAACAGATGCTTTCCTCAAAATCTCTTCTTTCACTCCAATTTTGCCTTCTAAGGCAAGTCACTATCGGGTTTTGAGTTTGAGAGCTTTTCCAATCAAACCAATCACTCACACACCTCACATACATCATATAGAAGTGATCCAAACACTCACATAACATCTGGAACACAGATTTCACAAAATCACCAGTCAATTGCTCAAGGTTTTAACCAAAGTGCAGTTGAGATGCCATGAAGTGATCCAGCCATTCTCAGTCAATTCCAAGCATTCAAACACACTCCATAGGGTGTAGGGAAGCTGTTCAGATCATCACAATTCATCCGTAACACCTCCTACTCAGAAATCAATTTGCTCTTGCTGTCACGACCTAGAGGTAAGCCTAAACTTGGTCATCTCTCAATCTATGCATATTTCCTCGCACAATACTTTTGCCAAATGTTCATAATCATGCATGGAAAGTTTCCCCTCAAGTAATTTCTTTGCTTGAATCGTGTATCAAAAACCCTAGCCTTCATGCAGAAATTAGGGTTCTTGAGGATTTTTCATGATTTCGTGTTATATGTTTAATTTAAATGAAATTAAATACCATAGACATGATCGTGAGGTTGAAACGAGTTGATTGGTATGTGGATTACATGATATGATTAAGTATTCAGTGAGATTGGAGAGAAAATGCAAATCTGGGCCAAGCTGAAACACGCGCGTGTTCTTCAGCTGTTCTTGGCGCTATTTTTCATAAATTCAAATATTTGAATTTTGTGATTTTATTTAATTGATTCAAAAATTAATTTCTCTCTGAGTTTTAATGATTTTGAGTTGGTTCTTTTTTTAATAATTCACAAAAATGTTAAAATATTTTATTTTCCCAAAAAATCCCAAAAATATTATTTATTGTATATAATTGATATTTTTGCAAAGAATTAATGTTTTAATTGTTTTTGACATTTAAAATATTTTTTCCACCTTGATTTTGCAACTTTTAATGCTTTCTAATTATTTTGTAGGTCAATACTTAATTTTTGAAGCATTAATCCAAGATCACAATTTGTTTTCCATATGTTAAACAATTTTAATCATTTTAATTGAATTTTTATTCAATTAAATACATTTTTGAAAATAAATTAGGGTTTTCGGATTAATTTAACCCTCATAAATCATTTTCAAAACACTTTGGGCCTCTAATAGAGTGTAAGACCCAATCCTTTTTTTGACCAAACCATTTTTGGGCCTCAGTATATTGTATAAGTCTCGATACCGTCAAAAACAAACGGCACAATCGTCGCCTTTTGAAAAATAACCTTGGGCCTCTCCTTGAGCTATAAGACCCATTCAAAACTTTTGGGCCTCTAAATAGAGTGTAAGACCCAATCCCCTTTTAACCAAAACATTTTGGGTCTCACTTATTGTATAAGTCCCTCTGCGTTAAAAGAAAACCTCGGCGCGATCGCCATTTCAAACGAAAAAATCAACTAGGCCTACCCTCGTGTTATAAGCCCCCACTCTTTTTCTTTAAACTTTTTGGGCCTCTTGAGAGAGTGTAAGACCCATCCCTTTGTACAGAAAACAATTTTTGGGTCACAGTCACTTGTATAAGTCCCTCTGTACAAATTCAAACAGTGCGCTCACTGATAAAACCCTGGGCCTCTCCTTGAGCTGTAAGCCCCAAATCTTTCTTTCTCAAAACACTTTCTCCTTTAATTTTGAATATACTGTTGTTTTCAATCTTTCTTTGTTGAACAACTAACCAAACAGCATGGAAGCTCTATAACCGGTAAGTGTTTATACGCTTTCATTTTCCGCTTTCATATACATATAACTGTATTGTGGGGCTGTTTCGCTGTAAGTCTTCTTTCATAAACTCATATCAACTGTGTAATAATAGTATAGATATTTAGAGTTTTCCCGGCCACTACGTCTAGAACTAGGTGACGCCGTTTCGGTTATTCGTAGAAATAGACAACTAGATCGCCAATAGGATCACCAGATACAGTCTTCTCTTCGGCTGTCCTCATTAGGAATTGTCAAGAAACTCTGTTCCCAGAGATGAATGTATTCTCCGTGAATGGCATCTTTGAGTTTCTTCCAAATTCTCGAACTTTCCTGACTTGATCTATTCCTTGTGAATAGCTTGCCTTGAATTTCTCGGGGTTTGGGGACCCACGGGCTTCTTAAAAGCATCGGCCTCCTCTTGGGCATCGTACAAGAACCCACAGGCTTCCTAAAAGCAACCCCGCCTCCTCTTGGGCTTAGTACAAGGACCCTCCGGCTTCTTAGAAGTATTCACAGCCTCCTCTTAGACTTCGTATAATGATCTCTTCATCCGGGAATGATAGCCTCCTCTTGGGCTTCGTACAAGGACCGATCGGCTTCTTAAAAGTTTCCAGCCTCCTCTTGGGCTTCGTACAAATTGTCCCGACGTCCTCCTAGAGGTATAGGAACAGAACTTAGTCATCTGCATAGAACAGTCCTTTCATAGAGTCTACTACTGTTTCTCAAAGCACAGTACAAAAGATGAGACTCTAGACTTGGACAGTCTAATCTCCTTGAGTCTCAAAGACATTCTCAAGTGCCCCCTTCATTAAATAGGAAGGAAACCCGCAGACTCGGACAGTCTCGATACCCTTCGGATTTCCCACTTCCTTAAGGAACAGGAATAACCCGGATCCTCGAATCAAATCCTTGAGTACAGTGTTGCTCATATAAGAACTGATTTTCTCTTTAAAATTAGTATACTGGACCTGTCACTCAACTGAAACAGTAACCATAGCCTCCTCTTAGGCTTTGTATAATGATCCTTCTCCAGTTACAATAGCCTCTCTCTTGGGCTTTGTACAATGATTCTCTCCAACGGAGTCAAACAACGTTTAGCCTCTTTCTCGGGCTTTGTACGAGACACAAAAGAGACTCCCTCGTTGAGTCAATCACCTTTTTGCCTCCATCTCGGGCTTTATACGAGATACAAAAAGGTTCTTATTGAGCCAAACAAACAACAGCCTCTATCTCAGGCTTCGTACGAGATACAAAAAACTCTCTTGTTGAGTCAAATAGCCTCCATCTCAGGCTTTATACGAGATACCAAAAGACTCCATCGTCGAGTCAAAACTTTTTAGCCTCCTCTTAGGCTTTGTATAAGGAAAACCTTTTAGCCTCCTCTTAGGCTTTGTATAAGAAAACCACTGGTTGATCTAATCAACCTTTTAGCATCAAAGCTGTGCCTCGTTCACAGTACACAAACATCAACAACTCATTCCCCTTCATCTAATTGCTGTAAACGGCAAGCCTCTGGATCATCTACATACATGCCACTGTCCCTCTTTTAGCATGAGAAATTCCTAAGGAAAGAAGCATTGCTCTACACTGAGTTAAAGTCTTCTCCTTCAGGTTAAAATCCCCTTTAAAGGAAATTATGGCATTGCCGAATTCACACATCCCGGTTAAAGTAATCCTCCTTTATAATCAGTCACCCAACAGTTGTGACAGACAAACCTCTTTAGAGATGACAAATTCTCTCTAAAGACAACACCTTTCAGCTTCACATCTTGGGCTTTGAACAAGATATATATCACCTTTCGCTTCACGTCTTGGGCTTTGAACAAGACACCAAAACACCCATTTCCTCCCATAGAATAGGAGGAACTACGAACACTCAGATTTCCCTGTTTCGGTAAACGGGAATACGTAGGCATAAGATTGAAAGAAAAATCTTAGCGAGCACACTAAACAAAAACCCAAAATCTCATACTTTCATATATATTCGTCCTAACATCTCAACCGATAGCCTAAAGCACCCCTCGTCAACAAAATAAACCTAGGAAAAACCCCGAATCTTTGTAGCATCTGTAAACCAACAGTTTTGACTGTTTAATCTCAGTATGCAAGCAGGGTTAGTTGGAGACATCTATTTCCCTTCCTTCATCAGCTTTAATAGGATAAAAATGAATCGAACTGTAGTACCAGAGCGATCGTGCTTCGCAACCACATCCAAAAATCACTCGCTACAGACATACAGACTAATAGATGAACACGACTGGATACTCTGCACTTTGAGGTTCGATTACTTTTGGAGAAGCGATCGATGTTCTTTCGATGTTTAGCAGTCAAAAGAATTGCCATCTTTATTTTAAAAGCAGAAAATTTTTTACAAGTAAATTCATTTTTGTTTTATTTTAAGAATCGTTGATCACGTTAAAATGTCGCTCAGTAAAGCTAAAACAAATAAGAATTGCAAACAAAAGCACTAGGGCTCAAATTTTATTGATAGGATGGAAATCAGCCAAACGCGTGATTCCATGGAGTATTTACAAAGTTAGAAAATGGTAATTTAAGGGAAAAAGGGCTACCTTGAAACATTACGACCGCTATCCTTCTACCAACTTTGAATTCTAGACATCCTGAGCTTCTGTCGAAGATGACCTTGACCGGGGTTTTCCTGACCGATGGCATTACTGCTGCTGAGGGATTTGCCCCTTTGTTGAGCATAGTTACTTGCCATTATCCCTAATTTTTGACTGGATTGTACTGTGATGTTTCCAATGCACCGGGATGATTTTTACTTATGTCTCTAATTTTTGCCTGGACCGCCCTTTCGGGTTTTCAATCCACCGAGACTTTTTTTTATCTAGGCGAAGTATTTCTTGACTACATCAACATTCGTGGGGTAGGCAAATTTCTCTCCGTCCATGGTTGCGAGTTTCAAGGCACCGCCTGAGAAAGCTTTCTTGACCATATATGGGCCGTCATAATTCGGAGTCCATTTGCCCCAGGAATCAGTGAGAAAGGTTTGGATCTTTTTTAGCACGAGGTCTCCTTTCCTGAAGACACGAGGTCGGACCTTTTTGTCAAACGCCTTCTTCATTCTTTGCTGATATAACTGACCATGGCATAGTGCCGTTATTCGCTTCTCTTTGATCAGATTCAGTTCATCGTGTCGACTTTGACACCATTCAGCCTCTGTTAACTTGGCTTCCATCAATACCCAGATCGATGGGATCTCTACTTCTATGGGGAGCACTGCCTCCATGTCGTATACTAGAGAGAATGGGGTTGCCCCTGTTGAAGTCCAGACAGATGTACGATAACCGTGAAGAGCGAAGGGTAGTATTTCGTTCCAGTCTTTGTAGGTTACAACCATCATTTGAAAAATCTTCTTGATGTTCTTGTTAGCCGCTTCTACCGCTCCGTTCATCTTAGGTCGGTAGGGAGATGAGTTATGGTGTTCGATCTTGAACTCAGCGCACAACTCTTTCATCATTTTTTTGTTCAAGTTCGATCCATTATCGGTAATGATCTGGCTTGGAACACCATAACGGCAGATGAGATTGTTTTTGATAAATCGGACCACCACTTGTCGGGTTACATTGGCGTATGATGTTGCTTCAACCCACTTGGTGAATTAGTCAATGGCTACCAGGATGGACCAATGTCCGTTTGAAGCTTTGGGTTCGATCATGCCAATCATATCGATTCCCCATATGGAAAAAGGTCATGGGGAAGAGAGAACTTTGAGATGTGTTGGCGGTACATAGATTTTGTCAGCGTATATTTGACACTTGTGACATCTCTTCATGTACTTGTAGCAGTCGGATTCCATGGTTAACCAATAGTACACTGCTCTCAGAATTTTTCTCACCATTGTGTGTCTGTTGGCATGGGTGCCAAAGGATCCTTCATGAATTTCCTTTATCAGCAGGTTTGCTTCTGGTCTGTCTACACATCGGAGCAAGACCATGTCAAAGCTTCTCTTATAGAGTGTATCACCGCTTAGAAAGAAGCTGCCAGCCAGTCTCCTGAGAGTCTTTCTGTCCCTTTTTAATGCCCCAGGAGGGTACTCTTGTTTCTGAAGGAAACATTTGATATCGTGATACCAAGGTTTGTCGTCTATGACTGCTTCAATCGTGAAGATGTAAGCGGGCCGTTCCAGGCGCATTATGTTGATCTTTCGTATGTCATTCCATTGACCTATACTAATCATGGAAGAGAGAGTGGCTAAGGCATCAGCCATGTGATTCTCTTCATGAGGGATGTGATGAAACTCGATTCTGTTGAAGAAGGGTAACAACCTTCTCGCGTAGTCTTTGTAAGGAATCAGTCCTGATTGGTATGTGTTCCAATCTCCTTTGATCTGATTAATAACCAGGGCTGAATCACCATATACATCCAAGTTTTTGATCCTTAATTCGATCGTTTCTTCGAGACCCATGATACAAGCTTCGTATTTGGCCTCGTTGTTTATGCACTTGAATGTCAGTCGGGCGGTGAAAGGAATGTGGGTACCCTGAGGTGTTATGATGATTTCCCCAATTCCATTTCCATAATGATTGACAGCTCTGTCAAAGATAAGTCCCCATTGGGAACCTGGTTCTGGCCCTTCATTGGGTAGCGGTTCATCACTATCTTTCATTTTCAAGTACATGACATCTTCGTCTGGGAAGTCAAATCCGACTGATTCCTGATCGTCAATCGGTTGATGAGGCAAATGATTGGCTAAAACACTTCCCTTGACGGCTTTCTAAGCATGGTACTCAATGTCGTATTCCGATAACAACGTCTGCCAACGGGCAATCCTTCCCGTGAGAGAAGGCTTTTCAAAGATGTACTTGATCGGATCCATTTCTGAGATTAACCAAGTAGTGTGGAAAATAATGTACTGGCGAAGACGTTTGGCTGCCCAAGCCAGAGCACAGTAAGTTTTCTCAAGCATAGTGTACCAAGTTTCACAGTCTGTGAATTTCTTGCTCAGATAATAGATGGCAGACTCCTTCCTTTTTGTTTCGTCTTGTTGACCAAGCACGCAACCCATGGAGTCTTCCAAGACTATTAAGTAAATGATTAGTGGCCTTCCTTCCACTGGAGGTGATAGAATCGGCGGGTTCAACAGGTATTCCTTGATACTGTCGAAGGCGGTTTGGCAGTCTTCTGTCCAAATGTAGTCCTGATTCTTTTTGAGTAATTTGAAGATCGGCGCGCATGTCGCGGTAATGAGGAATAAAAATCTGGAGATGTAGTTCAAACGTCCCAGGAACCCCCTGACTTGTTTTTCAGTCCACGGAGAAGGCATTTCTTGAATGGCCTTGACCTTGTCAGGATCAACCTCAATTCCTTTCTGGCTTACGATGAACCCTAGCAGTTTTCCTGAGCGGACACCGAAGGTGCACTTGTTGGGATTCAAGCGGAGTTTGTACTTTCTCAACCGCTCAAATAGCTTTGACAGGTGGGTCACATGCTCCTCTTCTGTCTTAGATTTGGCAATCATATCATCGACATATACCTCTATTTCTTTGTGTATCATGTCATGAAAAAGAGTAGTCATGGCCCTTTGATAGGTTGCCCAGGCGTTCTTCAAATCGAACGGCATTACCTTGTAACAAAAGGTGCCCCATGGGGTAATGAACGAAGTTTTCTCCATATCTTCCGGCGCCATTTTGATTTGATTATAGCCCGAGAATCCATCCATGAAGGAGAAGACTTTGAACTTTGCTGTACTGTCTACTAGCATGTCAATGTGTGGTAAGGGAAAGTCATCCTTTGGACTGGATTTGTTCAGATCCCTATAGTCTACACACATTATGACATTTCCGTCTTGTTTTGGAACTGGTACTATGTTGGCTAGCCATTGAGGATGTTCCGATGTGGTGAGAAAACCCGCGTCAATCTGTTTCTGTACTTCCTCTTTGATTTTGAAGGCCATATCTGGGTGAGTCCGTCTCAACCTTTGTTTTACTGGCGGACATTCCGATCTTAACGATAGATGATGTTCCACGATGCTGGTATCCAACCCTGGCATGTCCTGGTAGGACCAAGTGAATACATCGGGAAACTCTGAGAAACTTTATCAAACTTTCTTTGACGGTCGGACTGAGTAGGGCCCTGTCATACCCCAAATTTTGACCACTAAGATTTCCCATCATTGTGCAAATCATCATCACCATATAGATGAACCATTAGTCTCCCCAAAGATGGGTGAGCATCCACTACAATCAGGCTTAAGGTTTCAATCCCTCTCAGAGCTCTTAGACAAAGGATCAATCAAGAAATGACATGATCTTCAACTTGTCTAGCCTCTCAAACATCCACAAAGGATCAAGAGGACTCCAACTTCAAGGATTAAGCACAAGGCTTCTCCCTTCTAGGTGGATCAAGCCTTAAGATCGCTAGTGTCACCAAATTAGGGTTTGGTCGACCAGGGCCTCCAGATGGAAATTTTCCTCTGGGCATAAGCCAATGCTTCAAAAGCATAACCTATGATGCTCCAAGGGATCTCATGAACCCAATCATCAAGTCAATTTAGCCTCAGGGGATGCATTCATCAAAAAATCAGGAATTAGGGTTTCTTGACCTAATTCACCCCTAAGTTGACTTTTGGGAAAAATCATGAGCCAAGACCTCAAGAGATGATTTGAGGGTCCCTAACACACCCCATTGGTACATTTGTAACAATGGATTGAGCCAAGAGACTTGAGCAACAAGTTTCAATTTCATCTGAACCACAGTTAGGGTTTCGCGAGAAAAGTCAACTGTATCTTTGACTTTTGGCAAAATCAGATAATTCCAAGCCTTGTCATCACTTTGGACACATCTGAGGATCAAATCTAAAGGGAACAAACACTGATCCAAGCCTCCAAAGTCTTTGGAACAAGAAGTAGCATGCTAAACCTAGAAATCCCTAAAAGAGGGACAAGATTCCAATTTTGGATTGGAGCATTTAATGGATGCACCAAGGTGGCATGGACTGACACATTTGCAACTGAATTCAGTCAAGAATGATCCAACAACTAGGGAACCACAACTTTGTGCTCTAACCTCTAGTCAATGGCTAGAGGAGACTTGGTTTCCCATTGATCAACATTGGCCAAACCTCTACAGCAGTTGCCATTCACTATTGATCCCAAAACAAACTTGCTCTACTATAAATAGAGCTCATTTGTGCTCAGTTTGAGTACACCAAAGCCATCAAATAGATGCTTTCCTCAAAATCTCTTCTTTCACTCCAAAATTGCCTTCCAAAGAAAGTCACTATCGGGTTTTAAGTTTGAGAGCAATTCCAACCAAACCAATCACACACACACACCTCATAAACATCATATAGAAGTGATCTAAACACTCACATAACATCTGGAACACGAAAATCACAAAATCACTAGCCAATTTCTCAAGCCTTTGACAGATTTGCAGTTGGGGTACCATTTCAAGTTCCAGATCATTTCAATCCATTCCAAGCATCCAGACACACTCTATGGCACCTAGGGAAGCTATCCAGATCATTGGAAGCTAGTTGTAACACCTCTAACCTAAAACACGATCACCAGCTGCAAGAGGTGAGCATGAGCTCTTCTAACTCTATGATTCATGCATTTTTTGCTGCACAATAATTTGGCCATATGTTCATAATCATGCATAGTGTGTTTACCCTCAATCAATTACTTTTTATGAATCGTGTATGGAATTTATGAACCTTCATGCAGAATTTAGGGTTCTTGAGGTTTCTCTTTGATTTCTTATTCCATGCTTAAAATAAATGAAATTAAAGACCATAGACAAGATCGTGAGGTTGAAACGAGTATATTGATATGTAGATTGCATGATATAATCAAGTATTCCGTGAGATTGGATAGAAAATGCAAATCTGCAGAAACAGAGGAAGGGCGCGTGTTCTTGCCATGTTCTTGGCGCCCTTTTTCAAATATTTGAATATTTGAATTTTGTGATTTTATTTAATTGATTCTGAAATTAATTTCTCTCTGAGTTTTAATGATTTTGAGTTGATTCTTTTTTTAATAATTCACAAAAATGTTAAAATATTTTATTTTACCAAAAAATCCCAAAAATATTATTTATTTCATATAATTGATATTTTTGTCAAGAATTAATATTTTAATTGTTTTTGACATTTAAAATATTTTTTCCTTCTTGATTTTGCAAATTTAAATGATTTCTAATCATTTTGTAGGTCAAAACATGATTTTTGAAACATTAATCCAAGATCACAATTTGTTTTCCATATGTTAAACAATTTTGATCATTTTAATTGAATTTTTTATTCAATTAAAATACATTTTGGAAAAAAATTAGGGTTTTGATTAACTCAACCCTCATCAAACCTTTTAAAAACATTTTGGGTCTCTAATAGAGTGTAAGACCCAATCCTTTGTAAATACAAATCTTTCTTGGGCCTCAAATGTTGTATAAGTCCCATTGTATTTCAAAAGTTCGGCGCGATCATCGCCCGTTTAAAACAAACCATTTGGGCCTCTCCTCGAGCTATAAGACCCATTCAAAACCATTTTGGGCCTCTAATAGAGTGTAAGACCCAATCCCCTTTTTGAAACCAAAAACTTTTGGGCCTCAGTCATTGTATAAGACCCACGGTGTTTTCAAAACCTCGGCGCGATCGTCGCCCTTTTCAAAATTAACCATTGGGTTTCTTCTTGAGCTATAAGACCCATCTTTGTTCACTTTAAATCATTTTGGGCCTCTTGAGAGAGTGTAAGACCCATCCCCTTTGTACAGAAAACCTTTCTTGGGCCTCAGTCAATTGTATAAGTCCCTGTACAAAACGACAGTGCGATCACTGATGAAACCTTGGGCCTCTCTTTGAGCTGTAAGCCCCAACAATCTTTTCAAAAGCACTTTCTCCTTTAATTTTGAATATAATATTGTTATCAAAGCTTTCTTTGTTGAACAAGCTAACCAAACAGCATGGAAGCTCTACAACCGAGTAAGTGTTTACCCGCTTTCGTTTACCACTTTCATATGTATATAACAGTATTGTGGGGCTGTTTCACTGTAAGTCTTCTTTCATAAACTCATATTGACTCTGTAATACTAGTATAGATATTTAGAGTTTCCCCGGAAACTATGTCTAGAACTAGACAAAACCTCGTCTCCTTACATCCGACGTTCTCCCGGATATTTCAACATAACCTAAATCATGAGAATTTTCTTTTACAACAATTTTAGATAACTAGATCTAAGAAATCTCCCCCTTGAACAGTTCATATACAAAAGGCCAATGTTCCAAGTGAAACCCCTTCTGGAACTATTCATCAGCCTCTTCTTGGGCTTAGTGCAAGGACCCACAGGCTTCCTAAAAGCATCCCTGCCTCCTCTTGGGCATTGTACAAGGACCCGTCGGCTTCTTAAAAGTTTTCACAGCCTCCTCTTAGGCTTCGTATAATGATTCTTCCTCCGGGAAGATAGCCTCCTCTTGGGCTTCGTACAAATTGTCCCTTCGGCTTCTTAAAAGTTTTTCTCGCCTCCTCTTGGGCTTCATACAAATTGTCCCGACGACCTCTTAAAGGTATAGGAACAGAAATTAGTCATCTTGATAGAACAGTCTTTCAAAGAGTCTAGATCTTTCTATCGTGAACGTACTATCTCTTAATTTCTCTTAAGCTTAGTACAAAAGATAAAACTCTAGACTTGGACAGTCTAATCTCCTTGAGTCTCGAAGACATTCTCAAGTTCCTTTCAAAAATAGGAAAAGACACCCGTAGACTTGGGCAGTCTCAATACCCTTCGGATTCCCCGTTTACTTAAAGAACAGGAAATAATCTCGGTCCTCAAATCAAATCCATGAGTACAACATTATCCATATAAGAACTGATTTTCTCTTTTAACCAACATACTGGACCTATCACTCAACTAAAACAGTAACCCTAGCCTCCTTTTGGGCTTTGTACAATGATTCTCCCCAGCAGAGTTAACCTTTGCAGCCTTCATCTCGGGCTTTGTACGAGATACAAAACACTCTCTTGTTGAGTATAAAAGACTCTCTTGTTGAGTCAAACCTTTGCAGCCTCCATCTCGGGCTTCGTACGAGATACAAAATCACTCTCTTGTTGAGTATAAAAGACTCTCTTGTTGAGTCAAACATTTTTAGCCTTCATCTCGGGCTTTGTACGAGATACAAAACACTCTCTTTTTGAGTATAAAAAGACTCTCTTGTTGAGTCAATCCTCTTTTAGCCTCCATCTCGGGCTTCGTACGAGATACAAAATCACTCTCTTGTTGAGTTTAAAAGACTCTCTTGTTGAGTCAATCCATTTTTAACCTTCATCTCGGGCTTTGTACGAGATACAAAACACTCTCTTGGTGAGTATAAAAGACTCTCTTGTTGAGTCGAACCCTTTGTAGCCTCCATCTCGGGCTTCGTACGAGATACAAATCACTCTCTTGGTGAGTATAAAAGACTCTCTTGTTGAGTCAAACCCTTTTAGCCTCCGTCTTAGGCTTCGTACAAGACACATATAAAAACACTCTCTTGTTGAGTCAACCCTTTTAGCCTCTATCTCGGGCTTCGTACGAGACACAAAAGCATCCTCTTGTTGGGTCAATATCCTCCTCTTAGGCTTTGTATATGAAATTCTGGTACAGATGTGTGATGTCTTTGTGCAATGTCACAACATCGCAATCTGCTGAACAAGGCAATAATAGAAACAGTAAATAACACATTGAATTGTTCACCCAGTTCGGTTCAACAACCTACATCTGGGGGCATACCAAGCCAGGAAGGAAGTCCACTATTAGTAGTATCAAATTACAGACTCAAGAGACCAGTTGACAATCTACCTAATTTAATCACTACCCAATGACCCTTCTACCTAAGTCCTCCCTAGGTAAGAGACTCCATCTCACTTCCTATCTTCACAATGATGTCTAGCAGTCAACTATACCGTCACTGCATCAACAGCTTGATTACCAACAACTGTACCACCATAGAAGACACCCTTCCATGATACCCTTTCATGACACCCTTTGGAGTTGCTTCAAACTTCCTCCAAGAACAATACCAAACTCATTACCTACAGGTTTCTGAGTTAAACACAGTGACCATCTCACAACCCGAGTGGTTCACTTAGACAAAGCCCTAATGATCTACATCTTGGACCCGTACCAAACCTAGATTACAAGCATTCTATTTATAACCTTTTTCCTACTGGATATGGGCCTTCAAATCCCAGTAAATCTTCTGCTACAAATCTCTAAAAGATTCTGCTATAAAATAGATCTTCAATTAAATCTTCAATCAGCTCTTCATAATTAACTCTTAATTATTCTTCATATCTTTTAGCCTTAAAAACATCTCCACATAATATTTCCAAGATATTATGTATCTTTTAAATCTTCACTTTTAATTCAGCTGCAAGATCTTCTCCACACAAATAGGAAAGATCTTCTCCACACAAATAGGCAAGATCTTCTCCACACAAATAGGCGAGATCTTCTCCACACAAATAGGAACAATTCTCCATGTCTATTTGCATGAAAATAGCAACAAGATCTGCTCCATATTTGATTGTAACAGAATATATCTATGTAATACCCCAAATTTTGACCACTTAGATTTCCCATCATTGTGAAAATCATCATCACAATATGGATGAACCATCATGCTTCATCAGTCTCCCCAAAGATGGGTGAGCATCCAATACAATCAAAATTAGGGTTTCAAGCCCTCTCTGAGTGCTTAGACAAAGGATCAATCAAGAAATGACATGATCCTCAACTTGTCTAATCTCTTAAATATCCACAAAGGATCAAAAGGACTCCCACTTCAAGGATTAAGCACAAGGCTGCTCCCTTCTAGGTGGATCAAGTCTCAAGATCGACAGTGTCACCAAATTAGGGTTTTGGTCGACCAGGGCCTCCAGATGGAAAATTTTCATCTGGGCACAAGGAAATGATCCAAAACATGACCTAATATACTTCATGGAACCTCATGAACCCATGCATCAAGTCAATTTTTCCTCAGGGGATGCATTCATCAAAAATCAGGAATTAGGGTTTCTTGACCTAATTCACCCCTAAGTTGACTTTTGGGACAAACCATGAGCCAAGACCTCAAGACATGATTTGAGGGTCTCTAATATACCATATTTATCCATTTGGAACAATGGATTGATCCAAGAAGCTTGAGCAACAAGTCTTAATTTCATCTGCACCACAATTAGGGTTTTAAGAGAAAAGTCAACTGTAACTTTGACTTTTGACCAAGACATACTCCCAAACCCTAATACATGATTGAATATACCCTATGACACCCATGGAACATGTCCATCAAGTTTGATTTAGGTCAAGGACATGATTTCCTGAAGAATTGCAAGTTTGGAATTCATCTGATAAAAAGTCAACTGTGCACAAAAGTCAACTTTGACTTTTTGAGATTTTTCACCAAAATGGATTTTTAACCCTAAAATGATGTTAATGTATGATTTAAATCATCATTCATCAAGAAAAATCAAGAAAAGTGAGATAACTTGTAAAAGGGGTAACCATAAAACTTAGAAATTTTTTTAAGTTAAAAATAAAGTGGCAAAGGTACCAACTTTGGAGGACCATAACTCCTAAACCACAAGGCCATTTTTTCTCATCCAAAGATGGATTTGTAGCCCTCATTATCACCTACAAAAACTTCAACTACAAGTCATTCCAATTCATTAAGGATTTTGAGTTATGGAGTGATCAAAGTGGCTGAAAAGTGAAAATGTCACTTTTTCCAACACTTAGTGAAATTTTCACTAAGTCAGATTCTGCCTCACTTTTTGCCAAATGTAGGGGGATTTTTCACTTGGAATCAAAAGAGATCAAAACCAAACTTGTTCAAACAGTTGTTGTATCATGTAAGAGCTTTCCAAAATGGCCAAGAACATTGCCAAATTCAACCTACACCATGAGATACAACATTGCCAAGTTGCCTTGCTGAAATCTGTCAAGGCAAGGCAGAATTTGCAACTTTGGTCGATTTGCCAAAATCAGCCAAATTCAATTGCTCCAATCCACTTGGACACCTCAGAGGATTTAATCTAAAGGGGACAATCATTGAGCCAAGCCTCCAAGGTCCAAGGAACAAGGAATAGCATGTTGAACCTAGAGTTGCCAAAATAGGGACAAGACTTCAAATTTGGAATGAGGCATTCAATGAAACCATCAAGGTGGCATGGACTGAGCCATTCTCATCTGAAATCAGTCAAGACTTATCCAAGACCAAGGGAACCAAAGCTCTGTGCCCTAAACTCTAGTCAATGGCTAGAGGAGACTTGGATTTTCATTGGATAACATTGGCCAAACCTACTTACCAGCTGCCATGCACTATTCCTTGCAAAACAAACTTGCTCTACTATAAATAGAGCTCAATTGTGGTCATTTTGAGTACACCAAAGCCATCTAACAGATGCTTTCCTCAAAATCTCTTCTTTCACTCCAATTTTGCCTTCTAAGGCAAGTCACTATCGGGTTTTGGGTTTGAGAGCAATTCCAATCAAACCAATCACTCACACACCTCACATACATCACATATGAGCTGATCAAACACTCACATAACATCTGGAACATCAAAATCTCAAAATCACTTGCCATCCACACAAGTTTGAAGTGAAGTTGCAGCTGAGATGCCATAAACTGATCCAGTCCATTTCAATTCAATCCAAGTGTTCAAACACACTCCATATGGTGTAGGGAAGCTGTCCAGATCATCACAACTTGTCTGTAACACCTCCAACTCAAAATCACATCTGCTCTTGCTGTCACGACTTGGAGGTAAGCACATACTTGGTCATCTCTCAATCTATGCATATTTCCTCGCACAATAATTTGGCCATATGTTCATAATCATGCATGGAATGTTTTCCCTCAATTAATTGCATTGTTTGAATCGTGTATCAAAAATCCTAGCCTTCATGCAGAAATTAGGGTTCTTGAGGTCTCTTCGTGATTTCTTGTTGTATGTTTAATTTAAATGAAATTAAAGTACATAGGCATGATCGTGAGGTTGAGGCGAGCATAATGATATGTGGATTGCATGATATGATTACGTATTCATGGAGATTGGATAGAAAATGCAAATCTGAGAAACCAAGAACACGCGCGTGTTCTTCAGCTTGTTCTTGGCGCCATTTTTAGAAATTCAAATATTTGAATTTTGTGATTTTGTTTAATTGATTCAAAAATTAATTTCTCTCTGAGTTTTAATGATTTTGAGTTGATTCTTTTTTTAATAATTCACAAAAATGTTAAAATATTTTATTTTCACAAAAAATCCCAAAAATATTATTTATTTCATATAATTGATATTTTTGCAAAGAATTAATATTTTAATTGTTTTTGACATTTTAAATATTTTTTCTACATTGATTTTGCAACTTTTAATGCTTTCTAATTATTTTGTAGGTCAATACTTAATTTTTGAAGCATTAATCCAAGATCACAATTTGTTTTCCATGTGTTAAACAATTTTTGATCATTTTAATTGAATTTTTATTCAATTAAATACATTTTGAAAACAAATTAGGGTTTTGGATTAATTCAACCCTCATAAATCATTTTCAAAACTCTTTGGGCCTCTTGAGAGAGTGTAAGACCCATCCCCCCTTGTACAAAAACTTTTTTGGGCCTCACTCATTGTATAAGTCCCTCTGTACAAGTAAACGGCGCGATCGTCGCCCGTTTAAAAATAAAAATCATCTGGGCCTCTCCTTGAGCTATAAGACCCATTCAAAACACTTTGGGCCTCTATTAGAGTGTAAGACCCAATCCCCCTTTTAAACAAAACATTTTGGGCCTCACTTATTGTATAAGTCCCTCTGCGTTAAAAGAAAACCTCGGCGCGATCGCCATTTTAAACGAAAAAATCATTTGGGCCTACCCTCGTGTTATAAGCCCCACTCTTTTTCTTTAAACCTTTTTGGGCCTCTTGAGAGAGTGTAAGACCCATCCCTTTGTACAGAAAACCTTTTTGGGCCCCAGTCACTTGTATAAGTCCCTCTGTACAAAGTCAAACAGTGCGCTCACTGATAAAACCCTGGGCCTCTCCTTGAGCTGTAAGCCCCAAATATTTCCTTTTCAAAGCACTTTCTCCTTTGATTTTGAATATACTGTTGTTTTCAATCTTTCTTTGTTGAACAACTAACCAAACAGCATGGAAGCACTACAACCGAGTAAGTGGTTATCGCTTTCATTTACTGCTTTCATATTATAAACTGTATTGTGGGGCTGCTCACTGTAAGTCTCCTTTCATAAACTCATATCTACTGTGTAATAATAGTATAGATATTTCGAGTTTCCCCGGCAACTACGTCTAGAACTAGGTGATGTCGTTTCATTTATTCGTAGAAATAGACGCCTAGATCCCCAATAGGAGCACCAGATACAGTCTTCTCTTCGGCTGTCCTCCTTAGGAATCGTCAAGAAGCTCTACTCCCCAAGATGAATGTATTCTCCGTGAATGGCATCTTTGAGTTTCTTCCAAATTCTCGAACTTTCCTGACTTGATCTATTCCTTGTGGATAGCTTGCCTTGAATGTCTCGGGGTTTGGGTACCCACTACGGTCATAATCTTGGACCTTAACTAAGGAACCTTCTTTAAAAGCTAAAAATCGCTGGATAGTAAACCTCGCACGTTTACCAGTGGTTTTTATCTTTAAAAGAGTTATCTCTCCTAATGGAAAGGAGATGATAGACCCACGGGCTTCCTAAAAGCATCGGCCTCCTCTTGGGCATTATTCAAGGACACTACGGCTTCTTAGAAGTATTCACAGCCTCCTCTTAGGCTTCGTATAATGATCTCTTCCTCCGGGAATGATAGCCTCCTCTTGGGCTTAGTACAAGGACCCGTCGGCTTCTTAAAAGTTTCCAGCCTCCTCTTGGGCTTCGTACAAATTGTCCTGACGACCTCCTAGAGGTATAGGAACAGAACCTAGTCATCCTCATAGAGCAGTCCTTTCATAGAGTCTACTACTGTTTCTCAAAGCATAGTACAAAAGATAAAACTCTAGACTTGGACAGTCTAACTTCCTTGAGTCTCAAAGACATTCTCAAGTGACCCCTTCGTTAAATAGGAAGGAAACCCGCAGACTCGGACAGTCTCAATACCCTTTGGATTTCCCGTTTCCTCAAAGAGAAGGAAATATCCCTGATCCTCATATCAAATCCCTGGGTACAGTGTTGCTCATATAAGAACTGATTTTCTCTTTTAAAATCAGTATATTGGATCTGCCACTCAACTGAAACAAACCTTTTAGCCTCCATCTCGGGCTTCGTACGAGATACAAAAACACTCTCTTGTTGAGTATCAAAGACTCCCTCGTAGAGTCAAACAAACTTTTAGCCTCTCTCTCGGGCTTCGTACGAGACACAAAGATTCCATCGTCGAGTCAAAAACTTTTAGCCTCTCTCTCGGGCTTTGTACGAGACACAAAATAGCCTCCTCTTAGGCTTTGTATAATGATTTTCCTAGCGGAAATTAGCCTCCTCTTAGGCTTTGTATAAGAAAACCACTAGTTGATCCAATCAACCTTTTAGCATCAAAGTTGTGCCTCGTTCACAGTACACAAACATCAACAACTCCTTTCCTTTCATCTAATCGCTATAAGCGGCAAGCCTCTGGATCATCTACATCCATGCCAATGTCCCTCTTTTAGCATGAGAAATTCCTAAGGAAAGATGGCATTGCTCTACACTGAGTTAAAGTCTTCTCCTTCAGGTTAAAACCCTTTCTTCAGAAATTATGGCATTGCTCGGATCCGCGTATCCCAGTTAAAGTAATTCTCCTTCCCCCTCTTTAGAGATGACAAATTCTCTCTAAAGTCGAGGTCTTTCAGCTTCACGTCTTGGGCTTTGAACAAGACACAAATAGACCTTTCAGCTTCATATCTTGGGCTTTGAACAAGATACAAATCACCTTTCGCTTCACGTCTTGGGCTTTGAACAAGACACCAAAAACCATTTCCTCCCATAGAATAGGAGGAACTACAAACACTCTGATTTCCCTGTTTCGGTAAACGGGAATACGTAGGCATAAGATCGAAAGAAAAGATCTTAGCGAGCGCAATCAACAAAAAACCCAAATCCCATATCTCCATCAATCAAAAGCAGTAATTCAAAAGCATCAGTCCTAACATCCTAATCCTTGTTCCCCGCTAGAAACATTAAGCCCTAGAAAGAAAGAAACCTGTATTGGCGAAATACGAATAACCAGTACAAAGGCCCCCCACATTGATAGCATCCGTAACCTAACAGACCGCTGTTTAAACTCAGTATGCAAGTAGGGTTAATTGGAGACATCTATTTCCCTTCCTTATTCAGCTCACAATAGGATAAAAAATGAATCGACCTGTAGTCAAAGCTCAAACCGCAGAGAGCGACCAGCGCTTAAGAACCGCGTCCAAAATCGCTCGCTCCAAAAAAGTGGCGCCCACCGTGGGGCCGGTTCTTTCCTTCTTACAATTTAAACCTTGGGTAAGTCATTTTCATGGCGGTGGCCGCAACAGAAAAGTGGCGCCCACCGTGGGGCGGATCTTTCTTTCTTTCTGTTTTCCTTGTAAAATGGCGACTCTGCTGGGGAGTCATTGCCAAGATCATTCTGCCTTAGGGCATCATCCCCATTTCCTACAGAAAATGGGAACTCTACCGAAGAGAAAGATTGACCTATGCTGGTCCATCTCTTAGGCAGAGAACCACAGATTGGGGCTTCCGCCGGGGAACCCATTTTCTGTCAGGAACTTAGGGTTCATAGCTTTATAAATCTAGGATGATTAGGACAAATATATATACTGCTTTTCCTAATTGCTATACGTGTTTATTTTTCTGCTACTGGGAATGCGTGTGATGCCGCATGTGGTGAGTTTGAGTATACACTTAAGAAAAGCCAATCCTTTCGTAGTGCGGAAGCTATCGGAAATAGCTGTTACGCGATACTACCCTCATTTGAGGCTGGTGATCTATTCTTGGTGAATAGCACTTACTCTAAGATTGCACACAACTCGCTGGCGATCCGCTTGTTGTCTGCCTTCCTGGGAGGAGCTGATGATAATGAGTACGGGTACAAAAATCACCCTAGTATAAACCTTTGGGGATGGGTAGAGCCTTGACTTCATGACAACGACCCTCTGACCCCATGTTTTTTCTATGTTTTTGTGTGATGCATTCATGCATTCATTTAATAAAACATTAAAACATTCAAAAAACTTTCTCTCCTAGTCTCTCTGTTTTTCAAATTAAACTAAGACTGTGATTGCAAATATCAGAGAAAAGGATTGCATTAATGGATTTCGGTAGAAGGAGAACTCGCCAGTATACCTTCAAGGTTCCAAAACTAGGGGATTTGAGAAGGTTAGCAAGGATGATCGTTAACCCAGAGGCTTTCAGAGCCAAGCACGGTGGTTTTCTACCACTGTTAAGAGTCCATGTGATTAAGGGAATCATGGACGCGCTCATTCAGTTCTACGATCCGGTTTATCACTGTTTCACATTCCCGGATTACCAGCTATCACCAACGCTGGAGGAGTATTCTCATCTGACTGATTTACATATCACTGATCGAGCTCCGTTTTCTGGACTGGAAGAAATTCCAAAGAATCAGACTATTGCAAGAGCAATTCATTTGGACGAGTCTGAGGTCAGGACTCACATGACCACTAAGGGTGGCATCCAAGGTTTGCCAGCCCAGTTCTTGACAAAAAAAGCTCTGTACGTCGCTAGTATAGGGAACGGGACTGCTTTTGAAAGCATCTTTGTCTTGCTCACCTACGGATTATTTTTGTTTCCCAACATCAATAACTTCGTCGATATCAACGCCATTAAGGTTTTTCTCATTGGAAATCCTGTGCCGACTTTGCTCGCAGATGCGTATCATTCTGTACACTTGGGAAATTTGTACAACGGAGGGGAGATCACATGCTGTGTACCTTTGCTCTACAAATGGTTTATCTCTCACTTGCCCAAGTCTGCTGCTTTGTGGGATTGCAAGAGTGTCTTACGTTGGTCGCAGAAGATCATGTCTCTCACCAATTCCGATATAGATTGGTGTAATAGGATTTATGAGGGAATCAGAATCATTGACCGTTGTGGAAACTTCCCCAGCGTACCCCTCATAGGAACTAAGGGAGGAATCAACTATCATCCAATATTAGTTCTTCGTCAATTTGGATACCCGATGAGACACATCCCACTGGGTGTTCATCTGGAAGGTCTTTTCTTCAAAGAAGGAGAAAATGACAGAGCACTAAAGACGGAAATAGTGCAAGCTTGGAAACAGGTTCATAAGAAAGGACGAGAGTCTCTGGGAAAACCAAACTGTGTCTCGGCGGAGCCTTATCTCCACTAGTTACAAACTAGAGCTCTCAAGCTAAAGATGCCTTATCCTCGTTACGGAATTCTTCCGCCGAGGGAATCTGTCATGTACTTCATGACGGAAACTGAAAAGCTTCAGGTTACTCTCAACAAGGTTCAAAAGGAAAGAAGGTCTTGGAAGAACAAGTACTGCACCCTCGACGTAGAGTGTATCCAAATACATCAACTACTAAAAGAGAAAGATGCTCTGATTGAAATTTTGGAGCAGCATGCTGTAGAGAATCAAGATGAACAAAGGAATTTGCTCACTCCTTTCACTTGGCAGAGGAATGACAACCCGACAACGGCCCAAGCGCCCCGGTCAAAGAAAAGGAAGATACCAGAATCAGCACCCAGTTTCTCCTCAGAGAGGACTCGGGACCCATTAGTTTAGGTTTCTGTTTCTGCACTTTGTAATCTACTGTATTTCCATTTCTGTAATCCTTTGAATTTCAATAAAAAGGGGTTTCCCCACTGTTTGATATTTGCAATCTAATTGTCGAAGTTTATTTTGATTAAACAAAAAAAAACAACAATTAATATAATCATTGCATTCATCATTCTCACATCGCGTATTCTTCTTCCCTACGAATCTCACGTTTGTGCCTCGATTCTAGAGTCAAACTGTCTCATTCGTATAATACTCGGGCCAATCGTCAGAAAAAGATGGATGATCTTGAGGAAGAAAACAGAGAGTCGAAAGAAGAGATCGACGCTCTGAGAGAGGATATGAGAAAGCTTCGTAACGACATGCAAGCCATGGCAGAAGCTCAGCTACAAAGAACTGTGATCTCAGAGATCACCTCAACGCCCATCATAGAAAAGTATGATCCTAGGTATCAGATGCCGAAAGATCGTCCTTGGGGCATGCCTGTTAACTATATCCCGGAAGGATATGTTCCGCCGATCACTGAATATCAGGGAATCGCAACAGAAGCCGCTGGGCCTGAAGGTTACAAACTTCGGGAAAGCGAAGATGCCAGGGGCATACTGAAGACTCCTGAAGGTTACAAACTTCGGGAGGCGCCAAGACTCACTGCCGTAGTCACGGTACCACCCCATGTGGTGCACACTGTCCCGGAAGGACAGATTCCACAGACACCTTCTGGTAAGAAGGAAACTATGTTTGACAGAATAGAGGAATTCCAGGAGCAGTTCTTGGAAATGCAGATAGAGCTGCAAGCCATTCGCGGTCAGGATCTATTTGGAAAGGACGCCGCAGACCTCTGCTTGGTCCCAAATGTGAAAGTCCCGCACAAGTTCAAAGTTCCAAGTGCCCGACTTTGAAAAATACAAGGGTAACTCTTGCCCTCAGAGCCATCTGGTGATGTACGCTCGGCGGATGTCAGCTCAGACGGAGAATCAGGACCTGCTGATTCACTACTTCCAGGATAGTTTAACCGGTGCCGCACTCAAATGGTACATGGGTTTAAACCGTACTACGATCAGTACATTCAGAGATCTTGGTACTGCCTTCGTCCAACAATACAAGTACAATTTGGACATGGCACCCGACAGAGATCAACTTAGATCAATGTCGCAAAAGGAAAAGGAAACCTTTAAGGAGTATGCTCAAAGATGGCGTGAAATTGCCGCTCAAATTTGTCCACCTCTTGAGGAAAAAGAGATGACAAAAATCTTCTTAAAGACCTTAAGCTCATTTTACTATGACTGAATGGTTGCCAGTGCACCCAGTGATTTCACCGAAATGGTCGGCATGGGTGTACGTCTTGAGGAAGCTGTCCGAGAAGGACGTTTGGTAAAAGACACTGGATCAACAAGCGGTACTAAAAAATACAGTAGTGCTCTCCCTAAGAAAAAAGAGCAAGATATTGGGAATATCTCTCTCGGAAAGCAAAGGCGACGTTATCAGCCAGTAGCAGCTGTTACTCCTGCTATCGGCCCCGCGCCTGTTCCTATGTATCAACCTCAGGTTGCGCAGAGCCAACCTGACCAACAAAGGACACAACAGCCTCTTCAGCAGGCTCGTCCTCCATATAACAACAACCTTACAACACGGCCACCAGGATTTGATCCTATACCCGTAACGTACGCAGAGTTGTTTCCGTTACTGCTGGCTAAGGGGCACATCCAGACTAAGTCTCCCCTTTCAGTTCTGGAAAATCCGCCTTTTTGGTTTAAAGCGGATCAAACATGCCCTTATCATCAAGGAGGTTCAGGGCATAACATTGAGACTTGTCTCAATTTCAAATCCGACGTGCAAAAGCTTGTTAGGAGCGGGCTCTTATCTTTCAAAGATACGAATCCTAATGTTCTTACGAACCCGCTGCCTCAACACGAGAAAGCTGCAGTCAATCTGATTGAGAAAGAGACTAACAATGTCTATCAAATTCATGATGTACTCTTATTGGGGACCAATCTGGTCAAGATGCATTGTAGACAGAGTGGATATGGCCATGTGCCACCTCATAATTATCACCAGTGTGATATCTACTCTAAAGACAACCAGGGGTGTTCTGTGGTGCAAGCAGCTCTACAGGAACAAATGGATCTTGGATGGATCCAAGAGCACCGAGTTCGTGGAGTTAACATGGTTTACACGAATTCCAACGACATTCAAAACCACGACATCCGTGCAATGAATGTCAACTTGGTGGCGATGCACTCAAGGCAAAGCCAGTATCATAATCTGCCGCGACACGATTACAGTTCCTGTCTGATTTGCTCGGTAAACAAACAGGGATGCTCTTTCATACAAGAGGCCCTCCAGCGTCAGATGGATCTTGGATGGATCCAAGACTACCATGATAGGAACTCTTATCAAATCAATATGGTTCAGATCTTCGACATCCGCGTAATGAATACCAACCTGGTAGAGTTACATGCTGAGCAGGTCCGACTCGGATTCTTAATATCATGTGACTATCAAAACTGTAAAGCGGGTTGCGAAAACGATCGAGGTTGTACCCTTGTCCAGGAGGCACTTCAGCACTTGTTAAATCACTGGTGGATGCCAATCTATATAGACGAAGATACTCAGTAGATTAGTATCAATAACAGGAATCCTACTCGTCGTCAAAGTCAGGATGTCCGATCAATGGAAGGTAACCTCGTGAGGTTACATTGTATTCAAAGTGGGCGTGGCCAGATGCCACCACACAACTATGACAGTTGTAGCGTCTGTTCGGAAGTAACCAAGGGTGTTACCTTGTGAGAGCAGCTCTTCAAGGTCAGATCGATCATGGAGAAATTCGTCCATATCCGGGTTCTGGACCCATCATTTGGTCGCCGAACTACCTTGCCGAGCAAGTTGAGGATGTTGTCACGATCTCTGGTCATCACAGGACCAGGGATGTTTTTGCCATCATCCCTCTATTTGACAAATCTAGAGTTCCCAACCGGGAACGGATCAAGGTTACTTATGATGGTCAGAAAAATCAGAAGGTTCCCATAGTCATCTATCTACTGGGGTCACTACCGTATGAATCAGCTAAGGCAATCCCTTACAAATACGGTGCAACAATAATCGGGAATGGAAAGGAAAATCCATTATCCTCCGTCGTGAATATTGCAGACATCAGTCGTGTAACACGGAGCGGTCGAATCTTCAACCGAGGGGTTGAGGAATCCAACAAAGAAAAGGAACTTCAGGCGGAAATTCCTGATCCACCAGTCGGTCAATCTAGTAATCCCGACTTTTCAAAAGACAAAGATGAGATGCTAAAGCTCATCCAAAGGAGTGAATACAACATTGTTGATCAAATGTTACAGACTCCTTCAAAGATCTCAGTATTATCACTGTTACTCAGTTCAGAAGCGCACAGAGAGGCTCTACAGAAAGTCTTGGAGCAAGCCTTTGTGGAACAGGATGTAACAATCAGACAGTTCGATAGCATTGTCTCTAACATCACTTCCTGCAATAATTTGGGATTTAGTGATGAGGAATTACCTGAAGAGGGTCGTCGTCATAACATGGCGCTCAACATTACAGTTAACTGCCAGGGCGATGCTTTAGCCAACGTACTGGTAGACACAGGGTTAGCCCTGAATGTTATGCCGAAGTCCACTTTGACGCAATTATCATTTAAGGGCCCTCCGATGAAAGTCAGCTAGGTCGTCGTCAAAGCATTCGGGGGATCCATAAAAACAGTTATCGGCGAAGTTGGTCTTCCCATAACTATTGGTCCTCACACTTTCCAAATCACTTTCCAGATCATGGACATCCGGGCAACGTACAGTTGTTTATTAGGAAGACCTTGGATACATCAGGCTGGAGCGGTTACCTCAACCCTCCACCAAAAGCTAAAGTTCGTCAAGAACGATCAACTTGTCACGGTTTGTGGGGAACAAGCCTTGCTTGTAAGCAACTTATCATCATCTGCTTGTGTAGAACCCGAGGAGGTTATTGGAACTCAGTTCCAAGCACTATCGGTGAGCAAGAACGATCAATCCGAAGAAGGAACTTCAATTTCTTCATACAAAGATGCTATCAAAGCGGTCGAGAGTACCGATACGACAGGATGGGGACGGCTTGTCATTCCCACTGACAATAAAACAAAGAAGGGTCTTGGTTTTTCTGCGACCTGTACTCAGACAGCCGCCAACGATGAAAGTCTTCATCCCCTTCAAAACTTCTTCCACAGTGGAGGTTTTCTTCACCCAGTGTCTCAGACAGTTCATGCTATCAATGAGGAAGATCCCTTTGACACAGATGAAGAATGGAAGTCCTACCTTAACAAGGACGGCTATATGTCTCAGGAAGAGGTGCCTATGCCTTTTTGCTTTCCTACAGAAAGTCCGAGATTTATACCAAGATCAGATGTCGAAATGATCTACGGAGATTGTGATCCGGAAGGATGTCGTGCTCCGCCAAACTCATTAGAGGAAGACACTCTGATGAAAGAAAACTTTGATCACAATGACTATGGCCCGATGGATGGCCTGCCAATGTGGCAGCCTTACCCAGGAAACTTGGGGCAGGAAAGTCAGCCGAACAATGAAACTCAGCTGAGCGTCATTGAACAGAATACCTGTGTCCCCACCATGTCATGGGATCAACACTCAGGTCATTCAGAAGCTACTCAACATGAAGATGAATTCGCAACGTTTGCAGGACTAGAATTCATCAACTATGCTTTTCCCGAGGTCAACGTCATCGAGAGGGATGACTTCTCCAGTTCCGAAGAAGTTTGGGACACTCTGGGACAACCAAGTGGAAAATACGACTTTATGGTCAAGTACACTGCTCTCGAAAGCTCTCGTATCAGGCTCGAAGATATCCAGCCTACTGGATGGGGAGATACAGCTGAGAGCACCAATGCTATGCAAAATGCAACAGAGGAATTCTCCTACGATAATTCTGCCTGGGAGACAGATTCCAATGATCCTGCTCCACCAGAAATCAGCGTCATTTCTGAAAACAAATCAAGGAAGGTGCCAGACTATGTGATTCACCGAGGAGTTCGCCGCCAATGGGTTGCTGTCGAGGTTCCGAAGGTCGTTCGTCAGTCAAAGTAATTGCCATCTTTAACCTTTCACCCTGCCCAGGTGAAACGGGTGTTTTGATAGGGCTCGCTTTCTGTAAATTTCCCTCTTCGCTTCGCCCAAAGCGATAGAGTTTTGTTTTATAGGGCTGTAGTTTCAAGATTCGACTTGTTCATTAATAAAATAACGTCGTTCTGTAATTTCCGCATTAATTGTTGTTTTCTCTTTTTGTTTTTTCAGAAAATGGTAATCCTAAAAAACATTCAATAATAAAAACAAGCAGTAAATCAAAAACACTGCACACACTTGCATTTTCTCTATCTCTTCTAAACACGAATCATCACGTCATGCAGATTGCTTGTTTTATACCCCGTTGAAACATACGATCCGATGCCTTCTCTCAACTTTGAGTTCCCGGTATTCGAGGCTGAAGAAGAAAATGACGACGAAATTCCAGAAGAGATCTCCCGACTACTCAGACAAGAGGAAAGGTCCATTGAACCTCACAAAGAGCCATTGGAAATGGTAAAATTGGGTTCAGAAAAAGAGAGAAAAGAAATCAGGATCGGAGCACTGCTCAGTCCAACTGCCAGAGAGGGTTTGATAAAGCTTCTCAAAGAATTCCCCGATGTATTCGCTTGGTCCTATCAGGATATGCCAGGGTTGGATACCAGCATCGTGGAACATCAATTACCGCTAAGATCGGAATGTCCGCCAGTAAAGCAAAGGTTGAGACGGACTCAACCGGACATGGCCATCAAAATCAAAAAGGAGGTAAAGAAACAGATTGACGCGGGTTTCCTTGCTACATCTGAATATCCTCAATGGTTAGCCAACATCGTACCCGTTCCCAAAAAGGATGGAAAGGTCAGAATGTGTGTTGATTACAGAGATCTAAACAAGGCAAGTCCAAAGAACGACTTTCCTTTACCACACATTGACATGCTGATTGACAGCACAGCAAAGTTCAAAGTATTCTCCTTCATGGATGGATTCTCGGGCTATAATTAGATCAAAATGGCGCCGAAAGACATGGAGAAAACTTCGTTCATTACCCCATGGGGTACCTTTTGTTACAAAGTAATGCTGTTCGGTTTGAAGAATGTCGGGGCAACCTATCAAAGGGCCATGACTACTCTGTTTCATGACATGATACACAAAGAAATCGAGGTATATGTCGATGATTTGATTGCAAAATCAAGAACAGAGGATGAGCACGTTGAACATCTGTCAAAATTGTTCGAACGTCTAAGAAAATTCAAGCTCCGCTTGAATCCTAACAAGTGCACCTTCGGTGTCCGTTCGGGGAAATTACTAGGGTTCATCGTCAGCCAGAAAGGAATTGAAGTTGATCCTGACAAGGTCAAGGCCATTCAAGAAATGCCTTCTCCGAAACTGAAAAACAAGTCAGAGGATTCCTGGGACGTTTGAACTACATCTCCAGATTCATATTCCTTATGACCGCGACGTGTGCGCCGATTTTCAGATTACTCAAAAAGAACCAGGATTGCGTTTGGTCAGAAGATTGCCAAACCGCCTTCGACAGTATCAAGAAATATCTGTTGAATCCTCCGATTCTATCACCTCCAGTGGAAGGGAGACCACTGATCATTTACCTCACAGTCCTAGAGGACTCAATGGGATGTGTACTTGGCCAACAAGACGAAACTAAAAGGAAAGAGTCTGCTATTTACTATCTAAGCATGAAATTCACCGACTGCGAGACTCGGTACACAATGCTTGAGAAAACTTGTTACGCTTTGGCTTGGGCAGCCAAACGTCTTCGCCAGTACATGATTCCTCATACTACTTGGTTGGTCTCTGAAATGGATCCAATCAAGTACGTTTTCGAAAAACCTGCTCTCACGGGAAGGATTGCCCGTTGGCAGATGCTGTTATCAGAATATGACATAGAGTACCATGCTCAGAAAGCCGTTAAAGGAAGTATTTTAGCCGATCATTTAGCTCATCAACCGATTGACGATCAAGAATCAATCGGGTTTGACTTCCCAGACGAAGATGTCATGTATCTAAAGATGAAAGATTGCGATGAACCGCTACCCAGTGAAGGGCCAGAACCAGGTTCCCAGTGGGGACTGATCTTTGACGGAGCAGTCAATCATTATGGAAACGGAATTGGGGCAATCATTGTTACCCCTCAGGGTTCCCATATTCCGTTCACTGCCAGACTTACGTTCAAATGTACGAACAACGAGGCCGAATACGAAGCTTGTATTATGGGTCTCGAAGAAGCGATTGATTTAAGGATCAAAAACTTGGACGTATACGGCGATTCAGCCCTGGTTATTAACCAAATAAAAGGAGATTGGAACACATACCAATAAGGATTGATTCCTTACAAAGATTATGCAAGAAGGTTGTTACCCTTCTTCAACAGAGTCGACTTTCATCACATCCCTCGTGATGAGAATCACATGGCTGATGCATTAGCCACTCTCTCTTCCATGATTAGTGTAGGTCGATGGAATGACATACCTAAGATCGACATCATGCGCCTTGAACGGCCCGCTTACATCTTCGCGATTGAAGCAGTCATAGACGACAGACCTTGGTATCACGATATCAAATGCTTCCTTCAGAAATAGGAGTACCCATCTGGGGCACTCAGAAAAGACAGGAAAACCCTCAGAAGATTGGCTGGAAACTTCTTCCTGAGCGGTGACACTCTTTATAAGAGAAATTTTGACAGGGTCTTGCTCCGATGCGTCGACAGGCCAGAAGCAGACATGCTCATGAAAGAAATTCATGAAGGATCCTTTGGCACTCATGCCAACGGACACACAATGGCGAGAAAAATTCTCAGGGCCGGGTACTATTGGCTGACAATGGAATCCGACTGCTACAAGTACATGAGGAGGTGTCACAAGTGTCAGATATACTCTGACAAAATTCATGTACCGCCATCACATCTCAAAGTTCTTTCTTCCCCGTGGCCTTTTTCCATATGGGGAATCGACATGATTGGTATGATTGAGCCTAAGGCTTCAAACGGACATCGGTTCATCCTGGTAGCCATTGACTATTTCACCAAGTGGGTCGAAGCAGCGTCATTCGCCAATGTGACCCGACAAGTGGTGGTCCGATTTATCAAAAACAATATCATCTGCCGTTATGGTGTTCCGAGCGAGATCATTACTGATAATGGATCTAACTTGAACAATAAGATGATGAAAGAGTTGTGTGCAGAGTTCAAGATCGAACACCATAACTCATCTCCCTACCGACCCAAGATGAACGGAGCGGTAGAAGCGGCTAACAAGAACATCAAGAAGATCGTTCAAAAGATGGTTGTAACCTACATAGATTGGCACGAAATGCTACCCTTTGCTCTTCACGGTTATCGAACATCTATCCGCACTTCAACAGGGGCAACCCCTTTCTCTCTAGTATATGGCATGGAAGCAGTGCTCCCCATAGAAGTAGAGATCCCATCAATCCGGGTATTGATGGAAGCTCAGCTCACCGAAGCTGAATGGTGTCAAAGTCGACACGACGAACTGAACCTGATCGAAGAAAAGAGAATCACGGCACTATGCCACGGTCAGTTATATCAACAGAGAATGAAAAGGGCGTTCGACAAAAAGGTTCGACCTCGTATTTTCAGAAAAGGAGACCTCGTGCTCAAGAAGATACAATCATTTCTCACTGACTCTCGGGGCAAATGGACCCCAAATTATGATGGCCCCTATGTGGTCACGAAAGCTTTCTCAGGCGGCGCCTTGAGACTTGCAACCATGGACGGAGAGGAGTTTGCCTACACCACGAATGTTGATGTAGTCAAGAAATACTTCGCCTAAAACTAAAAAAAAAAAAAACGTCTCGGTGGATTGAAAACCCGAAAGGGCGGTCCAGGCAAAAGTTAGAGACATGAAAAAAAATCATCCCGATGGATTGGAAATCTCATAGTACAATCCAGGAAAAAATTAGGGATAATGGCAAGTAACTATGTTCAACAGAGGCAAGTCCCTCAGCAGTAGTTACAACATCATCTATCAGAGGAAATCTCCGGTCAAAGGTCATCTTCGACGGAAGCTCAGGATGTCCCGAACTCAAAGTTGGTAGAAGGATAGTGGTCGTTATGTTTCAACGTAGCCCTTTTCCCTGTAAATTACCATTTTCTAACTTTGTATATACTCTTTGGAATCACGCGTTTGGCTGATCTCCATCTTATCAATAAAATTTGAGCCCTTGTGCTTTTGTTTGTAATTCTTTACTTGTTTTAGCTTTACAGAACGACGTTGTTTAAATTTAATCAGCGATTCTTGAAATAAAACAAATTTACTTGTTAAACTTTTCTGCTTTTAAATTAAAGATGGCATTTCTTTTGACTGTTGAACATCAGAAGAACATCGATCGCTTCTCCCGAAGTAAGCGAACTTCAAAGTGCAGAATCAAAGTACTCCTTCTAAACCAGTACGCCTGAATGAAGGGATCAACTGTGTCAGAGACCTTGTTTCGTCTGACATCCTCGGCCAAGTTCTCATCTCCTAAGCCCGATCAACATAGCTCCCAACGGGACTATCTCTCCTAAGCAAGGTAGAATTGCTATTTTGAATCCACGGTACTTCTTCGCCCCGCGATGGCCGAGTATCCAATTGTGTTCATCCATCAGTCTGTATGTCGCGTCTGTTTTGTCAGCATATACATACATACATCATGCATTTTTTATTTGCATTCACATTTCATATTGCATCACTATCACTCTAGTCGGTCCTGTCCCCTAGTGGTAGAATTCCTCTTAATCAAGTTGTCAGTTCTTGCCTTGTCAGGAAATACTGTGTCTGAACAACCTCGCTTCCAGTTTATTTCTGGAAAGAAGTTGGTCCTTGACCACTTTGATAACTTGAACCTCTGAAAAGCCAGAGAAAACTTTCAATAAGCATCACTCTTCGCCATTGAAGATGATATCCTTGCTTTCCCGGATTAAGGAAAATCCACAGAGAAAGCCTCGTGATCAGAGATTCGGCAGCACGCCAGTTTTGCTCCGAAAAACCACTGATGAGAAGGTCATCGGCACCTCAAAATTGGATCCCATCATATGGCATTTCTCCGGGAAGATCCCGAGAAAAGTATGATGTAACCCCAAACGAAAACAGTCTCTCAAGAGACTCGCTTTCCCCAGTAGAATCGACAAATGGCGTCTCCAAAACAGAGAAGTTTGTGTACCTCTACAATTCAGACGAATGGGTTCCCCAGCAAGTCTGACATCAAAGCTTTTTCCGTCAAATGGCATCTCTCCAGGAAAATTCGGCGATAAGTTTGAGGAAAATCCGCTACAAATAGCGTTCCTTGTCAATAAAGTTTATTGACAAAAGAAACTGAGACCAGTTCCTTGGTAGGAAACCAGGATCGAGGGGAAGTTTAAATCAGAAACTAAGACCAGTTCCTTGGTAAGAAACCAGGATCGAGGGGAAGTTTAAATCAGAAACTAAGACCAGTTCCTTGGTAAGAAACTAGGATCGAGGGGAAGTTTAAATCAGAAACTAAGACCAGTTCCTTGGTAAGAAACCAGGATCGAGGGGAAGTTTAAATCAGAAACTAAGACCAGTTCCTTGGTAGGAAACCAGGATCGAGGGGAAGTTTGTTTCCACAACTGAGACCAGTTCTTGGTAGGAGACCAGGATCGAGGGGAAGATTACCTTTTCTAAGCGTCATCGCTTAGCTAAAGAAGATGAATGCGTAAGCTACCATTCATAACCACCATCAAAATTTCGGGTATTCCGATATTTAATCCTCTTGCACCCGAATGCCCGAACACCTTCGTCATTCACACCTTCGGGTCCAAGAAGATTAAATAGGGGCATCTGTAATACCCCAAATTTTGACCACTTAGATTTCCCATCATTGTGAAAATCACCATCACAATATGGATGAACCATCATGCTTCATCAGTCTCCCCAAAGATGGGTGAGCATCCAATACAATCAAAATTAGGGTTTCAAGCCCTCTCTGAGTGCTTAGACAAAGGATCAATCAAGAAATGACATGATCTTCAACTTGTCTAATCTCTTAAATATCCACAAAGGATCAAAAGGACTCCCACTTCAAGGATTAAGCACAAGGCTGCTCCCTTCTAGGTGGATCAAGTCTCAAGATCGACAGTGTCACCAAATTAGGGTTTTGGTCGACCAGGGCCTCCAGATGGAAAATTTTCATCTGGGCACAAGGCAATGATCCAAACATGACCTAATATACTTCATGGAACCTCATGAACCCATGCATCAAGTCAATTTTGCCTCAGGGGATGCATTCATCAAAAATCAGGAATTAGGGTTTCTTGACCTAATTCACCCCTAAGTTGACTTTTGGGACAAACCATGAGCCAAGACCTCAAGACATGATTTGAGGGTCTCTAATATACCATATTGATCCATTTGGAACAATGGATTGATCCAAGAAGCTTGAGCAACAAGTCTCAATTTCATCTGCACCACAATTAGGGTTTTAAGAGAAAAGTCAACTGTAACTTTGACTTTTGACCAAGACATGCTCCCAAACCCTAATACATGATTGAATATACCCTATGACACCCATGGAACATGTCCATCAAGTTTGATTTAGGTCAAGGACATGATTTCCTGAAGAATTGCACAGTTTGGAATTCATCTGATAAAAAGTCAACTGTGCACAAAAGTCAACTTTGACTTTTTGAGATTTTTCACCAAAATGGATTTTTAACCCTAAAATGATGTTAATGTATGATTTGAATCATCATTCATCAAGAAAAATCAAGAAAAGTGAGATAACTTGTAAAAGGGGTAACCATAAAACTTAGAAATTTTTTTAAGTTAAAAATAAAGTGGCAAAGGTACCAACTTTGGAGGACCATAACTCCTAAACCACAAGGCCATTTTTTCTCATCCAAAGATGGATTTGTAGCCCTCATTATCACCTACAAAAACTTCAACTACAAGTCATTCCAATTCATTAAGAATTTTGAGTTATGGAGTGATCAAAGTGGCTGAAAAGTGAAAATGTTACTTTTTCCAACACTTAGTGAAATTTTCACTAAGTCAGATTCTGCCTCACTTTTTGCCAAATGTAGGGGGATTTTTCACTTGGAATCAAAAGAGATCAAAACCAAACTTGTTCAAACAGTTGTTGTATCATGTAAGAGCTTTCCAAAATGGCCAAGAACATTGCCAAATTCAACCTACACCATGAGATACAACATTGTCAAGTTGCCTTGCTGAAATCTGTCAAGGCAAGGCAGAATTTACAACTTTGGTCGATTTGCCAAAATCAGCCAAATTCAATTGTTCCAATCCACTTGGACACCTCAGAGGATTGAATCTAAAGGGGACAATCACTGAGTCAAGCCTCCAAGGTCCAAGGAACAAGGAATAGCATGTTGAACCTAGAGTTGCCAAAATAGGGACAAGACTTCAAATTTGGAATGAGGCATTCAATGAAACCATCAAGGTGGCATGGACTGAGCCATTCTCATCTGAAATCAGTCAAGACTTATCCAAGACCAAGGGAACCAAAGCTCTGTGCCCTAACCTCTAGTCAATGGCTAGAGGAGACTTGGATTTTCATTGGACAACATTGGCCAAACCTACTTACCAGCTGCCATGCACTATTCCTTGCAAAACAAACTTGCTCTACTATAAATAGAGCTCAATTGTGGTCAGTTTGAGTACACCAAAGCCATCTAACAGATGCTTTCCTCAAAATCTCTTCTTTCACTCCAATTTTGCCTTCTAAGGCAAGTCACTATCGGGTTTTGGGTTTGAGAGCAATTCCAATCAAACCAATCACTCACACACCTCACATACATCACATATGAGCTGATCAAACACTCACATAACATCTGGAACATCAAAATCTCAAAATCACTTGCCATCCACACAAGTTTGAAGTGAAGTTGCAGCTGAGATGCCATAAACTGATCCAGTCCATTTCAATTCAATCCAAGTGTTCAAACACACTCCATATGGTGTAGGGATGCTATCCAGATCATCACAACTTGTCTGTAACACCTCCAACTCAAAATCACATCTGCTCTTGCTATCACGACTTGGAGGTAAGCACATACTTGGTCATCTCTCAATCTATGCATATTTCCTCGCACAATAATTTGGCCATATGTTCATAATCATGCATGGAATGTTTTCCCTCAATTAATTGCATTGTTTGAATCGTGTATCAAAAATCCTAGCCTTCATGCAGAAATTAGGGTTCTTGAGGTCTCTTCGTGATTTCTTGTTGTATGTTTAATTTAAATGAAATTAAAGTACATAGACATGATCGTGAGGTTGAGGCGAGCATAATGATATGTGGATTGCATGATATGATTACGTATTCATGGAGATTGGATAGAAAATGCAAATCTGAGAAACCAAGAACACGCGCGTGTTCTTCAGCTTGTTCTTGGCGCCATTTTTAGAAATTCAAATATTTGAATTTTGTGATTTTGTTTAATTGATTCAAAAATTAATTTCTCTCTGAGTTTTAATGATTTTGAGTTGATTCTTTTTTTAATAATTCACAAAAATGTTAAAATATTTTATTTTCACAAAAAATCCCAAAAATATTATTTATTTCATATAATTGATATTTTTGCAAAGAATTAATATTTTAATTGTTTTTGACATTTTAAATATTTTTTCTACATTGATTTTGCAACTTTTAATGCTTTCTAATTATTTTGTAGGTCAATACTTAATTTTTGAAGCATTAATCCAAGATCACAATTTGTTTTCCATGTGTTAAACAATTTTTGATCATTTTAATTGAATTTTTATTCAATTAAATACATTTTGAAAACAAATTAGGGTTTTGGATTAATTCAACCCTCATAAATCATTTTCAAAACTCTTTGGGCCTCTTGAGAGAGTGTAAGACCCATCCCCCCTTGTACAAAAACTTTTTTGGGCCTCACTCATTGTATAAGTCCCTCTGTACAAGTAAACGGCGCGATCGTCGCCCGTTTAAAAATAAAAATCATCTGGGCCTCTCCTTGAGCTATAAGACCCATTCAAAACACTTTGGGCCTCTATTAGAGTGTAAGACCCAATCCCCCTTTTAACCAAAACATTTTGGGCCTCACTTATTGTATAAGTCCCTCTGCGTTAAAAGAAAACCTCGGCGCGATCGCCATTTTAAACGAAAAAATCATTTGGGCCTACCCTCGTGTTATAAGCCCCACTCTTTTTCTTTAAACCTTTTTGGGCCTCTTGAGAGAGTGTAAGACCCATCCCTTTGTACAGAAAACCTTTTTGGGCCCCAGCCACTTGTATAAGTCCCTCTGTACAAAGTCAAACAGTGCGCTCACTGATAAAACCCTGGGCCTCTCCTTGAGCTGTAAGCCCCAAATATTTCCTTTTCAAAGCACTTTCTCCTTTGATTTTGAATATACTGTTGTTTTCAATCTTTCTTTGTTGAACAACTAACCAAACAGCATGGAAGCACTACAACCGAGTAAGTGGTTATCGCTTTCATTTACTGCTTTCATATTATAAACTGTATTGTGGGGCTGCTCACTGTAAGTCTCCTTTCATAAACTCATATCTACTGTGTAATAATAGTATAGATATTTCGAGTTTCCCCGGCAACTACGTCTAGAACTAGGTGACGCCGTTTCATTTATTCGTAGAAATAGACGCCTAGATCCCCAATAGGAGCACCAGATACAGTCTTCTCTTCGGCTGTCCTCCTTAGGAATCGTCAAGAAGCTCTACTCCCCAAGATGAATGTATTCTCCGTGAATGGCATCTTTGAGTTTCTTCCAAATTCTCGAACTTTCCTGACTTGATCTATTCCTTGTGGATAGCTTGCCTTGAATGTCTCGGGGTTTGGGTACCCACTACGGTCATAATCTTGGACCTTAACTAAGGAACCCTCTTTAAAAGCTAAAAATCGCTGGATAGTAAACCTCGCATGTTTACCAGTGGTTTTTATCTTTAAAAGAGTTATCTCTCCTAATGGAAAGGAGATGATAGACCCACGGGCTTCCTAAAAGCATCGGCCTCCTCTTGGGCATTATTCAAGGACACTACGGCTTCTTAGAAGTATTCACAGCCTCCTCTTAGGCTTCGTATAATGATCTCTTCCTCCGGGAATGATAGCCTCCTCTTGGGCTTAGTACAAGGACCCGTCGGCTTCTTAAAAGTTTCCAGCCTCCTCTTGGGCTTCGTACAAATTGTCCTGACGACCTCCTAGAGGTATAGGAACAGAACCTAGTCATCCTCATAGAGCAGTCCTTTCATAGAGTCTACTACTGTTTCTCAAAGCATAGTACAAAAGATAAAACTCTAGACTTGGACAGTCTAACTTCCTTGAGTCTCAAAGACATTCTCAAGTGACCCCTTCGTTAAATAGGAAGGAAACCCGCAGACTCGGACAGTCTCAATACCCTTTGGATTTCCCGTTTCCTCAAAGAGAAGGAAATATCCCTGATCCTCATATCAAATCCCTGGGTACAGTGTTGCTCATATAAGAACTGATTTTCTCTTTTAAAATCAGTATATTGGATCTACCACTCAACTGAAACAAACCTTTTAGCCTCCATCTCGGGCTTCGTACGAGATACAAAAACACTCTCTTGTTGAGTATCAAAGACTCCCTCGTAGAGTCAAACAAACTTTTAGCCTCTCTCTCGGGCTTCGTACGAGACACAAAGATTCCATCGTCGAGTCAAAAACTTTTAGCCTCTCTCTCGGGCTTTGTACGAGACACAAAATAGCCTCCTCTTAGGCTTTGTATAATGATTTTCCTAGCGGAAATTAGCCTCCTCTTAGGCTTTGTATAAGAAAACCACTAGTTGATCCAATCAACCTTTGAGCATCAAAGCTGTGCCTCGTTCACAGTACACAAACATCAACAACTCCTTTCCTTTCATCTAATCGCTATAAGCGGCAAGCCTCTGGATCATCTACATCCATGCCAATGTCCCTCTTTTAGCATGAGAAATTCCTAAGGAAAGATGGCATTGCTCTACACTGAGTTAAAGTCTTCTCCTTCAGGTTAAAATCCTTTCTTCCGAAATTATGGCATTGCTCGGATCCGCGTATCCCAGTTAAAGTAATTCTCCTTCCCCCTCTTTAGAGATGACAAATTCTCTCTAAAGTCGAGGTCTTTCAGCTTCACGTCTTGGGCTTTGAACAAGACACAAATAGACCTTTCAGCTTCATATCTTGGGCTTTGAACAAGATACAAATCACCTTTCGCTTCACGTCTTGGGCTTTGAACAAGACACCAAAAACCATTTCCTCCCATAGAATAGGAGGAACTACGAACGCTCTGATTTCCCTGTTTCGGTAAACAGGAATACGTAGGCATAAGATCGAAAGAAAAGATCTTAGCGAGCGCAATCAACAAAAAACCCAAATCCCATATCTCCATCAATCAAAAGCAGTAATTCAAAAGCATCAGTCCTAACATCCTAATCCTTGTTCCCCGCCAGAAACATTAAGCCCTAGAAAGAAAGAAACCTGTATTGGCGAAATACGAATAACCAGTACAAAGGCCCCCCACATTGATAGCATCCGTAACCTAACAGACCGCTGTTTAAACTCAGTATGCAAGCAGGGTTAATTGGAGACATCTATTTCCCTTCCTTATTTAGCTCACAATAGGATAAAAAATGAATCGACCTGTAGTCAAAGCTCAAACCGCAGAGAGCGACCAGCGCTTAAGAACCGCGTCCAAAATCGCTCGCTACAATCTATTCCATGATATTCTCCTGCAATCTCTCAATCAGATCTTATCCTTAACAAACTTGCACCTGCGCAACCCTAAAACTTACCAAACTGATGTTCTGTCATCTGATGTTATGACATCGGGTTTGACATCAGCACAAAACTGCAACCCTTAAAAACTTAACATAACCAGAATGTTAACTAAACATAACAAGGCTGTTAAAAACTCATGTTGAAACATCAACCATGACATCAACATTGTTTTACCAAAATTTTAGCCAACTACAAGCATTAACAGTATAAAGAAATCCCCGTTTGATTCAATCAACCTTTTAGCATCAAATCATGCTTTGGTCACAGCATACAAACATCAACAACTCCTTTACCCTCGTCTAATTGCTGTAAGCGGCAAGCCTCTGGATTATTTACATCCACGCCACTGTCCCTCTTTTAGCATGAGAAATTCCTAAGGAAAGATGGCATTGCTCTAAACTGAGTTAAATTCTTCTCCTTCAGGTTGAAAATCCCCTATAAAGGAAATTATGACATTGCTGGATTCGCATATCCCAGTTAAAGTAATTCTCCTTTATAATCACTCACCCAACAATTATGACAAACAGACCCCTTTAGAGATGACAAATTCTCTCTAAATTCAACACCCTTTTAGCTTCACTTCTTGGGCTTCGACCAAGATACAAATAGACCCTTCAGCTTCATATCTTAGGCTTAGAACAAGATATAAACCACCTTTAGCTTCATGTCTTGGGCTTTGAACAAGACACCAAAACATCATTTCCTCCCATAGAATAGGAGGAACTACGATCGCTCTGATTTCCCTATCCCGGGAATACGTAGGCATAAGATTGAAAAAGAATCTTAGCGAGCACACTAATAAAAAAATCCCAAAGTCCCCTACCTCCAGCCAATCTAGCCCAGTATCCCAACAAATTCCCCATGAACAATCCTGGTATTTCGTTCTGAATAAAATAAGCAGAGAGAGGCCCACAAACTAAAGTCGTATCTATAAACCAACAATTTTGACTGTTTAACCTCAGTTTGCAAGCAGGGTTAGTTGGAGACATCTATTTCCCTTCCTTCATCAACTTCAATAGGATAAAAAATGAATCGAACTATAGTACCAAAGCGATAGTGATTCGAAACCACAAAAACCGCGCTACAGGCCCCAGTCTTGACTTCTTTTCTCTCCTCTTCTGAACCCAAGTTGACCGTTTCCAATGGCTCTTTGTGAGGTTTAATGGACCTTTCCTCTTGTCTAAGTAATCGGGAGATCTCTTCTGGAATTTCTTCGTCTTCTTCTTCTTCAGCCTCAAATACCGGGAATTCAAAGTTGCGCGAAGGCATTGGATCCTATGTTTCAATGGGGTTTAAAACAAGCAATCTACATGACGTGATGATTATTTTTTAGAAGAGATAGAGAGAAATACAAGAGTGTGTGCAGTGTAAATTTTGGACAATGCTTGTTTTTATTATTTTTTGTTTTTTAGGATTACCATTAACTGAAAAAGCGAAAAGAGAAAACAACAATTAATGTGGGAATTACAGAATGACGTTATTTTATTTATGAACTTGTCGATTCTTGAAACTACAACCTGATAAGTGCAAATTGTACCTATTTTTGTATATAAGTTTTGTTGCACTTATCCTTACTTTGTGTTAAAATTGGTTGAATAAACCCCACTTTGTGTGTAAATACGTTTACTTTACGTTTTCGGTGTATAGTGCGTTACCGTGTAAATATCATTGATTTTAATCGATTTTCATTTATTTTTTGTAGGTGTTCCAGCAATGGGATTTTTCCATATTCATAAAGAGCATTGAATAAGCTTTCCAACACTTCAAACCGTGCGTCAATCGGAGTTACGGTTCAAGAGTTATGAAGAAAACAAATTCTGGTTTTCTGTCATGTTCGCTAGACGAACCCCCGTAGCGAGCACTCGCTAGCTTGTTCGCTAGGCGAACCGGGGCGAACGAAAAGTTCCAGAATCGTGAAAAAACTCAACTTTAAGGCGGTTTACGTTCGCCTAGCGAACGGGGGCTCGCTAGGCGAACCTGGGAACGCAAATTTGCCTATTTTAGCCATTTTTCATCATTTTTTATGTTATGTTTTTGGGGGAACTTTCTCCCAACTTCATCAAACATATTTTAGGAGTAGATAGGCTTAGAAACAACATTGGATGATGCATCTTGATGATCCGGAGTAGGATGTGCTTTAATCGGCTCCGACAAACCGTGAGAAACTTGTTCTTCTCCTTTCTTCTCTTTGTATCCTCTATTTGTTGAGGTTTTGTATGTAAATCTCTTGATACCTTTTGTATTTCTTCTAATGTATGTTTATGAATTGAATTATGATTTTCTATTGTTGTTGTCTTTGATTGTTTATTTGTGGTTTTGACAAAACCTTTACAAATCTTTAATCTTGGATTTTCATCTATCAATGAGTAAACTTTTGACATGGTTTTGCAAGTTGATATTCATTGTATCTTTGGTTGTATTGTGTTAATTAAGTAGCATGGCTAGCATGAGTAGGATGGATACGGTATTGCGAGGATGCGTGATAATAGTGACGAAGAACGATATTCACTTACATTTGGAAAATTAGTTGAATGCATTTTATTCATGTGTACGTATTCTGATCATGGTGTTGTATGTGAATCGAGCCATTTGTTTGATATGGATATTATAGTAATATTTGTTAGGTTCTGAACTCTAGAGATAGATTTAGGCTTAACACTTGCGTGAGTATCATCTCTTACTTCTCTGTGTTGTTAAGTTGCGTGAGACATCACCAATGAGGCAATACGTTCGATCTCTCGACGTTGCGTTAGACATAACCTCTGTTGTGAGTGATACGTGAGGATATTAGACGAATGAGTGATTTGTGTATGAAATGGTCGGAAGAATGCATGTGTTATTGAGTGATCTCTATTGAGTTTCTTTCCTCCGAAGAATGTGTTATTGTTATTTACTTGCTTTTTGTTCCTTTAATTTTCCGCATTTTCTTTTGGTTCGCTTTAAACCAGAACTTTTGATTCATGAGCTTAGAAATATAGAAACCGTTGAATGGCATTTTTTCCCTCGTACTGATCCCTGTGGAGACGACAAAACTGGGTTACTTATATATTTTTGCTTGCTGCTATTCTAGCTTCAACAAATTGGCGCCGTTGCCGGGGATCTGGTGTTTAGATATTGAGTTGCATCGCATAGTTTCTATATTTTTAAGCTTCGTACATAATTGTCTATATTGTATTTTTACTTGTATAATGGTGCATAGTTAGTTGGGGAGAGTTTGTTAGATGTCAAACATGTTATATATTTGTATGCAATACTTGGCATTTTTCATTTCTTTCCATGTGTAATGTATTGATTTTAGTGAGGAATGTTGTTGTTGTGCATTATTTGAAATATACTTGTGGTGCTTGTAATGTGTGTGCTAATGTGCAGAAATAGGAATGAAAAGATCAAAGTTTGAAGACACAAAGAAATAGTGCAAGCTGCCAAAGAATTGAAATCAACAACAGCATTCGCTAGGCGAGTGTTGGCGAAGATGCCAGTGAAGGTTCGCCTAATGAACGTTAGCGAGAGTGCCAGCGAGGGGGTGGAAGAAATTTGCAAAAACCTTCAGTAGGAAAACTGGGTAAACTCGCTGGGCGAGGGAGCCAGCGAATGCTCGCTGATGTGTTCGCGTGGCGAAGGTGCCAGCGAGGGGGTGGCAGAAACTTTCTTATTTGAAAAACTCCCAAACTTCGCTGGAGCGAAGGTTGTAGCGAAGGCTCGCGTTGCGAATGATTTGGTTCGCCTAGCGAACAAAGCTTAACAAGTGTACATACTTGTTAATAGTTGTTTTCCATAAGTGATTGTATATATGTGTTTTCCATCATGTTTATGTGTGTGTACATATTTTTGTTTTTGGTTTACGTTTGCTTAAGTGTTGCAGATTTTATTTGGTATCTACCGGTGAGCGAAGCAACATGGAGGAGCTTGTACGTAAATAAGGTGTCGAGCTTACGACGTGAAACAAGCGCTTGTTGGGAGGCAACCCAACGATTTGAGTTTGCACAGTTTTATATTTAGTAGTATTGTAGTATTGTGTGAGATTGGATGGATTGAATGAGAGAAAAAACTTGAAAAACTTAGCAAGCCTGTGCGCGCTTAGCGCGCAGAGGGCGCTTAGCGCGCCTTGCTTTTTGTGGAAAAACTCTCTTATTCTCTTATCCACTTTCACCCATTTTGTTAGTATATGTTTATGAGTTTTAGAAATTTTTGAGTTTGTTCTCAAGTTTTGTTTTTGATTAGCTTGAGGATGCATTGTGTGATTTTTCAATTTTGATTGTTTCAACAAGAAAATGTTATGGTAGTGTGAAAAGTTTAAAGAAAGTTGCATTGCTTTGGTTTGTGTTTATTGCTTTTCTAGAACATAACATGTTTATGAACCTTAGGATTTGTACAAATTACATGTCATTTATTCTTTTGCAATTTTTGTTCAATTTTGAATCACTTTAGTTCATAGCCCATGTGAGGAAACCTCCATTGTTTACTAAATGCTTGGATGACTGATAAACTTTGTTTAATTCATTTGATTCATGCTTTATCTTCTGATTATTGTGATTTTGTGGAAGCATTAGAAATGATCAAGGCATTTGTTTATATTGAGCACAACCGTATCCAAAAGTATCTTTCCCGTGAGTAGTGAGAATTTGTTAGCCCCTTTGAGACTAAAACAGTTTAGATCTCATTTTTAGTGATGAAATTGGTTTATGTACATAATTTGCAAGTTTGGTTCATCATTGAATTTAGTGAGTTTCTAAAATTTCTTCTTGAACCTTTGAAATTGTATACTTTGATTTCCTTGCCGTAAAAAGCAAGGAGCATTCACTTGAGGTTTGGTTGAATTCAAGTTGGTGAGAATGAAAAAGAAGATTGGTAAGTTGCTTGAAACTTTTGAAAAAGTTCAAACAAGCATGAAAAGAAAAAGTGTAAATATGAATGTGAAAAACAAAAGAAAAAGAATGCTTGTTTGAATGAGAAAAATAGAGTGAAATAATTGTGCATAAAGGTGGTTTGAGAAGGTTTGTGGTAAAGGAATGAGAATGGTGAATGAAGTTGTAATGTGTAAATATCATTTATCGGCAATTTCGATTCAATGGCCTGTAGAAATGTCCCTTTATTGTGAACCCGACCAAGTTACAACCCTTAAAGCCCTTAGTGATCTGTTTGCTTCCATATTTTCATTTTTGATTGTTAGATGTTGTATGAATTGAATTGTTATTTGCATTGTTTGTCAGATGAGTGAAATTTCCCCGCGGTTGCAAACGCGCATTAATTTCTTCATTCTTATTTGAAGTGGAGTGTTAGGTGTGATTCATTCTTGAACATGTATTGCTTTTGGATGTTGACATTTGTTTCGTGCTTAGACTTTGTTTCATATTTGTGGTGTCGTTGTAGTTTAGTGGTATGCATTGCTTTGCATGTACTTTGATATTTGTACCATACGTTTATTCTCCGTTTGTAAAAACTTGTTGAGCATGATTTCTTGATAATTGCTTTTGTTTCTTTGAGTTGATTGACTTTTGTTTGAGGACAAACAAAACAATAAGTTGAGGAGAGTTTGATAAGTGCAAATTGTACCTATTTTTGTATATAAATTTTGTTGCACTTATCCTTACTTTGTGTTAAAATTGGTTGAATAAACCCCACTTTGTGTGTAAATACGTTTACTTTACGTTTTCGGTGTATAGTGCGTTACCGTGTAAATATCATTGAGTTTAATCGATTTTCATTTATTTTTTGTAGGTGTTCCAGCAATGGGATTTTTCCATATTCATAAAGAGCATTGAATAAGCTTTCCAACGCTTCAAATCGTGCGTCAATCGGAGTTACGGTTCAAGAGTTATGAAGAAAACAAATTCTGGTTTTCTGTCATGTTCGCTGAGCGAACTCCCGTAGCGAGCACTCGCTAGCTTGTTCGCTAGGTGAACCGGGGCAAACGAAAAGTTCCAGAATCATGAAAAAACTCAACTTTAAGGCGGTTTACGTTCGCCTAGCGAACGGGGGCTCGCTAGGCAAACCTGGGAACGCAAATTTGCCTATTTTAGCCATTTTTCATCATTTTTTATGTTATGTTTTTGGGGGAACTTTCTCCCAACTTCATCAAACATATTTTAGGAGTAGATAGGCTTAGAAACAACATTGGATGATGCATCTTGATGATCCAGAGTAGGATGTGCTTTAATCGGCTCCGACAAACCGTGAGAAACTTGTTCTTCTCCTTTCTTCTCTTTGTATCCTCTATTTGTTGAGGTTTTGTACGTAAATCTCTTGATACCTTTTGTATTTCTTCTAATGTATGTTTATGAATTGAATTATGATTTTCTATTGTTGTTGTCTTTGATTGTTTATTTGTGGTTTTGACAAAACCTTTACAAATCTTTAATCTTGGATTTTCATCTATCAATGAGTAAACTTTTGACATGGTTTTGCAAGTTGATATTCATTGTATCTTTGGTTGTATTGTGTTGATTAAGTAGCATGGCTAGCATGAGTAGGATCGATACGGTATTGCGAGGATGCGTGATAATAGTGACGAAGAACGATATTCACTTACATTTGACAAATTAGTTGAATGCATTTGATTCATGTGTACGTATTCTGATCATGGTGTTGTATGTGAATCGAGCCATTTGTTTGATATGGATATTATAGTAATATTTGTTAGGTTCTGAACTCTAGAGATAGATTTAGGCTTAACACTTGCGTGAGTATCAGCTCTTACTTCTCTGTGTTGTTAAGTTGCGTGAGACATCACCAATGAGGCAATACGTTCGATCTCTCGACGTTGCGTTAGACATAACCTCTGTTGTGAGTGATACGTGAGGATATTAGACGAATGAGTGATTTGTGTATGAAATGGTCGGAAGAATGCATGTGTTATTGAGTGATCTCTATTGAGTTTCTTTCCTCCGAAGAATGTGTTATTGTTATTTACTTGCTTTTTGTTCCTTTAATTTTCCGCATTTGCTTTTGGTTCGCTTTAAACCAGAACTTTTGATTCATGAGCTTAGAAATATAGAAACCGTTGAATGGCATTCTTTCCCTCGCACTGATCCCTGTGGAGACGACAAAACTGGGTTACTTATATATTTTTGCTTGCTGCTATTCTAGCTTCAACACAACCTTATAAAACAAAACTCTGTCGCTTTGGGCGAAGCGAAGAGGGATTTTTACAGAAAGTGAGCCCTATCAAAACATTCGTTTCACCTGGGCAGGGTGAAAGGTTAAAACAAAGATGGCCATTACTTTGACTTATGAACAATCTTCGGAACATCGACTGCAACCCATTGGTTGAGAACTCCTCGGTGAATCACAAAATCTGGTACCTTCCTTGATTTGTCTTAAAAAAAAACGCTGATTTCTGGTGGAGTAGGATCATTGAAATCTATTTCCCAGGCAGAGTTGTCGTAGGAGGATTCCTTAGTTGTATTTTGCATAGTATTTGTACTCTCAGGCAAATCCCCCCATCCAGTTGGTTGGATGTCCTTGAGCCTGATACGAGACCTTTCAGGAGCAGTGTACTTGACCAAGAAATCGTACTTGTCACTCGGTTGTCCTAAGTGTCCCACACTTCTTTGGAACTGGAGGAGTCATCTCTCTTGATGACGTTGACCTCGGGAAAAGCATAGTTAATGAATTCTAGTCCTACAAACTTTGCAAATTCATCGCCGCACTGGATATTTTCCGAATGACCCGAGTGTTGATCTCATGACATGGTGGCGACGCAGGAATTCTTTTCAATGATGCTCAGCTAATTTTCATTATTCGGCTGATTTTCTTGCCCCGAGTCTCCTGGGTACGGCTTCCAGATAGGTAGACCATCCATCGGGCAATAATAGTCGTGGTTAAAGTAGTCTTTCATCAGAGTGTCTTCCTCTTATGAGTTTGGTGGAGCACGACATCCTTTCGGATCACAATCTCCGTATATCATTTCAACGTCTGACCTTGGTATAAATCTCGGACTCTGTGCGGGATAGCGAAATGGCGTAGGCACCTCTTCCTGAGACATATAACCGTCCTCGTTAAGATAGGACTTCCACTCTTCATCTGTATCGGAGGAATCTCCCTCGTTGATGGTATGTACTTCTTGAGACACTGGGTGAAGGAAACCTCCACTATGGAAGAAGTTCTGAATGGGATGAAGACTTTCATCGTTAGCAGCTGTCTGGGTATAGGTTGCCGAGAAACCAAGACCCTTCTTTGTTTTATTATCAGTAGGAATGATAAGCTGTCCCCATCCCTTTGCATTGTTACTTTTGATCACCTCGAGAGCATCTTTGTACGAGGATATTGATGTTCCCTTCTCTAATTGATTCTCACTGCTTATCGAAAGTGCCTGGAACTGAGTTCCAACAACCTCCTCGGGTTCTACAAAAGTGGACAATGATAGGTTACTCATGATCAAGGCTTGTTCTCCACAGACCGTGACTAGTTGGTCATTCTTGACGAACTTTAGCTTCTGGTGAAGTGTCGAAGTGACTTGCCCCAGCCTGGTGTATCCAAGGTCTTCCCAACAAATAGCTGTATGTTGCCTGGATGTCCATGACCTGGAAAGTGACTTGGAAAGTGTGAGGACCGATAGTTATGGGAAGGTCGACTTCGCCGATAACTATTTTTCGGGATCCGCCAAATGCTTTGACGACGACCTAACTTCCTCTCATTGGAGATCCTTTGAATGATAGTCGCATTAGAGTGGACTTCGACATAACGTTGAGAGATGATCCGGTGTCTACCAGTACATTGGCTAAGGCATCGTCCTGGCAGTTAACTGTGATATTGAGCACCATGTTGTGACTTTTGCCTTCTTCTGGCAATTCCTCATCACTAAACCCCAAGTTGTTGCAGGAAGTGATGTTGGCGATAATGCTGTCGAACTGTCTTATTGTTACATCCTGTTCCACAAAGGCCTGTTCTAAGACTTTCTGTAGAGCCTCTCTGTGGGCTTCGGAACTGAGTAAAAGATATAACACAGAGATCTTTGAAGGAGTTTGTAACAGCTGATCAACAATGTTGTATTCACTCCTTTGGATGAGCTTCAGCATCTCATCAACGTTCTTTAAAAGGTCGGGATTACTGGATTGACCGACTGGTGGATTGGGAACTTCCGTTTGAGATTCCTTTTCTCTATTAGGCTCTCCGACTCCTCTGTTGAAGATTCGACCATTCCGTGTTACTCGACTGATGTCTGCAATATTCACGACGGAGGGTAATGGAATTTCCTTCCCATTCTCAACTGTTGTTGCACCGTATTTGTAAGGGATAGCCTTAGTTGATTTATATGGTAACGGTCCCGGTAGATAGATAACTACAGGAGCCTTCTGATTTCTCTGATTGTCGTAAGTAACTTCAATCAATTCCTGGTTAAGAACCTTCGATTCGTCAAGTAGAGGGATGATGGTACAAACATTTTTGGTCCTCTCACGATCAGAGATTATAATAACATCCTTGATCTGGTCAGCGAAATAGTCGGGCATCAAGTTGATGGACCCCAAAACTGGACATGGTTGAATCTCCCCGCGGTCCAACTGACTTTGAAGGGCTGCTCGCACGAGGTAACATCCTTGATTATTTTCCGAGCAGACTCTACAGCGCTCGTAGTTGTGTGGTGGCACCTGGCCACGTCCGCTTTGAATGCAGTGTAACCTTACTAGGTCTATTTGCATAGATCGGACATCCTGACTTTGATGTCTAGTAGGGTTCCTGTTTGTCACACTGATTTGTTGCGTGTCTTTGTCTAGATAGATTGGAAGCCACCAATGGTTTAACAAGTGTTGTAAAGTTCTTTGAACGAGAGTGCACCCTTGGTTACTCTCACAACATACTTTACAGCTCAGATAATCATGTGAAGTGAGAAAACCGAGTTGGACTTGCTTGGCATGTAACTCCACCAAGCTGGTATTCATCAAACGAATATCGAAGATTTGAATCATGTTAACTTGATAAGGATTTCTATCATGGTAGTCCTGGATCCACCCAAGATCCATCTGATGCTGGAGGGCCTCTTGTACAAAAGAACATCCCTATTTGTTTATCGAGCAAATCAGACAGGAATTGTAATCGTGCCGCGGCAGATTATGATACTGGCTTTGCCTTGAGTGCATTGCCACCAAGTTGAAATTCATTGCACGGATGTCGTGGTTCTAAATGATGTTGGAAATTGCATGAGTCATGTTAACTCCACGAACTCGATGCTCTTGGATCCACCCGAGATCCAATTGTTCCTGTAGAGCTGATTGCACCACAGAATATTCTTGATTGTTTTTAGAGCAAATATCACACTGGTGATAATTGTGAGATGGTACATGCATGTATCCGCTCTGTCTACGATGCATCTTGACCAGATTGGTCCTCAATAAGAGTACATCATGAATTTGATAGCTGTTGTTGGACTCTCCTTCTATCAAATTTACTGCAGCTTTCTCGTGTTGAGGCAGCGGGTTTGTGAGAACATTCAGATTCGTATCTTTGAAAGATAAGACCCCGCTCCTAACAAGCTTTTGCACATCGGATTTGAAACTGATACAGTTTTCTATGTTATGCCCTGGTCCTCCTTGATGGTAAGGGCAAGTCTGATCCGCTTTGAACCAAAAAGGCGAATTTTCTGGTATTGTAAGAGAAGACTTGGTTTGGACGTGTCCCTTGACCAGTAAGAGTGGAAATAATTCTGCATACAACATTCGTATAGGGTTGAACCCTGGTGGTCGCGTTGTACGGTTGTTGTTATATGGAGGATGAGCCTGCTGAAGAGGTTGTTGTGTCCTTTGCTGATATTGCTGTTAATTTGGTTGGCTTTGAGCAACCTGAGGTTGATACGTAGGAACAGACGCAGAGTTGATAGCAGGAGTTACAGCTGCTACTGGTTGGTACCTTCGCCTTTGCTTTCCTAGAGAGATATTGCCAATGTCTTGCTCTTTTTTCTTAGGGAGAGTACTACCATATCATTTTGTACTACTTGATGATCCAGCGTCTTTAACTAAACGGCCTTCTCAGACTGCTTCCTCAAGACGAACTCACATGTCTACCATTTCAGTAAAGTCACTGGGCGCACTGGCGACCATTCTGTCGTAGTAAAATGAGCTCAAGGTCTTTAAGAAGATCTTTGTCATCTCTATTTCCTCAAGAGGTGGACAAATCTGGGCGGCAATTTCACGCCATCTTTGAGCATACTCCTTAAAGATTTCCTTATCCTTCTGTGACATGGCTCTGAGTTGATCTCTGTCCGGTGCCATGTCCAGGTTATACTTATATTATTGAACGAAAGCAGCGCCAAGATCTCTGAAAGTGCCAATCTTAGTGCGGTTTAAACCCATGTACCATTTGAGTGCGGCACCGGTTAAACTATCCTGAAAATAGTGAATCAGTAGCTCTTGGTTCTTTGTCTGAGTTGACATTCGCCAAGCGTACACCACCAAATGGCTTTGAGGGTAAGAGTTACCCTTGTACTTTTCAAATTCGGGCACTTTGAACTTATGCGGAACTTTCACATTGGGGACCAAACAAAGGTCTGCGGCGTCCTTTCCAAATAGATCCTGACCGCGAAGGACTTGCAGCTCTTTCTGCATCTCCAGGAACTGTTCCTGGAACTTATTCATTCTGTGGAACATACTTTCGTTTCCACCAGATGGTATCTGTGGAATCTGTTCTTCCGGGATAGTGTGTACCACGGGTGGTGGTATAGTCATCATGGTAGTGACTCTAGGTCCTTCCCTCTCCCGAAGTTTGTAACCTTCAGGAGTTGCTGTCATGCCCCGGGCATCTTTGCTTTCCCAAAGTTTGTAGCCTTCAGGCCCAGCAGCTCCTGCTGCGGTTCCCTGATCTTCAGTGATCGGCGGAACATATCCTTCTGGGATATAGTTAATATGCATTCCCCAGGGACGATCTTTAGGCATGGAATACCGAGGGTCATACTTTTCCACTATGGGCGTTGATGTGATCTCTGAGATCACAGTCCTTTGTTGTTGCATCTGAGCTTTTGCTAGAGCTTGCATGTCGTTATGAAGCTTTCTCAGATCCTCTTTCAGAGTGTCGATCTCTTCCCTTAACTCTCTATTCTCTTCCTCGAGATCATCCATCTTTTTCTGTCGATTGGCCCGAGTATTGTACAAATGAGACATTTTGACTCTAGAATCGAGATGCAAACGTGAGATTCGTAGGTAAGAAGAATGCGTTACGTGAGAATGATGAATGATATGCAATGATTATATTTTAATTAATTTTTTCAAGATAAACTTCAACAATTGGATTGCAAATATCAAACAGTGGGGATAACCCCGTTTTATTGAATTCAAAGATTGCAGAAATGGAAATACAGTAATTACAAAGTGTTGCAAAAGGAAATGTCTAAGCTAATGGATCCAGAGTCCTCTCTGAGGAGGGCTCAGGTGCTGGTTCTGGTACTTTCCTTTTATTTAAGTGGGGCTCTTGAGCCGTTGTCGGGTTGTCATTCCTTTGCCAAGTGAAAGGAGCGAGCAAATTCCTTTGGTCATCTTGATTTTCTACAGCATGTTGCTCTAAAATCTCGTTCAGAGCGTCTTTTTCTTTTAATAGTTGTTGTATTTTCTTGCACTCCACATTGAGAATACGGTACTTGCTCTTCCAAGACTTCTTCTCCTGTTGAACTTTGTGGAGAGTAACCTAAAGTTTTTCCGTATCAGACATAAAATAAAGGACAGGGTCCCTTAATGGAAGAACTTCCTGACGAGGGTAATGCATCCTCAGCTTGAGAGCTCTAGTTTGTACCCAGTGGAGATAAGGTTCCACTGAGACACAGTCTAGTTTTCCTAGAGACGCTCTTCCTTTCCTATGAACGTGTTTCTAGGCATGCACTATTTTTGTCTTTAGTGCTCTGTCATTTTCTCCTTCCTTGAAGAAAAGACCTTCCAGATGAGCATTACGCGGGACATGCCTCATCGGGTATCCAAATTGACGACGAACCAAAACTAGATGATAATTGATTCCTCCTTTAATTCCTATCAGGGGTACATTTGGGAAATTTCCACAACGGTCAATGATCCTGATCCCGTCATAGATTCGATTGTACCAATCGATGTCAGAGTTGGTAAGAGACACGATTCTCTGCGACCAACATAAAGTATTCTTTTGATCCCAAAATGCAGCAGACTTTGGCAAATGAGAATTGAACCATTTGTACAGCAGGGGTACACAGCAGGTGATCATTCCTCCGCTGTACAAATTCCTTAGGTGTACAGAATGATAAGCATCTGCGAGCAAGGTCGGTACAGGGTTTCCAATCAGAAAAATCTTAATGGCATTGATATCTACAAAGTTATCGATGTTGGGAAACAAAAATAACCCGTAGGTGAGCAAAACAAAGATGCTTTCGAAAGCGGCCACGTTCCCTATACTAGCAAAGTACAGAGCTTTCTTTATTAAGAACTGGGCTGGAAAACCCTGGATACCACCCTTAATGATAAGGTGAGTCCTGACTTCTGACTTGTCCAAATAGATTGCTCTTGCAATGGTTTGATCCTTTGGAATTTCTTCCAGTCCAGAAAAGGGAGCTTGGTCAGTAATGGGTAAATCAGTCAGGTGAGAGTACTCCTCCAGTGTTGGTGCTAGCTGATAATCCAGGAATGTGAAATAGTGATAGACCGAATCATAGAACTGGATTAGTGTGGACAGGATTCCTTCAATTACATAGACCCTTAACAGAGACAGCAGTCCTTCATACTTAGCTCTGAAAACCTCAGGGTTGGTGATCATCCTTGCCAGACCTCTTAAATCCTCTAGTTTTGGAACCTTGAAGGTGTACTTGTGAGTCTTCCTTCTACCGAAATCCATTAGCAATCTCTTTATCTGACATTTGCAATCATTGTCTTAGTTTAATTTGAAAAAGAGAGACTAGAAGAGAATAATTTTCTTTGTTTAAAGTTTCTTTATGAAATGAATGCATGAATGCAGCACACAAAAACATAGAAAAAACATGGGGTCAAAGGGTCGGTGTCATGAGGTCAAGGCTCTACCCATCCCCAAAGGTTTATACTGGTGATTTTTTGTACCTGTCCTCAAAATCATTGACCCCTCTTTGGATGACGACAGCAAGCGGATCGCCAGCGAGCTGTAGTATCTTAGAGTAGTCTCAAATGAGGGCAGTATCGCGTGACAACTATTTCCAATAGCTTCCGCACTACAAAATGGTTTCAGTCTACTAAAATCCTCAGCTTCTCGAATAATCTAATCGAACAATCTGCTTTCAACAACTGAAGTCGTATGGGCATTGAATCCGCAAAGGGCATCTCCACTGATTCGATGGCCGACCGGGACCTCTTATCTGGGATTCACTCCTCGTAAGATTACCCGTCTAGTGTCGTCACTTATCTTAGGTGTATACTCCACTGATTCTGTGACACTTTGTGTATTTAAAGTTTTCTACATAAGACTGTAAGAAAGAAATGTCTTCTCCCACTATAAGACTGCAAGAGATAAATAAGCTCCCACTGTGGTAGCCATTTTTCTGTAGCTTGATTTTTGTGGTTTCAAATCACTATCGCTTTGGTACCACAGTTCGATTCATTTTTTATCCTGTGAAGCTGATTAAGGAAGGGAAATAGATGTCTCCAATTAACCCTGCTTGCATACTGAGATTAAACAGTCAAAACTCTTGGTTTACAAATGCTATCAAAAGGGGGGGCTGTCTTAGGTTATTTCATTTAAGAACGGAGTGTCGTGACTGTACAGGAGGATTTTGACAAGGTACTAGGTCTGATGCTTTTTTATTGATGTATGGAGGTACTGGACTTTGAGTTTTTGATTAGTATACTCGCTAAGATTTCGCAATCTTATGCCTACGTATTCCCGTTTAACGAAACAGGGAAATCAGAGCGATCGTAGTTCCTCCTATTCTATGGGAGGAAAGAGATGTTTTGGTTTCTTGTTCAAAGCCCAAGGTTGAAGCTAAAGGTGATTTGTATCTTGTTCAAAGCCCAAGATGAGAAGCTAAAGGGTTTTGACTAAAAAAGAATTTGTCATCTCTAAAGAGGAATTGTTGATGTTTATATGCTGTGAGCAAAGCACAAATTTGATGCTAAAAGGTTGATTGACTCAACGGGGATTTCTTTATTCAAAGCCTAAGAGGAGGCTAGAAGTTTGACTTTTTCGGGGAAACTGTTCCTTCTGTCTTGTACAAAGCCCAAGATCGAGGCTAAAAGGGATTTTGACTCCGTTGGGGAGAATGTATCTTGTATAAAGCCCAAGATGGAGGCTGAAATGGTTTGAATCAACAAGAGAGTACTTTTATCTGTCATGTATAAAGCCCAAGACAGAGGCTAAAAAAGGTTGACTCAACAAGAGAGTCTTGGACAGGTGATTGACTCAACAAGAAAGTCTTTTATACTCAACAAGAGAGTGATTTACTGTCTCGTACGAAGCCCGAGATTGAGGCTAAAAGGAGATTGACTCAACAAGAGAGTCTTTTATACTCAACAAGATAGTGTTTTTGCTGTCTCGTACGAAGCCCGAGATTGAGGCTAAAAGGGGATTGACTCAACAAGAGAGTCTTTTTGTACTCAACAAGAGAGTATTTTTTATATGTCTTGTACAAAGCCCAAGACGGAGGCTAAAAGTGGTTGACTCAACAAGAGAGTCTGAAAAGGTTAGCTCCGCCGGGGAGAATCATTTGTACAAAGCCCAAGAGGAGGCTGACTTTCTGTTGAGGATTATTAAGATCCTGAAGCGGGTCCAAGTATGGGGAACTCTCATGAGAGAGACCGGGTTTCTGCTAGAGATTGATCCAGAGTGATCGGTGTTTTTTCCTATTTTTGAAAGGAACTTGAGAATGTCTTCAAGACTCAAGATTTTTGACTGTCCAAGTCTAGAGTTTTATCTTTTGTACAATGCCCAAGAGGAGGCGCGGGCATTAAGGAATGAGTATCAACCCTACAATGGCCAGAGTTTTGACGCGGGAAAGACTGCTCTAGCAAAGGATGACTAAGTTCTGTCTTATACCTTTAAGAGGTCGTCAGGGTCCTTGTATTAAGCCCAAGAGAAGGCATGAGAACTTCTAAGAAGCCGAAGGGTCCTTGTACAATGCCCAAGAGGAGGCGGGGATGATTTTAGGAAGCCTGTGGGTCCCCAAACCAAGAGAAGTTCAAGAAATGCAATTCACAAAGAAGAGATCATTCCAGGAAAGTTCGAGAATTTGGAAGAAACTCAAGAGATGCCATTCACGGAGAAAAGATCATCTCTGGGGAGTTAGAGCTTCTTTAATAATTTCTAAGGGTGACAGTCTGAGAAAAGGTTCACCAAGAATACTTCTTTTCTCTTTATTCCATATTGTTTAACCCCAATAGAAGGGAAGACTGTTTCTGGAAATCCTATGAGGATCTAGTTTTGTTTGTATTTAAAGAGTGACCAACAGGGCTTTACCTAGTTCTAGAAGTAGTTGCCGGGGAAAACTCTAAATAACTATACTAGTATTACACATTGGATATGTGACAAGTATATAAAAGGATGTGAAAGAAGACTTACAGTGAAACAGCCCCACAATACAGTTATATACATATGAAAGCGGTAAATGAAATCGGATAAACACTTACCCGTTGTAGAGATTCCATGTTGTTTTGTTAGTTGTTCAACAAATAAATTAAAGAAAGTTTTGATAACAACATATATTTGAATTCAAAATCAAAGGGGAAAGTGTTTTGAAAAGATTGTTGGGGCTTACAGCTCAAGGAGAGGCCCAAGTTTTAACGATGATCGCACCGTTGTCTTAAAGATCGTATCGGGACTTATACAACGACTGAGGCCCAAAAAAGTTTTTATGTACAAGGGGATGGGTCTTACACTCTATTAGAGGCCCAAAGATTTTTTTTTGTACAAGAGATGGGACTTACAACTCAAGGAGAAGCCTAGTTGATTTTGAAAAGGCGACGATCGCGCTGTTGTTTTGAAAATATACAGAGAGACTTATATAATATATGAGGCCCAAAAATGTTTATTTAGAAAAAGGGGTTGGGTCTTACACTCTATTAGAGGCCCAAAAGTGTTTTTAAGAAAAGGAATGGGACTTATAGCTCGAGGAGAGGCCCAATTGGTTTTGTTAAAAAGGAGACGATCGCGCCGTTGTGTTTGAAAATACAGTGGAACTTATACAATGACTGAGGCCCAATAAGTCGTGTATTTACAAAGGGGATGGGTCTTACACTCTAATAGAGGCCCATGAGTGTTTGAAAATGATTGATGAGGGTTGAATTAATCAAAACCCTAATTTTGTTAAAAATGGAATTAATTTTGTTAAAAAATTAATAAAAAGTATTAAAAACATGTGAAAAATGAGTGGTGATCTTGGATCAATGTTTCAAAACTCATGTTTATATCCACAAAATGATTGGAAACCAATTAAATTTGGAAAATCAAGGAGGAAAAATATTTTAAATGTAAAAAACAAATAAAAGATTAATTCTTTGCAAAAATATCAAGTATATGAAATAAATAATATTTTTGGAAATTTTTGGAAAAATAAAATATTTTGACATTTTTGTGAATTATTAAAAAAAGAATCAACTCAAAATCATTAAAACTCAGAGATAAATTAATTTTTGAATCAATTAAATGAAATCACAAAATTCGAATATTCAAATTTGTGAAAAAGGCGCCAAGAACATGGGCCAAGAACACGTGCGAAGGGAATTTTGCTCAGATTTGCATTTTCTATCCAATCTCACTGAATACTTGATGAAATCACACAATCCACATATCAATCTGCTCGTTTTCACCTCACGATCATGTCTATGGTCTTTAATTTCATTTATTTTAAGCATGGAATAAGAAATCAAGACAAAACCTCAAGAACCCTAAAATTTGCATGAAGGCTGAGAATTTTGATACACGATTCGAACAAAGCAAGTAATTGAGGGGAAACATTCTATGTATGATTATGAACATTTGGCAAAAGTATTGTGCAAGGAAATATGCATAGATTAAGAGATGACCAAGTTTAGGCTTACTTGAAGGTCGTGACAGCAAGAGCAATGTGATTTTTGAGTTGGAGGTGTTACAGATGAGTTGTGATGATCTGAACAGCTTCCCTACACCATATGGAGTGTGTTTAAATGCTTGGACTTGATTGGAAATGGCTGGATCACTTCATGGCATCTCAACTACAACTTGGTTGAAACCATGAGCAACTGGCTGGTGATTCTGAGAAATCAGGGTTACAGTTGTGTGTTTAGTGTTTGATCAACTCACATATGATGTTTATGAGGTGTTAGAGCAATTGTTTTGAGTGGAATTGCTCTCTACTAAAAAATTCGATAGTGACTTGCTAAGAAAGGCATTTTTGAGAGTGAGAAGATGATTTTGAGAAAGGCAAGTGTTGTAGGCCTTTGGTGTACTTAAACTGAGCACAAATGAGCTCTATTTATAGTAGAGCAAGTTTGTTTTGCAAGCAATAGTGAATGGCAACTGCAACAGATCATTGTCCAATTGCATCACTTTGGAATCTTAAATCTCCTCTAGCCATTGACTAGAGGTTAGAGCACATGCCTTTGGTTCCCTAGTTCAGAGATTATCCTTGACTCATTCAGTTAGAAAAGGCTCAATTCATGCCACCTTGGTGCATCCATTGAATGCTCCGAAACAAAATTGGAGTCTTGTCCCCTTTTTAGGGTTTTTAGGTTTGGCATACTATTTGTAGTTCCAAAGACTTGGGAGGCTTATGGATCAATGTTTGTTCCTCCTTGGTCTCCCCCTGAGGTGTTCAGATGGATAAACTTATTTGTCATTTGCACTATTTGATCAAATCGAGCAAAATGCACAAATCTGCCTTGCCATGACAGTTGCAGCAAGGCATATTGCCATTGTCATAACTCTTAGCTCAAATGGGATTTGATGGAGTTCTTAGCCATTTTGGAAAACTCTCATATGATAAAACATGTGGGTGATTATAGTTTGCCTTAACACGTTTTGGAGCTAAGTGAAAAATGCCCTTACATTTTGAAAAAAGTGAAACAGATTCTGACTTAGTGGAAATTTCACTAAGTGTTGGAAAAAGTGGCATTTTCATGTTTTTGTCATTTTGGTCACTCCATAACTACAAATCCATGAAGAATTGGAGTGAGGTGTAGTTGACACTTTTAAAGTATGTCATGAGAGATACAAATATATCTTTGGATCAGCCAAAATGGTTGCTTGAATCTCAAGTTATGATCCTTGGAAGTTGATACCCTAGCCACTTTGTTCCATAACTTAGAAAATTTCTAAGTTTTTTATGGTTACCCCTTTTACAAGTTATCCCACTTTCTTTGATTTTTCTTGATGAATGATGATTCCAATCACATATTATCATCATTTTAGGGTTAGGGAACCATAATTGATAAAAAAAATCAAAAAGTCAAACTTTGACTTTTGGGCACAGTTGACTTTTTATCAGATGAATTCCAAACTGTGCGATCCTCTATGAAATCAAGTCCTTGACCTAAATCAAACTTGATGTATTGATTTCATAGGTGTTATAGGGTGTATTGAATCATGTCCCAAGGTTTGGGAGCATGTCCTGGTTAAAAGTCAAAGGCACAGTTGACTTTTTCCGCGAAACCCTAATTGTGGTTCTGATGAACTTGAAACTTGTGAATCAAGCTTCTTGGATCAATCCATTGTTGCAAATGGATCCATGTAGTGTATTAGGGTCCCTCAAATCATGTCTTGAGGTCTTGGCTCATGTTTTGTCCCAAAAGTCAACTTAGGGGTGAATTAGGTCAAGAAACCCTAATTCCTGATTTTTTATGAATGCATCCCCTGAGGTTAAATTGACTTGATGATTGGGTCCATGAAGTCCCTTAGAGTATTTTGGGTTATGCTTTGAAGCATTGGCTCATGCCCAGAGGAAAATTTCCATCTAGAAGCCCTGGTCGACCAAAACCCTAATTTGGTGACATTGGCGATCTTGAGGCTTGATCCACTTGGAATGTTGCAACCTTGTGCTTGATTATTGATGTGGGAGTCCTATTGATCCATTGTGGATGTTGGAGAGGCTAGACAAGTTGAAGATCATGCCATTTCTTGATTGATCCTTTGTCTAAGAGCTCTGAGGGGGCTTGAAACCCTAAGTTTGATTGTAGTGGATGCTCACCCATCTTTGGGGAGACTAATGAGGTATGATGGTCCATCCATATTGTGATGATGATTTTAGCAATGATGGGAAATCTTAGTGGTCAAAATTTGGGGTATGACACCATTTATGTTGGAATTTTTTTTGATGAAATATAAATCTAAACCTCTAACTTGGTGAAATCGTTTATTAGCTACTTTTAAACTCAATTTCAAGTGTATGTCAAAATAATGAGATTTGATAATGGCCCTCAATTCACCCTTATATCATTTTACTTAGGTCAGGGCATCATTCATCAAACCTCGTGTGATGACACACCCTGACAAAATGGGGTTGTCGAACAAAAACATCAACATTTTCTAGGGGTCATACATGCCCTTTTGTTTCAATCTCATTTACCAAAAAAAAAAGGTTCTTATAAACAGAGTCCCCTCTAGACTTTTAGAAAATTAAACTCTCTTTACTTTACTCTTCAATCATGTTCTTGATTATGATGCTCTTTGTACCTTTGGGTGTCTAGCTTACACTACTAGTTCTAATAGAAATAGAACAAAATTAGGCCCTAGATCACGCAAATGCATTTACCTTCGAAATTAGCATGGTCTCAAAGGCCATGTCTCATTTGACATTAATAGCAAATAATTATTCTTGTCCCATGACACAGTCTTTTTTTAAAACTTGTTCCCCTACAACATTAACCATCAGAAGACCACAAACATGCCTAACCAATATTCCCTCTTAACAGTGATATTTTCCATGATGACATAAAAAATGAAAATTTTCCATATCCACCCAACACATCCATCACTTTTACCTCTGCTGTAAGTAACCAACATCTCGGTTCTACTCCCACCAATAATCCTACCATCACTGATCAGAAGTGTACATCTCCTATCTCTAACCATATGATGTTCCTAATACACCTAGGAAATCCACAATGTTGTCCAAAGCATCTTCTTACCTTCAAGATTTCCATTGTGGTATGCTTGAAGGTATTATTCCATCTCACACTCTCCCTACCACGGGTACACCTCTATATCCCATTTCTAATTTTTCTTCTTATTCTAATTTATCTCATCAACACATAATTTTTAATCTTAAATTATCTTCAATTTTTGAACCTGCCTCTTATGTTATCATTCACCTAAATTGAAAACGATTTATCAATGATGAGATCTAATCCCTAATCAATAATAATACTTGGGATTTAACCCTCATCCTCATAACAAACATGCCATAGGATGCAAATGGATCTTTAAATTAAAATTTCTAGCCAATGGTACAATTGAGAGTATAAATGGACACTACTTTCAGTATTAAAGATCTTGGAATTTTAAATAATTTCTTAGGTTTAGAGGTTGCAAATACAACTCATGACATTTCACTTTGCCAATGAAAATATTGTTTGGATCTTCTCCAACAAATAGGGTTTCTAGCTGTCAAACCGACTTCGACCCCAATGGATGCCAGTCATAAACTGCATTGTGACAAAGCACTTATTCTTGCTAATCTGACTACATTCAGAAGCCTAATTGGTAAGATTATTTATCTAAGACATTCACAAGCTGACATTTCTTTTTCTGTTTGCGAACATAGCCAACATTTGGCTGCACCAACAGAGTTACATATGCAAGTTGCCATTAGAATTTTGTGTTACTTAAAGAATGCACCAGCCCTTAGACTCTACTTCAAGCACAAGACGAACATGAGTTTACTTGTTTTTCTAATTCAGATTGGGGAGCCTGGCCCATTACTCATTATTTTACTACTGGTTTCTGTTTTTATTTGGGCACAATCTTTATTTCTTAGGAAAGCAAAAAACAACACATGGTATCAGACTCTTCATCTGAAGTTGAATATAGGGCATTGGCTAACACTACTTGATAAGCCATATGGTTAAAATATCTCCTCCATGACTTCAACGTTCCCATCAACCAACCCATAATAATCTATTGTGACATCAGAAGCGCTATGCAAATAGCCACAAACCCCGTCTTCTACGAAAGAACAAAACATATCGAAATCGACTTCTATGTTGTTCGGGACAGAGTTCAAGACAACCCAATCCATCTTATGCCAATTGACTCGGCTAACCAAGTAGCAAACATATTTACAAAGTCTCTTCATTCCGGCGCCTTTTCAACTCTAGTTAGCAAACTAGGTTTAATAGATATCTACTCTAGTTTGAGGGAGGTCATTAACCTAGATTAAGTTTATTTTATTTATTATTTCTACCTTGTTGTTAGCTAAAATATAGTTGTTACATGTTGTAACATAATTAACTATTTTTATACGGATATTTGGCTATTTAATGACTATACCTTAGGTAGTAATGATTAAGTTTTTTAGATTAAGTTTTTTATTGAAGCTTCAATGTAAAAATGATTTTTTAATTTATCATGCCAAATGTTAATAAGCAACAAAAATCGATGTTATATCTTGATACTATATAAAATATTACGGAAATCTGTTTTGGCGTTTGAATTGAGATGAATCAAATTAGGGGTGTACATGGGTTGGATGAACCCATAAAATCCAATCAAACCCACCCAAATCGATCCAAAAAAGTGGGTTTGAATAGATAAGTGAGTCAATATGATTTTCAAAAATGAAAAACCGTTCAAAATATATGGGTTTCGGGTAAACCCAAACTCAACCCTTAAATTTTATCATTAACTAATATATAATTTTATTTTTTACGTCTCTTAATGAATTGATGTATGAACTTAATATCTATATTTTCATCATTGGTATTTGGTTAAAGATATTAATGTTGAAGTGAAGACTTCTTTTTTAATTGTGGAGGATATTTGAACAATGTTCTTGATTTTTTTTTTTTTGTTGTAATTTGATGATGACTTTGATGTAATTTATAGTTGGTTGATTCAATTTAAGGCTCTTTTTTACTTGAGTCGTGATTTTGAATTATTTAGGATATTGCACATTGATTATTTTGATGGTAATACTAGTGAATTCTGAGTAATTTATGTAATTTTAGTTTTAAGTACTACTATAGTACAATTTTGATTTTTGCAAATATTTTTATTATGATTTTTATAGAATGTGTAGATATTTCATGTTAAAAGAATAGAGCTATTAGAGCTGAATTATTTTTCAAAAAAAAAAAGTTGGATCATTTTTTAGAAAAGAATATGACATATCATTTATAATTATATAAAGAAAATAATTAGATGACTCACTGTCCAACCTAATCCAACTTTCAAATTTATGATTTTACTCAAACCAACCAAATAAAATTGTGGTTGTTGGTTATTTTGCCTCACCTAAACTAATATATTATATGTGGTTTGGATTTTGATTTTTGCCGAACTCAATCCAAACTAACATATGTACACCCTATATGAAATAGTGTTTACAGAACATTTTCGTTAAATTGAATTTTTTTTTCTTATTCATTTCCGATTATTACTTGCAAAGCCTCCAAATTGGTAAAGAAATTTGATAATGAAACTTAATTGTATCATATGTAGTTTTTTTAATTTAAAAACAGTTACTTTATTTAGTTAAAGAGCATTTGTCTACATGTGAAAATATAATCTCAGTTATAGTTTATTTTGATATTATTTAACCTTTTCTTCTATTTTAAAAGGGTGAGTATATGCTTTCAGAAGGAAAAAAAGGGGTGAATATATCAATTCTCGTATAAGCCCAAATAAGAACAAGGGAAAAAAATGGAGGATTCTACCAGTCACCCTCACTTATATCTGACATCCTCTTATTTGTAGCAAAATTCTATATTAGTCATTTTCAAAATTTCTGAAAATATGAAATTTCCAGATTGAAACCAAAATTTTTATCAATATACTGGAAATTTCGCTAAAATTACTGTGGATAGACTTGCATTTGGCACACATACCAAAATTTTTAGAATTTCCGGAAATTAATATCGGAAAGGTTAAAATTTTCGGTATGTGGTATACAAGAACTTCAAACAAATGCGTAATTTCAATATTTTGTCCACATCGCTCTGCATAAATGGTTTCACATATAATAAATACATAATATCCACAAGATTACATAGAAAATTAAGATGACTTCCTAAGTTCTTCCTCCCAGTGCCTAATTTATCATGCATATGGTGATTCCCATGCCTTTGCTTCTTTAGTACAGTTCTGTCTTAAACGGTCAGTGACGGGAGGCAATGGACTATCAGGTTTTAAGTTGACCTTAACTCAATGATTGTCGTTGACAAAAGCAACAACAATGACTTTATGCTTGCTCATATACATAGATGGAGCTATGGTAAGAGAGAAAAATGTAATATTAAGTCTCTGTGGCAAGGCGATAAAGACGACATTGTACCTACTCGCAATAGGGTAACCCATATCAGGAATCGACATTTATTTTTCTCTACCTTGCACACCCAAGTGTTCTACTATTAAGGAATTTCTAACTTCAGCAACAGTGTCATAGAACAATTTGGAAAACAATTTTGGGTGTTGATGAATTTAAGTATCCAACTGAGTCCAGACTAACGACCATGACTCTTCTCCCCATCCAAGTAAAGCTGCAATAGCCCGAAAACGACAATTTCCATCGTCACCCACATCAATGATGTCATCAATGTATGAATGCAAGAAACCAGGAAACTGAGGCAAGTAAAGATGCCTAGAAGATACATTGGGCGGTTAACTTTGACCCGACATACTTGAAGGTTGAGTTAAACCCGACATAGTAGAAGGTTGACTTCCTGTTGGGTTTGTGCATGATCTCTTTATAGTCTGACTCCCCTGCGAGCCCTCACCATACTCCCACTGTGAGGGATCACGATGAACATCACTCTCTTCACCCTTTCTGCTCTTCTTAACTCCCCTCTTTGGCTTGTACTTCACCTGTGGTGGACACATAAAAGTTGTGGTTGGATGTGTTAGTTCCCACACTTTTTTCTTCAACACCCTCTGACCTACAATATCCAAATAATTGAAATATCTCTTCAACACTTCACATTCTGCCTCTAAATCCATCTTTGTGCCATTATCCTCATGACCGTTAGCATGCTCTTGTATGTATAATTTCTTTAAAAAAAACATGAATTGGTTCTAAAGGAACAGACAAGCCTTGTATTTGGAAACCAGCAAGTTGGCACACACAAGGTAACACATGTGTAGATCTAATGAAGCAACCACAAATGTCCTTGTTTGTACCAACAAATTTTACCCTTTCTAGCTTTTTCCCTATGTGTTGTATACATTGCCTTGAAACAAAACCGTGCAAGTTGGCATAGAATAGAGAGTTATACCGATGCTCAATGCTGACAATACTTTTTTGAAACGAAACTCTGATTGTACATATTTGCAACTTCAGCATGGTGTTCACAGCATCCCAACTTCTGCATAAATCTCCTCGACTTGAAGTCAACATGTTTTTCAGTCTCCAATGAGCAGACTCCACCCTAAAACGCAATAATTAAACCATAATTAGACAACATTTTAAATTATGCTTAGTAATAACATCGAAAAGAAGTTGGTATACATATTCCTTGTTGTGTTCCCTAAATGAGTGACTCTGTTAGTCCAAGCAGCCACAAACTTTTCTTTATATGGTGTCAACCATGTTTCATTCACATACTTAACAAACAAAGGTATATCAGCACAAGTCTCAAAGTGCTTCAAGTGTGCGAGATACTCATTTTCTCTATTAGCATACATGATGTTGTTCCATAGATCCATGACATGTTCATGCCTTTCTAATTTAATATACTCCTTACATTTCATGCTAACATTTTTGGTAATGTGGAACAAACATAACATATGTGTTGAATTTGGAAACACAACTTCAATTGCATTTATCAATGCAAGTTCTCAGTCCGTCTCAACAACATTGGGTAGCAATTTCTCGGGAAAAAACAACTCTTTGAGCTTCTCCAATGCCCATGTGAAGTTCTTCTCCCTTTCATATTCCAAATAGGAAAACCCTACTGAAAATGTCAACAAAGTTGACGTAACGCCAACAATCTCAAGCAATGGTAACCGGTACCTGTATGTTCATGATTCAAATAATCAAATTTCTGATAAATCAAAGTATGTCAAATGGTATCAAGGTATGAACAAGATACACGTTACCTATTGGTCTTGTATGTACAATAAAAAATTAACACCAAGTGAAACATATTCAATAACTTCACTGAATCAGGATGTGTCCAGAAGATATCACCAACAACATTTGAGTCTTCCCTATTTCGTGTCCAACACATGTACTTTTCTTTATTAATAAGAGTCAACAACATTTACATTTCCGTCAATGAACCTCTCTTGCTCGCATTATACGTAGCTCTAGCTTTATACACTTGGGTAACACTGGTGAGGTTTTCTGGATCTTTGTCTTTCAAGGCAAAAACTATGTATCGTGCAGCCATGTTGTACTTTGTCATGTCATTCACAAACTCTCTCTCATGATCTTTTAGACGAACCGATATGTCATGGCTATCTACTTGGCGAAGATCCCAGCCTAAAAGGACATTTCACTTTCATACTATAAAGGACATCCTTGTTTGAAGATTGAATACTTTCAGACGTATTTTTTCTTTTATAATTTCCTCCTCTCTCACAACCCATAATCAATTTATCCTTCATACCCCACTAGCCATTTGCAGTATCAGAACGAATAGTCACAAATATAATACCATGTTGTTTACCAATATGTTGTGCTCATGCTAATACTTCAGCTCGACTATGAAATATTTGTCGTTTACATTACATAAAAAGTATAGTATCAATATCATATAACGCAATAAAAATATTAAATTTGAATTTGTTACATAGGAAACATAATTTGTTTGTGGTAAAGAACTGCGTGCAATCACTACACGAATCTGTAGATGACCCTGCCGATTCCGGACCATACAAAGAAAACATTTTTGAACTAGCTGCTCTGTTACCAGAAATTTCAAGTGCAGACGAAATTTCCTGAAGTTTTTGCTACGTACCGAATATTTTCAAAATTTTCGGTATTGATGTCAAAATTGTAATGATATTCACCAGATATTTTAGAATTTCCGGTAAAAAAATATCGGATATTTACAATTTTCCAGTAAAATATAGCAGAAATTTTGAAATTTACAATACAAACACAGGAATTTCTAAAATTTGTGAAAATATGCGTATCGAAAATTTAAAAACAACTATCCAAAATTTTGAAATCTTAAGTAGAAAAAAGTGAAATTTTTTATAAAAATGATAGATTTTTTAGATAAATAGTAATAGAGATATTTTTAAAATATTAAAAATATGAGGGGGTGCTGAGTAGAATCCTTAAAAAAATGTAGAAGTATGGCCTAACATAACAAATTCTTGACCCATTGCTTTTGGACCAAACTCCACCCCCACATAACAAACATAACTTTAATTTCTCCCCCACCACACACATGTACCTCACTCAAACAATTTTCCCAAGTTTGAAATTTAAGTGTTTTTTTTATAAACTTATAATAATAATAAAAATCAAACTACAAAAAGTTTTGATATTATAAAAAACAGTAAAATTTAATTACAGTTAAATATAAATTTAACTGTGACAACATAAATTTAAAAAATTTACAGCTTCGCATGTTTAAAAAATCATTGAATTAATTGCTATGTATTGTATTGTTGGTGTAAATTTTTTTACACTACCACTATATCATAATTATTTAAATGTATTATTTTAGTAAAAGTTAAAATAAATATCATATTTTAAACAAATCAAGGATTTTTATTAATTGACAATATACAAAAATTATACGATAATTACATCTTAGTTAAATTCATAATTGAAACACCCCCTTTATTTTAAAGTATCTAATGACTATTAATTAATGGGATTAATGTTAAATACTAGGACTAAGATGAGAAATTGGAACTACTGGCATATTGGGAATTTTATTGTAAGGTGAAGGGCACATTGGAATTTTTCCTAAACCAGGTACTCTATTAGAAATTCCATTCATTTTTTTTATTTTATTTCTAAAATTCACTACTTCGAATTAGTACACATAGTCTTCTATTAACAACAAACCTTGTGTTGCTCAATGTTAATCTTAGTGACTTTTTATTTAGGTCTCCCATAAAATATGAGAACTCCTCTCATTTTCTTGTAATAAACTAATCTCAACTGACAAACTCAGTAAACAATCTTCAAGAATGTTTAATACAACTTAACTTAACAATAACAACACTATGCCAGGTGACTGAAGCAATAGGGTGATGTATAATCAACACATCCACTTTATTCTCAAGCATATATAATTAGTGTCTTGGAACAAAGATTTACAACTCAACTAACAAACCAACAATTGTGAAGTTCCTGAAACATATTGTCGTGTACACAAATATTCTAAAACTAATCCTTATAATGACATTAGAGTGGAATACAGGAAAGAAAAGACTCACAAACCCTGTCACGAAGAACTTAATCTTGCGTACAAATTTTTTTAATCAAACAATGTGAATTAAGTCTCCTTATATAGCAATGTCTTCTAGGATTTTTCTCCTTGAATATTTGCATTTGATTCATATAGAAATATAGCTGAATAAGTTGGATTTAATTTTCTCAATAAATCTCTCCAACAAAATATATGATTTGTTATATTTCAAATTCAAATTTAAATCTGATTAGATATTCAATAGCTGTCAAACAAATCAAACAAATATTGCTAACAAGTCTGATTGAAATCGAATCATAAAATTAGTACCAAACAACATCCCTTATGGTCTGCTGAACAAGGCTAGATATTGCACTGCACATGTTGGAACATCGTGTTCCACATGTTGCACCAGTACATCCAAATTAACTCTTCTCCATAACTTGCAGATCTTCTAAACCAAAACTGCAATACCATTTGTTTGTTGTCAGAGACCAGATATTAAAGCCCACATGTTGGAACATTGGGTTCAACATGTGTCCCTTTTGCATTAGAATGAGCTTGAGCAAACTCCATGTTGTGTTGCATAATGTAGCCAATCCCAAAAGAATTGACAATCTTCCCCTTTGACAAATTTTGGTAAAACAACTCTTCAAGCAGAAAAACGACTAAGTAACAAGGATATTCTTAGACACAAAATCAACAACAGTAGAAGAAGAACCAAAACATCAGAACATACAACAATAGCAACAGAAGTAGCAGAAGCAGTACAAAATAGAGCACAATTCATAAATCACAATGGAGTTACACACACACACATAATAGAATGAGTTTGCTACACTCAAACAATGCTCCATAAACAAACAACATGCAATCATTCAAGATAAGTTAGTTATGAATGTACACAAAGTTAATAGTCAGTAGTTAAAGATTAGAACCTACTACTAATACACAAAAACAGACACAGTCACACAGGTTGAGAGCCAGATGCTAGGCCAAATGCTTTAGGTTGTGTGCACACTCATATTATATAAGTTAGTAATAATCAGCAGCATCAATCAGTACTAAGTACAACATGATATATCAAATGAACCTTATACACCACAAAGTTAGTAGACAGTAGTTTTGAACACATCACCCCTTCATACCATTACTCCTCCTTTTTTCCTTAAATGAGCACTGATGTTGAACAGAAAGCCAGAACATCAAGATTGAAGCTAGAACATTAGAACATAAATCTATAATAACTTTTGACGAAACAAAATTAATCCAATCTTCCAAATATTCTTAATTAACCCAAATATTTCTTTGAAAACTTGGACTTGGACTTGAACAAATTTGAAATAAATCTAGAGTGCATGAGAATCCAACAAGTAGAACACATAAACCAAGATGTCACACAACATATTCCAAACATATTGCTATCCATTTTTACTATACACTCAAATAAAAAACATTCCCCTTTGGATAATTTTTAGGCAAATCACATATGAGACACTTCTTCAAGATTGCACCATAGCTAGTGCACAAGAGACGAAGATACGTGTGCCTTTATCCTTCCCCCCCCCCCCCCCCCCCCCCCTCTTTGTCTAAAAAAGAGATAAATGTCATAGGACCACCAATAATCAAACAACCTGGCAGAAGATCCTGGAGACAAGTATGATATTATGCACATTTTCTCAATCATTCTTCAGATAACAACAAGACACAATTACTTATGAACACCCAGATCGAAATAACATCCTTTCTTCAGTATCATCATATCATCATCTCCCACTAATTTTCTCAAACTGGGCAAGGGGTAATAAAAAAATAGCCCACTATGGACACAAGTACTAGATAACAAGAACCTATGATTGCATACCACAAACTTCCAGTAGTAGAAACATCAAATTGAGGTGACAAAGAAGCTTCATAATTTTATAATATTTCAGTGCTTCAAAATAATGTTCCTTTTCAATAGCCATTTTCCTATGATAAGCAACATTCCTTTTCTTCATATATGATTTGTTGCTAACAACCACACATTTCTTCTTCTTCTTCTTGGGAGTCTTATTTTCCTTGGTAGGAGTAAGGATCTTCTTGTAAGGAGTCATTTTAGCCTTCATCACACCCTTTTGATTTTCCACCTTTTTGTTTGACTTTTTGTCAAACCTTTTACTAAGACCATCATCTTTAGTAACACCTTCATTGACAGGAGCAGACTCATCATGAACTTCATTAATCTTAGAGATAGAACCCTCATCAACATTGACAAGATCATTAATAGCATCATCAATGTTGTCACTCACATTATTCACCTCACCATTTACCTTGTGAATTTGAGACTCTATCTCCAACATCCTGGACAAGATGTATGTCACATCTAGATCTCTTATATTGGTTTCTTGAGTCTCATCAGCAACAACAGTGTCTGGGACATGTTTCTTGGCATACAACTTATTACTAAAATTCAACAGACTAAGAGGAACACCAATATCAGCTTCACCAAACACAATATCATGTTTTTGACTAGTGAAAGTTCTAGAAATATGAGAAGGAACCCCAAAACTAAGAATTATGCCATAATCATTAATCTTCTTTAGCTTCTTCTTCTGAACCATTGTTGGTTGCTCAGACTTGGAAGGACCTCTAGCATGACCATTAATAATCCCTTCTTCAATCTTGAGTTTTGGCAACCACTAGACATCATCTTCAGATATGATCTCCTCCGCGCTCTTAACTTTGGTTAAGGGTTGAGACATCCACATATAACATTTGTCTTTGGATCTAGAACCCTTCATTAACACCACTTGATACTTGCTAGAGACAATACATTTAGACTTGTTGTAGCTAACATTCAAGTCTTGACCACATAATTGACTTATGCTTATCAAGTTAGCAGTTAATCCTTCTACCAACAGCGAATCATCAAGACAAATTAAACCTAGACTAATCAGTTTGCCTATGTCATTGATTCCACCTCTTTCTCCATCACTAAAGGTGACATAACTATTAGAGTAGGGCTTCAACTCTTCAAGATAACTTTTTCACTAGTCATGTACCTTGAGCATCCATTATCAAAATACCAATATTCTCTTGAGGGAACTTTAATAAAAGCATACACTATAAGACAAGTGACATTTTCCTTGGGTTTCCACACCTTCTTGGCTTGAGATTTCTCTCTTTTCTTCCTTTTTGGCCTTGGCTAACTATAAAACTGAGGATAACCACATATATTATAGAAAAATAGTCTTATATGGCCATATCTACCATGGTGGTGACACCTCCAATATGATTTCTTGTTGCCTTTGTTGTGAGGGTACACATGTTAAGCAGGATGTTGGGACATGTGGTCCTTCATTAGAAATTCAATTTTCTTTTTCAGGAGCAACAAACTTATTAGTGGGGATTTTGACCTTTTTTATTGAACTATAGTCAAATCTTATTGCCTTCTTCTCCCAAATATCCAAGATCTCATCTAATATATCAGAGACACTGTTCAACATACAGATAAATTTTGTCATATTGTCAAGTTTAGACTTTAACAATGTGACTTCTTCTTCCAGACCTGCAATGGTTGAACCAAGCTTCTCTTTTACAAGGAGTAGTGCACTTATGGTCTTTTTGTTTCTCTTCTCTTAAGCATGATTCCTTCCATTCAGATAGTAGTTCTCTAAAATTTTCTGCAAGTTCTTCCGGTGACATCTCTTCATCACTAGACTCACTGTTAGAGTCATATTTCCCAGTAAAAGCCCATACTTTGCCAACTGTTTCCCTTTCACTTTTATCATCAGAATCAAACCAAGAGAGAGAAAATCTTATTTTCTTTTTCTTTAGAAAAGTAGGACATTCAATCTTAATGTGACCAAGCACTTCACATTCATAAAATTGAACTCTTTTGCTTTTGTTATCTTTGAAATCATTTTCCCTCTTGTTCAGTTGACTGATGTCTGACACCTTGTCTAGGACATTTGTCCTCCATTTTCTGTCCAGTTTTTTTAAGGAGTTGTTGAAATTTCTCCCAACAAGGGTTATTGCCTCTACAAAACTTTCTTCACTTTGATCTTCATCCTCGTTGGTGTTAGGCACAAAAGTTGTGTTTTTGTTCTTCTTTTCAGATCTAACTTTCAAGGCCATCTCAAAGGTTTGTAAAGAAATAATGATTTCATCAACTTTGATGCTACTAAGGTTTTGAGCTTCTTCAATTGTAGTTACCTTCATATAAAACTTCTTAGGAAGAGATCTTAGGATTTTCTGGCAAGCATTTCTTCATACATCTTCTCTCCTAAGGCATAGGAAGTGTTGGCATTATCTTTAATTCTGATATTGAAATCAGAGATAGATTCATATTCATTCATTATCAGATTCTCAAACATAGTAGTAAGGAGCTACAGCCTTGACATCCTAACCTTGGATGTGCCTTCATGAGCAGTTTTGAGAATCTCCAATAATCTTGGGCTTTAGTACATGTGTTAATCAATCTAAACATATTCTTGTCAACACCATTGAAAATAAAATTCAAAGCCTTGGAGTTTCCAAGAGCTTCATTATTTTTTGCATCAATCCATTAAGCTTCTGACTTTAAGCTTGATGTACTATCTTGATAAACATTCACAAGATATTTCCAGCCTTTTACCATAACCTTCCATGTTTTATTGTCCATGTATTTTAGAAAAGAAATTATCTTGGCTTTCCAATAATCATAATTTGTGCCATCCAAAATAGGTGGTATGTTGATAGACACTATATACTTTGCCTTGTCCGTATGAATATAAAGTGTCTTCCCTGAAGCTCACCCAAATAGATCAGGGTACCTACTATAATGCCAATTGAAATTTTGTTCCTGAGGGGACAAATGTTGTACACGATGTTGGGACAACTAGCACAACTTCTTAAACCAGAATGATACCAATAAAAACAATAATGCAGAAATCAATAAAAGCACAAGAGATTGGTAACCTAGTTCGGTGAAACAACACCTACATCTGGAAAACACTCTAACCAAGAAAGGAAATTCACTACTTCGAATTAGTACACTTAGTCTTCTATCAACAACAAACCTTATGTTGCTCAATGCCTCTTCCTAATCCGAATGACTTTCTATTTATGTCTCCCCTAAAATATGAGAATCCCTCTCACTTTCTTTTAATCACTAATCCCAAGTGGCAAACTCAATAAACAATCTTCAAGAATGTTGAATACAACCTAACTAAACAATATCATTACTATGCCATATAACTAAAGCAATAACGTGATGTAGAATCAACACAACCACTTTGTTCTCAAGCTTATAGAATTAGTGTCTTGGAATAAAGCTTTACAACACAATTAACAAACCAACAGTTATGCCAAGTTACTAAAATATGGTGTCGTGTACACAAAGATTCCAACACTAATCCTTATGATGCCATTATAATGGAATACAAGAAAGAAAAGACTCACAAACCCTAGACACAGAGAACTTAAACTTGGGTACAAAATTTTTATAAAAAATTTAGAATTTAGTCTCATTACATAGCAATGTCTTCTGGATTTTTCTCCTTGGATATCTGCATTTAATTCATTCAGAAAAGTAACTGAATAAGTTGAATTTGATTTGCTCCATAAATACCTCCAACAAAAGATATGATTTATTATATTTCAAATTCAAATTTAAATGATAATTAAATCTAATTTGATCTTTAACATCTGTCAAACAAATCACATAAACGTTGCTAACAAATCTGATTGAAATCCAATCAGAAAATTCGCACCAAACAACATCCCTTATGGCCTGCTGAACAAGGCCAACTGTTGCACTGCACATGATAGAACACCATGTTCCACATGTTGCACCAGTACATCCAAATTATCTCTTATCCATAACTTGTAGATCTTATAAACCAAAACTTCAATACCATTTGATTGTTGTTAGAAACCAGATGTTGCAGCTCACATGTTGGAACATCGTGTTCAACATGTGTCCCTTCTGCACCAGAACTAGCTTGATCAAACTCCATGTTGTTTTTCATAATGTAGCCAATCCCAAAAAGATCAGCAAATCGATACTAGAGAATTCAATTTGTTGATCTTTTTCATTCATTATTTTTTTCTGATTTTTTTTTTGAAAAAGTCATTTTAACTTCTTTCTTTTCTTTCTTTTCTTTCTTTCTTTTTTCTTTTTCTTTATTTTGATTAATTTCTCTAGTACACAAACCCAAAATTTAAATGTTGCTAACTTCCAAGAGCAACCCCAAACTTATTCTTTTTGCATAAGACTAGGAAACTCAATGTTATAACTAACTCAAAAGAGGGTGGAAAGATTAAATCTTTCAAGTTAAATGGCTATATAACAGGCCATGTCACCGAGAGAAAGAGCTCAAGTCCAAATTAGTTTAGCAATAAATATAAATATTTAAATGAGGTTGGCTTAAAAAGGCTCAGAGTTTCCACAAACAAGTGCCTCTTATCAGACCATTGGATTAAGCATAAACAAAGCAAATTCGAGAAAATAACTAGTGTACGAATACTCTCACGGGAAGGAAAAATAAACAGTGAATATCTTGGCTCAAACCTTACAGCTGATGTATATGGAGATTAAGTACGCGCCCCTCTATTCTTTCTCACTACTCTTCTAGGTTTCTCTTTTTTTTTTAACTAGATAAAGAACATTAAACTCGATCAGGTGGTTTTAGTTGTTTTCTCAAGAGAGAAAACTTTAATTGTGGAGGATTCTCTTTCACTTCATGGATCTTAAATTTTTTATCTTTTGTTACCACTAAGACACTTGGTTCAGGATTACTCAAGGTCTCACTTTTTGATATGATATGCACGTACTCCTTGACTTCTTTATCTTATCCTTCCTCAATCTTGTCAACAGAATTCACCATAATATATTCAATAAGTAACAAAAGGGAATCACTTGGAGACATTTCCCTGACTACATCTTCAACTACATCAACACTATAGCATTGAAGCTTTTCTTTTTTATGTTTCATGGCTTCAAACACATTAAATACAACTTGTTTTTTATTGAATCTAAAAATTAACTCTCCTAATTCCCCATAAATTAGAGCTCTACTAGTTACTAAGAATGGTCTACCTAAAATTAGTGGTGTTTTAGAGTCTTATGGCATATCAAGAATAAGTGATAGAATAATTAGATTATGTCAAAGTCATTTGAGTTGGCTTTGGTGCACCACAGTTTAACCCTCTCATCATAGACAGCGACATCAGATTAATGCTAGCTCCTAAATCACATAAAGCATGACCAATAGTTAGTGAACCAATAAAAAAAGGAATTGTAAAACAACCTAGATCAGTGAGTTTGGGTGTAAGCTTTTCTTGAATTATTGGGTCGCATTTCGTCAAAGTGACATTCTCGTCATACTTCAATATTCCATTTCCCGATAAGAGCTTCCTCATGAATTTAACATAAAATGTAATCAATTTGAGAGCTTTACAAAATGGAATGTTAACATATAATTTTGTCAGCACGTTGTTAGCCAAGAAATTCCAAATAAGGAAATTTGAGAAAGGAACCAGCTGGAATTTCTGCAAACACAAGGAATGGTTAAAATGCCTTTTGACTAAAATTTTTGGAAGAAGAAACAGCAACATTCGACATTGAAGAATCTGGTCTAGTACTTAGTGAATTTTTTAGGAGATTTGGTCACTCATCAAATTCGACAGGTCGAAGGGGTTCGACTAGAAGAAAATTCAAATTTTAAACTAAAATAACCATCTTTTAGACTTATCCAAAATACTAAGGACACTTGGAGATCAATTGAACAATTGTCAAACATGCAGAGATGACGTGTCAGACATAAAGGCATCTGAACATTGGAAGACCGTTAGTTTCGTAGCATTATAAATAGGAATTCTAGTGTTAGGATTTAGGGTTGCAAAAATAATTGTAAACTTCAATATACACTCAAAGTACTCATACAAAAGCGAGAAACATGTTTTTCTGAAGAAATGTACTTTCCTGCCACTTTTACACTTATGAAAATAAACCATTTGGTTTACTTTTACTTGCTCTATTTACTATTAAAGTCACTAATTTTGACCCAGTAGAAATCAGTTGTCGCATTTCCTTTCAAAACTTAATTACTCCCTCCATTCCTTTATAAGTGTCACTTTTGGAATAATTTTTTGTTCCTTTTTAATTGTCACTTGCAAAGTTCAAGGCAGTATTAAATGTATTTTTGTCAAAATTACCCCTAGATAACTATTACAGAGAGAGAAAAAGTAAAATGAATGTAATAAATAATTAAGGGTATTATAGATAAAAGGATAATTATTGTATGAAAAGTAACAACATTGATTAGCTTTCTTGGCATGTGTAAAAAATCAAAAAGTGACACTTAAAAAGGAACAGACGAAGTATCTTTCTAAAATAATCTGCATTCCATGCAAACAATCCGACAACATTAATGCACACTTTCTTTCCCCAGAAATATAACCCAACTTACCCCAGGATTTACTAGTTTGGTCCTTCAAGAAACAAATTGAAAACTATGTGATTGTTTACCAAAAACACTTGTGAACAAATTGGCATGCCCAATGGACATGTTTGTGCAATTTTTTGAGTTATCTCTTTAAAAAGTGTTTGCATTTTTGTTTGTTCTATTGTGAATTTTTCTTGCATTGAATAATGTTTTCTACATCTGGATTTATATGCGTTTAAGGAGTAGTAAAAATTTAGCTGAAATGGGTTGTCCTAAGAATATGTCACTTCCCCAAAACAATGCTCCAGATATTAAACAATATGTCGCATCGACAGTTGGAATGACAATGAATACGAATTCTATGGGGACTAGTGAACCTATCCTCAACCCAGTAGTGAGCGCAACGTCGATGCCGAGAGTAGTGGTTTCTTGGCCCGTGGCAACAAGTATTATAATGACTCCCAGCCAACACACGCTCCATTAGGAGACCCTAGGGCTTCTTATATGGCAAGTTTCACAATGCCACTGGTGTTGAAGGGGACCATTTATGGTATGCTTACTGCAATGATGGCAGGATTACAGAGCAATGCTTCAACGTATTCAGATAATCATGCAACAATGGTGTCTCCTTTAAATCCATATGTGGCGTTGAGATCAGCCATTAACAACCCTGGTCGAGTGACAAAATATAGAGGGACTACACTTTCTCCCTCAAACGAGTTTTCCCTAATGATAAATTCCATGTTGTCCATAAGGTAACAAATGGATGAAAGGAACCACGAGATGGTTAATATGATAACTTAGAAAATTGGTACAATGTTTAACCCCCTAATCCAGAACACTAAACAGATTTACCAGTTACCGGCCAATCAAATGGGTCGAATAACCAATTTTTTTCGGTTCCCTTCAGGCCTGGGTATAGACAATTCCTCAAATTTTGCCAGCCAGGCCAATAGGGAAACATGACAATGGGGTTTCCCCTTTTAGTCAAGGGCAACAACAGCAATAGAGACCACGACCTGTCGGACCCCTTATGATTATGAGAGGATAAAAGCTAGTAGATCAGGTTAACCCATGGATAATTATGGTGGGTAGGAACCAAGATACTGAAGAAGTAGTCAGGAATGTTTGACAAGATAACCTAAAGGGGAAAAATAATTTGGCCCACATAGTCAAAAATATCCTTGCCCGGAATGGCCTTAACGTAGGATTACATAGGCAAAATTATGTGTCTCCTTTGACTGAATATGTTCTACAACTAGAATTTCCTAGGGGGTGGAAAGCCCATAAGTTCACAAAGATTCTAGAAGACACAAGCGAGTCGACTATCGAAAATATCGCTCAATACCAAAATGAAGCAGGCGATATAACAAATAATGAGAATTTGAAAATGATATTTTTTTCCAAATTCTCTAACAAAAACGTTTTTACATGGTTTACGACACTCCCTCCTCATTCCACACATAATTGGAACCAGTTAGAGAGAGTGTTCCATGAATAGTTTTACATGGAAATGTCGAAAATTAGTCTTAAAGAGTTTGATAGCATAAAGTGCAAGGCGCCTGAGTCAATTGATGATTATCTAAATAGGTTCAGGCTACTAAAGGGAAGGTGTTTTACCCAAGTGCATGAGCATGAACTAGTCGATATGGCTGCTGGGGGTCTAGATTATTCTATTAGAAAGAAACTAGATACCTAATATATGAGAGATATAGCTCAATTGGCTGATTGAGTTTGATAGGTCGAATACCTAAAAGTTGAGAAGTCTAGGACGAGGGAATTCCATAAAAAGAGAAGGCTGCCTATATAGATGCAGATGTAAGTGACCAGGAGTATGATGTAGGATACATAGAGGTCAAAGATAACAATGTAAACATGGTGGAACTTAAGCCAGGACCTCCCTACGTTTGTAAACTACTAAAACCATTCGAAGGAAAGAATATGATCGAACCAAAAAATGAGAAGTTTTTCTCCAAAACGTATACCTTCGGTGTATCTAAGTGCGACGGGAATTTTGACCTCTTAGTTGTAAATGGAAAAATTATAGCCCCTAAGGGACTAAAAACACCACCTGTAAAGCAATGTAAGAAAAGAGGATTTTGTATGTTTTATAACTTTCTGGGTCATAAAACCTTTCATCGTGTCCTTTTCAGGGATTTAGTGCAAGGAGCATTGAACTAGGGAAGGCTAAAGTTTACAGATAAGGCTAAAGCCCTAAAGCATGTGGATTTTGACCCTCTACAAATCAAGGATACAAACTATGTTGTCAAATGCTTAATGATCGAGGCTACTGAGAGCCCTGACATGGAGATAGAGGTCTCTGAGTCAAACTATGGTGAGAAGGTCAAAGAGGTTTACCCCACTGCTGAGGAGGAGCTTTTCGTCTTCCTCAACAGATGCAAATTGAAAGGCTCAGAAGTGATGGTGTGCCTCTGGTGCAGAGCTGTGTTTGATAGAAAGGTTACTGAAAGCCTTGAAAAAACTAAGCCTCGAACGTCTAAGGGTGGGCATATAGCCCTAATCGAGGCAAAAATACGCTTTTAACAAAAGAGGTGTCCCCTATAGGACATAAAATGTTGCCATAGGCCACAAAGAATGTCAACCTAAGACCTATGCACCTCAATTAAAGGCGCTAGTGGGGAAGTGGATGCACTCCACAACTAAATAGACACCAACCAAAAGAATGGAGAGGTGTTGACCCTAAACACGACTTGGAAACGCTTTAACAACCCTCATGCCACCAAGAACCATCCTTACAATCCCAATTATAATGGAAAAAACCCATGACCCGAACATAATGGCACATGTATCAACGCCAAAAGAAAGTGTTCCTAGACATGCAAGGTTCTACTAGCAACCAAAATTCAGATTTGGGCAACAAGGTGGATAATAGGCCATCCAAAGGAAAATTCTTTCCCTACCTTCATCTTTCAAACCTAAGGTCGAAATAACAAGAAGGCTAGTAAAGGAGAGGGTGAACCCACAGTCACCTGTCAAACCTAAGGTCAAACTAGAGAAGAGGTCAGTAAATGAGGGAGTAAACCCATTTTTACCTGCTGATAAAGAGGGAAAATGAAGATTGAGAGATGATAACAGACAATTTCTTAGAATCAGAGGGCGACTTTGATGTCCTTTGTAACATGGTATTAGTGTTTCTAGCCAAATATGATGTGGTGACTGAAGTGACAGATGCATAAGAGGTGTTTTCTGTAGCGGAAATGTCTGAGCACAAGCCAGAATATTATTACGTGATGAACAACGACTGTGTCGAATAGTTGAATGTCTTTTTTAAGAAACTATAACTAGGGATGAAGAGCCATTTAAACCACTCTTCATCGAAGAAAAAGTTGACAATTATGGTTTGAACAAAGTCCTGGTCGATAGTGGCGCAACAGTCAACCTGATGCCACATTCCCTGTTGAGAAAGATAGGGAAATTCGACACCGACTTAGGGCCGCATAACATAGTACTTTCCAATTATAAAGGCAATATTGGCCACTCCCTAGGGATAATTTAGGTGGATTTGGCTGTCAGAACCATAGTTTGACCAACCGTGTTCATGGTCGCCCCATCTAAAGCTAATTATAACTTACTGCTAGGAAATGAATGGAAACATGGAGTTGGTGCAGTCCTTTCATCTCCCCATCAAAGGATATCACTATGGAGGGAAGATGGCATTCTAGAGAATTTGGAGGCAGACTAAAGCTACTTACTGCATGGAAAAAGTGAACCATGTTAGTAGGAGGAATTTTGACAAGAACCTGGCAAACATAGCACCATGCCCACTAAAGGACCAGGGGTTCAGGCCTCATGAGAATGTGTTCCACTCAATGAGACTCGACCCAAATCATGGTTTCATGAGAGAACGAGAAGTCTGGGGGGGAATAACCATCAGAGGATGGTGACATAGCCCAGACGAGGTAGGTTGAAGACAATGCATACTATGTCTGAGTCGAGTTCTTGGACTAGGATTACGGCCTATATAGCCGAAAATTAGGAAAAAAATGGCCCACTAAGCCAAGTTACAAGATGAAATGGCCAAAAGGGCCAAAGATATAATCGATTCGGGTGCACGGACTCGAATCACAACCTACCTGACCAACAATCAAGAAAATATGGCCCAAGAGGCTAAGTTACACCATAATTTGGCAGGTGAAGCCAAATCTGTGAGAACTGTAGATTACTCGCTCGACCAGAGGCTCGACGACATCTATGATGATGAGCATTTGGGCTTTGTAAAAGATCTAATGATTTTGAATGAAAATAATCCAAGCATAGGATTCTTTGTAAGAAATCGACTTAAGGGGTGGATCAATCAAGAGGCCTACCTACATCAACACCAAGATAGATTCAAGTTTAAAGATCCAGGTGATACAAATATTGAAAAACTACAAAGATTGCTTTAATTGGGACTACAACGAAATGCCAGGGCTTAGTCGAGAACTGGTAGAGTTGAAGTTACCCATTCAGCCGAGAAAGAAACCTGTGAAGCACTCTCCAAGGAGGTTTCCTCCAAAAGTCATGTTGAAGATAAAAGAAGAAAGACTTAATACCCTCTTTAGTCCCTTACGTATGCCTGTGGGTCCATTTTGGTCCTCTTTCTTTTAAAGTTCCAAATTGTCCCCTTACGTTATCTAACATAATCAAAGTAGTCCTTTCCGTCAAATATTGACAAACAGTGTTAGTTGAGATGACGTGTTAGCTGAGGTGGCAAAAGAAAGGACTACGTGACAGAATTATTTTTTTAATAATTTTAATTAATTTTTTTAGAATATCTACTTAAATTAAATTTCACAAACTTTAATATAAAATATTTGGGCCTGAAGCCCATGGTCTTAATAGTAGCAGCCCAATAGTCAAGTTTTATTATTATTGTATGAACAAACTATATAAACACTCAGATTTGTTGTTGAATATTCAATGTGGGACTTCACAAACCCCATGAAAGCTTCATAGAAAATACATTCAATTTTATTTATCACTCATTTCTGAATTTCTTTGCAGGACATATGAAGCAATTCTTAGAGCTGCAACTAAAGCATTCTAAACTTCTTGTAATTCCAACAATTCATTCAGTGCATTGTAAGTTAACATAGCCTGGATAATTTAATATAGCCTGCATAATTTATTCCATTATCTTTTACTAGTTCACTGCATTGTAAGTTAACATAGCCTGCATAATTTCAACAAAACAATTCATTCACACAACTAATTTCCAATGCAATTCCTAACACTAAATCAGTGCCTTAACATAACTTCTATTTCAATTCACATTAACTCAATCATGACAATTTCTAATAACAACAACATATATTCATACTTCAATTCACATTCAAATTCTAACAAGTCCATTTCATAATAATAACAAGCTCAATATAAATATTAATTAACTCAGTACACTAGCTCAAGTAGCCATAGCATTTCAACACAACAAATCATTCACAAGATATTCAATAACTAACTATTTTCACATCAAACTAACGCTAATAGGTACTTTGACTAGTTTCACATTCAAACTAACCCATTTAGCATTTAAACTGTGATAACAACTACTTCCAATTAACATTCACCTAGACCTAATTGATTTTGAATACACTCATAACAGGTTGCTTTCAATTTACACTACTAGAAATTCATTACAGGCCTTAAACAACTCATGTGAGGTCCATGGCATTTGCATTCTAATAACAAAAAAAAAGCCTTGGAGCTGCAACTTTGGACTAAGGCATTCTAAAGCTTTGATGCCATGGAGTTCAATTCTTGGAGCTGCAACTTTGGATGCTTTAAAGCTTTGATATAGCATTACAAGAAGTTTAGAATGCTTTAGTTGCAGCTCTAAGAATTGCTTCATATGTCCTGCAAAGAAAGTCAGAAATGGGTGATAAATAAAATTGAATTTATTTTTTATGAAGCTTTCATGGGGTTTGTGAAGTCCCACATTGAATATTCAACAACAAATCTGAGTGTTTATATAGTTTGTTCACACAATAATAATAAAACTTGACTATTGGGCTGCTGTTGTTAAGTACATGGGCTTCGGGCCTAAATATTTTATATTAAAGTTTGTAAAATTTAATTTAAATAGATATTCTAAAAAAATTAATTAAAGTTAATAAAAAATAATTCTGCCACGTAGTCCTTTCTTTCGCCACCTCAGCTGACACGTCATCTCAACTAACACCGTTTGTCAATATTTGATGGAAATGAGTACTTTGATTATGTTAGACAATGTAAGGGATTAATTTGGAACTTTTAAAAGAAAGAGGAGCAAAATGGACCCAGAGGCATACGTAAGGGACTAAAAAGGGTATTAAGCCAAGAAGAAATTGAAATACTGTTGAGAAGAAAATTCATCAGAACAACCAGGTATGTCGAATGGCTTGCTAATATAATTCATGTTATTAAAAAGAATGGGACGTTGAGGGTTTTCATAGATTTTATTGATCTAAACAAAGATACTCCTAAAGATGAATATCACATGCTTGTCGCATAAATGCTTATCGACTCGGCAGAAGGACATGAATATCTAAGTATGTTAGATGGCTACTCTGGGTATAATCAAATCTTCATTACAACTCATTTGTAAGTTACCAAGATGATGTACCAAAGACGGCGTTTAGGTGCCCAGGTGCTTTGGGAACTTACAAATGAGTTGTAATTCCCTTTGGCTTGAAAAATGCTAGCGCAACATATCAAAGGGCAATGTACCTTATTTTCTACGACTTTATAGAGACCTTCATGTATGTCTATATAGATAACATTGTCATTAATTTCTCATCTGAAGATGGTCACATCGACAACCTTCGACAATCCTTTGAAAGAATGAGGAAACATGGTCTAAAAATGAACCCTCTGAAATATGCCTTTCTTGTTAGTGCAAAAGACTTTGTTGGATTTGTAGTCCATAAGAAAGGGATTGAAATAAATAAAAACAATACTAAAGCAATAATGAAAATGAGTCCCCCCTCAACCAAAAAGTAGTTTCAGTCGTGACTAGGAAAAATCAATTTCCTAAGATGGTTTATTTCCAATCTAAGTGGCATAACTAAAGCATTCTTGCCACCGTCCCGTCTAAAAGGCGAAGAGAATTTGAGATGGGAGTTGGAGCATCAAAAGTCATTCGACGAGATAAAATCCTACCTGACAAGGACTTTAATCCCGGTGCCTCATGCCAAAAGGGAAGCTAATGAAACTATACATCTCTGCATTAAAGTTAACAATGGGTAGCATGTTGGCTCAAAAGGACGAGAATGACGTCAAAAGGGGGATTTACTATCTTAGTAGGGTCCTAAACGATGCAAAAATTAGATATAGTTAAATAGAAAAATTATATTTATGCTTGTACTTTTCTTGTACCAAATTGAAACATTATATAAAGCCAATTTATGTTTACTCGCATTTCAACATTATAAAGCACATGCTTTCTAAACCAATTCTACATAGTCGAATTGAGAAGTGGGCCTTGGCCCTAAATGAGTATTCCTTTATATATGCGCCTCTAAAGGACATAAAAGGACAAATCGTGACTAACTTTATAGTCGATCACGCAGTCGTCGAAACAATGTAGAATTACGTAGGCTTAAAAACTTGGGATTTGTATTTCGACAGTTCAAGTCATAAAAAGGGAATTGGGATTGGAGTCTTGATATTCTCACCCAAAGGAATCCCAACCAAATTCAAGTTTTGAATTAAGGATCATTGTTCAAACAATGAGGCTGAATATGAAGCATTGATAGCAGACCCTGAGATTCTAGACGATTCGGGGGCAAAGAGAGTCGTAATTAGGGGCGACTCAGAACTAGTGTTAAAACAGTTAACCAAAGAGTACAAGTGTACCAAATAAAACATAGTATCATATTCTAGCATAACATGATCTTTCTTATAGAAGTTCGACTCGTTCGAAATTAGATTCATGCCTAGAAATCAATAGGAAAATAACTTGGCTCAATTTGCTTCAGGCTATAAAGTCCCTAAGGAGAAATTGGAAGGGCTAATCAAAGTTAGAGAGAAATTATTTCCAACTAATATTCCTTCCTTAGAAATGCTAACATCCAAACCTAGAAAAGTCGAAGTACTTGGGATAATGAAGTACGTGAAATCCAAAGATTAAGATGTTCTAACCATTGAGAATATGTCAAATGATGATTGGCGGAGACCTATTGTAGAGTATTTCGAAATTCCTAGAGGGACAACGAATTGAAAGGTCAAATATAGGGCACTAAGTTATACCACCATGGGTAACTAATTATTTAAAAAGACCCCAGAAGGGATCCTTTTGAAATGCCTTAGTGAAAATTGTTAGGTTGTATGCTTTATGATTGGCTGCATTTTGTTAAAACAAGTATTCTAGCGAGATGTTGTACAAGATGTCGTGACGTGTTGTTGCGATACTGAAGCAGATCTTGTTCAAGTATTCTAGCGAGATGTCGTATAAGATGTCTTGAAATATCATTTAAGGAAACATGAGATTTGATGAGATTTGATTTGATTTGCTTCTAAAGAAGATTTGATATGGATCTGAACTTTAGAAAATAATATATTATGGATCGGCATTTAATGATATATTATTTTCCAGAATATTATGGATGTCCTATTTGATTTAGCCCGATTTGCCCACCAAGTCCATATTTTTCTAAGGCTATTTATAAAAAGATTCTAAGCCTAAAGTGGAAGGAGGGCAACCGTATTTTTGTGAGAATTCCTTAGGTTTTTGTTTGTTCATTGTTATTTGTGAGCCACTCTTGTATCACCTTGATACTAGGGCTGGACTGTTTTTAGTAGAGTTGTAATTGTGAATCACTCATAAGCTTTTAAGCAAGAGTGCATTCTATTTCTTGAAGTGTGTCTTTTTTTTTTTTTGCTTTATCATCATTGTTGTGTGATTGATGGGGAGTGAGAGGGGTCTCATATCTAAGAGTGTCTTAGATAGAAATTGCATGGGTAGTGATTAGGTGCGAAGATTATAAATCAGAGATTGTTTACATAAGAGCTTCAAACTAATACTATTATAGTGGATTTCCTTCCTGACTTGGTAGCCCCCAGATGTAGGTGACGTTGCACCGAACTAGGTTAACAACTTCCTTGTGTTATTTTCTTCATGCTATTTTGTTTAAATTTGTCATTGTTATTTCTGTTGCCAGGACGTCTCGCCATTGTATTCGACATCCTGGTATCTTGACGTCGTATACGACATCTGTCCTCTTAATGCTAGAATTTCAATTGGCATCAGAGTAGACTCCTTGCTTTGTTTTGGGTGAGCTTAAGGGAGATATTTTCTAGTACTATGGATAAGGAAGGAGGATTTGTCAACAGACCACCTATTTTGGATGACATCAATATGATTAGTGGAAGGCTTGTATGGTGGCTTTTCTAAAGTCTATGGATAGTAAAACCTGGAAAGCAATTATCAAATGTTGGAAACACCCTATTGTGAAGGGCAAAGATGGGAAGGACACAACTTAATTGAAGTCAGAACAGGACTAGTCTAAGGAAGAAGATGATCTTGCTCTTGGAAACTCCAAAGCTTTGAATGCCTTGTTCAATGGAGTTGACAAGAATATATTCAGGTCAATAATTACATATACCGTGGCCAAAGATTCATGGGAAATCCTCAAAACTACTCATGAAGGCACATAAATAGTAAAGATGTCAAGGCTTCAACTTCTCACCACCAAATTTGAGAATTTCAAGATGAAGGACGACGATTCCATTCATGATTTTCACATGAATATTATTGATATTTCTAATACATATAGTGCCTTGGGAGAGAAGATGTCTGAGGAGAAGCTGGTTAGAAAGATTCTCAAGTCGTTGCCTAAGAAGTTTGACATGAAGGTCACAATGATTGAAGAAGCCCAAGACATCATCAACATGAAAGTGGAGGAGCTTGTTGGGTCACTTCAAACTTTTGAACTGGCTATCAATGAAAGCTCTGAAAAACAAGAACAAAAGCATAACATTTATCTCCAACACTAATGATGAAGAGGTTCAATGTGACATGGAGATTGATGAAGGAATGTCAATGCTATTGTGCTTCTTGGGAGGCAATTCAATAAGGTGTTGAAGAGTATGGATAGGAAGTCAAGACCAGATGTCAAGAACATGTCATTCTACTTTAGGAAGAAGAGTGATTTTCATAGAAAAGCAAGAAAAGAGCATAAACCAAAAACTATACTCCCCATCAAGTAGTACTCCTCCTTAAGGACATATCAAGATAAATAAAATCTACCAAACTACTCCCCCTTTTTATCCATAATTTTGACAACATAACCATACATTCTCCGGGAGCAAAAACAACCTCTGTAGCAGATATAGAAGCAATAAAAAACAGGGCACAACAGATGTCAACACTGCTAGTTGTTTCCTCATCTTTATCACCACCTTACCAAATGTCACAACAATGTATGGGACATGTCTCCCTGCAAACATCCTATAGTGCAAAGAAATAGGAGATTCCTTCCTACATGCAATATCAGAACTGACCAAAATACCCGGGTGCTACAAACACCTTATCAGTCACTTACACCTTAACTTGCTCCTCCTCGCTCCTACCCATAAACCTGTTGATAATTTCAGGAGAAAACTCCACATATTTACCTCTGTCATAAACTTTCCTATACTCCTTGCTCATCTTACTGTCATAGTCCTCAGAAATATGTACAATGAATATCTTCACCAACATCTCATAATAGTCAACAAAACTAGCAACATTCTTCATCAAACCAGCATCCTCAATAAGATTCACCATCGAATAGAGGTAAGAGAAAGTATTTATTGCACTCCTCCACACCTCTAATTGCTATAACTCCTCAAACATGAAAATTCCCAATTCGCCCCTTAACTTTTCAAATTGATTTGCATCCAAAGCCTTAGTAAGTATATCTTCCAGTTGCTTCTCAGTGGCCACATGCTCAAGAGTAACAATTTTGTCCTCAACAAGATCCCTAATAAAATGATGACGAATGTCAATATGCTTTGTCCTGCTACGTTGGATGGGATTCTTGGATATATTGATTGCACTCAGATTGTCACAATATAATGTCATGACATCCTGTTCGACATTATATTCCTTTAGCATTTGTTTCATCCAAATCAATTGAGAGCAAATGCTTCCTGCAGAAATATACTCAGCCTCATCTATAGACAAAGAAGTTTGGCTTGGAAAATGCTAGCCACAAAAGGACACCTGCTGCAACACACTTGAAATTAACTAAGGATGAAAAAGGTGTTGATATGGATCAAAGTTTATACAGGAGTATGATTAGTAGTCTGTTGTATCTTACAGCTAGCAGACCAGACATCACTACTACTGTAGGAGTTTGTGCTAGATATCAGGCTGAACCTAAAATGAACCACATTACTCAAGTGAAGAGGATCTTGAAATACATCATTGGTACTAGTGATTATGGCACATTGTATTCTCATAGTCCAAATTCCATGCTTGTAGGGTATTGTGATGCATACTGGGCAGGTAGTGATGATGATAGAAAAAGTACTTTTGGAGGATGTTTCTTCTTGGGAAACAATCTTACTTCTTGGTTTAGTAAGAAGCAAAATTGTGTGTCTTTGTCTACAACTGAGGCTGAGTATATTGTTGCAGGAAGCAGTTGCTCTCAATTTATTTGGATGAAAGAAATGCTAAGGGAATATAATGTCGAACATGATGTCATGACATTATATTGTGACAATCTGAGTGCAATCAATATATCCAAGAATCCCACCAAACATAGCAGGACAAAGCATATTGACATTCGTCATCATTTTATCAGGGATCTTGTTGAGGACAAAATTGTTACTCTTGAGCATGTGGCCACTGAGAAGCAACTGGAACGCATATTTACTAAGGCTTTGGATGCAAATCAATTTGAAAAGTTAATTTTGTTGAATGCAGAATAGGGAAAGCAACAAACATTTTGGAAGTATTTTTTCGGGAATTTATCGTGTCCACAGAGATCGGTTCTATTGAACTGTCGTTCGACAGTTTCCACGTTAATGAGTTTGGGTTTCAAATGTGCTTAAAAGTAAATGCGAGAAATAAAACTATTGAACAGAAAAAGAATTCATTCTTTGGAGAGTAGAGAACTCTCGAGTTTACATTTCATCTACCCTATCAAATACTCAAACTTACTACCCATTTGCACGCAATCTAAATCACTCGTCCACACTATCACGTATCGCCCGCAACCAAGGTTATGTCTAACTCAAAGTTGAGAGAACAACCGTATCGCCTCGGAGGTGATGTCTCACGCAACTCGACCACACGGAAGCATTAAGAATCGATACTCAAGTGAATATTAAGCCTCAATCTATCTCTAGAGTTAAGAACCTAATAAATGCTCATCCTAGTTCCGGATTCAAGGAGGATATGTCTACCACAAATCAAATCCATGCATAAAGCGATTAAAACGAGGATAACACCAATAGAGATTTGTAAAATAGCTCGCATACAAAGCCATGAGCAATAAATATACATACTATCAAAGTAAACTTACATACAAACTCACACCAATTTAAACTACAAAGGGAAGAGAGAAGAGGAATCAAAATCTCTCGCGGTGTCAAACACAATCCAAGAATCATCCGCCGCCAATCATCGAGTTGCAACCACAATTGATGCTTTTCTAAGCTCTAAACTACAAAAGAATGAAGGTTTGATGAATTGGGAACAAATACCCCAAGACATAACCTAAAAAATGTTGAAAAATGACTTAAGTAAGCAAAATTGGTTTCCCAGGTTCGCACTGCGAACCCCCGTTCGCCTAGCGAACATATACCACCTTAGCCACTGCCTAAAACAGTGTTTTCACACTTCTGGGCACTTTTTATTCACCAGAGTTCGCACTGCGAACTCCCTAGCGAATACGCTCGTCTCCAGTCCGCATAGCGAACATGACAGCAAACCAGAACTTGTTTTCTTCATAACTTTTGAACCGTAACTCGGATTGACGCACGGTTTGAAGCGCTGGAAAGCTTATTCAATGCTCTTTATGAATATGGAAAAATATCTTTACTTGCATACCTAAAAAAAATGAGAGAAAATCAATTAAACTCAATGATATTTACACGATACGCAATATATACACTAAAATGTAAACTATACGCATTTACAAACAAAACAGGGTTTATTCGTATGATATTTAACAAAAAGTATAGATAAGTGCAACAAAACTTATATACAAAAATAGGTACATTTTGCACTTATCAACTTTCCCCAACTTACATAATTGTTTGTCCTCAAACAAAAATCAAGCGACTCAAAGAAACAAAAGCAATAACCAAAGAATCACGAATCAACAGGTTTTGAAAACGGAAAAAAATGCAATGGTTCAATCGAAAATGGTACACACAAAGTAAATACTTACCACTAAACTACAACGATAACATAGTCACGAAACAAATGCAAAATACAAAAATCATGCCAAACATCCTAAAACAACACAGGTTCAAATGTGAATCACACCTAGCAAAAACAATCACCGGTAGATGAAAAACACAAAATGGGGTACTTTACACTCACACAATAATCTTGAAAACAAAAGACTAAATTATGCATTCATCCAACAATTCACATTGAACATACAAAGGCAAGAATCACAAGGACTTTTCAAGGTTGTAGCGTGGTCGGGTAATCAAACAAGGGGCAATTTCTAAAGGTAATTGAAACAAAAACTTGCCTAAACCTAAGGGAGTGATCAACTCACAAAGACTCAAACACAAAATTCCAATCAACTTCTTCCAAAATCCCAAGTGTTACACAAAACACAATACTTATTTAGCACAATTATTTGAACTCTTTTTGTTTCCTTTCTCAAGGATTTTCTTTTTCTTTCTTTTTTTCTTTTCTTTTCTTTTCTTTTTCATATTTTTCTCTTTTTTTTTTCAGAGGTTCGCAAAGCGAACGATCATTCGCTAGGCGAACACTCGCTAGGACGTTTGCAAAGCGAACTTTGGTCCCTTTCGCCACAACCTCATTCTGGATTCCTTCGTTGGGACCTTCGCCAGCCATTCGCACAACGAACATTCGCTATCATACTCGCAAAGTGAACATGACAGCAAAACAACCCTTTATTTGACCTCATAGAAACCAACCAATGAGTAAACAATCATTCTCTCCCAACTTGAATTTAACCACATCATCATGTGAATACTCCCTACTTTCTAAGGCAAGGTAAAAATTCATACAACAACGCAAAGTTGAGGGTTCAAGTAAAAACAACAATCAAGATCCACACAAAAAATGAATTTGACACTCATAGACAAGCATCAAGCTCAAACAACATAGATAATGACCAAAGGCTCAAAGGGGTTACAAATGATCACACACTCACAAGGTGAATGACTATTTGGCTAGGTAGTTATGCTCAAAATGAAACAAAATGCCTTGATCCTTTTCATGATTTCATATAATCAACACAAACGAAAGATTAAGCATAATAAAATCCAGTTAAAACAAGAATGTTTGTACTCCGTGCATATATGAACAATAGAAGGCTACCTCACAAAAAGGTTGGGAACTAAAGTGATTCACAACAAGAACTAGTATACAAAAGAATAAATGGCATGGAAGTTTGTAAAATGCCTAAGTATCATGAATATGCTAAAGTCAAGAAAGCGATAAATACATACCTTGGACGAGTACAAAGCTTAACAATATCATTACCACACATCCGTAAGTTGAAACGATCAAACTTGGAACATCACCTTAAATTTCCACAAGAAACTCAAAACAAGCTCATTGACAAACACAAAAACTATTAATATACACAAACTGAAAAATCGGCAAAAATTCATTAAACAAGTTGTAAAGTGAAGATTTGAGAATTTTACGAAAAATCTGAGTACAACTTGTTTAATGAATACTCACCACACTACCTAAACTAAACAACAACAAAAGAAAAGAATACACCATGCTTGTTTTACGTCGTAAGCTCGACGCCTTTACAATGCTTAGCTAGAAACTTCCTTCCTTCATGCCATAGTGATGCCTCACCGCGCAAACCAAAAGCAAGTGCCCCAACCAAACACTTAAACAAACGTTACGGGAACAAAATGTATACAACACTTGAACAAATATAATGGAAATAGACAATATATACGATATATACAAAACTCCAAAACAAAGAAACTATCACTATGCGATTTAATATCAAAACCAATCCCCGGCAAAGGCGCCATTTTGTTGAATGCAGAATAGGGAAAGCAACAAACATTTTGGAAGTATTTTTCTGGGAATTTATCGTGTCCACAGAGATCGGTTCTATTGAACTGCCGTTCGACAGTTTCCACATTAATGAGTTTGGGTTTCAAATGTGCTTAAAAGTAAATGCGAGAAATAAAACTATTGAACAGAAAAAGAATTCATTCTTTGGAGAGTAGAGAACTCTCGAGTTTACATTTCATCTACCCTATCAAATACTCAAACTTACTACCCATTTGCACTCAATCTAAATCACTCGTCCACATTATCACGTATCGCCCACAACCAAGGTTATGTCTAACGCAAAGTTGAGAGAACAACCGTATCGCCTCGGAGGTGATGTCTCACGCAACTCGACCACACGGAAGCATTAAGAATCGATACTCAAGTGAATATTAAGCCTCAATCTATCTCTAGAGTTAAGAACCTAATAAATGCTTATCCTAGTTCCGGATTCAAGGAGGATATGTCTACCACAAATCAAATCCATGCATAAAGCGATTAAAACGAGGATAACACCAATAGAGATTTGTAAAATAGCTCGCATACAAAGCCATGAGCAATAAATATACATACTATCAAGGTAAACTTACGTACAAACTCACACCAATGGAAACTACAAAGGGAAGAGAGAAGAGGAATCAAAATCTCTCGCGGTGTCAAACACGATCCAAGAATCATCCGCCGTCAATCGTCGAGTTGCAACCACCATTGATGCTTTTCTAAGCTCTAAACTACAAAAGAATGAAGGTTTGATGAATTGGGAAAAATACCCCAAGACATAACCTAAAAAATGCTGAAAAATGACTTAAATAAGCAAAATTGGTTTCCCAGGTTCGCACTGCGAACCCCCGTTCGCCTAGCGAACATATGCCGCCTTAGCCACTGCCTAAAACAGTGTTTTTCACACTTATGGGCACTTTTTATTCGCTAGAGTTCGCATTGCAAACTCCCTAGCGAATACGCTCGCCTCCAGTTCGCACAGTGAACATGACAGCAAACCAGAACTTGTTTTCTTCATAACTTTTGAATCGTAACTCAGATTGACACACGGTTTAAAGCGCTGGAAAGCTTATTCAATGCTCTTTATGAATATGGAAAAATATCTTTACTTGAATACCTAAAAAAATGAGAGAAAATCAATTAAACTCAATGATATTTACACGATACGCAATATATACACTAAAATGTAAACTATACGCATTTACAAATAAAACAGGGTTTATTCGTATGATATTTAACAAAAAGTATAGATAAGTGCAACAAAACTTATATACAAAAATAGGTACATTTTGCACTTATCAAGGGGCGAATTTGGAATTTGCATGTTTGAGGAGTTATAGCAATTACATGTGTGGAGGAGTGCAACAGACACTTTCTCTTACCTCTATTTGGTGGTGAATCTTATTGAAGATTCTAGTTTGATGAAGAGTGTTACTGGTTTTGGTGATTGTTATGTGATGCTAATGAAGAAATTCAGTGTACACATTTTTTTAGGACTATGAAAGTAAGATGAGCAAGGAGTATAGAAAGGTTTATGATAGAGGTAAATATGTGGAGTTTTCTCTTGAAATAAGTGACTGATAAGGTGTCTGCATCACCTTGATATTTTGGCCAGTTCTGATATTACATTTAGGAAGGAATCTCCTCTTTCTTTTCCCTATAGGCTATATGCAGGGATACATGTCCCAGACATTGTTGTGACATTTGGTAAGGTGGTGATAAAGATTAGGAAACAACTAGCAGTTCTGACATCTGTTATGCCCTATTTTTTTATTGCTTTTGTATCTGCTACAGAGGTTTTTTTTTTGCTCCCGGTGAATGTATGGTTGTGTTGTCAAAATTATGGCTAAAAAGGGGGAGTAGTTTGGTAGATTTTATTTATACTTGATCTTCCCTTAAGGGGTAGTACTACTTGTGGGGGAGTAGTAGTTTCTGGTTTCTGCTCCTGATCTTGTGTTTAGGGGGAGCATGATGTTTTGATGCTTTTGATGCTGACATGACTGTGAAATGCTTGATGTCATACCTGATGTCTTGACATACTGTCTAAGAGAATTTATTTTTCTCTGCAGCAAGCTTGTGTTGTGAGAGTTTATTTCTCTCTGATGTGACATTCTCTGTGAGGGTGATTTTTCTTGTTCTATTGCGTATGCCTCTGTTGTATCTTGGATAAGTTCCAAGTTTGTTTATTGTGCATTTTTCTTTGAAAAGGTTCTCTTGAGTTTATTGGTTGTTTCAAGATATGTTCTGCAAAGGTTATTTTAGCCAAAATTTGCCAAAGGGGGAGATTGTTAGGTTGTATGCTTTATGATTGGCTGCATTTTGTTAAAACAAGTATTCTAGCGACATGTTGTACCAGTTGTTGTGACGTGTTGGTGTGATGCTGAAGCAGATCTTGTTCAAGTATTCTAGCGAGATGTTGTACCAGATACCGTGACATGTTGGTGAGGTACTGAAGCTGATATTGTTTCGCGTTTTGGAATATTTGGTTTTATTAGTGAAGATTCTTTGAAGATTTGATTCCAGTATATTACCGTCCAAGAAGCGTGTGTTTTTAGAAGCTCAAAGTTCAGTTCCAGCTGTGCAATATTACCTAAGAATGGTTGACATATCATTTAAGGAAACATGAGATTTGATTTGTTTCTGCAGAAGATTTGATTTATATCTGAACTTTATGAAATAAATATATTATGGATTTACATTTAATAATATATTATTTTCCAGAATATTATGGATGTGCTATTTTTCTAAGGTTATTTATAAGAAGATTCTATACCTAAAGTGGAAGGAGGGCAGCCTTATTTTTGTGATAGTTCTTTAGGTTTTTGTTTGTTCACTGTTATTTGTGAGCCACTCTTGTATCATCTTGATACTAGGACTGGACTGTTTTTAGTAGAGTTGTAATTGTGAATCACTCATAAGCTTTTAAGCAAGAGTGCATTCTATTTCTTGAAGTGTGTCTTCTTCTTTTTTATGTTTCCTTTATCATCATTGTTGAGTGATTGAGGGGGAGTGAGAGGGATCTCATATCTAAGAGTGTCTTAGATCGAAATTGCATAGGTAGTGATTAGGTGTGAAGATTGTAAACCAGAGGTTGTTTACATAAGAGCTTTAAACTAATACTATTATAGTGGATTTCCTTCCTGGCTTGGTAGTCCCCCGATGTAGGTGACGTTGCACCGAATTGGGTTAACAACTTCCTTGAGTTATTTACTTTCACCTATTTTGTTTTAATTGGTCATTGTTATTTTTGTTGTCAGGACATCTCGACATTGTATTCGACATCCTGGTGTCCTGACATCGTATACGACATCTGTCCTCTTAGTTCCAGAATTAAAAAATAAAGCATATGTAGCGGTCTTTGACGTCCATAGTGGATCTTGTGTCGCGCACCAAGTTGGCCACGAAATGAAATGGATTTTTTTTTCGATAAAGCGTGTACTGACCAACCATGTTTAAAAATTTCAGAAAGTTTTCCAAAGGATGTCAAGAGTGTAAAAAAACATGTTGGGATCCAACATGTCCCTACCGGCGAATTACATATAGTGGTAAAGCCTTGGCCTTTTAGAGGACGAGAACTAGACCTGGCTGCTAAAATTTTACTATCATCTTCTAAAGGACACAAATATATCTTGGTAGGTATTGATTAATTTACCAAATGGGTCAAAGAAATATCATTGGTAAAGGTCGAATTCGCTTTAGAAGGGGTGATTGAACTCCTAACATCCACACCTTATTATGCTCAGGAAAATGGACAAGTCGAAGTGGCTAAAAAAATAATAATAATCAATTTGATCAAAAAGCATGTGGGCCTAAAACCTAATAATTGGCACAAGAAACTAGACCAAGCTTTATGGGCTTGTCAGACTTCTCCCGAGGAAGCGACGAATACAACTCCTTTTCGACTAACATTTGGGTATGATGCAATTTTGCTAAGACTAAGAAAGGAAGAATGCATTGGACATGTTCATGAGGAAAAAAGGAAAGGGTGGCCAAGACTTACAATAGGAAGGTAAAACCTAAGACCTTTTTGGTCGGTGACTTGTTTTGGAAAGTCATTTTGCCTATAGAGTCCTAGGGATATGGTCACCTAAATGGGAAGGTCCTTTTCGAATTACTTAGACGTTTTCAAAGAATTCCTATGAGATTGAAGAAATTAACATAAATTAAGCCAACATAGTATTCATAAAAAGGTGCCAAAATGGAAAATGTCATTGCATAAGATTCAAAAAAATAAATAGATGACTTAAATAAAAGTGCTCTTGATGTTCTCGATACTTTCTTTCAAATGGATGATTTTATCATCAATTCGAGAGTCTTCAAGCTTCAACTCTTTGATATCTTGATCCAGTCGAGGAATAGTTTCCACATGTTTGATGCCAACCTGGGCTTCCCGATCAATGATGTCTTTTGTGGAAGCCAACACTGAACCCTCTAGCTCTTTTTCCTTCTTACTAAGATCTTTGACCTGCTTTGTCAGCTACGCCAGTTGTGCTTCACATATGGAAATTTGTCCTCTGTAGGCTGATAGTTGGTCTTGATCTTCTTTGAACATTTCCTCTAGAGCATCCATTTTCTATTGAGATGCTACACTAAGGTCCCATTGTTTGGTCGACCTGTTAGGTTTTTGTTGAAGAAGATCAGCGGATTGGTGTTTTTCTGTAATGGATTAGCAGATTCATTCAACGAGGGACTCGAAGTCCATCATGAAGGAGAGTGTAAACTTAGGTAATTTTTAACCACTGAGTTTCTTTAGTAGCTATCTGATGTCAGACTCTGTCGAGGTTTCTTGCTCAAAGGCTTGGAATGGGCCAACCCCAAGAGCATAAGACTTCATATATTCAACCAGCAAACGTGCAGAGTCCTCATTGAGATTACTTTCAGTAGCTGAAGAACTTGAGGAGTAACTAGCAGCACTCATGCCTTGGCTCTTAACCAACATTCTCAAAGCCTCAGTAGGATTTTTTTCTTTGATAGCCATAATCTCTTCTCGACTGAGGGAGGTGTTGGAGAATGAATCTTTTAATAGTGGATGAGTAATGGCAGCAGCTCCAAAGGACTTGGTCACACCAGGTTGTGATTCAACACCAAGGGCATCTGCAACTTTGCTTGTTTCCTTCTTCAATTCGTGTATTGCATCCCCGAGGTCTTTATCATCCTTTGAAAGAGTATCCTCAGTGTAACGCCCCGATTTGTTTAATTGTATTTATTTATTTCATTTATGTGAATTTTGTGAAATGTGTGAATTTATTGTATTTTACCTACTAATTGAGTTAATTGGTTAATTTCGCTGATAGGTAAAATATTTGCAATAAATTATAATTTCTTTTCAACTTTTATTTCCCGAAATATATTTCATCACTGTTTATGTTTTATCGCATTTTGAGAGCGTTTGGGAGATATTTGAGCGTAAGGACAAAATGGTCAATTGATAAGTGAGATATTTATATAAATAGAGAATAGAGAGAAAGGAAAAGAAAAGAAAGAAAAGGGAAAGAAGAGAAAGAGAAGAGAAGGAAAAAGAGAGAAGAGGAGAAAGAGGAAAAAATGAAGAAAACTCCGTTTCAATCGCGACTAATCGGGTAAGGGTGAGAAGTTTCGTTTATATTTCGATTGTATATGTATATGTATGTGTTGTTTGTATTTGTTTGGTTGAAATATATACTTTTCCTTATTGGTTGGATTGAAGAACAAATGTGTGGGAATCAATGTTTTAACGGTTAGAGTTTGGAATAGATCGTGTAGAATAGTCGAGTAATGTTTGAGTTTAATCGGGAATACTCGTTGGTATGATTTAGGGAGTTTTGGACTGAGTTATATAGTTTGTGAGAGTTAGGGCAATAATGATGAAATGGTGAGAAATCGATGTTTTCACGGTTGGAATGCGGAATAAGTTGTGTAGTATAGTCGGGTGAGGATAGGAATTAATCGGGAATGGTTGTTTGTGTGTTTTCGAGTGGTTTTGATCGAGTTTGGAATTGGGATAAATTGATAAAATTATGTTATAAAATATTTCAAAAATGGAAAATGTTTTGGATGGCTTTTTAATGGTGAAAATATTGTAGTATGTTGAATTCTGAGACCAGGTCTTTTTACGAAATCGAAATCGGAGGTCCGGAAGGCATTTAACGGTCGAAAACTGAGTTTTTAGCAGAATTTGCGCATTCATGCGCTAACCCCCGGAATTATGCGTCGACTCATGATCTTCGTGCGCTGACCCGGGCGAGATTTCCAGGTTTATGCGCTGACCCCCAGAATCATGCGTCGACTCATGATCACAGAATTTTCCAAAATGTCAGATTTTGTTTTCTTCATAACTTTTGAACCGTAAGTATGTTTTGACCCCCGTTCGAAGCGTTGGAAAGCTAATGAAATGTTATTTCTATTAAAAATGGTTTAGAGGGAAGTAGATGATTTATTTAAGTCGTGGTTGTGTAAAAGTGTTGGGTTGTCGGGTTTTTATCGCGTTAAATGCATGCGGTTGGTGTTTTACAGTGTGTTGTGCTATTGTTATATGGCATGGAGCTTTTATGTGGTTTATGTGATGTTGAAGCATGTGATAAGTTGTTGTAATTGTTTTGGCCTTACGGAAAGTAAATGCATTGTTTGAATTGATTTCCAATGCATAAATAATGATGATGAGATAATTCATATTGTTGATTTGTGAAGATGCATTTGATTGTCATGAGTCCTTGTATGCCAAGTATCATGATATGCATCTTGTGATGTCGTGTGCCTTTCTGGGGTGTGAGCGACGAAATGATTCCAGAGGGAATCCGCTATAACATCATGTGCCTTATACAAATAGGTGTGAGCGATGATTATAGACGATCATGTGCCTTATACAAAGAGGTGTGAGCGATCCATAAACGTCGTGTGCCTTATACAAAGAGGTGTGAGCAAAGGGAGAACATAGTTTGACCGACGGGGAGTTACACTAAGTAATAAGCGATGGTTCCAATAGTTCCTGAGTGAACTGATGATGATAATGATGGATGGATGGTACCGCATTGCATTTGATCGCGACTTTCTGAGTCTAACGGTTACTAACTACAAGTGCACAACCTATCGCGTAGTAATAAAGATATCGATCCCACAGAGACCTGATAATCAACCTAGTGCTATGGTTTTGTTACTGTGTTTAGCTAAGGCGAAGATGTTTTGGTTTTAAGTTCAAAAAGAGAAACTAAAGGGAATCTAAATTTTTGGAATAAACTAGTTGATATAAGGATATCGGTACGTAACTTAGTATACCATCATGGATTTAATAAAACCTAAGCATATAAAAATGAGTCACGTTATTTTTCTGTAGAAAATATCAGTTTAAAAGCCCTCGTCTCACACTCTCGTGGATCTTGCTTCAGACTATATTCCTAAATCATAATGTCTGCTCTCGCTAGCCCATTTGAGTTTAAAAACAATTTTTGAAAACTAATAAGTCCTAATTAACTTTAAAGCGCTCTTGCTGTTTTTAAAACCAATGCCCGATTTCAGCTATCCGGTTAAAATCTCACACTCTCGTGGTCTTGACCTTAACCTTTTGCTACCTTTTTACTCTCGTAATAAAAGTTGATTTTAAATTAAGAAATCGAAGCCAGAAAATAAGTTGTTTTATGATTTTAGCTTAGAATTATTGAATCCATTCCGGTTACTCAATTACATACCGATAAAATGAGTTTAGCTCGACATATTAATTAAAGCAAACATAAATACGCATGAACAATTAAACGTTAACACAAACATGGTAAAAAAAACAAATAATACTGTTATTGAATTATGATAAAAACCTGGTGAATACAGTTCTAGCAATTCCTCCACAAGTCGGCAGGCTTTTGCTTGAATTTACGAGACGAATGAATAATGAAGGCAAACTTAAAACTAAACTAAGGTGTGATAGCCCCTCGATGTGAGAAACTATCACTGTTCGGTAATGAATGGACAAAAGAAGGGTAAAGGAAAGCAAAAACGGGAATGTAAAAATTCTGGAAACAAAATGCAAAAGAAGGGAATTCTCGGGTAAAAGCTCTGTGTCACGTCCTTTCCAAAATGCACTATATATAGACCTCCAGTATGAGAGAATATAGGAGCACTAGTTAGAACTGCTACTGAGTTTGAGTCTGAGGGAATATAGGAGAAAATGTCGAACGTGAGAAACTGTAAAATTCTCTCTTCGTGACCACGTCTGTCTCCAACGTCACGTTTCTGTTTTTGAACCTATGTCGATCGTGGGGGTTGCGTAACGGTCGTGATGTCTTTGGTCTTCATGACGGTCGTGGCACTATGTGGGACGGTCGTCACACATACAAAATCTGATTTCTCTGCTTTTTTCTGCTATTTTTCTCTGTTCTTTCCTTATTCTGTTACTTTTCTGGTCTTTTCTCATTCTTGGCTTGGAAACTGAAATACCTGCGAAAAGACTTGAATATCCTCGGAATAATCGGAAATTAGACGGAAATGGGATAAGATTTGAACATAAATCAAGGTAAAAATACGATATGTTTTCGTGTTATCAAACTCCCCTACACTTGAATCTTTGCTTGTCCTCAAGCAATCAATCAGTTAAAATCGGACAACCTCTATCAAATGCACACACATGGTACACCTATGGATTTGAAAATGTTAGAGGGCTTCTCATTAGTAAGACAGGTACTTGTACAGAACATTAAAGATACATTAATGACACATAGCAACAAGCATGATCATAGACCTCTCTTTTGTACAATCCAGTTCTAATCATTCTATTATAGTTCAACCCAAAGCTTTCGTGTCTGTTTCACCCGGTTTCATTCTAACGCAATCACATTAAGCCCTTTGCCTTTTTCACGCACGTAGTGGAGTAGCTGGTTAGTGACTTTGATCCCTTTTTTTGCACGGGGCCTGATACACGAGTGTGGTAACCCTTTATAGATCCTATTCGTAGATTGCGGGGGATCGAACCGTAGTTTTCCCTACCAAGTCCAGAATCAGGTACCTCTGAACCAATCGACAACGGATTTCTTTCTTTTCTTGTAAGTTTTTGCAACCGTAAGATTTGGTGCATCTTCTATTTTTCTCAGCAGACAGAAATAAGAAAGATTCTTCTTTTCATGATTGGGCATCAAACACTTATATTCATCGGCTCCCCACGTGGTTTGTGATTAAGACGGTGCTGACTGCTAATATAAACTATTGGGGGTTACTTTAGGACTGAACTCGAGGTATCGGTATAATAAGTATTGAAATTGACATCGCATACGCAAGAGGTCTAAGGTGTCAAGACGGTATCGATCTTGTTAGGACTTTCCCAACTTCCTAACATAGCCTATATCTTGGTATGTCACATTGTGCATTGATCGTTTTTTTATAGCAGAGTAAAACGGGGGAATTCGAATATTAAACAAAAATTCTCATATATAAACTTTGATAAAAGGGAAATAAAGCGAAAAAAAGGACTAGCTCTCCCACACTATATCGGACATTGTCCTCAATGTTGCGATATAAAGGGGAACAACAATAACAACTAGTAAAAAAAACAAATTAAGGAGTCCCATGTCCTATGCCTCTAGAGCGCCCTCGTCCATGCTGTTCCACATGATCTGGAATGCCGACGTGATGGATATAATCCTGTAAGTGCTGCACTCGTAATGTCAAGGCACCCATCCCATCGATGACGCCGTCAAGCCTCTAACCTTGGTTGACTTGCCCTTGTTGGATTTGACGCATGAGAGTCATTATTTCATTGTGTTGCTTATGTTGTTGTGCTTCTCTCTGGGCAGCCAGCTGGTTGTGTTGCCATATTGCTCTTAAGATTTCCTCATTTGTAACGGGGTCTTGGTCGGGTCGGCTACGACGTCGGGAGGTCGAAGGAGCATCATGGGTGGTCAGTGGTTGGTTTTCTGGGGCGGTTTGGTCCATCTCTTGTTCCATCTCATCAACAGGTGCATGATCTTGATCATCATGTGCAGCCGCATTTTGCTCGGGAGCATTCAAATCAAAAACCCAATTGGTCATATTCTGAGGGTCAATGCGGTTCCTGCAAGGCAGAATGATACTTCTAACTGTTCTTGTGCGGACCATTGGATGGTATTTTCCATCTCTTCTTAGTTTGATGAGGTGTGAGTTGCGGCAGTAGTCGATGTCGAGCAACACCGGAGGCACGGAAGGTAATCTATTAAGCTTGTCCCCCAAGTTCAAACTTAGAGCAATAGAAGTGATAATCCCTCCAAAATAGAAGGGTTTGGAACCTCTAGCACAGTTTGCTTGGATGTGTGCTAACAGAAAAGGAGCGGCGTTGATGGGCTCGAGGTTGAACACACAATGGAGGAAAAAGAGTTCTTTTGAGTTCACCTTGTGGTTGCTGTCCCTTGCAAATATAGTGCTTCCTAAAATACGGTGGAAATATCTGATAACCGGGTTGTGAATGTGTGTTGCGTTGAGGCTGTCCCAGCTATCGACCGTAGTCCCGGTCAATCTATTCCAAAGATCAAATGCTGCTTGGAAAAAGGTTTCTTGTGGCACCCGGCAATGAACATTCTCACCATGGTGGAAACCAAGCATCTTGGCAAGTTGATTTGGCTGATAGAATACTCAGAACCAAACATGCGGAAGGTGGCTATACCGGTGAGTTGGTTCGTTTCTCCAGGAGGTGTTATGTATGTGAACGAACTCAAAAACTCGAGCGTCAGGGCTTCGTAGGTAGGTTGGCTTTGAGTACAGAGCTGCCATAGGCCAGCATTCTGGAGCATCCATCTAACTCCTTCAAGCATTCCCAATTCTTCGAGACATGCAATGTCTACATATCGAGTGGGTTGCACGGATCGTTGGTGGAAACTGATGTACTTGGTCCTCTGACGTTCACCGGCTTCTCTTGCTCTGAAATTTATGGTTGTAAGGTCTGGAGCTTGCCTTTGTTGTCTAGCCATTGTGCATGCACAGAGAAACAAGTGGTATAGAAGAAGTAGGTTTTCGGAGAAAGTGGGTGTATGTGGAAATGGGTTTACGGTGATTTTTAAATAGAATGTGGGAAGATGAATTTTTGTGGAAGTTTTTAATTTTGGTCAATGGAATAATGGTGTGACGGTTTTTTTTTTAAAGATGAGGGTTAATTGGACGGTGGGAAAACGAATGGGAAGAAAAGAAGAAGAAAATGAAGAAGCGTCTCTGTTTTAACAGAGAACGCGCTCTTAACCCATGTGACGCTCGTCACACACCTGTCACGGTCGTGACAGCTTCAAAAACTGGGATTGTTAGCAGTTTATCAGCAAGCATGTTATTCTTTTTCTTTTCGCATAAGGATTGTTAGCAATAGATAGGTAACACTATAATGCAGAAATTAAAATGGATAAATGGCAGAATAAATTAAAAGCAAAGTAAAATATTTAAATGACAGAAACAATTAAATACCATCAAGATCAATAATAATGATTGAATAATTTGAATAATTTATTAAACCCGGAAAAATGCTAGCAAAGACTAGCAGTGTATTCATGCAGTAGAAATTAATATTGAAGGTAAATTATTTTGTTCCTGAACATAAAAAGGCAGAATGAAAGTAAAGTAAATTGTTTCAAAATAAAGCAGTAAATTGGGAAAAAACAGTGCTTCAAAATCTAGCCAAGGCGTTTCTTCAAAGATGCCACAGCTTGATTTAGGTGATCAAATTATGCTACCATGAGATCCATAAAGCCGACAATATCTTGTCGCATGGTCTTCAGTTCACCCTTTACGGCGGTGATCTCTTTGTGATAATCATCCAAATTTTTAAGGATGGTAGTCAGATTTGCATCATAAGTATTAGCATCAACCTTAGGAGTGGCAGTGTCATCTTCATTTTGGTATTCCATAATGTCAAAGTCATAATAATTAGGAGGTGTCTTAGGGTCAATATCAGGCTCGGGAAATGTTTCTTCGGGTTCAGGTTGTGGTTCGTCTAGGTCGTATAGCCAGTTATGTTCGTTATGCACACTCGTGCGCTCATGATTGGGTAAAGTAATATGTGGCACAACTACATTATTTATTAGGAGCTGGAAATGATGTGGACCACGGTCTCTAATCATGGCTCTATTGAGACAGAAGGTAATATTCATAGGCCTAAAGTTTCCAAAAGGGTTAATTTCATAGAGACGTGTCCTAAATCCCATAGCATCGGCTATTTTAGTCACTAGACCACCTATTAGAATCGGGCTGTTTTCATCTCGGATAATTTTGCAAAAGTTATTAAACATGAAGGTAAGTCCGTTAACCTCTTGAGACTGAAATGCACAAAAGATAATGAAGAGTTCATCCTTAGAAACGGTATTGTCATTCTCAGGCTTTCCAAATAGGGTGTAGGCTAGGATCATGTGGAAGTATCGGATGGCTGGGTTATGAATCTCAGTTGACAGCATAGGGTTCATGTCATAATCAGGTTTTCCTGAAATCCTACCCCAAAAAGCATTAAGCTCACCTACCAACATCAAATCCTCTTGTACCACGGAGAAAACGGTGGGTCCTTCAGGGAAACCTAAAAGATCCGACAGTTCCTTAATGGTAAACTGGCAGCGATATCCAAACAACCTAAAAGTAATTCGGCCCCTAGTAAAGCCTTTTCCACAGTAAGGATTGTAACTCAATGAACTTAGGAATTCTAAAGTCAATCTACGATAAGTTCTGTGTTTCTTCTTAGCAAAACCCTCCCATCCTAGTTGGTTAAACAGGAAATCAATACTCTCACCTATACCTAAGGAGGTCATGGTGGGTCCGTGGGCAAATTTTGTCAAGGCGAAGGGTCGAAGAGACAAAGCCTCAAAGCGATGCCACTGAGTTGCATCTCTGAATTCTACCAACATATTATCTTCGTTCTCCATTTTTTAAGTGATTAAGCAAGAATGAAATCAGAAGAGGAGAACAGAAAATGTAGAAAGACTTTGTAATCCTGTATTGTGCAATTATATGATTAGCACAACAATTTCCATAAAATTTAAGAAAATATAAATGAAACTAGAAATTTGAAAACAAAGTAGAAAATGTAAAGAAATAAAAAATTAGAAAGAAAGAAAAAACAATCATTATGGGTTGCCTCCCACTAAGCGCTGTTTTTAACGTCGTAAGCCTGACGAAAGCAAATAGATAGTTTAGTTAGGGGGGTCAGCGGGCAACTCTAAAAGTCTAAGACTATTTAAATAGTCCCTATTTTTAATACTATGATAATGCTTTAAACGTTGCCCGTTTACTATGAATGGTTCGCTATTCCTACCCTTAATTTCTATCGCTTCGCTTTGTAACACTTTGGTTATTTCAAAAGGGCCGGACCATCTTGATCTCAGTTTCCCAGGAAAAAGTTTAAGTCTTGAATTAAATAGCAGCACAACGTCTCCCACACTAAATTCTTTTCTAGATAAACGCTTATCATGCCATTTCTTAGTTCGTTCCTTGTATATTTTGGCGTTTTCATAAGCGTCTAGCCTTAGTTCTTCTAGTTCGTGCAGATCTAGGATTTTCTTTTCACCTGCGGTTTCGTACCTTAAGTTTAGGGTTTTAATAGCCCAGTAGGCTTTATGCTCTAATTCCACTGGTAAGTGGCAGGATTTACCATAAACTAGTTTGAAAGGTGTAGTTCCGATTGGTATTTTGTAGGCTATCCTATATGCCCATAAAGCTTCATTAAGTTTAGATGACCAATCTTTCCTAGAGGTGGCGATGGTCTTCTCTAAGATTTGTTTTATCTCTCTATTCGAGACCTCAACCTGTCCACTAGTTTGTGGATGATATGGTGTTGCTACGCGGTGTCTTACTCCATACTTTGATAGTAGCTTGTCAAATATTTTTGATATGAAATGGGAGCCACCGTCACTTATGACAAGTCTCGGCACACCAAATCTGGGAAAGATCGTGTTTTTAAAAAGCTTTATGACTACTCGTGTGTCATTTATAGGAGAAGCTATAGCCTCAATCCATTTTGAAACATAGTCGACAGCTACGAGTATATATTTATTTCCAAAGGATGATAGGAAAGGTCCCATGAAATCAATCCCCCATACATCAAATACTTCTACTTCCAATATGCCTTTTTGGGGCATCTCATCGCGTCTTGATATGTTACCAGTGCGTTGGCACCGGTCGCAGTTTAGTATTGCAATGTGGACATCCTTCCAAAGGTTAGGCCAGAATAGGCCGGATTGCAGAATCTTAGCGCATGTCTTTGAAGTACTTGTTGTCATACCCCAAATTTTGACCACTAAGATTTCCCATCATTGTGTAAATCATCAGCACAATATGGATGTACCTTTGTGCCTCATCAATCTTCTCAAGGAATTGTTGAGCATTCACTACAATCAAGCTTAGGGTTTTAAGCCCTCTCAGAGCCTTTAGACAAATGATCAATCAAGGAATGACATGATCTTCAACTTGTCTAACCTCTCAAACATCCACAATGGATCAAGAGGACTCCCACATCAAGAATTAAGCACAAGAGTGCAACATTTCAAGTGGATCAAGCCTCAAGTTCATCTAATACAAAGTCAACTGACGCAGAAAGTCAAAGTTTGACTTTTGGTCAACTTTGAGCTTCACAAGCCATTACTCAAGAAAATATGATGGATGATTTAATTTGATCAAATTTAAATCAAGAAATCATGCAAAATTGCAAAATTAATCAAATTGAAAGAAACTTAGAAATTTTTTCTAAGTTAAAATCACGTTCGAGTGCACAACTTTTCAAGGTTGTAACTATTGATCCAAGCATCCATTGATTTTGAGTAAGAGCTACTTTTAAAGAGGGTATTTGATACTTCAACATTGTAGAAGGAATCAACTCAAAATATCATAAGGATTGAAAGATATAAGTGATCAAAGTTGGGAATTCTTAATGTCCAATGTTCTGACATTGCATGGGACATCATTAATATTTTTCCAGCAAGAATGTCCCAACTTCAAGGATGTTTTTCTCCATGATCCAAGTTGATTCAAGCCAAACCTTGAACATCAAAGTTGAAGTACGTTATCTCAGCTTTCCATAAAGTTGCAGAACGTCCTTGTAGCATACTCGAGCAAGGAGATATGATTTTTGCAAAAAGCATTGATAAAGCAGAATTTTCATGACAGCTTTTAGGGCAGATTTGACTACACAAGTTCAAGACCATTTTTGATGACTTTGCAAGCTGAACCGAGACCAAAGTCAAACATCAAAGTTAAAGTATGTCATTAGGGCTTTCCAAAATGTATAAGAACCCCCATTAATTCAACTTGAGCAAGGAGTTATGAACCTCACAACATGCTTTGCTCGAGCTGATTTTTTAGGACAGATTTTGCGCACTTTTCTTGTGCCACCCAATTTTCAAGCTCTGTCACCATGCAAGACAAGCATCAAAGATGCAATTCACTTCAACTCAAAATATCATAGTGGATTAAAAGATACAAGTGATTAAAGTTTGGAATTATTAATGTTCAATGTCTGATGTTCTGACATTGCATAGGACATCATTAATATTTTTCCAGCAAGAATGTCCCAACTTCAAGGATGTTTTTCTTCATGATCCAAGTTGATTCAAGCCAAACCATGAACATCAAAGTTGAAGTACATCATCTCAGCTTTCCAGAAAGTCCTAGAACGTCCATGTAGCATACTCGAGCAGGGAGTTATGGATTTTACAAAAAGGCATGCTGCAGCTGAATTTTTCATGGGACAAATTTGCATATTTCTTGTGCCACACGAATTTCCAAGCCTTATCATCATCTTGGACACATATGAGGATCAAATCTAAAGGGGACAATCACTGAGCCAAGCCTCCAAAGTCCTTGGAACAAGAAGTAGCACGCTATTCCTAAAAATCCCTAAAAGAGGGACAAGACTCCAATTTTGGATTGGAGCATTCAATGGAAGCATCAAGGTGGCATGGACTGAGCCATTCTCAACTGAATTCAGTCAAGACTTATCCAAGACCAAGGGAACCACTGTCCTGTGCCCTTACCTCTAGTCAATGGCTAGAGGAGACTTGGATTCTCATTGGACAACATTGGCCAAACCTCTGCTGCAGCCACCATTCACTATTGCTGCAAAAACAAACTTGCTCTACTATAAATAGAGCTCATTTGTGCTCAGTTTGAGTACACCAAAGCCATTAAACAGATGCTTTCCTCAAAATCTCTTCTTTCACCTCAAATTTTCCTTCCAAAGCAAGTAATTCTGAGTTTTTGAGCTTGAGAGTTTTTCCATCACAATCAATCACACACACACACCTCATATATATCATATGCAAGCTGTGCAAACTATCACAAGTGACCTGTAATCACAAAATCACAAAGTCACTTCTCAAAACCTCAAAATGGCACTTTTTTGCATGTTTTAAGCCATGTCTTGATTCAGTCACTTACCAAACTAGATAAAACCTCAAACACACTCCAAATATCATCCTTGAACTATCCCAAATGGTTCCCAACATCTGGAACACCATTTGAGGGAGTTGCTATTTTGGTCACTTTTAACCCCTTTTGCAAGAAAGGGACAGTTTGTGTTTTTGCAGGTACCAGCTGATTCCAACCATCCTAAAAGCTTCTAAGAGGTCATTTGAGGGTGTCCAAAGCATCAAACCATTTCTGGAACAAAGCACTTGGTAGGTTGCACAAAATCTCCAAAAAAAGAGGTAAAATTCATAACTTGAATTCTTTGAATCATGTTTTCCTTTGATGTCCACATACATGCATCATATTGAACAATTCTTGAAGCAAAAATGTAGTCCTTAATGTGTATGTTATGATCCTCATACTGTTTGCACTTTAACATGTTTATATGTGGAGTTTATATTGTTTTAAACTTAAGGTGCATATCTGGTTTTTTGCCTTGTGTGTGTTGTACATTAAGTTTCAGTATGTATGAGTAATACCATTGGATTCCTTGCGAAAAATTGGTCAAGATAGGTTCTTACGGATTTCAATTTCGTTAAAAATCGAGAGAGTTATGAATGTTTGAAAATTTGATAAGCAAAGATGTTTAAACTTAAGGTGCAAATCTGGTTTTTTGCCTTGTGTGCGCTGTACATTAAGTTTCAGTATGTATGAGTGATACCATTGGATTCCTTGCGAAAAATTGGTTAAGATAGGCTCTTCCGGATCTTAATTCCGTTAAAAATTGAGAGAGTTATGAATGTTTGAAGTTTGATAAAAAGATGTTGAAAACTCATGAAAGATGTCGAATGTGATGTTGTGACATCTTTCCTCTTTTTCTTAGTTTATCTTCAAAACTCAACCAATTATTTCACATAGCAAAAATTATCATTTTCCAAATCTGTTTTACACACTTCTTATTCATACTCCAAAATATTTTATTCCACAAAAAAATTAGTTTTATATTATTTATTTAATATAATTAGTATTTTTGTGAATAAATTCCTTTTTAATGTTTTTAAAACATTTTAAAAGTGAATTCTTATATTGAAAATCAAGACCAAATGAATTTTATTTCATCTTGTGATTAAAACATCATTTTTCAAACCCCAACCAAAAATCACAAGTTGCATATTTGGTATTTTTATCATTTTGTATTGATTTTCTTTTAAGAATTAACTTTTAAAATGATAAAATTAGGATTTCTTCGATTTTCACCATCATAAAACTTTTTCAAACACTTTTGGGTCTCTAATAGAGTGTAAGACCCAATCCTTTTTTTGACCAAATCATTTTTGGGCCTCAGTGTATTGTATAAGTCCCGATACCGTCAAAAAACAAACGGCGCGATCGTCACCTTTTGAAAAATAACCTTCTGGGCCTACCCTCGAGTAGTAAGACCCATTTCTTTTCTTAAAACTCTTTGGGCCTCTATTAGAGTGTAAGACCCAACCCTTTTTTTGTAAAATACAAAACATTTTGGGCCTCACTTATTGTATAAGACCCACTGTATTTTCAAAAACCCCGGCACGCTCGCCAGTTTAAAATTAACCAACTGGGCCTCTCCTTGAGCTATAAGACCCATTCAAAACTTTTGGGCCTCTAATAGAGTGTAAGACCCAACCCCCTTTTAACCAAAACTTTGGGCCTCACTTATTGTATAAGTCCCTTCGCGTTAAAAGAAAATCTCAGCGTGATCGCCATTTCAAACGAAAAATACAATTGGGCCTACCCTCGTGTTATAAGCCCCACTCTTTTTCTTTAAAACTTTTTTGGCCTCTTGAGAGAGTGTAAGACCCAACCCCCTTGTACAGAAAACCTTTTTGGGCCTCAGTCACTTGTATAAGTCCCTCTGTACAAATTCAACAGTGCGCTCACTGATAAAACCCTGGGCCTCTCCTTGAGCTGTAAGCCCCAAATCTTTCTTTTTCAAAGCACTTTCTCCTTTGATTTTGAATATACAGTTGTTTTCAATCTTTCTTTGTTGAACAACTAACCAAACAGCATGGAAGCTCTACAATCGAGTAAGTGTTTACACGCTTTCATTTACCGCTTTCATTTACATATAACTGTATTGTGGGGCTGTTTCACTGTAAGTCTTCTTTCATAAACTCATATCAACTGTGTAATAATTGTATAGATATTTAGAGTTTCCCCGGCAACTACGTCTAGAACTAGGTGACGCCGTTTCGTTTATTCATAGAAATAGACAACTAGATCCCCAATAGGATCACCAGATACAGTCTTCTCATCGGCTGTCCCCATTAGGAATTGTCATGAAACTCTACTCCCAGAGATGAATGTATCCTCCGTGAATGGCATCTTTGAGTTTCTTCCAAATTCTCGAACTTTCCTGACTTGATCTATTCCTTGTGAATAGCTTGCCTTGAATTTCTCGGGGTTTGGGGACCCACGGGCTTCTTAAAAGCATCGGCCTCCTCTTGGGCATCATACAAGGACCCACAGGCTTCCTAAAAGCAATCCCGCCTCCTCTTGGGCTTAGTACAAGGACCCGTCGGCTTCTTAGAAGTATTCACAGCCTCCTCTTAGGCTTCGTATAATGATTCTTCCTCCGGGAATGATAGCCTCCTCTTGGGCTTCGTACAAGGACCGATCGGCTTCTTAAAAGTTTCCAGCCTCCTCTTGGGCTTCGTACAAATTGTCCCGACGACCTCCTAGAGGTATAGGAACAAAACTTAGTCATCTGCATAGAACAATCCTTTCATAGAGTCTACTACTGTTTCTCAAAGCATGATACAGAAGATGAAACTCTAGACACAGACAGTCTAATCTCCTTGAGTTTTCCAGACATTCTCAAGTGACCCCTTCGTTAAATAGGAGGAAAACCCGTAGACTCGGACAATCTCAATACCCTTCCGATTTCCCACTTCCTTAAAGAACAGGAATAACCCGGATCCTCGAATCAAATCCTTGAGTACAGTGTTGCTCATATAAGAACTGATTTTCTCTTTAAATCAGTATATTGGACCTGTCACTCAACTGAAACAGTAACCATAGCCTCCTCTTAGGCTTTGTATAATGATCCATCTCCAGTTACAATAGCCTCTCTCTTGGGCTTTATACAATGATTCTTCTCAGCGGAGTCCAACAACGTTTAGCCTCTCTCTCGGGCTTTGTACGAGACACATAAGAGACTCCCTCGTTGAGTCAATCACCCTTTCGCCTCCATCTTGGGCTTTATACGAGATACAAAAAGGTTCTTATTGAGCCAAACAAATTTTAGCCTCCATCTCGGGCTTTGTACGAGATACAAAAACTCTCTTGTTGAGTCAAATAGCCTCCATCTCGAGCTTTATACGAGATACCAAAAGATTCCCTCGTTGAATCAAAAACCTTTCAGCCTCTCTCTCGGGCTTTGTACGAGACACATATTAGCCTCCTCTTAGGCTTTATATAAGAAAACCACTGGTTAATCCAATCAACCTTTTAGCATCAAAGTTGTGCCTCGTTCACAGTACACAAAGATCAATAACTCATTCCCTTTCATCTAATCGCTGTAAGTGGCAAGCCTCTGGATCATCTACATCCATGCCACTGTCCCTCCTTTAGCATGAGAAATTCCTAAGGAAAGATGGCATTGCTCTACACTGAGTTAAAGTCTTCTCCTTCAAGTTAAAACCCCCTATAAAGGAAATTATGGCATTGCTAGGATCCGCGTATCCCGGTTAAAGTAATCCTCCTTTATAATCAGTCACCCAACAGTTGTGACAGACAAACCTCTTTAGAGATGACAAATTCTCTCTAAAGACAACACCTTTTAGCTTCACATCTTGGGCTTTGAACAAGATACAAATATACTCTTCAGCTTCATATCTTGGGCTTTGAACAAGGTACAAACCACCTTTCGCTTCACGTCTTGGGCTTTGAACAAGACACCAAAAACACCCATTTCGTCCCATAGAATAGGAGGAACTACGAACGCTCTGATTTCCCTGTTTCGGAAAAACGGGAATACGTAGGCATAAGATTGAAAGAAAAATCTTAGCGAGAACACTAAACAAAAACCCAAAATTCCATACTCTCACATACCTTTCAAGAAGCATTCGTCCTAACATCCTAACCGATAGCCTAAAGCACCCCTCGTCAACAAAATAACCTAGGAGAGACCCCGAATCTTTGTAGCATCTGTAAACCAACAGTTTTGACTGTTTAACCTCAGTATGCAAGCAGGGTTAGTTGGAGACATCTATTTCCCTTCCTTCATCAGCTTCAATAGGATAAAAAATGAATCGAACTGTAGTACTAGAGCGATCGTGCTTCGCAACCACATCCAAAAATCACTCGCTACAGAAAAATGGCGACTCTGCTGGGGAGTGTCATGAGGATCTGTTTTACCTTAGTCATCATTGTCCCTATTTTCCAACAGAAAAATGGTGACTCTGTTGGGGAGAATCAGGTCTCTTTAGGGATCTTGTTCTCTTCTTGTCCCCTAGGTAGAAACCTTGACGTCACTAGGATCTTAGGTCAAAACGCCGTTAATTTGGAATGAAACCGCAGATTGGGGCTTCCGCCGGGGAACCCATTTTCTGTCAGGAACTTAGGATTCATAGCTTTAAAGGTCTAGGATGATTAGGACAAATATATATACTGTTTTTCCTAATTGCTATACGTGTTTATTTTTCTGCTAATGGGAATGCGTGTGATGTCGCATGTGGAAAGATTGAGTATACACTTAAGATAAGTGATGGCGACGAGGTCAACCATCAACCTCAGTGGAGGCTGACCAATGCAGCCCATTCCCTCTCTTAGGCAATGGGCCGATTGTGATGTCTGAGAAGCTGAGGAGCCAAACCCTTTTGTAGTGCGGAAACTATCGGAAATAGTTGTCACGCGATACTACCCTCATTTGAGGCTGGTGATCTATTCTCGGCGAATGGCACTTACTCTAAGATTGCTCTACAACTCGCTGGCGATCCGCTTGTTGTTTTGCTTTCCTGGGAGGAGCTAATGATAATGAGTACAGGTACAAAAATCACCCTAGTATAAACCTTTGGGGATGGGTAGAGCCTTGACTTCATGACAACGACCCTTTGACCCCATGTTTTTTCTATGTTTTTGTGTGCTGCATTCATGCATTCATTTAAAAAACATTAAAACATTCAAAAAATTTCTCTTCTAGTCTCTCTGTTTTTTCAAATTAAACTAAGATTGTGATTGCAAATATTAGAGAAAAGGATTACGCTAATGGATTTTGGTAGAAGGAAAACTCATAAGTACACCTTCAGGATTCCAAAACTAGAGGATTTAAGAGGTTTGGCGAGGATGATCACAAACCAAGAGGCTTTCAGAGCCAAGTACGGAGGCTTTCAGAGCCAAGTACGGAGGGTTGCTATTCTCGGTGAACCTTTTCATAGATTGTCACTCGTAGAAGTTGTCAAAGAAACTCTATTCCCCAGAGATGATATTTTCTCTGTGAATGGCATCTCTTGAGTTTCTTCCAAATTCTCGAACTTTCTTGGCTTGATCTATTCTCGGTGAATGGCATGTCTTGAGGTTTGGGGACCCACGGGCTTCTTAAAAGCATCGGCTTCCTCTTGGGCATTGTTCAAGGACCCACAGGCTTCCTAAAAGCAACCCCGCCTCCTCTTAGGCTTAGTACAAGGACCCGTCGGCTTCTTAGAAGTATTCACAGCTTCCTCTTAGGCTTCGTATAATGATCTCTTCCTCCGGGAATTATAGCCTCCTCTTGGGCTTCGTACATGGACCGATCGGCTTCTTAAAAGTTTCCAGCCTCCTCTTGGGCTTCGTACAAATTGTCCCGACGACCTCCTAGAGGTATAGGAACATAACTTAATCATCTGCATAGAACAGTCCTTTCAAAGAGTCTACTACTGTTTCTCAAAGCATAGTACAAAAGATGAGACTCTAGACTTGGACAGTCTAATCTCCTTGAGTCTCAAAGACATTCTCAAGTGACCCCATCGTTAAATAGGAAGAAAACCCGTAGACTCGGACAGTCTCAATACCCTTTGGATTTCCCACTTCCTTAAAGAACAGGAATAACCCGGATCCTCGAATCAAATCCTTGAGTACAGTGTTGCTCATATAAGAACTGGTTTTCTCTTTCAAAATCAGTATACTGGACCTGTCACTCAACTGAAACAGTTACAATAGCCTCCTCTTGGGCTTTGTACAATGATTCTCCCCAGCGGAGTCAAACAACGTTTAGCCTCTCTCTCGGGCTTTGTACGACACACATAAGAGACTCCCTCGTCGAGTCAATCACCCCTTTCGCCTCCATCTAGGGCTTTATACGAGATACAAAAAGGTTCTTATTGAACCAAACAAATTTTAGCCTCCATCTCGGGCTTTCTACGAGATACAAAAAACTCTCTTGTTGAGTCAAATAGCCTCCATCTCGGGCTTTATACGAGATACCAAAAGACTCCATCGTTGAGTCAAAACCTTTTAGCCTCTCTCTCGAGCTTTGTACGAGACATATATTAGCCTCCTCTTAGGCTTTGTATAAGAAAACCACTGGTTGATCCAATCAACCTTTTAGCATCAAAGTTGTGCCTCGTTCACAGTACACAAACATCAACAACTCTTTCCCCTTCATCTAATCGCTGTAAGCGGCAAGCCTCTGGATCATCTATATCCATGCCACTGTCCCTCTTTTAGCATGAAAAATTCCTAAGGAAAGATAACATTGCTCTACACTGAGGTAAAGTCTTCTCCTTCAGGTTGGAACTCCCCTATAAAGGAAATTATGGCATTGTCAGATTCACATATCCCGGTTAAAGTAATTCTCCTTTATAAACAGTTGTGACAAAAACCCCCTCTTTAGAGATGACAAATTCTCTCTAAAGTCAACACCCTTTTAGCTTCACATCTTGGGCTTTGAACAAGATACAAATAGACCTTTCAGCTTCATATCTTGGGCTTTGAACAAGATACAAACCACCTTTCACTTCACGTCTTGGGCTTTGAACAAGACACCAAAACAACCAATTCCACCCATAGAATAGGAGGAACTACGAACGCTCTGATTTCCCTGTTTCGGTAAACGGGAATACGTAGGCATAAGATTGAAAGAAAAATCTTAGCGAGCACACTAAACAAAAACCCAAAATCCCATACTCTCACATATCTAGCAAGAAGCACCCGTCCTAACATCTAAACCGACACCACTTTTAAAAAAATACACCCAATAGAGACCCCGAATCTTTGTAGCATCTGTAACCTAACAGACTGCTGTTTAACCTCAGTTTGCAAGCAGGGCTAATTTGAGACATCTATTTCCCTTCCTTCATCAGCTTTAATAGGATAAAAAATGAATCGAGCTATAGACACCAAAGAGCGATAGCGCTTCGCAACCGCGTCCAAAATCGCTCGCTACAGAAAAAATGGCGACTCCACTGGGGACATGTCATTAGGATCTGTCTCACCTTTGCAGCGAGATCTTGTTCTCTTCCCATCTATTAGGTAGAAACTTTAAAAGCGGCGCCCACCGTGGGGCTCTTCTACCCTTTTTTTCTTTTCTCTTGTATGAAACCACAGATTGGGGCTTCCGCCGGGGAACCCATTTTCTGTCAGGAACTTATGATTCATAGCTTTAAAGGTCTAGGATGATTAGGACAAATATATATACTGCTTTTCCTAACTGCTATACGTGTTTATTTTTCTACTAATGGGAATGTGTGTGATGCCGCATGTGGAAAGATCGAGTATACGCTTAATATAAGTGATGGCGACGAGGTCGACCATCAACCTCAGTGGAGCCTGACCAATGCAACCCATTCCCTCTCTTAGGCAATGGGCCGATTGTGATGTCTGAGAAGCTGAGGAGCCAAACCCTTTTGTAGTGTGGAAACTATCGGAAATAGTTGTCACGCGATACTACCCTTATTTGAGGCTGGTGATCTATTCTCTGTGAATGGCACTTACTCTAAGATTGCTCTACAACTCGCTGGCGATCCGCTTGTTGTTTTGCTTTCCTTGGAGGAGTTGATGATAATGAGTACAGGTACAAAAATCACCCTAGTATAAACCTTTGGGGATGGGTAGAGCCTTGACTTCATGACAACGACCCTTTGACCCCATGTTTTTTCTATGTTTTTGTGTGTTGCATTCATGCATTCATTTAAAAAACATTAAAACATTCAAAAAAATTTCTCTTCTAGTCTCTCTGTTTTTCAAAAAAAACTAAGACTGTGATTGCAAATATCAGAGAGAAAAGGATTACGCTAATGGATTTCGGTAGAAGGAGAACTCATAAGTACACCTTCAGGATTCCAAAACTAGAGGATTTGAGAGGTTTGGCGAGGATGATCACAAACCAAGAGGCCTTCAGAGCCAAGTACGGAGGTCTGCTACCACTGTTAATAGTCCATGTGATTGAGGGAATCATGGATGCGCTCATTCAGTTCTACGGTCCAGTTTATCACTGTTTCACATTCCCGGATTACCAGCTCGCACCAACGCTGGAGGAGTATTCTCACCTGATCGATTTACATATCACTGATCGAGCTCCATTTTCTGGACTGGAAGAAATTCCAAAGAATCAGACCATTGCAAGAGCAATTCATTTGGACGAGTCTGAGGCCAGGACTCACATGACTACTAAGGGTGGCATCCAAGGTTTGCCAGCCCAGTTCATGACAAAGAAAGCCCTGTATTTTTCCAGTATAGGAAATGTAACTGCTTTTGAAAGCATCTTTGTCTTGCTCACCTACGGGTTATTTTTGTTTCCCAACATCAATAACTTCGTCGATATCAACTCCATTAAGGTTTTTCTCATTGGAAACCCTGTGCCGACTTTGCTCGCAGATGCGTATCATTCTGTACATTTGGGAAATTTGTACAGTGGAGGGGATATCACATGCTGTGTACCTCTACTTTATAAATGGTTTATCTCCCATTTGCCTAAGTCTGCTGCTTTTTTGGATCATAAGAGTGCCTTACGTTGGTCACAGAAGATCATGTCTCTTACCAACTCTGATATAGATTGGTGTAATAGGATCTATGATGGAATCAGAATCATTGATCGTTGTGGAAACTTCCCCAACGTACCCCTTATAGGAACTAAGGGAGGAATAAACTACCATCCAGTTCTCGTTCGTCGTCAATCTGGATACCCGATGAGACACGTCCCACGGGGTGTTCATCTGGAAGGTCTTTTTCTTCAAGGAAGGAGAAAATGACAGAGCACTAAAGACGAAAATAGTGCAAGCCTGGAAGCATGTTCATAAGAAAGGACGGGAGTCTCTAGGAAAACCGGACTGTGTCTCGGGGGAGCCTTATCTCCACTGGGTACAAACTAGAGCTCTCAAGCTAAAGATGCCTTATCCTCGTTACGGAATTCTTCCGCCAAGGGAATGTGTCATGTACTTTATGACGGAAACTGAAAAGCTTCAGGTTACTCTCAACAAAGTTCAAAAGGAGATAAGGTCTTGGAAGAACAAGTACCGCACCCTCAACATGGAGTGTATCATAATATAACAACTACTGAAAGAGAAAGACGCTCTGATTGAAATTTTGGAGCAACATGTTGTAGAGAATCAAGATAACCAAAAGAATTTACTCACTCCTTTCACCTGGCAAAGGAATAACAACCCGACAACGGCCCAAGTGCCCCGGACAAAGAAAAGGAAGATACCAGAATCAGCACCCGAATTCTCTCGGGACCCATTAGCTTAGGTTTCCGTTTCTGCACTTTGTAATCTACTGTATTTTCGTTTCCGCAATCCTTTGAATTTCAATAAAAGGGGTTTCCCCACCGTTTGATATTTGCAATCTAATTGTCGAAGTTTATTTTGATTAAACCAAAAAACAATTAATATAATCATTGCATTCATCATTCTCACATCGCGTATTCTTCTTACCTACGAATCTCACGTTTGTGTCTCAATTCTAGAGTCAAACTGTCTCATTCGTGCAATACTCGGGCCAATCGTCAGAAAAAGATGGATGATCTCGAGGAAGAGAACAGAGAGTTGAAAGAAGAGATCGACGCTCTAAGAGAGGATATGAGAAAGCTTCGTAACGACATGCAAGCCATGGCAGAAGCTCAGCTACAAAGGACTATGATCTCAGAGATCACCTCAGCGCCCATAGTGGAGAAGTTTGATCCTAGGTATCAGATGCCGAAAGATTGTCCCTGGGGCATGCCTGCAAACTATATCCTGGAAGGATATGTTCCACCGATCGCTGAAGATCAGGGAATCGCGACAGATGCCGCTGGTCCTGAAGGTTACAAACTTCTGGAAAGCGAAGATGCCAGAGGCATATTGAAGACTCCTGAAGGTTACAAACTTCAGGAAATGCCAAGACTCACTGCCGTAGTCACGGTACCACCCCCTGTGGTGCATACTGTCTCGGAAGGACAGACTCCACCGATACCTTCTGGTAAAAAGGAAACTATGTTTGACCGAATGGATGAATTCCAGGAACAGTTCTTGGAAATGCAGTAGGATCTGCAAGCCATTCGTGGTCAGGATCTATTTGGAAAGGACGCCGCAGACCTCTGCTTGGTCCCCAATGTGAAAGTTCCGCACAAATTTCAAGTGCCCGACTTTGAAAAATACAAGGGTAACTCTTGCCCTCAAAGCCATCTGGTGATGTACGCTCGGCGGATGTCAGCCCAGACGAAGAATCAGGACCTATTGATTCACTACTTCCAGTATAGTTTAACCGGTGCCGCACTCAAATGGTACATGGGTTTAAACTGTACCACGATCAGCACTTTCAGAGATCTTGGCACTGCCTTCGTCCAACAATACAAATATAATTTGGACATGGCACCCGACAGAGATCAACTCAGATCAATGTCGCAAAAGGACAAGGAAACCTTTAAGGAGTACGCCCAGAGATGGCGTGAAATTGCCGCTCAGATTTGTCCACCTCTTGAGGAAAAAGAGATGAAAAAGATCTTCTTAAAGACCTTAAGCTCATTTTACTATGATAGAATGGTTTCCAGTGCACCGAGTGACTTCACCGAAATGGTCGGCATGGGCGTACGTCTTGAGGAAGCCGTCCGAGAAGGACGTTTGGTAAAAGACACTAGATCGTCGAGCAATACAAAACGATACGGTAGTGCTCTCCCTAAGAAAAAAGAGCAAGATATTGGGAATATCTCTCTCGGAAAGCAAAGGCGACGTTATCAACCGGTAGCAGCTGTGACTCCTGCTATCAACCCTACGCCTATTCCTACGTATCAACCTCAGGTTGCGCAGAGCCAACCTGATCAGCAAAGGACACAACAGCCTCTTCAGCAGGCTCGTCCTCCATATAACAACAACCGTACAACATGGCCACCAGGATTTGATCCTATACCCGTGTCGTACGCAGAGCTGTTTCCGTTACTACTGGCTAAGGGGCACATCCAGACTAAGTCTCCTCTTACAGTACCAGAAAATCCGCCTTTCTGGTTTAAGGTGGATCAAACTTGCCCTTATCACCAAGGAGGATCAGGGTATAACATAGAGAATTGTCTCAATTTCAAATCTGACGTGCAAAAGCTTGTTAGGAGAGGGGTCTTATCCTTCAAGGATGCAAATCTTAATGTTCTCACGAACCCGCTGCCTCAACATGAGAAGGCTGCAGTCAATTTAATAGAAGGAGAATCTAACAATGTCTATCAAATTCACGATGTACTCTTATTGAAAACCAATCTGGTCAAGATGCATTGTAAACAGGGTGGATATGGCCATGTGCCACCTCATAATTATCACCAGTGTGATATCTGTTCTAAAGACAATCAGGGATGTTCTGTGGTGCAAGCAGCTCTACAGGAACAGATAGATCTCGGATGGATCCAAGAGCACCGAGTTCGTGGAGTTAACATGGTCTACACGAACTCCAACATCATTCAGAACCACGATATCCGTGCAATGAATGTCAACTTGGTGGCAATGTATTCAAGGCAAAGCCAGTAACATAATCTGCCGTGGCACGATTACAGTTCCTGTCTGACTTGCTCGGTAAACAAACAGGGATGCTCTTTCATACAAGAGGCCCTCCAGCGTCAGATGGATCTTGGATGGATCCAAGACTACCATGATAGGAACCCTTATCAGATCAACATGGTTCAGATCTTCGATATTCGCGTGATGAATACCAACCTGGTAGAGTTACATGCTGAGCAGGTCCGACTCGGATTGTTAATATCACACGACTATCAAAGCTGTAAAGCAGGTTGCGAAAATGATCGAGGTTGTACCCTTGTCCAGGAAGCACTTCAGCACTTGTTGAACCACTGGTGGCTTCCAATCTATATGGACGAAATGCAAATTCCATTTTGCTTTCCTACACAGAGTCCGAGATTTATACCACGGTCAGATGTCGAAATAATCTATGGAGATTGTGATCCGGAAGGATGCCGTGCTCCGCCAAACTCATTAGAGGAGGACACTCTGATGAAAGACAACTTTGACTACAACTACTATGGCCCAATGGATGGTCTGCCAATGTGGCAGCCTTACCCAGGAGACTTGGGGCCAGAAAGTCAGCCGAGTAATGAAACTCAGCTGAGCGTCATTGAAGAGAATACATGTGTCCCCACCATGTCATGGGATCAACACTCAGGTCATTCAGAAACTACTCAACATGAAGATGAATTCGCAACGTTGGCAGGACTTGAATTCATCAACTATGCTTTTCCCGAGGTCAACGTCATCGAGAGAGATGACTCCTCCAGTTCCAAAGAAGTTTGGGCACCTTGGGACAACTGAGTGGAAAATACGACTATATGGTCAGGTACACCGCTCCCGAAAGCTCTCGTATCAGGCTCGAAGATATCCAGCCTACTGGATGGAGAGATACAGCTGAGAGCACAAATGCTATGCAAAATGCAACAGAGGAATCCTCTTACGACAATTCTGCCTGGGAGACAGATTCCAATGATCCCGCTTCACCAGAAATCAGCGTCATTTCTGAAGACAAATCAAGGAAGGTGCCAGACTTTGTGAGGAGTTCGCCGCCAATGGGTTGTTGTCGATGTTCCAAAGATTGTTCATAAGTCAAAGTAATTGCCATCTTTGTTTTAACCTTTCACCCTGCCCAGGTGAGACAGATGTTTTGATAGGGCTCGCTATCTGTAAATTTTCCCTCTTCACTTTTCCCGAAGCGACAGAGTTTTGTTTTATAGGACTGTAGTTTCAAGAATCGACTTGTTCATTAATAAAATAACGTCGTTCTGTAATTTCCGCAATATTTGCTGTTTTCTCTTTTTTCTTTTTCAGAAAATGGTAATCCTAAAAAACAAATCAATAATAAAAACAAGCAGTAAAATAAAACACTGCACACGCTTGCATTTTCTCTATCTCTTCTAAACACGAATCATCACGTCATGCAGATTGCTTGTTTTAAACCCCGTTGAAACATACGATCCGATGCCTTCTCCCAACTTTGAGTTCCTAATATTTGGGGCTGAAGAAGAAGATGACGACGAAATTCCAAAAGAGATCTCCTGATTACTCAGACAAGAGGAAAGGTCCATTGAACCTCACAAAGAGCCGTAGGAAACGGTAAACTTGGGTTCGGAAAAAGAGAGAAAAGAAATCAGGATTGGGGCACTGCTCAGTCCAACTGCCAGAGAGGGTTTGATAAAGCTTCTCAGAGAATTTCCCGATGTATTCGCTTGGTCCTATCAGGATATGCCAGGGTTGGATACCAGCATCATGGAACATCATTTACCGTTGAGATCGGAATGTCCGCCAATAAAGCAGAGGTTGAGACGGACTCACCCGGACATGGCCATCAAAATCAAAGAGGAGGTACAGAAATAGATCGACGCAGGATTCCTTGCTACGTCTGAATATCCTCAATGGTTAGCCAACATCGTACCCATTCCCAAAAAGGACGGAAAGGTCAGAATGTGTGTCGATTACAGGGATCTGAACAAGGCAAGTCCAAAGGACGACTTTCCTTTACCACACATTGACATGCTGGTAGACAGCACAGCAAAGTTCTAAATTTTCTCCTTCATGGATGGATTCTCGGGCTATAATCAAGTCAAAATGGCGCCGAAAGACATGGAGAAAACTTCGTTCATTACCCCATGGGGTACCTTTTGTTACAAGGTAATGTCGTTCGGTTTGAAGAACGCCGGGGCAACCTATCAAAGGGCTATGACTACTCTGTTTCATGACATGATACACAAAGAGATAGAGGTATATGTCGATGACATGATTACAAAATCTAAGACAGAAGAGAAGCATGTGACCCACCTGTCGAAAATATTCGAGCGTTTGAGGAAGTACAAACTCCGCTTGAATCCCAACAAGTGCACCTTCGGTGTCCGTTCGGGGAAACTCTTAGGGTTCATCGTCAGCCAGAAAGGGATTGAGGTCGATCCTGACAAGGTCAAGGCCATTCGAGAAATGCCTTCTCCGAAAACTGAAAAACAAGTCAGAGGATTCTTGGGACGTTTGAACTACATCTCCAGATTCATATTCCTTATGACCACGACATGCGCGCCAATCTTCAAGCTACTCAAGAAGATACAATCATTTCTCACTGATTCTCGGGGCAAATGGACCCCAAATTATGATGGCCCCTATGTGGTCACGAAAGCTTTCTTAGGCGGCGCCTTGAGACTTGCAACCATGGACAGAGAGGAATTTTCCTACCCCACGAATGTTGATGTAGTCAAGAAATACTTCGCCTAAACTAAAAAAAAAACGTCTCGGTGGATTGAAAACCCGAAAGGGCGGTCCAGGCAAAAGTTAGAGACATGAAAAAAAATCATCCCGGTGTATTGGAAACATCGAAGTACAATCCAGGCAAAAATTAGGGATAATGGCAAGTAACTATGTTCAACAGAGGCAAGTCCCTCAGCAGCAGTTACATCATCCATCGGAGGAAAAATCCAGTCAAGGTCATCTTCGACAGAAGCTCAGGATGTCCCGAATTCAAAGTTGGTAGAAGGATAGTGGTTGTTATGTTTCAACGTAGCCCTTTTTCCCTGTAAATTACCATTTTCAAACTTTGTATATACTCTTTGGAATCACGCGTTTGGCTGATCTCCATCTTATCAATAAAATTTGAGCCCTTGTGCTTTTGTTTGTAATTCTTATTTGTTTTAGCCTTACAGAATGGCGTTTTTAACATGATTAACGATTCTTGAAATAAAATAAAAATGAATTTACTTGTTAAAACTTTTTCTGCTTTTAAATTAAAGATGGCAATTGCTTTTGGCTCTCGAACATCGAAAGAACGTCGATTGCGTCTCCAAAGGCGTTTGAATTTCAAAGTGCAGAATCAAAGTACTCCTTCTAGGCCAGTACGCCTGAACGAAGGATCAACTGTATGAGATGCGATTTTCCCATCTGATACCCTCAGCCGAGTTCTTATCTCCTAAGCCCGACCAACATCGCTCTCAACAGGGACCGTTTCTCCTAAGCAAGGTAGAATTGCTATTTTGAACCAACGGTACTTCTTCGCCCCGCGATGGTCGAGTATCCAGTCATGTTCATCTATCAGTCTGTATGTCGCGTCAGTTTTGTCAGCATATACATACATACATCACGCATTTGATTTGTATTCATATCCATATTGCATCACTATCACTCTAGTCGGTCTTGTCCCCTAATGATAACGGTCATCTCAATCGAGTTGTCAGTTCTTTCCTCGTTAGAAAGTGTCGCGTCTGAACGATCTCGCCTCCAGTTTATTTCTGGATTGAAGTTGGGCCCCGACCACTTTGACAACTTGAACCTCTGAAAGACCAGAGAACCTTCAACAAATGTCACTCTTCGCCATTGAAGATGATATCCTTGCTTTCCCGGATTAAAGAAAATCCCCAGAGAAAGCCTCTTAAGCAGAGATTTGGCAGTACAACAATTTTTATCTGAAAAACCCGCTGATGAAAAGGTCATCGGCACCTCAAAATTGGATCACATCATATGGCATTTCTCCGGGAAGATCCCGAGCAAAGTATGATGTAATACCCCAAGCGGAAACAGTCTCTCAAGAGACTTGCTTTCCCCAGTAGAAACAAATGGCGTCTCCAACAGAGAAGTTTGTACACCTCTACAACTCAGACGAATGGGTTCCCCAGCAAGTCTGACATCAAAACTTTTTCCACTCAAATGGCATCTCCCCAGGAAAATTCGGCGAGAAGTTTGAAGGAAAACCGCTACAAATAGCGTTCCTTGTCAATAAAGTTTATTGACAAAAGAAACTAAGACCAGTTCCTTGGTAGGAAACTTGGATCGAGGGGAAGTTTAAATCAGAAACTAAGACCAGTTCCTTGGTAGGAAACCAGGATCGAGGGGAAGTTTACATCAGAAACTAAGACCAGTTCCTTGGTAGGAAACCAGGATCGAGGGGAAGTTTACTTCAGAAATTGAGACCAGTTCCTTGGTAGGAAACCAGGATCGAGGGGAAGTTTATTTCAGAAACTGAGACCAGTTCCTTGGTAGGAAACCAGGATCGAGGGGAAGTTTTTACCTTTTCTAAGCATCATTGCTTAGTAAAAGAAGACGGATGCGCAAGTTGCCATTCTTAACCACCATCAAAATTTCGGGTATTCCGATATTTAATCCTCTTGCACCCCGAATGCCCGAATAGCTTCGCCATTCACACCTTCGTGTCCAAGAAGATTAAATAGGGGCATTTGTCATACCCCAAATTTTGACCACTAAGATTTCCCATCATTGTGTAAATCATCAGCACAATATGGATGTACCTTTGTGCCTCATCAATCTCCTCAAGGAATTGTTGAGCATTCACTACAATCAAGCTTAGGGTTTTAAGCCCTCTCAGAGCCTTTAGACAAATGATCAATCAAGGAATGACATGATCTTCAACTTGTCTAACCTCTCAAACATCCACAATGGATCAAGAGGACTCCCACATCAAGAATTAAGCACAAGAGTGCAACATTTCAAGTGGATCAAGCCTCAAGTTCATCTAATACAAAGTCAACTGACGCAGAAAGTCAAAGTTTGACTTTTGGTCAACTTTGAGCTTCACAAGCCATTACTCAAGAAAATATGATGGATGATTTAATTTGATCAAATTTAAATCAAGAAATCATGCAAAATTGCAAAATTGATCAAATTGAAAGAAACTTAGAATTTTTTTCTAAGTTAAAATCACGTTCGAGTGCACAACTTTTCAAGGTTGTAACTATTGATCCAAGCATCCATTGATTTTGAGTAAGAGCTACTTTTAAAGAGGGTATTTGATACTTCAACATTGTAGAAGGAATCAACTCAAAATATCATAAGGATTGAAAGATATAAGTGATCAAAGTTAGGAATTCTTAATGTCCAATGTTCTGACATTGCATGGGACATCATTAATATTTTTCCAGCAAGAATGTCCCAACTTCAAGGATGTTTTTCTCCATGATCCAAGTTGATTCAAGCCAAACCTTGAACATCAAAGTTGAAGTACGTTATCTCAGCTTTCCATAAAGTTGTAGAACGTCCATGTAGCATACTCGAGCAAGGAGATATGATTTTTGCAAAAAGCATTAATAAAGCAGAATTTTCATGACAGCTTTTAGGACAAATTTGACTACACAAGTTCAAGACCATTTTCGATGACTTTGCAAGCTGAACCGAGACCAAAGTCAAACATCAAAGTTAAAGTATGTCATTAGGGCTTTCCAAAATATATAAGAACTCCCATTAATTCAACTTGAGCAAGGAGTTATGAACCTCACAACATTCTTTGCTCGAGCTGATTTTTTAGGACAGATTTTGCGCACTTTTCTTGTGCCACCCAATTTTCAAGCTCTGTCACCATGCAAGACAAGCATCAAAGATGCAATTCACTTCACCTCAAAATATCATAGTGGATTAAAAGATACAAGTGATTAAAGTTTGGAATTATTAATGTTCAATGTCTGATGTTCTGACATTGCATAGGACATCATTAATATTTTTCCAGCAAGAATGTCCCAACTTCAAGGATGTTTTTCTTCATGATCCAAGTTGATTCAAGCCAAACCTTGAACATCAAAGTTGAAGTACATCATCTCAGCTTTCCAGAAAGTCCTAGAACGTCCATGTAGCATACTCGAGCAGGGAGTTATGGATTTTACAAAAAGGCTTGTTGCAGCTGAATTTTTCATGGGACAGATTTGCACTTTTCTTGTGCCACGCGAATTTCCAAGCCTTGTCATCATCTTGGACACATCTGAGGATCAAATCTAAAGGGGACAATCACTGAGCCAAGCCTCCAAAGTCCTTGGAACAAGAAGTAGCATGTTATTCCTAAAAATCCCTAAAAGAGGGACAAGACACCAATTTTGGATTGGAGCATTCAATGGAAGCATCAAGGTGGAATGGACTGAGCCATTCTCAACTGAATTCAGTCAAGAATTATCCAAGACCAAGGGAACCACAGCCATGTGCCCTAACCTCTAGTCAATGGCTAGAGGAGACTTGGATTCTCATTGGACAACATTGGCCAAACCTCTGCTGCAGCCACCATTCACTATTGTTGCGAAAACAAACTTGCTCTACTATAAATAGAGCTCATTTGTGCTCAGTTTGAGTACACCAAAGCCATTAAACAGATGCTTTCCTCAAAATCTCTTCTTTCACCTCAAATTTGCCTTCCAAAGCAAGTAATTCTGAGTTTTTGAGCTTGAGAGCTTTTCCATCACAATCAATCACACATACACACATCATATATATCATATGCAAGTTGTGCAAACTATCACAAATGACCTGTAATCACAAAATCACAAAGTCACTTCTCAAAACCTCAAAATGACACTTTTTTGCATTTTTCAAGCCATGTCTTGATTCAGTCACTTACCAAACCAGATAAAACCTCAAACACACTCCAAATATCATCCTTGAACTATCCCAAATGGTTCCCAACATCTGGAACACCATTTGAGGGAGTTGCTGTTTTGGTCACTTTTAACCCCTTTTGCAAGAAAGGGACAGTTTGTGTTTTTGCAGGTACCAGCTGATTCCAACCATCCTAAAAGCTTCTAAGAGGTCATTTGAGGGTGTCCAAAGCATCAAATCATTTCTGGAACAAAGCACTTGGTAGGTTGCACAAAATCTCCAAAAAAAGAGGTAAAATTCATAACTTGAATTCTTTGAATCATGCTTTCCTTTGATGTCCACATACATGCATCATATTGAACAATTCTTGAAGCAAAAATGTAGTCCTTAATGTGTATGTTATGATCCTCCTACTGTTTGCACTTTAACATGTTTATATGTGGAGTTTATGTTGTTTTAAACTTAAGGTGCAGATCTGGTTTTTTGCCTTGTGTGTGCTGTACATTAAGTTTCAGTATGTATGAGTAATACCATTGAATTCCTTGCAAAAAATTGGTCAAGATAGGTTCTTATGGATTTCAATTTCGTTAAAAATTGAGAGAGTTATGAATGTTTGAAAATTTGATAAGCAAAGATGTTTAAACTTAAGGTGCAGATTTGATTTTTTGCCTTGTGTGTGCTGTACATTAAGTTTCAGTATGTATGAGTGATACCATTGGATTCCTTTCGAAAAATTGGTCAAGATAGGCTTTTCCAGATCTTAATTCCGTTAAAAATTGAGAGAGTTATGAATGTTTGAAGTTTGATAAAAAGATGTTGAAAACTCATGAAAGATGTCGAATGTGATGTTGTGGCATCTTTCCTTTTTTTCTTAGTTTATCTTCAAAACTCAACCAATTATTTCACATAGCAAAAATTATCATTTTCCAAATCTGTTTTACACACTTCTTATTCATACTCCAAAATATTTCTTTCAACAAAAAAATTAGTTTTATATTATTTATTTAATATAATTAGTATTTTTGTGAATAAATTCCTTTTTAATGTTTTTAAAACATTTTAAAAGTGAATTCTCATATTGAAAATCAAGACCAAATGAATTTTATTTCATCTTGTGATTAAAACATCATTTTTCAAACCCCAACCAAAAATCACAAGTTGCTTATTTGGTATTTTTATCATTTTGTATTGATTTTCTTTTAAGAATTTACTTTTAAAATGATAAAATTAGGATTTCTTCGATTTTCACCATCATAAAACTTTTTCAAACACTTTTGGGCCTCTAATAGAGTGTAAGACCCAATCCTTTTTTTGACCAAATCATTTTTGGGCCTCAGTGTATTGTATAAGTCCCGATACCGTCAAAAAACAAACGGCGCGATCGTCGCCTTTTGAAAAATAACCTTCTGGGCCTACCCTCGAGTAGTAATACCCATTTCTTTTCTTAAAATGCTTTGGGCCTCTATTAGAGTGTAAGACCCAACCCTTTTTTGTAAAATACAAAACATGTTGGGCCTCACATATTGTATAAGACCCACTGTATTTTCAAAAACCTCGGCATGCTCGACAGTTTAAAATTAACCAACTGGGCCTCTCCTTGAGCTATAAGACCCATTCAAAAGTTTTGGGCCTCTAATAGAGTGTAAGACCCAACCGCCTTTTAACCAAAACTTTGGGCCTCACTTATTGTATAAGTCCCTTCGCGTTAAAAGAAATTCTCGGCGCGATCGCCATTTCAAACGAAAAAACAATTGGGCCTACCCTCGTGTTATAAGCCCCACTCTTTTTCTTTAAAACTTTTTGGGCCTCTTGAGAGAGTGTAAGACCCAACCCCCTTGTACAGAAAACCTTTTTGGGCCTCAGTCACTTGTATAAGTCCCTCTGTAAAAATTTAACAGTGCGCTCACTGATAAAACCCTGGGCCTCTCCTTGAGCTATAAGCCCCAAATATTTCTTTTTCAAAGCACTTTCTCCTTTGATTTTGAATATACTGTTGTTTTCAATCTTTCTTTGTTGAACAACTAACCAAACAGCATGGAAGCTCTACAATCGAGTAAGTGTTTACACGCTTTCATTTACCGCTTTCATATACATATAACTGTATTGTGGGGCTGTTTCACTGTAAGTCTTCTTTCATAAACTCATATCAACTGTGTAATAATAGTATAGATATTTAGAGTTTCCCCGGCAACTACATCTAGAACAAGGTGACGCCGTTTCGTTTATTCATAGAAATAGACAACTAGATCCCCAATAGGATCACCAGATACAGTCTTCTCTTCGGCTGTCCTCATTAGGAATTGTCATGAAACTCTACTCCCAGAGATGAATGTATTCTCCGTGAATGGAATCTTTGAGTTTCTTCCAAATTCTCGAACTTTCCTGACTTGATCTATTCCTTGTGAATAGCTTGCCTGGAATTTCTCTGGGTTTGGGGACCCACGGGCTTCTTAAAAGCATCGGCCTCCTCTTGGGCATCATACAAGGACCCACAGGCTTCCTAAAAGCAACCCCGCCTCCTCTTGGGCTTAGTACAAGGACCCATCGGCTTCTTAGAAGTATTCACAGCCTCCTCTTAGGCTTCGTATAATGATTCTTCCTCCGGGAATGATAGCCTCCTCTTGGGCTTCGTACAAGGACCGATCGGCTTCTTAAAAGTTTCCAGCCTACTCTTGGGCTTCGTACAAATTGTCCCGACGACCTCCTAGAGGTATAGGAACAGAACTTAGTCATCTGCATAGAACAGTCCTTTCATAGAGTCTACTACTGTTTCTCAAAGCATGATACAGAAGATGAAACTCTAGACACAGACAGTCTAATCTCCTTGAGTTTTCCAGACATTCTCAAGTTACCCCTTCGTTAAATAGGAGGAAAACCCGTAGACTCGGACAGTCTCAATACCCTTCGGATTTCCCACTTCCTTAAAGAACAGGAATAACCCGGATCCTCGAATCAAATCCTTGAGTACAATGTTGCTCATATAAGAACTGATTTTCTCTTTAAATCAGCATACTGGACCTGTCACTCAACTGAAACAGTAAGCATAGCCTCCTCTTAGGCTTTGTATAATGATCCTTCTCCAGTTACAATAGCCTCTCTCTTGGGCTTTGTACAATGATTCTTCCCAGCGGAGTCCAACAACGTTTAGCCTCTCTCTCGGGCTTTGTACGAAACACATAAGAGACTCCCTCGTTGAGTCAATCACCCTTTCGCCTCCATCTCGGGCTTTATACGAGATACAAAAAGGTTCTTATTGAGCCAAACAAATTTTAGCCTCCATCTCGGGCTTTGTACGAGATACAAAAACTCTCTTGTTGAGTCAAATAACCTCCATCTCGGGCTTTATACGAGATACCAAAAGATTCCCTCGTTGAATCAAAAATCTTTCAGCCTCTCTCTCGGGCTTTGTACGAGACACATATTAGCCTCCTCTTAGGCTTTATATAAGAAAACCACTGGTTGATCCAATCAACCTTTTAGCATCAAAGTTGTGCCTCATTCACAGTACACAAACATCAATAACTCCTTCCCTTTCATCTAATCGCTGTAAGCGGCAAGCCTTTGGATCATCTACATCCATGCCACTGTCCCTCTTTTAGCATGAGAAATTCCTAAGGAAAGATGGCATTGCTCTACACTGAGTTAAAGTCTTCTCCTTCAAGTTAAAACCCCTATAAACGAAATTATGGCATTGCTAGGATCCGTGTATCCCGGTTAAAGTAATCCTCCTTTATAATCAGTCACCCAACAGTTGTGACAGACAAACCTCTTTAGAGATGACAAATTCTCTCTAAAGACAACACCTTTTAGCTTCACATCTTGGGCTTTGAACAAGATACAAATATACTCTTCAGCTTCATATCTTGGGCTTTGAACAAGGTACAAACCACCTTTCGCTTCACGTCTTGGGCTTGGAACAAGACACCAAAAACACCCATTTTGAACTACGAACGCTCTGATTTCCCTGTTTCGGAAAAACGGGAATACGTAGGCATAAGATTGAAAGAAAAATCTTAGTGAGAACACTAAACAAAAACCCAAAATCCCATACTCTCACATATCTATCAAGAAGCATTCATCCTAACATCCTAACCGATAGCCTAAAGCACCCCTCGTCAACAAAATAACCTAGGAGAGACCCCAAATCTTTGTAGCATCTGTAAACCAACAGTTTTGACTGTTTAACCTCAGTATGCAAGCAGGGTCAGTTGGAGACATCTTATTCCCTTCCTTCATCAGCTTCAATAGGATAAAAAATGAATCGAACTGTAGTACTAGAGCGATCGTGCTTCGCAACCACATCCAAAAATCACTCGCTACACTTGCATGTCCTCCATAAGGAGCAGAGTGACATTGAGAGATGATGTCTTTTATTTCAGTTTCGGGGACGCAACGACGGAAAATACCGCCGGCTCCTCTCTTAAAGAGCAGAGGTTCATCCCAATAATAATGTTTTAGATCATGAAAGAATTTTTTCTTTTGTTGATAAGATAAGTCTGGTGGAAGTACTCCAGCTGCTAAGTAGTTGACTATGTCAGCATACCATGGCAGTATTGTGTGTGAGTTAATTTCTTCCACGGCTTCTTCTATTTTTGGTTCATTTAAATGTAGTTTAGACATATCACTTTCAAGTTGGGCTATGAGTCGTTCATATGGGAAATCGTCATTAATAGGGATTGGCTCTGGTTTGACGCCATCTAATCGGGATAAGTGGTCTGCTACTACGTTTTCAGTTCCTTTCTTATCTTTGATCTCTAAATCAAATTCTTGTAAAAGCAGGATCCACCTTAGCAGTCTAGGTTTTGCATCCTTTTTTCTTAATAAATACCTAATAGCCGCATGGTCTGTATAAATGATGATCTTCGCTCCCACTAGGTAAGAACGGAATTTGTCAAGGGCAAAAACCACGGCTAGAAGTTCTTTTTCTGTGGTGGCGTAGTTCATTTGAGAAGGGTCTAAGGTTCTACTTGCATAGTAAATAGCATGGAGTTTTCTATCCCTCCTTTGTCCTAAAACTGCACCTACGGCATAATCACTCGCATCACACATGATTTCAAATGGTAGTCTCCAATCTGGTGGTTACATGATAGGTGCGGTGATGAGAGCCGTTTTCAATTGTTCAAACGCTTTTAGACATTTCTCATCAAAGATAAATTCAGCGTCTTTCATTAATAGACCGGTAAGAGGTTTGGTAATTTTCGAGAAATCTTTTCTGAATCGTCAGTAGAAACCCGCGTGTCCTAAGAAACTTCGTATTTCTCGTACGGTTTTCGGAGGTTGAAGATTTTCTATAATCTCTATCTTAGATTTATCAACTTCAATCCCTCTGTCGGATACAACGTGTCCAAGTACAATTCCTTGATTTACCATGAAATGGCATTTCTCCCAGTTTAATACGAGATTGACTTTTACGCATCTTTCAAGTACCATTTCTAGGTTCGATAGACATCCTTCAAAACTCTGCCCACAAACAAAAAAGTCATCCATAAACACTTCCATAATGTCATCTATAAAATCAGTAAAGATTGACATCATGCATCTTTGGAATGTGGCAGGAGCGTTACATAGTCCAAACGGCATTCGTCGATAAGCAAATGTACCATAGGGACATGTGAAGGTTGTCTTTTCTTGCTCATCGGGATGTATCGGGATTTGAAAGAATCCTGAATAACCGTCTAAATAGCAGAAGTGCGAGTGTTTGGCCAATCGTTCCAACATCTGGTCGATGAAAGGCAATGGGAAATGATCTTTACGAGTGGCTTTGTTCAACTTTCTATAATTGATGCACATTCTACTTCCAGTTACAACTCTTTGTGTTATTGATTCACCTTTTGCGTTCTCAACAACTGTAACACCTCCCTTCTTTGGTACGGCATGTACTGGGCTAACCCATTTACTGTCTGATATCGGGTATATAATTCCTGCTTCTAAAAGTTTTTTCACTTCATCCTTGACTACAGTGCTTAAGATTGGATTAATCCTTCTCTGATGTTCTTTAGAGGATTTACAGTCTTCCTCTAGCATAATGCGATGCATACAAATAGAAGGACTTATTCCTTTAAGGTCAACGATGTTATAGCCTAATGCAGTTGGGTATTTTCTTAAGACATCTAAAAGTTTCTTAGTTTCGGTCTGTCCTAAGTCTGCATTGACTATCACAGGTCGTTCGAGTTCTGCGTCCAAGAATTCATACCTTAAATTATTGGGTAGTGTTTTCAGTTCTAGGGCTGGTTTCTTCAGGCAAGGCAGATGATCTGGTGTAAGTGCTAAACATTCGCTTAGGCTATCGTCTTGATAAAGTTCATGCCAATTATCATCTTCAAAAATCGGAGGTATTGGAATTTTTAGAATATCTGAGTATGTGGTTGGTTCCATCTCTATTTCTCTTACGCACTCATCTATGACATCTAGTAGATAACATGTGTCGTCTATAGCTGGAGCTTGTAAGAATTGTGTCAAAATAAACTCAACCTTCTCTTCACCAACTTCAAAAGTTAGCCTACCCCTCTTCACGACTATTATGGCTCCAGCGGTAGCTAAGAATGGTCTTCCTAGTATGATAGGAGTAGTGGAGTCTTCTTTAATATCCATGATTATGAAATCGGTAGGGATATAGAATTGTCCTATGCGAACTGGAACATTTTCTAGTATACCAACTGGGTATTTAATAGAGCGGTCAACTAATTGAACAAACATCTTAGTTGGTCTTAATTCTCCCATATCAAGCTTCTTGCATATGGATAAGGGCATTACACTCATACTGGCTCCTAAGTCGCATAGAGCTTTGTCTATGACGAACTTTCCAATTACACAAGGTATGGAGAAACTACCTGGGTCTTTCAGCTTAGGAGGCATATTGTTTTGAATTATTGCGCTACACTCAGCAGTAAGTGTAACTGTTTCTTTATCCTTAATCTTTTTCTTATTGGATGGGATTTCTTTAAGGAACTTAGCATATGCGGGCATCTGAGTGATAGCTTCTGTAAAAGGTATCGTGATGTTCAATTGTTTTAGAAGTTCAACAAATTTCTTAAATTGCCCCGCAGTTTTGGAGTTTGCAAATCTTTGAGGATACGGAATAGGTGGTTTATAGGGTGGTGGAGGTACATAAGGTTTTTCTTTGTTTACGGCCTCTTGTTCATTATCTTCCTTTTCCTTGGGTTCATTTTCCTTCTCAGTTGTTGTGCTATCAGGCCTTTGGTACATGGCTAGATTCTGAAGTCTCGGATCAATGGGTCTGTCTAGTTCTTTACCACTTCTCAATATAGCGGCATTTGCATGTCCTTTCGGATTAGGTTGTGGCTGTCCAGGAAATGTTCCAGCAGGAGCAGCAGTAGGTGCTTGTTGTTGTGCCACTTGTGAAATTTTTGTTTCAAGCATTTTGTTGTGGGTGGCTAAAGCGTCTACTTTGTTTGCTAATTGCTTAATTTGCTCACTAGTGTGTATGTTTTGATTCAGGAAGTCTTTGTTTGTTTGAGCCTGGGTAGCTATAAAGTTTTCCATCATTAATTCAAGGTTGGACTTCCTAGGAACATTAGGGGCAGTTACGGCAGCCTTTTGGTAGCCTGGTGGTGTAGCAGGTGCTTGACTAGGTGCATACAATGCATTGTTGTTTTTGTAGGAGAAGTTTGGATGATTCTTCCAGCCCGGATTGTAGGTATTTGCATAAGGGTTCCCTTGAGCATAATTCACTTGGTCACTGGAGACTCCTTCCAAAATTTGACATTCAGTGGCGGCATGTCCAGGTGTTCCGCATAATTCGCAATTTTGAGCTACGGCAGCCACGGTGGCTGCAGGCGTTATGGTCAAGTTATCAATCTTTTGGGAAAGGGCATCTACCTTAGCATTGACATGATCAAGGCTACTAACCTCGTACATTCCACCTTTTGTTTGGGATTTTTCCACTGCAGTTCTTTCTCCTCCCCATTGGTAGTGGTTTTGAGCCATGCTTTCGATCAGTTGATAGGCTTCTTCATATGGTTTATCCATAAGCGTACCACCAGCGGCGGCATCTATTGTCAATATTGTATTATACAAGAGACCATTGTAAAATGTGTGGATGACTAACCAATCTTCAAGACCGTGATGCGGACACATCCTCATCATGTCTTTGTATCTTTCCCATGCATCGTAAAGAGATTCGTTGTCCTTTTGTCGAAAACTATTAATTTGGGCTCTCAGCATAGTTGTTTTGCTTGGGGGAAAATATCGTGCTAAGAATACCTTTTTCAACTCATCCCACGTAGTAACGGAGTTTGATGGCAAGGATTGCAACCAAGCCCAAGCTCTGTCTCTTAATGAGAAAGGAAAAAGACGTAGTCTTATCGCGTCTGCAGTTACACCATTTGCCTTCACTGTGTCTGCGTACTGCACAAACTTGGTCAAATGTTCGTTAGGATCTTCTGTAGGGTTTCCAGCAAATTGATGTTGTTGTACGACTGACAAAAATGAAGGTTTCAACTCGAAATCGTTTCAGTTGATAGCAGGGGCAGCAATGCTGTTATGTGGTTCTTGCTCAGACGGGGTAGCATAGAACTTAAGAGGACGGTTCTGTGGTCTTTCTCCCATGTTTCATTCTTTGACTGGTTCAGGAGTATGAGCAAGGAGATCTGAAATATTGTACTTGCGTTGATACTCAAGTATTATGCGTCTTAAATGTAAGAAGCGCTCTAATTCGGCGATTGGTGGTTACAAGTCTTCGCTTTGCGAGCGAGTACTTGGCATACAATCGAGAAAAAGGGAAATAAAATTTGTTGCCTTAGTCTATACTGCGCAACAAAGAATCGTACTATTGACTAAATCAAAGTCCCCGGCAACGGCGCCAAAAACTTGATCGCGACTTTCTGAGTCTAACGGTTACTAACTGCAAGTGCACAGCCTATCGCGTAGTAATAAAGATATCGATCCCACATAGACCTGATAATCAACCTAGAGCTACGGTTTTGTTACTGTGTTTAGCTAAGGCGAAGATGTTTTGGTTTTAAGTTCAAAAAGGGAAACTAAAGGGAATCTAAATTTTTGGAATAAACTAGTTGATATAAGGATATCAGTATGTAACTTAGTATACTATCGTGGATTTAATAAAACCTAAGCATATAAAAATGAGTCACGTTATTTTTCTGTAGAAAATATTAGTTTAAAAGCCCTCACCTCACACTCTCGTGGATCTTGCTTCGGACTATATTCCTAAATCATAATGTCTGCTCTCGCTAGCCCATTTGAGTTTAAAAACAATTTTTGAAAACTAATAAGTCCTAATTAACTTTAAAGCGCTCTCGCTATTTTTAAAATCAATGCCCGATTTCAGCTATCCGGTTAAAATCTCACACTCTCGTGGTCTTGACCTTAATCTTTTGCTACCTTTTTACTCTCGTAATAAAAGTTGATTTTAAATTAAGAAATCGAAGCCAGAAAATAAGTTGTTTTATGATTTTAGCTTAGAATTATTGAATCCATTCCGGTTACTCAATTACATACCGATAAAATGAGTTTAGTTCGACATATTAATTAAAGCAAACATAAATACGCATGAACAATTAAACGTTAACACAAACATGGTAAAAAAACAAATAATATTGTTATTGAATTACGATAAAAACCTGGTGAATACGGTTCTAGCAATTCCTCCACAAGTCAGCAGGCTTTTGCTTGAATTTACGAAACAAATAAATAATGAAGGCAAACTTAAAACTAAACTAAGGTGTGATAGCCCCTCGATGTGAGAAACTATCACTGTTCGGTAATGAATGGACAAAAGAAGGGTAAAGGAAAGCAAAAACGGGAATGGCAAAATTCTGGAAACAAAATGCAAAAGTATGGAATTCTCAGGTAAAAGCTCTGTGTCACGTCCTTTCCAAAATGCAATATATATAGACCTCCAGTATGAGAGAATATAGGAGCACTAGTTGGAATTGCTACTGAATTTGAGTCTGAGGGAATATAGGAGAAAATGTCGAACGTGTGAAACTGTAAACTTTTCTCTTCGTGACCACGTCTGTCTCCAACGTCACGTTTCTGTTTTTGAACCTATGACGATCGTGGGGGCTGCGTAACGGTCGTGATGGCTTTGGTCTTCATGACGGTCGTGGCACTATGTGTGATGATCGTCACACATACAAAATCTGATTTCTCTGCTTTTTTCTGCTATTTTTCTATGTTCTTTCCTTATTCTGTTACTTTTCTGCTCTTTTCTCATTCTTGGCTTGGAAACTGAAATACCTGCGAAAACACTTGAATATCCTCGGAATAATCAGAAATTAGATGGAAATGGGATAAGATTTGAACATAAATCAAGGTAAAAATACGATATGTTTTCGTGTTATCAGCATTGCATAGAGTCGTTGTGTCGGTCTCTGTGCTTTTGCATGAATCATGAATAGATTGATTATGTGTGGAAAATCATAAATGGATTGATTATGTGTGAAAAATCATGAATGGATTGATTATGTGTGGGAGATTGTGAATTGATTGATTATGTGTTGAGCTTGTGATAGCATTGGTGATTTGATATGCATTTATGATAAATGCATTGGTTATGGATGATATGTTTTATGTATAGACATATGCTATGTGATGTGGTGGTGTGTTTCCATATGTCATAACCTTGGTATGCCTTATGTGTGAATATGTGATTATGTTGGTATAATTGATATATGCTATGCTGTTGGATTATTAGAAATATGTTATGTATCTGTGGCATGCAATATGTATTAATATGTGATGCTTGTGGTGAGAATAATTAGGTATGTTAAGTTGATAGTCTTTGCATATTATTATGCAATCTTGATTTAGTTGTTATTTCTCACCCTTCTGCTGTGGTTTATTTCTCTATGAGGCAATTGTAGATTAGTAGTCTCGGAGGCTTTTGTGAAGATTAGTTCTCCATCCGTTTGTCAATCGGTCTACTCTGATACGTAACACGGGAGTCGGGGAACGCTTTTGTTATATATGTATACATTTGTTGGATCTATTTTCTATTACTTTTGTATGAATATTTTGATGTTATAAAACAATTTATTTTGTAAAACAAGTCAGTTATGGATCTTTCCATTTTATTCCATAATTGAACTTCCTTTTGTTGGAAAAAGCTTCCCTTTTATGTTTATTCCATTTTGTGTTATGTATCAATTTATGAGCATGAATTGTGTTTTCTTTCTTTAAATGTGGCATCCTTGTTTCTGTCTAAGAATAATAAATTTTTATTTACTCTGATTTATTTATGTAGTATTTATTCGCGATGGGAATTGGGGTGTTACACTCAGAGTCTTCAGAGCCTATAGATTCCTTAGATAAGGCATTTGGTTTTTCTCTGTCGAAAGCAACTATACCTCCAGTTGATTTATCAACATCGTCAAATTTGTCGGAGTCTTGGTCTTCTTCAGGAACTGGCACAGGACCGATCACTGGTGTTGGGTTGGTAATTTGGTCGCCATCTTTTCTCACATCATCATCTCTATTGTCCTTATTGGTTTCAGGTTACTGGTCCCTAGTGATGGTTAGATGTATAGAGTGAGAGCTATTGTTGGGAGGCGTCGACCAATCGATGCTAGAAAAAGAATATGCTTTGGGATCCTTGTCAAGGAGTGGACCTCCCTACAAAAATAACGAAAACATTCAGTCTACATAGATAAAGTTAGCATAAAAATTTTAAGAAGACTGACATGCCATGGCTCGAGCGAAGGATTCGTCAGAAGACTTCTTTTCTAGCGCAACATTCCCTATTGGTGTAGGAAAGACATTGAGTTAAACTTTAGCGTTTTTTCCTCCAATATGGATGACAGCCTCATCTTGAGTGTTTGGTTGAAAGGTGGTGCCAAAGCAAGAGGGGAAAGCTTTCTTGATTTTTTTCTTCTTCTTCTTCTCAGTTGGTTGAGGCTCAGAGGCCATAACAGGAGTAGGTTTGAGCCGAAGGACTTCCATTTAGATAGGCTTCAGTGATGACTTAACATCCTCCTCCTCCTCCTCCATCTCTTGAGTTTCCTGGAAAAAAGGAAATAAGCTAAGACAAATAGAGAAGCAGAATTAAAGGAGAAACAAAGAGTCCAAGTTTTAAACCTGAGTTTTCTTTGGCCCTGCAGCGGGTGTGTCCTTCTTACTTTTCTTTGATGGAAGAGTAGGAGCAGTGGAATTAGTTGCACGCTTTCGACCCTGAAAGAGAAAATTATTGGTCATATAAAGATATGTAAGCTATTACCATTGAAATAAGAAAGATGATGCGCCTTAGTCATCACACTAACAAATTTGGCAGTTTGATAATCCTTTCACCAGATGTTGAACTCCTAAGTGCAATAGAAGGAACTATGGAACTTGAAAGGGGTAAGCTCTAAGTTATTTTCAGCTTGTTCTGCAAGGAGTTCTAAACGTGGAAAGCATCTAGTAACATGTTGTGGTTATATGTATGGCCTATCTTAGATAGCTGGATCGGGTTTAAAAGACCTTGATCCTTCCAAATTTGTCCTTTCTTGGAATATACCATATTTATCCAACTAAGGTAGTTAGATTGGTCGGTATAAGGAGCAGAACAAAAAAAACGCGAGTAAACATTGTCTTACCCAAAATTTTGAACCCCAATATTTCCCATCATTGTGCAAATCATCATCATAACATGGATGTACTTTCATACCTCATCAGTCTCCCCAAAGATGGGTGAGCATTCACTATAAATCACAGATTAGGGTTTTGAGCCCTCTTAGAGCATTTAGACAAGGATCAATCAAGAAATGACATGATCTTCCACATGTCTAATCTCTCAAACATCCACAAAGGATCAAGAGGACTCCCACATCAAGAATCAAGCACAAGGTTGTAGCATTCAAAGTGGATCAAGCCTTAGGATCGCCAGTGTCACCAAATTAGGGTTTTGGTCGACTGAGGCCTCTAGATGAAAATTTCCATCTGGGTGTCATACCCCAAATTTTGACCACTAAGATTTCCCATCATTGTGTAAATCATCATCACAATATGGATGAACCATCATGCCTCATCAGTCTCCCCAAAGATGGGTGAGCATTCACTATAATCAGAATTAGGGTTTCAAGCCCTCTCAGAGCCTTAGACAAAGGATCAATCAAGGAATGAGTTATCTTCAACTTGTCTAGCCTCTAAAATATCCACAATGGATCAAAAGGACTTCCACTTCAAGGATCAAGCACAAGGCTACTCCCTTCTGGGTGGATCAAGTCTCAAGATCGACAGTGTCACCAAATTAAGGTTTTGGTCGACCAGGGCCTCCAGATGGAAATCTTTTATCTGGGCACAAGCCAATGATCCAAAACATAACCTAATATACTCCATGGAACTTCATGGACCCAATCATCAAGTCAATTTTGCCTCAGGGGATGCATTCATCAAAAATCAGGAATTAGGGTTTCTTGACCTAATTCACCCCTAAGTTGACTTTTAGGGAAAATCATGAGCCAAGACCTCAAGAGAGGGTTTGAGGGTCTCTAATGAGCTATATTGATCCATTTGGAACAATGTATTAATCCAAGAAGCTTGAGCAACAAGTCTCAATTTCATCTGCACCACAATTAGGGTTTCGCGAGGAAAGTCAACTGTAACTTTGACTTTTGACCAGGACATGCTACCAAGCCCTAAGACATGATTCAATATACCCTATGACACCCATGGAACATGTCCATCAAAGTTTGATTTAGGTCAAGGACATGATTTCCTGAAGAATTGCACAGTTTGGAATTCATCTGATAAAAAGTCAACTGTGCACAAAAGTCAACTTTGACTTTTTGAGATTTTTCACCAAAATGGATTTTTAACCCTAAAATGTTGTTAATGTATGATTTGAATCATCATTCATCAAGAAAAATCAAAGAAAGTGGGATAACTTGTAAAAGGGGTAACCATAAAAACTTAGAAAAAATTCTAAGTTATGGAAAAAGTGACACTAATGTGCCAACTTTGAAGGACCATAACTCCTAAACCACAAGGCCATTGTTCCCCATTCAAGGCTTGATTTGTAGATCTCATTGCCCTCTACAAAAGCTTCATACTGACCTATGTCCAAATTCCTCATGGATTTTGAGTTATGGAGTGATCAAAATCAAGAAAAGTCACTTTGTTCCAACACTTAGTGAAAATTTCACTAAGTCAGATTTTACCTTACTTTTTGCCAAATGTAGGGGGATTTTTTACTTGGATTCAAAAGAGATCAAAACCAAACATGTTCAAACAGTTGTTGTATCATGTAAGGGCTTTCCAAAATGGCTAAGAACATTACCAAATTCAATTTGAGTCATGAGATATGACATTGGCAAGTTGCCTTGTTGAAATCTGTCAAGGCAAGGCAGATTTTGCATTTTTGGTCGATTTGCCAAAATCAGCCAAATCCAAATGCTCCTATCCACTTGGACACCTCTTAGGATTGAATCTAAAGGGGACAATCACTGAGCCAAGCCTCCAAAGTCTTTGGAACAAGAAATAGCATGTTGAACCTAGAATGGCCAAAATAGGGACAAGACTCCAATTTTGGATTGGAGCATTCAATGGAAGCATCAAGGTGGCATGGACTGAGCCATTCTCAACTGAATTCAGTCAAGACTTATCCAAGACCAAGGGAACCACAGCCCTGTGCCCTAACCTCTAGTCAATGGCTAGAGGAGATTTGCATTTCCATTGGCCAACATTGAACAAACACCTGCTGCAGTTGCCATTCACTGTGGATCCCAAAACAAACTTGCTCTACTATAAATAGAGCTCAATTGTGATCAGTTTGAGTACACCAAAGCCATCAAACATATGCTTTCCTCAAAATCTCTTCTTTCACTCCAATTTTGCCTTCTAAGGCAAGTCACTATCGGTTTTTGAGTTTGAGAGCTTTTCCAATCAAACCAATCACACACACACCTCATATACATCATATAGAAGTGATCCAAACACTCACATAACATCTGGAACACAGATTTCACAAAATCACCAGCCAATTGCTCAAGTTCTTGACAGTTTTACAGTTGAGGTACCATCTTCAGCTCCAAACCATTTCAATCCATTCCAAGCATTCATACACACTCCATGGTACCCAGGGAAGCTATCCAGATCATTGGAACCTAGCTGTAACACCTCCAACATAAATCACGATCACCAGCTGCAAGTGGTAAGCATGAGCTCTTCTAACTCTATGATCCATGCAATTTTTGCTGCACAATAATTTGGCCATATGTTCATAATCATGCATGGAATGTTTTCCCTCAATTAATTGCAGTGTTTGAATCGTGTATCAAAAATCCTAGCCTTCATGCAGAAATTAGGGTTCTTGAGGATTTTTCATGATTTCTTGTTATATGTTTAATTTAAACGAAATTAAATACCATAGACATGATCGTGAGGTTGAAACGAGTTGATTGGTATGTAGATTGCATGATATGATCAAGTATTCAGTGAGATTGGAGAGAAAATGCAAATCTGGGCAAACCCAGAACACGCGCGTGTTCTTGGGTGTTCTTGGCGCCATTTTTTGAATATTTGAATATTTGAATTTTGTGATTTTATTTAATTGATTCAAAAATTAATTTCTCTCTGAGTTTTAATGATTTTGAGTTGATTCTTTTTTTAATAATTCACAAAAATGTTAAAATATTTTATTTTCCCAAAAAATCTCAAAAATATTATTTATTTTATATAATTGATATTTTTGCAAAGAATTAATGTTTTAATTGTTTTTGACATTTAAAATATTTTTTCCACCTTGATTTTGCAACTTTTAATGCTTTCTAATTATTTTGTAGGTCAATACTTAATTTTTGAAACATTAATCCAAGATCACAATTTGTTTTTCCTATGTTAAACAATTTTGATCATTTTAATTGAATTTTTATTCAATTAAAACACATTTTGAAAACAAATTAGGGTTTTTGGATTAATTCAACCCTCATAAATCATTTTCAAAACACTTTTGGGCCTCTAATAGAGTGTAAGACCCAATCCTTTTTTTGACCAAACCTATTTTTGGGCCTCAGTGTATTGTATAAAAATAACCTTTTGGGCCTCTCCTTGAGCTATAAGACCCATTCAAAACTTTTTGGCCTCTAATAGAGTGTAAGACCCAACCCCCTTTTAACCAAAAACATTTTTTGGCCTCACTTATTGTATAAGTCCCTCTGCGTTAGAAGAAAACCTCGGCGCGATCGCCATTTTAAAAGGAAAAATCAATTGGGCCTACCCTCGTGTTATAAGCCCCACTCTTTTTCTTTAAACCTTTTGGGCCTCTTGAGAAAGTGTAAGACACATCCCTTTGTACAAAAAATCCTTTTGGGCCTCAGTCACTTGTATAAGTCCCTCTGTACAAATTCAAACAGTGCGCTCACTGATAAAACCCTGGGCCTCTCCTTAAGCTGTAAGCCCCAAATCTTTCTTTTTCAAAGCACTTTCTCCTTTGATTTTGAAATATACTGTTGTTTTCAATCTTTCTTTGTTGAACAACTAACCAAACAGCATGGAAGCTCTACAACCGAGTAAGTGGTTATTACTTTCATTTACCGCTTTCATATACATATAACTGTATTGTGGGGCTGTTTCACTGTAAGTCTTCTTTCATAAACTCATATCAACTGTGTAATAATAGTATAGATATTTAGAGTTTCCCCAGCAACTACGTCTAGAACTAGGTGACGCCGTTTCGTTTATTCGTAGAAATAGACAACTAGATCCCCAATAGGATCACTAGATACAGTATTCTCTTCGGCTGTCCTCATTAGGAATTGTCAAGAAACTCTACTCCTAGAGATGAATGTATTCTTCGTGAATGGCATCTTTGAGTTTCATCCAAATTCTCAAACTTTCCTGACTTGATCTATTCCTTGTGAATAGCTTGCCTTGAATTTCTCAGGGTTTGGGGACCCACGGGTTTCTTAAAAGCATCGGCCTCCTCTTGGGCATCATACAAGGACCCACAGGCTTCCTAAAAGCAACCCCGCCTCCTCTTGGGCTTAGTACAAGGACCCTACGGCTTCTTAGAAGTATTCACAGCCTCCTCTTAGGCTTCGTATAATGATCTCTTCCTCCGGGAATGATAGCCTCCTCTTGGGCTTCGTACAAGGACCGATCGGCTTCTTAAAAGTTTCCAGCCTCCTCTTGGGCTTCGTACAAATTGTCCCGACGACCTCCTAGAGGTATAGGAATAGAACTTAGTCATCTGCATAGAACAGTCCTTTCATAGAGTCTACTACTGTTTCTCAAAGCATAGTACAAAAGATGAAACTCTAGACTTGGACAGTCTAATATCCTTGAGTCTCAAAGACATTCTCAAGTGACCCCTTCGTTAACTAGGAAGAAAACCCGTAGACTCGGACAGTCTCAATACCCTTCGGATTTCCCAATTCCTTAAAGAATAGGAATAGCCCGGATCCTCAAATCAAATCCTCGAGTACAATGTTGCTCATATAAGAACTGATTTTCTCTTTAAATCAGTATATTGGACCTGTCACTTAACTGAAACGGTAACCATAGCCTCCTCTTAGGCTTTATATAATGATCCTTCTCCAGTCATACTAGCCTCTCTCTTGGGCTTTGTACAATGATCCTCCCCAGCGGAGTCAAACAACGTTCAGCCTCTCTCTCGGGCTTTGTACGAGACACATAAAGAGACTCCCTTGTTGATTCAATCACCCTTTCGCCTCCATCTCGGGCTTTATACGAGATACAAAAAGGTTCTTATTGAGCCAAACAAATTTTAGCCTCCATCTCGGGCTTTGTACGAGATACAAAAAACTCTCTTGTGGAGTCAAATAGCCTTCATCTCGGGCTTTATACGAGATACCAAAAGACTCCATCGTCGAGTCAAAACCTTTTAGCCTCTCTCTCGGGATTTGTACGAGACACATATTAGCCTCCTCTTAGGCTTTGTATAAGAAAACCACTGGTTGGTCCAATCAACCTTTTAGCATCAAAGCTGTGCCTCGTTCATAGTACATAAACATTAACAACTCTTTCCCTTTCATCTAATTGCTGTAAGCGGCAAGCCTCTGGATCATCTACATCCATGCCACTGTCCCTCTTTTAGTATGAGAAATTCCTAAGGAAAGATGGCATTGCTCTAAGCTGAGTTAAAGTCTTCTCCTTCAGGTTAAAATCCCCTATAAAGGAAATTATGGCATTGCTAGGATCCGTGTATCCCAGTTAAAGTAATCCTCCTTTACAGTCAGTCACTCAACAGTTGTGACAAACAACCCTCTTTAGAGATGACAAATTCTCTCTAAAGTCAACACCCTTTTAGCTTCACATCTTTGGCTTTGAACAAGATACAAACTACCTTTAGCTTCACATCTTGGGCTTTGAACAAGACACCAAAACAACCATTTCCTCCCATAGAATAGGAGGAACTACGAACGCTCTGATTTCCTTGTTTCGGTAAACGGGAATACGTAGGCATAAGATTGAAAGAAAAATCTTAGCGAGCACACTAAACAAAAACCCAAAAATCCCATACTCTCACATATCTATCAAGAAGCATCCGTCCTAACATCTAAACCTCCCACCACTTTTATAAACCCGATAGAGACCCTGAATCTTTGTAGCATCTGTAACTTAACAAACCGCTGTTTAAACTCAGTTTGCAAGCAGGGTTAATTTGAGACATCTATTTCCCTTCCTTCATCAGATTTAATAGGATAAAAAATGAATCGAGCTGTAGACACCAAAGAGCGATAGCGCTTCGCAACCGCGTCCAAAATCGCTCGCTACAGAAAAATGGCGACTCTGCTGGGGAGTCTCATTAGGAATTGTCTTGCTTTAGGGTATCGTCCCCATTTTCCACAGAAAAATGGCGACTCTGCTGGGGATATCATTAGGACCTTTGTAGTAGGATCTTGTTCTCTTCCCATCTATCAGGTGGAAACTTTAGAAGTGGCGCCCACCGTGGGGCCCTCTAACCTTTTTTCTCTTCACTTGTGTGAAACCAAAGATTGGGGCTTCCGCCGGGGAACCCATTTTCTGTCAGGAACTTAGGATTCATAGCTTTAAAAGTCTAGGACATTAGGACAAATATATATACTGCTTTTCCTAATTGTTATACGTGTTTAATTTTCTGCTAATGGGAATGCGTGTGATGCCGCATGTGGAAAGATCGAGTATACAGTTAAGATAAGTGATGACAACGAGGTCGACCATCAACCTCAGTGGATGCTGACCAATGCAACCCATTCTCTCACCTAGACAATGGGCCGATTGTGATGTCTTAGAAGCTGAGGAGCCAAACCCTTTTGTAGTGCGGAAACTATCGGGAATAGTTGTTACGCGATACTACCCTCATTTGAGGCTGGTGATCTATTCTCGGTGAATGGCACTTACTCTAAGATCGCTCTACAACTCGTTGGCGATCCGCTTGTTGTTTTGCTTTCCTGGGAGGAGTTTTTGATAATGAGTACAGGTACAAAAATCACCTTAGTATAAACCTTTGGGGATGGGTAGAGCCTTGACTTCATGACAACGACCCTTTGACCCCATGTTTTTCCTATGTTTTTGAGTGCTGCATTCATGCATTCATTTAAAAAACATTAAAACAAAAAAATTTCTCTTCTAGTCTCTTTGTTTTTCAAATTAAACTAAGACTGTGATTGCAAATATCAGAGAAAAGGATTACGCTAATGGATTTCGGTAGAAGGAGAACTCATACGTACACCTTCAAGGTTCCAAAGCTAGAGGATTTGAGAAGGTTAGCGAGGATGATCACAAACCAGGAGGCCTTCAGAGCTAAATACAGAGGTTTGCTATCTCTGCTAAGAGTCCATGTGATTGAGGGAATCATGGACGCGCTCATGATCCAGTTTATCACTGTTTCACATTCCTGGATTACCAGCTCGCACCAACGCTGGAGGAGTATTCTCATCTGATTGATCTACACATTACTGATCGAGCTCCATTTTCTGGACTGGAAGAAATTCCAAAGAATCAGACCATTGCAAGAGCAATTCATTTGGACGAGTCTGAGGTTAGGACTCACCTGACTACCAAGGGTGGCATACAAGGTTTGCCAGCCCAGTTCTTGACAAAGAAGGCCCTGTATTTTTCCAGTATAGGAAACATGACTGCTTTTGAAAGCGTCTTTGTCTTGCTCGCCTATGGGTTATTTTTGTTTCCCAACATCAATAACTTCGTCGACATTAACTCCATTAAGGTTTTTCTCATTGGAAACCCTGTGCCGACTTTGCTCGCAGATACGTATCATTCTGTACACTTGGGAAATTTATACAGCAGAGGGGAGATCACATGTTGTGTACCTCTGCTTTACAAATGATTTATCTCCTATTTGCCTAAGTCTGTTGCTTTTTGGGATTGCAAGAGTGCCTTACGTTGGTCGCAAAAGATCATGTCTCTTACCAACTCTGATATAGATTGGTGTAATAGAATCTATGATGGAATTAAATCATTGATCGTTGTGGAAACTTCCCCAACGTACCCCTCATAGGAACTAAAGGAGGAATCAACTATCATCTGGTGTTGGTTCGCCGTCAGTTTGGATACCTGATAAGACACGTCCCACGGAGTGTTCATCTGGAAGGTCTTTTCTTCAAGGAAGGAGAAAATGACAAAGCACTAAAGATGGAAATAGTGCACGCTTGGAAGCATGTTCATAAGAAAGGACGAGAGTCTCTGGGAAAACCAGACTGTGTCTCGGTGGAGCCTTATCTCCATTGGGTACAAACTAGAGCTCTCAAGCTAAAAATGCCTTATCCTCGTTACGGAATTCTTCCGCCGAGGGAGTCTGTCATGTACTTCATGACGGAAACTGAAAAGCTTCAGGTTACTCTCAACAAAGTTCAAAATGAGAGAAGGTCTTGGAAGAACAAGTACCGCACCCTCGACATAGAGTGTATCAAAATACAGCAATTACTGAAAGAGAAAGATGCTCTGATTAAAAATTTTGGAGCAACATGCTGTAGAGAATCAAGATGACCAAAGGAATTTGCTCGCTCCTTTCACCTGGCAAAGGAATGACAACCCGACAACAGCCCAAGAGCCCCGGTCAAAGAAAAGGAAAGTATCAGAATCAGCACCCGATTTCTCTTTAGAGAGGACTCGGGACCCATTAGCTTAGGTTTCTGTTTCTGCACCTTGTAATCTACTGTATTTCCATTTCTGTAATCCTTTGAATTCAATAAAAAAGGGGTTTCCCCACTGTTTGATATTTGCAATCTAATTGTCGAAGTTTATTTTGATTAAACTAAAAAAACAATTAATATAATCATTGCATTCATCATGCTCACATCGCGTATTCTTCTTACCTACGAATCTCACGTTTGTGTCTCGGTTCTAGAGTCAAACTGTCTCATTCGTACAATACTCGGGCCAATCGTCAAAAAAAGATGGATGATCTTGAGGAAGAGAACAGAGAGTTGAAAGAAGAGATCGACGCTCTGAGAGAGGATATGAGAAAGCTTCGTAATGACATGCAAGCCATGGCAGAAGCTCAGCTACAAAGGACTGTGATCTCAGAGATCACCTCAACGCCCATAGTGGAGAAGTATGATCCTAGGTATCAAATGCTGAAAGATTGTCCCTGGGGCATACCTGTTAACTATATCCTGTAAAGATATGTTCCGCCAATCACTAAAGATCAGGGAATCTCAACAGAAGCCGCTGGGCCTGAAGATTACAAACTTCGGGAAAGCGAAGATGCCAGGGGCATACTGAAGACTCCTGAAGGTAACAAACTTCGGGAAACGCCAAGATTCGCTGCCGTAGTCACGGTCCTACCCCCTGTGGTGCACACTGTCCCAGAAGGACAGATTCCACCGATACCTTATGGTAAGAAGGAAACTATGTTTGACCGAATGGATGAATTCCAGGAACAGTTCTTGGAAATGCAGAAGGAACTGCAAGCCATTCGCGGTCAGGATCTATTTGGAAAGGACGCCGCAGACCTTTGTCTGGTCCCCAATGTGAAAGTCCCGCACAAATTTCAAGTGCCCGACTTTGAAAAGTACAAGGGTAACTCTTGCCCTCAGAGCCATCTGGTGATGTACGCTCAGCGAATGTCAGCTCAGATAGAGAATCAGGACCTACTGATTCACTACTTTCAGGATAATTCAGAGATCTTGGCACTGGCTTCGTCCAACAATACAAATACAATTTGGACATGGCACCCGACAGAGATCAACTCAGATCGATGTCGCAAAAGGACAAGGAAACCTTTAAGGAGTATGCTCAAAGGTGGCGTGAAATCGCCGCTCAAATTTGTCCACCTCTTGAGGAAAAAGAGATGACAAAGATCTTCTTAAAGACCTTAAGCTCATTTTACTATGACCGAATGGTTGCCAGTGCACCCAGTGATTTCACCGAGATGGTGGGCATGGGCGTACGTCTTGAGGAAGCCGTCCGAGAATGACGTTTGGTAAAAGACGCTGGACCATCAAGCAGTACAAAACGCTACGGTAGTGCTCTCCCTAAGAAAAAAGAGCAAGATATTGGGAATATCTCTCTCGAAAAGCAAAGGCGACGTTATCAACCGGTAGCAGCTGTAACTCCTGCTATCAGCACCGCGCCTACGTATCAACCTCAAGTTGCGCAGAGCCAACCTAATCAGCAAAGGACATAACAGCCTCTTCAGCAGGCTCGTCCTCCATATAACAATAACCGTACAACACGACCATCGAGGTTTGATCCTATACCCATGTTGTACGCGGAACTATTTCCATTACTACTGGCCAAGGGGCACATTCAGACTAAATCTCCTCTTACAGTACCAGAAATTCTGCCTTTTTGGTTTAAGGTGGATCAAACTTGCCCTTACGACTAAGGAGGATCAGGGCATAACATAGAGACTTGTCTCAATTTCAAGTCCGACGTGCAAAAACTTGTTAGGAGCGGGGTCTTATTCTTCAAGGATACAAATCCTAATGTTCTCACGAATCCGCTGCCTCAACATGAGAAGGCTGCAGTCAATTTGATAGAAGGAGAGACTAACGATGTCTATCAAATTCACGATGTACTCTTGTTGAAAACCAATCTGGTCAAGATGCATTGTAGACAGAGTGGATATGGCCATGTGCCACCTCATAATTATCATCAATGTGATGTCTGCTCTAAAAACAATCAAGGATGTTCTGTGGTGCAAACCGCTCTACAGGAACAGATGGATCTCGGATGGATCCAAGAGCACCGAGTTCGTGGAGTTAACATGGTCTATACGAACTCCAACGTCATTCAGAACCACGACATCTGTGCAATCAATGTCAACTTGGTGGCAATGCACTCAAGGCAAAGCCAGTATCATGATCTACCGTGGCACGATTACAGTTCCTGTCTGACTTGTTTGGTAAACAAACAGGGATGCTCTTTCATACAAGAGGCCCTCCAGCGTCAGATGGATCTTGGATGGATCCAAGACTACCATGATAGGAACCCTTATCAGATCAACATGGTTCAGATCTTCGATATTCGTGTGATGAATACCAACCTGGTAGAGTTACATGCTGAGCAGGCCCGACTCGGATTCTTAATATCACATGACTATCAAAGCTGTGAAGCGGGTTGCGAAAACAATCGAGGTTGTACCCTTGTCCAGGAGGTACTTCACCACTTGTTAAATCACTGGTGGATGCCAATTTATGTGGATGAAGATACTCAGCAAATTAGTATCAATAACAGAAACCCCACTCGGCGTCAGAGTCAGGATGTCCAATCTGTGGAAGCTAACCTAGTGAGGTTACATTGTATTCAAAGTGGGCGTGGCCAGGTGCCACCACACAATTATGACCGTTGTAGCGTCTGTTCGCAAAGTAACCAAGGGTGTTACCTTGTGAGAGAAGCTCTTCATGGTCAGGTGGATCGTGGAGAGATTCGTCCATATCCGGGTTCTGGACCCATCAACTGGACGCCGAACTACCTTGCCGATCAAGTTAAGGATGTTGTCACAATCTCTGGTCATCATAGGACCAGGGATGTTTTTTCCATCATCCCTCTACTTGACGAATCTAAAGTTCCCAACCGGGAACGGATCGAGATTACTTACGATGGTCAGAAAAACCAGAAGGTTCCCATAGTCATCTATCTGCCGGGACCACTACCGTATGAATCAGCTAAGGCAATCCCTTACAAATACGGTGCAACGACAATTGAAAATGGAAAGGAAATTCCATTACCCTCCGTCGTGAATATTGCAGACATCAGTCGTGTAACACGGAGTGGTAGAATCTTCAACAGAGGAGTTGGAGAACCTAACAAGGAAAAGGAACTTCAGACAGAAGCTCCCAATCCACCAGTCGGTCATTCCAGTAATCCCGACCTTTCGAAAAATAATGATGAGATACTGAAGCTCATCCAAAGGAGTGAATACAACATTGTCGATCAACTGTTACAAACTCCTTCAAAGATCTCGGTATTATCATTATTACTCAGTTCAGAAGTCCACAGGGAGGCTCTATAGAAAGTCTTTGAGCAAGCCTTTGTGGAACAAGATGTAACAATCAGACAGTTCGATAGCATTGTCTCTAACATCACTTCCTGCAATAATTTGGGATTTAGTGATGAGGAATTACCCGAAGAGGGTCGCCGTCATAACATGGCGCTCAAAATTACAATTAACTGCCAGGACGATGCTTTAGCCAGCGTACTGGTAGACACAGGGTCAGCCCTAAATGTTATGCCGAAGTCCACTTTGATGCAATTATCATTCAAAGGCCCTCCGATGAGAATCAGCGAGGTCGTCGTCAAAGCGTTCGACGGATCCAAAACAACAGTTATTGGCGAAGTTGATCTTCCCATAACTATCGGTCCTCACACTTTCCAAGTCACTTTCCAGGTCATGGACATCCGGGTAACATACAGTTGTTTATTAGGAAGACCTTGGATACACCAGGCTGGAGCGGTTACTTCAACCCTCCACCAAAAGCTAAAGTTCGTTCAGAACGATCAACTTGTCACAGTCTGTGGAGAACAGGCCTTGCTCGTGAGTAACTTATCATCATCTACTTGTGTAGAACCCGAGGAGGTTATTGGAACTCAGTTCCAAGCACTGTCGCTGGGCAAGGGAAATCAATCCCAAGAAGGAAATTCCATTTCTTCATACAATGATGCTATCAAAGCGGTCGAGAGTACCGATACAACCGGATGGGGACAGCTTGTCATTCCTATTGACAATAAAACAAAGAAGGGTCTTGGTTTTTCTGCAACCTGTACCCGGACAGCTGCCAACGATGAAAGTCTTCATCCCCTTCAAAACTTCTCCCACAGTGGAGGTTTCCTTCACCCAGTGTCTCAAGCAGTACATGTTATCAATGAGGAAGATCCCTCTGACACAGATGAAGAATGGAAGTCCTACCTTAACGAGGACGGTTATATGTCTCAGGAAGAGGTGCCTATGCCATTTTGCTATCCCGCACAGAGTCTGAGATTTATACCACGGTCAGACGTCGAAATGATATATGGAGATTGTGATCCGGAAGGATGTCGTGCTCCGCCAAATTCATTAGAGGAGGACACTCTGATGAAAGACAACTTTGACCACAACTACTATGGCCCAATGGATGGTCTGCCAATGTGGCAACCTTACCCAGGAGACTTGGGGCCAGAAAGTCAGCCGCGTAATGAAACTCAGCTGAGTCTCATTGAACAGAATACTTGTGTCCCCGCCATGTCATGGGATCAACACTCAAGTCATTCAGAAACTACTCAACACGACAATGAATTTGCAACGTTTGCAGGACTTGAATTCATCAACTATGTTTTTCCCGAGGTTAACGTCATCGAGAGAGATGACTCCTCCAGTTCCAAAGAATTTTGGGACACCTTGGGAGAACCAAGTGGAAAACACGACTATATGGTCAAATACACCGCTTCCGAAAGCTCTCGTATCAGGCTCGAAGACATCCAGCCAACCGGATGGGGAGATACAGCTGAGAGCACGAATTCAATGCAAAATACAACTGAGGAATTCTCCTACGACAATTCTGCCTGGGAGACAGATTCCAATGATCCTGCTCCACCAGAAATCAGCGTTATTTCTGAAGATAAATCAAGGAAGGTTCCAGACTTTGTGTTTCACCGAGGAGTTCGCCGCCAGTGGGTTGCTGTCGATGTTCCGAGGATTGTTCATAAGTGAAAGTAATTGCCATCTTTAACCTTTCACCCTGCCCAGGTGAAACGGATGTTTTGATAGGGCTCGCTTTCTGTAAATTTTCCCTCTTCGCTTCGCCCAAAGTGACAGAGTTTTGTTTTATAGGGCTGTAGTTTCGAGAATCAACTTGTTCATTAATAAAATAACGTCGTTCTGTAATTTCCGCATTAATTGCTGTTTTCTCTTTTCGCTTTTCTCAGAAAATGGTAATCCTAAAAAACAATTCAAAAATAAAAACAAGCAGTAAAAAAAAATACACTGCACACACTTTTGCATTTTCTCTATCTCTTCTAAATGCGAATCATCACGTCATGCAGATTACTTGTTTTAAACCCCGTTGAAACATACGATCAGATGCCTTCTCCCAACTTTGAGTTCCCGGTATTCGAGGCTGAAGAAGAAGATTACAACGAAATTCCAGAAGAGATCGCCCGACTACATAGACAAGAGGAAAGGTCCATTGAACCTCACAAAGAACCGCTGGAAACGGTAAACTTGGGTTCAGAACAAGAGAGAAAAGAAATCAGGATTGGGGCACTGCTCAGTCCGGCTGCCAAAGAGAGTTTGATAAAGCTTCTCAAAGAATTCCCCGATGTATTCGCTTGGTCCTATCTGGATATGCAAGGGTTGGATACCAGCATCGTGGAACATCACTTACCGTTAAAGTCGGAATGTCCGCCGGTAAAACAAAGGTTGAGACACACTCACTCGTACATGGCCATCAAAATCAAAGAGGAGGTACAGAAACAGATCGACGCAGGTTTCCTTGCTACGTCTGAATATCCTCAATGGTTAGCCAACATCGTACCCGTTCCCAAAAAGGACGGAAAGGTCAGAATGTGTGTCGACTATAGGGATCTAAACAAGGCTAGTCCAAAGGACGACTTTCCTTTACCACACATTGACATGCTGGTAGACAGTACAGCAAAGTTCAAAGTTTTCTCCTTCATGGATGGATTCTCGGGTTATAACCAGATCAAAATGGCGCCAAAAGACATGGAGAAAACTTCATTCATTACCCCATGGGGTACCTTTTGTTACAAGGTAATGTCGTTCGGTTTGAAGAACACCGGGGCAACTTATCAAAGGGCCATGACTACTCTGTTTCATGACATGATACACAAAGAGAAAGAGGTATATGTCGATGACATGATTGCAAAATCTAAGACAGAAGAGGAGCATGTGACCCACCTGTCAAAATTGTTCGAGCGTTTACGAAAGTACAAACTCCGCTTGAATCCCAACAAGTGCACCTTCGGTGTCCGTTCAGGGAAACTCTTAGGGTTCATCGTCAGCCAGAAAGGAATTGAGGTTGATCCTGACAAGGTCAAGGCCATTCAAGAAATGCCTTCTCCGAAAACTGAAAAACAAGTCAGAGGATTCCTGGGACGTTTGAACTACATCTCCAGATTCATATTCCTTATGACCGCGACCTGTGCGCCGATTTTCAAATTACTCAAAAAGAACCAGGATTGCGTTTGGTCAGAAGATTGCTAAACCGCCTTCGACAGTATCAAGGAATATCTATTGAATCCGCCGATTCTATCACCTCCAGTGGAAGGAAGATCACTGATCATTTACCTGACAGTCTTATAGGACTCAATGGGATGTGTACTTGGCCAACAAGACGAAACTAAATGGAAAGAGTCTGCCATCTACTATCTGAGCAAGAAGTTCACCGATTGCGAGACTCGGTACACGATGCTTGAGAAAACTTGTTGCGCTTTGGCTTGGGCAGCCAAACATCTTCGCCAATACATGATTCGTCACACTACTTGGTTGATCTCCGAAATGGATCCAATCAAGTATGTCTTCGAAAACCCTGCTCTCACGGGAAGAATTGCCCGTTGGCAGATGTTGCTATCAGAATATGACATAGAGTACCACGCTCAGAAAGCCGTTAAGGGGAGTGTTTTAGCCGATCATTGGGCTCATCAACCGATTGACGATCAAGAACCAATCGGGTTTGAATTCCCAGACGAAGATGTCATGTATCTAAAAATGAAAGATTGCGATGAACCGCTACCTCGTGAAGGGCCGGAACCAGGTTCCCAATGGGGACTTATCTTTGACGGAGCAGTTAATCATTATGGAAACAGAATTGGGGCAATCATTGTTACCCCTCAGGGTACCCACATTCCTTTCACTGCCAGACTTACGTTCAAATGTACGAACAACGAGGCCGAATACGAAGCTTGTATTATGGGTCTCGAAGAAGCAGTTGATTTAAGGATAAAAAACTTGGACGTATACGGCGATTCAGCCTTGGTTATCAATCAGATAAAAGGAAAGTGGAACACATACCAATCAGGATTGATTCCTTACAAAGGCTACGCAAGAAGGTTGCTACCTTTCTTCAACAGAGTTGAGTTTCATCATATCCCTCGTGAGGAGAATCACATGGATGACGCTTTAGCCACTCTCTCTTCCATGATTAGTGTAGGTCAATGGAACGACCTACCTAAGATCGACATAATGTGCCTTGAACGGCCCGCCTACATCTTCACGATTGAAGCAGTCATAGACGATAAACCTTGGTATCACGATATCAAATGCTTCCTTCTGAAACAGGAGTACCCACCTGGGGCACTCAGAAAAGACAGAAAAACCCTCAGAAGATTGGCTGGAAACTTCTTCCTGAGCGGTGACACTCTTTATAAGAAAAATTTTGACATGGCCTTGCTCCGATGCGTAGACAGATCAGAAGCAGACATGCTTATGAAAGAAATTCATGAAGGATCCTTTGGCACTCATGCCAACGGACACACAATGGCGAGAAAAATTCTCAGAGTAGGGTACTATTGGTTGACAATGGAATCCGACTGCTACAAGTACATGAGGAGGTGTCACAAGTGTCAGATATACTCAGACAAAATTCATGTACCGCCATCACATCTCACAATTCTCTCTTCCCCATGGCCATTCTCGATATGGGGAATCGACATGATTGGTATGATTGAGCCCAAGGCTTCAAACGGACATCGGTTCATCCTAGTAGCCATTGACTACTTCACCAATTGGGTCGAAGCAGCGTCATTCGCCAATGTAACCCGACAAGTGGTGGTCCGATTTATCAAAAACAATATCATCTGCCGTTATGGTGTTCCAAGCGAGATCATTACTGACAATGGATCTAACTTGAACAACAAGATGATGAAAGAGTTGTGCGCAGAGTTCAAGATCGAACATCATAACTCATCACCCTACCGACCAAAGATGAACGGAGCGGTAGAAGCAGCTAACAAGAACATCAAGAGGATCGTTCAGAAGATGGTTGTAACCTACAAAGATTGGCACGAAATGCTACCTTTTGCTCTTCACGATTATCGCATATCTGTCCGCACTTCAACAGGGGCAACCCCTTTCTCTCTAGTATATGGCATGGAAGCAGTGCTTCCCATAGAAGTAGAGATCCCATCAATCCGGGTATTTATGGAAGCTAAGCTAACAGAAGCTGAGTGGTGTCAAAATCGACACGACGAACTAAATCTGATCGAAGAAAAGAGAATCACGCACTATGCCATGGTCAGTTGTATCAACAGAGAATGAAGAAGGTGTTCGACAAAAAGGTCCGACCTCGTGTCTTCAGAAAAGGAGACCCCGTGCTCAAGAAGATACAATCGTTTCTCACTGATTCTCGGGGCAAATGGACTCCAAATTATGATGGCCCCTATGTGGTCACTAAAGCTTTCTCAGGCGGTGCCTTGAGACTTGCAACCATGGACGGAGAGGAATTTGCCTACCCCACGAATGTTGATGTAGTCATGAAATACTTCGCCTAAACTAAAAAAAAAAAAAAACGTCTCGGTGGATTGAAAACCCGAAAGGGCGGTCCAGGCAAAAGTTAGAGAAATCATCCCGATGGATTGGCAATCTCATAGTACAATCCAAGCAAAAATTAGGGATAATGGCAAGTAACTATGTTCAACAGAGGCAAGTCCCTCAGCAGCAGCAGTTACGCCATCCATCGGGGGAAAACTCCAGTCAAGGTCATCTTCGACAGAAGCTCAGGATGCCCCGAATTCAAAATTGGTAGAAGAATAGTGGTCGTTATGTTTCAACGTAGCCCTTTTCCCTGTAAATTACCATTTTCAAACTTTGTATATACTCTTTGGAATCACGCGTTTGGCTGATCTCCATCTTATCAATAAAATTTGAGCCCTTGTGCTTTTGTTTGTAATTCTTATTTGTTTTAGCTTTACAGAACGACATTTTAACATGATTAACGATTCTTGAAATAAAACAAAAATGAATTTACTTGTTAAAACTTTTTCTGCTTTAAAATAAAGATGGCAATTTCTTTTGACTGTTGAACATCAAAAGAGCATCAACCGCTTCTCCAGAAGTAAGCGAACTTCAAAGTGCAGAATCAAAGTACTCCTTCTACGCCTGTGCGCCTGAATGAAAGATCAACAATGTCGAATGCAACTATTCCATCTGACACGCTTCGGCCGAGTTCTCATCTCCTAAGCCCGATCAACATAGTTCCCAACATGGACTATCTCTCCTAAGCAAGGAGGAATTGCTATTCTGAACCAACGACACTTCTTCGCCCCGCGATGGCCGAGTATCCAGTCGTGTTCACCTGTCAGTTTGTATGTCGCGTCAGTTTTGTCAGCATATACATACATGCATCATGAATTATTGATTTACATTCTCATTCATATCGCATCACTATCACTCCAGTCGGTCTTATCCCTAGTGATAGCTGTCCTCTCGGTCGAGTTGTCAGTTCTTTCCTCGATTAAGAAATGTTATGTTTGAACGATCTCTCCTCCAGTTTATTTCTGGATTGAAGTTGGGTCCTTGACCACTTTGATAACTTGAACCTCTGAAATACCAGAGAACCTTTACCAAATGTCACTCTTCTCCATTGAAGATGATATCCTTGTTTTCCCAGATTAAAGAAAATCCCGAGAGAAAGCCTCCTAAGTCGGAGATTCGGTAATACGGCAGTTTTTCTCCGAAAGAACCGCTGATGAAAAGGTCATCGACACCTCAAAATTGGATCACAACATATGGCATTTCTCCGAGAAGATCTCTGAGAAAAGTATGATGTAAAGACCCCGAACGAAGGCAGTCTCTCAAGAGACTCGTTTTCCCCAGCTAGAGTCGGCAAATGGCGTCTCCAAACAGAGAAGTTTATGCACCTCTACAATTCAGACGACTGGGTTCCCCAGCAAGTCTGACATCAAAACTTTTTCCACTCAAATGGCATCTCCCCAGGAAAATTCGGCGAGAAGTTTGAGGAAAACCGCTACGAATAGCGTCCCTTGTCAATAAAGTTTATTGACAAAAGAAACTTAGACCAGTTCCTTGGTAGGAAACCAGGATCGAGGGGAAGTTTACATCAGAAACTAAGACCAGTTCCTTGGTAGGAATCCAGGATCGAGGGGAAGTTTACATCAGAAACTAAGACTAGTTCCTCGGTAGGAAACCAGGATCGAGGGGAAGTTTACATCAGAAACTGAGACCAGTTCCTTGGCTGGAAAGCAGGATCGAGGGGAAGTTTACCTTTTCTAAGCATCATTGCTTAGCGAAAGAAGATGAATGCGTGAATTACCATTCATAGACGCCATCAAAATTTCGAGTATTCCGATATTTAATCCTCTTGCACCCCGAATGCCCGAATACCTTCGTCATTCACACCTTCGTGTCCAAGAAGATTAAATAGGGGCATCTGTCATACCCCAAATTTTGACCACTAAGATTTCTCATCATTGTACAATTCATCATCACAATATGGATGAAGCATCATGCCTCATCAGTCTCCCCAAAGATGGGTGAGCATTCACTATAATCAGAATTAGGGTTTCAAGCCCTCTCAGAGCCTTAGACAAAGGATCAATCAAGGAATGACTTGATCTTCAACTTGTCTAGCCTCTAAAATATCCACAATGGATCAAAAGGACTTCCACTTCAAGGATCAAGCACAAGGTTGCTCCCTTCTGGGTGGATCAAGTCTCAAGATCGACAGTGTCACCAAATTAGGGTTTTGGTCGACCAGGGCCTCCAGATGGAAATCTTTTATCTGGGCACAAGCCAATGATCCAAAACATAACCTAATATACTCCATGTAACTTCATGGACCCAATCATCAAGTCAATTTTGCCTCAGGGGATGCATTCATCAAAAATCAGGAATTAGGGTTTCTTGACCTAATTCACCCCTAAGTTGACTTTTAGGGAAAATCATGAGCCAAGACCTCAAGAGAGGGTTTGAGGGTCTCTAATGAGCTATATTGATCCATTTGGAACAATGGATTAATCCAAGAAGCTTGAGCAACAAGTCTCAATTTCATCTGCACCACAATTAGAGTTTCGCGAGGAAAGTCAACTGTAACATTGATTTTTGACTAGGACATGCTCCCAAGCCCTAAGACATGATTCAATATACCCTATGACACCCATGGAACATGTCCATCAAGTTTGATTTAGGTCAAGGACATGATTTCCTGAAGAATTGTACAGTTTGGAATTCATCTGATAAAAAGTCAACTGTGCACAAAAGTCAACTTTGACGTTTTGAGATTTTTCACCAAAATGGATTTTTAACCCTAAAATGATGTTAATGTATGATTTGAATCATCATTCATCAAGAAAAATCAAAGAAAGTGGGATAACTTGTAAAAGGGGTAACCATAAAAACTTAGAAAAATTTCTAAGTTATGGGAAAAGTGACACTAATGTGCCAACTTTGAAGGACCATAACTCCTAAACCACAAGGGCATTGTTCCCCATTCAAGGCTTGATTTGTAGATCTCATTGCCCTCTACAAAAGCTTCATACTGACCTATGTCCAAATTCCTCATGGATTTTGAGTTATGGAGTGATCAAAATCAAGAAAAGTCACTTTGTTCCAACACTTAGTGAAAATTTCACTAAGTCAGATTTTACCTTACTTTTTGCCAAATGTAGGGGGATTTTTCACTTGGATTCAAAAGAGATCAAAACCAAACATGTTCAAACAGTTGTTGTATCATGTAAGGGCTTTCCAAAATGGCCAAGAACATTACCAAATTCAATTTGAGTCATGAGATATGACATTGGCAAGTTGCCTTGTTGAAATCTGTCAAGGCAAGGCAGATTTTGCATTTTTGGTCGATTTGCAAAAATCAGCCAAATCCAAATGCTCCTATCAACTTGGACACCTCTGAGGATTGGATCTAAATGGGACAATCACTGAGCCAAGCCTCCAAAGTCTTTGGAACAAGAAATAGCATGTTGAACCTAGAATGGCCAAAATAGGGACAAAACTCCAATTTTGGATTGGAGCATTCAATGGAAGCATCAAGGTGGCATGGACTGAGCCATTCTCAACTGAATTCAGTCAAGACTTATCCAAGACCAAGGGAACCACAGCCATGTGCCCTAACCTCTAGTCAATGGCTAGAGGAGACTTGCATTTCCATTGGCCAACATTGAACAAACACCTGCTGCAGTTGCCATTCACTGTGGATCCCAAAACAAACTTGCTCTACTATAAATAGAGCTCAATTGTGATCAGTTTGAGTACACCAAAGCCATCAAACAGATGCTTTCCTCAAAATCTCTTCTTTCACTCCAATTTTGCCTTCTAAGGCAAGTCACTATCGGGTTTTGAGTTCGAGAGCTTTTCCAATCAAACCAATCACACACACACCTCACATACATCATATAGAAGTGATCCAAACACTCACATAACATCTAGAACACATATTTCACAAAATCACCAGCCAATTGCTCAAGTTCTTGACAATTTTACAGTTGAGGTACCATCTTCAGCTCCAAACCATTTCAATCCATTCCAAGCATTCATACACACTCCATGGTACCTAGGGAAGCTATCCAGATCATTGGAACCTAGTTGTAACACCTCCAACACAAATCACGATCACCAGCTGCAAGTGGTAAGCATGAGCTCTTCTAACTCTATGATCCATGCATTTTTTGCTGCACAATAATTTGGCCATATGTTCATAATCATGCATGGAATGTTTTCCCTCAATTAATTGCATTGTTTGAATCGTGTATCAAAAATCCTAGCCTTCATGCAGAAATTAGGGTTCTTGAGGATTTTTCATGATTTCTTGTTATATGTTTAATTTAAATGAAATTAAATACCATAGACATGATCGTGAGGTTGAAACGAGTTGATTGGTACGCGGATTGCATGATATGATCAAGTATTCAGTGAGATTGGAGAGAAAATGCAAATATGGGCAAACCCAGAACACGCGCGTGTTCATGGGTGTTCTTGGCGCCATTTTTTGAATATTTGAATATTTGAATTTTGTGATTTTATTTAATTGATTCAAAACTTAATTTCTCTCTGAGTTTTAATGATTTTGAGTTGATTCTTTTTTTAATAATTCACAAAAATGTTAAAATATTTTATTTTCCCAAAAAATCCCAAAAATATTACTTATTTTATATAATTGATATTTTTGCAAAGAATTAATGTTTTAATTGTTTTTGACATTTAAAATATTTTTTCCACCTTGATTTTTCAACTTTTAATGTTTTATAATTATTTTGTAGGTCAATACTTAATTTTCGAAACATTAATCCAAGATCACAATTTGTTTTTCCTATGTTAAACAATTTTGATCATTTTAATTGAATTTGTATTCATTTAAAACACATTTTGAAAACAAATTAGGGTTTTTGGATTAATTCAACCCTCATAAATAATTTTCAAAACACTTTTGGGCCTCTAATAGAGTGTAAGACCCAATCCTTTTTTTGACCAAACCTATTTTTGGGCCTCAGTGTATTGTATAAGTCCCGATACCGTAAAAAACAAACGGCGCGATCGTCGCCAGTTTAAAAATAACCTTCTGGGCCTCTCCTTGAGCTATAAGACCCATTCAAAACTTTTGGGTCTCGAATAGAGTGTAAGACCCAACCCCCTTTTAACCAAAAACATTTTTGGGCCTCACTTATTGTATAAGTCCCTCTGCGTTAAAAGAAAACCTCGGCGCGATCGGCATTTTAAACGGAAAAATCAATTGGGCCTACCCTCGTGTTATAAGCCCCACTCTTTTTCTTTAAACCTTTTGGGCCTCTTGAGAGAGTGTAAGACCCATCCCTTTGTACAGAAAATCCTTTTGGGCCTCAGTCACTTGTATAAGTCCCTCTGTAGAAATTCAAACAGTGCGCTCACTGATAAAACCCTGGGCCTCTCCTTGAGCTGTAGGCCCCAAATATTTCTTTTTCAAAGCACTTTCTCCTTTGATTTTGAAATATACTGTTGTTTTCAATCTTTCTTTATTGAACAACTAACCAAACAGCATGGAAGCTCTACAACCGAGTAAGTGGTTATTGCTTTCATTTACCGCTTTCATATACATATAACTGTATTGTGGGGCTGTTTTACTGTAAGTCTTCTTTCATAAACTCATATCAACTGTGTAATACTAGTATAGATATTTAGAGTTTCCCCGACAACTACGTCTAGAACTAGGTGACGCCGTTTCGTTTATTCGTAGAAATAGACAACTAGATCCCCAATAGGATCACCAGATACAGTCTTCTCTTCGGCTGTCCTCATTAGAAATTGTCAAGAAACTCTACTCCCAGAGATGAATGTATTCTCCGTGAATGGCATCTTTGAGTTTCTTCCAAATTCTCGAACTTTCCTGACTTGATCTATTCCTTGTGAATAGCTTGCCTTGAATTTCTCGGGGTTTGGGGACCCACGGGCTTCTTAAAAGCATCGACCTCTTCTTGGGCATCATACAAGGACCTACAGGCTTCCTAAAAGCAACCCCGCCTCCTCTTGGGCTTAGTACAAGGACCCTACGGCTTCTTAGAAGTATTCACAGCCTGCTCTTAGGCTTCGTATAATGATCTCTTCCTCAGGGAATGATAGCCTCCTCTTGGGCTTCGTACAAGGACCGATCGACTTCTTAAAAGTTTCCAGCCTCCTCTTGGGCTTCGTATAAATTGTCCCGACGATCTCCTAGAGGTATAGGAACAGAACTTAGTCATCTGCATAGAACAGTCCTTTCATAGAGTCTACTACTGTTTCTCAAAGCATAGTACAAAAGATGAAACTCTAGACTTGGACAGTCTAATATCCTTAAGTCTCAAAGACATTCTCAAGTGACCCCTTCGTTAAATAGGAGGAAAACCCGTAGACTCGGACAATCTCAATACCCTTCGGATTTCCCAATTCCTTAAGGAACATGAATAGCCCGGATCCTCGAATCAAATCCTCGAGTACAGTGTTGCTCATATAAGAATTGATTTTCTCTTTAAATCAGTATATTGGACCTGTCACTTAACTGAAACGGTAACCATAGCCTCCTCTTAGGCTTTATATAATGATCCTTCTCCAGTCATACTAGCCTCTCTCTTGGGCTTTGTACAATGATCCTCCCCAGCGGAGTCAAACAACGTTTAGCCTCTCTCTCGGGCTTTGTACGAGACACATAAAGAGACTCCCTCATTGAGTCAATCACCCTTTCGCCTCCATCTCGGGCTTTATACGAGATACAAAAAGGTTCTTATTGAGCCAAACAAATTTTAGCCTCCATCTCGGGCTTTGTACGAGATACAAAAAACCCTCTTGTGGAGTCAAATAGCCTTCATCTCGGGCTTTATACGAGATACCAAAAGACTCCATCATCGAGTCAAAACCTTTTAGCCTCTCTCTCAGGCTTTGTACGAGACACATATTAGCCTCCTCTTAGGCTTTGTATAAGAAAACCACTGGTTGGTCCAATCAACCTTTTAGCATCAAAGTTGTGCCTCGTTCACAGTACACAAACATCAACAACTCTTTCCCCTTCATCTAATTGCTGTAAGCGGCAAGCCTCTGGATCATCTACATCCATGCCACTGTCCGTCTTTTAGTATGAGAAATTCCTAAGGAAAGATGGCATTGCTCTAAACTGAGTTAAAGTCTTCTCCTTCAGGTTAAAATCCCTTATAAAGGAAATTATGGCATTGCTAGGATCCGCGTATCCCGGTTAAAGTAATCCTCCTTTACAGTTAGTCACTCAACAGTTGTGACAAACAACCCTCTTTAGAGATGACAAATTCTCTCTAAAGTCAACACCCTTTTAGCTTCACATCTTGGGCTTTGAACAAGATACAAACTACCTTTAGCTTCACGTCTTGGGCTTTGAACAAGACACCAAAACAACCATTTCCTCCCATAGATTAGGAGGAACTACGAACGCTCTGATTTCCTTGTTTCGGTAAACGGGAATACGTAGGCATAAGATTGAAAGAAAAATCTTAGCGAGCACACTAAACAAAAACCCAAAAATCTCATACTCTCACATATCTATCAAGAAGCATCCGTCCTAACATCTAAACCTCCCACCACTTTTATAAACCCGATAGATACCCCGAATCTTTGTAGCATATGTAATTTAACAGACCGCTGTTTAAACTCAGTTTGTAAGAAGGGTTAATTTGAGACATCTATTTCCCTTCCTTCATCAGCTTTAATAGGATAAAAAATGAATCGAGCTGTAGACACCAAAGAGTGATAGCGCTTCGCAACCGCGTCCAAAATCGCTCGCTACACTAGGCATGAGTCAATGCCTCAATATTTGGTCCTATAAGCTCAAATGAATCTCAAGAGCCCATCCAAAGTGGCAAAATCACCTTGAGGGTCCATCTATCAAAAAATCAGGAATTAAGGTTTTGACCTAATTCAACCCTTGAGTTAACTTGTGAAGTAAGGCATGGCTTGAAGCTTCAAAATGAACTTCAAAAACCTCAAATACATCATATTGACATGATTACAAGATTTAATTAACTCAAAAAGCTCAAATCATAAGCCACAAGAACTCAAAACCATCTGATCACAAATTAGGGTTTCTGATGGAAAAAGTCAACCCTACCCTTGACTGTTGACCTACCCTTGACCTCAAACCTTGGGGAGGGGTCCAAGACATTCCTAAATACCCTTGGAGGCCATCCATGAAGTTTAATTGAGCCCAAGGATTGATTTCACAAAAGGATCGCAAAGTCAAAATTTCATCTGATGAAAAAGTCAGCTATACAAAAATCCAAGTTTGACTTTTTGGATTTTTGGTCAACCAAGGTTCCTTAACCCTAAAACAATGTTAATATGTGACTTGAATCATCATTCATCAAGAAAAATCAAAGAAAGTGAGTCAACTTGTAAAAGGGGTAACCATAAAAAACTTAGAATTTTTTCTAAGTTATGGAACAAAGTGGCTAGGGTACCAACTTCCAAGGACCATAACTTGAGATCCAAGCAACCATTTTGGGTGATCAAAAGCTGGATTTGTAGGTCTTGCTACACTCTACAAAAGCTTCAACTACATCAAACTCCAATTCCTCATGGATTTTAAGTTATGGAGTGATCAAAATGGCTAAAAAAATGAAAATTACATTTTTCTAACACCTAGTGAAATTTTCACTAAGTCAGAATCTGCCTTACTTTTTCCAAAATGTAGGGACATTTTTCACCTTGATCCAAGTCAAACCAGGTCTAGGGGTGAACATAGAAGTTAAAGTATACCATAAGGGCTTTCCAACAAGTACCAGATCATCTCCAAATTCAATTTGAGCAGGGAGATACAACCCTTGAAACATGGCATCATGAACTGGTTTTACAAAGCAGAATTGTGCACATTTGCTCGATTTGTCCAAATCTGATAACTCCAAACCTTGTCATCAATTTGGACACATCAGAGGATCAAATCCAAAGGGGATGATCTGATCTCCAAGCCTCACAAGTCCATGAATCTACATTAGGCTTGTCATCCCTAAAAAGGCTACAAAGATGCCAAGACTCCAATTTTCTTTCCGAGCATTCAATGGATACACCAAGGTGGCATGAACTGAGCCTATTCCAACTGAATTCAGTCAAGACTTATCTCTGAACCAAAACTACAAAGCCTGTGCCCTAATCTCAAGTCAATGGCTAGAGGAGACTTGAGATTCCTTTTGCATAACATTGGCCAAAGGCCTGCTACAGTTGCCATTCACTATTGCTTGCAAAACAAACTTGCTCTACTATAAATAGAGCTCATTTGTGCTCAATTTGAGTACACCAAAGCACTACAACACTTGCTTTCCTCAAAATCCCTTTCTCTAGGCCAAAATGCCTTCTTTTGCAAGGTATCTTTGAGTTTTTGAGTTAGAGAGAAATTCCATCACAGCTCATGATCCAAACACCTATAATATGATGTATCTAAGCTGTCCAAATGCAACACCCCCAATCTATACCCCCAAGATATTAAAGCGATAAAAAAATTCAAAATTTCATCAGAGTATATTTACACATTCACGGCATAGACTGGAGACGCCACATCAATTTGAAACAAACATACAACACCAACTCATAAAGATATGCAACAATTCAGGTAGTAATACACCCACAATTCAGAAACAGAATGAAAGCGGAAAATCCGTAACTGAATCTCATATATATATATATATCATAAAAGTGTATGTGTCATATACAACCATACATATACAATCCAAAAGATACATATACATAATACAAAATAATCACACTCGATCACCCCGACTACCCGGTGTCACATATTAGAGCCGACCGACAAAAGAATGAAGACCTAAGCTTCACAAAAAGACCTCCAGCAACTCTAATCTGCAATGCCTCATAGAGCATTATAAAACAGCAGAAGGGTGAGAAGCACAATCATAATACAGTTGCATATAATTATATATATTAACACAGAAATGCACAAGTAAAACATTCTCACCACAAATGCACCACAATGAAATACAACACGACACAGTACAATTCCCAGGTATCCAATACTAATGCACATCAGTCATACACAATACACTCATCATCAATACCATTATACATATTCCATCTCATCAATCACATTCACAAATCCATACACAATTAATCCATGATTTATGCAAATGCACGGAGACCGACACAACGACTCTATGCAATGCATATGCGGTACTGACTTCCAACATTTCTCATCACTAGTTCACTCAGGAACTCTGCTGGAACCATCGCTCGTTACTTAGTGTAACTCCCCATCGGGCATACGATGTTCCCCGTCGCTCACACCCCACACGGGCACACGACGTTTATGGATCGCTCACACCCCACACGGGCACACGACCCGATCGCTCACACCCCACATGGGAACACGATCGTCTATAATCATCGCTTTCGGCCCTCTTATTTTTAAGGCGCACGATCCGATCAGATCACTTTCAGTCCTCTTATTTTTAAGGCGCACGATGTTATAGCGGATTCCCTCTGGAATTAATCCGTCGCTCACGATGTCACAAGAATGCATATCATGATGCTTGGCATACAATGACTCATGACATTCAAATGCACACATACATGCAACCATAATCATGCATATATCATCAAATACCACACATAGCATTTTCTTGCCCTTAGGCCATAAATCATCATCACAACATATATCACGTGCATATTCATTTCACAACAGCACACAAGTCATACAATTCATATAACAAGCATGTTGCATAATAACACGTCAAATGAACATCATTAAAACAGTAAAAGTCAACAAACAACACATTCCAAATTCCCGACATAATTAAATCGGCCAACAACCTCAAAATCATTTTTATAAGAAAGAACATTTCAGTAGCTCTCTAACGGTACCACGAACGCCTCGATCCGAGTTACGGATCAAAAGTTATGAATTTTCAAAGAAAATAATTTATTGAGAAACAGCCAGATTCGCCTAGCGACTTAGGATTTTGCCTGGCGGATCCCCATTCGCCAGCACTTCGCCTGGCGAACTAGTGGCGAACCACAAAATTAGAAAAAACCCAAAAGTTACAGAAGCTACCCCAATTCTGTCTTTCCGATTTCGCCTGGCGACTTACGATTTCGCCTGGCGAATCCCCCTTCGCCAGCACTTCGCCTGGCGAATGAGTGGCGAGACTTAATTCGCCTGGCGAATCTCAAATTCGCCTGGCGAATCACACCAGAACCAGAAAAATTCTGTTACGGGTTACACTATTCCAAAACTCCCCAAAACCTCATTTTTCATTCCAAAACAATTCCAACAACAAAACAATTATCAACAATGACTCATAAACACATTGTGATCATACAACGCAAATTATATCGATTTCCGACCGCGAAAACATCGATTTCTACTCGTTTACCCGTTTTCGACCTAAAACCGAAAGCTATGGAAAAGGCAAGACAACATGCACACACACACACACATAATCATACACAATGATAAGATAATCGAGTTTCGCACCCTTACCCGATTAAATCGCGTGTAGAAAAGTCGGTTCCTAATCCACAAGTTTTTCCTCTTTTTCTTCTTCTCTTTCTCTTCTCCTTTTTCTTCTTCTCTTTTCTCTCTATTTTCCTTTCTTTTCTACTTTTCTCTCTTTCTATTTCTATTTCTATGAAAAATATAATATCTACCCGACAAAAGACCAAAATACCCCTACACTCAAATATCTCGCAAACGCTCCCAAAACGCGATAAAATATAATCACGATGAAAAATAACATATTTTCACATAAAAGTCAGAAATAAAATAATATAATAATAAAATAATCAAAACGACTCAATTAAATAAAACGGACAAAACTGACAAAACTGACTGGGGCGTTACAACTCTCCCCCATTTAGAAATTTTCGTCCTCGAAAATATTACCTGAGACGAACAACTCTGGATATGACTCCTGCATCTGACTCTCCAACTTCCAAGTCAAATTGCCCTCAGCAGCGCCTCCCCACGCTACCTTCACAAGTGCAATATCCTTGCCCCTTAACTTCTTCAACTCGCGATCCAAAATCCTAACCGGTAATGCCTCAACCGTAAGGTTCTCCCTTACCTCAACCTCATCCATCGGAATCACATGCGACGGATCCGGAATATACTTTCGAAGCTGTGAAACATGGAACACATCATGCAAATTCGACAGATTTGGCGGCAATGCCACCCGATAAGCCACAATACCCACTCTCGCAGATATCTGGTAAGGACCAATAAACCGAGAAGTAAGCTTCTTCGATTTCAATGCACGACCAACACCCGTTACCGGTGTAACTCTCAAAATACATGATCGCCCTCTTGAAACTCAAGATCTTTCCGTCTCCGATCATGATAACTCTTTTGCCTACTCTGAGAAGCCATCATTTTCTCACGAATAAGTTTCACCTTGTCCGTAGTCTGTTGAACCAACTCCGGTCCAACCACCGAACTCTCACCAGATTCGTGCTAACACAACGGTGTTCGACATCTTCGTCCATACAACGCTTCAAACGGTGCCATTCTAATACTTGAATGGAAACTATTATTATACGTGAATTCCACCAACGCAAGATAACTATCCCACGCACCACCTTGTTCAAGAACACAAGCCCGCAACAAATCTTCCAACGACTGAATCGTTCTCTCCGTCTGCGGATGATAAGCCGAGCTCAACCTCAATTTAGAATCCAAAGCCTTCTGTAAACTTTCCCAAAATCTCGAGGTAAACCTTGGATCTCGATCCGAAATAATACTTAACGGAACCCCATGCAACTTCACAATCACACTGATATAAATCTCAGTTAACCGCTCCAAAGAAAAACTAATGTCAATCAGAATGAAATGAGCCGATTTAGTCAGCCTATCTATAACCACCCAAATAGCATTATGCCCTCGCTGAGTATTCGGCAACCCCGTTACAAAATCCATAGAAATGTTATCCCATTTTCATTCCGGAATATCCAACAGTTGCAACAAACCACTAGGCCTCTGATGTTCCACTTTCGACTTCTGGCACGTCAAACAAGCATACACAAACTGAGCCACATCTCTTTTCAATCCAGACCACCAGAAAATCTTTTTCAAATCTTGGTACATCTTGTTCGCTCCCGGATGTATACTCAAATTACTCCGGTGTCCTTCTTCCAAAATCATCCGTTTCAAATCCGAATCGTCCGGAATATAAATTCGCCCACGGAACCTCAACACACCATTAACATCCACTTGAAAATCACTATTCGCATCTTTTCCGCCAACCAACATCAAATCCACCAATTTCACATCCAACTTCTGTCTCTCACTTACCGTCATCAGAAAATCATTAGTAACCTTCAACATACCCAGCCTCACACTATCCGACGTCACTTCACATACCAAACTCAAATCACTAAACGATTCCAAAAGCTCTCACTCCTTAACCATTAAAGCGGACATATGCAATGATTTCTGACTCAACGCATCGGCTACCACATTAGCTTTACCAGGATGGTAATTCAAGCCAAAGTCATAGTCCTTCAAAAATTCCAACCATCTCCGTTGCCTCATATTCAACGCCTTCTGATCAAACAGATATTTCAAACTTTTGTGATCACTAAAGACTTCAAACCTCGCACAAAAAAGATAATGCCTCCAAATTTTCAATACAAACACCACCGCCGCTAACTCCAAATCATGCGTAGGGTAATTCTTCTCATGCACTCTCAACTGCCTCGAAGCATACGCCACGACCTTACCGTCTTGCATTAGCACCCGACCTAGACCAATCAAAGACGCATCATAATACACCACAAACGGTTCAGTAGGATTTGGCAAAGTCAAAATCGGAGCTGTCGTCAATCTTCTCTTCAGCTCATTAAAACTTTCCTCACACCGAATATCCCAAATGAACGCTTGCCCTTTACAAGTCAACTGGGTCAAAGGAAGTGCTAGCTTAGAAAAACCTTCAATGAACCTTCGATAATATCCGACCAAACCCAAAAAGCTTCGAATTTCAGTAACAGATCTTGGATCCTCCCATTGTAGAACTGCTTCTACTTTAGATGGATCCACAGCAATACCATTACCTGAAATTACGTGTCCAAGAAAACTCACCTCCGACAACCAAAATTCACACTTGGACAATTTGGCAAAAAGCTTATTTTCCTTCAAAACCTGCAAAACAATACGCAAATGCTCCGCGTGCTCCTCCCGAGACTTAGAATAAATCAATATGTCATCAATAACCGCAACAACAAATCGATCCAAATGCTCGTGAAAAATACGATTCATGTACTCCATAAACACACCTGACGCATTAGAAACCCCGAACGGCATCACAGAATATTCATAATGACCGTAACGTGTCCTAAAAGCCGTCTTCTGAATATCTTCCTCTTTCATCCTAATCTGATGATACCCCGACCTCAAGTCAATCTTACTGAACACATAAGCACCAACCAACTGATCCATCAAATCATCAATTCTCAGAAGAGGATACTTATTCTTAATCGTCACCTTATTCAACTGGCGATAATTAATACACAATCGCATACTTCCATCTTTCTTTTTCACCAACAAAACTGGAGCACCCCAAGGCGACACACTTGGCCTCACAAACCTCTTTTCCAACAATTCATTCAATTGCTTCTTCAGTTCAACCAACTTAGATGTCGACATTCGATAAGGTTCCATAGAAACAGGTCTAGTACCAGGAACTAGATCTATCGAAAACTCCACCTCTCTCTCTGGCGGCAAGTCTGAAATATCCTCAGGAAACACTTCCGGAAAATCACACACAACAGGAAACACATCAAGTGAAACTTGACTATCCACAGGCAACGATGCAAACAACCCAAACAACTGAGCTTCATCCGCCAAAAGTTTCTTCAACTCTTTGGTAGATAAGAAACTCGAATCTTCGTCTTCCTCAAGAGAAGGAAACCTTACTAGCTTATGATAACAATCAATATGAACCCGATTGAATTGCAACCAATTCATTCCCAGAACCACATCTAACCCCTCCAATGGCAAACACACCAAATCCATCTCAAAGTCTTTACCATAAATGGTCAAAGGACAACTTAAACAAACCAAAGAAGTAGTTACTGACCCCATTGCTGGAGTATCAATAACCATCTCACAATCCATCAAAGACAACACAAGATTCAAACGCTTAGCGCACTCAGACAAAATAAACGAATGAGTCGCTTTAGTATCAATAATAGCAACTAAAGGCGTACTATTAATAAAACAAGTACCTCTGATCAGACAATCTGCATTAGTAGTCTGAGTCCCCGCCAATGCAAAAACTTTCCCACCAGATGGAACTTGCTTCGGTTTCGGACACTTCGTGCTAATATGACCAGGGTCAGCACAGTTGAAACACTTCGCCACATTCTTCCTTTTGCACTCAGCCGCTACATGTCCTACACCTTCACAATTAGAACACTTCCTCAAATCTTTCCTGCACTCAAACTGACGATGCCCCAAATCACCACACCTATAACACCTCAGAGGACCAGACATACCTCCACCACTTAACCTTCGATCAAAAGTACCCCTTTGTTTACCCTTATCAGCTGGTGTTACATACGGACCACCATGGAACTGTTGTTTCCCTTTCCTGTCACTCACACTCTTATAGTGAATGGAACAAGCCTTACTATCCTCTTCATAACTCCTACAACATTCCACCAAATCAGAAAACCTCCTTATCCTTTGATAACCGATTGCCTGCTTAATCTCAGGACGCAATCCGCTCTCATACTTCACACACTTAGAAAACTCCGCAGTCGCTTCAGCATAATGAGGATAAAACTGCACAAGCTCCACAAACTTAGCAGTATAATCAACAACAGACATATTACCTTGTTTCAATTCCAAGAACTCAATTTCCTTCTTTCCTCTTACATCTTCGGGGAAATACTTCCTCAGAAACTCCCGGCTAAACAATTCCCAAGTAACTTCTTCATCCCCAGCTTCCAACACCTGACGAGTACTAACCCACAAGTCATCCACTTCTTCCTGTAACATGTGAGTTCCCAGTCTCACCTTACTGTCCTCAGCACAATCCATAACTCGGAAAATCCTTTCAATCTCTTTCAACCAAATCTGTGCACCATCAGGATCATGTCTCCCTTTAAAGACAGGCGGTTTGTTCTTCCTGAACTCATCATTACCAGCAGCATTCGGTGCACCCTGCACAGCCCGAGCCATTGCTTGCATCGCAGCAGCCAAAGCAGCATCATTCCTACCAGCCATATTCTGTTCATTTCCAATAACAGAAACTATGGTTAAACAAACAGCTCACCCCGACGCCACACCGACAAGGACTGACACAACCAGACACGAATTGACACGGACTGGCTCTGATACCACTTAATGCAACACCCCCAAGCTATTAAAGCGATAAAAAAAATTCAAAATTTCATCAGAGTATATTTACACATTCACGGCATAGACTGGAGACGCCACATCAATTTCAAACAAACATACAACACCTGCTCATAAAGATATGCAACAATTCAGGTAGTAATACCCCCACAATTCAGAAACAGAATGAAAGCGGAAAATCCGTAACTAAATCTCATATATATATACATATATCATAAAAGTGTATGTGTCATATGCAACCATACATGTACAATCCAAAAGATACATATACATAATACAAAATAATCACACTCGATCACCCCGACTACCCGGTGTCACATATCAGAGCCGACCGACAAAAGAATGAAGACCTAAGCTTCACAAAAAGACCTCCAGCAACTCTAATCTGCAATGCCTCATAGAGCATTATAAAACAGCAGAAGGGTGAGAAGCACAATCATAATACAGTTGCATATAATTATATATATTAACACAGAAATGCACAAGTAAAACATTCTAACCACAAATGCACCACAATCAAATACAACACTACACAGTACAATTCCCAGGTATCCAATACTAATGCACATCAGTCGTACACAATACACTCATCATCAATACCATTATACATATTCCATCTCATCAATCACATTCACAATTCCATACACAATTAATCCATGATTTATGCAAATGCACAGAGACCGACACAACGACTCTATGCAATGCATATGCGGGTACCGACTTCCAACATTTCTCATCACTAGTTCACTCAGGAACTCTGCTGGAACTATCGCTCGTTACTTAGTGTAACTCCCCGTCGGGCATACGATGTTCCCCGTCGCTTACACCCCACACGGGCACACGACGTTTATGGATCGCTCACACCCCACACGGGCACACGACCCGATCGCTCACACCCCACATGGGCACACGATCGTCTATAATCATCGCTTTCAGTCCTCTTATTTTTAAGGCGCACGATGTTATAGTGGATTCCCTCTGGAATCAATCCGTCGCTCACGACGTCACAAGAATGCATATCATGATGCTTAGCATACAATGACTCGTGACATTCAAATGCACACATACATGTGTAGCGAGCGGTTTTGGACGTGGTTGCGAAGCACTACCGCTCTTTGGTATCTACAGCTCGATTCATTTTTTATCCTATTAAAGCTGATGAAGGAAGGGAAATAGATGTCTCCAATTAACCCTCCTTGCAAACTGAGGTTAAACAGTCAAAACTGGTGGTTTACAGATGCTACAAAGATTCGGGGTCTCTATTGGGTGTATTTTTTTAAAAGCGGTATTCGGTCGATTGGTGGAAGGTTAGGACGGATGTGTGGAAGTATGGGATTTTGGGTTTTTGTTTAGTGTGATCGCTAAGATCTTTTCTTTCGATCTTATGCCTACGTATTCCCGTTTACCGAAACAGGGAAATCAGAGCGTTCGTAGTTCCTCCTATTCTATGGGAGGAAATGGTGATTTGGTGTCTTGTTCAAAGCCCAAGACGTGAAGCGAAAGGTAGTTTGTATCTTGTTCAAAGCCCAAGATGTGAAGCTGAAAGGTAGTTTGTATCTTGTTCAAAGCCCAAGATGTGAAGCTGAAAGGTCTCAACTTTAGAGAGAATTTGTCATCTCTAAAGAGGGGTTTGTTTATCATAACCGTTTATAAGGGAGAATTACTTTAACCGGGATATGTGAATCCGGCAATGCCATAATTTCCTTTATAGGGGATTTCCAACCTAAAAGAGAAGACTTTAATTCAGTGTAGAGCAATGTTATCTTTCCTTAGGAATTTCTCATGCTAAAAGAGGGACAGTGGCATGGATGTAGATGATCCAGAGGCTTGCCGCTTACAGCTATTAGATGAAGGGGAAGGAGTTGTTGATGTTTGTGTACAGTGAACGAGGCACATCTTTGATGTTAAAAGGTTGATTGGATCAACCAGTGGTTTTTTTATACAAAGCCTAAGAGGAGGCTAATATGTGTCTTGTACAAAGCCCGAGAGAGAGGCTAAAAGGTTTTGACTCAACGAGGGAATCTTTTGGTATCTATTATAAAGCCCGAGATGGAGGCTATTTGACTCAACAAGAGAGTTTTTGTATCTCGTACAAAGCCCGAGATGGAGGCGAAAGGGGTGATTGACTCAACGAGGGAGTCTCTGGTATCTCGTACGAAGCCCGAGATGGAGGCTAAAATTGTTAGCTCCGCTGGGGAGAATCATTGTACAAAGCCCAAGAGGAGGCTATGGTTACTGTTTCAGTTGAGTGACAGGTCCAGTATGCTGATTTAAAGAGAAAATCAGTTCTTATATGAGTAATGTTTGCACTCAGGGATTTTGATTCGAGGATCAGGGATATTTCCTGTTCTTTAAGGAAGTGGGAAATCCGAAGGTTATTGAGGTTGTCCGAGTCCACGGGGTTCCTTCCTATTTTTGAAGGGGTCACTTGAGAATGTCTTTGAGACTCAAGGATGTTAGACTGTCCGTGTCTAGAGTTTCATCTTTTGTACTATGCTTTGAGAAACATGAGTAGACTCTTGGAAAGGACTGTTCTATGAAGATGACTAAGTTCTGTTCCTATACCTCTAGGAGGTCGTCGGGACAATTTGTACGAAGCCCAAGAGGAGGATGGGAACTTTTAAGAAGCCGAGTGGTCCTTGTATGAAGCCCAAGAGAAGGCTATCATTCCCGGAGGAAGAATCATTATACGAAGCCTAAGAGGAGGCTGTGAATACTTCTAAGAAGCCGACGGGTTCTTGTACAATGCCCAAGAGGAGGCGGGGATGCTTTTAGGAAGCCTGCGGGTCCTTGAACAATGCCCAAGAGGAGGTCGATGCTTTTAAGAAGTCGATGGGTCCCCAAACCCCGAGAAATTCAAGACAGGCCATTCACGAGGAATACATCAAGCCAGGAAAGTACGAGAATTTGGAAGAAACTCAAGAGATGCCATTCACGGAGAAAAGATCATCTCTGGGGAGTAGAGTTTCTTGACAAGTGCTTTTAAGAAGCCTGTGGGTCCCCACCCCCGAGAAGTTCAAGACATGCCATTCACCGAGAATAGATCACGCCAGGAAAGTCTGAGAATTTGGAAGAAACTCAAGAGATGCAATTCACGGAGAAGAGATCATCTCTGGGGAGTAGAGTTTCTTTGACAACTTCTACGATTGACAGTCTATGAAAGGGTTCACAGAGAATGATGTCTTTCATATCTCCATATTGTTTAACCCTAAGAGGAGGGAAGACTGTGTCTGGTAATCCTATGGGGATCTAGTTTTGACTATTTAAGAGTGATCAACGGGCTTAATGCTAGACGTAGTTGCCGGGGAAACTCTAAATATCTATACTATTATTACACAGTTGATATGACTTTATGAAAGAAGACTTACAGCGAAACAGCCCCACAATACAGTTATATGTATATGAAAGCGGTAAATGAAAGCATATAAACACTTACTCGGCTGTAGAGCTTCTATGTTGTTTGGTTAGTTGTTCAACAAAGAAATATTGAAAACAACAGTATATTCAAAATCAAAGGAGAAAATGCTTTGAAAAAGAAAGATTTGGGGCTTACAGCTCAAGGAGAGGCCCAGTGTTTTATCAGTGAGCGCATTGTTTGAATTTGTACATAGGGACTTATACAAGTGACTGTGGCCCAAAAATTGTTTTCTGTACAAAGGGATTTGGGTCTTACACTCTCTCAAGAGGCCCAAAAAGTTTTAAAGAAAAAGCGTGGGGCTTATAACACGAGGGTAGGCCCAGATGATTTTTCGTTTAAAATGGCGATCGCGCTGATATTTTCTTTTAACGCAAAGGGGCTTATACAATATCTGAGGCCCAAAGTTGTTTTTGGTTAAAAGGGGGTTGGGTCTTACACTCTAATAGAGGCCCAAAAGTTGTGAATGGGTCTTATAGCTCAAGGAGAGGCCCATATGGTTTATCTTTAAACTGGCGACGATCGTGCCGAATTTAAAAATGTACAGAGGGACTTATACAATAAGTGAGGCCCAAAATATTTCTGTACAAGTGGGTTGGGTCTTATACTCTAATAGAGGCCCAAAAAGTGTTTGAAAATGATTTGTGAGGGTTGAATTAATCAAAAACCCTAATTTATTTCTAAAATGTATTTTAATTGAATAAAAATTCAATTAAAATGATCAAAAATTGTTTAACATGTGGGAAACAAATTATGATCTTGGATTAATGCTTCAAAAATCAAGTATTAACCTACAAAATAATTAGAAGTCATTAATCTTTACAAAATCAAGAGGAAAAAAATATTTTAAATGTCAAAAACAATTAAAATATTAATTCTTTGCAAAAATATCAATTATATGAAATAAATAATATTTTTGGTATTTTTTGGGAAACTAAAATATTTTGACATTTTTGTGAATTATTAAAAAAAGATTCAACTCAAAATCATTAAAACTCAGAGAGAAATTAATTTTTGAATCAATTAAATAAAAATCACAAAATTCAAATATTCAAATGTTGGAAAATGGCGCCAAGAACAAGGGCAAGAACACGCGCGTGTTCTGAGTTTCCCAGATTTGCATTTTCTATCCAATCTCACTGAATACTTAATCATATCATGCAATCCACATACCAATTAACTCGTTTCAACCTCACGATCATGTCTATGACAATTAATTTCATTTAAATTAAACATAAAACAAGAAATCATGAACAATCCTCAAGAACCCTAGATTATATATGAAGGCTGGGATTTTTGATACACAATTCAAACAATGCAATTAATTGAGGGGAAACATTCCATGCATGATTATGAACATATGGCCAAATTATTGTGCAGCAAAAATTGCATGGATCATAGAGTTAGAAGAGCTCATGCTTACCACTTGCAGCTGGTGATCGTGATTTGTGTTGGAGGTGTTACAGATGAGTTGTGATGATCTGAACAGCTTCCCTACACCCTATGGAGTGTGTTTGAATGCTTGGACTTGATTGAAGTTGGCTGGATCACTTCATGGCATCTCAACTGCAACTTGGTTAAAACCTTGAGCAATTGATTGGTGATTCTGAGAAATCAGTGTTCTAGTTGTTGTTTAAGTGTTTGATCAGCTCATATGTGATGTATATGAGGTGTGTGTGTGATTGGTTTGATTGGAAAAGCTCTCAAACTCAAAACCCGATAGTGACTTGCCTTAGAAGGCAAAATTGGAGTGAAAGAAGAGATTTTGAGGAAAGCATCTGTTTGATGGCTTTGGTGTACTCAAACTGATCACAATTGAGCTCTATTTATAGTAGAGCAAGTTTGTTTTGCAAGGAATAGTGAATGGCAACTGCTGAGTAGGTTTGGCCGATGTTGGCAAATGAAAATCCAAGTCTCCTCTAGCCATTGACTAGAGGTTAGGGCACAGGCTGCTGGTTCCCTTGGTCTTGGATAAGTCATGACTGAATTCAGTTGCTAAGAGCTCAGTCCATGCCACCTTGATGCTTCCATTGAATGCTCCAATCCAAAATTGGAGTCTTGTCCCTATTTTGGCAATTCTAGGTTCAACATGCTATTTCTTGTTCCAAAGACTTTGGAGGCTTGGCTCAGTGATTGTCCCCTTTAGATTCAATCCTCAGATGTGTCCAAAGTGATGACAAGGCTTGGAATTGGCTGATTTTGGCAAATCGACCAAAAGTGCAAAAATCTGCCTTGCCTTGGCAGATTTCAGCAAGGCATCTTGCCAATGTCATGTCTCATACCTCAAATTGAATTTGGTAATGTTCTTGGCCATTTTGGAAAGCCCTTACATGATACAACAACTGCTTGAACATGTTTGGTTTTGATCTCTTTTTAATCCAAATGAAAAATCCCCCTACATTTGGAAAAAAGTAAAGGCAGATTCTGACTTAGTGAAATTTTAACTAAGTGTTGGAACAAAGTGACTTTTCTTGATTTTGATCACTCCATAACTCAAAATCCATGAGGAATTTGGACATAGGTCAGTATGAAGCTTTTGTAGAGGGAAATGTGATCTACAAATCAAGCTTTGAATGGGGAACAATGGCCTTGTGGTTTAGGAGTTATGGTCCTCCAAAGTTGGCACATTAGTGTCACTTTTTCCATAACTTAGAAATTTTTCTAAGTTTTTATGGTTACCCCTTTTACAAGTTATCCCACTTTCTTTGATTTTTCTTGAGGAATGATGATTCAAATCATACATTAACATCATTTTAGGGTTAAAAATCCATTTTGGTGAAAATCTCAAAAAGTCAAAGTTCACTTTTGTGCACAGTTGACTTTTTATCAGATGAATTCCAAACTGTGCAATTCTTCAGAAAATCATGTCCTTGACCTAAATCAAACTTAATGGACATGTTCCATGGGTGTCATAGGGTATATTGAATCATGTCTTAGGGTTTGGGAGCATGTCCTGGTCAAAAGTCAAAGTTACAGTTGACTTTCCTCGCGAAACCCTAAATGTGGTGCAGATGAAATTGAGACTTGTTGCTCAAGCTTCTTGGATTAATCCATTGTTGCAAATGGATCAATATAGTATGTTGAAGACCCTCAAATCCTCTCTTGAGATCTTGGCTCATGATTTGTCCCAAAAGTCAACTTAGGGGTGAATTAGGTCAAGAAACCCTAATTCCTAATTTTTTATTAATGCATCCCCTAAGGCAAAATTGACTTGATAATTGGGTCCATGAGGTCCCATGGAGTATATTAGGTTATGTTTTGGATCATTGGCTCATGCCCAGGGGAAAATTTCCATCTGGAGGCCCTGGTCGACCAAAACCCTAATTTGGTGACACTGGCCATCTTGAAGCTTGATCCACCTAGAAGGGAGCAACCTTGTGCTTAATCCTTGAAGTGGGAGTCTTCTTGATCCATTGTAGATTCTTGGGAGGTTAGACAAGTTGAAGATCATGTCATTTCTTGATTGATCCTTTGTCTAAGGCTCTGAGAGGGCTTAAAACCCTAGTTTTGATTGTAGTGAATGCTCAACAACCCTTAAGGCATTTGATGAGGCATGATGGTTCATCCATATTGTGATGATGATTTGCACAATGATGGGGAATCTTAGTGGTCAAAATTTCGGGTATGACAGATGCCCCTATTTAATCTTCTTGGACCCGAAGGTGTGAATGACGAAGGTATTCGGGCATTCAGGGTGCAAGAGGATTAAATATCGGAATACCCAAAATTTTGATGGCAGATCGCATTCATATTCTTTTTCTAAGCAATGATGCTTAGAAAAGGTAAACTTCCCCTTGATCTTGGTTTCCTACCAAGGAACTGGTCTTAGTTTCTGATTTAAACTTCCCCTCGATCCTGGTTTCCTACCAAGGAACTGGTCTTAGTTTCTGATGCGAACTTCCCCTCGATCCTGGTTTCCTACCAAGGAACTGGTCTAAGTTTCTGATTTAAACTTCCCCTTGATCCTGGTTTCCTACCAAGGAACTGGTCTTAGTTTCCGATGCGAACTTCCCCTCGATCCTGGTTTCCTACCAAGGAACTGGTCTAAGTTTCTGATTTAAACTTCCCCTCGATCCTGGTTTCCTACCAAGGAACTGGTCTCAGTTTCCTTTGTCAATAAACTTTATTGACAAGGGACGCTATTTGTAGCGGCTTTCCTCAAACTTCTCGCCGGATTTTCCTGGGGAGATGCCATTTGAGGGAAAAAAGAATGACGTCAGACTTGCTGGGGAACCCAGTCGTCTGAGCTGTAGAGGTTTACAAACTTCTCTGTTGGAGACGCCATTTGTTTTTACTGGGGAAGACGAGTCTTCTGAAAGACTGCCTTCGTTTGGGGTCTTACATCATACTTTGCTAGGGATCTTCTCGGAGAAATGCCATATGATGGGATCCAATTTGAGGTGCCGATGACCTTTTCATCAGCGGTCTTTCGGAGAAAGGCAGCTGTAATGCCAAATCTCTGCTTAGGAGGCTTTCTCTGGGGATTTTTCTTTAATCCGGGAAAGCAAGGAGATCATCTTCAATGGCGAAGAGTGACATTTGTAGAAAGCTTCTCTGGCTTTTTAGAGGTTCAAGTTATCAAAGTGGTCGAGTGCTGACTCTAATCCAGAGATACACTGGAGGCGAGATTGTTCAAACGCAGCATTTCGTGACGAGGCAAGAACTGACAACTCGATTGAGAAGACTGTTATCACTAGGGGACAAGACCGACTAGAGTGATAGTGATACAATATGAATATGAATGCAAATCAAATGCATGATGTATGTATATATGCTGACAAAACTGATGCGACATACAGACTGACGAGTGAACATGACTGGATACTCGGCCATCGCGGGGCGAAGAAGTACCGTTGGTCAAAAAAGTAGCAATTCTACCTTGCTTAGGAGAGATAGTCTCTGCGGGGAATACCGTTGATCGGGCTTAAGAGATAAGAACTCGGCCGAGGGTATCATATGGGAAAGCCGCATCTTATACAGTTGATCCTTCGTTCAAGCGTATTGGCCTAGAAGGAGTACTTTGATTCTGCGCTTTGAAATTCAAACGCCTTTGGAGACGCAATCGACGTTCTTCCGATGCTCAACAGTCAAAAATAATTGCCATCTTTAATTTAAAAGCAGAAAAAGTTTTAACAAGTAAATTCATTTTTGTTTCATTTCAAGAATCACTAATCATGTTAAAACGCCATTCTGTAAAGCTAAAACAAATAAGAATTACAAACAAAAGCACAAGGGCTCAAATTTTATTGATAAGATGGAGATCAGCCAAACGCGCGATTCCAAAGAGTATATACAAAGTTTGAAAATGGTAATTTACAGGGAAAAGGGCTACGTTGAAACATAACGACCACTATCCTTCTACCAACTTTGAATTCGGGACATCCTGAGCTTCTGTCGAAGATGACCGTGACTGGAGTTTTCCTCCGATGGATGGTGTAACTGCTGCTGAGGAACTTGCCTCTGTTGAACATAGTTACTTGCCATTATCCCTAATTTTTTCCTGGATTGTACTTTGATGTTTCCAACCCATCGGGATGATTTTTCCCATGTCTCTAACTTTTGCCTGGACCGCCCTTTCGGGTTTTCAATCCACCGAGACGTTTTTTTTTAGTTTAGTTTAGGCGAAGTATTTCTTGAATACATCAACATTTGTGGGGTAGGCAAATTCCTCTCCGTCCATGGTTGCAAGTCTCAAGGCACCACCTGAGAAAACTTTCGTGACCACATAGGGGCCATCATAATTTGGGGTCCATTTGCCTCGAGATTCAGTGAGAAACGATTGTATCTTATTGAGCACGAGGTCTCCTTTTCTGAAGACGCGAGTTCGGACCTTTTTGTCGAATGCCTTCTTCATTCTCTGCTGATACAACTGACCGTGGCATAGCGTCGTGATTGGCTTCTCTTCGATCAGGTTTAATTCATCGTGTCGACTTTGACACCATTCAGCTTCTGAAATCTTAGCTTCCATCAATACCTGGATTGATGGGATCTCTACTTCTATGGGGAGAACTGCCTTCATGCCATATACCAGAGAGAAAGGGGTTGCCCCTGTTGAAGTGCGGACAGATGTTCAATAACCGTGAAGAGCAAAGGGTAGCATCTCGTGCCAATCTTTATAGGTTACAACCATCTTTTGAATCATCCTCTTGATGTTCTTGTTAGCCGCTTCTACCGCTCCGTTCATCTTGGGTCGGTAGGGAGATGAGTTACGGTGTTCGATCTTGAACTCAACGCACAACTCCTTCATCATCTTGTTGTTCAAGTTAGATCCATTATCAGTAATGATCTGGCTTGGAACACCATAACGGCAGATGATATTGTTTTTGATAAATCGGACCACCACTTGTCGGGTTACATTAGCGTACGACGCTGCTTCGACCCACTTGGTGAAATAGTCAATGGCTACCAGGATGAACCGATGTCCGTTTGAAGCCTTAGGTTCGATTAAGCCAATCATTTTGATTCCCCATATGGAAAAAGGCCACGGGGAAGAAAGAACTTTGAGATGTGATGGCGGTACATGAATTTTGTCGGAGTATATCTGACACTTGTGACACCTCCTCATGTACTTGTAGCAGTCGGATTCCATGGTCAACCAGTAATACCCTACTCTTAGGATTTTTCTCGCCATTGTGTGTCCGTTGGAATGAGTGCCAAAGGATCCTTCATGAATTTCTTTCATAAGCATGTCTGCTTCTGGTCTGTCTACGCATCGGAGCAAGACCAAGTCAAAATTCCTCTTATAGAGTGTATCACCGCTCAAGAAGAAGTTTCCAGCCAGTCTCTTGAGGGTTTTTCTGTCCTTCCTTAGTGCCCCAGGTGGGTACTGTTGTTTCTGAAGGAAGCATTTGATATCGTGATACCAAGGTTTGTCGTCTATGACTGCTTCAATCGTGAAGATGTAAGCGGGCCTTTCAAGGCGCATTATGTCGATCTTAGGTAGGTCATTCCGTTGACCTACACTAATCATGGAAGAGAGAGTGGCTAAGGCATCAGCCATGTGATTCTCTCTATGAGGGACATGATGAAACTCGACTCTGTTAAAGAAGGGTAACAACCTTCTTGCATAGTCTTTGTAAGGAATCAGTCCTGATTGGTATGTGTTCCAATCTCCTTTTATCTGATTGATAACCAAGGCTGAATAGTCGTATACGTCCAAGTTTTTTATCCTTAAATCAATCGCTTCTTCGAGACCCATAATACAAGCTTCGTATTCGGCCTCGTTGTTCGTACATTTGAACGTAATTCTGGCAGTGAAAGGAATGTGGGTACCCTGAGGGGTAACAATGATTGCCCCCAATTCCATTTCCATAATGATTAACTGCTCCGTCAAAGATAAGTCCCCATTGGGAACCTGGTTCTGGCCCTTCACTGGGTAACGGTTCATCGTAATCTTTCATTTTTAGATACATGACATCTTCGTCTGGGAAGTCAAACCTGATTGGTTCTTGATCGTCAATCAGTTGATGAGCCAAATGATCGGCTAAAACACTCCCCTTAACGACTTTCTGAGCGTGGTACTCTATGTCATATTCTGATAATAACATCTGCCAACGGGCGATTCTTCCCGTGAGAGCAGGCTTTTCGAAGACATACTTGATTGGATCCATTTCGGAGATTAACCAAGTAGTGTGATGAATCATGTATTGGCGAAGACGTTTGGCTGCCCAAGCCAAAGCACAGTAAGTTTTCTCAAGCATCGTGTACCGAGTCTCGCAGTCGGTGAACTTCTTGCTTAGATAGTAAATGGCAGACTCCTTCCTTTTGGTTTCATCTTGTTGGCCAAGTACACATCCCATGGAGTCTTCCAAGACTGTGAGGTAGATGATCAATGGTCTTCCTTCCACTGGAGGCGGCGGATTCAACAGGTATTCCTTAATACTGTCGAAGGCAGTTTGGCAATCTTCTGACCAAACGCAATCCTGGTTCTTTTTGAGTAATTTGAAAATCGGTGCACACGTGGCGGTCATAAGGAATATGAATTTGGAGATGTAGTTCAAACGTCCCAAGAATCCTCTGACTTGTTTTTCAGTTTTTGGAGAAGGCATTTCTCGGATGGCCTTGACCTTGTCAGGATCAACCTCAATCCCTTTCTGGCTGACGATGAACCCTAAGAGTTTCCCCGAACGGACACCGAAGGTGCACTTGTTGGGATTCAAGCGGAGTTTGTATTTTCTCAAACGCTCGAATAGTTTTGACAGGTGGGTCACATGCTCCTCTTCCGTCTTAGCTTTTGCAATCATGTCATCGACATATACCTCTATCTCTTTGTGTATCATGTCATGAAATAGAGTAGTCATGGCCCTTTGATAGGTTGCCCCGACGTTCTTCAAGCCGAACGACATCACCTTGTAATAAAAGGTACCCCATGGGGTAATGAACAAAGTTTTCTCCATGTCTTTCGGCGCCATTTTGATATGGTTATAGCCCGAGAATCCATCCATGAAGGAGAAAACTTTGAACTTTGTTGTACTGTCAACCAACATGTCAATGTGTGGTAAAGGAAAGTCGTCCTTTGGACTTGCCTTGTTCAGATCTCTGTAGTCAACACATATTCTGACCTTTCCGTCCTTTTTGGGAACGGGTACAATGTTGGCTAACCATTGAGGATATTCTGATGTGGCGAGGAAACCCGCGTCAATCTATTTTTGTACTTCCTCTTTGATTTTGATGGCCATGTCTGGGTGAGTCCGTCTCAACCTTTGTTTTACTGGAGGACATTCTGACCTTAACGGTAAGTGATATTCCACGATGCTGGTATCCAACCCTGGCATATCCTAATAGGACCAAGCGAATACATCGGGGAATTCTTTGAGAAGCTTTATCAAACCCTCTCTGGCAGTTGGACTGAGCAGTGCCCCAATCCTGATTTCTTTTCTCTCTTCTTCCGAACCCAAGTTTACCGTTTCCAACGGCTCTTTGTGAGGTTCAATGGACCTTTCCTCCTGTCTGAGTAGTCGAGAGATCTCTTCTGGAATTTCGTTGTCAACTTCTTCTTCAGCCCCAAATACCGGGAGCCCAAAGTCGGGAGAAGGCATCGGATCGTATGTTTCAACTGGGTTTAAAACAAGAAATCTGCATGACGTGATGATTCGTGTTTAGAAGAGATAGAGAAAATGCGAGTGTGTGCAGTGTATTTATTTTACTGCTTGTTTTTATTTTTAATTGTTTTTTAGGATTACCATTTTCTGAAAAAGCAAAAAGAGAAAACATCAATTAATGCGAAAATTACAAAACGACATTATTTTATTAATAAACAAGTCGATCCTTGAAACTACAACCCTATAAAACAAAACTCTGTCGCTTTGGGCGAAGCGAAGAGGGAAATTTACAGAAAGCGAGCCTTATCAAAACATCAGTTTCACCTGGGCAGGGTGAAAGGTTAAAGATGGCAATTACTTAGATTGGCGAACAACCTTCGGAACATTGACAGCAACCCATTGGCGGCGAACTCCTCGGTGAATCACAAAGTCTGGCACCTTCCTTGATTTGTCTTCAGAAATAACGCTGATTTCTGGTGGAGCGGGATCATTGGAATCTGTCTCCCAGGCAGAGTTATCGTAGGAGAATTCCTCTGTTACATTTTGCATAGCATTTGTGCTCTCAGCTGTATCTCCCCATCCAGTTGGCTGGATGTCTTCGAGCCTGATACGAGAGCTTTCGGGAGCGGTGTATTTGACCATATAGTCGTACTTTCCACTCGGTTGTCCCAAAGTGTCCCACACTTCTTTCGAACTGGAGGAGTCATCTCTCTCGATGACGTTGACCTCGGGAAAAGCATAGTTGATGAATTCAAGTCCTGCAAATGTTGCAAATTCATCGTCGTGTTGAGTAGTTTCGGAATGACCTGAGTGTTGATCCCATGACATGGTGGGGACACAGGTATTCTGTTCAATGACGGTCAGCTGATTTTCATTGTTCGGCTGACTTTCTGGCCCCAAGTCTCCTGGGTAAGGTTGCCACATTGGCAGACCATCCATCGGGCCATAGTAATTGTGGTCAAAGTTGTCTTTCATCGGAGTGGCTTCCTCTAATGAATTTGGCGGAGCACGACATCCTTCTGGATCACAATCCCCGTATATCATGTTGATGTCTGAACTGGGTATAAATCTCGGACTCTCTGTAGGAAAGCAAAAAGGAGTTTGCGTTTCGTCCTGAGACATATAATCGTCCTCGTTAAGATAGGACTTCCACTCTTCCTCTGTGTCAGAGGGATCTTCCTCATTGATAGCATGGACTGCTTGAGGGACTGGGTGAAGAAAACCTCCACTGTGGAAGAAATCCTGAATGGGATGAAGACTTTCATCGTTAGCAGCTGTCCGGGTACAGGTTGCAAAAAAACCAAGACCCTTCTTTGTTTTATTGTCAATAGGAATGACAAGCTGTCCCCATCCGGTTGTATCGGTACTCTCGGCCGCTTTGATAGCATATTTGTATGAGGAAATCGAGGTTCCTCCTTGGGATTAATTGTCCTTGCCGACCGACAGCGCTTGGAACTACGTCCCAATAACCTCCTCGGGTTCTACACAAGTAGATGATGATAAGTTACTCACGAGCAAGGCCTGTTCTCCACAGACTGTGACAAGCCGATCGTTCTGAACGAACTTTAGCTTTTGGTGGAGGGTCGAAGTGACGCTCCAGCCTGATGTATCCAAGGTCTTCCTAATAAACAACTGTATGTTGCCCGGATGTCCATGACCTGGAAAGTGACTTGGAAAGTGTGAGGACCGATAGTTATGGGAAGATCAACTTCTCCGATAACTATTTTTCTGGATCCGTCGAACGCTTTGACGACGACCTCGTTGATTCTCATCGGAGGGCCTTTGAATGATAATTGCATTAAAGTGGACTTCGGCATAACATTCAGGGCTGACCCTGTGTCTACCAGTACGCTGGCTAAAGCATCGTCCTGGCAGTTAACTGTAATGTTGAGCGCCATGTTGTGACGGCGACCCTCTTCGGGTAATTCCTCATCACTAAATCCCAAATTATTGTAGGAAGTGATGTTAAAGACAATGCTATCGAACTGTCTGATTGTTACATCCTGTTCCACAAAGGCTTGCTCCAAGACTTTCTGTAGAGCCTCCCTGTGGGCTTCTGAACTAAGTAACAGTGATAATACCGAGATCTTTGAAGGAGTCTGTAACAGCTGATCCACAATGTTATATTCACTCCTTTGGATGAGCTTCAGCATGTCATCATTATTTTTCGAAAGGTCGGGATTACTGGATTGACCGACTAATGGATCGGGAGCTTCTGTCATAAGTTCCTTTTCCTTGTTAGGTTCTCCAACTCCTCGGTTGAAGATTCGACCACTCCGTGTTACACGACTGAGGTCTGCAATATTCACGATGGAGGGTAATGGAATTTCCTTTCCATTCTTGACTGTTGTTCCACCATATTTGTAAGGGATAGCCTTAGTTGATTCATACGGTAGTGGTCCCGGTAGATAGATGACTATGGGAACCTTCTGATTTTTCTGACCATCATAAGTAATCTCGATCCGTTCCCGGTTGGGAGCTCTAGATTCGTCCAGTAGAGGGATGATGGAAAAAACATCCCTGGTGTGGTGACGACCAGAGATTGTGACAACATCCTCGACTTGATTGGCAAGGTAGTTTGGCATCCAGTTGATGGGTCCAGAACCCGGATATGAGCGAATCTCTCCACGATCCACCTGACCTTGAAGAGCTGCTCTCACAAGGTAACACCCTTGGTTACTTTCCGAACAGACACTACAACGTTCATAGTTGTGTGGTGGCACCTAACCACGCCCACTTTGAATACAATGTAATCTCACTAGGTTAGCTTCCACAGATCGAACATCCTGACTTTGACGTCGAGTATGATTCCTGTTATTGATACTAATCTGCTGAGTATCTTCATCCATATAGATTGGCATCCACCAGTGATTTAACAAGTGCTGAAGTGCCTCCTGGACAAGGGTACAACCTCGATCGTTTTCGCAACCTGCTTTACAACTTTGATAGTCATGTGATATTAAGAATCCGAGTCGGACCTGCTCAGCCTGTAACTCTACCAGGTTGGTATTCATCACGCGAATATCGAAGATCGGAACCATGTTGATCTGATAAGGATTCCTATCATAGTAGTATTGGATCCATCCAAGATCCATCTGACGCTGGAGGGCCTCTTGTATGAAAGAGCATCCCTGTTTGTTTACCGAGCAAGTCAGACAGGAACTGTAATCGTGTCGTGGCAGATTATGATACTGGCTTTGCCTTGAATGCATCGCCACCAAGTTGACATTCATTGCACAGATGTCGTGGTTCTGAATGACGTTGGAGTTCGTATAGACCATGTTAACTTCACGAACTCGGTGCTCTTGGATCCATCCGAGATCCATCTGTTCCTGTAGAGCTGTTTGTACCACAGAACATCCTTGATTGTTTTTAGAGCAGACATCACACTGGTGATCATTATGAGGTGGCACATGGCCGTACCCACTCTGTCTACAATGCATCTTGACCAAATTGGTTTTCAACAAGAGTACATCGTGAATTTGATAAACGTTGTTAGACTCTCCCTCTATCAAATTGACTGGAGCTTTCTCAAGTTGAGGCAGCGGGTTTGTGAGAACATTGGGATTCGTATCTTTGAAAGATAAGAGCCTGCTCCTAACAAGCTTTTTCACGTCGGATTTGAAATTGAGACAATTCTCTATATTATGCCCTGATCCTCCTTGATGATAAGGGCATGTTTGATCCACCTTAAACCAAAAAGGCAGATTTTCCGGTACTGTAAGAGGAGACTTAGTCTGGATGTGCCCCTTAGCCAGTAGTAACGGAAATAGTTCTGTGTACAACATGGGTATAGGATCAAACCCTGATGGTCGTGTTGTACGGTTGTTGTTATATGGAGGACGAGCCTGCTGAAGAGGCTGTTGTGTCCTTTGCTGATTAGGTTGGCTCTGCGCAACCTGAGGTTGATACGTAGGAATAGGCACAGGGCTGATAGCAGGAATTACAACTGCTACTGGTTGATAACGTCGCCTTTGCTTTCCGAGAGAGATATTCCCAATATCCTGCTCTTTTTTCTTAGGGAGAGCACTACCGTATCGTTTTGTACTGCTTGATGGTCCAGCGTCTTTCGCCAAACGTCCTTCTCGGACGGCTTCCTCAAGACGAACTCCCATGTCCACCATCTCGGTGAAATCACTGGGCGCACTGGCAACCATTCTGTCATAGTAAAATGAGCTTAAGGTCTTTAAGAAGATCTTTGTCATCTCTTTTTCCTCAAGAGGTGGACAAATCTGAGCGGCAATTTCACGCCATCTCTGAGCGTACTCCTTATAGGTTTCCTTGTCCTTTTGCGACATTGATCTGAGTTGATCTCTGTCCGGTGCCATGTCCAAATTGTATTTGTATTGTTGGACGAAGGCAGTACCAAGATCTCTAAATGTGCTAATCGTAGCATGGTTTAAACCCATGTACCATTTGAGTGCGGCACCGGTTAAACTATCCTGAAAGTAATGAATCAGTAGGTCCTGATTCTCCGTCTGAGCTGACATTCGCCGAGCGTACATCACCAGATGGCTCTGAGGGCAAGAGTTACCCTTGTACTTTTCAAAGTCGGGCACTTGAAATTTGTGCGGAACTTTCACATTGGGGACCAGACAAAGGTCTGCGGCGTCCTTTCCAAATAGATCCTGACCGCGGATGGCTTGCAGTTTTTCTGCATTTCCAGGAACTGTTCCTGGAATTCATCCATTCTATCGAACATAGTTTCCTTCTTATCAGAAGGGATCGGTGGAATCTGTCCTTCCGGGACAGTGTGTACCACAGGGGGTGGTACCATGACTACGGCAGTGAATTTTGGCGTTTCCCGAAGTTTGTAACCTTCAGGAGTCTTCAGTATGCCCCTGGCATCTTCGCTTTCCCGAAGTTTGTAACCTTCAGGCCCAGTGGCTTCTGTTATGATTCCCTGATCTTCAGTGATCGGCGGAACATATCCTTCCGGGATATAGTTAACAGGCATGCCCCAGGGACGATCTTTCGGCATCTGATACCTAGGATCAAACTTCTCCACTATGGGCGCTGAGGTGATCTTTGAGATCACAGTCCTTTGTACCTGAGCTTCTGCCATGGCTTGCATGTTTTTACGAAGCTTTCTCATATCCTCTCTCAGAGCGTCGATCTCTTCTTTTAACTCTCTGTTCTCTTCCTCAAGATCATCCATCTTTTTCTGACGATTGGCCCGAGTATTGTACGAATGAGTCAATTTGACTCTAGAACCGAGACACAAACGTGAGATTCGTAGGTAAGAAGAATACGCGATGTGAGAATGATGAATGCAATGATTATATTAATTGTTTTTTTGGTTTAATCAAGATAAACTTCGACAATTAGATTGCAAATATCAAACAGTGGGGAAACCCCTTTTTATTGAAATTCAAAGGATTGCGGAAACGGAAATACAGTAGATTACAAAGTGCAGAAACAGAAACCTAAGCTAATGGGTCCCGAGAGAACTCGGGTGCTGATTCTGGTATCTTCCTTTTCTTTGACCGGGGTTCTTGAGCCGTTGTCGGGTTGTCATTCCTTTGCCAGGTGAAAGGAGCGAGCAAATTCCTTTGGTCATCCTGATTTTCTACAGCATGTTGCTCCAAAATCTCGATCAGAGCATCCTTATCTTTCAGCAGTTGCTGTATTTTGATGCACTCCACGTTGAGGGTACGGTACTTGTTCTTCCAAGACCTCTTCTCCCGTTGAACTTTGTTGAGAGTAACCTGAAGCTTTTCAGTTTCCGTCATGATGTACATGACAGATTCCCTCGGCGGAAGAATTCCGTAACGAGGATAAGGCATCTTTAGCTTGAGAGCTCTAGGTTGTACCCAGTGGAGATAAGGCTCCACCGAGACACAGTCCGGTTTTCCTAGAGACTTCCGTCCTTTCTTATGAACATGTTTCCAAGCGTGCACTATTTCCGTCTTTAGTGCTCTGTCACTTTCTCCTTCCTTGAAGAAAAGACCTTCCAGATGAACATTCCGGGGAACATGTCTCATCGGGTATCCAAACTGACGGCGAACCAATATCGGATGATAGTTGATTCCTCCCTTAGTTCCTATAAGGGGTACGTTGGGGAAGATTCCACAACGGTCAATGATCCTGATTCCATCATAAATCCTATTACACCAATCTATGTCAGAGTTGGTGAGAGACATGATCTTCTGCGACCAGCGCAAGGCACTCTTATGATCCCAGAAAGCAGCAGACTTAGGTAAATGGGAGATAAACCATTTATAAAGCAGAGGTACACAGCATGTGATCTCCCCTCCACTGTACAAATTCCCTAAGTGTACAGAATGATATGCATCTGCGAGCAAAGTCGGTACAGGGTTTCCAATGAGAAAAACCTTAATGGAGTTGATATCGACGAAGTTATTAATGTTGGGCAACAAAAATAACCCGTAGGTGAGTAAAACAAAGATGCTCTCGAAAGCAGTCACGTTCCCGATACTGGCAAAGTACAGGGCTTTCTTTATCAAGAACTGAGCAGGCAAACCTTGTATGCCACCCTTAGTGGTCATGTGAGTCCTGACCTCAGACTCGTCCAAATGAATTGCTCTTGCAATGGTCTGATTCTTTGGAATTTCCTCCAGTCTAGAAAATGGAGCTCGATCAGTGATATGTGAATTGATTAGATGAGAATATTCCTCCAACGTTGGTGCTAGCTGGTAATCCAGGAATGTAAAGCAGTGATAAACCGGATCGTAGAATTGAACGAGCGTGTCAATGATTCCCTCAATCACATGGACCCTTAACAGAGGGAGCAGACCTCCGTACTTGGCTCTGAAAGCCTCTTGGTTTGTGATCATCCTCTCCAACCCTCTTAAATCCTCTAGTTTTGGAATCCTGAAGGTGTACTTATGAGTTCTCCTTCTACCGAAATCCATTAGCGCAATCCTTTTCTCTGATATTTGCAATCACAGTCTTAGTTTTAATTTGAAAAACAGAGAGACTAGAAGAGAAATTTTTTGAATGTTTTAATGTTTTTTAAATGAATGCATGAATGTATCACACAAAAACATAGAAAAAACATGGGGTCAAATTGTCGTTGTCATGAAGTCAAGGCTCTACCTATCCCCAAAGGTTTATACTAGGGTGATTTTTGTACCTGTACTCAAAATCATCAGCTCCTCCCAGGATAACAAACAGCAAGCGGATCGCCAGCGAGCTGTATGAAATCTTAGAGTAAATGCTATTCACCGAGAATAGATCATCAGCCTCAAATGAGGGTAGTATCGCGTGACAACTATTTCCAATAGTTTCCGCACTACAAAAGGGTTGGCTCCTCAGCTTCTCAGACGTCACTATCGGCCCATTGCCTATGAGAGGGAATGGGTTGCATTGGGAAACCTCCACTGAGGTTGATGGTCGACCTCGTCACCATCACTTATCTTAAGTGTATACTCAATCTTTCCACATGCGGCATCACACGCATTCCCATTAGCAGAAAAATAAACACATATATCAATTAGGAAAAGCAGTATATATATTTGTCATAATGTCCTAGACCTTTTAAAAAGCTACGAATCTTAAGTTCCTGACAGAAAATGGGTTCCTCGGTGGAAGTCCCAATCTGTGGTTAGAAGTGCCCCTACGGTGGGTGCCACTTTTAAAGTTTCCACCTAAGAGATGGGAAGAGAACAAGATCTCGCTACAAAGGTGAGATAGATCCTAATGACAGCTCCCCAGCAGAGTCGCCATTTTTCTGTGGAAAATGGGGACGATGCCCTAAAAATCACTCTATGAGACTCCCCAACAGAGTCGCCATTTTTCTGTAGCAAGCGGTTTTGGACGTGGTTGCAAAGCACTACCGCTCTTTAGTATCTACAGCTCGATTCATTTTTTATCCTATTAAAGCTGATGAAGGAAGGGAAATAGATGTCTCCAATTAACCCTGCTTGCAAACTGAGGTTAAAGAGTCAAAACTGTTGGTTTACAAATGCTACAAAGATTCGGGGTCTCTATTGGGTGTATTTTTTTAAAAGTGGTATTCGGTCGATTGGTTGAAGGTTAGGACGGATGTGTGGAAGTATGGGATTTTGGGTTTTTGTTTAGTGTGCTCGCTAAGATATTTTCTTTCGATCTTATGCCTACGTATTCCCGTTTACCAAAACAGGGAAATCAGAGCGTTCGTAGTTCCTCCTATTCTATGGGAGGAAATGGTGATTTGGTGTCTTGTTCAAAGCCCAAGACGTGAAGCGAAAGGTAGTTTGTATCTTGTTCAAAGCCCAAGATGTGAAGCTGAAAGGTAGTTTGTATCTTGTTCAAAGCCCAAGATGTGAAGCTGAAAGGTCTCAACTTTAGAGAGAATTTGTCATCTCTAAAGAGGGGTTTGTTTGTCATAACCGTTTATAAGGGAGAATTACTTTAACCGGGATATGTGAATCCAGTAATGCCATAATTTCCTTTATAGGGGATTTCCAACCTAAAGGAGAAGACTTTAACTCAGTGTAGAGCAATGCTATCTTTCCTTAGGAATTTCTCATGCTAAAAGAGGGATAGTGGCATGGATGTAGATGATCCAGAGGCTTGCCGCTTACAGCAATTAGATGAAGGGGAAGGAGTTATTGATGTTTGTGTACTGTGAATGAGGCACAACTTTGATGCTAAAAGGTTGATTGGATCAACCAGTGGTTTTCTTATACAAAGCCTAAGAGGAGGCTAATATGTGTCTCGTACAAAGCCCGAGAGAGAGGCTAAAAGGTTTTGACTCAACGAGGGAATCTTTTGGTATCTTATAAAGCCCGAGATGGAGGCTATTTGACTCAACAAGAGAGTTTTTGTATCTCGTACAAAGCCCGAGATGGAGGCGAAAGGGGTGATTGACTCAACGAGGGACTCTCTGGTATCTCGTACGAAGCCCGAGATGGAGACTAAAATTGTTAGCTCCGCTGGGGAGAATCATTGTACAAAGCCCAAGAGGAGGCTATGGTTACTGTTTCAGTTGAGTGACAGGTCCAATATGCTAATTTTAAGAGAAAATCAGTTCTTATATGAGTAATGTTTGCACTCAGGGATTTTGATTCGAGGATCAGGGATATTTCCTGTTCTTTAAGGAAGTGGGAAATCCGAAGGGTATTGAGGTTGTCCGAGTCCATGGGGTTCCTTCCTATTTTTGAAGGGGTCACTTGAGAATGTCTTTGAGACTCAAGGATGGTAGACTGTCCGTGTCTAGAGTTTCATCTTTTGTACTATGCTTTGAGAAACAGTAGTAGACTCTTGGAAAGGACTGTTCTATGAAGATGACTAAGTTCTGTTCCTATACCTCTAGGAGGTCGTCGGGACAATTTGTACGAAGCCCAAGAGGAGGCTGGAAACTTTTAAGAAGCCGAGTGGTCCTTGTATGAAGCCCAAGAGAAGGCTATCATTCCTGGAGGAAGAATCATTATACGAAGCCTAAGAGGAGGTTGTGAATACTTCTAAGAAGTTGACGGGTCCTTGTACAATGCCCAAGAGGAGGCAGGGATGCTTTTAGGAAGCCTACGGGTCCTTGAACAATGCCCAAGAGGAGGTCGATGCTTTTAAGAAGTCGATGGGTCCCCAAACCCCGAGAAATTCAAGACAGACCATTCACGAGGAATAGATCAAGCCAGGAAAGTCCGAGAATTTGGAAGAAACTCAAGAGATGGCATTCACGGAGAAAAGATCATCTCTGGGGAGTAGAGTTTCTTGACAAGTGCTTTTAAGAAGCCTGTGGGTCCCCAAACCCCGAGAAGTTCAAGACATGACATTCACTGAGAATAGATCAAGCCAGGAAAGTCCGAGAATTTGGAAGAAACTCAAGAGATGCAATTCACGGAGAAGAGATCATCTATGGGGAGTAGAGTTTCTTTGACAACTTCTACGAGTGACAGTCTATGAAAGGGTTCACAGAGAATGCTGCCTTTCATATCTCCATATTGTTTAACCCCAAGAGGAGGGAAGACTGTGTCTGGTAATCCTATGGGGATCTAGTTTTGACTATTTAAGAGTGATCAACGGGCTTAATGCTAGACGTAGTTGTTGGGGAAACTCTAAATATCTATACTATTATTACACAGTTGATATGAGTTTATGAAAGAAGACTTACAGCGAAATAGGCCCACAATACATTTATATGTATATGAAAGCGGTAAATGAAAGCATATAAACACTTACTCGGTTGTAGAGCTTCCATGCTGTTTGGTTAGTTGTCCAACAAAGAAATATTGGAAACAACAGTATATTCAAAATCAAAGGAGAAAGTGCTTTGAAAAAGAAAGATTTGGGGCTTACAGCTCAAGGAGAGGCCCAGGGTTTTATCAGTGAGCGCACTGTTTGAATTTGTACAGAGGGACTTATACAAGTGACTGTGGCCCAAAAATTGTTTTCTGTACAAAGGGATTTGGGTCTTACACTCTCTCAAGAGGCCCAAAAAGTTTTAAAGAAAAAGCGTGGGGCTTATAACACGAGGGTAGGCCCAGATGATTTTTCGTTTAAAATGGCGATCGCGCCGAGATTTTCTTTTAATGCAAAGGGGCTTATACAATATCTGAGGCCCAAAGTTGTTTTTGGTTAAAAGGGGGTTGGGTCTTACACTCTAATAGAGGCCCAAAAGTTGTGAATGAGTCTTATAGCTCAAGGAGAGGCCCAGATAGTTTATCTTTAAACTGGCGATGATCGTGCCGAATTTAAAAATGTACAGAGGGACTTATACAATAAGTGAGGCCCAAAATATTTCTGTACAAGTGGGTTGGGTCTTACACTCTAATAGAGGCCCAAAAAGTGTTTGAAAATGATTTGTGAGGGTTGAATTAATCAAAAACCCTAATTTATTTCCAAAATGTATTTTAATTGAATAAAAATTCAATTAAAATGATCAAAAATTGTTTAACATGTGGGAAACAAATTATGATCTTGGATTAATGCTTCAAAAATCAAGTATTAACCACCAAAACAATTAGAAGTCATTAATCTTTACAAAATCAAGAGGAAAAAATATTTTAAATGTCAAAAACAATTAAAATATTAATTCTTTGCAAAAATATCAATTATATGATATAAATAATATTTTTGGGATTTTTTGGGAAAATAAAATAATTTGACATTTTTGTGAATTATTAAAAAAAGAATAAACTCAAAATCATTAAAACTCAGAGAGAAATTAGCTTTTGAATCAATTAAATAAAAATCACAAAATTCAAATATTTAAATGTTGGAAAATGGCGCCAAGAACAAGGGCAAGAACACGCGCGTGTTCTGAGTTTCCCAGATTTGCATTTTCTATCCAATCTCACTGAATACTTAATCATATCATGCAATCCACATACCAATTAACTCGTTTCAACCTCACGATCATGTCTATGACAATTAATTTCATTTAAATTAAACATAAAACAAGAAATCATGAACAATCCTCAAGAACCCTAGATTCTGCATGAAGGCTGGGATTTTTGATACACGATTCAAACAATGCAATTAATTGAGGGGAAACATTCCATGCATGATTATGAACATATGGCCAAATTATTGTGCAGCAAAAATTGCATGGATCATAGAGTTAGAAGAGCTCATGCTTACCACTTGCAGCTGGTGATCGTGATTTGTGTTGGAGGTGTTACAGATGAGTTGTGATGATCTGAACAACTTCCCTACACCCTATGGAGTGTGTTTGAATGCTTGGACTTTATTGAAGTTGGTTGGATCACTTCATGGCATCTCAACTGCAACTTGGTTAAAACCTTGAGCAATTGATTGGTGATTCTGAGAAATCAGTGATCCAGTTGTTGTTTAAGTGTTTGATCAGCTCATATGTGATGTATATGAGGTGTGTGTGTGATTGGTTTGATTGGAAAAGCTCTCAAACTCAAAACCCGATAGTGACTTGCCTTAGAAGGCAAAATTGGAGTGAAAGAATAGATTTTGAGGAAAGCATCTATTTGATGGCTTTGGTGTACTCAAACTGATCACAATTGAGCTCTATTTATAGTAGAGCAAGTTTGTTTTGCAAGGAATAGTGAATGGCAACTGCTAAGTAGGTTTGGCCAATGTTGGCAAATGAAAATCCAAGTCTCCTCTAGCCATTGACTAGAGGTTAGGGCACAGGCTGCTGGTTCCCTTGGTCTTGGATAAGTCTTGACTGAATTCAGTTGCTAAGAGCTCAGTCCATGCCACCTTGATGCTTCCATTGAATGCTCCAATCCAAAATTGGAGTCTTGTCCCTATTTTGGCAATTCTAGGTTCAACATGCTATTTCTTGTTCCAAAGACTTTGGAGACTTGGCTCAGTGATTGCCCCCTTTAGATTCAATCCTCAGATGTGTCCAAAGTGATGACAAGGCTTGGAATTGGCTGATTTTGGCAAATCGACCAAAAGTGCAAAAATCTGCCTTGCCTTGGCAGATTTCAGCAAGGCATCTTGCCAATGTCATATCTCATACCTCAAATTGAATTTGGTAATGTTCTTGGCCATTTTGTAAAGCCCTTACATGATACAACAACTATTTGAACATGTTTGGTTTTGATCTCTTTTGAATCCAAGTGATAAATCCCCCTACATTTGGAAAAAAGTAAAGGCAGATTCTGACTTAGTGAAATTTTCACCAAGTGTTGGAACAAAGTGACTTTTCTTGATTTTGATCACTCCATAACTCAAAATCCATGAGGAATTTGGACATAGGTCAGTATGAAGCTTTTGTAGAGGGCAATGTGATCTACAAATCAAGCTTTGAATGGGGAACAATGGCCTTGTGGTTTAGGAGTTATGGTCCTCCAAAGTTGGCACGTTAGTGTCACTTTTTCCATAACTTAGAATTTTTTCTAAGTTTTTATGGTTACCCCTTTTACAAGTTATCCCACTTTCTTTGATTTTTCTTGATGAATGATGATTCAAATCATACATTAACATCATTTTAGGGTTAAAAATTCATTTTGGTGAAAAATCTCAAAAAGTCAAAGTTGACTTTTGTGCACAGTTGACTTTTTATCAGATGAATTCCAAACTGTGCAATTCTTCAGGAAATCATGTCCTTGACCTAAATCAAACTTGATGGACATGTTCCATGGGTGTCATAGGGTATATTGAATCATGTCTTAGGGTTTGGGAGCATGTCCTAGTCAAAAGTCAAAGTTACAGTTGACTTTCCTCGCGAAACTCTAATTGTGGTGCAGATGAAATTGAGACTTGTTGCTCAAGCTTCTTGGATTAATCCATTGTTGTAAATGGATCAATATAGTATGTTGAAGACCCTCAAATCCTCTCTTGAGGTCTTGGCTCATGATTTGTCCCAAAAGTCAACTTAGGGGTGAATTAGGTCAAGAAACCCGTATTCCTGATTTTTGATGAATGCATCCCCTAAGGAAAAATTGACTTGATAATTGGGTCCATGAGGTCCCATGGAGTATATTAGGTTATGTTTTGGATCATTGGATCATGCCCAGAGTGAAATTTCCATCTGGAGGCCTTGGTCGACCAAAACCCTAATTTGGTGACACTGGCGATCTTGAAGCTTGATCCACCTAGAAGGGAGCAACGTTGTGCTTAATCCTTGAAGTGGGAGTCCTCTTGATCCATTGTAGATTCTTGGGAGGTTAGACAAGTTGAAGATCATGTCATTTCTTGATTGATCCTTTGTCTAAGGCTCTGAGAGGGCTTAAAACCCTAGTTTTGATTGTAGTGAATGCTCAACAACCCTTGAGGCATTTGATGAGGCATGATGGTTCATCCATATTGTGATGATGATTTGCACAATGATGGGGAATCTTAGTGGTCAAAATTTGGGGTATGACAACATGCAACCATAATCATGCATATATCATCAAATACCACACATAGCATTTTCTTGCCCTTAGGCCATAAATCATCATCACAACATATATCACGTGAGTCATACCCCAAATTTTGACCACTTAGATTTCCCATCATTGTGCAAATCATCATCACAATATGGAGGAACCATCATACTTCATCAGTCTCCCCAAAGATGGGTGAGCATCTACTACAATCAAAATTAGGGTTTCAAGCCCTCTCAGAGCCTTAGACAAAGGATAAATCAAGGAATGACATGATCTTCAACTTGTCTAACCTCTCAAACATTCACAATGGATCAAAAGGACTCCCACTTCAAGGATCAAGCACAGGGCTTCTCCCTTCTAGGTGGATCAAGTCTCAAGATCGACAGTGTCACCAAATTAGGGTTTGGGTCGACCAGGGCCTCCAAATGGAAATTTTTCATCTGGGAACAAGCCAATGATCCAATACATAACCTAATATACTTCATGGGACCTCATGCACCCAATCATCAAGTCAATTTTGCCTCAGGGGATGCATTCATCAAAAATCAGGAATTAGGGTTTCTTGACCTAATTCACCCCTAAGTTGACTTTTAGGGCAAATCATGAGCCAAGACCTCAAGAGAGGGTTTGAGGGTCTCTAATGAACTATATTGATCCATTTGGAATAATGGATTAATCCAAAAAGCTTGAGCAACAAGTCTCAATTTCATCTGCACCACAATTAGGGTTTCGCGAGGAAAGTCAACTGTAACTTTGACTTTTGATAAGGACATGCTCCCAAGCCCTAAGACATGATTCAATATACCCTATGACACCCATGGAACATGTCCATCAAGTTTGATTTAGGTCAAGGACATGATTTCATGAAGAATTGCACAGTTTGGAATTCATCTGATAAAAAGTCAATTGTGCACAAAAGTCAACTTTGACTTTTTGAGATTTTTCACCAAAATGGATTTTTAACCCTAAAATGATGTTAATGTATGATTTGAATCATCATTCATCAAGATAAATCAAAGAAAGTGGGATAACTTATAAAAGGGGGTAACCATAAAAACTTAGAAAAAATTCTAAGTTATGGAAAAAGTGACACTAATGTGCCAACTTTGGAGGATCATAACTCCTAAACCACAAGGCCATTGTTCCCCATTCAAAGCTTGATTTGTAGATCTCATTGCCCTCTACAAAAGCTTCATACTGACCTATGTCCAAATTCCTCATGGATTTTGAGTTATGGAGTGATCAAAATCAAGAAAAGTCACTTTGTTCCAACACTTAGTGAAAATTTCACTAAGTCAGATTTTACCCTACTTTTTGCCAAATGTAGGGGGATTTTTCACTTGGATTCAAAAGAGATCAAAACCAAACATGTTCAAACGGTTGTTGTATCATGTAAGGGCTTTCCAAAATGGCCAAGAACATTACCAAATTCAATTTGAGTCATGAGATATGACATTGGCAAGTTGCCTTGTTGAAATCTGTCAAGGCAAGGCAGATTTTGCATTTTTGGTCGATTTGCCAAAATCAGCCAAATCCAAATGCTCCTATCCACTTGGACACCTCTGAGGATTGAATCTAAAGGGGACAATCACTGAGCCAAGCCTCCAAAGTCTTTGGAACAAGAAATAGCATGTTGAACCTAGAATGGCCAAAATAGGGACAAGACTCCAAGTTTTGATTGGAGCATTCAATGGAAGCATCAAGGTGGCATGGACTGAGCCATTCTCAACTGAATTCAGTCAAGACTTATCCAAGACCAAGGGAACCACAGCCCTATGCCCTAACCTCTAGTCAATGGCTAGAGGATACTTGCATTTCCATTGGCCAACATTGAACAAACACCTGCTGCAGTTGCCATTCACTGTGGATCCCAAAACAAACTTTCTCTACTATAAATAGAGCTCAATTGTGATCAATTTGAGTACACCAAAGCCATCAAACAGATCCTTTCCTCAAAATATCTTCTTTCACTCTAATTTTGCCTTCTAAGGCAAGTCACTATCGGGTTTTGAGTTTGAGAGCTTTTCCAATCAAACCAATCACTCACACACCTCACATACATCATATAGAAGTGATCCAAACACTCACATAACATCTGGAACACAGATTTCATAAAATCACCAGCCAATTGCTCAAGTTCTTGACAGTTTTGTTGTTAAGGTACCATCTTCAGCTCCAAACCATTTCAATCCATTCCAAGCATTCATACACACTCCATGGCACCTAGGGAAGCTATCCAGATCATTAGAACCTAGCTGTAACACCTCCAACACTAATCACGATCATCAGCTGCAAGTGGTAAGCATGAGTTCTTCTAACTCTATGATCCATGCAATTTTTGCTGCACAATAATTTGGCCATATGTTCATAATCATGCATGGAATGTTTCCCCTCTATTAATTGCATTGTTTGAATCATGTATCAAAAATCCTAGCCTTCATGCAGAAATTAGGGTTCTTGAGGATTTTTCATGATTTCTTGTTATATGTTTAATTTAAATGAAATTAAATACCATAGACATGATCGTGAGGTTGAAACGAGTTGATTGGTATGTGGATTGCATGATATGATCAAGTATTCAGTGAGATTGGAGAGAAAATGCAAATCTGGGCAAACCCAGAACACACGCGTGTTCTTGGCGCCATTTTTTGAATATTTGAATATTTGAATTTTGTGGTTTTATTTAATTGATTCAAAAATTAATTTCTCTCTGAGTTTTAATGATTTTGAGTTGATTCTTTTTTTAATAATTCACAAAAATGTTAAAATATTTTATTTTCCCAAAAAATCCCAAAAATATTATTTATTTTATATAATTGATATTTTTGCAAAGAATTAATGTTTTAATTGTTTTTGACATTTAAAATATTTTTCCACCTTGATTTTGCAACTTTTAATGCTTTCTAATTATTTTGTAGGTCAATACTTAATTTTTAAAGCATTAATTCAAGATCACAATTTGTTTTCCATATGTTAAAAAATTTTGATCATTTTAATTGAATTTTTATTCAATTAAAACACATTTCGAAAACAAATTAGGGTTTTTGGATTAATTCAACCCTAATAAATCATTTTCAAAACACTTTTGGGCCTCTAATAGAGTGTAAGACCCAATCCTTTGTAAATACAAACCCATTTTGGGTCTCACTTATTGTATAAGTCCCGTTGTATTTCAAAAAGTTCGAAGCGATCATCGTCCGTCGAAAAATAAATTGGGCCTCTCCTCGAGCTATAAGACCCATTCAAAACTTTTGGGCCTCTAATAGAGTGTAAGACGCAATCCTTTTTTTTTTACCAAATCATTTTTGGGCCTCAGTGTATTGTATAAGTCCCGATACCGTAAAAAACAAACGGCGCGATCGTCGCCTTTTGAAAAATAACCTTCTGGGCCTCTCCTTGAGCTATAAGACCCATTCAAAACTTTTGGGCCTCTAATAGAGTGTAAGACCCAACCCCCTTTTAACCAAAATCATTTGGGCCTCACTTATTGTATAAGCCCCTTCGCGTTAAAAGAAAATCTCGGCGCGATCGCCATTTTAAAAGGAAAAATCAATTGGGCCTACCCTCGTGTTATAAGCCCCACTCTTTTTCTTTAAACCTTTTGGGCCTCTTAAGAGAGTGTAAGACCCATCCCTTTGTACAGAAAATCCTTTTGGGCCTCAGTCACTTGTATAAGTTCCTCTGTACAAATTCAAACAGTGCGCTCACTGATAAAACCCTGGGCCTCTCCTTGAGCTGTAAGCCCCAAATCTTTCTTTTTCAAAGCACTTTCTCCATTGATTTTGAATATACTGTTGTTTTCAATCTTTCTTTGTTGAACAACTAACCAAACAGCATGGAAGCTCTACAACCGAGTAAGTGGTTATTGCTTTCATTTACCGCTTTCATATACATATAACTGTATTGTGGGGCTATTTCACTGTAAGTCTTCTTTCATAAACTCATATCAACTGTGTAATAATAGTATAGATATTTAGAGTTTCCCCGGCAACTACGTCTAGAACTAGGTGACGCCGTTTAGTTTATTCGTAGAAATAGACAACTAGATCTCCAATAGGATCACCAGATACAGTTTTATCTTCGGCTGTCCTCATTAGGAATTGTCAAGAAACTCTACTCCCAGATATGAATGTATTCTCCGTGAATGGCATCTTTGAGTTTCTTCCAAATTCTCAAACTTTCCTGACTTGATCTATTCCTTGTGAATAGCTTGCCTTGAATTTCTCGGGGTTTTGGGACCCACGGGCTTCTTAAAAGCATCGGCCTCCTCTTGGGCATCATACAAGGACCCACAGGCTTCCTAAAAGCAACCCCGCCTCCTCTTGGGCTTAGTACAAGGACCCTACGGCTTCTTAGAAGTATTCACAGCCTCCTCTTAGGCTTCGTATAATGATCTCTTCCTCTGGGAATGATAGCCTCCTCTTGGGCTTCGTACAAGGACCGATCGGCTTCTTAAAAGCTTCCAGCCTCCTCTTGGGCTTCGTACAAATTGTCCCGACGACCTCCTAGAGGTATAGGAACAAAACTTAGTCATCTGCATAGAACAGTCCTTTCAGAGAGTCTACTACTGTTTCTCAAAGCATAGTACAAAAGATGAAACTCTAGACTTGGACAGTCTAATATCCTTGAGTGTCAAAGACATTCTCAAGTAACCCCTTCGTTAAATAGGAAGGAAACCCGTAGACTCGGACAATCTTAATACCCTTCGAATTTCCCAATTCCTTAAAGAACAGGAATAACCCGGATCCCCGAATCAAATCCTCGAGTACAGTGTTACTCATATAAGAACTGATTTTCTCTTTAAATCAGTATATTGGACCTGTCACTCAACTGAAACAGTAACCATAGCCTCCTCTTAGGCTTTATATAATGATCCTTCTCTAGTCATACTAGCCTCCCTCTTGGGCTTTGTACAATGATTTTCCCCAGCGGAGTCAAACAACGTTCAGCCTCTCTCTCGGGCTTTGTACGAGACACATAAAGAGACTCCCTCGTTGAATCAATCACCCTTTCGCCTCCATCTCAGGCTTTATACGAGATACAAAAAGGTTCTTATTGAGCCAAACAAATTTTTACCTCCATCTCGGGCTTCGTACGCGATACAAAAAACTCTCTTGTTGAGTCAAATAGCCTCCATCTCGGGCTTTATACGAGATACCAAAAGACTCCCTCGTTGAGTCCAAACCTTTTAGCCTCTCTCTCGGGCTTTGTACGAGACACATATTAGCCTCCTCTTAGGCTTTGTATAAGAAAACCACTGGTTGGTCCAATTAACCTTTTAGAATCAAAGTTGTGCCTCGTTCACAGTACACAAACTTCACCAACTCTTTCCCCTTCATCTAATTGCTGTAAGCGGCAAGCCTCTGGATCATCTACATCTATGCCACTGTCCCTCTTTTAGTATGAGAAATTCTTAAGGAAAGATGGCATTGCTCTAAACTGAGTTAAAGTCTTCTCCTTCAGGATAAAATCCCTTATAAAGAAAATTATGGCATTGCCGGATTCACAAATCCCGGTTAAAGTAATCCTCCTTTACAGTCAGTCACCCAACAGTTGTGACAAACATACCCCTTTAGAGATGAAAAATTCTCTCTAAAGTCAAACCCCTTCAGCTTCATATCTTGGGCTTTGAACAAGATACAAATCACCTTTAGCTTCACATCTTGGGCTTTGAATAAGATATAAACCACCTTTAGCTTCATGTCTTGGGCTTTGAACAAGACACCAAAACACCCATTTCCTCCCATAGAATAGGAGGAACTACGAATGCTCTGATTTCCCTGTTTCGGTAAACGGGGATACGTAGGCATAAGATTGAAAGAAAAATCTTAGCGAGCACACTAAACAAAAACCCAAAATCCCATACTTTCTTATACATCCGTCCTAACATCTAAACCTCCCACCACTTTTAAAAAAATAAACCCGATAGAGACCCCAAATCTTTGTAGCATCTGTAACTTAACAGACCGCTGTTTAAACTCAGTTTGCAAGCAGGGTTAATTGGAGACATCTATTTCCCTTCCTTCATCAGCTTTAATAGGATAAAAAATGAATCGAGCTGTAGACACCAAAGAGCGATAGCGCTTCGCAACCGCGTCCAAAATCGCTCGCTACAGAAAAATGGCGACTCTGCTGGGGACGTCATTAGGACCTTTGTAGCAGGATCTTGTTCTCTTCCCATCTATCAGGTGGAAACTTTAAAAGTGGCGCCCACCATGGGGCCCTCTAACCTTTTTTCTCTTCACTTGTGTTAAACCACAGATTAGGGCTTCCGCTAGGGAACCCACTTTCTGTCAGGAACTTAGGATTCATAGCTTTAAAAGTCTAGGACACTAGGACAAATATATATACTGCTTTTCCTAATTAATATACGTGTTTATTTTTCTGCTAATGGGAATGCGTGTGATGCCGCATGTGGAAAGATTGAGTATACACTTAAGATAAGTGATGGCGACGAGGTCGACCATCAACCTCAGTGGAGGCTGACCAATGCAACCCATTCTCTCACCTAGACAATGGGCCGATTGTGATGTCTGAGAAGCTGAGGAGCCAAATCCTTTTGTAGTGCGGAAACTGTCGGGAATAGTTGTTACGCGATACTACCCTCATTTGAGGCTGGTGATCTATTCTCGGTGAATGGCACTTACTCTAAGATCGCTCTACAACTCGCTGGCGATCCGCTTGTTGTTTTGCTTTCCTGGGAGGAGCTGATGATAATGAGTACAGGTACAAAAATCACCGTAGTATAAACCTTTGGGGATGGGTAGAGCCTTGACTTCATGACAACGACCCTTTGACCCCATGTTTTTCCTATGTTTTTGTGTGCTGCATTCATGCATTCGTTTAAAAAACATTAAAACAACAAAATTTCGCTTCTAGTCTCTATGTTTTTCAAATTAAACTAAGACTGTGATTGCAAATATCAGAGAAAAGGATTACGCTAATGGATTTCGGTAGAAGGAGAACTCATAGGTATACCTTCAAGGTTCCAAAGCTAGAGGATTTGAGAAGGTTAGCGAGGATGATCACAAACCAAGAGGCCTTCAGAGCCAAATACGGAGGTTTGCTATATCTGCTAAGAGTCCATGTGATTGAGGGAATCATGGATGCGCTCATTCAGTTTTATGATCCAGTTTATCATTGTTTCACATTCCCGGATTACCAGCTCGCACCAACGCTGGAGGAGTATTCTCATCTGATTGATCTACACATTACTGATCGAGCTCCATTTTCTGGACTGGAAGAAATTCCAAAGAATCAGACCATTGCAAGAACAATTCATTTGGACGAGTCTGAGGTTAGGACTCACCTGACTACCAAGGGTGGAATACAAGGTTTGCCAGCCCAGTTCTTGACAAAGAAGGCCCTGTATTTTGCCAGTATAGGAAACGTGACTGCTTTTGAAAGCGTCTTTGTCTTGCTCACCTACGGGTTATTTTTGTTTCCCAACATCAATAACTTCGTCGACATTAACTCCATTAAGGTTTTTCTTATTGGATACCCTATACCGACTTTGCTCGCGGATGCATGTCATTCTGTACACTTAGAGAATTTATACAGCGGAGGGGAGATCACATGTTGTGTACCTCTGCTTTACAAATGGTTTATCTCCCGTTTGCCTAAGTCTGCTGCTTTTTGGGATTGCAAGAGTGCCTTGCGCTGGTCGCAGAAGATCATGTCTCTTACCAACTCTGATATAGATTGGTGTAATAGGATCTATGATGGCATCAGAATCATTGATCATTGTGGAAACTTCCCCAACGTACCCCTTATAGGAACTAAGGGAGGAATCAATTACCATCCAGTTCTCATTCGTCGTCAATTTGGATGCCCGATGAGGCATTTTCTGCTGAATGCTCATCTGGAAGGTCTTTTCTTCAAGGAAGGAGAAAACGACAGGGCACTAAAGACGGAAATAGTGCACGCTTGGAAACACGTTCATAAGAAAGGACGAGAGTCTCTGGGAAAACCAGACTGTGTCTCGGTGGAGCCTTATCTCCATTGGGTACAAACTAGAGCTCTCAAGCTAAAAATGCCTTATCCTCGTTACGGAATTCTTCCGCCGAGGGAATCTGTCATGTACTTCATGACTGAAACTGAAAAGCTTCAGGTTACTCTCAACAAAGTTCAAAAGGAGAGAAGGTCTTGGAAGAACAAGTACCGCGCCCTCGACATAGAGTGCATCAAAATACAACAATTACTGAAAGAGAAAGATGCTCTGATCAAGATTTTAGAGCAACATGCTGTAGAGAATCAAGATGACCAAAGGAATTTGCTCGCTCCTTTCACCTGGCAAAGGAATGACAACCCGACAACGGCCCAATAGCCCCGGTCAAAGAAAAGGAAAGTGCCAGAATCAGCACCTGATTTCTCTTCAGAGAGGACTCGGGACCCATTAGCTTAGGTTTCTGTTTCTGCACCTTGTAAACTACTGTATTTCCATTTCTGTAATCCTTTGAATTCAATAAAAAGGGGTTTCCCCACTGTTTGATATTTGCAATCTAATTGTCGAAGTTTATTTTGATTAAACCAAAAAACAATTAATATAATCATTGCATTCATCATTCTCACATCGCGTATTCTTCTTACCTACGAATCTCACGTTTGTGTCTCGATTCTAGAGTCAAACTGTCTCATTCGTACAATACTCAGGCCAATCGTCAGAAAAAGATGGATGATCTTGAGGAAGAGAATAAAGAGTTGAAAGAAGAGATCGACGCTCTGAGAGAGGATATGAGAAAGCTTCGTAATGACATGCAAGCCATTGCAGAAGCTCAGCTACAAAGGACGGTGATCTCAGAGATCACCTCAACGCCCATAGTGGAGAAGTATGATCCTAGGTATCAAATGCCGAAAGATCGTCCCTAGGGCATACCTGTTAACTATATCCTGGAAGGATATGTTCCGCCGATCACTGAAGATCAGGGAATCATAACAGAAGCCGCTGGTCCTGAAGGTTACAAACTTCGGGAAAGCGAAGATGCCAAGGGCATACTGAAAACTCCTGAAGGTTACAAACTTTGGGAAACGCCAAGACTCACTACCGTAGTCACGGTACCACCCCCTGTGGTGCACACTGTCCCGGAAGGACAGATTCCACCGATACCTTCTGGTAAAAAGGAAACTATGTTTGACAGAATGGAGGAATTCCAGGAGTAGTTTCTAGAAATGCAGAAGGAGTTGCAAGCCATTCGCGGTCAGGATTTATTTGGAAAGGACTCCGCAGACCTCTGCTTGGTCCCCAATGTGAAAGTTCCGCACAAATTTCAAGTGCCCGATTTTGAAAAATACAAGGGTAACTCTTGCCCTCAGAGCCATCTGACGATGTACGCTCGGCGAATGTCAGCTCAGATGGAGAATCAGGACCTAATGATTCACTACTTCCAGGATAGTTTAACCGGTGCCGCACTCAAATGGTACATGGGTTTAAACCGTGCTATGATTAGCACATTCAGAGATCTTGGCACTGCCTTCGTCCAACAATACAAATACAATTTAGACATGGCACCCGACAGAGATCAACTCAAATCGATGTCGTGAAAGGACAAGGAAACCTTTAAGGAGTATGCTCAAAGGTGGCGTGAAATCGCCGCTCAAATTTGTCCACCTCTTGAGGAAAAAGAGATGACAAAGATCTTCTTAAAGACCTTAAGCTCATTTTACTATGACCGAATGGTTGCCAGTGCACCCAGTAATTTCACCGAGATGGTGGGCATGGGCGTACGTCTTGAAGAAGCCGTCCGAGAAGGACGTTTGGCAAAAGACACTGGATCGACGAGCGGTACTAAAAAATACGGTAGTGTTCTCCCTAAGAAAAAAGAGCAAGATATTGGGAATATCTCTCTCGGAAACCAAAGGCGACGTTATCAACCGGTAGCAGTTGTAACTCCTGCTATCAGCACTGCACCTATTCCTATGTATCAACCTCAGGTTGCGCAGAGCCAACCTAATCAGCAAAGGACACAACAGCCTCTTCAGCAGGCTCGTCCTCCATATAACAACAACCGTACAACACGGCCACCAGGATTTGATCCTATACACGTGTCGTACGCAGAGCTATTTCCATTACTACTGGCTAAGGGGCACATTCAGACTAAATCTCCTCTTACAGTACCGGAAAATCCGCCTTTTTGGTTTAAGGTGGATCAAACTTGCCCTTACCACCAAGGAGGATCAGGGCATAACATAGAGACTTGTCTCAATTTCAAGTCCGACGTGCAAAAACTTGTTAGGAGCGGGGTCTTATCCTTCAAGGATACAAATCCTAATGTTCTCACGAATCCGCTGCCTCAACATGAGAAGGCTGCAGTCAATTTGATAGAAGGAGAGACTAACGATGTCTATCAAATTCCTGATGTACTCTTTTTGAAAACCAATCTGGTCAAGATGCATTGTAGATAGAGTGGATATGGCCATGTGCCACCTCATAATTATCACCAGTGTGATATCTGCTCTAAAGATAACCAGGGATGTTCTGTGGTGCAAGCAGCTCTACAGGAACAAATGGATCTCGGATGGATCCAAGAGCACCGAGTTCGTGGAGTTAACATGGTCTACACGAATTCCAACGTCATTCAAAACCACGACATCCGTGCGATGAATGCCAACTTGGTGTCGATGCACTCAAGGCAAAGCCAGTATCATAATCTGCCGCGGCACGATTACAGTTCCTGTCTGACTTGCTCGGTAAACAAACAGGAATGCTCTTTCATATAAGAGGCCCTCCAGCGTCAGATGGATCTCGGATGGATCCAAGACTACCATGATAGGAACCCTTATCAGATCAACATGGTTTAGATCTTCGATATTCGCGTGATGAATACCAACCTGGTAGAGTTACATACTGAGCAGGTCCGACTCGGATTCTTAATATCACATGACTATCAAAGCTGTAAAGCGGGTTGCGAAAACAATCGAGGTTGTACCCTTGTTCAGGAGGCACTTCAACACTTGTTAAATCACTGGTGGATGCCAATCTACATGGATGAAGATACTCAGCAGATTAGTATCAGTAACAAGAATCCTACTCGACGTCAGAGTCAGGATGTCCGCTCAGTGGAAGCTAACCTAGTGAGGTTACATTGTATTCAAAGTGGGCGTGGCCAGGTGCCCCCACACAACTATGACCGTTGTAGCGTCTGTTCGGAAAGTAACCAAGGGTGTTACCTTGTGAGAGCAGCTCTTCAGGGTCAGGTGGATCGTGAAGAGATTCGTCCATATCCGGGTTCTGGACCCATCAACTAGACGCCGAACTACCTTGCCAATCAAGTCGAGGACGTTGTCACAATCTCTGGTCATCACCAGACCAGGGATGTTTTTGCCATTATCCCTCTACTTGACGAATCTAAAATTCCCAACCGGGAACGGATCGAGATTACTTATGATGGTCAGAAAAATCAGAAGGTTCCCATAGTCATCTATCTACCGGGACCACTACCGTATGAATCAACTAAGGTTATCCCTTACAAATACGGTGCAACAACAATTGAAAATGGAAAGGAAATTCCATTACCCTCCGTCGTGAATATTGCAGACATTAGTCGTGTAACACGGAGTGGTAGAATCTTCAACCGAGGGGTTAGGGAACCTAACATTCAAAAGGAACTTCAGACAGAAGCTCCCAATCCACCAGTCGGTCATTCCAGTAATCCCGACCCTTCAAAAAATAATGATGAGATGCTGAAGCTCATCCAAAGGAGTGAATACAACATTGTCGATCAGCTGTTACAGACACCTTCAAAGATCTCGGTATTATCATTGTTACTCAGTTCAAAAGCCCACAGGGAGGCTCTACAGAAAGTCTTGGAGCAAGCCTTTATGGAACAGGATGTAACAATCAGACAGTTCGATAGTATTGTCTCTAACATCACTTCCTGCAACAATTTGGAATTTAGTGATGAGGAATTACCCGAAGAGGGTCGCCGTCATAACATGGCGCTCAACATTACAGTTAACTGCCAGGACGATGCTTTAGCCAGCGTACTGGTAGACACATGGTCAGCCCTGAATGTTATGCCAAAGTCCATTTTGATGCAATTATCATTCAAAGGCCCTCCTATGAGAATCAGCGAGGTCGACGTCAAAGCATTCGACGGATCCAGAAAAACAGTTATCGGCGAAGTTAATCTTCCCATAACTATTGGTCCTCACACTTTCCAAGTCACTTTCCAGGTCATGGACATCCGGGCAACATACAGTTGTTTATTAGGAAGACCTGGGATACACCAGGCTGGGGCGGTTACTTCCACCCTCCACCAAAAGCTAAAGTTCGTCAAGAACGATCAACTTGTCACAGTCTGCGGGGAGCAGGCCTTGCTGGTGAGTAACTTGTCATCATCTACTGGTATAGAGCTCAAGGAGGTTATTAGAACTCAGTTCCAAGCACTGTCGGTGAGCAAGAACAATCAGTTCAAAGAAGGAACTTCCATTTCTTCATACAATGATGTTATCAAAGCGGTCGAGAGTACCGATACGACAGGATGGGGACAGCTTGTCATTCCTATTGACAATAAAACAAAGAAGGGTCTTGGTTTTTCTGCAACCTGTACCCAGACAGCTGCCAACGATGAAAGCCTTCATCCCCTTCAAAACTTCTTCCACAGTGGAGGTTTCCTTCACCCAGTATCTCAAGCAGTACATGCTATCAATGAGGAAGATCCCTCTGACACAGATGAAGAATGGAAGTCCTACCTTAATGAGGACAATTATATGTCTCAGGAAGAGGTGCCTATACCATTTTGCTATCCCGCACAGAGTCTGAGATTTATACCACAGTCAGATGTCGAAATGATCTATGGAGATTGTGATCCGGAAGGATGTCGTGCTCCGCCAAATTCATTAGAGGAGGACACTCTGATGAAAGACAACTTTGACTACAACTACTATGACCCAATGGATGGTCTGCCAATGTGGCAACCTTACCCAGGAAACTTGGGGCAAGAGAGTCATCCGAACAATGAAAATTAGCTGACCGTCATTGAACAGAATACCTGTGTCCCCACCATGTCATGGGATCGACACTCAGGTCATTCGGAAACTACTCAACATGAAGATGAATTCGCAATGTTTGCAGGACTTGAATTCATCAACTATGCTTTTCCCGAGGTCAACGTCATCGAGAGAGATGACTCCTCCAGTTCCAAAGAAGTTTGGGACACCTTGGGACAACCAAGTGGAAAATACGACTATATGGTCAGGTACACCGCTCCCGAAAGCTCTCGTATCAGAATCGAAGATATGCAGCCAACTGGATGAGGAGATACAGCTGAGAGCACAAATACTCTACAAAATACAACTGAGGAATTCTCCTACGACAATTCTTCCTGGGAGACAGATTCCAATGATCCTGCTCCACCAGAAATCAGCGTCATTTCTGAAGACAAATCAAGGAAGGTGCCAGACTTTGTGATTCACCAAGGAGTTCGCCGCCAGTAGGTTGCCGTCGAGGTTCCGAGGATTGTTCATAAGTCAAAGTAATTGCCATCTTTAACCTTTCACCCTGCCCAGGTGAAACGGATGTTTTGATAGGGCTCGCTTTCTGTAAATTTCCCTCTTCGCTTTGCCCGAAGCGACAGAGTTTTGTTTTATAGGGCTGTAGTTTCGAGAATCAACTTGTTCATTAATAAAATAACGTCGTTCTGTAATTTCCGCATTAATTGATGTTTTCTCTTTTTGCTTTTTCAAAAAATGGTAATCCTAAAAAACAATTAAAAATAAAAATAAGCAGTAAAATAAAACATTGCACACACTTGCATTTTCTCTATCTCTTCTAAACACGAATCATCACGTCATGCAGATTGCTTGTTTTAAACCCCGTTGAAACATACGATCTGATGCCTTCTCCCGACTTTGAGGTCCCGGTATTTGGGGCTGAAGAAGAAGTTGACAACGAAATTCCAGAAGAGATCTCCCGACTACTCAGACAAGAGGAAAGGTCCATTGAACCTCACAAAGAACCGTTGGAAACGGTAAACTTGGGTTCGGAAAAAGAGAAAAAAGAAATCAGGATTGGGGCACTGCTCAGTCCGGCTGCCAAAGAGAGTTTGATAAAGCTTCTCAAAGAATTCCCCGATGTATTCGCTTAGTCCTATCAGTATATGCCAGGGTTGGATACCAGCATCGTGGAACATCATTTACCGTTGAGATCGGAATGTCCGCCAGTAAAGTAAAGGTTGAGACGGACTCATCCGGACATGGCCATCAAAATCAAAGAAGAGGTACAGAAACAGATTGATGCGGGTTTCCTCGCTACACCTGAATATCCTCAATGGTTAGCCAATATCGTACCCGTTCCGAAAAAGGACGGAAAAGTCAGAATGTGTGTCGATTACAGGGATCTGAACAAGGCTAGTCCAAAGGACGACTTTCCTTTACCACACATTGACATGCTGGTGGACAGTACAGCAAAATTCAAAATTTTCTTCTTCATGGATGGATTCTCGGGCTATAACCTGATCAAAATGGCGCCGAAAGACATGGAGAAAACTTTGTTCATTACCCCATGGGGTACCTTTTGTTACAAGGCAATGTCGTTCAGTTTTAAGAACGCCGGGGCAACCTATCAAAGGGCTATGACTACTCTTTTTCATGACATGATACACAAAGAGATCGAGGTATATGTCGATGATATGATTGAAAAATCTAAGATAGAAGAGGAGCATGTGACCCACCTGTCAAAACTATTCGAGCGTTTGCGAAAGTACAAACTCCGCTTGAATCCCAACAAGTGCACCTTCGGTGTCCGTTCAGGGAAATTACTAGGGTTCATCGTCAGCCAGAAAGGAATTGAGGTTGATCCTGACAAGGTCAAGGCCATTCAAGAAATGCCTTCTCCGAAAACTAAAAAACAAGTCAGAGGATTCCTGGGATGGTTGAACTACATCTCCAGATTCATATTCCTTGTGACCGCGACCTGTGCCCCGATTTTCAAATTACTCAAAAAGAACCCGGATTGCGTTTGGTCAGAAGATTGCCAAACCGCCTTCGACAGTGTTAGTTCCTGGATTGGCTGGAATTTTGGTAAAACAAAGTATATTCAATGTTGATGTCAAAGTGTTGATGTTGCAACATTGAAGTCTTAACACTGGGCTGTGTTAAGTATTTAATTGCTGAAGTTGGATGTCTGATGTCACACAGGTGATGTTGTAACATCAGATCTGCAGAATTAACAACAACAGGTTGTGATGTTGTTAGGGTTGCGTATTAGCTGGAATTGTGGAGAGCAAGTTGTCTCATTGGATGCGAATATCTTGGGATAGATATTTGCTGCTGCATAGGAGATCTGTTGCAGATTTGTAGGAGATTTAAAAGGTTGAAGATTTAAAAAGATTTTATGAGAAAATCTGTTTTAATATTCAGTTTTAAATAACAAATCTGGGAGATATTGTAGCAAGTCCAAGACCAATTCAAGGAGCTATATAAAGCGCACAAGACCAAAGGAAAAGGTACAGAAATACAGAGAGAAGATCAAGAGCATAGGCTGAGTGTCTTGAGTATTTTGTACGAGTTGTATTTACACTATTCTAGGGTTTGAATAGGTGTTAAGTTTTTGTCCTCTCTAGAAGCTGTGAAGCAATAGAGAGTGGTTGATTGATCGAAGCTGTGAAGTAAGATCAAGGATCCTCAAAGTGGGTTCTTTGAGTGTTTGTAAGGGATTGAGTGGTGTTCTCATACCTAAGTGGTTTCTTAGGTAGGAAGTCATTAGTTGAGTATAAGTTTAGGAGATTGTCAACGGGTTGTTGAGTCTGTAAATTATATCTACAAGTAGTGAATTCCATCCCTGGCTTGGTAGCCCCCAGAGTAGGTTGGTTGTAACCGAACTGGGTCAATAATTCTTGGTGTTATTTTACTGTTATTGTTGTCCATTGTGCAGAGTGTGTTGTTGTGACATCACACCTTAACATCACACGTCTGATACCAGAATTTCAATTGGTATCAGAGCAGGCATCCTGTCTGTCTCTGGGTGAGATCTAGGGAAGTTACTTTCTGGTGTAAAGATGGACAAAGAAGTTGGAGGATTCGTCAATAGACCCCCTATTTTGGATGGATCCAATTATGAATATTGGAAGCCAAGGATGACCACCTTTTTAAAATCCTTGGACAGTAGGGCTTGGAAGGCTGTTATTAAAGAGTGGAAAGCACCTGTTTTGTGTGAGAAGGATGATGCTGGTAAAGATAAAGAAGGCACCTCTAAGCCAAAGCCTGAAGAAGAGTGGACCAAGGAGGAAGACGAGTTTGCCCTTGGAAATTCCAAAGCTCTAAATGCCATATTCAATGGAGTGGATAAGAATATCTTCAGGTTAATCAATACCTGTGAAGTTGCTAAGCAAACATGGGATATCTTGCAGGCTACTCATAAAGGAACATCTAGAGTCAAGATGTCAAGACTTCAGATTTTAACATCAAAATTTGAAAGCCTGGAGATGAAGGAAGATGAGACTATTCACGATTTCCACATGAGTGTTCTTGAGCTGGCCAATGCATCTAGTGCTCTTGGAGAGAAGATGTCAGATGAAAAGATTGTGAGGAAGATCCTTAGGTCCTTACCTAAGAAGTATAAGATGAAGGTTACTGCCATTGAAGAATCACAAGACATCAGCAAGATGAGAGTAGATGAGCTCATTGGATCTCTTCAAACTTTTGAGCTTAGGTTGAATGAGGAAGAACCAGAAAAGAAGCCAAAGAGTATAGCCTTGGTGTCAAATGATGCAGAAGAAAAAGGAAAGAGTTCTGAATCGTAGGAGGATCTATCTCAGGCCATAGTGATGTTAGGAAGACAGTTCACCAAAGTATTCAAGCGAATGAATAATAACTCCAGTCCTAATGTCAAGAACATGACTTCTGACACCAGCAAGAAGGATGAAGAGAAAACTACCCAAGATAAAGGAGTTCAGTGCTTTGAGTGTGAAGGGTATGAACATGTCAAGAAAGAATGTCCCACCTTCTTGAAAAAGCAGAAGAATGGCATGACAGTTTCCTGGTCTGACTCTGATAGTGAAAGTGAAGGCGAGTCAGCAAAGCATGTGAGAGCTTTAACAGGAGCTGTGGTTTCTGATGATGATTCTAGTGATGGAGAAGTAACTTATGAGGAGTTAGCTTCTACCTATCAAGAGTTGTGTTTAAAAAGTGCTGAGATTTGTCAAGAAAACAAGTGCCACAAACAACAAATTGCTCAGCAAGAGAACGAAAAGACTGATCTGGAAAATGAAGTGGTGCTAGTTCGAGCTCATCTTGATCAAATGACCAAGTCTGTTAGGATGTTGAGCTGTGGTACAGACACACTTGACAAGATTCTTCAGTCAGAAAAAGCTGCTGGAGACAAAGCTGGGATAGGTTATGTGGCTGAGGATAAGAGAACTTCAGAAGAAAGCACTTCAGGTTCAAAGAAGGAAGTGTCACAACTTTCATCTCAACATCAGCCAAAGAAGCAGGATACTACCCCTAAGAAAGCTGATGTTTCACAACCTAAGAAGAAAACTGGTCCATATCAGAAGAGAAAGCAGCCACAAGGAGCTAGTCAGTATATGCCCCCATAATACCACAAGAGCATGCAAGCTGCTCAGTTCAAACAGCACATGTCTCATCAGGTGTCTCAACATCAGGACAACTGGTATGGTGATGGATATGGATACACCAATGTTGTTCCTCATGGAAGAAGAAAACCACACCATCATGGGAGACAATCCAGGAAACAACATTCTAAGCCTTCTTATGGGAGAAGATACCAGCATAATAGATGGCAGGGCAGTTATGGTAGGAGGAGACCACATTATGGATGGCAGCATAAGCAATATCATCATGGCAGAAGATTCAGAGATGAAAGGGTGAGATGCTATTATTGTGGAAGGTTTAGACATATGCAGTACTCTTGCTACAAGCTACATGGATACCCTCAACCTCAAAACAGATGGAAATAGCACAGGCCCAAAGTTGTTAAACAATGGGTACCTAAGGAGAAGGTGAAGTGTTTGTTGGCTCACTTGGCTGACAAAGAGTTTGAAGAAGGAACATGGTATTTTGACAGTGGGTGTTCCAAACACATGTCTGGAAGTAGATCCATGTTTGCTGAACTTAAACCATGCCCCTCTCATGAGGTTATATTTGGCAATGGAGGAAAAGGTGTTGTTACAGGAGTTGGGAAAGTGCAAGGTGATGGTAGACCTGAACTTGACAATGTTCTGTTTGTTAGTGGCTTAAGTGCAAATTTGATCAGCATAAGCCAGTTGTGTGATGAAGGTTACAAGGTAAACTACACTAAGCATGAGTGTGTGGTTTCTGATGAGCATAATCAGATTGTTATGAAGGGTGCCAGAACCAAAGACAACTGCTATCAGTGGATTTCACTTGAAGGAAATTCAACTAATGATGTTTAAGTTGATGTTATAACATCAGACTATGACATCAGGATGCTAAAAGGTAACTCAGAGTTAGTGAGTCCTGATGTGAACTGTTTAAAAGGAAAGTCTTTATGGAGGGAAAAAGTCATTGACACTCCAAATCAAGCTCCTTGCCTCCTATCCCCCTTTCTCGGTGGTGCAACATCACGCTTTTTCAAGGCCCTGTTCTCGCTACGAATTAACTCCTTCGACTTCAAGAATCAACTCTCACTGAAAAGAGCCATGGCGTCTCCATCCAAGAAATCTGAGTGTCAATGTTTCGCAAAAGAAAGAGCTAGGGTTTCCACTGACGAAGGTTCAGCATCCGATCCTATGGACATTGAGCCCCTCTCAACCATTCTTCCTGAATCAGGTAAAGCTAGACCTTCTAAACTTGTTCCAAAAAGGGCTGGGACTATTTTTAGAGATAATGAAACGAAAAAGCTAGTTACGAGTGTGCTATTTAGTAATAAAACAGCACCTAGGTCATCCACTTCTCAAACGGTTGAGGAAAGGGTAGACGTGGACAAAAGCTTAGGTCAGATTGTTGAGAAAGGGCTCCCTATAAAGGGTATATCTAGACCACTGAGACAAATGCCCGCGGAACATTCTGAATGGGAAAAGAGCGACATGCAAAGTTCAGCTACAAATCTTCATAGACTTGCTATGTCTGTTATTGAAGATTCTGAAGTAAGAATAGACGAAGATGATGTGCAGGAGGAAGCTAATGTTAAGGGAGATGTTGGAACATCTCCTGCTGAAACTACTCCTGGTGAAGAAAAGAATGAGGATGTCATCAATGTGGTTGATTTATCTGATGATGAAGTCATTGGAAAAGATGTTCCAAGTATTGCTAAGAGACTGAAGACAAGGAAAGGAAAGACAGTTGAATCCTCTCCAAAGAAGTCGTCTGAAGGCAAGAAGAAAACTACTGTTGTTGGTCCAACCAAGCCGTCGAGCAAAGTAGCTGTGAAATCCAAAAAGAGGAAAATAAGGGAAGATTCTAATTCTGACCTTGATGAGGATGATGTTCATGACATCACACCTGTCAGAAGGACAATTTTGAAGAGAATCTCTGACAAATTCCCTGAAGTTCCAGTCGACAACATTTCCTTTCATTATGCCAGCAATGCATCAAAATGGAGATTTGTATGTCAGAGAAGACTGGCCCTAGAGAGGGAGCTTGGAAAAGAAGCTTTAGAGATGAAGGATATCATGGAGCTGATTAATGAGGCTGGGTTGGTAAAGACTGTAACCAAGTTTCCTAAGTGCTATGAAAGTCTTGTCAAAGAATTTGTTGTCAACATTTCTGGAAATATTGCTGATAAAAAGAGCACTGATTTCATGAAAGTTTATGTGAGAGGAAAGTGCATTAATTTCTCTCCTAGTACTATCAATAAGTATCTAGGAAGAGATGATGAAGAGTATAGTGAACTTGAGATGACTGATAATGATATATGTAAAGAGATTACAGCTGGTCAGATAAGGGTTTGGCCATTGAAAGGGAAGTTGCAGGCCAGTAAACTTAGCATCAAGTATGCAATTCTTCACAGAATTGGTGCTACCAACTGGGTGCCAACAAACCACAAGACAACAATCGCTGTTGGATTGGGCAGGTTTATCTGTGCTGTTGGGAAGAAGATCAAGTTTGACTATGGAAGCTACATATTTGAGCAAGTGGTGAAACATGCTGAAACAAACGCTATCAAGTTACCCATAGCATTCCCATCTCTTGTGTATGGAATCATCTTGGAGCAACATCCTGAAACTTTAACAAGCTCAGACATAGCTTGCCAGAGGAAGACAGCCTTGTCCCTACACCCTAAACTATTTTCTGGACATCATGTTCCAGACATTGTTCTAACATCAACTGCTGAAGTCAAGAAGAAGACTACAAAGGCTGAACTGATCGAAGAATTGAAGACCATGTGCAAAGACCTTGAGGCAGTCATCAGTACCAGTTTGGTTAGAAAAGAGAGACTTGAAAAGTTGATCCAGCAGTTAGAACTGGACAGTGGTGATGATGTTGAGAACAATGTTAATGGCTCTGAGGAAGATGAAGTTGATGAGTGTGAAAATGCCAGTGGGGATAGCTCAGAGGAGGACGAAGAGAATCCTGGAGAACAATCTAGTTCAAATGAAGACTAGCTTATTTTCTTTTGCACCTAGTAGTTTTTAGTTTTTTTTTTGCTTTTGTAATTTGAATATTGTGTTGTTTTATGCACTGTTTATGTTTTAGTTTCCTTCTATGATTTGTTTTGCCTGTTTACTAACTGAAAGGCTAACAATGAGAGCTAGGGTATACTGACTATAGTTAATAGGGCTTCTAACTGAAGTTTGCCTAATTGTGGCTAAAAAGGGGGAGAAGAGAGCCAAGATAGTCAAGAGTATTATTGCCATATGTTGCTAATGTGATGCAGATATAAAGGGGGAGCAACATTGTTGAAAGTTGTTGCTGCATTAAGGGGGGGGGGGGGGGGGGGTTTGACTAAGCTAGTGAAGATTTCATAGCATTTGAAGAGTGCATCCAAGCAGACATCAAGGGGGAGAGAAGTGCTGCACATTGTGAACTACTGAACAGCTGTGATGCTGGTTCATATTTTTGATGGGGAGCACCAATTGGCTGTTGTCAATAATGAAGATGGTGCTGCAGCAGATCAAGTAATGAAGACTATGAGTATTGTCAAACTGCTGCTGATTGAGGTTCAATTTTTTGAAGATTATTCCGCTGCTGAAATCTCTGAAAGTGCAGAGTGCAGAAGTTGATTGCAGAGTGCAGAAGTTGATTGCAGAGTGCAGAGATTGTTTTAGCCAAAATTAGCCAAAGGGGGAGATTGTTAGTTCCTGGATTGGCTGGAATTTTGGTAAAACAAAGTATATTCAATGTTGATGTCAAAGTGTTGATGTTGCAACATTGAAGTCTTAACACTGGGCTGTGTTAAGTATTTAATTGCTGAAGTTGGATGTCTGATGTCACACAGGTGATGTTGTAACATCGGATCTGCAGAATTAACAACAGCAGGTTGTGATGTTGTTAGGGTTGCGTATTAGCTGGAATTATGGAGAGCAAGCTGTCTCATTGGATGCGAATATCTTGGGATAGATATTTACTGATGCATAGGAGATCTGTTGCAGATTTGTAGGAGATTTAAAAGGTTGAAGATTTAAAAAGATTTTAGGAGAAAATCTGTTTTAATATTCAGTTTTAAATAACAAATCTGGGAGATATTGTAGCAAGTCCAAGACCAATTCAAGGAGCTATATAAAGCGCACAAGACCAAAGGAAAAGGTACAGAAATACAGAGAGAAGATCAAGAGCATAGGCTGAGTGTCTTGAGTATTTTGTACGAGTTGTATTTACACTATTCTAGGGTTTGAATAGGTGTTAAGTTTCTGTCCTCTCTAGAAACTGTGAAGCAATAGAGAGTGGTTGATTGATCGAAGCTGTGAAGTAAGATCAAGGGTACTCAAAGTGGGTTCTTTGAGTGTTTGTAAGGGATTGAATGGTGTTCTCATACCTAAGTGGTTTCTTAGGTAGGAAGTCATTAATAGAGTATAAGTTTAGGAGATTGTCAACGGGTTGTTGAGTCTGTAAATTATATCTACAAGTAGTGAATTCCATCCCTGGCTTGGTAGCCACCAGAGTAGGTTGGTTGTACCCGAACTGGGTCAATAATTCTTGGTGTTATTTTACTGTTATTGTTGTCCATTGTGCAGAGTGTGTTGTTGTGACATCACACCTTAACATCACACGTCTGATACCAGAATTTCAGACAGTATCAAGGAATATCTGTTGAATCCTCCGATTCTATCACCTCCAGTGGAAGGAAGACCACTGATCATTTACCTCACAGTCTTAGAGGACTCAATGGGATGTGTACTTGGCCAACAAGACGAAACCAAATGGAAAGAGTCTGCCATTTACTATCTAAGCAAGAAATTCACCGACTGCGAAACTCGGTACACGATGCTTGAGAAAACTTGTTGCGCTTTGGCTTGGGCAGCCAAACGTCTTCGCCAATACATGATTCGTCATACTACTTGGTTAATCTCCAAAATGGATCCAATCAAGTACGTCTTCGAAAAACCTGCTCTCACGGGAAGGATTGCCCGTTGGCAGATGCTGTTATCAGAATATGACATAGAGTACCACGCTCAAAAAGCCGTTAAGGGAAGTATTTTAGCCGATCATTTGGCTCATCAACCGATCACCTGGGGCACTCAGAAAAGATAAAAAAACCCTCAGAAGATTGGCTGGAAACTTCTTCCTGAGCGGTGACACTCTTTATAAGAAAAATTTTGACATGGTCTTGCTCCGATGCGTAGACAGACCAGAAGCAGACATGCTTATGAAAGAAATTCATGAAGGATCCTTTGGCACTCATGCCAACGGACACACAATGGCAAGAAAAATTCTAAGAGCAGGGTACTATTGGCTAACCATGGAATCCGACTGCTACAAGTACATGAGGAGGTGTCACAAGTGTCAGATATACTCCGACAAAATTCATGTACCGCCATCACATCTCAAAGTTATTTCTTCCCCGTGGCCTTTTTCCATATGGGGAATCGACATGATTGGCATGATTGAGCCCAAGGCTTCGAACGGACATTGGTTCATCCTAGTAGCCGTTGATTACTTCACCAAGTGGGTCGAAGCAGCATCATTCGCCAATGTAACCCGACAAGTGGTGGTTCGTTTTATCAAAAACAATATCATCTGCCGTTATGGTGTTCCAAGCGAGATCATTACTGACAATGGATCTAACTTGAACAACAAGATGATGAAAGAGTTGTGCGCAGAGTTCAAGATCGAACATCATAACTCATCTCCCTACCGACCAAAGATGAACGGAGCGGTAGAAGCGGCTAACAAGAACATCAAGAGGATCGTTCAGAAGATGGTTGTAACCTACAAAGATTGGCACGAAATTCTACCCTTTGCTCTTCACGGTTATCGAACATCTGTCTGCACTTCAACAGGGGCAACCCCTTTTTCTCTAGTGTATGGCATGGAGGCAGTTCTCCCCATGGAAGTAGAGATCCCATCAATCCGGATATTGATGGAAGCTAATCTCACCGAAGCTGAGTGGTGTCAAAATCGACACGACGAACTGAATTTGATCGAAGAAAAGAGGATAAAGGCACTATGCCACGGTCAGTTGTATCAGCAGAGAATGAAGAAGGCGTTCGACAAAAAGGTCCAACCTCGTGTCTTCAGAAAAGGAGACCTTGTGCTCAAGAAGATACAGTCGTTTCTCACTGACTCTCGGGGCAAATGGACTCCGAATTATGATGGCCCCTATGTGGTCACAAAAGTTTTCTCAGGCGGTGCCTTGAGACTTGCAACCATGGACGGAGAGGAATTTGCCTACCCCACAAATGTTGATGTAGTCAAGAAATACTTCGCCTAAACTAAAAAAAAAACGTCTCGGTGGATTGAAACCCGAAAGGGCGATCCAGGCAAAAGTTAGAGACATGAAAAAAAAAATCATCCCGGTGGATTGGAAATCTCATAGTACAATCCAGGCGAAAATTAGGGATAATGGCAAGTAACTATGTTCAACAGAGGCAGGTCCCGCAGCAGCAGTTACACCATCCATCGGGGGAAAACTCCAGTCAAGGTCATCTTCGACAGAAGCTCAGGATGCCCTGAATTCAAAGTTGGTAGAAGGATAGTGGTCGTTATGTTTCAACATAGCCCTTTTCCCTATAAATTACCATTTTCTAACTTTGTAAATACTCTTTGGAATCACGCGTTTGGCTGATCTCCATTTTATCAATAAAATTTGAGACTTTGTGCTTTTGTTTGTAATTCTTATTTGTTTTAGCTTTACAGAACGACGTTGTTAAATGTGATTAACGATTCTTGAAATAAAACAAAAATGAATTTACTTGTTAAAACTTTTTCTGCTTTAAAATAAAGATGGCAATTTCTTTTGACTGTTGAACATCAAAAGAGCATCAACCGCTTCTCCGGAAGTAAGCGAACTTCAAAGTGCAGAATCAAAGCACTCCTTCTACGCCCGTGCGCCTGAATGAAGGATCAACAGTGTCGGATGCAACTATTCCATCTGATACCCTCGGTCGAGTTCTTATCTCCTAAGCCCGACCAACATAGCTCCCAACAGGGACTATCTTTCCTAAGCAAGGTGGAATTGCTATTCTGAACCAACGGTACTTCTGCGCCCCGCGATGGCCGAGTATCCAGTCATGTTCATTTTTTTAGTTGGTATGTCGCGTCAGTTTTGTCAGCATATACATACATACATCATGCATTCTATTCGCATTCTCATTCATATCGCATCACTATCACTCCAGTCGGTATTATCCCTAGTGATAGTTGTCCTCTCGGTCGAGTTGTCAGTTATTTCCTCAATTAAGAAATGTTGTGTTTGAACGATCTCTCCTCCAGTTTATTTCTGGATTGAAGTTGGGTCCTTGACCACTTTGATAACTTGAACCTCTGAAAGACCAGAGAACCTTTACCAAATGTCACTCTTCGCCATCGAAGATGATATCCTTGTTTTCCCGGATTAAAGAAAATCCCGAGAGAAAGCCTCCTAAGTTGGAGATTCGGAAATACGGAAGTTTTTCTCTGAAAAACCCACTGATGAAAAGGTCATCGGCACCTCAAAATTGGATCACATCATATGGCATTTCTCCGAGAAGATCTCCGAGAAAAGTATGATGTAAAGACCCCGAACGAAGGCAGTCTCTCAAGAGACTTGTTTTCCCCAGATAGAGTCGGCAAATGGCGTCTCCAAATAGAGAAGTTTGTGCACCTCTATAATTCAGACGATTGGATTCTCCTTGATTGATCCTTTGTCTAAGGCTCTGAGAGGGCTTAAAACCCTAGTTTTGATTGTAGTGAATGCTCAACAACCCTTGAGGCATTTGATGAGGCATGATGGTTCATCCATATTGTGATGATGATTTTCACAATGATGGGGAATCTTAGTGGTCAAAATTTGGGGTATGACAACATGCAACCATAATCATGCATATATCATCAAATACCACACATAGCATTTTCTTGCCCTTAGGCCATAAATCATCATCACAACATATATCACGTGTGTCATACCCCAAATTTTGACCACTTAGATTTCCCATCATTGTGCAAATCATCATCACAATATGGAGGAACCATCATACTTCATCAGTCTCCCCAAAGATGGGTGAGCATATACTACAATCAAAATTAGGGTTTCAAGCCCTCTTAGAGCCTTAGACAAAGGATTAATCAAGGAATGACATGATCTTCAACTTGTCTAACCTCTCAAACATTCACAATAGATCAAAAGGACTCCCACTTCAAGGATCAAGCACAGGGCTGCTCCCTTCTAGGTGGATCAAGTCTCAAGATCGACAGTGTCACCAAATTAGGGTTTTGGTCGACCAGGGCCTCCAAATGGAAATTTTTCATCTGGGCACAAGCCAATGATCCAAAACATAACCTAATATACTTCATGGGACCTCATGGACCCAATCATCAAGTCAATTTTGCCTCAGGGGATGCATTCATCAAAAATCAGGAATTAGGGTTTCTTGACCTAATTCACCCCTAAGTTGACTTTTAGGGCAAATCATGAGCCAAGACCTCAAGAGAGGGTTTGAGGGTCTCTAATGAACTATATTGATCCATTTGGAACAATGGATTAATCCAAAAAGCTTGAGCAACAAGTCTCAATTTCATCTGCACCACAATTAGGGTTTCGCGAGGAAAGTCAACTGTAACTTTGAATTTTGACCAGGACATGCTCCCAAGCCCTAAGACATGATTCAATATACCCTATGACACTCATGGAACATGTCCATCAAGTTTGATTTAGGTCAAGGACATGATTTCTGAAGAATTGCACAGTTTGGAATTCATCTGATAAAAAGTCAACTGTGCACAAAAGTCAACTTTGACTTTTTGAGATTTTTCACCAAAATAGATTTTTAACCCTAAAATGATGTTAATGTATGATTTGAATCATCATTCATCAAGAAAAATCAAAGAAAGTGGGATAACTTGTAAAAGGGGTAACCATAAAAACTTAGAAAAATTTCTAAGTTATGGAAAAAGTGACACTAATGTGCCAACTTTGGAGGATCATAACTCCTAAACCACAAGGTCATTGTTCCCCATTCAAAGCTTGATTTGTAGATCTCATTGCCCTCTACAAAAGCTTCATACTGACCTATGTCCAAATTCCTCATGGATTTTGAGTTATGGAGTGATCAAAATCAAGAAAAGTCACTTTGTTCCAACACTTAGTGAAAATTTCACTAAGTCAGATTTTACCCTACTTTTTGCCAAATGTAGGGGGATTTTTCACTTGGATTCAAAAGAGATCAAAACCAAACATGTTCAAACAGTTGTTGTATCACGTAAGGGCTTTCCAAAATGGCCAAGAACATTACCAAATTCAATTTGAGTCATGAGATATGACATTGGCAAGTTGCCTTGTTGAAATCTGTCAAGGCAAGGCAGATTTTGCATTTTTGGTCGATTTGCCAAAATCAGCCAAATCCAAATGCTCTTATCCACTTGGACACCTCTGAGGATTGAATCTAAAGGGGACAATCACTGAGCCAAGCCTCCAAAGTCTTTGGAACAAGAAATAGCATGTTGAACCTAGAATGGCCAAAATAGGGACAAGACTCCAATTTTGGATTGGAGCATTCAATGGAAGCATCAAGGTGGCATGGACTGAGCCATTCTCAACTGAATTCAGTCAAGACTTATCCAAGACCAAGGGAACCACAGCCCTATGCCCTAACCTCTAGTCAATGGCTAGAGGAGACTTGCATTTCCATTGGCCAACATTGAACAAACGACTGCTGCAGTTGCCATTCACTGTGGATCCCAAAACGAACTTGCTCTACTATAAATAAAGCTCAATTGTGATCAATTTGAGTACACCAAAGCCATCAAACAGATCCTTTCCTCAAAATCTCTTCTTTCACTCCAATTTTGCCTTCTAAGGCAAGTCACTATCGGGTTTTGAGTTTGAGAGCTTTTCCAATCAAACCAATCACTCACACACCTCACACACATCATATAGAAGTGATCCAAACACTCACATAACATCTGGAACACAGATTTCATAAAATCACCAGCCAATTGCTCGAGTTCTTGACAGTTTTGCAGTTGAGGTACCATCTTCAGCTCCAAACCATTTCAATCCATTCCAAGCATTCATACACACTCCATGGCACCTAGGGAAGCTATCCAGATCATTAGAACCTAGCTGTAACACCTCCAACACAAATCATGATCACCAGTTGCAAGTGGTAAGCATGAGTTCTTCTAACTCTATGATCCATGCAATTTTTGCTGCACAATAATTTGGCCATATGTTCATAATCATGCATGGAATGTTTCCCCTCAATTAATTGCATTGTTTGAATCGTGTATCAAAAATCCTAGCCTTCATGCAGAAATTAGGGTTCTTGAGGATTTTTCATGATTTCTTGTTATATGTTTAATTTAAATGAAATTAAATACCATAGACATGATCGTGAGGTTGAAACGAGTTGATTGGTATGTGGATTGCATGATATGATCAAGTATTCAGTGAGATTGGAGAGAAAATGCAAATCTGGGCAAACCCAGAACACGCGCGTGTTCTTGGGTGTTCTTGGCGCCATTTTTTTAATATTTGAATATTTGAATTTTGTGGTTTTATTTAATTGATTCAAGAATTAATTTCTCTCTGAGTTTTAATGATTTTGAGTTGATTCTTTTATTAATAATTCACAAAAATGTTAAAATATTTTATTTTCCCAAAAAATCCCAAAAATATTATTTATTTTATATAATTGATATTTTTGCAAAGAATTAATGTTTTAATTGTTTTTGACATTTAAAATATTTTTCCACCTTGATTTTGCAACTTTTAATGCTTTCTAATTATTTTGTAGGTCAATACTTAATTTTTAAAGCATTAATCCAAGATCACAATTTGTTTTCCATATGTTAAACAATTTTGATCATTTTAATTGAATTTTTATTCAATTAAAACACATTTTGAAAACAAATTAGGGTTTTTGGATTAATTCAACCCTAATAAATCATTTTCAAAACACTTTTGGGCCTCTAATAGAGTGTAAGACCCAATCCTTTGTAAATACAAACCCATTTTGGGTCTCACTTATTGTATAAGTCCCGTTGTATTTCAAAAAGTTCGAAGCGATCATCGTCCGTCGAAAAATCAATTGGGCCTCTCCTCGAGCTATAAGACCCATTCAAAACTTTTGGGCCTCTAATAGAGTGTAAGACGCAATCCTTTTTTTTTTACCAAATCATTTTTGGGCCTCAGTGTATTGTATAAGTCCCGATACCGTCAAAAACAAACGGCGCGATCGTCGCCTTTTGAAAAATAACCTTCTGGGCCTCTCCTTGAGCTATAAGACCCATTCAAAACTTTTGGGCCTCTAATAGAGTGTAAGACCCAACCCCCTTTTAACCAAAATCATTTGGGCCTCACTTATTGTATAAGCCCCTTCGCGTTAAAAGAAAATCTCGGCGCGATCACCATTTTAAACGGAAAAATCAATTGGGCCTACCCTCGTGTTATAAGCCCCACTCTTTTTCTTTAAACCTTTTGGGCCTCTTGAGAGAGTTTAAGACCCATCCCTTTGTACAGAAAATCCTTTTGGGCCTCAGTCACTTGTATAAGTCTCTCTGTACAAATTCAAACAGTGCGCTCACTGATAAAACCCTGGGCCTCTCCTTGAGCTGTAAGCCCCAAATCTTTCTTTTTCAAAGCACTTTCTCTTTTGATTTTGAATATACTGTTGTTTTCAATCTCTCTTAGTTGAACAACTAACCAAACAGCATGGAAGCTCTACAACCGAGAAAGTGGTTATTGCTTTCATTTACTGTTTTCATATACATATAACTGTATTGTGGGGCTGTTTCACTGTAAGTCTTCTTTCATAAACTCATATTAACTGTGTAATAATAGTATAGATATTTAGAGTTTCCCCGGCAACTACGTCTAGAACTAGGTGACGCCGTTTCGTTTATTCGTAGAAATAGACAACTAGATCCCCAATAGGATCACCAGATACAGTCTTTTCTTCGGCTGTCCTCATTAGCAATTGTCAAGAAACTCTACTCCCAGAGATGAATGTATTCTCCGTGAATGGCATCTTTGAGTTTCTTCCAAATTCTCGAACTTTCCTGACTTGATCTATTCCTTGTGAATAGCTTGCATTGAATTTCTCGGGGTTTGGGGACCCACGGGCTTCTTAAAAGCATCGGCCTCCTCTTGGGCATCATACAAGGACCCACAGGCTTCCTAAAAGCAACCCCGCCTCCTCTTGGGCTTAGTACAAGGACCCTACGGTTTCTTAGAAGTATTCACAGTCTCCTCTTAGGCTTCGTATAATGATCTCTTCCTTCGGGAATGATAGCCTCCTCTTGGGCTTCGTACAAGGACCGATCGGCTTCTTAAAAGTTTCCAGCCTCCTCTTGGGCTTCGTACAAATTGTCCCGACGACCTCCTAGAGGTATAGGAACAGAACTTTGTCGTCTGCATAGAACAGTCCTTTCAGAGAGTCTACTACTATTTCTCAAGGCATAGTATAAAAGATGAAACTCTAGACTTGGACAGTCTAATATCCTTGAGTCTCAAAGACATTCTCAAGTGACCCCTTCGTTAAATAGGAAGAAAACCTGTAGACTCGGACAGTCTTAATACCCTTCGGATTTCCCAATTCCTTAAAGAACAGGAATAGCCCGGATCCCCGAATCAAATCCTCGAGTACAGTGTTGCTCATATAAGAACTGATTTTCCCTTTAAATTAGTATATTGGACCTGTCACTCAACTGAAACAGTAACCATAGCCTCCTCTTAGGCTTTATATAATGATCCTTCTCCAGTCATACTAGCCTCCCTCTTGGGCTTTGTACAATGATTCTCCCCAACGGAGTCAAACAACGTTCAGCCTCTCTCTCGGGCTTTGTACGAGACACATAAAGAGACTCCCTCGTTGAGTCAATCACCCTTTCGCCTCCATCTCAGGCTTTATACGAGATACAAAAAGGTTCTTATTGAGCCAAACAAATTTTTGCCTCCATCTCGGGCTTCGTACAAGATACAAAAAACTCTCTTGTTGAGTCAAATAGCCTCCATCTCGGGCTTTATACGAAATACCAAAAGACTCCCTCGTTGAGTCAAAACCTTTTAGCCTCTCTCTCGGGCTTTGTACGAGATACATATTAGCCTCCTCTTAGGCTTTGTATAAGAAAACCACTGGTTGGTCCAATCAACCTTTTAGCATCAAAGCTGTGCCTCGTTCACAGTACACAAACTTCAACAACTCTTTCCCCTTCATCTAATTGCTGTAAGCGGAAAGCCTCTGGATCATCTACATCCATGCCACTGTCCCTCTTTTAGTATGAGAAATTCCTAAGGAAAGATGGCATTGCTCTAAACTGAGTTAAAGTCTTCTCCTTCAGGTTAAAATCCCATATAAAGGAAATTATGGCATTGCCGGATTCACAAATCCCGGTTAAAGTAATCCTCCTTTACAGTCAGTCACCCAACAGTTGTGACAAACAGACCCCTTTAGAGATGAAAAATTCTCTCTAAAGTCAAACCCCTTCAGCTTCATATCTTGGGCTTTGAACAAGATACAAATCACCTTTAGCTTCACATCTTGGGCTTTGAACAAGATATAAACCACCTTTAGCTTCATGTCTTGGGCTTTGAACAAGACACCAAAACACCCATTTCCTCCCATAGAATAGGAGGAACTGCGAACGCTCTGATTTCCCTGTTTCGGTAAACTGGAATACGTAGGCATAAGATTGAAAGAAAAATCTTAGCGAGCACACTAAACAAAAACCCAAAATACCATACTTTCATATACATCCGTCCTAACATCTAAACCTCCCACCACTTTTAAAAAAATAAACCCGATAGAGACCCCGAATCTTTGTAGCATCTGTAACTTAACAGACCGCTGTTTAAACTCAGTTTGCAAGCAGGGTTAATTGGAGACATCTATTTCCCTTCCTTCATCAGCTTTAATAGGATAAAAAATGAATCGAGTTGTAGACACCAAAGAGCGATAGCGCTTCACAACCGCATCCAAAATCGCTCGCTACAACGTGCATATTCATTTCACAATAGCACACTAGTCATACAATTCATATAACAAGCATGTTGCATAATAACACGTCAAATGCACATCATTAAAATGGTAAAAGTCAACAAATAACACATTCCAAATTCCCGACATAATTAAATCGGCCAACAACCTCAAAATCATTTTTATAAGAAAGAACATTTCAGTAGCTCTCTAACGGTACCACGAACGCCTCGATCCGAGTTACGGATCAAAAGTTATGAATTTTCAAAGAAAATAATTTATTGAGAAACAGCCAGATTCGCCTGGCGACTTAGGATTTCGCCTGGAGGATCCCCATTCGCCAGCCCTTCGCCTGGCGAACTAGTGGCGAACCACAAAATTAGAAAAAACCCAAAAGTTACAGAAGCTACCCCAATTCTTTCTTTCCGATTTCGCCTGGCGACTTACGATTTCGCCTGGCGAATCCCCCTTCGCCGGCACTTCGCCTGGTGAACGAGTGGCGAGACTTAATTCGCCTGGCAAATCCCAAATTTGCCTGGCGAATCACACCAGGACCAAAAAAATTCTGTTACGGGTTACACTATTCCAAAACTCCCAAAAACCTCATTTTTCATTCCAAAACAATTCCAACAACAAAACAATTATCAGCAATGACTCATAAACACATTGTGATCATACAACGCAAATTATATCAATTTCCGACCGCGAAAACATCGATTTCTACTCGTTTACCCGTTTTCGACCTAAAACCAAAAGCTATGGAAAAAGCAAGACAACATGCACACACACACACACATACATAATCATACACAATGATAAGATAATCGAGTTTCGCACCCTTACCCGATTAAATTGCGTGTAGAAAAGTCGGTTCCTAATCCACAAGTTTTTCCTCTTTTTCTTCTTCTCTTTCTCTTCTCCTTTTTCTTCTTCTCTTTTCTCTCTATTTTTCTTTCTTTTCTACTTTTCTCTCTTTCTATTTCTATTTCTATGAAAAATATAATATCTACCCGACAAAAGACCAAAATACCCCTACACTCAAATATCTCGCAAACGCTCCCAAAACGCGATAAAATATAATCACGATAAAAAATAACATATTTTCACATAAAAGTCAGAAATAAAATAATATAATAATAAAATAATCAAAACGACTCAATTAAATAAAACGGACAAAACTGACAAAACTGACTGGGGCATTACACCAAACACTAACATGTGACCTGTAACACCAAAATCACAAAGTCCACCTCCAAAACCTCAAAATTGGACTTTTTTGCATTTTTCAAGCCATGTATTGATTCAGTCACTTTCAAAACCAGATAAAACCTCAAACACACTTGAAATATCATCCTTGAACTGTTCCAAATGGTTCCCCTCATCTGGAATACCATTTGAGAGAGTTGCCATATTGGTCACTTTTGCCCCTTTTGCAAGAAAGAGCCAAAACTTGTTCCTAAGGATTCCAGCTGGTTCCAACCATTCTAAAAGCTTCTAAGGGATCAATTGAGAGTGTCGAAAGCATCAAATTATTCCTGGCATAAGGAACTTGGCAGATAGCACAAGGAGCTCTAAGAGGTAAGTGCATGACAACATGAACTCTTAGAATTATGCATTGCTTTGAAGTCCACTGATCATAAACATCTCATACATGTTATATATGTTGTGTTTGAACCAATTTGCCATGTAATTCTTGCATGTACCATGTGTTAGCATAGAAAATACAAATATAGGCCTATTTCAAAACCACCATCGGGTTTTAAAATAGGGACCTCATCTGAAAAAACCAAGACCACCATTGGATTCCTTGGGAAATTCTAGGCCAGATGCATATAAATATTGTCTCAATCCATGGAGAAATGAGAAAGTTAGAGGCTTCACGTAAATGACCCAAAAGCTGGTCTTGCCTTGCCTTGCCCGAGCCTAAAACAAGGCACCCCTTATATATTTATGGGGTGGTTTTAATACACGGATGTATCACCACCCCAGTGGTAGCGTGCATGTGTGTTTGGCTTGATGGTCGTGGGTTCAAACCCCACCCAGACCATTTTTCCATTTCCCCTATTTTTTCTATTTTCAATATTTTATGGTTTTTGTTAATTAATTTATCTCACAATTTTAATTATTTTTTATTGGTTCTTTTTGCAAAAAATCACAAAAATGTTAAAATATTTTATTCCACAAAAAATTAAATTTATGTTATTTATTTAATATAGTTGATATTTTTGTAAATAAATTCATTTTTAATTATTTTTAAACATTTCAAAAAGAAATTATCACCTTGGAAATCAAAACCAAATGAGTTTTAATTCATCTTGGGATTAAAACATCATTTTTCAAACCACGATAAAAAATCACAAGTTGTTTATTCAAACTTATTTGGTGTTTTTATCATTTTAATTATTTTTCTTTGAATAATTACTTTAAAAAATGATGAAATTAGGGTTTCTTTGATTTTCACCTTAACAAATCCTTTTCAAAGCATCTTTGGGCCTCTAATAGAGTGTAAGCCCAACCCTCTTTTGTACATAAATAATTTTGGGCCTCAGTTATTGTATAAGTCCCGATACGATTCTCAAAATAACGGTACGATCGTTATTCTTCTTTTGGGCCTCTCCTTGAGTTGTAAGCCCCATCACTTGTACAAAAATAAATCTTTGGGCATCTGATAGAGTGTAATACCCAATTCTTTGTAAATAAAAAACCCTTTTGGGCCTCAGATGTTGTATAAGTCCCACTGTATTTTTAAAATCACGGCGCGGTCGTCGCCTTTTAAAACAAAATCATCTGGGCCTCCCCTCGTTGTAAGTTCCATCTTTCTCTTTCAAAGCATCTTTTGGGCCTCTGATATAGTGTAAGACCCAATCCCTTGTTAACCAAAATAATTTTGGGCCTCAGTCGTTGTATAAGTCCTGATACGATATTCAAAACAATTGTGCGATCACTGTTAAAAATCTTGGGCCTCTCCCCGAGTATAAGCCCCAACAATCTTTTCAAAAACAACTTCCCTTTGATTTAGATTCAAATATACATGTTGTTATCAAAACTTTCTTTAATTTCTTTGAACAACTAACAATACAGCATGGAAGTTTACTCACCTGTAAGTTTTAACAGCTTTCATTTACTCGCTTTCATATATATAACTGTATTGTTGGAACCTGCTCCCCTGTAAGTCCTTCTTTCATATCCTTTTAAATACTTGTCATATATCAACTGTATATATACTAGTATAGTTATTTAGAGTTTTCCCCAACAACTAGGTCTAGAACTAGGTTAAACCAGTTGGTCACTCTTTTATACGGTCAAAACTAGATCCCTATAGGACTTCCAGATACAGTCTTGCCTTCTCTTGGGCTTAAACAATATGGAACAAAGAGAAATGCAGTATTCTCGGTGAACCTTTTCTCAGACTGTCACTATTAGAATTTGTCAAAGAAATTTTACTCCCCATAGTTGATCTATTCTTGGTGAATAACATCTCTTAAATTTCTTCAAACCTCAGAACTTTCACTAAATAATCTATTCTCGGTGAATAACATTTCTTGAACTTTTCTTGGTTTGGACCCTCAGGCTTCCTAAAAGCATCCCTGCCTCCTCTTGGGCTTTGTACAAGGACCCTCCGGCTTCTTAGAAGTTCTCATGCCTTCTCTTGGGCTTGATACAAGGACCCTGAAGACCTCTTAAAGGTATAAGACAGAACTTAGTCATCCTTTGCTAGAGCAGTTTTTCCAGTTTCAAATCTCAGACCAATTTAGGGTTGATTCTTATCCCTTAAAACACTTGCCTCCTCTTGGGCATCATACAAAAGATAAATCCCCTTGAGTCTCAAAGACATTCTCAAGTTCCCTAAAAGCATAGGAAGAAACCTCGGTCATCTTTGATCAATCTCCAGTAGAGAAAAAACCTGTGGGTTCTAAAACCCAGTTTCTCTCCTAAAAGTTCCCTAGCCCGGGCCAATTTATCAGCAAAATAACACTATCTCAAATCAGAACCTCAAAGTCTCTGATACCTCAACTCTTATGTAACCTTGAGCAAGAGTTGATTCTCCATTTGGACCTGCCTCGGGATCTCAATAATCCCCGGTAAAAGCTAGCCTCCTCTTAGGATTTATATAATGATCCTTCCTCAGCACAGTCAGCCTCCTCTTGGGCTTTGTACAATGATTCTCCCCAACGGAGCTAACCTTTTCAGACTCTCTTGTTGAGTCGATCACTTCTTCAGACTCTCTTATTGAGTCAATCACCTTTTAGCACTCTCTTGTTGAGTTAACCCTTTTAGCCTCAATCTCGGGCTTTGTACGAGACAGATAAAAATATTCTCTTGTTGAGTTAATATTTTCCAACCTCCCCTTTAGCTTGGTATAAAGATTCCCCCTAGCAAAAGTTAGCCTCCTCTTAGGCTTTGTATAATGATTTCTCCAGCTTGTTCAGCCATAATCCTGGGCTTTGTACAAGACAGATAAAAGCACTCTCTTGTTGAGTCAAACCCTTTTAGCCTCAATCTTGGGCTTTGTACAAGACATATATCTTCATAACCTTCTCTTAAGCTTGGGACAAATATCTTCCCCAGTAGAGTCAGTTCCTCCCAGCCTTCTTTTAGGCTATGAGAAATAATACCCTAAGCAGAGTCAATCCTCTTTCAGCCTCAATCTTGGGCTTTGTACAAGACAGATAATACTCTCCCGTAGAGTCAAACTCATTTTAGCCTCCATCTTGGGCTTTGTACAAGATACCTTAAAATATCCTTAGCCGAGTTAGTAAAGTCTCTTTTTAGCCTCAATCTTGGGCTTCGTACAAGACAAATAAAGATTTCTTTCCCACAGAGTCAGTTTTCTTTTCAACCTCAATCTTGGGCTTTGTACAAGACACATACGAACCCTCCCCAACGGAGTCAAAATCCTTTCAGCCTCAATCTTGGGCTTTGTACAAGACAGACATAATATTCCCTCGAAAAAGTCAAACTTTTAGCCTCCTCTTAGGCTTTGTATAATGATATCCCCAAAACAGTCAGTCTCTTTTAGCCTCAATCTTGGGCTTTGTACAAGACATATATAAACACTCTCTTACTGAGTCAGTCTTTTCCAGCCTCCTCTTAGGCTTTATATAAGGACTTCCCCAGTGGAGTCAATCAATCTCTTAGCTTCAACCTTGGGCTTTGATCAAGGCATACAAAAATCAACATCCCTTCAGAGGAAATCAAAATCTCTCTGTAGGAAGTCACTTCTCTATTTGTCACTTATTAAAACAGATAAATCAAAACAAACCCTAATCCCAGATAACTGTTGTAAGAGGCACACTTGTTGATTCAAATATCCAAGCTGTCGTCCATCTTTTATCCCGGTAAATCCTCTCTTTCATCTAATTGCTGTAAGCGGCAAGCCTCTGGATTATTTACATCCACGCCACTGCCCCTCTCTTAGCATGAAAGATTCCTAAGGAAAAATGGCATTGCTCTACATTGAGTTAAAGTTTTCTCCTTTAGGATAAATCCCCTATAAAGGAAATTATGGCATTGTTGGATTCATATATCCCAGTTAAAGTAATTCTCCTTTACAATGAGTCACCCAACAGTTGTGATAAACAGAAAATGTCTCCCTTTAGAGATGACAAATTCTCTCTCAGTCAAACCTTTTAGCTTCAATCTTGGGCTTTGAACAAGACACAAATAAACCTTTTAGATTCAATCTTGGGCTTTGAACAAGACACCAAAACATCTTTTTCCTCACTTAGAATAGGAGGAACTACGATTGCTCTGATTTCCCTGTTTCATTTAAACGGGAATACGTAGGCATACGATTGTGAAATCTTAGCGAGCATACTAAAAAAACTCTAGGTCCAGTACCTTCATACTAATCAAAACTTAGGTCCATTACCTTACCAAAAACATCGGGAAAACCCGAACATCAATAAAAACTCACTCTCCCTCTCATATTCCCAAAGAAACTTTCCCAACCCATTAACGGATAAACACCATCAAGTACAAAGCGGAACCTAAAGCTAACAACATGTGGATAACCACATATAGGATGGGTCATTGACAACTTCACATTGTATAACCTGATCCCGGACCCCCCAATCTCTTTAAGCGTTTGTTCAGTTAAACATTCACGTGCAAGGTTAGTTTTAGATAACTTCTCTTTCCCTTTCAGCTTCATGGGATAAATAAGAAATCAGAAAGTAGCACCCCCCTCCTCTTCATCGAGGAGAAAACCCAAATTCCGTGATAAGGTGGTCGCGTCACCGACAAAAATCGTGCGCTACAGACATATAAGTAAATTCTAAAGGTTGATCTATAGATGCCAAAGGTTTTGTTCAAAGGTAAGAAGGAAAAAACTCACTTATTCTTGCTACGTTCGTATTTAGATAAGGGAAAGGGTCAGAGAAAAGACGCGTAATACTAGAAATGGTGAAAGGGATTAATACATGTTATTTTCATATGAGGGCCTTCTCTTAGTAAAAAGTAGGCTCAGGAATGTACAACCAATTCCCAATGAGGGTAGATGTAATAATGGATTCAGCCAAAGGGATCTCTTGGTTGGACGTTGATTTAGATGCGATTTGAGTTAGTAGAGTTTAAGTTTTGCATAAGAAAACTTGAAAACTTTGTGGAAGATGAATAAAGTTGAAAGAAAAATAGAAGAAGAAGAAGACTATTTATATTTTTGGAGGAAAATATTGTTCGGTCCTTTATTTTTATTTAAAAGAAAAATAAAATTAAAACTTTATGATAAGTGTCCCACTAAAAGTGGGAAATTTGGAAGTTAGTTTTTGATGTATGGTCCACGTCCCTCTTAGGAACTCGGAACCATGATGGCCTTTCTTAACCTACACGTCTCTAAGAGATGTTATAGGGAGTAGCCATGATGACGGCGAGGTCAATGCACAACTTTGAATAGTGGTGGAACTTCAAAAACACCGCCTGTCTCTAAAAAATGAATCGAAAGTGGTATTTTTTGGGGGAAATTTGTTAGCCAAGAAATTCCAAAATAGGAAATTCGACAGAGGAACCAACTGGAAATTATGTACACACAAGGCAAGGTTAAAATGCCTTTCGACCAAAGATTTTGGAATAAGAAACAACAACATTTGACGTTGAAGAATTTGGTCTGGTACTTAGTGAAATTTTCAGGAGATTCTGTCACACATCAAATTTGATAGGTCAAAGGAGTTCGTCTAGAAGCATATTCAAATTTCAAACTGAAATAACTATCTTTTAGTATTATCCAAAATGCTAAGGACACGTGGAGATTAATCAAATAATTGTCAAGCATGCAGAGATGACGTGTCAGATAGGAAGCATTTGAACGTTGGAAGACTGTTACTTTGTAGCATTATAAATATGATTTCGGGTGTTAGGATTCAGGGTGGCAAAAATCATTGTAAACTTCAATATACACTCAAAGTACCCATATGCACGTCAGAAATGAGTTTTTTTGAAAAAATGTACTTGCCTACCACTTTTACGCTTATGCAAATAAAGTTCTTTTCCATTTGACTTACTTTTACTTTCTCTATTTACTATTCAAGTCACTAATTTTGACCCAGTCGAAATTAGTTGTCGCATTTCCTTTCAAAACTTAATTATCTTTCTAAAATAATTAGCATTCAATGCAAAACAAACTGACTACATTAATGCACACTTTGTTTCCCCTAAAATCTAGCACAAACTTGCCTCAGGATTTACTAGTTTGGTCCTTCAAGCAACACATTTAAAACTAAGTGATTGTTTACCAAAAACACTGTTGAACACATGTCTATAAACATTTCAAATTGACCTACATCCATTTTCTGCTTCGGTTTCTTTTTTAAGATCGGGTAACGTGGTTTGATGTAGTTTAAGATCTCTAGGTTAGGTTCATTCAGGATTTGTTTCGTAGTCCTTCACCAAGGGAATTTTTATTTATGAATTTGTCAAGGGTAAGCCCCCTAACTTGAGTTTCACTGGTGTTCTCATTTTTTCTCCCTATAATTTTTTCTCAACCTCATTTTTAACTACTCTCTCCTCTTCAGTTTCGATCTCACCCTCACTTGCTTCTTTTTTCTTACCACTGTTCTTTTGGTTTGAAGGTACCATTATATTTCATAACCAAATAGCCTTGAAACTTTAATTTTTAGGGTTATCTACCATGTTTCCAATAAATTCCCCACTTGAACTAGCATGTGCTTCCACTTGCTGAGATAATTGACCGATTTGAATTTCCATATTTTATTAATGCCTCGGTATTTTTTCTCATGATATCTTGAATTTTTGCTATCTCCCTTTGGGTTTTAAACATTTCTTCCTAAGTCTTTCCAACATGTTCAAAACTTGTTTGAGTGGCTTTCATCAATTGAGCTAGAACCTCTTCAAGTAGAGATGATTTCCCTTGTTGTTGTGCTTGAGAAATTTGAGGGTTTTGGGGAGTCCCTTGGTTGTTACTCCATTTGACGTTTGAGTGATCATTCCAACTTACATTATAAGTATTAGCATAAAGGTTACCTATTTGAAATTTTCCAGCATATTACACCTCTTTTGTATATCCCTCGAGAACACAGTGCTATTAGCATGCCCCTACCCATAAAAATTACACCGTAGTGTCTGAACCTGATTAATATTGGCCTGAACAATAGCGGCTACAACTAACTATTTTAAAATAAACTCAAGTTGGGCTAGAACTGTTGTATTTCAATCTAATGCAAGCAAGCTATTTTGTTTGATTGTTTAATCACTTATTGAGTGTCGCACCTGCGAAAAACAACCGGCGAAAACAGAATAGAAGAGTCGCCACCGAACGTTATTTATCCCAACACAGGGAAAGGAAAAGATCAAAGAAAACCTGGAGAGGGAGAAGACAATGTCATCGCAACCATAGTCCGGGTTCGGGAGACGGTTACGCGAGGGGAAGGTATTAGCACCCCCACGCGTCCATCAATACTCGATGGGATCCATGCTTCTTATCTAAACAAAGGGTGAGTTATCTAAAACCTACTGCTAAACGGAAACGAGAAGAGAAAAAGGGAAAAAGAGACTCGATTAGACATCGCCATCCTAGGCCTACGTATTCCCTCGTGCAATGGGAAAGTCAGAGTCAACGTAGTTCGGAGACTACAGGATGGATGAGGGGAAGGTTACTCGCCAAGACATCGCCGTCTCGTGCCTACGTATCCTCAATATATCCAGAGAGAGGAAATCAGAGCGTCTGTAGTTCGTGGTAACGACCACTCAATGTTTAAGTGTTTTTTATGAGCGACGTTAGGTTCGCGTCCGACAGTTAGGGTCGATGCCTGTTTATGACAAAACCGAAGTAACGTGCTCTTTTATGAAAATGATTTGAAATCCAACAATCCCGAAGGATAAAAATGATTTGAACTTGGTTTGTATTTTTTAGACAGAAGTGGATTGAAGTTAGTTTGAAACTCGCATTGCACTAAAGTTTATGACATAGAAGCGAATGCGTCGCATGGTCGCCCCCAATGGGACGTATGCTAAACACTCTAGAAAAGTGAAGGGAGATCCCTCATTCCTCATTTCCCATGTACTTAAGGCTCGTGGTGCACAATGCTCGTTGTATTTATTAAGTGTTTTGGACTTGTTTTTGAGATAAGAAGAGAAGACTCAAAGGTGAAAGAAAAACACTGAGGGAGCTCCAACCTAGAAGTTATCATGCAATGGTTGCCCTAAGAAGGGGAATTCTACCTAATGTTAGCATACATGGATTAGCTCCTAATGTCTATCCTACTCCAAGCTTAATCGAAAATTAAGTTGGACTAGGGAATCCTAAGGGAACATGCAAAAGCAAATCTAAGACTTAAACAAGTCTTAAGATTCAAGGGAGAAGAAAGAAGTAAGAGATGAAGGAGAAGATGCAACATTAAGCAACTAAAGAGATAAGATAAACACAAGTAATGAGCAATGAAAACATCATCTCTAATCATTCAAGACCAGCACCAACACCAGATGTATACGCTTCAAATCAAACTTAGAGAATGGAAGTCAAAACAATTAGGCAAGACAATGCACTAATGAACACACCAATGACTTAAAACCAAACAAGAAGTATAATCAATCATCAAGAAAAGTGAAGTGAGATCAAATGATATGAGAACCAATATAGGGCAGCAAGCAAGTCATGTCACATTCATCTCATGTTAATGATCAAAGGAAGAGCAAGAGAGTTCAAGGCATGCATCTTAAACATAAACAAGCATTTGTTCACAAAAAAAAAGATCTAGTAAGGCACACTTCAAAAGGACAAACATGTGACATGTATATCAATCCAAACATCAACTCGTGAATGGCAAGAGGAAACATCAAGGATCAACTTCAAAACATGCAACAAAACTAGGCAAACAATCACTTAAGTCATCCATTTAAGAAACAAGAGATCAAGTGAGGCAAAAAGTGAGAAAAGGTCACACAATGGACATAAAATCAAGAGGATCAGAACCTTACACATGTTATTCAAAGCAAACAAAATTCCCCAAGCATTCATTAGATCATATGAGAGGTATCACAAAGAAACTAGTTCACAACATCCAAGGAGTAAGGCCAAAACATAGTCAACTTGGAAAATCAACCACAAATAGGAAAATGATTACATGAGAATGATTCCAAAGCCACAAACAATTCAAAACAGTACATGACCACATAAAATAATCATTCAAGCTTCACTTAAGCACAAATAGTCAAAAAGATCCAAACTAGGTCAAGTATCCAAAACAATTCAATCCATGTTCAAGCCACATGTAAGCATCAACCAAAAATAGAAACATGCCTTATAAAAATCCAAATAAATCCTCAAACACATTTTATATCTATTAATAATGAATGTACAAAATATCTCAACAAGATTCACAAATTTACATCACCAAATGGACCAAAACATCACACATATCAAGCTAGTCGAGTAACAATTGAGGAGCATCAAAAGTCACGTGGAAAGTAATCAAACATTGTTCATCAAGACAGAAAAATGACATTCAAACATTCCTTATCCAAGTATGAAGACATGTGAAAAATATTGGCTCAAAAAGGCATGGCAAAGTCATTCAAAACACAAACCCTAATTCAAGGGTAAACATGTCAACACCTTTCAATCTAAATTCAAAATAAAATATGAAAATAAATTGAAAAATAAAATAAAAAACATGAAAAATATCTCAAGACATCAAATAATCAGGAATATTTTTATATATTTTTAAAATGGTTTTGACAATTAGAACAAAAATTAAATTGACAATGAAGAGAAAATAGGAAATAAAAGAAATAAACATGGTGTGGGGGTGTGATAGCAAAATTAGAAACAAAAGAAAACAGTTCAACGCGCTTGGGCCCAGAAAAGGTGGGGTATGGAAATTAAAAACACGCAGGTCCTAGTCCACAAGACTATTTTATTTTACCAGATTTAAATAAAACACATAAAATAAAAGTGTGACACAAAAAACAAGTGACATTGCCTCAATCGGTCAATTCTACTTAAGTCAGAAAAGACAAAACAATAACCCAACCAATTAGAACATGCCATGCCATCGTCTTCTTCATGAAACAAACCCTAAACATCCTCATGCATTGTGACATACAACCATGGACAGCATGAAATCCAACATTTCTCCATCAATTATCTCTTCCAATTCTCCACCAAATCAAACAAAGTAAAATAGTAAATTGAAGTACGCAATGAGTAGATCACCATGAAGCCATTAATCTTTCAAAAGAAACACTCAAACATAGAGAAAAATGAATCCAAAGTCACGGTACAACATTATTTTCAAGTATTCAAACAATGCAAGAAACTCAAAGTTCAATCAATCAAACAAAGCCATCATTTCAGGCTTCTCCAGATGCAATGCATGAACAAACCTAACACATTTAGATCTAAAAGATGAGAGATCAATAGTTTGAAAAGGCTTACCTAGTGGAGACAAGTCCACTGCTTCTTCAACACTTTGCAAGGGCTGCAGAAAACCAGCTAGAATTCCTCAACAAGCTTCAATAAAGATGGATCAAGCAAGAGAATGGAGAAAAACTTGTGAAGAAAGATATTCGAAGATGAGCAGCTTTGAGAGAGATTTGAGAATTTAGATCTAAAAATGAGGTCCTCTCTCAATTTGAAATGAAAAAGAGCTTTTGTATGAAGGTATTCTAGGGTTGGCACGAAGCAAAATGGTTTCGAGTAGTGGATTTGGCTTGGAATTGGAAAAATGAGAAAATGAAGCACATGGTTTTTGCTACGGGTTCAGGTTGGTTTGCAGCTTTGGAGAGAGGTTTGGAGGGTATTTTGGATCATGAAGTGAGTGGTTTATGTGTGTGGTATTGGGCTGACAACTTGTACCAGATTACATGACAATATTTGGATCCATTTGCTTTCATGCTCTCTTTCACATTTTTGGCAAATTCTTTCTCTCTCTTGGGTCAGGTCGTGTGTGTCCATTTTGGGTGGTAAAGAGTGATGTATGATGATCATGTGGGCCAAGGGAATGATATGAATGCAGTCTGGTACGATTTGCTCCAACATTGGCCATGCATAAAAGCAAAATCACCATGTCCATGGAGGGCACTTTAAGAGACAATAAGTTGTTCATGAATGGCTCAAATGATGAGAACTTGTGCTCAAAATGAACTAGGGAGATCATAGAGCAAAGAACGTGTTAGAAATATCTTGAAAGAAAGATTGAAACTATGTGAAAATAAACCATGAAGATGTGTTCCCAAAACTGTCCAAACTAACTTAGAAAATTTCTAACTTTTTTGACAATTTAACCACTTGAAACCTTGGTATTAGAAACATCATAACTTGAACTACAATGGTCCAAATGGAACATTTTTTACATCAATGGAAAGCTTGAATTACAATCTACAACTTTCATGTGGACAAGATTTCAAAATGGAGCTTGTATCATGGATGAAATTGGCCTTGAAAGTTGTTAAACAAACTTGAGAACTTTCCAAAAATAGAAACTTCCTAAAAACCTAACTTTCCAAATATGGCAACTTTTCCAAATTCTTGATTTTTGACAATTCCTTGAACATTTCTTGATCAAATCTCATCCATTGGCCACATTTGACTTGAAAAACACAAAGTTGACCTCAAAAAGTCAGGAGTTGACTTTTTCACTGCCCAGATGACTTTATCCCTGATTTTACTCATTCTCAAACATCTGATCAATTGAAGGCTTTCTGATTCAAATTGGTGATAAATCTTCCATCCCTAGACACTTGGGAACATATAGAAGACCATGGAATCAAGTTTTGCTCAAAAAATCAGAAATAAACTGATTTTATCACAAACCCTAATTTTGGTCCTCATAGTCTAGGAGATGAATGCACATCTTCAAAACCCTAATTCCTCTGATCATGATGTGGAATTCTTTAAACAAAGATGATGTGTGAGACATAATGATGAAAAAACTTCCAAATCCTTGCCCACAGAAGTGCCACACTCCCAGATGTTCACAACCCTAGCTTGATGATCAACAGATAGGAGGAGGTGATCCACTTCAAACCTCTTGCCACTTTCAATCATCTGAGGATGTGATGGACATATTAGGATGCCTTATGGTCTAGGAAACCATTGTAGCCTAAGTGATGGTGATATTAAGAACATTTTTTCCCTTGATACCTTGAATAATATTCATCTATGCACACATGATCTCTTGCTTGAACTTCTGAGAAACATACTCTCTTCTTGAGATAACCAAGATACCTTGATCCCATGCTTAGAACCAATGATATGCACAAATGATAATGCAAAATGAAATGAAACATAAGCCAGTTAGTGTTAGAAAAAGGATAGCAAATTTTGGGGTGCTACATTAAGCAATACTCATTATGGCACATTCTTTAAATTAAATTTTTATCCTCCTATTCATTCTTAGTCCTTATGGTACCTCCAGACGAGGAATTCAAAAGCATTCTTGTTTGAGTTGTGAGACCTCTAGTAAAATGTTGCATGTTCTCCACACTACTCATATTGTGATTCAGGCATCTTCGGAGTACAAATTGAATCTCTCTCATACATCAGACAATGGTTCAGAATCACCTTGATCAACATTTGATATTTTTTCTCTTCTTTCTATAAACTGAGGGTGTGTCAAAAACCTCTCCAGAAACCTGTCCTCCAACTTTTTCTAAGTCTGAATGGTACCATTTGGCAGACATTGCAATTCGTCTTTTGCTCTTCCTATCAGAGAGAAACCAAATAACTGTAATTTCACCTAGTCTTCAGTCACATCATTGAGTTTGCACATCAAATAAGTTTCATAAAATCTAAATAGAGGCTCCCAAGAATCTCTATAACTTTTCCATCAAACAGTTTGTCTCTTAAACCGGAAAGCACATAATTATTGATATCAAAAGTGACAAGGTTATCAGGTTGAAAACCTAAGTATATTTGTCTGGCACCAGTCCTCCAGAATTAATCCCTATTGTATGTCGTCGTGGATTAGACATTTCCTCTTTAAGTTCTTCTTTAGCTTAAAGTGCTTCTTTTTTTGCCTTATGAATTGCTCATGTTGTTCTTTCGATTTCAGAATCAAAGGGTATCAACGTTGGATTTGGACCTCGCATAACCAAACAAACAATACCTCAATAGCTCTTCTAAAAACAAAACTGAATAAGAGTTGAAAAGAAAATTAAAAACAAAAATATCAACATAAAATAGAAAATTTTAAAATTAAAAACATCACACAAAAATTGGATTATTGAAATTATCAACAGTCCCCAACAATGACGTCAAAAACTTGATGACTTTATTAACAAGTGTACTAATGTGTATGAAGTAATAACATAATTTGTCTCCGCATGGATTACGAATTCAAACAAGATAATACTCATGCAATTTAAAATAAACAACATGGGGTTTTAGATTGATTGGTACATAAAATAAGTATGAGAAAATTTTGGATTAAAGTTCGACAACGGAGAGCGATTAGATATTTATTTGAATCCCCTAACTATACCTAATGATGAATGTGTATCACTTGAATTAAAATTACTCTATAATTTTATGGCATATTAACACGACCATTGTACCCAATTCCTTGGTGTATAACTCACTAATTAAGACTACAACTCCCTAATTCCTTTTGCGAATTCGAAGTGAAATTAGGCGTTCTATGTTCGGTAATTATTTAGCCACAACTTATAATTACATATCCCTAATTAATTACTATGTTGAACAACTATTCTAATTCATATTTGTAGACTTACAATCAATAATCCTTACGAATCTAAAATCACTTCGCACGCTCGTCAACACATAAAAAGCGTAAGAACAAGAACAATTGATAGATAATTATATACTAAAAGCACTCCAATAATCTCAAGCATTCATATGACCCAATAAAGTATAGTTATGTTCATCTTTAAAGACCTAATAAAAATTAGCTTAGCTACTCATAGTCAAACAAAGAATTACCATTAGTTGATAAGAAGAAACCACGAAAATCAATGGAAAATAATATCTCCAATTGCTCCAAAGCTCTCCCAAATCGTCACAAAATACTTATTTCCATGACTTTCTCACCTAGGATTCATAACCCTTTCAAAATTTGCAAAATTCTCCTTTTAAAGCTGCAAAACCGTGTCATAAAAATGCATCATCGAGACTGGGTTAAGTTGCATCGCGATTACGATATGTGTTTATCGCACCCACAATGAAAGCATCGCGGTCGTGAAAAAACTAGTGGCAAAATCATATTTTTTTTCTTCCCATTTCCTCTTGTTTTAATAAGTCCTAACTTTCTTCACCTTTTCTAATTTTGCTCACTTCGTAATCAATTTGGATTGGCTTTTGCTCATAATTCTGTCGATTTTTTCGAAAATACTCGCAAATATTACATAATGATATAGTGTTATCATTCTTATCAATCTTTAGACACATCATCGCTCAATATATTGGTAGGATCAAGGAACATTTTCGAGTAAATATTTTGTGAGGGTTCAGTTTGGATACTATGTATATGTCAAAGGGATCCAAATAAAAGAATTTTCATTTTTAGCACTATTTGGATAATTTGATTGTACTAAACATTGTGTAACTTGTGACAAACTATAGTGAAAGTCCAATATTTCAATGGAAACTCATTGGAGAGTGGAGTAAGCTTAGCGAGGACGATAGCTGAACCACTATAAATCTGACACACACACACACACACACACACACACATTATCTCTCTCTATTTTAATTTCGTAGAATTGCATGATTTAGTTGCTTTTTTAGATTTCTTAGAATCATATGATGTTAGGTTTTTGCCTTGATAGCAATTTATCAGTTAAGCGTAGGTTTTTTTAGAATCGTTACTACAAATAATCTTGTTGTTAATTAAGGATAGAAATTATGGTGTTAGAATTCATTTTGTATTGACTTTGCTCATTTACACGTCTTGTTAAATTTGACACTAATTCAATACATTTTTTGATTTTGTTCTTTTGGATAACTATTTGATTTGATCATTTATCATATTATGTATTTGTTCCTGATAAATACTTTTGGATAATCTCCCTTAAGTGAATCAGGTGAGACCACAAACGCAATGGGAATTGGGTGTTCTTTGATTTTTTTGTTGTTGTTGTTCTCTTTTCTTCTTAATGGGGGGACCTTTTATACCCATCTCACTTCCTGAGATCATTAAGAAGTGCCCCTTCAGGTTTCATGACTAAATGATGTTAATAATGTCCATCGGCGTCATCATTATCGTGTAACGTCCTCTTTATCACTTTTTGAAACTCCCATGCAACCATGAAACTATCTTATATCCGTTACATAGATTGCACACACCGTCTGGAAGCGTGTCTCTGATAACCATACAACCCAGAATCCTACTTGTCTCATGTGTAGCAATTCGGCAATCATTACTTTTTGCAAGTAGACATATTGACTTTTCCATGCTCGACCCTAACGACTTATAACTCGACTTTGAGGATTCTTGGGTATACATAAGCCCCCCGATCACGAGGCCTAAAGGAATGAAGTGTTCAGACAGAGAGTCCTGAAATTATTTCTTCTTGATTGGGTTGTACTTCCATCTGGTTTGGTTTAATCCAGCGGTCACCTTGTAATCTACTGACGTGTGATAGTGGGTTTTTAAGAGAAATGATGATGCTTGTCTTGTCATTTCTCCTCTTTCTCCTTTTCATGATGACTTTTATAGGGAAGCCAATCGCTATCATGACTCTAGTTTGATAAGGTTTCCTAACTATTTTTAATTTCTTTCCATAAAATCCCAACTTTCTTTATTTCTTTGCTCATCATTCTCTACCCTTATTATTATTTCTTAAAGATTATTATCCATATTTTTGTGTTTTATGCCAGTTGCTTGCAAGCAAAAATCTCAGGTATTACTTATTTGCCTTACTTATTCCAACATAATTCTTTTATCATGATTATAATATGTGAGTGTGATGATTTGGGAGATGTATTGATTCCACGCAATGCCCAAGAGAGAAGTAAACTCTAGGATGCATGCATGAAAGAATGTGAGGGACATCTAGGACAAGTAGAATTCGATCAAATCATTAAGGAAGTTTGTGGCAACATTTCTTCACCTTGTAGTGAAACTGATTCAGAATCTTCATCATCAGGTTCTGTGGACATTGTGATGGAGATGACAGGGCCTTTTATTAATAAAGAAATCCTAAGCTACAATCACAACATGATTGATGATAGTGACATTTCTAAACTCCGATGTAACAAGCATATTTCTTTAAACAAAAATGAAGAAGATGTCGTGTTGGAACCTTGTGTGGATGGTGAAAGATTTTGTATCACTCGACCAAGGGGAGTATCAAAAGAATATTTTTTTTCTATTCAGGGGTAATTGAGGATTTTAAGATTTGTATCCCCTTTACTGATTTTGAATCTAATCTCCTCAAAACCCTAAATATCACCCCTTCCGAATTACACCCAAATGGTTAGATCTTTATTAAAGCCTTTGAAATCATTTGTGAGGCAATGGACACAATCCCCTCCTTAGGTTTATTCTTTTCTTTTTTTGAGCTAAAAAGGGCAGACAAAGGAGGTTAGGTTTCCCTTAGTGGAATCCTAGGGAAACGTTTCCTCCAAACTTATACTACCAACTATAAATGCTTCAAAGATACGTTTCTTCGGGTAAAAAGTGGGAAAAGATGCCCCCAAGTTATGCATGCGTTGGACGAGGGCCATCGCTTCCTGATCTACTAGACGAATAACCCATTGTCGATGTCTGGTTTTTACTATGACAAGTTAGATGCTCTGTAGATCCAAGTTTTAGCTATTCTAGATGCCTTCCGGTTAGTAAGGGTAAAGGATTTAATAAACACGATCGATGATCCGGAACAAACCTCTAACTTCTTGGGTAATTCTTATATAGCTCTTAATATACTCTAGTGATCTCTTTATGTAACTCCTCTAAACTTATTCTTCTCATTCCTTTTCAGCTAAAATGACGGGCCTTAAGCTGGCGGACCAGAAGAAGATGATGGCTGAAGTGAGGGTGAGGTGGAGAGAACAATCTCCCTCTAAGATCGACTTGTCCAGTATTTAAACTAGGGACCTTAAGAAAAGGAAAGTAGAAGCTAGGAAAGCAATCGTAGGTGCTTCGGAGCCTCAAGGCGTGTCCCTCCCCCTCTTGGAAGCACGAAGTCGAGTTCCCCTAAGATGATGAAAATTTTGATAGGCGATCCTGTAAGTCATGTCAATTTGGCCATTACTACCTTGATGCAAGATTCCGGAGGCAGCCATAAAGCCAACCCGTTAACTGAGTTTAAATTTTGATCCAATAGATTTGATGACCCGAAGTTCCTCTATGACCATCTGAATGAGACAGAGGAGGTTGAGAAGGTGGAAGACCTATACAAAGGAGATAACTCAATTGAAGGATACCTTGAAGGTTCAGATCGACAAGTTGGAAGATCTAAACAAAAAATTGTCAAAAGTGAAGAAACAGAAAGAAACTCCGGAGTCTAAGTATTTGGAGCTTGAAGGAACCATAGCCGGCTTGATCCAAGATGTTGAAAAGACTCGAGTGGCTAATGAGGCACTGAAGAAATCTTTGCAAGAGGCCCAAGTGGACAATCTTTCGTTCGATGATGAGGGTTTTGAGAGAGCTAAAACCCAAATGTTATGCCACCAACCGGACCAAAATGTGTTCGAGATGAACTTCTTCTAGACTGTGGTGGATGGTCAGCTTGTAGATATGGAGGAAGCTTCTCCTAAAGCCGAGGTTTCTAAGGATGTTGCGACCGGTGATCCAGCCCCCGATGTTCAAGAGGATGAGAACCACGATGCGTAAAATTATTTATTTTTATCGTTAGTCATCCACGGCGATGTGCTTTTGTAATGTTTGGATAATTTCCTTTTTCTTCCCAGTACAATGTTTTAAGCCCTTATGAGGCTTTTTAAATGTATCACTGTTAATCCCTGATCATATGTATAACCTTGAATTTTTTCTTAGATTATTAAGGTTCATATCTTATTGATATGCACTTGGATCTGTGCCCGAGGCATGTCGACTTGGCCCTTTTAACTAGGTCAGAGATCTTAAGTAAATTAACCAACCCGCAAGAAATTTCATTTAATTTATACATTAAATTCGGTCAGAGGTTTTAATTAACATAACCCAGTCAGAGGTTTATATTTGCTTGACCAATTTTCCAGAGGTTCTTATTTGCTTGGACTTTATAATCGGTCAGAGGTTTTAATTAACATAACCCGGTCAGATGTTTCTATTTACTTGACCGATTTTCAAGAGGTTCTTATTTACTCGGACTTTAAATTCAGTCTGAGGTTTTAATTAACATAACCTAGTCAGAGGCTTCTATTTACTTGACCGATTTGCCAGAGGTTCTTATTTACTAGGACTTTAAATCTGGTCAGAGGTTTTAATTAACGTAATGCGGCCAAAGGTTTCTATTTACATGACCGATTTGCTAGAGGTACTCATTTACTTGAACTTTAAATTTGGTCAGAGGTTTTAATTAACATAACCCGGTCAGAGACTCTTATTTATTTGATTGATTTTATTAGAAGCTGGCAATATCGAGCATGCTCATCATTCCTAGGATGAGCCCAACTTATTCTCTGTAAAAAATGAAAAGAGTAACACACATTAATATGAACTGAGGTTGCCTCATTAAAAACCCTTTACCTTACAAAGGAAAAAAGTGCTACCCACAATATTTATTTAATAAGAAAATTACATAGTTTTAACTATAATAAAATCTTAGGCTGGCAACATTCCAAGCCCTTGGTATTTCACTCCTTCCAAGCTTTCAAGCTTATAAGATTCATTATTTAGCCTCTTCCTGATTCAATAAGGTCATTCCCAAGTTTGGGGCAGGCTTTCCTTTCTTCTTTGTATCTATAACCTTCTTTAAAACTAGGCCACCCTCTTGAAAGCTTATTGTACGGACTCTAGTGTTCTTGCTAAACCAATAAAAGGTTGACTTCCTCGTTATATCTCAAGGAGAGCCTTAGATGAATGGTTAAGGTGTCTGTTTTGTATATGAGTCTTCATCCTCTGTTCCACTTGTTATTTTTCAATCATTCCTTATTTATAGGCCTCCCTTCACTGGTACACCTTCCTGTAACATTTTTTGCCTCCGTAATTGTTCCCATAACGTCTTCCTCTTCAATGATTGTAACTCTCCAGTCATAATGCGTCTTTTCATTATCGTCCCTTGTGACCTTTCGCATGGAATCTGGGCCTTGTCATCACCCTGTCATGTATGACCGAGACAGACCTTGGTTCATTCGTGGTCAGCTCATCCTCGTTTTGTCCGGTTATTCTTAAGTTGGGGTCCGACTTATAAGTAGTCATATGACCTTCCAATTAGTCATTCTCATCATACCTGGCGTTATCGGGCTTGGTCCTCGACTGGTGTCATACCCTAATTTTTACCCCTAAGATCCCACCTCAATTACATCTTTGCAATGCATCAAGATTATAAACTCGGTTGTTTGCTAACCCTCTCATATTTGGGTTTGCCTTTGCAGATATCATCAAGCACCTCTTTGTGTGTCTTTTTACATTTTTGTATTTATATGCTTTATAATTCACTAACCATTAATCAAAATACAAAAAAAATATGTCTTGTCCTTTTTGTTTCTTTTGCAAGGTAGGGTTTGAAATCAAGAGCATCAAGTGATTGTCTTCTCAGCTAGGGTTTGAGTTCCTTAAGTCAAGGTATGGTCAACCATTGATTTTCAAAGGCTATTCATCAAAGCATGACCTCTAATCTCAAATCATAGGGTCTTAAGCATCATTTAACTTCATTTGATCAAGGATATTTCAAAGTTTAATAGCTTGGTTCTCAAGAAACTTCAATGGTTCATGTGTTTATTTCCACGCCTTTATCAACAAGTTTCCTCAAGCCATTACAATTTTAATAAAAGGACAATTAAGAGTACATCATTTTGAGTTCATATGATCATTAATGTACCTTAAAATGCAAGAAAAAGTCCAAGGTTGCAAGTTTGTTCAAAGAGGTTTAACCTAAAAAGTAAACATTTCAAGTCCAAGTTCAAAATATCATAACTTCTTCATACTTCAACATTTTTGAGTGCTTCTTTGGGCAAATGACTCTTCTTGATATCACTTCCAACTTCTCTTTACAAGTCAAGAGCGGGTTATGCTTGGAAGATCATCAAAAGTTTGAAAATATTAAAGGTCATTTTGTGGACTTAGTGAAATTTGACCTAAATTCAAGTGATATTTGCCTAACTTCCAAAGATCATAACTCTCTCAATTTTCAACTTTTGTGGGAGGTTCTTTTTGCCAATTATCATATTTGATGCCCTCTTCAAGTTTGTTTCAAGGATCAAAGGCCAATTATGCTTGGAAAGCCATGAAAAGTTTGAAGATATTATAGATCATTTTGGACATAGAATTATTTTGACATCTGATTACAAGTCATGGTGCCAACTTTACAAGGACATAAATTTTTGCTCAAGCATCCAAAAGAAACCTTTCTTTTCAAATTGTATTATTTGTTATGATGTGATCATATTTCAAAAAGAATGAGCATTAAAGGTCAAGTGTACAAGATTTCCCATTGGTTTGAACATGACTACTTGGAACTGAAAATTGCTCAAGGTCAGATTTTGCAAATCACAAATTACTCCAAATTGAGCCAAGCTCTGCAGATGTTTTTTCCATGATGATGTTAAGTGATACCCGAGGATCAAAAACGATTCAAAATATGAAGGATTCAGCTGTGTTTTGATGACTTCACAACCAAGAATGATCACACTTTTGGTACACAAGATTTCACACGAATTGCAACTAATTCTCACACGTATCCCATTCATTCACCTCAGCTATAATTACAGGAAGCTTTTGCACTCAATTTCAAGCTTGGACAGCCCCCAGAACCTCTGCTCGAGCTCACAAATTTTACTAAAATTTTGAGATCTCGTTTTCAAATTCTAAGCAATTTCAACTTCATTTCTTGGTTCCAATAGCACCTTCGGCATCTTCTGAAGCTATTGCAACAATTACCAAGCCTTGAGAGCCTCTGAATCATGCTAACCAAATCAACCTTGCAGCCTCTTCTGATCGTATTTGGACAAGGTAGTTAGAAGTAGGGTTGTAAATGAGTCGAGTCGAGTCGAACTCGCTTTAGCTCAGTTCGACTCGTTAAGAATTAGCCGAGTTCGAGTTCGAGTTCATCATGAACTTTTTTTTCAGCTCAAACTCAACTTGTTAAGAATTGGCCGAGTTCGAGTTCGAGTTCGAGTTCATCACGAACTTTTTTTTCAGGTCAAACTCGACTTGTTAGAAGTTCACGAATATCTTGGTTCAACTCGTTAGGTTTATCAACTCGCTTATTTCACCGACTTAAAAGTAATTTTTTAAAGTCTATTTTTTATATATATATTTGACATTTTAAATTAATATTTTTTAAATAAAAAATATATAAATAAAATAAAAGTTATAAGATTGGAATTTATACGATGTTAATTTTATTTGTATAATTATTCGTAGAAATATTTTACTCACTTGAGAATATAAATTATCAATTAAAACCGTTAGATTAAAAGAAAATATGAGACTAAGATTTAGAACAAATCTTTAAACCTACTCTTAAAGACAATATAATCTATCTCATATATAATCGAATTGACTCATGAACCTAACGAGTCGAACTATGTATAGTTCAAGTTCAGATCATTTAGTCAACGAACTTAGTTTTTAGCTCATATTCAGCTCATTTGGTTCATGAACCTAGTTCAACGATTTAATTTTCGAATCGAATTTCGAACTATTTTCGAGTTGGTTTGGTTCATTGCCATCCCTAGTTAGAAGCTTCATTTTCACTCAAACAAGTTACCACAATGTATCCTGATACTCTCTGATGCTTTCCCCTAACTTATCTTGCTTTGATTGATCTTATGTAGCATTTAGTTTTTCTTTTCGTGTTTTCACTTTCATTGAGTTTTCTTCAAAATTCTCCATCCTCGTTTTCAATAAATAAAAATGAAGCATATAGTTGGATTCGCACTGATGATACGGTTGTAATGGTGGTGGTTTCATGCCTTGAGCTTACCATTTGCCAAGCTCCGATGAGCAACTCACCGAAGAAGATGACTGGAGGTGTGCAACAGTGGCCTGAGTTTATTTTATTTTAAAAATGATCCAACGCATTATTTCACTTAAGGTCTACCGTGTTCCTTTTGATTAGATCCCTTGGATGTGTTTAAATTTGATCTGATGGCCACACGTGTATGTGAATGTTGTCCTTTGATCTGATCCAATGGCTGTGCTATTTTATTTCTTTTTATTTCATTTTAATTGTTTTTGAAATTCTCATTTATTTTAAAAAAATCATTAAAAAATAGCTCCCTTAACCTTTTTTATTCAAAAAATTTTCTATAATTTTCTAAAAATATTTTCTACCTAGTATTTTTTCACAGTTTTATTTCATAATTTGATATTTTCTTTTATTTTCTCATTTTTCATGCATTTTATCTAGTTTAAAAATACTTTTATGTATTTTAAAAATCTCCAAAAAATATTTTATTATCCTTGACTTGTTTCTGACCTATCTTGATTTTATTGAGCCTTTGTTTGATGTTTAGATGTTTTATTTGCATTTTCTTTTTTATTTCCAATTTAAAATCATTTTAATGCTTTTTATTTGTATATTGTTGCATTTATTTTTCTTTAACTTCTGTTGACTTGGACCAGGGATTGATTGATCAAAATCTTCCTCAATCTCAATGGACTTCGGGTGTTGACGAGGTTGGATGAATCTTCATCAACTCAAACTTATTATTAAATTATCATTTAGATCATTTTTAGTACTTTGGATTGATGATAGGTTTAGTACCTTTATCCACCAAAAAAGGTGATTGAACCTTTGTTTGAGCCTTTGTTTGATGTTTAGATGCTTTATTTACATTTTCTTTTTTATTTTCAATTTAAAATCATTTTAATGCATTTTATTTGTATATTATTGCATTTTATTTTTGTTTAACTTCTGTTGACTTGGACCAGGGCTTGATTGATCAAAATCTTCCTCAATCTCAATGTACCTCGGGTGTTGACAAGGTTGGATGAATCTTCATCAATTCAAACTTATTATTAAATGATCATTTAGATCATTTTTAGTACTTTGGGTTGATGATAGGTTTAGTACCTTAATCCACCAAAAAAGGTGATTGAAATTGATGATAGATGAATCTCAAGTCTTGATTCAATTTGGTTTCTTTCTTCATCTCCTTGCCCTTCTTTTTTCTTTTTCTTTTCCCTTGATTAATTGAATGATTAAGAGTCCATCTTATTCATGAAGTTTGGATTGATGCTTGATGAACTTTCATCATTTCAAATCTATCTTCTAATTGATCATGGATCATTTGAGGTACTTTAGATTGATGCATAAGTTTGTCCTAAGTTATCATGAAGAATGATTGATGTAATGGACAAATCTCCATGCCTTAATGATTGATCCCTCCTTGGTTTTTACTTATGATACATGTTTTAGGAGTATGACTTCTATCATATCTCTAACATGTATGGTACATAAATTATTATTGATCGGTCTCTTATTGTATGATCTTCCTAATAGATTGTGCTACGATTGCTTAACATAGTGCTAAATTTATCCCGAATCGGATCATTAACTCTAACATCAATACTAACATTATTATTGTGCTAACTTTACTTTATGTCATTTAATTTTCTTGCCATTTAATTTTTTTGTCATTTAATTTCTTGTCATTTACTTGTATGCCTTTATTTTTAGCATTACATTTCATATTGTTTATGTTTATGCTTCTTTTTTCCTTTTGCCCCTTAGACATTTCTTTTTCTTTTAAAGACATTAATAAAGGCTAAAACCCTTAAAAACACTTGGTTCTCTAATCTTTGGACTAACGGCTACTATCATTTGCTTGACTTGGAGTTTGACTTTTGGATCTATGGACTTTGGTTACTTCTCCCTATGCTTTTGGATTCATCTGATACTTGAGACCTTTGGTTAATCTTTGAAGACTTGGCTCTGATACATGGCTTTGAACTTATAGCTTGTTTTCTTCTTTCAACTGACGCTTGTCTTATCTTCTGCTTGCTTGTTGCTTATGGCCTACTCCAAAGGAATATAATCTTTGCTTGACTTATGTCAGATGCTTGTTTTCTCCTAGTTAGTTCACAATGCACACACAAAGGCTTCCTCTTGGGCTACTTTACAATGAGACCTTTTATTTCTTTCTTTTTACTTTATGCATTAGGATAGTCTCTTCATCTCCTGTCTCTTAAATTTTCAAAATCTTCTCCCTTTTTCAAAACCTTCTTGTTTTCAAACTTGAACCAATTTCTCAATAAACCTTGACTTTGTCAAGTGATTTTCAAACATTTTTTCTTAAATAAATGCTAAGACATCTTAAACATATCAAAATAATTTCAAAAGACTTAAATAAACAAAAAACTCATTCAAATCTTTTGTGCCTTTGTGCACCTTTTCCTTTTAAACTTTTTCTTAAGGATAATCATTAGTTGTGTTCTTGTAGTGATGCAACTCCTATACTTCCACAATAATGTAGAGAAGTGTTGACATTTTCCACTTAGATGTTGAGTGATAGACTTGTTGATTTCAATCCAAGCAAAAGTCCTCCATTTTAAGGTGATGCAAATGCTCATTCCTCATTAATTGTGGGTAGTAAGTTGAGTTTCCAATCGAATATGACAAAATTTCTATTCATTTAAAATCAATCAAAATAAACACTTTTATTATTATTACCACGAACTACGAGGTTTTGATCCTCCATTACACTTTGTTGGTACGTAGGCATGAGAATTAGGAAGTCTTGTCAAACAAAAATTTTAAAAAACATTTCTTTTATCATCTCCCTAATCTTTTACAAACAACAACCCTTTTTTAAGTCAAACGCAGATTTTCAAGAGGTTCTTGTAGAATACTATAGATGTTTTGGGTGCTAACACCTTCCTTTTGCATAACCAACCCCTATACCCTTATCTCTCTTTGTTTTATTAGTTTTATTTTAAAACTTCTGTGGGTTTTATTCGTTCTTTTCCCATTCCTTTGGAAACAATAAAGAGCGGTGGTGACTCTTACTTTGTGAGTTAAGTTAACAAATATCTTAATCTCCAATTTTTCACCGCTATAGAAAAGTGGCGACTCTGCTGAGGAGTAGTCCCAAGTGGGTTGAGTCTAACTTGTTTATCTGTGTTTTATTATTATCTGTTGTTTTCTTTTGTTTTTTAGTGCTTAGTGATCTCTGAGTGGTGAGATAAATCTTATACCCGGACTTGAGTGCATTTAAGATAGGATGGTGGTATAGTCACGTTTGGCTTACGTGGAGTTAATCCTTAATAAGCTGACTTAAGATCCCTAACTCATTGGAGGCCTCCTTGAGGGTAATAATGCTGAACAAGTGAGTTGTGAAGGCATTTTACTTTCAACCTAAGAGCCTAAGAAGCTGAGGACCTTAGAACCCTTTAACCCATCTTGACCTTTTAGGACGTAGTGCGGTGACTATTCAGGTGTAGACTTGGATTAGTTGTTACGCGGTACTACATTCAGACGAGTTTCTCTTGAGAATATTATTAGCTGACGAGTAGTCGTTTAAGCCGATAATATTCAAAAGATGGAATCACGACTCTGAGAATGTTGCAGAACCTTGTTGTACAGGTGAATTACCCTTAGTACATACCTTGTGGTGGTTCTTACCCTTGACTCCACGCTCGTGACGTATTCATTGACTCACGCATTCATGAACATCCTATTTCACTTAGTTTTCAAGGAACATAGAGATTCTCTTTGCAAACATCGCAGGCATTATGATTATGAATATTAGAAGGAGGAACACTCAGAAATATAGTTGCAGAGTTCTTAATTTTAGTAGGTGAATGAGGGTGTGCCTGTAAAATTAGCTCTCCAATACCCATGTCAGCGAAGTCAAAAAATGTTATTTACAAATATAAAATAAATTGTACTTTGATATAGCACTACTTGATGTAGCCCGGAACTTTGCTTACATATAAAGGACGGTTAAACCCTCTTTTTGTGTTTAGCACTATTGCTAGATTAATTCGTGATGGGCTACTTATTCATCACTCTTGAGCAAACAAACTTCAGAATTAGACCTTCGATTTGCAACAGTCTTATTGCCCATACGAAACTTCTTTTTTACCATAAAATGGTCTATTTACGGTGGTAGTTTTTAAAAAATATGCCCCATAAATAGTCATTTAGATATTCACAATGTTAAAAATATACACTGAAAAAGAATATTTTACTTTTTTACATAAGAGTACAATGCACCAAAACTTTCCAGAATCCTGCTTTCTTGAACTTTTTTTTTTTTGTAAGCAAGTTATATTGATGAGAGAACTAAGGGTTCTCAAAACCTGAAACAAAAGGGAGACGAGATTACAAAGACAAAAAAACTCGACCCCGAAAAAACCGAAAATTGGGAACCAATTGAACTACGATAAAAAATTCAACGGATCTTTACAAAACTCGTAGAAGTTACAATTGGAGTTCCCAATTTTCCCAACTATAGACCATCTCCAAACCGAGACTTTAATGTCCCAAACCATATCAAGGACATTCCAACCTTAATTCTCAAAAATAATCCTATTCCTAACAGACCAAATGTTCCAACAAATAGCCAACCAGAAGATACCCACTTTACGACCATTCACTTTGTGAATCTGACAAAAAGCAACCCATCTCAAAAAACTATCAGAAACAGACAACGAATCTTCCGGAAAATCCTCTTCCATTCCAATCCACTCCCTAATTTCCCTCCAAATTAATTTCACAACTATACAAGACAAGAATGAATGTACCAACGTTTCCTCCTCCGCCGCACAAAATACACAAAGCGAAGAAGTTTCGTGAGAAATAATTCCAAAAAGCTTTAACTTATCTCTAGATGGAAGCCTCTTTTTGCAAAGCCTCCAACCAAATGCTTTTATTCTAACCGGCACATCCAATTTCTGTAACGCCCCGTTTTGCCAATTTTATTTTATGGAGTCGTTTTGATTATTTTATTATTATTTTATTTTGTTTCCGACTTTTATGTGAAAATGTGTTATTTTTCGTCGTGATTATATTTTATCGCGTTTTGGGAACGTTTGCGAGATATTTGAGTGTGGGGGTATTTTGGACATTTCACATTTAATTTCACTAAGTTAGTAAGAAAAGAAAAGAAAAGAAAAATAGAAATAGAAAGAATAGAAAGAAAAAGAGAGAAAAGAAAAGTAGAGAAGAAGAAAAGAGAAGAGAAAGAAGAAAAGAGAGGAAAAACTTGTGGAGGAAGAAATCAATCTCCCGACTTTCTAGAACACGATTAAATCGGGTAAGGGTGCGAAACTCGATTATACTATGATTGTGTATGATTATGTATGTTTGTGTGGAAGTTTTGTTGGTTTTTCAAATATAGGTCGAAATGAGATAAACGAGTAGAAACCGATGTTTTCACGGATGAATTTCGAAATAAATTACGTAGATTAGTCGTATGAGGTTAGGCCGAGATTATAGAAACTCGTTTGGTTGAAATCGGTTGATATTGTGAGTTTTGACATTTTTGGGTTTTGAGAATGTGAGATTTTGGTGAAAAATAAAAGTCGTGGAATCGGGTTTTTCTTGATCCTAATATGTTGGTATGTATTTATGTGATATTACCATGTATTTATTCGGAAGAAAGTAATTGAATCGGTCGGGTTTCGGGCAATTACGCAGCTGTACCAGAATGTAGCAGAATTTCTGGTTTTGTGCGCAGTCGTACGGACGCGTGCTGTAGGTGAAAAAATTCTGCTTTGGAAAAACTTCGGAAATTCATATCTCTTGAACCGTAAGTCGGTTTTGATCCCTGTTCAAAGCGTTGGGAAGCTAACGAGATGTTCTTTTTAGGAAAAATAGTTTTGAGGTCTGAATCTAGTCTAATCGGTACAGTTTTTTCGAACCGTTTCGTAGTGTCGGGCGTCCGATTTATGTTTTTGCGTTATTTTGAAATATTCATATCTTCTTCGTTGTTTATCCGATTTAAGTGTTCTTTATATGGATGTGAAGCTAAAAATATGTTCTATGTTTTGGTGAAGAAAAATATTATTTTTAGCCGACTTTTGGCCGACTTTACCGATTAATCGTAAATAGTTGTTTTTGATGAAATGTTGTGATGATGATTTGTGGCCGAAAGGCAAGAAAATGCTAAGTGTGGTATTTGATGATATATGCATGATTGTGGATGTGTGTGTACATGCAATGTAAATGTCATGAGTCATTGTATGCCAAGCATCATGATGTGCATTGTTGAAACGTCCTGAGTGGCGGTTTGGTTCCTGATGGAATCCGCTATAACATCGTGTGCCTCGAAAATATGAGGCGCTGCCTGAGGACCTAAAGCGGTGGTTATAGACGATTGTGGGCTCCTTTGGAGACTTAAAGCAATCCTTAACGTCGTGTGCCTCGAAAATATGAGGCGTTGCCTGAGGACCTAAAGCGACGGGTGAACATCGTAGGTCCGACGGGGAGTTACTTGAGATTCTCAGTAACGAGCGATGGTTCCAATAGTTCCTGAGTGAACTGATGATGAGACATGAGACATTGGAAGTCGGTACCGCATGGCATGTGCATAGAGTCGTTGTGTCGGTCTATGTGCATTGCATAAATCATGAATTAATTGTGTGTGAATTTGTGAATGTGATTGATGATTGTATGGTATATGTGTGGTGTGTAATGGTATTCGATGCTTGAGAATTGTGCGGTATTATGTTATATGTGGTTGTGGTGAGAATGTGTTACTTGTACATTTTTGTGTTTATATATATAATTTTATTCAATTATATTATGGTTGTTTTTCTCACCCTTCTGCTGTTTTATAACGCTCTATGAGGCGTTGCAGATTAGAGCTGCTGGAGGTATTTCTTTTTGTGAAGCGTTGCGTCTTCATTCTTTTGGTTGGTCGGCTCTGATATGTGACTCCGGGTAGTTAGGGTGGCCGCGTGCTATTATTTTGTATATCTGATGATATATTTTGGTTGTACATATGCTACCTGATGTATGACAAACTGTTTATATGTGTATATGTATATATGTTAATCAGATTTTAGATTTTCCGCTTTAATTATAATTTCTGAAAAGTGGGTGTAAGGAACAAAGTTTCCTCTGTGTGATTGCTACCCCACAGTTGCATATCATTATGGGCAGGTGTTGCATGTTATGTGTATGTTTGGTTACTTTGATGTGATTCCCCTTTCTATGCCGTATTTCAAATATACTCTGACGAATTTTTGAATTTTCTTTTACCGCCTTAATTGCGTGTTTTTGGGGGTATTAGGTTGGGGGCGTCACATTAAGTGGTATCAGAGTCAGTCCGTGTCAGTTGTGTTTGTTGTGTTATTTGTGTCTGTTGTGTCTGGCATATTGGGCGAGTTGTGTTGAGCAAGTTGTTGTTTAATCATATTTTCTGCATTTGGATGAACAGAATATGGCTGGTCGTAATGATGCTGCTTTGGCTGCTGCGATGGAAGCGATGGCACGAGCTGTACAGGGTGCACCGAATGCTTCCGGAAATGATGAGTTTAGAAAGAATAAGCCGCCGGTTTTTAAAGGGAAACATGATCCGGATGGTGCACAGTTGTGGTTGAAAGAGATTGAGAGGATTTTCAGGGTAATGGATTGTGACGATGATGATAAGGTGAGGTTAGGCACTCATATGTTACATGAAGAGGCTGACGACTGGTGGATCAGTACTCGTCAGGTGTTGGAAGCTGAGGAGGAGGAAGAAGAGATTACTTGGGAGGTGTTTAGTCGAGAGTTCCTAAGGAAGTATTTTCCGGAAGATGTCCGAGGAAAGAAGGAGATTGAGTTTTTGGAACTGAAATAAGGTAACTTATCTGTTGTTGAATATACTGCTAAGTTTGTGGAGCTTGTGCAGTTTTATCCTCACTATGTGGAAGCGACAGCTGAATTTTCTAAGTGTGTGAAGTATGAAAGTGGCTTGCGTCCTGAGATAAAGCAGGCGATTGGTTATCAGAGGATTCGAAGGTTTGCTGATTTGGTTGAATGCTGTAGGATTTATGATGAGGACAGTAAGGCTCGTTCTGCTCATTATAAAAGTGTAAGTGACAGGAAAGGGAAGCAACAGTTCCGTGGTGGTCCGTATGTGTCACCGGCTAATAAAGGTAAACAAAGGGGTTCTTTTGATCGGAGGTCAGGTGGAGGAGGTATGTCTAATTCTCCAAGGTGTTTTAAATGTGGTGAATTGGGTCATCGCCAGCATGAATGTAGGAAGAAGATGGATAAGTGTTCTAATTGTGGTGGTATCGGACATGTCTTAGCTGATTGTAAAAGGAAGAATGTCGTGAAGTGTTACAATTATGGAGAACCTGGTCACATTAGTTCGAAGTGTCCTAATCCGAAGAAGGCTCAAACTAGTGGGAAAGTGTTTTCGTTGGCGGGAACTCAGACTTCAAAGGCAGATCGTCTGATAAGAGGTACTTGCTTTATTAATAATACGCCTTTAATTGCTATTATTGATACGGGAGCGACTCATTCGTTTATTTCGTCTGAGTGCGCGAAGAGTTTGAATCTTGTGTTGTCTGTAATGGATTTTGAGATGGTTATTGATACTCCAGCGATGGGGTCAGTAACTACTTCTTTGGTTTGTCTAAGTTGTCCTTTATCCATTTATGGTAAAGACTTTGTGATGGATTTAGTGTGTTTACCGTTGGAAGGTTTAGATGTGGTGTTGGGAATGAACTGGTTGCAATTTAATCGGGTGTACATTGACTGTTATCATAAGCTTGTAAGGTTTCCTTCTCTTGAGGAAGATGAAGACTCGAGTTTCTTATCTACCAAAGAGTTGAAGAGACTTTTGGCGGATGAAGCTCAGTTGTTTGGTTTGTTTGCATCATTATCGGTGGATAGTCAAGTTTCACTTGATGTGTTTCCTGTTGTGTGCAAATTTCCTGAGGTGTTTCCTGAGGATATTTCAGATGTGCCGCCAGAGAGAGAGGTGGAATTTTCGATAGATCTAGTTCCTGGTACTAGACCTGTTTCTATGGCACCTTATAGAATGTCGACATTTGAATTGGTGGAGTTGAAAAAGCAGTTGAATGACTTGTTGGAAAAGAGGTTCGTGAGGCCAAGTGTTTCTCCTTGGGGTGCTCCTGTTTTGTTAGTGAAAAAGAAAGATGGGAGTATGCGATTATGTATTGATTATCGCCAGTTAAACAAAGTGACGATTAAGAACAAATATCCACTTCCAAGGATTGATGATCTGATGGATCAGTTGGTTGGTGCTTGTGTATTTAGTAAGATTGATTTGAGATCGGGTTATCATCAAATAAGAGTGAAAGAAGAGGATATTCAGAAGACGGCCTTTAGAACACGGTACGGTCATTATGAATATTCGGTGATGTCGTTCGGGGTTTCTAATGCGCCTGGTGTATTTATGGAATACATGAATCGGATTTTCCACGAGCATTTGGATCATTTTGTGGTGGTGTTTATTGATGATATTTTAATCTATTCTAAGTCTCGGGAAGAACATGCAGAGCATTTGCGTATTGTTTTGCAGGTTTTGAAGGAAAGGAAGCTTTTTGCCAAATTGTCCAAGTGTGAATTCTGGTTGTCTGAGGTGAGTTTTCTTGGGCACGTAATTTCAGGTAATGGTATTGCTGTGGATCCATCTAAAGTAGAAGCAGTTCTACAATGGGAGGCTCCTAGATCCGTTACTGAAATTCGAAGCTTTTTGGGTTTGGCTGGTTATTACAGGAGGTTCATTGAAGGTTTTTCTAAGCTAGCTCTTCCTTTGACGCAGTTGACTTGTAAGGGCAAAGCATTCATTTGGGATATTCAATGTGAAGAGAGTTTTTGTGAGCTGAAGAGAAGATTGACGACAACTCCGATTCTTATTTTACCTAATCCTAATGAACCATTTGTTGTGTATTGCGATGCTTCTTTAATTGGTTTGGGTGGTGTTCTGATGCAGGAAGGTAAAGTTGTAGCTTATGCTTCAAGGCAATTAAGAGTTCATGAGAAAAACTATCCTACTCATGATCTTGAATTAGCGGCTGTGGTTTTTGTGTTGAAGATATGGAGGCACTATCTCTATGGTGCAAGGTTCGAGGTCTTTAGTGATCATAAAAGCTTGAAATATTTATTTGATCAGAAAGAGTTGAACATGAGGCAGCGGAGATGGTTGGAATTCTTGAAAGATTACGACTTTGGCTTGAATTACCATCCTGGTAAAGCTAATGTGGTAGCCGATGCATTGAGCCGGAAATCGTTGCATATGTCCGCATTGATGGTGAAAGAGTTGGAACTTTTGGAATCGTTTAGAGATTTGAGTTTGGTTTGTGAAGTGACATCGGTTAGTGTAAGGCTTGGAATGTTGAAAGTTACTAATGAATTTTTGTTGTCGGTAAGTGAGAAACAGAAGTTGGATTTGAAATTCGTTGATTTGATGATGAATGAGAATGTGGATTTCAAGGTTGATAATTTTGGTGTTTTGAGGTTTCGTGGTCGTATTTGTCACTACAAGAAAAATGGCCTACTGCCACGCCAAATTGTTCCACAGCTCAAAAACTGTGGCTACATATATGCTTTGGCCGGGGTTTTTAAACCGTGGAAATATGTTTTGAAATATTGAACCCAGATTGTGAAAGGTGGCATTTTCTTAAATTGTCACGTTTACAAAATGACAAATATATTTAGGCCACGCTTAATAACCGCGGCTTATAATTTTCGATTCAAACTGTGGCCTAAGCCCACATTTTATACCCCGCCAAACTTTCCCTCTTTTTTTTTTCAGTTTCCCTCTTTGTTTTTTATTTTATTTTCTAATTATATTTTATTAAAAAAAAAAGAAAAAGAAATAGAAAAACTCTCTTCACTCTTCACTCTTCCGTCTCTTCACTCTCCCAACTCCCTTCTCCCTTCTCCGAAACACGACCTTCTCCGTTTCTCAGCCATCTACTCCGGTCAACTCTCTGCGTAAGTTTTCTGCTTCTCTCTTCATACCTTCGCCTGTTCTCACACATCTTCGTTCGCACCTCTGCATGTTTCCTGCACACATCTCCGTTCCCACATTCATCTCCGTTCCTCTTCTCTCTTCAAAGTCCAAATCCAAATTTTGACCTAATCCCCAAATTTTGTTTTGCATGCAGTTTTGATTTTTTTGTTGAGGTGTGGAGCGGAAGCTTTCAGTTGGAGCATTGCAAGGTTTTCATCTTTACCCTTATTTTTAGATTTTGTTATGTTGTTTTGAAACTGAGTTTTTTAGGGTTTCTTCTGTTGATGTTAGTGAACTGATCATTGAGTATGTTAGGATTGTATGATTTAGGGTTTGAATTAGTTAACTGATATGAAACCTTAAATTGATTTTCTGTTTGGATTGTATGATTTAATATATGTTTGGTGATGTGAACTGAACTAAAATTGTATGTTAGTATTTCTGTTTGTATTGGATTGTATGATTTTCATATTTGTTCCTCTAATTGCTGCCTTGACAAGCTCACTAGGGTTTTCTTTTCATATCTGATAATTTGTGTCTAAGTTTTAATACTGAAAGTATGTCGTTTTGATACACGATTGCCCGCGATACGAACTTCATTTGATTGAACCTGATTTTATCTAAATTGTTTGTTTCATTATTGAAATTGGGTTATAAGCAAATTTTTATCAGTATTGGAGTGATGGTTTTAGGTGTTTAAATCTTAAGGTTAACATTCCGATATTAGTGTTATTTGGTTGATGTTATCTTAATTTTGTTTGTTTAGATACTAGGAGTTACGAGTTTATCTATCGAATGGTATGGATTATGTGCTTTGGTACTCGTTTCTGTTTGTTTAGTTATAGATAAAAAAATCTGTGTGGATTTAAGATTTGGATTTTTGAATATCATTGTGATCTGATTTTAGTGTGGAATTTGAGGTTGATGAACCTTGATTTAAGAAGTTGACTTTCTGTTTGGTATTTCTGTTCTTGTAATGTCAAAATGTTCAGTTTGTGATTGCTCAGTTTGTATATTCCCATGTTTTGGTTCTGTTTTGGTTCTGTTTTGTATATTCACATGTTTCTGTTTGTATATTGCTTCTGTTTTGGTTCTGTTTCGGTTTTGTATAGTGTGTTCTGTTTTGGTTCTGTATTGGGTCTGTTTTGGGTCTGTTTTGAATCTATTTTGTGTTGCGTGTTTCAAATATTTAGATTATAAAGTGATGGACAAAGAGTGGAATAAATTTCCATGGTTTAGTCAAGAGTACATCAACGGTGTTACTCGATTTTTAGACTTTGCCTACACTAACGGTAGACCTCAAGGAGATGAGGTTTTATGCCCTTGTGCTATGTGTAAAAATTTGTATTGGAAAACAAGAGATATTATTAGGGATCACTTAATAGCCAAGGGTTTTCTAAAAGGTTATGACGTATGGTTGCACCATGGGGAGAAAGTACAAAGGTCTATGGAAATTGGTGCTGCGATGGAAGATCAAGAGGAATCACATGACGACATCCCTGGCTTAGTGCATGACATATATATCGATAGGGCAGAAGCACACGGAGTTCATGAAGGTCCCAATGACGATGCTAGGAAGTTTTACAATTTGATTAAAGAGGCGGAAGACTTCTCTACTCTATCATTCATGATTCGACTCTACTTGTTGAAATGTCTTAACGGCTGGAGCAATACCTCATTCACCGCCCTATTAGAATTGTTGAAAGAAGCAATGCCTGATTTAAACATTCCCGTATCATATTACAAGACAAAAGCCATGATAAGTGGTTTAAGCCTCGATTATAAAAAGATCCATGCATGCCCAAACGATTGCATGCTGTTTTGGAAAGAGCATGAAAACGACAATTCTTGCTCTGTTTGTGAAGCTTCGCGGTGGAAAGAAAATGCTCCAACTGAAGGATGTGAGTCTGAGCAATCAAAAAATGATTATAGAGTTCCTGCAAAAGTTTTGAGGCACTTTCCGTTGATTCCTAGACTACAAAGGTTGTTCATGTGTTCGAAGACAGCTAAGTCAATGAGATGGCATGAAGAACAGCGCTCAAAGGATGGGAAATTGAGGCATCCAGCTGATGGTAAAGCGTGGAAGGACTTTGACGAGCTTCATCTAGATTTTGCTAATGATTCCCGCAATGTAAGACTTGGCTTAACGAGTGATGGGTTTAATCCATTCAGGACAATGAGCTTATCTCATAGTACGTGGCCCGTCTTGATGATGGTATACAACACACCACCTTGGCTGTCCATGAAACCTGAATATACAATGTTGTCATTGTTGATTCCTGGACCAAAATCTCCAGGAAACGATATCGATGTTTACCTACAGCCACTGATAGAAGAGCTAAAGGAATTATGGGAATTCGGCATAGAGACGTATGATTCTTCAATGAATCAAACATTTCGAATGCGTGCAGCTCTTTTGTGGACAATTAGTGACTACCCTGCTTATGCGATGTTGTCGGGTTGGAGCACCAAAGGAAAAGTGGCGTGTGCATATTGTAAATCTAACACCAATTCGTTCTACCTCAAACACAGTCATAAGATGTGTTATATGGACCACCGTATCTTTTTACCAAGAACTCATTCTTGGAGAGAAGATGTCAAATCATTTAATGGAGAAGAAGAACATAGGACTGCACAATGCATGTTAAACGGGGCAGAAATTCTTGAAACCTTAAAAGATTTCAATAATGAATTCGGGAAGACAAAAAAGAAGAAAGTTGATGGCCCGTGGAAGAAGAGGTCAATTTTTTTTGAGTTGCCTTATTGGGCTCAAAATACCTTGCGCCATAATCTAGATGTAATGCACATTGAAAAAAACATATGTAATAGTATTCTTGGAACTCTTTTGGACATCACGGGGAAGACAAAAGATCATATTAAAGCCCGCTATGATTTGCAAGATTTGGTAATTAGAGAAAGACTTCATCCAAGGGAGATTGGTGGAGGACGTGTAGAGTTTGCTAAAGCATGTTTCTCAATGACTCCGCACGAGAAGTCAGTTTTTTGTGGAGTTATAAAGGCTGCCAAGTTACCGGATGGGACTGCATCAAATATTTCAAAATGCGTACAAGTTGCCGACAAAAAAATATCCGGTTACAAGAGTCATGATGCACATTTCATGTTACACTATTTGTTGCAAATTGCAGTAAGAAGCACAATGCCCAAGGAGGTGGTAACCCCACTAATTCGTCTTGGTTCTTTTTTCCGCTCTCTAAGTAAGAAAGTTATACAAGTGGAAGATTTAGATTACTTAGAAGAGGAGATTGCAGAGATACTTTGTCAATTGGAGATGATATTTCCTCCAAGTTTCTTTGACATAATGGTTCACTTGCCCATTCACTTGGTAAATGAAGTTAGATTGGGCAGAGTAATACAAAACGGGCAGTGCAAGATGATGGAAATTCAATGACAGAGCAAGGCAGTGCCCTAAAGAAGACAAAAAGAATCCCAATGTGTAGATCGACTTCAGTTGAAGAATTTCTCAACGAAAATGGGGTAACTCTTGAAGAAGTAGATCAATGTCAAGATCTTGAGGAGGAACAAAATGTAATGGATGAACAAAATGAGGAAATTGAAAGTGAAAAAACTGAAGGTATTAAAACTTGTTTATGTCATGCATTGTTTTTAATTATTGTTGCATTCAAATTCGATTTCGCATTTTAATAGTTTATCTAACACAGGGACAATAAGAAAAAGACACGTGGACCAACACAATGTTTGAAAATCTGGAAACTGGTGTTGTATGTAGAAAATCAGGAAAATGGTGCTGTATGTAGAAAATCAGGAAAATTCTGTTCCAACTGTATGTAATATTCTGTGGTTATAATGTGAATATTTTTTAATTAGGATAAGCTTCAAGATTCTGTTAAGAACTCGACCGAATCTGAGACATTTACGTCATTGTTCGGGAAAGAAAAATCTGGTCGAGTACGTTGCTATGGAAAAACAACTACACCAACCATGTTTAAAAGAAATCAAGAAATTTCGGTTATTAAAAAGCAGCATAGTGATGAAGTGGCTGGAATGAAGAGGGAGATGGATGGCATGAAGGTACTTTTTAAGACCATGATGAAGCAACAAAACCCGCATATGAGTGACGAGGAGATCTCTAATATGATGGCATCTGCGTTGGGAATTACCACTAGTACTACTGAACATCATGCTGGTCCTATTTCGTCGGCGTCAACTCATATTCCTCGTTGTGAAGAGGTATATTGTAAACTACAAATGGTGTTGTTCCTGTTTTTTCCTTGTACAATTCTGTTTTACTTGTTATGCTGTTGTTGTGATAATTTTATGCTGTTTTTTTTAGCATAAAATTATGTTTGAAGTTAGTTGTGTTAGAGAAGAGTTAGAATTTGAATTGAGATTTAGGAGTTAGATTGAAGAATGAAAAATAGCTATGATGTTAGAGTGAATTAGCTATTCTGTTAGTTTCTGCAGTTAGTGTGAATTAGCTATAATGTTAAAATGTAGGTTAGTTATGAGAGTCATGTTGAACGAATTAAAGTTAGTGAGTTAAACAAATGGAATTGTGACTGTCAGTAATTGCATGAAAACCTGTTAGAGTTGCTAAAGGTTTTAAGGTGAGAAAGAAAAAAGTTAATGAAGTGGCCTTGAAGCTAGTCACAGTTAGTGTAGATATATTATGTTAGTTTGGCTGGTTTGTAATTTGAACTTGCATTGAATGTGTGAAAAAAATGTTGCAGCTATTAGAACTTGTCATGATTGAGTTAGTGTGAATTGAGTTATGAATAATTATGTAGTGAAACTAACATTTCATGGTTTGGTACTGTTACAAAACTTCGTTGATATGGGAATTAATAAAAATGGAATTTTGAAATGGAATTGTTGGTTTCCTTGTTATAATTGGGTATATGTATGCATGATTGGGTAATTGTAATGTATGTATTAGCTTGTGGATCAAAATAAATTTGAATTTCTTAAATGCTATTGTTAGAATTTTGAAAATCTAGTTAGAATTGTATGTTGAATTACTTAGATTGGTTGTTAGCTTGAGTTGTGTGAATGCTTGTTAAAAGGCAATGAACTAAACTAGAGATATTTGTATTAGTGTTTGGTTGCCCTGTTGTGTAACTGTCCTGTAAATGTATTAGCATGAATCAAAGTTATGTAAGGCATGTTATGCTTGCTACTAGAATGGTAATGGATGGCAGTTATTGAACTTGTGAAACAAAATGGTTAGGATGTATAAATTAGTTTATACTTGGTTTTATTTTATACTTGGTTTTATTTTATCATTGCTAATTTTATACTTGGTTTTATTTTATCATTGCTTATTTATATATCATTTTTCTTGCAGAATGGTGATGAAGAAGCTTGTGATGATGATCAAGATATGGAAGAAGAACAAGAAGGAGGTTGTGATGATCAAGAAGAAGATGAATATTATGATGCATGAGTTTAAGATATACTAGCTAGTTGTACATGTTTTATGGGATGACTATTAAGAACCTTTGTTTTTAATTTGGGATGACTATATTTTGGCGACTTATTAGTCGGTAGCGCATTTGATGTAGACTTATATATTTTGGCGACTTATTAGTCGGTAGCGCAATACTTGATGTAATAGTTTGGTGACTTATAAGAAAATGTCGCGCACACTAACATGTTTTTTAGTCAATATATTTTGGATTTGTGGCATAATGTTGCTTGTATAGTTAGATTTTAATTTGATCTAAAATAAACTTTTTAAGCCATTGCAGGTAGAACACAATTATATGGCACAAATAGAAAGCGTGGCAGTACTAAATATAGTAAAACCATGTATAAAATTAGCCGTGGTTTAAATTGTGGCCATACCTGGGAAACTAGAGCACGTTTTACATTATATATGAACCGTGGCTAGTTTTACCCACTGTTTAAATTGTGGCCATACCTGGGAAACTAGAGCACGTTTTACATTATATATGAACCGTGGCTAGTTTTACCCACTGTTAAAAACTGAGGCAAAAGACAAACCGCGGCCATAACCTGCATGTGTAAAGCGTGGCCTCTTCTAGCCACGGATGTCTATAAAACGTGGCACAAACATGAAAACCGTGGACTATACTTTGGGCCACGGCCGCATATTCCACAGTTTGATTATCGTGGCTAAACCGTGGCAACATCGAATTGCCACGGTTATTTTGTATATAGCCTCGGTTTTTCGTGCGTGGTATCAGACCTTTTTTCTTGTAGTGTGTATTCCTGATGATGCGGAGTTGAAAAGAATGATTTTGGAGGAAGGACACCGAAGTAATTTAAGTATTCATCCGGGAGCGAATAAGATGTACCAAGATTTGAAGAAGATTTTCTGGTGGTCTGGTTTGAAAAGAGATGTGGCTCAGTTTGTGTATGCTTGTTTGACTTGTCAGAAATCGAAAGTGGAACATTTGAGACCTAGTGGTTTGTTGCAACCGTTGGATATTCCTGAGTGGAAATGGGATAGCATTTCGATGGATTTTGTGACGGGATTACCGAACACTCAGCGTGGGCATAATTCTATTTGGGTGATTGTGGACAGGCTGACTAAATCGGCGCATTTTATTCCGATTGACATCAGTTTTTCTTTGGAATGGTTAGCTGAGATCTATATCAGTGTGGTGGTGAAATTGCATGGGGTTCCTTTAAGTATTGTTTCTGATCGAGATCCTAGGTTTACATCGAGATTTTGGGAAAGTTTACAGAAGGCATTGGGTTCTAGATTGAGGTTGAGTTCGGCATATCATCCGCAGACGGATGGTCAGACCGAAAGAACGATTCAGTCTTTGGAGGATTTGTTGAGAGCGTGTGTTTTGGAACAAGGTGGTACGTGGGACAGTTATCTTGCATTGGTTGGGTTCACGTATAATAACAGTTTCCATTCTAGTATCAGAATGGCACCTTTTGAGGCTTTATATGGACGAAGATGTAGAACGCCGTTGTGTTGGCACGAAACTGGTGAGAGTTCTGTGGTTGGACCGGAATTAGTGCAACGGACGACGGAAAAGGTAAAGTTTATTCGTGAGAAAATGAAGGCTTCTCAGAGTAGACAAAAGAGTTATCATGATCGGAGACGGAAGGATCTTGAGTTTCAAGAGGGTGATCACGTATTTCTGAGGGTTACGCCGGTAACGGGTGTTGGTCGTGCTTTGAAATCTAAGAAGCTTACTTCTCGATTTATTGGTCCTTACCAGATATCTGCGAGAGTGGGTGCTGTAGCGTATCGTGTGGCGTTACCGCCGAATCTGTCAAATTTGCATGACGTTTTTCATGTTTCACAGCTTCGGAAGTATGTTCCGGACCCTTCACATGTGATTCCTATGGACGAGGTTGAGGTAAGAGATAACCTTACGATCGAGGCATTACCAGTTAGTATTTTGGATCGCGAGGTGAAGCGGTTGAGGGGTAAAGAGATTGCACTTGTGAAAGTGGCGTGGGGAGGCGCTGCGGAGGGTAATTTGACGTGGGAGTTGGAGAGTAGGATGCGGGAGTCGTATCCGGAGTTGTTTGTATCAGGTAAGATTTTCGAGGACGAAAATTTCTAAGTGGGGGAGAATTGTAACGCCCCGTTTTGCCAATTTTATTTTATGTAGTCGTTTTGATTATTTTATTATTATTTTATTTTATTTCCGACTTTAATGTGAAAATGTGTTATTTTTCATCATGATTATATTTTATCGCGTTTTGGGAACGTTTGCGAGATATTTGAGTGTGGGGGTATTTTGGACATTTCACATTTAATTTCACTAAGTTAGTAAGAAAAGAAAAGAAAAATAGAAATAGAAAGAATAGAAAGAAAAAGAGAGAAAAGAAAAGTAGAGAAGAAGAAAAGAAAAGAGAAAGAAGAAAAGAGAGGAAAAACTTGTGGAGGAAGAAATCAATCTCCCGACTTTCTAGAACACGATTAAATCGGGTAAGGGTGCGAAACTCGATTATACTATGATTGTGTATGATTATGTATGTTTGTGTGGAAGTTTTGTTGGTTTTTCAAATATAGGTCGAAATGAGATAAACGAGTAGAAACCGATGTTTTCACGGATGAATTTCGAAATAAATTGCGTAGATTAGTCGTATGAGGTTAGGCCGAGATTATAGAAACTCGTTTGGTTGAAATCGGTTGATATTGTGAGTTTTGACATTTTTGGGTTTTGAGAATGTGAGATTTTGGTGAAAAATAAAAGTCGTGGAATCGGGTTTTTCTTGATCCTAATATGTTGGTATGTATTTATGTGATATTACCATGTATTTATTCGGAAGAAAGTAATTGAATCGGTCGGGTTTCGGGCGATTACGCAGCTGTACCAGAATGTAGCAGAATTTCTGGTTTTGTGCGCAGTCGTACGGACGCGTGCTGTAGGTGAAAAAATTTTGTTTTGGAAAAACTTCGGAAATTCATATCTCTTGAACCGTAAGTCGGTTTTGATCCCTGTTCGAAGCGTTGGGAAGCTAACGAGATGTTCTTTTTAGGAAAAATAGTTTTGAGGTCTGAACCTAGTCCAATCGGTACAGTTTTTTCGAACCGTTTCGTAGTGTCGAGCGTCCGGTTTATGTTTTTGCGTTATTTTGAAATATTCATATCTTCTTCATTGTTTATCCGATTTAAGTGTTCTTTATATGGATGTGAAGCTAAAAATATGTTCTATGTTTTGGTGAAGAAAAATATTATTTTTAGCCGACTTTTGGCCGACTTTACCGATTAATCGTAAATAGTTGTTTTTGATGAAATGTTGTGATGATGATTTGTGGCCGAAAGGCAAGAAAATGCTAAGTGTGGTATTTGATGATATATGCATGATTGTGGATGTGTGTGTGCATGCAATGTGAATGTCATGAGTCATTGTATGCCAAACATCATGATGTGCATTGTTGAAACGTCTTGAGTGGCGGTTTGGTTCCTGATGGAATCCGCTATAACATCGTGTGCCTCGAAAATATGAGGCGCTGCCTGAGGACCTAAAGCGGTGGTTATAGACGATTGTGGGCTCCTTTGGAGACTTAAAGCAATCCTTAACGTTGTGTGCCTCGAAAATATGAGGCGTTGCCTGAGGACCTAAAGCGACGGGTGAACATCGTAGGCCCGACGGGGAGTTACTTGAGATTCTCAGTAACGAGCGATGGTTCCAATAGTTCCTGAGTGAACTGATGATGAGACATGATACATTGGAAGTCGGTACCCGCATGGCATGTGCATAGAGTCGTTGTGTCGGTCTATGTGCATTGCATAAATCATGAATTAATTGTGTGTGAATTTGTGAATGTGATTGATGATTGTATGGTATATGTGTGGTGTGTAATGGTATTCGATGCTTGAGAATTGTGCGGTATTATGTTATATGTGGTTGTGGTGAGAATGTGTTACTTGTACATTTTTGTGTTTATATATATAATTTTATTTAATTATATTATGGTTGTTTTTCTCACTCTTCTGCTGTTTTATAACGCTCTATGAGGCGTTGCAGATTAGAGTTGCTGGAGGTATTTCTTTTTGTGAAGCGTTGCGTCTTCATTCTTTTGGTCGGTCGGCTCTGGTATGTGACTCCGGGTAGTTAGGGTAGCCGCGTGCTATTATTTTGTATATCTGATGATATATTTTGGTTGTACATATGCTACCTGATGTATGACAAACTGTTTATATGTGTATATGTATATATGTTAATCAGATTTTAGACTTTCCGCTTTAATTCTAATTTCTGAAAAGTGGGTGTAAGGAACAAAGTTTCCTCTGTGTGATTGCTACCCCACAGTTGCATATCATTATGGGCAGGTGTTGCATGTTATGTGTATGTTTGGTTACTTTGATGTGATTCCCCTTTCTATGCCGTATTTCAAATATACTCTGACGAATTTTTGAATTTTCTTTTACCGCCTTAATTGCGTGTTTTTGGGGGTATTAGATTGGGGGCGTCACAATTTCCACAGCAGATTCCACGGCATGACAGCTCCATTAAAAGAAACCGCACCAGCATGGACAGTAGCAGAAACCGCGCCTGCCAGCCTACCCGAAACAGCATGAGTATTTCCAGAACTGTACTGAGAAAGAATTTCCGCACCTGCTGCCACTGTGTATCCGGCAACCGAGTCTGGTCTCCAAACCACCGTGTCTGTACTGGCAGAAAGATTAGAACCATAGCCTTGAATAAGGTCATACATAACCTGCATTTCAGAATTAAAAGAAAAATTAAAAAGGTTAGCCTTCACTCCCAAATCACCCCATTTCCAATTATCTCCTTCCCATCCACCCATACAAGCCACCGATACATCCTTCAATTCGGAAATCTCGAAAAGATTAGGGAACCGATCCTTCAAGGCGATATTATCCAACCAAACGGAATGCCAAAATGGAGTAGTACAGCCATTACCCAAAATGAATTTAGAGTTCTTCACAAGAATATCCTCCCCGTACTTGTTTTCCACCGTAACCAAATCCCTCCACCAAACCGAAGGATTAGATCTATTGAGAACTCTCCCTTTAACCAAGCACAAGGACATGTCCTCATAACGAGCTTTCAAAACACGATACCAAAGCATATCCGACCGATTAATAATTCTCCACTTCCACTTAAGAAGAAGAGCTACATTGAATTCTTCAATCCTTCTTATACCCAAACCTCCTTTGGAAATAGGGAGACACACTTCCTTCCACCCCACCCAATGAATACTCTTTTTTTCCTCCAAACCTCCCCACAAAAAATTACTTTGTAAACGAGTAATTTCCTTGACAATCTTCACCGGCATCTTGTAGAAAGAAAGCCAAAAGATAGAAAGGGTGCTTAGCACCGATTTTAGAAGCGTAATTCTACCACCGAAACTAAGAAACCGACCCTTCCAACTCGACAACCGAGACCGAATCTTATCCACTAACGGAGTCCACGAGGAAATCCTTCTCGGGTTAATTCCAATAGGTAGACCGAGGAAGCTGAATTTATTATCCTCCAACCTACAAGAGAGAAGAGAAGCCGCCGCTTCCAAGAAGCCACTATTAGTATTGATGCCTATAAGCTTACTCTTATGTTAGTTAATCCCCAATCCCGAAATCCACTCAAAACTCCTTAACACAGCCTTGAAAGTCCAAATTTGATTCCAACTACTCTCACCCATGAGTAACGTGTCATCCGCAAATTGTAGAATCTCCACTTTACAATCCCTTTTAAAATACGCTCCTTCATAAACTCCTATTTCCACCGCCTTGTTCACCAATCTCGTTAACCCTTCCCTCCAAATTAATTTCACAACTATACAAGACAAGAATGAATGTACCAACGTTTCCTCCTCCGCCGCACAAAATACACAAAGCGAAGAAGTTTCGTGAGAAATAATTCCAAAAAGCTTTAACTTATCTCTAGATAGAAGCCTCTTTTTGCAAAGCCTCCAACCAAATGCTTTTATTCTAGCCGGCACATCCAATTTCCACAGCAGATTCCACGGCATGACAGCTCCATTAAAAGAAACCGCACCAGCATGGACAGTAGCAGAAACCGCGCCTGCCAGCCTACCCGAAACTACGCTTTCTTGAACTTGAAAAATATATTTTATCATTTGACTTACCACTTAATAATCATCAAATTTTTCACAAGAGCTTCATATTTAGTTCTTCCATCTATGTAGCACTTGGTCTGAATAGTCCACAATTATGAATAGGTATCTCGAGTTTCGAGCATTTAAATACACTGTATACTCATCACTTGCCCTAAATAATTATTACTCTTTTTATTTATCTCTCTCAATTCTCTATCATCTCCATTATTTGAGTTTTTTTCATCTCTCTTCCATCTTTACACTCTTATCTTTTTCTATTGTTAATGAAATAAAAAGACAAGATCTGGTGAAATATTCACTGGCCATGTTAAGTTACAACTTACAAGAAGATTCAAATAAAGTACATTTAGTGTCTTTATATTTATTTGACAAAGTACAAAAGTACAAACAAAAAACACTTCCTTAAACAGATTTTCATTATTACTAAAATTTATAAAACTTACATTAAACTTACCAAGGTAAGCCAAGATCTGGCAAATAATTCTCTGATTCTGGCCACTGTTCTAAACACCTTTCTTCTTCTGCATTCAACCAAGTAGGATCAAACTCCATGAACTCATCAAAGACATGACGACATGCATCCTCTTGTGGTGCATCGTTTTCCATTTTCTTCAAGAAATTGGACCACAAAGTTGATGTAACCAAATTCATAGTGTCGTTCCATTCCATCTGATATTGCTCTCCCAATGATCTCATCTCTTCCATACCTTCATCATCCATGGCTGCATGAGAGCCTCCTTCCTTCACCTGGTTTGTAGGACTTGATTCAATGGTATGTACCATTGAGGAAACATCTTCTCCTTGTGATATTTTTTTAATAGAAGGAATTTCGAGATTGTTTGTTAGATAAAGTGGAGGAGATAAAGATGGTGGAGGTGAATAAGAACAAAAGGATAAGTCATTATTATTGTTGTTATTGTTGTTGTTGTTGTTGTCAAGTGAAAGGGTAGAATCTAAGGTGTTGAAATCATGTAAAGTAAGGTTCAATCCTAGAGTTTGGTTTGGGAGGGTAATATTGGAATTTTCAACCAAGAGGTTTGGTGAAAATGATGAAGAAATAGGCCATGATGGAAGTGAGAGAGAAGGATGAGAGAAAGAAGAAGAAGAAGAATAGGAAAAATCATTTGATAAAGTGTTTATGCATGATGGATAAATCCTAGGATTTCTCCTAGACAACCTTAAATCTTGCTCAAAGTCAAAACATGAAAGTTGTTGTTGGTTGGAATGAGACAACCTTAAATCTTGTTGTTGTTGTTGTTGGTATTTTTGGTGTTTCTCTTCTTCTCTAGCTTGTTTCTTAGATGCTCTATGAAATTTCAAGGCAGTGACAATTTCTTTTCTAGCTTCAGCCATATTTAGAAGCTTTTCTTGGTAAGGTCTAGTAGTATGAAGCCTTCTTCTACCTTGTTTTTTGTGAACTTTGACATGTTTCCTTAAATTTTGATGCTCATGATGATGTTTGGTGTTCATGGTTTCTTTTGGTTTTTTTGTGGTAGCTAACTGTTTCACTAGGCTACGAATGTAGGCACTAGAGAGAGAAGGGTCTTGTTCTATTTCCATCACAATTTAGTGTGAAGAGAATCAAGAGAGTTTTTTTCTCTTATAGTAAAATTTTGAGACAAAAAAGGTGCACATAATCAAGATTTTAAATCATTGTGTAATTTTAGTCGATACAGATGTTACGATATAAATTCGGTTTTCACTGACTAAATTAATTACAATTTATTATTTATATTGGTGTTTTTTAAAACCTTTGCATATAATATTTGAAGATTATTTTTGAAGGGAAGTGCTGGTCCTATTTGATGATATTCATTGTTGTTATAAATAGTTGGGACCAACATAAGGCTTTTATTTTTTATTTTGGAGTTTTCTTTGTTTTGGTAAATTATGTTTATTAGTATTTAATTTTTTTTTATTATCATGCTTTAAATATGGGTTCCTTATGAATGAGCAGTGGTCACTTTCTGTCTCAGTTATAGGCCATGCCATGTCTTCAAGACTTTCAACTATAAAAATACAAACCTTGCCTCTTTTTGCTTAATGCTACACCAATTAGACAATTGCTTCTCTTCTACTATAATAAATTAGGAGAAAACAGGTTGCATCTTTAATGTATTTTTATGACAACATTATTTATTTATTTATTTTAATTACAATTTAGACAGCAAAATAAATTTACAAATTATACAAATATATAAATATAATGAAATCGGATAGAGATGATGTTTTGAGAAGCATGGTAGAGTAAAGAAACTATCATAGCTAAAAACATACCATGTTGGAAGGTAAGGACACTGTGGATATGATATCTTGTAAGGATAAGTATAACATATATTTTAGATTAAAACAGATGCTAAAACTAAACTTTTATAAATAAATAATAATAGAATTTGATTTTTTTTAAATGTTGAAAAGAAAACATAAAATATGATTAATTATTTCTACATATTAAACTAATTTAGTTTAAATTAATTTCATCATGTTTTTAGATAAATAAATTAAAATAGCAGAAAAATCATATATAATTAATATGAACTAGTAAAAAAATACAGGATTTCACTTTAATTTTATTTATTTATTTGAGTGTTTAATATTTATATAATTCAAATTTAAGTTAATTTAAATTTTATTTTAAATGGAAAACAAATTTTTATCAAGGAAAAGTTTGCTCACTTAAAAATTCTTGATGTTGAATGGATAACACAATGTAGAAGAAGATGGCACGTGTAATGTGTAAACTGATTTCATTATCCTTACTTAACCAATAAAATACAGCCAAGTATATATACATTTAACAAGGGTATAAATGGAAAATGAAAGAGTAAAAATCTAACTGCCTAACTGCCTATTGTAACAGAATAGAATTAGTTACATTTGATACCACCCCACAAGTTGGAGTGTGTATAGTACATAATCCTAACTTGGACAAAAAAGAATTGAAAAGTGGAGCATGGAGGGGTTTCGTAAACACATCCGCGAGCTAAGACAGTGATGGAACAGGCAGAAGATGAATGAGTTTAGACTGCAGTTTTTCTCGAATCACATGACAATCTAACTCTATATGTTTGCTGCGCTCATGAAACGTCGGATTGTGCGCCAAGTAAATAGCAGACTTGCTATCACAGTACAAGGAAGCAGGAGAAGTGAATTGTATTCGAAAATCAGCAAAGAGATAGGTTAACCATTGTACCTCACATGTTAAGGAAGCCAGTGCACGGTATTCCGCTTCGGTAGAGGAGCGAGACACGGTGTTTTGTTTCTTCGATCGCCAAGATATCAAGGAATCACCTAACAAAACACAAAACCCTGTGACTGATTTCCTTGTGTCAGGACAGCGTGCCCAGTCGGAGTCAGCAAAACCACTGAGTTGCAAGGAGCTAGTGCCTGAGAAAAAAATACCACGTGCAGGGGAAGCCTTCAAATATTTCAGAATGCGAGTTGCAGCTTGGTAGTGAGGAATCAAGGGATTTGCTACGTATTGACTAAGGTGCTGGACAGCAAAGGACACATCTGGTCGAGTATGTGTGAGATACAACAGTCGGCCAATGAGTTTGCGATATGAAGAAGGATCTTCTAAGGGAGCACCTTCTGTAGATGAAAGCTTTACATGAGGATCAATGGGTGTGGAAACTGGTTTGGCACCAAGGAAACCAGTGTCTTCAAGGAGCTCAAGTACATATTTTCTTTGATTAAGAAAGATACCAGAAGTGGACCGTGCAATTTCCAAGCCTAAAAAATACCTTAGAGGCCCAAGGTCTTTGATACAAAATTGTTGATGGAGAAAAGACTTGACACGGTTGATTTCTTCAATGGAGTCACCTGTCAAGACAACATCATCAACGTAAACCAAAAGAGCAGTGAAAGTATGAGAGGTGAGCTTAGTGTATAAGGAATGGTCTGCTTCAGATTGAGAGAATCCCAAGGAAATGAGAGATGAAGAAAGCTTGGCTTGCCATTGCCGGCTGGCCTGTTTCAGCCCATACAAGGATTTGTTCAGTTTGCAAACCTTGTTGGGTCCAAGGTCATCATAGCCAGGAGGGAGAGACATGTAGACTTCTTCATGTAGGTCACCATGAAGAAATGCGTTGTTTACGTCCAATTGCTCCAAATGCCATTGTTTGATTGCTGCAAGAGATAATAAAACTCTGACAGTAGTAATTTTAGCAACAGATGAAAAAGTATCAAAATAATCAACACCCTCTAGTTGGGTATAACCCTTTGCAACTAGACGGGCTTTGTATCTCTCAATGGATCCATTGGCATGATATTTCACCCTGTACACCCATTTACAACCAACTGGGGATTTGCCTTCAGGAAGATCCACAATGGTCCAAGTTTGGGTATCCTTAAGAGCTTGAATTTCAGAATCCATTGCCTTCCTCCAACAGTCATGTTTAGAGGCCTGAAGGTAGGTTTTAGGTTCTGTGGTGGACGAGATGGAGCAACAGAAGGATTTATATGTTGGGGAACAGTTGGAATATGAAATGAAATCTGAAATAGGGTAAGGAGTAGTATGTTTGTCTACAGTTTGGTTATTTGAGGAGAAGGAAGTGAGAAGGTTGCAATGAAAATCCTTAAGGTAATGGGGAGGTTGCTTAAGTCTAGTGGATTTTCTTGTAAGTGGAGGAATTTGGGTGAGTGAAGTATTTGAGGGTATGGGGTTGTCTTGTGGTATGTGGGGGTCATGATCAATGACCATTGGGTTTTGGATAGGGTTTGAATTAGGACTGGTCAGGTTAGGGACATTGGGGGCTGCTGCTGTGTTAGGAGATTGGGACATATCATGGGTGGTTGGGGCAGGTGTGGCAGAAGTGGCAGGGACTGGTGTGACAGGTACTTGAGGATAAGGAGGGGGGTCACAATCATAAGGGATGTGTAAAGGGTCATGTCCAGGGGCAGAATTTTGAGTAACTTGATTTTTGAAAGGAAAGTGAGTTTCATAAAAGACCACATGTCTTGAAAGAAACAATTCATGGGATTGTAAGTCATACAAAAGGTATCCCTTGATACCATCTTTGTAACCAAGGAACACAGCTTTTCTTGCCCTAGCATCAAATTTAGTTCTATGGTTTTGTAGGGTTGTGGCATAAAAAAGACAACCAAACACTTTTAAATGAATGAGGACAGGGTATGTTTGAAAAAGGATCTCATAGGGAGATTTTGATTTGAGGAGAGGACTAGGAATTCTGTTTATTATGTGGACTGCATGTTGAATGCTGAATGTCCAAAGTGTTAAAGGGATGTTTGAATGAAAAGTAATGGCTCTAGCTACATTTAAGATGTGCTAATGTTTTCTTTCAACCACCCCATTTTGTTGGGGTGTTTCAACACACGATTTTTGATGAGTTATGCCCTTTGAAAGGAAAAAAGAGTTGAGAGTAAGGAATTCTGAGCCATTATCTGACCTAAAACATTTTAGAGTGGTTTTAAATTGATTTTCAATTAAGGCAACAAAGTTTATGATGCTTTGTTTGGCTTCAGATTTTGCCTTTAGGAAGATAACCCATGTGAATCTAGAAAAGGCATCTACAAGGGTCAAGAAATACCTATGGCCTAGAATAGAGTCAATGGCCAAAGGGCCCCATAAGTCAGCATGTAAAAGTTCAAAAGGAGCATGAGTATGAGTACTACTGTTAGGAAAAGGTAATTTCTTTCATTTTTCAAAATGGCATGAATCACAAGGATTCATGTTATTGGTACAAGGAATAAGAGGAAATTGCTTAGACATACAATGCATTCCAGTATTGGAAAGGTGTCCTAGCCTATTATGCCAAATTTCAAAGGAATTAGAAACTACAGAGTTACAGGTGGAATGAACATCACTTGTATCAATCACATAAAGGCCTCTGTGCAATTTAGCTGTACCAATCAGTTTCTTCGAATGGTTCTGCAAAATGTTACACAGGGTTGAAGAGAAATTTAGAAAACAGTTATTTGTGGTAGTTAATCTTGTGACAGAAATCAAATTGACATGAAATTGAGGGATATAGAGCACATTGGAAAGAGTTAAGGTTGGTGAGATAACTATGTTTCCTGAAATGCTAGCAGTTATATGGGAACCATTAGGTAGGGCGACAGATACATGAATGATGGATTGATAAGAGTTAAAGGCATCTAATTGGAAGGATATATGGACAGTGGCTCCTGTATCAAGAATCCATAGTTTAGGGTTCTTACCAGTGTAATTGAGGGAGTGAGAATTTGATACAGATGGAGAGGTGGTGATAGCATTGACAGCAGTGGTAGGTTGAGACTGTTGAAGCAAAGCGTGAAGACTCTGAAATTCCTCTTGAGTGAATCCAAAACTTGGTGTGGATGAACCATCAGACTGAGCAGTAGCTTGTGATGCATTATTGGCCTGAGCTGAAGAAGAAATTTGGCTGTTGGACTGAGGCTTGGTGCGTTGTCTATAGCCTGGAGGGTATTCGTGCTTCACAAATCAAGTATCTACAGTGTGGTTCGTTCTTCCGCAGTGAGTACACACCCTGTTACCTCATTTGGTTGAAGAATAGGAGCCTTTGCCTTTGTTATATGATGTTCCCTTGCCATTGCCTTGAGTGTTGACATGAAGAGCGGTTGTGGAGACTTCAGGAGAATCAATAGGATTGCTAGAATTCATTTCTCGTTCTTGTTGGATAACCAAAGAGAAAGCCTTATCAATGTCTGGAAGGGGATGCATCATCATGATTTGTGACTTTGAGTGAGAAAAACGTTCATTCAACCCCTTCAAGAACCTAATTACATAGTCCTGCTCACGATAGGTTCTAGCAGATTGAACAGCATCACAAGAACACACTATAGAGCATTTGCAGCAAGGGAGAGGTCGATAGTTTTCGAGTTCATCCCAATAAACTTTCAATTGGGTAAAGTATTCAGAAACATCGAGGGTACCTTGGCGGAATCGATACAGATCTTCTTGGATATCTGAAATACAGAATATGTCACTTTGAGAAAACCTAATGCGAAGGTTCTTCCAAACACCTGCTGCAGTATCGATCCAAAGCACAGATTTCGCAATAGATTCGGAAATCGACCGCTGAATCCAAGAAAGTACCATTGTATTGCAGCGAATCCATTGTGCATAGAGTGGATCAGAAGCTTGAGGTTTTGGGAACGTACCATCAACGAACTTTTCCTTGTTCTTGGAGATCAAAGCGATGTGCATTGATCTTGACCAGATGTGATAGTTTTTGTTATCCAGCGGCGGAACCACAAGAATCAACGCCGGACTCTCGTTAGGATGAAGATAATAAGGGTTTGCAGAGTTAGTCGCAAAATCGGAGAAGCTCTGGTGATCCATAAGAAACCGGTTGAAGGAAAGAAAAAAGAAAAGAAGAAACAAACGAAGTCGCCGGAATGTGAATCGGAGAAGAAGACCGGCGAAAAGGAAACCGGTGAAGAAAGAGAGAGGGACGGTGGTCACCAGAGCTCATTGAGCTCTGATACCATCTTGATGTTGAATGGATAACACAATGTAGAAGAAGATGGCACGTGTAATGTGTAAACTGATTTCATTATCCTTACTTAACCAATAAAATACAGCCAAGTATATATACATTTAACAAGGGTAAAAATGGAAAATGAAAGAGTAAAAATCTAACTGCCTAACTGCCTATTGTAACAGAATAGAATTAGTTACATTTGATAAAAATTATTTTGATTTAAACTACACAATTTAATTCAATAGATCTAATTTATTTTTTTATTTTCACATGAATAATAATTTTTATTTGATATTCAATAGATCAAATTTATAAATGTTTATAAAGTTATAAAATTATTTAATATTTAAAATTAAAGATTACAAAACAGGCCAAATTCCATTTAAAATATTAAATTAAATAGAAACTTTAATTTTTCTGCTTATGTAAGTTGAATATCACCATTTGAGTCTGTTGGGAATACAGACAATGGATCATTGATTCAAATAGTTATCCTAAGATAGATATACAGAAACACTGCATACCCCATCCTTAACCCACACAAACGGGGTCCTCTTTTTCATTCTATTGTTTTGTCTGTAAAACAAATCGGAAAATGGATTAGATTCGTCAACCAGAAAATAAAAATAACAAGTGAATGAGTCACAAATAGAGATGAAATATGATAGATCAATTAACACTCGCCTATGGTCTAGGCTAAGTTTATGTTTGATTTTTTTTTTTAAATAAAAATGTCTAGACTTTTTTTCTGAGCCGGACAGAAAATTCAATGGACGCGATCCAATGAATGTAACAATTACCAAGTCATCCACGGTGTATGTATGTGTATTATTCTGAATTAGAGCGCAGACAATTCAAATTCTGAATTTATCCAACGGTTTCCTACATCCGATGTCTAAAGATTAGTAAGTCGTTATAACCGTTCCATTACATAAGAAAGAAGTGCGTCATTTTTCAAGTACAACTCAAACTCAAATTTCTTTCTTTCATCTTACTCACATACTGACTTGAACGTTGAAAGTCGTTATAACCGTTCCATTACATAAGAAAGAAGTGTGTCATTTTTCAAGTACAACTCAAACTCAAATTTCTTTCTTTCATCTTACTCACATACTGACTTGAACGTTGAAGTATTAACCTTACAAGTCAGTCTTTCTCTCGCTGCACCGGAAGCTCAAGCCCGTTGTTGCCTCTCCCAACTTCCAATCTCTGATAAATCTCAGTTCCCTAGTGGAACAATGACGTTGTATGTGAGAATCGACATTTGATTCATGCGTTTTCCATGTTCAAATATTCATCCATCGATTAAGCAAACTGAAGCTTCTTCAATCTAGTGATTCGATTCTCTTATATCGAGCATCATATCTCTATTCTCGATCTACTACGGTCGTAGATCAATTGTGATTATCAGTTTCTTACATCTTTGATCTTCAAATCTTCCAACAATGACAGACTCCATAGCCACTAGCACTGTTGCGCAGCGTTAGGCTGTCGCAGCTGCATAAAGAGTGAGAAATCATCTGCCTCCTCCTCAAACGGATGTGATCAGGCCATCACGCACTACATCAAGATCCCCTTCCACCGCCAACGATAGTAGGTTCGGCTCCACATCTCCAACAAGGTGAACCGCCGTTCAAGCCTCAGACACCACTGGTAGTACAAGGATCAGAACCACTGCTTGGATTCCAATTACTGCAGGCCAACCTCAGCGTGCAAAGTGCAAGCAAACTTTTAAATAACATGTACAATATGGTTCGACAACACAATTCACATGCGATGAAGGAGATGTTACTTCGTCTTGAGGAAAACATGCATAACGCCAATTCACATGATACTGCAGGAGGTCGTATCTTGAGGAGTCGTATCGTTATTCCTGAGCCAGCTGCATGTCGCCGGGTCGCAGACCTTAGATCTTCGAATTGTCAAAGAAGCCAATGGCATCATATTCCTCCCCTTAGTTCTGAAAGAGGATAAGGTAGTTATGCTTCCATCGAGGAACAAGTGGAGAATACTCTAACAAAAAAACAACAAAAGAATACTCTTTTCGCCTGCATCCTTGACAGTTGAATACCAAAGTCTTTGGAGAAACCTTTGAAGCTTCACGATTACAATGGAAAGGAGATTCGAACGAACATGTGCACCATGTTAATGACCGCTTGACATTATTTCCCCGCCGATGAGGCGGAGAAGTGTAATTTATTTGTGCTAACACTAATTGTATCAACGAGGCACAAGTTCAAATCTCTGCCATACAGTATCGTCGGTTCATGGATAGACCTATGTGAAAACTTCACATCTTGGAAAAGGAAGCTTGTGACGGTAGCAGCCGACAATGAGATAACACAAGGGGAGAATGAGGGCTTGTGATCAGACGCTGACTACTTCGCACAAGTGGTTGTGAAAGTGGGAGGTTCACAAAAGAGGTTTAAGTGCTAGATTTTTTAGAATGAATTGAATTAGGATAGCTCATTCAGAGAGAAATTAGGATGAAAGGAATCCCATAGTATGAAGGAGCTATTAAATAGTGTTCAACCCTTCATTAATTTTGAAGAAAAATAATACATATGCAAACAATCGGTCATTCGAAAAAGAATCCAACTAACGATGACAGGAATCCGACCGCGGGACCTGTGACAAATATGACAATTATACTCCCTTCAATAATTCTCGGGAAACGATTTACTAGGAGTGTGCCAACACCTAAGTTTAGAAGTACGAGATAAAAAAAACCCTTTCCGGTTAGAGAATCATCCCGGACAGACAAGAAGAAGTATCGTTGCTTCCATAAGAGTCATGACCACACCACCAACAATTGCACCCAACTAAAGGATGCTATTAAAGGTCAGATAAAGAGAGACCGCGTGTCCAAATATACCAATGGGAAAAAAGGGATCAAGAAGAGTCGTCGAAAAATAAATCCCCGACAAAAAAATTGATGTAAGAGAGGTCACATAAAGGGAAGCGTCAGTACATTGCATCCATTATAGGGGGTGCCCCTCTAGGAATATGCCTCGTCAAAAAGGACAATGAAGAGAAAGATAGTAGATTTAATGGCCGTCAATAAGATAGTTAAAAGTAAATTAACCAAGACCCCAAACAAGCCGATATTCATATTCCAAGATAGTAATAAAGTCTGAGAATCCTGAATGATATCTTCCCTCTAGTAATCACCGCCACTATGGCCAATTTAACGTATCCTGAATACTATTCGATAGTGGCATCTCTTGCAATATAATGTACTTAAATTTGTTTGAAAAATGGGCTTGAAGAATGAGAACTTGTGGTCATACAAGGGGTCAGACTTACAGGCGTTCAATAGCATAACGACCTATCTCTAGGGGTATATTGAATTGAGAATTTCTTTAAGAGAAGAAAAGGGTGTATGAATCATCAACTAACAATTCCTCATATTCCCCTGCATGAGCATTTACATTTGCATACTCGTCAGACTTTTCGCGATGGGTTTAGCCGTTGTAGCTACCCCGGTTCATCTTAAGTTAAAATTCCATAATCTTCACAATAAACTATTTAAAATCAAAGCTTACCTCATGGGATCCAAGAGGATTTACCAAGTATAGTAACAATATCAAAATGAAGGAAAAAACGAGTCCATGGAAGTCAAATTAGCTTCCCTCACCAACCAGCTAAGGAACATGAACATTCAACATCCCACATGTAAAAGATGTCATACCAACCACATAAGAAAGAGCGAGTGACTCTACAAACCAAAAAACTGGAAAGAATTAACGATGGCATTCCCATATGGTTATGTTTATAGCCTCAATATGTTATTGTTTCTTTGTATAATTAATTACCCCACCATAATGTACTACGATATTTCCATTTTAAAAAGGAAACTTTCTTCTAAAATATCTCTTTTCTTAGAGATCAAGGATCAAACACAAATATTCAAGGGTGTTGTCTGTGTGTGTGTGTGTGTGAGTGTGAAAATATCAAATTAAAAGCAATTCAGTTTTATTTAAATATGCTAAGTCTCATTGTCGATGATTGTGTTTATATTCGAGTGATCTCACGTGAATACGATGAACTAACACAATTGTTATACCCAATCCCTTGGAGTATAACTAACTAACTTATACAACAACTCCCTAATTCCTTAGGCCAGTTTGAAGATAAATTAGGCAAAATTGGAATGTCAATTCACAAGTCACGACTTATGTTAGCTCTTGGATTGGCTAGAATTTTGGTAAAACAAAGTTGTTCAATGTTGATGTCACATGGGTGATGTCTTAACATTGAGTCTTAACATTGGATAATGTTAGGTGTTTAAGTTGTTGAAGTTTTGAAGTCTGATGTCACATGCGATTTCATGACATCAGATATACAGATCAGTAAAACATCAGGTTTGAGATGTTTTTAGGGTTAAGCGTATTAGCTGGAATTTGGGAGAGCTGTTAGAGTTATTGGATGCGAGTATCTCGGAGGAGATATTTTCTGTTGCAAACAGATTTGATGCAGATTTGTAGGAGTGTTTAAAGGCTGAAGATTTAAGAAGATTTTGAGTGATAAAATCTGTTTTAAAGATTCAGTTTTAAATAACAAATCAGGTCAGATATTGTAGCAGGTCCAAGTCCAAATCAAATAGCTATATAAAGCGCATCAATCCTTTGAAGATGGTAACGAAGAAAGAGAGCTAAAGACTGAGAGTCGTTTGTGTCTTCGTGTATGTGTTGTAAACCATTCTAGTGTGAAGTGGTGTTGTTGTTTTGAGTTGTTCTTGATCAAAGCTGTGAAGCAGAATCAAGTTATGTTTTTCAAAGTGTGTGATCTTTGAATTATATCACTGAAGTGATTTAGGGATTGAGTAGTGTTCTCATACCTAAGTGGTCTCTTAGGTAGAAAGTTCATTAAGTAGAGATTAAGTTTAGGAGATGTCAACTGGGTTGTTGAGTCTGTAAATCAGTTCTACTGATAGTGAAATTCATCCCTGGCTTGGTAGCCCCCAGAGTAAGTTGTTTAACTGAACTGGGTGAACAATTCTTTGTGTTCTCTTTTGTTGTTTTACATTGTCCATTGCAGAGTGTGTTGTTGTGACATCACACGTAACATCACATATCTGGTACCAGAATTTCAATTGGTATCAGAGTAGGCATCCTGCTCTGCATCTGGGTGAGATCTAGGGCTGATACTTTCTGGTAAGATGGACAAGGAAGTTGGTGGATTTGTGAATAGATCCCCTATTCTGGATGGCTCTAATTATGATTATTGGAAGCCAAGGATAATTACCTTTTTGAAATCCTTGGACAGCAGGGCTTAGAAGGCTATCATAAAAGAATGGAAAGCACCTATTGTTGTTGAGAAAGATGATGCTGGGAAAGAAAAAGAAGGCAGCTCAAAACTGAAACCTGAAGAAGAATGGACCAAGGAAGAAGATGAGCTTGCCCTTGGAAATTCCAAAGCTTTAAATGCTATGTTCAATGGAGTTGATAAGAACATATTCAGGTTGATCAATACCTGTGAAGTAGCTAAGGAAGCTTGGGACATCTTGAAGACCACTCATGAAGGAACTTCAAAGGTTAAGATGTCAAGACTTCAACTTCTGACATCAAAGTTTGAAAGTTTAAAGATGAAGGAAGATGAAACTATTCATGACTTTCATATGAGTATTCTTGAGCTGTCTAATGCCTCTAGTACTTTTGGAGAAAAGATGACTGAAGAAAAGCTGGTGAGGAAAATCCTTAGATCCCTTCCCAAGAGGTATAAGATAAAGGTGACTGCAATTGAAGAAGCTCAAGACATCAGCAAAATGAGGGTTGATGAGCTTATTGGATCTCTTCAAACATTTGAGCTAGGGTTAAGTGAAGAGGAACCTGAAAAGAAGTTCAAGAGTATAGCTTTGGTTTCCAGTTCTGAAGAAGCCAAGAAAGGGAAAGAGGATGATTCTCAGGAGGAGTTGTCTCAGGCTATTGCTTTGCTGGGAAAACAGTTCAACAAAGTTATGAAGAGGATAAATAGGAGTTACAATCCCAATGTCAAGAACATTACCTCTGACATCAACAGATCAGGAGAACAAGGGAAGAAGTCTAAATATGAAGAAAAATCCAGTAATGACAAAGGAATACAATGCTTTTAGTGTGAAGGGCATGGACATGTCAAGAAGGAATGTCCTACTTTTCTAAAGAAGCAGAAAGGGTTATCAGCTTCTTGGTCTGACAGTGAGAGTGAATCTGAAGAAAATTCAGCTAAACTTGTTAGAGCTATGGTTGGGGTTTATGAGTCAGATGATGATTCTTATGATGATGAGGTTACTTATGATGAACTTGTTGTCACTTATAAAGATCTTTTCATAAGAAGTGAACAAGTGTGTCTTGAAGGAGAAGAGCTGAAGAAAATCATAGTACAGTTAAAAGCTGAAAAGACTGAACTTGAAGCTGAAGTCAGTATGCTTAACTATAAACTGGACTCTATGACCAAAACTATCATAATGTTGAATAATGGTACTGATGCGTTAGACAACATTCTTAATATTGGGAAGATGGCTGCAGACAAATGTGGTTTGGGATTCAACAATGATGCAGGTTCTAATGATGTTATCACCTCCAAACCTGTGATGTTAAAACAGATGTTAAAACATCATGACAGAACTTCATCTAAGAAGAAATACAGACACTGGAGATGTCACCATTGTGGATGTTTTAGACACATTAAGGCTTATTGTTATAAGCTACATGGACATCCACAGAAGGCTCATCAGGTTGTTCCCAGACAGAACTGTCATAAAGGAAGGCAGGTTACCAAGCCTAAGAAGCATTGGGTCCCTAAAGTTAAGGTTACCAGCTTGATAGCTCACACTTCTTTAAGGGTTTCTACCAAAGAAGATTGGTACTTGATGCGTATTTTTTCGCAAGTGTACGAACGCGTCAGAGTAATATAAAAGATTATCGTATCCACAGAGACCAAGTGTCAATCTATCGCTATCTATTGTTAAGGTGTGTATCTAAGGTGATTGAAAATAGTAGTTTTGAAGAGTGCACGGTAGTAAATAAAGTAATTAAAATTAATTGATAAAGACAGGTTCGAATGCAATTCACACAACCAATTGATAATCCAAGTACTTGCTAATAGAACTACTTACGGGCAATGTTTTCTACTTTGAAAAGAACTAATTTGACAGGAACTGTCGCTTTCGCGTATTCAGAACCGAGTTGTACCCCCTAATCAAACCCTCTTATTGTCACGGATAAAAAGGCGCGCATTGCGTTAGAGTAGTAAACCTATTTTTAAGAAATATAGTATCTTGACCAAGTTGAAAAGTATTTTAACCTGGATTTTCTAAAAAAAAAGAGGTTCTTACGAACCAGACTTTAAACTTCTTAACGCGACCGAAAATGGTTTTAAAATCTCTTTTCCTTTTAAATTAAAAACTCCTAATAAACTAAACAAAGCGCTTTCGCTGTTTTTGAAATAGTTTAAAAACAATTAAGTTTAGATAGGCGTTGGACGGCTTTCGATCTTACCCAACGGAATTTAAGAACAGGAAAACTTATATTGAAAGTTAAAATAGCCCTTAAGTGTTTCCACTAACAATTGTACAGATTATCGGTTCGGTTATGATCTTCACATTCTAACCTTTATAAAATTAGCCAGACATGGTAAAGTAAAAGTTCATTTTTAGATTTTTCATAAAAAAGGTATTTAAGTGCGAGTGCGGAAAGTAAATGAAAGTAGTGCGAGTGCGGAAAGTAAATGAAAGTAATGCGAGTGCGGAAAGTAAATGAAAGTAATGCGAGTGCGGAAAGTAAATGAAATTAAAAGACAGTGCAAGAAATAAAGTTGACAAAAGGTAAAGTAATAAAAACCTGCTCCAATCGGAGTGGTTGAATAAAACGCAAACTGAAAGTAAAATGGCGGCAGGATTAACTTCCTTCCAGAGTGCTCCAAGACTCAATCTCACAGGCTCTTACAGACTCGATCTCTCGAATGTAGTAACACCTCGATGTGAAGCGATTACCACTATTACACTGATATATGCTTATGAACAACTAAGCTTGGATGATGAAAAACGAAAATCTAAAGTCCTATTTATAGGCAAGGAAACATGTGGAAAAGACAAGGATGCCCCTAGCATTTGAATTTGGGCGGGAACTTGTTTTGCTCTTGTGGCGCCCGCCACAACACCATGGCGCCCGCCATGAGTGTAAAATTGCTTGGGCAGTTGGAGATCGTGGGGAAAAATAGTTGGGAGGAGTTTGAGACATGACCACGTCATGGAAGACCCTGTGGCGGCCGCCAGAATGGATGCCATAAGTGCAAAATGCTGATTTTCTCTATTTTAGCTCATTTCGGCTCCTTTTTCGCTCCTTTTCTCGCTCGGGGCTCCGATTAGACTAAAAACCTGAAAACAAAGAAAAACATAATAATAACATAATAAAATGACATTAAAAGACTAAGAATGCATGCGAAATCGGAGTAAAAAATACGGTGAAATTCAGTGTCATCAAATTCTCCCACACTTAGACCTTTGTTTGTCCTCAAGCAAAACATTTAAAGCTCAAAGTAAGAAAACTAGTGCTGACACGTGATTCGGGCAAAAAGGGCTTCTAAGTTCAAGTCAGGATGCAGTGACAGGTACTAAGTGAACCAAGGGTATCGTAATGACACTTATCCGCAGAGGCGGACATAAACTTCATTCTTATATTAGTCAACCGTATCATCCCACAATAACTAGGCCTACCTCTTCATCTCTTTTTGGGTCCTTTTTATTCAGGCGCAATCACATTAAGCCCGTTATCCGTACATGTTTCATAGTAGAGTGACCTGTTAGTGATTCTGATCCAAAACATAGGGTTTCTGACACATAAGACTGTGTAAACCCTTTTATTTAACCCAAATGCAGTTGTGGGGGATCGGATCGTAATCCGCCCTACCGAGTTCAGCGCCAGATACCTCTGAACCAACTAACAATGGGTGAGCTAAAATTATATATATATATATATATATATATATATATATATATATATATATATATATATATATATATATATATATATATATATATATATATATTTTTTTTTTTTTTTTTTTTTTTTTTTTTTTGTGTGGCAACAATTCAACTTTTTGGTTTAAACGACCTTGTGAGGGTCATCTATCCGGAGTTTGCCTTTTTCTTTATTTAATTTACTGGATCATTCACTTATGTTCATCAGTCCCCTACGTAGAACATGCTTAGGCCGGAGCTGACTGCTGAAATAAACTACTTAGGACAAATTTGGAAATGATAATTAAGGCCATGGTACATGGGGTTCTAGAATGATTCCTATATTCGTGAAGTCTACGGTGCTAAAACGATACTAATGTTTCAAAAAGTTCACCTAAGTCACCTCATCCTAATCCAAACCTGTCTTAAAGCCCAAAAAACGTGTAGAACCACAATGTTTTCTTTTTGCAAAAAAAAAAATTTTTTTTTTTTTTTTGGGCTAAAGAAATGGGGAAAAATGAGGGTGCACTAGAGATACACTGTACTGGTGACTCGTCAGACTCATGCATTTTCTAGAAAAAAGACATAGACAAAAACAAGAAATAAACAACTAACTAAAAATGGAAATAGAAAGCAATAAAATCCCCTCCCACACTTAAATCGAACATTGTCCCCAATGTTTCGAAATAAGATAAGGAGAGTAACCTGTAAAACTACTGATGTGGACCACTGGTGCCCTCGTCGGTGCCTTAGGACGCCTGAAGTGGACAAAGTAACGCTCTCTCTGGGCGTCATTCCTGAAAGTCACATGCATGTCGTCAAAATTCTGCATTCTGCACAGAGTTAGGAAGAAGGTCCTGTAAAACACAAACATTTCAAACATTGGTCCTGACAAAATATAACAAGAAATAAAATAAAACAAAATGTAGAAAAAGTAAATAAGGTAAGAAAATCATGGGTTGCCTCCCATGCAGCGCTTGTTTAACGTCGTTAGCTTGACGACTGGAACTTATACATCTCTTGTCGGGATTGGTGGATCACTTAGAGTGTGGCTGGAGTAGGTTGTTGGAATGTCTCCTCCTTCGTAGAGCTTCAGTCTTTGTCCATTGACGATGAATGGTTTACATGTCTCGTTTTTTATTTCAACAGCTCCAGACCTCAGAATTTTTGATACTTTGAAGGGGCCAGTCCATCTTGAACGGAGCTTTCCTGGGAAGAGCTGTAGCCTAGAATTGAACAGGAGAACAGGGTCGCCTAAGTTGAAGTCTTTTCTTACGATTCTTTTGTCGTGCCAAGCTTTTGTTCTTTCTTTGTATATTATGGCATTCTCGTAGGCTTGCTGTCTGAGTTCTTCCAATTTGTGGATGTCAAGGATACGTTTCTCACCAACAGTTAGGTAATCCAAATTCAAAGTTTTAATGGCCCAATAGGCCTTATGCTCTAACTCAAAAGGTAAATGACAAGATTTTCCATAGACTAGTTGGTAGGGGGTTGTTCCTATAGGGGTTTTGAAAGCGGTTATGTAGGCCCATAAAGCCTCTTGAAGCTTTTGCGACCAATCTTTTCTGGATACAGAGACAGTTTTTTCTAAAATTTGTTTAATCTCCCTATTAGATACTTCCACTTGGCCACTAGTCTGTGGGTGATATGGTGTTGCTACTCTATGCTTAACTCCATACTTGCTTAAAAGCTTATCAAATATTCTTGATATGAAGTGAGATCCTTCATCACTTATAACTAAACGGGGTGTTCCAAATCTGGGGAATATATAATTTTTAAATAATTTAATCACTACTCTAGTGTCGTTTGTGGGTGCAGCTATCGCTTCAATCCATTTAGACACGTAGTCTACTGCAACTAAGATATACTTGTTTCCTAAAGATGGTGGGAATGGTCCCATGAAATCTATACCCCATACGTCGAAGAGTTCTACTTCTTGGATGTTTCTTAAAGGCATTTCGTCGCGCCTTAAAATATTTCCTGTGCGTTGGCATCTATCACATTTGACAATGTAAGCATGGACATCACGCCACATGGTAGGCCAGAATAGGCCAGCTTGAAGAATCTTGGCGTAGGTCTTAGAGGTGCTTGCATGTCCACCATAAGGCGCAGAGTGACAATGCTGAATTATACTTTCTACCTCGTCTTCTGGAACGCAACGGCGGAAAATGCCATCTTTACCTCTCTTGAAAAGAAGTGGCTCGTCCCAATAGAAGTTTCTAACATCACTTAAGAACTTCTTCTTCTTGTGGTAATTGAGATCAGGGGGTATGATATCAGCAGCTAGGTAATTAACGAAATCAGCGTACCAGGGCACGTTACTTACAGCTAAGGATTTTTGGAAGTGCTCATGAGGGTCTGGTTATTTATCTTCAATGGTTTCCAACTGGGCTATCAGTTTATCATCGGCAAAATCATCATTTATGGGTACTAATTCAGGATTCAGGTATTCTAGCCTAGATAGGTGATCGGCTACTACATTTTCTGTGCCTTTTTTATCTCGGATATCTAAGTCGAACTCTTGTAGCAACAAAATCCATCGAAGTAACCTGGGTTTAGCATCTTTTTTACTTAGTAGGTAACGGATGGCAGCATGATCGGTGTAAACTATAATTTTGGCTCCTACTAGATATGATCTAAATTTGTCTATAGCGAAAACTACCGCTAGGAGTTCTTTCTCGGTTGTTGCGTAATTGAGCTGGGTGGCGCCTAGGGTTCTACTGGCATAATATATTACATGTAATCTTTTATCTTTTCTCTGACCTATAATGGCTCCTACAGCATAATCACTGGCGTCACACATTATCTCAAACGGTTCAGACCAATCAGGGGGTTTCATAATGGGTGCTGAAATCAATGCTTGCTTCAAAAGGTTGAATGCTTCATTGCATTTTTCATCAAAGATGAATTCAGCATCTTTCATTAACAGGCCAGTTAAAGGTTTTGTTATTTTGGAGAAGTCCTTGATGAAACGGCGGTAGAATCCAGCGTGTCCAAGGAAACTTTTAACTTCCCTGATAGTCTTGGGTGGTTTTAGGTTCTCTATAACTTCTATTTTTGCTTTATATACCTCTATACCTCTTTCGGAGATTATATGTCCTAAAACAATTCCTTCAGTCACCATGAAATGGCATTTTTCCCAATTCAGTACAAGGTTCACCTCCACACATCTTTCCAGGATTTTCTCGAGGTTGATAAGACAATTTTGGAAATCAAAACCGCAAACCGAGAAATCATCCATAAATACTTCCATGATTCCATCTAGATAATCTACAAAGATTGACATCATGCAACGTTGGAAAGTAGCAGGGGCATTACAGAGTCCAAAAGGCATTCGTCTGTAGGCAAAAGTTCCAAAAGGGCATGTAAAGGTAGTTTTTTCTTGATCTTCTGGATGTATAGGTATTTGGAAGAATCCCGAATACCCGTCTAGATAGCAGAAGTAAGAATGTCTGGCAAGACGTTCTAACATCTGGTCTATGAACGGTAAAGGGAAATGATCCTTCCTAGATGCTTTATTTAACTTTCTATAGTCTATGCACATACGCCAACCTCCTTCTATCCACTTTGCTATTTGTTCACCTTTCTCATTTTGCACAACTGTGATGCCTCCCTTCTTGGGTACCACATGCACAGGGCTCACCCACTTACTGTCCGAGATCTGATATATTATACCTGCTTCTAGCAACTTCAGAACTTCCTTCTTGACAACATCACTCAGTATAGGGTTTATCCTTCTCTGGTGTTCTCTGGAAGGTTTTGAATCTACTTCGAGCGAAATCCGATGCATGCATACGGATGGACTTATACCTTTCAGATCAGAGATATTATATCCTAAGGCTGAGGGATATCTTCGTAAAACGTCCAAGAGTTGATCTGTTTCTTTTTGTCTCAAGGCAGCACTAACTATAACCGGACGATTCATTTCTTCATCAAGAAACTCATATCTCAAGTTCTTAGGCAGTTCCTTAAGTTCCAAGGCTGGTTTAATAGGGCAAGGCATAGGATCTGGGGTAAGGGATAAACATTCGTAAAGGTTATCATCGATGTAGGGTTTCTTATAATTGTCATCTTCCAAAATAAGAGTTGATGGCGGCTTAATTGTTTCAATTACTTCTTCTTGCTCTAACTCCCTAACACATTCATCAATGATATCTATTGCATAACACGCGTCTCCTATCACAGGTGCCATAAGAAATTTTGAAAGTATAAATTCTATCTTCTCGTTCCCTACCTCAAAGGTTAGCTTCCCCTTTTTGACATCTATTATGGCTCCAGCAGTCGATAAGAATGGTCTACCTAGAAGAATTGGTATGTCATCGTCTTCTTTAATGTCCATGACAACAAAATCAGTAGGGATAAACAGCTGACCTATCCTAACAGGGACGTCTTCAAGTATGCCTATCGGATATTTAACAGATCTATCGGCTAATTGAAGTGACATCTTGGTAGGTTACAACTCTCCTAAGTTTAACCTTTCGCAAACCGCTAAGGGCATTAAGCTCACACTAGCTCCTAAGTCTAGAAAAGCTTTTTCGATGACATGACTCCCCAAAATACAAGGAATGGAAAAGTTTCCAGAATCTTTATCCTTTTTTGCTAATTTATTTTCGGCAATAGAATTACATTCCAAGGGTTTCGGATCATCAAGTCTACGTTTATTGGAAAGGATGTCTTTGAGAAACTTTGCGTAGGATGGTATTTGGGTAATGGCTTCTGTGAACGGGATTTCTACGTGAAGTTTTTCTATAACTTTAATGAATTTCTGATACTGATTATTGATCTGGGTTTGTTTAAGTCTTTGCGGATATGGTATTGGTGGTTTGTATGGCGGGGGTGGTATATAGGTTTTGTCTTTGGGTTCTTCTCCTTTTTCTTGACTTTCCTGGTTTACAGATTCCTCTGGTTTCTTCTTTTTATCTGGGATGTTGTCATCTTCCTTAGAAGTTTTGGGATCACTCAACCTTGGGTTACAAGGTTCAACATAAGCGGTCCCACTTCGTAGGGTAATGGCATTTGTTTGTCCTTTCGGGTTTTGTTGAGGTTGTCCAGGGAATTGTCCTCCAGGTGTGGTCTGAGGGGCTTGGTTTAAAGCTACCTGCGAGATTTGGGTTTCAAGCATCTTATTGTGAGTGATTATTTGGTCAACCTTGGTTCCTAACTGGGTAATTAGTTCGTTAACATGAACGTTTTGGTTCATGAACTCCTTGTTTTGTTGGATTTGAGCAGCGACAAAATTATCCACGATTTTCTCAAGGCTCGGTTTTGGTGGTACAGGTTGCATAGGTTAATTTGATCTTGGGGCTTGATAACTTGATTGTCTCGGAGAGGCAGTATTTTGGATAGGGTTATTATTCTTATAGGAAAAGTTTGGGTGATTCCTCCATCCAGGGTTATAGGTATTTGAAAATGGGTTCCCTTGGGTGTAGTTCACTTGTTCAGAGCTGGTCTCGTTTAACAGACTGCATTCTGCGGATTGGTGTCCTTTCGTCCCACATATCTCACAATCTGACGAAACTGCGGCTGCAGTATTCGGGGTTGTACACATATGCTCAACTTTTAGGGCTAATGCGTCCATTTTAGCTTGCATCATGTCTATAGAGCTTAACTCATGTATTCCTCCTTGGGCTTCCTTCTTTTCCACTGTCGCTCGTTCTACTCCCCATGATTGATGGTTTTGGGCCATATCTTCGATAAGGGCACTAGCTTCAGGGTAAGGTTTGTTCATCAGCGCGCCACCTGCGGCGGCGGCGATGGTCATCTTAGTGTTATAATGAAGTCCATTATAGAAGGTTTGAATGATTAACCAATTTTCTAAACCATGATGTGGGCATGCTCTTAACAGCTCTTTATATCTCTCTCGGGCTTCGAACAACGATTCTCCTTGGTTTTGGGTAAATCTAGTTATTTGGTTTCGAAGAACAGCGGTCTTACTCGGGGGAAAATATCTGGCAAGGAATACTTTTCTAAGGTCTTCCCAACTTGTTATGGAATTTGGTGGAAGGGAATCTAACCAAGATAGGGCCTTATCTCTGAGGGAAAAAGGAAATAATCTTAAGCGAATCGCCTCAGGAGGGGCTCCATTGGTTTTAAAGGTGTCTGCTAGTTGGAGAAAGTTTTTCAAATGTTGGTTTGGGTTCTCTGTAGCAAAACCTGCGAATTGTCTCTGCTGTACTAACTGCAGCAGGGATGGTTTAAGTTCAAAATTATTAGCTGGTATGGCTGGATTTACTATACTAGAACTAGGTTCCTCGTTGGATGGTTGGGCGAAATCCTTAAGAGGTCTTTGATTTTGATCTTCGGCCATAGCTTTCCTAAGTTTACGGAAATATAAACGTGCGTGAGCGTAACGTTCTGGTTCAGCTAGAGGGTCTACTAAACTTCCGGTACTACGAGTTTTTCGCATTGACCGGCGGGTAACTTCCTTAGTCTAAACGGTATAACAACAGGGTACGAAATTTGACGAAATTGGTCCCCGGCAACGGCGCCAAAAACTTGATGCGTATTTTTTCGCAAGTGTACGAACGCGTCAGAGTAATATAAAAGATTATCGTATCCACAGAGACCAAGTGTCAATCTATCTCTATCTATTGTTAAGGTGTGTATCTAAGGTGATTGAAAATAGTAGTTTTGAAGAGTGCACGGTAGTAAATAAAGTAATTAAAATTAATTGATAAAGACGGGTTCGAATGCAATTCACACAACCAATTGATAATCCAAGTACTTGCTAATAGAACTACTTACGGGCAATGTTTTCTACTTTGAAAAGAACTAATTTGATAGGAACTGTCGCTTTCGCGTATTCAGAACCGAGTTGTACCCCCTAATCAAACCCTCTTATTGTCACAGATAAAAAGGTGCGCATTGCGTTAGAGTAGTAAACCTATTTTTAAGAAATATAGTATCTTGACCAAGTTGAAAAGTATTTTAACCTGGATTTTCTAAAAAAAAGAGGTTCTTACGAACCAGACTTTAAACTTCTTAACGCGTCCGAAAATGGTTTTAAAATCTCTTTTCCTTTTAAATTAAAAACTCCTAATAAACTAAACAAAGCGCTTTCGCTGTTTTTGAAATAGTTTAAAAACAATTAAGTTTAGATAGGCGTTGGACGGCTTTCGATCTTACCCAACGGAATTTAAGAACAGGAAAACTTATATTGAAAGTTAAAATAGCCCTTAAGTGTTTCCACTAACAATTGTACAGATTATCGGTTCGGTTATGATCTTCACATTCTAACCTTTATAAAATTAGCCAGACATGGTAAAGTAAAAGTTCATTTTTAGATTTTTCATAAAAAAAAGGTATTTAAGTGCGAGTGCGGAAAGTAAATGAAAGTAGTGCGAGTGCGGAAAGTAAATGAAAGTAATGCGAGTGCGGAAAGTAAATGAAAGTAATGCGAGTGCGGAAAGTAAATGAAATTAAAAGACAGTGCAAGAAATAAAGTTGACAAAAGGTAAAGTAATAAAAACCTGCTCCAATCGGAGTGGTTGAATAAAACGCGAACTGAAAGTAAAATGGCGGCAGGATTAACTTCCTTCCAGAGTGCTCCAAGACTCAATCTCACAGGCTCTTACAGACTCGATCTCTCGAATGTAGTAACACCTCGATGTGAAGCGATTACCACTATTACACTGATATATGCTTATGAACAACTAAGCTTGGATGATGAAAAACGAAAATCTAAAGTCCTATTTATAGGCAAGGAAACATGTGGAAAAGACAAGGATGCCCCTAGCATTTGAATTTGGGCGGGAACTTGTTTTGCTCTTGTGGCGCCCGCCACAACACCATGGCGCCCGCCATGAGTGTAAAATTGCTTGGGCAGTTGGAGATCGTGGGGAAAAATAGTTGGGAGGAGTTTGAGACATGGCCACGTCATGGAAGACCCTGTGGCGGCCGCCAGAGTGGATGCCATAAGTACAAAATGCTGATTTTCTCTATTTTAGCTCATTTCGGCTCCTTTTTCGCTCCTTTTCTCGCTCGGGGCTCCGATTAGACTAAAAACCTGAAAACAAAGAAAAACATAATAATAACATAATAAAATGACATTAAAAGACTAAGAATGCATGCGAAATCGGAGTCAAAAATACGGTGAAATTCAGTGTCATCAGTACTTTGACAGTGGGTGTTCAAGGCACATGACTGGAGTTAAGAATCTGTTGGTAGATGTGAAGCTTCATTCTTCAGGCTATGTTACATTTGGTGATGGGGTCAAAGGAGAGATCAAGGGGATTGGTAAACTGAACTGTGCTGGTGCTCCCAGACTGGAGGATGTTCTTCTTGTTAAGGACTGACAGCAAATTTGATTAGCATTAGTGAACTTTGTGATCAAGGATTCAAAGTAGACTTTACAAAGTCTGAATGCATTGTCAAAGATGATAAAGGAGAAGTCATTATGAAGGGAGCCAGGTCTAAGGACAATTGTTATCTTTGGGTGCCACAAGACTCAAATTCTTCCACTTGTGTTTTTGCTAAAGAAGATGATGTCAAAATCTGGCATCAGAAGTTAGGACATCTTCACCTAAAGGGAATGAAGAGAATCATCTCCTCAGAAGCAGTCAGAGGAATTCCCAAACTTAGTATTGAGGAAGGAAAAGTGTGTAGAGACTGTAAAAAAGGGAAGCAGACAAAGATGTCTCATCCGAAGCTTCAACATGACACCACCTCCAAGGTCTTGGAACTACTTCATATGGACTTGATGGGACCTATGCAGGTTGAAAGTCTGGGTGGAAAGAAATATGCATATGTAGTTGTGGATTTAAGTTTTTGTATGATTGCAAATTGTGTGATATGCATGATATAAGATTTGTATGCATGATTAGTTTGTACATACATATGATTTCATACCTACTATGATTTAAAAGACAATGCAAATTGATTCATATCATCATTGTAATCATAAAAACGTTTTTCCCTATGTATGCATCGATTCATACGACACTTGTATCGATACATGATCCTTTGTAACTAGGGTATGTATCGACGCATACGCATCATGTATCGATGCATGATTTACTTCACATTCTGAAATAATTTTGCTTCAGTATGTATCGATTCATACGATACTTGTATCGACACATGTTCCTTTGTAATTGAGCTATGTATCGACGCATGTGCATCATGTATCGATGCATGATTTATTTTACATACTGAAAATTAACAGGTACAGTATGCATCGATGCATACAACCATGTGTCGACTCATGCATGTGTTATACTCACTATGTATCGACGCATACGACTCTTGTATCGATACATAGAGCTGTTTGTTGCTTTTAACCGTTTCTGTTTTCATATATAAGTGTCATGACAGTTCAGTTTGTAGGCAGAATTCTGGTTAGAGTGAAAAAGTGCAATCAAAGCAAAAGACAAGTTTGGTGTGCATGATTTTTCAAGAGCAGTGTTAGAAACCTGAAAGAGACTTTGTCTTCATCATCTTCTCAATCTCGTTAATTCAAGAACATCAACACATAATCATTTTTGTTCTTTGGATTAAGGGATCTTTGAGATAACGTTCAGTGGTACGATCATTGATCTAGCTGAGTTGAAGATACAAAGGGGGTTTCGAGGAAAAACCATTTGGTTTGTCCTTCAAGAACGGGTGTGTTCTTGAGGGTTTGTTAGTCACGATTGCAGAACAGATTCAGCCGCAGCGTAGGGTTTGGAAATCTGGAGATTTCGCAAACAGGTCGTGGAACCGGTGAATTGTCTGTATTTCTTGCAGGAAAATTCTTGATCAAGCTCAGATCAAGTGAAGGTTCATACAATAGGAAGATCTTGGGGTTTAGATTTCTGGATTTGTATTGTAACCTTGTAAAGAACGAATTCAGAATTATTGATATAACAGGTCTCAATTTCATTTTGAAATTGAGAGGGAGACGTACCCACACGCGAGGACGGAAGTGGGGAACTTCCTTACCAAATCTCTGCGTATCGTATTCTATCTTTATCTCTTTACGCTTTCAACAATTTTGTGATTCGTTTGGTGTGTTGCGTATTAAAGTTTCAAGATACAATAGTGGTACGAAAATCTTTGTCAAAATCACCATTATTGTTAATCGTTGAATGCATACACGCCAAGTGTTTGACAAAATTGTTTGCTGTGTTTTTGTTCATTGGAAACAGTCTTTGTATGATAAGTGCATTTGAGTCGATTCATATCTGGTGTTAATATATCTTTGTCATCCTAATAAATCCAGCATAAACTCGTGTGTCCGGTTTTCTAGTAGCTGGTTCAGAATAGACGGAAGTCGATTCGGGATCATAATTTTTCCGCTAACTTGAAAGACTCTGATAAACTTCTTTAAATCCTTGAGTTTCAAGGAGGTGATCTATTCACCCCCCCCCCCCCCCTCTCGATCACTAGCCACACTGTCTAACAAGTAGTATCAGAGCACCGGTTCGCTGGTGCTTTGTGGCTGCTTGTAACGATATGGATTCTGAACCAAAGGGGGCGTATAATAGAGCGCCTGTTTTCAACGGTGAAAATTATGGCTACTGGAAAGACTGCATGCGAGTTCATATAAATTCTGTGGATAGGAATGTGTGGGCTGCCATTCAAAATGGTCCTTTTCAAATTACTATGAGAAATGAGGCTGGCGCCATAGTTCCTAAACCAGAAGATGATTACGATGAAAAAGATGAGAAAAAGTGGTCGAGTGATTGGAGAGCTCGAAATATGCTAATTTCAGCACTTAGTGCTGATGAGTATTATCGGGTATCCCATTGCTCGACAGCTAAAGAAATGTGGGATGCTTTAGAAATTGCCCATGAGGGTACTACTGAAGTAAAACAGTCCCGTATTAACACACTTAATCAAGAGTTCGAGCTCTTTCGCATGAAACAAGGAGAACCTATCTCTGACATGCAAAAGAGATTCGTTCATCTCATAAATCGGTTGAATGCACTTGGAAAACCTGTTTCCAATGAAATAGCCACTAATAAAATTCTGAGGTGTCTTAGCAGGGAATGGCAACCTAAAGTAACAGCTATTAAGGAAGCCAACGACCTCACGACGCTTACTATTACAACTTTATTCGGCAAGCTGGAAGAACATCAGCAAGAACTGGAAAGTCTCGAAATATTTGAGAAAAAGAGTAAAAAGGAAAAGAATAAAGACAAAGAGAGTGAGAAGAAGCCAATAGCTCTTGTGGCCTCTAACTCAAAGTCCTCACAAAAAGAGCAAAGCGACAATGATTCAAGTAGTGACGAAGATTCGGGTGATGAAGAAATGGGACTTTTTGTTAAGAGATATAATAGATTCATTCGAAAGAATGGAATCCAGCATTCCGACAAAAATCTCATTAAGTTTCGAAGACAATCTGTAGAGTCAAAACAGGAAGAGAATAAGAAGCATAGAGTAAAAGGATCGTGTTTTAATTGTGGTAAATCTGGACATTATAAAACAGAATGCCCTATGAAGAAAAAGGACAAAGGAAAAGCTCAACCAAGAAGGTCAAATAAACAAAGAAGAGCTTACATAGCATGGGAAAGCGATAGTGACTCATCAAGCTCACAAAGTTCAAATGATAGTGATGAGACAGCAAATCTGTGTCTTATGGCTCACACCAAAAATCAGTCCTACCACAAGAAGAAAATCAACGATAAGAAAGTAAGACAAGCCTACTATAGTAATGTCTCCTCTATGTCTTTTTCTGAACTGAAAATCGCTTTTGAAAAACTGCATAACGAAACTGTAGATGCTTTCAAAAGATTATCTTCCGATAAACAAATTTTTTCATTCTTGGAAGGTAAAGTATACAAAGCTGAAAAAGATTTAGAAAGCTTGAAAGCTAGTATTGCAGAAAATTCAAAAGATATTAATGTTAACGGATGTAGTAAAGTTAGGTATTGTGAAGCTTGTCATATTTGGCAACAAGAGGTTAAAACTCTTAAAGTCAAATTGGAAAAAGCTTTACAACCCAAGGTGACTTACGCCGTTGATTCTAGGTTGTTTAAGAAGTCATTAAATCCACCATATGCAAAATACTCCTTTATTCCAAAGGGTTTAATGATCAAAAATAAACAAATACATCATCGTGGCTTATGTCACTATTGTTGTCATACTGGTCATACCATTGAAAAATGCAAGTTTAGGAGATTTCTTGTTCCTAAAGGCATTTATCAATGGAGACCTAAAGGCAACCATGTTACAACTTACCCACATGGACCCAATGAAAATTGGGTACCTGTTTCTCTCTTTTGATATTGTAGGATGAGTGTCTTGCATCCGTAGATAGAAGATGGTTTCTAGACAGCGGGTGCTCAAGGCACATGACGGGTGACATATCGCTTTTTATAGACTTCAAAACAAAGAAGAAGGGATATGTTACTTATGGAGACAATAACAAAGGAGCTATACTTGGCAAAGGTAGTGTAGGTAATCCCTCTACCACTACTATTTCTGATGTCCATCTAGTTGAGGGGCTTAAACACAATTTGTTAAGTATTAGTCAATTGTGCGACAAGGGTTACAAGGTTTCTTTCACAAAAACTTGCTGCACAATTGAACATACTGAACAGAATATTGTGTTTAAGGGTGTAAGAGTAAACAATATCTATATGCTTGATCTTTTTGATGTACCTTTAACAAGCTCTAAGTGTCTAGTTGCCTTGAATGATGATTCTTGGCTTTGGCACAGACGCTTAGCGCATGTTAATTTCGATTTGCTTAATAAGGTTGTATCTAAGGATCTAGTAGTCGGTCTTCCAAAGATAAAATTTTCAAAAGACCATCTATGTGACGCGTGCCAAATGGGAAAGCAAACAAGGGTATCTTTTAAATCCAAAAATGTAATTTCAACTTCACGACCCCTTGAGCTTCTCCATATGGATCTCTTTGGACCTTCTAGGACAAAGAGTCTAGGCGGAAACTATTATGGTTTAGTAATCGTTGATGACTATTCTAGATTTACTTGGACTATATTCCTTCATAGCAAAGATGAAACGTTTTCCGCTTTTAAGAGTTTTGCAAAACTGTCCCAAAATAAAATGAATTCTAAAATAGTTACAATTCGAAGCGATCATGGAGGAGAATTTCAAAACTATCTCTTTGATAAGTACTGTGATAAGTATGGTATTGAGCATAACTTTTCAGCTCCTCGAACTCCACAACAGAATGGCGTTGTGGAGCGCAAAAATCGCGTTTTAGAAGAGCTGGCAAGAACAATGCTAAATGAGGGTGGATTGCCAAAATATTTTTGGGCTGATGCAGTTAGCACAGCCTGTTATGTTCTAAACAGGATTCTAATTCGCCCTATTTTAAATAAAACCCCTTATGAGCTTTTAAAAGGAAGAAAGCCAAACTTATCACATCTTCACGTATTCGGTTGTAAGTGTTTTGTTTTGAATAATGGTAAGGAAAAACTTGGGAAGTTTGATGAAAAAGCGGATGAAGGTATTTTTCTTGGTTATTCACAATCAAGTAAAGCATATAGAGTGTATAATAAGCGTTTACTTTCCGTTGAAGAATCTGTTCATGTCTCTTTTGATGAGTCTTATCCGAAAAATGTCGGAAAAGGTATTTCTTTTAATGACACAGGTATATCTACAGAAGACATACTCAAAGAAGTTGTTTCGGAAACTGATCAGTCCAAAACAGAAGACAATGAGGAGGAGGAAGATACCAGTCATGTCAAAGATATGGAAGAAGGACAAACTGAAGTGAATGTCCTTCCACCAACTTGGAGATCTTCAAAAGATCATCCTATTGACAACATCTTGGGAGACATTTCAAAGGGAGTCATGACTCGTTCTAGGATAAGTAATTTCTGCTCTCACTTCGCTTTTGTTTCACAAGTAGAACCTAAAAATGCCAAAGAGGCCTTGATTGATGAATTTTGGCTAATGGCCATGCAAGAAGAGCTTAATCAATTTAAAAGAAATGACGTTTGGGAACTTGTTCCTCGTCCGCGAGATCGTCATATCATAGGTACTAAATGGGTTTTTAGAAATAAGCTTGATGAAAACGGAGTGATAACTAGGAATAAGGCACGTTTAGTGGCACAAGGGTATAACCAAGAGGAGGGCATAGACTATGAGGAAACTTATGCTCCAGTTGCTCGCCTCGAAGCTATACGTCTCTTGCTTGCTTATGCGTGTTCTAGAGATTTTAAGCTTTACCAAATGGACGTAAAGAGTGCGTTTCTAAATGGTGTCCTAAATGAAGAGGTATACGTCTCACAACCTCCTGGTTTTGAGAATGCTGAATATCCAGATTATGTTTACAAATTAAAACGAGCTTTGTACGGTCTTAAGCAAGCCCCTCGGGTTTGGTATGAAAGACTTAGCAAATTTCTACTTGATCATGGATATTCAAGAGGTAAAGTGGATACCACCCTCTTCATTAAACACAAGGGAAAACACATTCTTTTAGTTCAAGTTTATGTAGACGATATAATTTTTGGTTCAACTAACATACACTTGGTCGAAGAGTTTTCAAAAGTTATGCAGGGTGAATTTGAAATGAGTCTTATGGGGGAGCTTAATTTCTTCCTCGGTCTCCAAATAAAGCAGCTTGATGAGGGCACAGCTGTGAGTCAAATAAAATACTGCAGAGAGCTGCTCAAGCGCTTTGGAATGAACGACTCAAAATCAATAGACACACTTATGCCTACCAACGGAAATCTAGATAAAGATGAACACGGTAAGAGTGTAGATGTCAAACAGTATAGAGGTATGATTGGGTCTCTCTTGTATCTTACTGCGTCTAGACCTGACATCATGTTTAGTGTCTGCATGTGTGCACGATATCAATCGAATCCTAAAGAGTCACACTTGAAAGCTGTCAAGCGCATATTTAGATATCTTCATGGAACATCTAAGTATGGGCTCTGGTATTCAAAAGGAAGCGATTGTAGCTTAGTAGGTTACTCCGATTCTGATTTTGCTGGCTGCAAATCAGATAGGAAAAGTACTAGTGGTACATGTCACTTATTTTCAAACTCTTTGGTCAGTTGGCATAGCAAGAAACAGGTGTCTGTCGCATTGTCAACTGCTGAGGCTGAGTACGTTGCAGCCGGTAGCTGTTGCGCTCAGATCTTGTGGCTGAAGCAACAACTACAAGATTTTGATATTCAACTCAAACGCATTCCAATAAAGTGTGACAACACCAGTGCTATAAATCTTACTAAGAATCCTGTTTTACACTCACGCACTAAACACATAGAGATTAGGCATCACTTTCTTCGCGATCATGTTGAAAAAGAGGACGTTGTATTTGAGCATGTTGATACTAAAAACCAACTTGCTGACATTTTTACTAAACCATTAGCAACGGAACCGTTCTTCAACATTCGTCGTGAATTAGGGATTTTAGATCTCTCCTCATCGATGTCTTAAGCATGTTGGTCCTTATTTATATATATCTCACTTTGGCTGTTAAGCTTTGTTTTTAGACATCACTCAGACTCCATAAGGTTTCATCAACAGAGGTAATATCATTCCTTTCTAAAATCTCTTTGGAACTTTGTGATTAGTGTATGGTAGAACAAATTCGTTAAGATCGTTTATATGTATTTCATTGCATATGTTGTTTGAACATTAACGTTTGATTCATGAATTGTACTTGAGCATCATTATCATGACATCATCTATACTGCATTGACTCAAGAGCTGTTCACGGGTTTCTAACTCAACAGGTAGTCACAAATCAGTTAAAACATGTTTTAGCATCAAGTATGTATCGATACAACAAGAACATGTGTCGACACATTAGAGTTTCCGATCGATACATTCGTGATATGTGTCGATTCATGTCTTTTCATTTTCAATTTTTTTAAAACTTGTTTCAGTATGTGTCGATGCATCCGTGCTTTGTGTCGACACATAGGACACTTTCAAAAACAAAAATTTCGCGATATGAATCGATCCATACCCTTTGTATCGATACATACTGTTTCTTTTACAATAAATGCATGTTCAAATCAGTTGTGGATCGACACATCAGCTAATTTTAAAGGGATAATTCACTCTAACCTCTCTTCTCCTCTCATACCCACACGGCTAACCCTAACCTTCTCAAACATCTTCATCTCCAAAACCCTAATTCACATCTTAACCCCTCTACAATTCATCACCATGCCTCCCAGAATTATACCGGCTAGACAAAGAGGAAAAGGAAAGGAACCCATTGGGACGTCTGGTCAGTCTCCACAACCTCCAGAAATCCCTCCCAGTGCTCTCACTCTTCTTCATCCTGCCATCGCTGAGGAGTTTGAGACCTCTTTCAAGACAAGGTTAGTTATGAAACCTCATGTCTTTGATAAAACTGATGCATCTGCCCTCCATCTCAACGATGTCGTTGATTTATTGAAGGCACAAACCCTTGGTACATTTTTGGCCATAAATGATGCCTATCATGAGGATTTTATTCGTATATTTTATGCTGGTCTGCAAACTGGTAGAGGCTATATGTTCAGATGCTCAATTGGCACCAAAACTTACACTTTTGAAGCCACTGATTGGGAGAAAGTGTTTCAAATTCCGCTTGGGGTGCCTGGACTGAAAAAATGGCATGACCAAAGTTATGATACGGAGTTTAAAATAAGGGACTATGTTGCATCTATTTCCAAATTGGATAGACCTCTCGGAGAGGATGAACCCATCACTTCTGGTATGATTACAAGCATACCTAGAATACTTCACTGGATTGTCTCGCACATCTTGCGTCCAAAGTCTGGTGGTCATTCTAGGTTGGATCGATCAGACATTCATCTTGTGTACCTTCTTCACAAAAAGGTTCCACTTAATTGGCCAAACTACTTTGTGAAACGCATGTTTCTTATGCGTAACAGTATGAAGAATATCACACTTGGATATGCTGCCCAAATTATGCGAATCATCAAATACTGGAATGTAACCATCCCTTTAGTACCCCTTACATCTTCCTCTTCCGCCCAAGAGTTCAACACTGCTACTTTATCTCATATGGGATACCGGTGGGACAAGGAGCGTCAATGTTTTTATTTTCTGGACAGAGGATCCAAAACAAGGGTGTACAATTTTGATGTGCCATCTGAACAAGTGTTTGTGCCTGAAGACCAACTGGATGAAGAAATGCATGAGGCCAATGACGAGAATCAGCCTGAAGCAGATGCTAATGCTGGCTGGGGTGATTGGGTGCCACAAAGGTGGTCTCCAACAAATTATGAACCAGGTCCACGTGTTTCTCCGTTCTCTGGCGCTGCCTCCTCTTCAACTGCCCCTGAGTACTTGACTCAAATGTTTCAGCAAATGGAGCTTGCAAATCAAGCCCGTCATGAACAGGCGCTTGCTTGGCATGTGCAGCAAAATGAGTGGCATAAGGAGCATCGTGAGTGGCATGATGAACACACAAGGATGTATCATAATCAGCATGCTTGGCACACGGAATTGGTTAAATGGCATCAAGTCTTTTACAATGAAATGTCTGGTTTTATGGACGATTGTCGTGCACATCCTGGTATCATGGACAGATTCAGAAGTGTTGAAGTTCAGAACCGGTTCCGGCGATACAATTTCATGGGCCATAATCCTGATGAGATGCCTCCTCCGCCGCCTCCACCAAGCTTCAGAGATCCTGATAGAGAGGATGAGGAGTCCTGTGGAGGCCATAACCCTTTTTAGGCTAGCATCATGTCATTTCATTACATTTCATTTCATCATCATGTTGTTTCAGTTTCCTTGCTACATTGTTCAAACTTCATTTGTTTTGGTTCTGCTTATGTAAACTCCAAGTACTTTCTTAAAATTTTAATGCTTATTTCTTTTAGTTCTGTTTACTCGTGTTAGTCTTTCCCTGTCTTATCATTCTCTGTGAATGATTCTGTTATGTTAAGCTTCATTCTTGGTGATTGTGAGCTTCTATATCAATATTGCTGTCTATTGTTACATCAATTTTGCTGTCTAAGCTTTGGGACTATTTCACCAGACTGTCTATCTCTTCTTTTTGATGTTGACAAAGGGGGAGAAGAAAGACAACAAGATGTTGACAGCCATGCACAAACTCAGGGGGAGTGCTCTATCACATCTTGCAAATTTGCCATCATCAAAAAGGGGGAGTTTGTGAGCAAGCCTTTAAGTTTTTGTATGATTGCAAATTGTGTGATATGCATGATATAAGATTTGTATGCATGATTAGTTTGTACATACATATGATTTCATACCTACTATGATTTAAAAGACAATGCAAATTGATTCATATCATCATTGTAATCATAAAAACGTTTTTCCCTATGTATGCATCGATTCATACGACACTTGTATCGATACATGATCCTTTGTAACTAGGGTATGTATCGACGCATACGCATCATGTATCGATGCATGATTTACTTCACATTCTGAAATAATTTTGCTTCAGTATGTATCGATTCATACGATACTTGTATCGACACATGTTCCTTTGTAATTGAGCTATGTATCGACGCATGTGCATCATGTATCGATGCATGATTTATTTTACATACTGAAAATTAACAGGTACAGTATGCATCGATGCATACAACCATGTGTCGACTCATGCATGTGTTATACTCACTATGTATCGACGCATACGACTCTTGTATCGATACATAGAGCTGTTTGTTGCTTTTAACCGTTTCTGTTTTCATATATAAGTGTCATGACAGTTCAGTTTGTAGGCAGAATTCTGGTTAGAGTGAAAAAGTGCAATCAAAGCAAAAGACAAGTTTGGTGTGCATGATTTTTCAAGAGCAGTGTTAGAAACCTGAAAGAGACTTTGTCTTCATCATCTTCTCAATCTCGTTAATTCAAGAACATCAACACATAATCATTTTTGTTCTTTGGATTAAGGGATCTTTGAGATAACGTTCAGTGGTACGATCATTGATCTAGCTGAGTTGAAGATACAAAGGGGGTTTCGAGGAAAAACCATTTGGTTTGTCCTTCAAGAACGGGTGTGTTCTTGAGGGTTTGTTAGTCACGATTGCAGAACAGATTCAGCCGCAGCGTAGGGTTTGGAAATCTGGAGATTTCGCAAACAGGTCGTGGAACCGGTGAATTGTCTGTATTTCTTGCAGGAAAATTCTTGATCAAGCTCAGATCAAGTGAAGGTTCATACAATAGGAAGATCTTGGGGTTTAGATTTCTGGATTTGTATTGTAACCTTGTAAAGAACGAATTCAGCATTATTGATATAACAGGTCTCAATTTCATTTTGAAATTGAGAGGGAGACGTACCCACACGCGAGGACGGAAGTGGGGAACTTCCTTACCAAATCTCTGCGTATCGTATTCTATCTTTATCTCTTTACGCTTTCAACAATTTTGTGATTCGTTTGGTGTGTTGCGTATTAAAGTTTCAAGATACAATAGTGGTACGAAAATCTTTGTCAAAATCACCATTATTGTTAATCGTTGAATGCATACACGCCAAGTGTTTGACAAAATTGTTTGCTGTGTTTTTGTTCATTGGAAACAGTCTTTGTATGATAAGTGCATTTGAGTCGATTCATATCTGGTGTTAATATATCTTTGTCATCCTAATAAATCCAGCATAAACTCGTGTGTCCGGTTTTCTAGTAGCTGGTTCAGAATAGACGGAAGTCGATTCGGGATCATAATTTTTCCGCTAACTTGAAAGACTCTGATAAACTTCTTTAAATCCTTGAGTTTCAAGGAGGTGATCTATTCACCCCCCCCTCTCGATCACTAGCCACACCGTCTAACAGTGGATGACTATTCAAGGTACACCTGGGTGAGCTTCATCAAAGACAAATCAGAGGTGTTTGATGTTTTTAAAGATCTTTGTCAAAGACTCCAAAGAGAAAAGGAGAGTAATGTTATCAGGATAAGGAGTGACCATGGAAGAGAGTTTGAGAATAGCAAGTTTGAAGAATTTTGCTCTGCTGAAGGTATAAGTCATGAGTTTTCATCTCCTATTACTCCTCAGCAAAATGGAGTAGTTGAGAGGAAGAACAGAACTATCCAAGAGTCTGCTAGAGCTATGATCCATGCCAAGAAACTTCCCTGTCATTTCTGGGCTGAAGCCATGAATACTGCCTGCTACATTCACAACAGGGTTATCCTGAGAAGAGGCACTTCATCCACTCTGTATGAACTATGGAAGGGAAGAAAACCTAGTGTTAAATACTTTCATGTTTTTGGAAGTAGATGTTATATTCTGGCTGATAGAGAACAGAGAAGAAAATTGGATTCCAAAAGTGATGAAGGAATATTTTTGGGATACTCTACCAACAGCAGAGCATATAGGGTTTTCAACTCTAGAACCAAGGCGATGATGGAGTCCATCAATGTGGTGATTGATGAAAATGATAAGCATGAAGATGATGATGTCCTAGATGATGTTGGAACATCAGTTGGTGAAGGTGCACCAGAAGCTGAAGATAGAAGTTCAACTCCTGGTGTTGCTGCTGCTGAGCCTGAAACTGAGCAACCTCATAAAAATCCCTCTATCAAAGTGCAGAAGGACCACCCAAAGGAGCTTATTATAGGTGATCCAAATTCTGGAGTGAGGACTAGGTCAAGAGATGTTATAGCAAGTTCATTTTTTGTCTCCAAAATTGAGCCAAAGAATGTCAAGGAAGCATTGACTGATGAGTTTTGGATAAATGAAATGCATGAAGAGCTGGAGCAATTCAAGAGGAATGAAGTATGGGAGCTTGTACCAAGGCCTGATGGAGTTAATGTGATTGGCACCAAGTGGATCTACAAGAATAAATCTGATGAACAAGGAGTGGTCACCAGAAACAAGGCCAGATTAGTTGCTCAGGGATACACTCAAGTTGAAGGAATTGATTATGATGAAACCTTTGCTCCTGTGGCAAGACTGGAATCTATCAGATTGCTCTTAGGGGTGGCTTGTAATTTAAAATTCAAGCTTTTTCAGATGGATGTTAAAAGTGCCTTCTTGAATGGTTACAGAAAAGGAGGGATTGACAAGACTTTGTTTGTTAAAGATGAAGGAGGAAAACTGATGATAGCTCAAATCTATGTTGATGACATAGTATTTGGTGGGATGTCAGATGCGATGGTGAAACATTTTGTGGAACAGATGCAGTCTGAGTTTGAAATGAGTCTTGTTGGTAAGCTAAACTATTTTCTTGGTCTACAAGTTAGACAAATGGAGGACTCCATATTCATTTCTCAGAGCAAGTATGCAAAGAACATAGTGAAGAAGTTTGGTCTAGAGAATGCTAATCACAAGAGGACTCCTGCTCCTACTCATTTAAAATTGTCCAAGGATGAACATGGAGTTAATGTGGATCAAAGTTTATATAGAAGCATGATTGGGAGTCTATTGTATCTCACAGCTAGCAGACCTGACATTTCTTTTGCTGTTGGAGTTTGTGCCAGATATCAATCTGAGCCTAAGGTTAGTCACTTGAATCAAGTGAAGAGGATCCTGAAATATGTTAATGGCACTAGTGACTATGGGATGCTGTATAGTCATGGATCTAGGACTGAGTAAGGGGATATTGTGATGCTGACTGGGCTGGGAGTGCTGATGATAGGAAAAGCACTTCAGGAGGTTGTTTCTTCTTAGGGAATAATCTGATATCTTGGTTTAGTAAAAAGCAGAAATGTGTGTCTCTTTCTACTGCTGAAGCTGAGTACATAGCAGCAGGGAGTAGCTGTTCTCAACTTGTTTGGATGAAGCAGATGTTAACAGAATACAATGTCAAGCAAGATGTCATGACATTGTACTGTGATAATTTGAGTGCAATCAATATCTCTAAGAATCCTATTCAACATAGCAGAACTAAGCATATTGATATAAGGCATCATTTTATAAGAGAATTGGTTGAGGACAAAGTTGTTGCATTGGAGCATGTAGCTACAGATAAACAGTTAGCTGATATCTTTACTAAAGCCTTATATGCAAATCAATTTGAAAGTTTGAGAAGTAAATTAGGAATTTGCATTTATGAAGATTAAATGAGCTAGAGAGTGTTTTAAGCAGTTGTAATATTTATTAGATATTGATTTTATTCATCTGCTGAAGGCTTACATGTTTGAAGTACATAAATAGTTACAGATTATCCCAACCCCCTGCATCTAGAAAAGCTTTACAGTCTTCATCCCAATCATCATCTGAAGCATGTTGGTGCACAGGAAGTTTCTTGCTAGGTTTCATGGTTGTCTCTGAGGTTCTGCCTGTCTTTGTGGTTCCTGAAGTAGTTTCAGTTGCAGTCATTATTTTGCTCCTCTTCTTAGGTGGATCTGAAGTCTTGTCCTTCTGCTTGAGGTTCTTTGCTGCATCATTGGTGTTTGCCTGGCTCATTCTTGGTTGCTGTGTGGTGCTGCTAGAAGGAAGAAAGGCTTATTTTTATAATGCAAACAAGGAGTATAGTTTGTATCGACTGAACAGTCAATGTGTTGGAACTTGTTTTTTGGGGAAGCATGGTGTTTTACCATGTCTTTATTTATGTCAGGACATTGTGTTTGGTGATTGTCCAATTATGGCTAAAAAGGGGGAGAGTTAGCCTAGGTGTGTAGGGTGTATCCTATCTAAGATCTGGTGTGGTGCAGATGTTGAGGGGGAGTGTGCATAACAGCCGGTTATGTTGGTTCTGGTTTTGAGGGTGAGTTTGCCCTTTATTGATGAGAGCTGTTTGTTTTAAAAATTTTAATCCGCTGCTGAAGTCTCTGATGTTGCAGAGATTGTTTTAGCCAAAATTAGCCAAATGGGGAGATTGTTATCTCTTGGATTGGCTAGAATTTTGGTAAAACAAAGTTGTTCAATGTTGATGTCACATGGGTGATGTCTTAACATTGAGTATTAACATTGGATAATGTTAGGTGTTTAAGTTGTTGAAGTTTTGAAGTCTGATGTCACATGCGATGTCATGACATCAGATATGCAGATCAGTAAAACATCAGGTTTGAGATGTTTTTAGGGTTAAGCGTATTAGCTGGAATTTGGGAGAGCTGTTAGAGTTATTGGATGCGAGTATCTTGGATGAGATATTTTCTGTTGCAAACAGATTTGATGCAGATTTGTAGGAGTGTTTAAAGGCTGGAGATTTAAGAAGATTTTGAGTGATAAAATCTGTTTTGAAGATTCAGTTTTAAATAACAAATCAGGTCAGATATTGTAGCAGGTCCAAGTCCAAATCAAATAGCTATATAAAGCGCATCAATCCTTTGAATATGGTAACGAAGAAAGAGAGCTAAAGACTGAGAGTCGTTTGTGTCTTCGTGTATGTGTTGTAAACCATTCTAGTGTGAAGTGGTGTTGTTATTTTGAGTTGTTCTTGATCAAAGCTGTGAAGCAGAATCAAGTTGTATTTTTCAAAGTGTGTGATCTTTGAATTATATCACTGAAGTGATTTAGGGATTGAGTAGTGTTCTCATACCTAAGTGGTCTCTTAGGTAGAAAGTTCATTAAGTAGAGATTAAGTTTAGGAGATGTCAACTGGGTTGTTGAGTCTGTAAATTAGTTATACTGATAGTGAAATTCATCCCTGGCTTGGTTGCCCCCAGAGTAAGTTGTTTAACTGAACTGGGTGAACAATTCTTTGTGTTCTCTTTTGTTGTTTTACATTGTCCATTGCAGAGTGTGTTGTTGTGACATCACACGTAACATCACATATCTGGTACCAGAATTTCAACTTAGATTTACTTATCTCTAAATCAATTACTAAGGCGAACAATTACTTTAGATCATAAGTATAAGGTTAGGGTGTGTAAATCCTATAATCCTAGGTTCAATATGTGCGCTCGTCAACACATACAAGGTCATGCACAAAAGAGTAACTACATAAACATGTAATATTAATTTAAGCAAATAATGCCTAAACAGATTATATGTTGCAACAGATCAAACAAAGGCTTGTTTCCTAAAACCTAATCAAAAGAGAAATTAACTACTCATGGTAGCATAATTTATACGATAGATATCAAGATACAATACATGAATTTTTTATAAGAAATTGGTCTGTAAATGATGAAAACCCTTCGTTTTGGAGCTCCAATGTGTTCTTCAGCCGTCAAAACTACTTTAGAAATTTACTAGAATCTACAACCTGTAAAACCCACAATTTCCCTTTTAAACGCGTCTGAAAATTGCATAAATCGTGTCACGATGCTTTTCCATCGTGCCACAATCTAAGTAATTAATGCATGATTGTGCCATGATCATTTTCCATCGTGCCACGATTTGAGTAATTAATGCAACAGCGTGCCACGATTTAGGACACGATTTTTCCAGTAGATTTGTCACTTTTTGTTCCTTATTGTCTTCACTTTTCTTCATTTCTCTTCTTTCTTTTCTTTTCAAAATCAAGACATATTAGACAAAAATTACATCAAAACATCTGTTAATGATCAATAAAATTGTATGATAACAAATAATCATCATATACCCAACATTTTCTCCATTTCTAGTCATTGTGGAACTTAGTCACTCACACTTCAATTTCAACAATCTTTCCTACAAGTGTGAGTCAACTACATCACTAGGCTTGATCTATACTAGAATCTAAATTTTGTTTCCACACCAAACATAACCATGACTATGATACCACATACTGGAGAGTCTAGGGAGCATCAGAAGTGTTAACGGGTTTAACACTCAGAATCCTAAACCCTTTGATACCATGTATCAACCCAATACCTTAGGCTAACGGGGGTACGAATTATCTCTCTTATATGCTCAATATTTCTTCCATTTCTAATCGTGGCTTAGTCACCCACACTTCAATCCCAACAAATTTTCATTGAATTGATTTTTTTAAATCGATTTTAAATAAAAGTGAATTAAGATAAAATTAATTTATTAAAATTTTATAAAAATGAGTTGACTAGTGAATTTCAGCATAAAAATTATTTTTATATTTAAAAAGTTATAAATTAAAATTGTAAATAGGATCAATTTTAAATAGTATAACTAATTCAACTAAAAAATAATCAAATTATCATCATCAACTCTACATATTCAAAAGTAACAAAAATGAAAAATATTATGATAAAATAATGTTTGTTGTTTTGGCATTTCCTTTTTAATACACATTAGATCAATTAAGAATATTAGAGCTTCCGACACAATTATTCTATTGTCTTACCAGCATTTTAAATTATATTCTATAGTCACGTTTTCCCTGAACTGATACAGGTGATGCTACAGGTACACTGTCCCATAGTAATTAATAATTTGTGAATATAATTGTAGTACAGAAAGTACTATTTGTGACCCCAAAAGGAAAATCATTTTCTTCATGACTTTGTGCAATCAAACAAAAATCAAGAAGTTCAATGTTTCTCCATACATATATCCCACATGATATCTTTATGTTAAGTAATCACCACATGATATAGGAGTTTGTGTATTTACTATTTATGCATATAATAGTGTAGTTTATATTGAACCTCAATATGCTCAATTTAGTTAGATTTCTTTTTTAAAGAAAAATGTTATCTTAACAAATATTTTGTGCATTTACTGTATATGCATATACTAGTGTAGTTTATATTGAACATCAATATCTTCAATTTTATTAGATTTTCTTTAAAGTAAATTTTATTGTTTGGTCAGGATCAAAGATACAAATGGGTGAGACTCAATTCATCTTTAAAGTTTTTTCTTTAGTCCAGAGATTTCATTCCCTAATGTTCACCAAACTTCTACGCAAGTGTGGGTACGTATGTATTTATGGATTATCTCAAGAATATTGGAGATCAAAAATTTGTTGAATGTAATCCATTGTTGTCGAAGTCGAAGTCGAAGACAACAGGTTGTTGTCTAGTGTCGAAGTCGAAGACAACAGGTTGTTGTCTAGTGTCGAAGTCTAAGTCGAATTGCTTAGTGTCGAATTGTCGAAAGTGTTTCGACAGATTCATTTAGATGGGATTCAGATTTTGCTTTTATTAGATTAGATTTGATTTGATATGATTTAGATTAGATTTGATATTTTGGGCTTTTATAGTTTGGGTTTTGTCTTGAGATGCAAGCAAACCTAATTCTATAAATAGGGAGTTTCCCCCATTATTTTGTATCAATCAATTACAACACTTTGTAATTTCTCACAGAATTCTGCAGTTGCAGAGTGAGTAATAAGAAGAGAGAAAGTCCCACAGTTTGTGGGCAGCAAGATCACTATTCATCTTCTTCTTCCCTATTCTCTTTCTACTTTCTGTATAACAGCTGCGTGATAGTAGGAATTCCCATAGTCTTTGGGTTGATTCCAACATCTGGTATCAGAGCTCCGGTTTAAGAGATTCAAGGGCAAGAAATCGCAAGAACGCGATGGCTACGAATCATCCAAACGGCCATTTTCCAGCAAACCTTCCAATTCTCAAGAAAGATAATTATGAGAATTGGTGCAAGCAAATCAAGGTTGTTTTCTGTTATCAAGATTTGTGGGATCTTGTGAAGGAAGGAATAACAACTCTTGAAGAAGGTGCGACGGATCAAGAAAAGGCTGCATTCAAAGAATTGAAGAAGAAAGATTATAAAGCTCTCTTTATAATCCATCAATGTGTTGATGCAGATAACTTTGAGAAAGTTAGTGATGCAGAAACAGCGAAGGATGCATGGGAGATTCTGGAAAAATCGTTTGGAGGCGCAGAGAAGGTGAAAGAGGTGAGGTTACAAACTCACAAAAGGGCGTATGAATTGCTTCAGATGGAAGACAATGAGAGCATAACAGATTTCTTCACAAGAGTTACGAAACTTGTGAATCAAATCAAAGTGTGTGGAGAAGTGTTGACGACGAAAGCAGTTGTCTCAAAGATTTTGAGATCGTTGGCTCCAAAATTTGATCACGTGGTAGTAGCCATAGAAGAATCAAAAGATTTGTCGAAGGTGACGAAAGAAGAGCTTCAAGGGACGCTTGAATCTCATGAACAAAGAATGGCTGAAAGAGCTGCAAGCAAGTCGAAGAATGATGTGGCCTTGCAAGCTCAATCAGTGAAAGATAAGAAGGGTAAAGAAAAGATGGTCGACAAAGGTAGAGGAAGCTACAACAATTCGACAAGCAGAGGAAATCAGCAAGAGGCGAATTGGTCGAACCATAGAAGGACCCAGAACCAAGGCAACCAAAGAGGTGGTGCTGCAGGTAGAGGAAGAGGTGGTGGTCGAAAGCCTGACAAAAGCCACATTCAGTGTTTTAATTGTCACCAGTATGGTCACTATTCGACAAAATGTCCTGAAAGAAAGAATCAAGAAGATGATGCAAAGTTGGCGAAGCATGAAGAAGAAGAAGGTATGATGCTGATGGTTACAACCAGAGATAATGAGAGTTTCAAGGACCAGTGGTACTTGGACTCAGGATGCTCATCACACATGACTGGAAGGAAAGATTGGTTTGTCAACATGAAGCCCTCAATGAAGAACACAGTGAAATTTGCAAATGACAATACTCTAGCAGCTGAAGGTATTGGTGATGTTCTGATTAAGAGGAAGGATGGCAAGAGGTCAGTAATTTCCAATGTTTTGTACATACCAGGCATGAAGAGCAATTTGCTCAGCATAGGGCAGTTGGTCGAAAAGAACTACAAGGTGTTGGTCGAAGACAAGGTGATGAGAGTTCTCGACGCAAATGGTAGGTTGATCTTGAAGGCTCCAATGTCTCAGAATAGAACCTTCAAGATTGAATTAAATGTGATGGAGCACAAGTGTCTTGCAACTGCAGTTAGCAGAGATGAGTGGATATGGCATTATAGGCTTGGGCATCTCAACTTCAAAGACATCAGAGATCTGAAGAGAAAGAACATGGTTTCAGGTTTGCCAGAAATTAACATTCCAGATGAAGTTTGTGAGGAATGTGTGCAGGCAAAGCAACACAAGAATTGCTTCAGTAAGGATGCAGGAAGCAGGTCGAAGGGAATTCTTGATGTTGTGTACTCTGATGTATGTGGTCCAATCCAGGTCGATTCTATGGGAGGTAACAAATACTTTGTCACATTCATAGATGATTTCAGTCGAAAACTGTGGACCTACCTGATCAAGAAGAAAAGTGAAGTGATTGAGGTATTTGCCAAGTTCAAATCTATGGTCGAAAGACAAAGTGGTCGTAAGCTCAAGGTTTTGAGAACTGATGGTGGTGGAGAATATGTGTCGAAAGATTTCGACAGACTATGTGAGAAAGAAGGGATTGTGCATGAGGTGGTGCCACCCTACACTCCACAGCAGAATGGAATTGCAGAAAGGAAGAATCGAACCATCATGAACATGGTTCGAAGTATGTTGAAGGGCAAACATCTTCCTAAAGAATTATGGGGAGAAGCTGTTTCGACTTCGACATATCTTCTGAACAGGTGTCCGACGAAGAAGCTAAATGGGATTACGCCAGAAGAATGTTGGTCTGGTGTGAAGCCAAGCTTAAGTCATCTTAAGGTCTTCGGATCGATTGCACATAGGCATGTGCCAGATCAGTTGAGACGAAAGTTAGATGACAAGTCAAGTCAAATGATCCTGGTGGGATATCATTCGACAGGTGGATACAAACTGTTCGACCCAGTGAACAAGCAGATTGTGATCAGCAGAGACGTGATCATTGATGAGCTTAAGGAGTGGGACTGGACAGAAAATGTCAACAAAGATTCAGTAAGAATCAGTTGTGAAGAACCAGCTAGAGAAGCTGAGAGAGAAGTTCGACAAGAAAGTGTCGAAGACCAAGCAGGACCAAGTAGACCTCGTCGAACAAGACAAATGCCAGCAAGATTGCAGGAATGTGTGATTACATCAGATGATGTTGTCGATGAAGAAGGTGAACTGGTACACTATGCTTTCTATGCAGATGTCGAACCTGTCAATGCAGCTGAGGCATTGAAAGATTCGAAGTGGGTGAAAGCAATGAATGAAGAAATAAAATCCATCGAAGTCAACAACACCTGGTCACTTGTCGAATTGCCTGAAGGCAAGAAGGCAATTGATGTGAAGTGGGTTTACAAAGTAAAGTTGAATCCAAAAGGTGAAGTAGTTCGACACAAAGCAAGACTCGTAGCGAAAGGATTTCTTCAGAAGGAAGGAATTGATTATGACGAAGTCTTTGCACCAGTTGCTAGGATCGAAACAATCAGGTTGGTTGTTGGTCTAGCAAATATGAATAATTGGCACACATGTCAGATGGACGTGAAGTGTGCATTCCTGAATGGCCCCTTAGACGAAGAAGTTTATGTTGCACAACCAGTTGGGTTTGTGAAACAAGGCAAAGAGAGAAAGGTGTACAGGCTGCATAAAGCCCTGTATGGACTTAAGCAAGCTCCAAGAGCTTGGAATAAGAAAATCGACAGCTTCTTAAGGGAGAAGGAATTTGTGAAGTGCACAACTGAGCATGGAGTATATGTAAGAAGAAGCAATGGCGAATTGCTTATACTATGTCTCTATGTCGATGATCTGTTGATAACAGGAAGTTGCAAGAAGGAGATCGAAGATTTCAAACGTAACCTGAGTGAAGAGTTTGAAATGTCAGACTTGGGAAATCTCTCATATTTCCTTGGCATCGAATTCTACAAGAGTAGTAGAGGTTTAATGATGCATCAAAGAAGATATGCAGGCGAAATATTGAAGAGATTTGAGATGCAAGATTGCAACCCAACTTCGACTCCAGCTGAGCCCAGACAGCAACTGTCGAAAAATTCAGATGAAGATGATGTCGACCCAACCCAATACAGAAGACTTATTGGGTCACTTCGATACCTTTGTCACACAAGGCCTGACTTAGCATACAGTGTTGGTATGGTAAGTAGATTTATGCAGAAGCCAAAGGTATCACACCTAGCAGCGGTGAAGAGGATACTAAGGTATCTGAAAGGAACTCTCGACTATGGCATTTTGTTTCCAGCAGCTGATGAAGGGAAAGAATGCAAGTTAGTGGGATACACAGACTCTAGCTGGTGTAGTGATGCAGAGGATAGAAAATCCACAGCTGGATATGTGTTTATGTTAGGTGGTGCACCAGTTGCTTGGAGTTCGAGAAAGGAGCCAGTAGTGGCATTGTCATCATGCGAAGCAGAATACATTGCTGCTTCTCTTTGTGCATGTCAAGCAACATGGATGGTGAATCTGGTCGAAGAAATTACATCAATGAGTCATGGAGCAATTACCATGAAGATCGACAGCATGTCAGCTATCAACTTGGCGAAGAATCCAATAGCTCATGGTCGAAGCAAGCACATCGAGATGAGGTTCCATTATCTTCGAGAGCAGGTAGCAGAAGGGAAGATGAATTTGGAACACTGCAGAACTGAGAATCAGATTGCAGATATCATGACGAAGGGAGTGCAAGTCGAAGGATTCAGAAGGCTAAGGTCTATGATGAACATATATAGTTTAGACGCAATGTATTAGGTGGTGTGTTGAATGTAATCCATTGTTGTCGAAGTCGAAGTCGAAGACAACAGGTTGTTGTCTAGTGTCGAAGTCGAAGACAACAGGTTGTTGTCTAGTGTCGAAGTCTAAGTCGAATTGCTTAGTGTCGAATTGTCGAAAGTGTTTCGACAGATTCATTTAGATGGGATTCAGATTTTGCTTTTATTAGATTAGATTTGATTTGATATGATTTAGATTAGATTTGATATTTTGGGCTTTTATAGTTTGGGTTTTGTCTTGAGATGCAAGCAAACCTAATTCTATAAATAGGGAGTTTCCCCCATTATTTTGTATCAATCAATTACAACACTTTGTAATTTCTCACAGAATTCTGCAGTTGCAGAGTGAGTAATAAGAAGAGAGAAAGTCCCACAGTTTGTGGGCAGCAAGATCACTATTCATCTTCTTCTTCCCTATTCTCTTTCTACTTTCTGTATAACAGCTGCGTGATAGTAGGAATTCCCATAGTCTTTGGGTTGATTCCAACAAAATTATCTTTGCCATTAAGGATAGCCTTAGCATCCCTATTTGCATTGACTCAACTACAAACAAGCTTCTGTTTGACATGGCATTCAGACATTATGTGAGAGTAATGGTGGACATCGACTTGACCAAAGAGCTTAGGCACAAAATCCAGATTTAAAGAATTGGATGTGTTTTCTTTGTGGATTGCCACTCATTTTCTTCATCTTCTCCAAGAGGATTGCAAAAAGAAATTCAAAGATTGTTATCAACACCGTTGTCAGAGGTTTCATCAGCAGGGGGAGAATCTAGTGGTGCTTCTCGTCGAAAATGTGCTAGATTATGAGAAGGCGAAGAGGTTCGGATTGGACCCTTGGACCATAAAGTAACCATATTAGGCACCTCCTTGTCTGATTATGAGAAGGCGAAGTTGGTCGCCCTATTGAGAAGAAACATATACTTGTTTGCCTAAATACACTCTGACATACCAGGGATATGTACTAGGATAGTCTACCATCGCCTCTCCATTGAATCCATAATAAATGTAGTTTCTCATAGGAAACATACGGTGGGTGAAGAGAAGAAGGCGGTCATTGATGAAGAGGTTCAGAAGTTAAGAAGTGTCGGCTTTATAATTGAGGCTAAGCATCCATCTTGGATTTCTAACATAGTCTTGGTGAAGAATATGTAAAATAAATTGTGCATATGCATCGACTTCACTGACCTAAAGGCCGCTTACCCCGAAGATCCATATCCATTGTTAAACATATACCTTTTGATTGATTGTTCCTCGTGATACAAAACCCCGAGTTTTCTGGATGCATATTATGGCTATAGTTAAATTAAGATGGATCTCGTGGAAGCGTCCAAGACAACATTCATGTCAAACCATTGAAACTACTACTATAATGCCATGTCTTTTGGGATGAAAAACAATGGACCCACCTACCAAAGGCTTAAGGATGTCGTATTTTCATAGCAAAATGGGTGTAACCTAGAAGTCTACATTGATGACATGATTGTGAAGACATCAAAAGGGGAGAGCCATAATGCAGATATGGAAGTCATCCTGGAGTAAGTCGGGAGGTATAACATGCACTTAAATCCCACCAAGTACACTTTTGGCATGCGAGCTGGTAAATTCTTGAGATTTATGCTAACCAGAATATTTATCCAGTTAAGTGTCAAGCCATCATCAACATGAGGAGTCCATCCAGTGTAAAAAAAGGTTCAACAAATAACAACGTGTTTAGCTACCGTAGCCCATTTTCTTTTTTATGAAGGTGAAAAAACATTTTATTTCTTCTCCACTTTGAGAAAGAAGGGGAATTTTGAATGTACGGGCGAATGCAATGAAGTTTTCTCCAATCAAAAAACCATCATGGCAATGCTGAATATATTGACGTGTCATGTAGCAGGCATGTCCCTCTATTTGTACCTATCTGTCATTGACCAAGCGATGAGTTGTGTACTCATCCTGGAGAAAGACAAAGTTGAGTTGCCTATCTACTTTGTAATCAAGGTGTTTAATGGCATTGAGGCTAGGTACCAAAAGATTAAGTGGCTTGTTGGGTAAGAATATGGACTATGAGAGCTCTAGAGGGGGTGAATAGACCTCACAAGTTAAAAATATGTTTTAAAAAAGTGTTTGAAATCAGAGTTTATTTTGCGTGACAGAAGCAAATTCAACATAAAAGAGATTATGCTTATCGATTGAGATATTAACAAATGTACTTAAATTTTTTACAATATATCAAGTTAGACTATAAAACTACACCAACTGAACAAACTACTCGTATTGAAAAATACTCAATTCCATAAGAAGTGTTATTGAATTATATTTACTCACACATAAGATTCTACAATCAAAGTCTTTAGGTTTAATCGACACTAAGACAAAGTTGAATCACCAATTCTAACAAAACCTACAACTTCTGCAATAAATTACTATCAATAGAAAATCCAATTAACATGCAACTCTAGAAAGCAATAGAAACAACCTAATCATGCGATCAACTACAAAATTAAATGTGTGTGTGTGTGTGTGTGTGTGAGAGAGAGAGAGAGAGAGAGAGAGAGAGTACACCGGAATTTATAGTAGTTTGGCACGTTCGTTCTTGCTTTGTGCATAATCCATTCTCAAATTATTGCCCATTTAAAATTCGTTGGTCTTTCATTATGATTTTTAACAATATTACAAGAGTTCGTACAATCAGTAGTCTAAAAATAAATGCTGAAAAATTATATTTCTCCTTTTCTGGATTTTGACTTGTACACAACTCCACGAACTTAAATATATGTGAAATCTTTACTCGAGATCGCTTCTTGAATCTTCCAGCTTTAATAACCTAATCCTAAGTCCATGTTTGTGTTAATTTCTACACAATCTCGTAGGTATCTTGAATGTTGGTATGTCCGAAGATTGAAAAGAACTCATACCCTATCTGTAGGCTTCCATACAATACTATCACGGTTAACCTGGAGAGAAGAACCTCCTTCATTTTCACTAGAATTGTCAAAACTAGTCATAACACCACACACTATTTGAAGCCTCTAAAATATTTAAAAAAAATCTTCAAAGAAATGTTAAATCCAAAACAAAACTCTTAAATCAATCATGAATCCAAGCAAAAATGGGAAAATAATGGAATGGATGATGAAACAAATCATTTTCATGTGTTCAATAAAAGATTCAAAACTCTTTTGAAAATGAGAGAACAAGTGGTTTGTGAGTTTTCAAATCATCAATGAAATAATGTGTTTTCTAACATTATGAAAGGTTTCAGAGTAAAAAATGATTTATAGGTGCTGGAGATGAAGCACAAAAATGGTGAAAAAATCATGTTTAATTCAATTCAAGAACACCTGGTGATTTGAGTCAAGTGGAAAAGTAATGTGGAACAAGATTTGCACTGAAAGAGAAACCCAATTCTTTTGTGATTCGATTCAAGCACAAGGAATGATTCGACTCAAACAAGTTGTGATTCGAGTCATGTGTAAGTCATGATTCGACTCAAACAAGATAATGGTGTACATGGAATTTGTGATTCGACTCATGTGGAAGTTGTGATTTGAGTTACAGGGTTTCATCATTAGAATCATGTTCAATATTTGATTTGACTTACACACTTGCAAAAGCTTTTCTTTTCCCTCTGTTTCGATTTTATTCTACTCATAGGCATGTGTGATTTGAATTACACACCCAAAATATTAATTTTTTAAGTTTTCAAAGATATTTTGAGTGTTAACTTGTGTCATGACTTGAACCAAACCCCATTTAGGTTCTTTTTTCCAAAATTTGACTAATTGACTTAAAGAATAATGTTCATACTCGTACACAAATAATTTGAATTATGCATGATAAAATACAGATCCAAAACTCGACCTTTAAAGATGTGAAACTAAAGAGGAGAATCAAATATAAAACTAAACTCAAAGTAAAGATTAAGAGACAAGAAACAAAACCACATTGAGGTCTTCCCCTTAATGTATAAGAAACATCCAACTTCAAGGCTCACCTTGGTGGTTGTAGTAGTTGCAAGGAAGCCCATACCATGTTTTTTAGGGTATCGTGTTATGGTGAAAACCAATTATCCCGTTCACAAATTTTGAAGAAGCCATATCTCGCATACATGATGGTATCCTGAGGAGTTGAGTGATCCAAGAATGATATCCAATATATCCCTAGAGGAAGTATTAAATCTCAGGTGTTGAATGATTTTCTAAGAAAGTTTAGTTCGCTAGTAGGCGAGGAGAATGCTTACACATGGATACTATCGGTTGACGGCGATTCAAATCTAAAAGGAGGTGGCTCTGGAATATTATTGGAAGGACTAGATGACCTATTGATTAAAATGTTTGAATTCAACACTATAGTAAGAAGCCATCGTCGTCAACATGGTCCTCGCCCTTGAAATGAGCGCTTCAAGTCTGAAATTCATAAGTGATTCGCAATTAATGACAAAGCAGGTCACGCGGAGAATATCAGATGAAGGAACCTAAACTCATCAAATAACTGAAAAAGGTATGCGACTTATCTAAATACTTTATAGGTTTTGATATAAACATGTGTTCCCAAAGAACAAAACTCTAAGTCGGACCTCTTATCTAAGCTTATCAGTACAAAAAGAGCAAGACACAACTACACTTTGATTCAAGAGACTGTTATTTCCCTCAGTAATGTGCTGGATGAAACCAACACTCATTAAGTCACCCACCCAGACCACCAGCTGGATGGCGCCTATAATATGCTATCTACAATCAGACAAACTACTACTAGACCAGATAGAAGTGAAAAGATCCAGAAGTGTATGTAAAGTACACATAATATCGAAGAAGATTTATAAAATGGGAAGAGCCTCTCCCATGCTAAGATGTCTAAGAGAACAAGAAATCACCTTGGTTCTTATAGAGGTCCTATAAGGGATCTGTAAAAATAACATTGGTGGGTAAGTACTGGCCTACAAACTTCTAAGTGCAAGCCAGTTCCGTCTTTGAGGGCGTGCAAGGCGACCTATAGCACAAGGCCTCACATTTTTTCATAATTAAACTATGAAAGAAAAGGGCCTCCATACACATTATTCACGGTTAAAAAAGGCCTCTTAAAAATAAATTACAACTCAAATGAAGTTAACTTTAGATTTTTACACAGGGTCTCTCAAAATTTTGAGACGGCTCTGGTGCAAGCTATTATTGGCTCACTCTAATGAAGGATAGTGCAACATTCGTCAGGAAATGTGACGAATTTCAAAAACATGTCAATCTACATCATGCACCAACTGAGATCATTCCTTCTATAAAGTTACTAGTCATTAAAGTTAGATTATTTCACAAAACTTATAGAAGCTAAAGTCGTCTCCAAAATCACAATATGGAGAATTCGTTGGTTTTATTTGTATTGGATCATGTGCAAGTTTGGATTGCCAAGAGTCATCATTTCAGACAATGGTACTTAGTTTACCATCTCTATTATGGTTGATTCGTGTCACGGCCTTGGATTTCAGACGAAGTTTATTTTTATTGTCAAGCAACAAGCAAACGGGTAGGCTGAGTTGGTGAATAAAGTGATATTGGGGGAATAAAGAAAATGTTGGACAAAGCCAAAGGGATCTGGGATAAACAGCTCCATGAAGTACTATGGTTATATCACATTACCTCTCATTAAACCACTGATGAGGCTCCATCTATAGTGGTATACAGTGATGACGCCATGCGGATGTTCGAAACTGACATGTCCACTTGGAGGCATTTTCGATTCAGTGGAGAAGGAAATGAGGCATGACTTAGATGTGAAGTAGACCTGATTGACAAGACCTGATATGTCTCCCATTTAAATGAGTTTGCCACAAAGCAAAGGACAACCAGAAGTTACAACACAAGTAGTCCTAAGAGAAATACGAGAGGATAACCTCATACTGAGACAGGTTTTCATGCCAGTCCAACTAGGGGAGCTATAGCCTAATTAGAAGGGCCAATATCACATATGTTAGAAATTACCCCATGGAGCCTACAAACTTGAAAATCTGAATAGACGGCCCATCTCAAGGTCATGGAACTCAGATAACATGAGATAAAATTACAACTAATCATTTTTCTATTATCTATTTTGAATAAGGAAAAAGGCATTCAGCCTGCCAATGTATAAATCCCCTTTTAAGTTATTTAATAGAGTATTCACATAAAGTAGACATGTTTATAAGTTCATGTAAATATTTTATTTTCATTGGAAGATCCTTGTTGCCCTGGGAGGCAATCTAAATACTGGATTTCTAGTAGAAGATCCTTGTTGCTCTAGTGATATATTTATAAAGATCTATCAAGGGTGAGGATGTTGTAGCCGCCTATAAGTAGCGACATCCTTCTACCGCCCGCGATTTGGTTGACCTCGCCTTTATCACCCCATCTCGCCCCATCGTGGGAAACATGGGAAAAGACATGTCTCGATTAGTGAGAGTCAATAGACTAAAGCAAGTATTCCTAGAAATTAGGGATTCAACAATCCACTAATATGATTAATTGGGCAGTTATTATACCCAAGAGACCCTAAATTCATTCCCACAAGTCGCTATAACTACCTCATCCCTAGCACGAGGAATGGCAAGTCATTTTTGTATACCAAATACCTAGAAAATATAAAGCTTCTCACCTCACATGAGCTTGTTCTCTCCATAGCTAAAACACCACCAAACAATGTCTTTCACCACTGTGAGCAAGCCCTAACCCATAGAAAATCACTAAGTCCTCTAGCCACCCCTACCAGTATAGGGGTGCCACACATTATGTAATGTTTGACAAGTTCATTGGCGCCCATTGAGGGGCACGGTAAAACTAACATAGACCACATCTTTCGTCATTATTGCCATTTTCACTGTTTTCCTTTGAAATGGCCAAGAAATATCTAGACTCCGTCGTTAGCACCATCGATAAAGGATTCACTGGTGGAGGGAGTTCCAACTCCTCCCGGAGGAAATATGCCATGCAGGTTCTGACTGAGAACGTAATATCCATATGACTCTCTAAATCTAAGTGAAGAAGGCCAGGGTCTAACATCATTTTCTCCATCATTAACACCATCAAAGTGCTCCCTCATGACAACGACCCCATGGTCATCACTTTGGAACACGGTAACTGGGATATCAAGTGAGTCTTTATAGACTCAGAAAACTTAGCTGACATCATGTTCTGGGACACCTTCAAAAGACTCCAACTCTATCTTGGTAGTATTAAGGCATTTCAAGGCTCACTAGTAGGTTTGTCAGGCGAACGAGTGCAATCAAAGGGACATGTAACCCTAGAGACAACCTGCGGTGTGGGATCAGATTCCAAGGCGATTAAAGCCAACTATCTCATAGTGGATGCTTTGTCTCCCTACAACACTATCCCAGGTAGGCCAACCACAAACTCATTAGATGAGGCGATATCCACCTAGTACCTGGTCCTGAAATACCCACTACCCAGCAAGCAAGTCATGTTAGTTTGAGGAGACATACAAAATCCCCAAGAATGTTACCATAGTAGCCTGGTGATGGGAAAGGAAAAGCTTTCCCTTTAGGATGTCCCATTTCCTAGAGCACATGACAAAGACGCTAGTAGTTGGGACCCCAGACTAGGCGTGGAAATTTTGAGTCTCACGCCTACAGAAGATCGCAAGGAGGTTCAAATAGGCCTCTCGGGTCACCAGGTAGAAAATATAGGCACCTCTCTCTCTCCAAAAAAGAGGAACGCTAACTAGTTAACCTACTCATTAGAAACTTAAATTTGGTTCCTCAGGGTACAGATCTCGAACACGATTTCCTAGACAATTGGTTCAACAAGTTAAACCAGAATCACCATAATTAAAATAGAATAAATTATACAAGATGATGAAGCAGAAAAGAAATAAAGAACACAATAATTGGTAACCCAGTTCGATGCAATAGCATCTATGTTTAGAGGGTTGGCTTCCAACGCAAGAAAGGAAATTCATTATTAGTAGTTTAGTACATTTAGTCTAACAAGCAACAACAAGCCCTATGTTGTTCAATGCCTCTTCCTAACACTACCCAATTATTTTCTAATTAAGAACTCCCGCTAACTATGAGAACCTACTGACTTTCTGCCCAATCACACAACCCGTGATTGGTGTTTACAACTCATAAAAAATGTTGAATGTTATAACTCAACTAACACAAACCAATTATGCCAAGTTACTGAAACATAGTGGTGTACACAAACATGTTAAATCTACAACTCAACTAGGCAAACCTACAACTTTGCTAAGTTACTGAAACATGGTGTGGTGTACATAAAGTAATAACAAGGACTCAAACAAACCCTAAAACTCTTGTGATCTTTAACGAATATTAATTTCTTTCCAATGTAGGTTTTGACCTTCTTATATAGCAAAAATATTCTCATGTTTTCTCCTTGGATCTTTGATTTAATTGTTAGAACAAGATTTGTTCATGATATTTATCCTTTGAATTTTGATGATAACAAAGTATTGAAAGAATAATGGTGTTATCTAATGTGTGTTTCAAGTATACATGCTCTAAAGCTTATAAATAATGCATTCAGAATCTGATATAAGGATACATTTGAGAGGAGATGAGTTACTAGCTTCTGGTGGATCAGAATCTGAAGAACGCTCTCTAAGTGATGTCTGGCATAAACTCTGAAACTGAAGGCCTCAGCATCATAATAAGCAACATAATTGTCTCTACACTAATTTAATGTAACTGCATTTGGTGAACATTCAAATTTAGTAATAAAGCTTAAGTTATCCGAACTACAGAAAGCAAACCGCATTGTCAAATAAGCTTGTCACCTATAGTCTATGTTCACGAGGCTCAAGAAGAGTTAACATGCTTTACGGATATCTACTCTCAACGGATCTACATTACAAGATTACATGGAAGACATAATGGTTAAACAAGTTGCACAATGGATTAAGATCTTTTGGTGTATTTATCTTTAACGTCTCTTGTACTACGGAAAAACACAGACACGTGTTCAAGTTATCTCTTCCAACAAATAGTCTTCTACAACTGCTATATAAGCTGCTAAAGATTCAAACTGAGTTCTTCAACAAGGATTAAACAGAAGAATGAGTAATAAGATCAATAATTATCATTGAAATTCTAGCATAGCAGACAACAAATGTCCTAACACATGTCAAGACATTGTTCTACATAAACATTTAAACAAAGAAGCATAACTGCAGACTGATACTCTGAATATCAGAACAGCAACAACACAGATGTTACGACATCTGATCCAACATGTTTATCATGAACACTAATAGAATAATTAAATCTGCAGAATGATAAAAGACACAACAATTGTTAACCCATTTCGGTGCAATTCACCTACATCTGGGGGATACCAATCTAGGAAGAAGACTCCACTATCTATAGAATTATTACAAAGCTAAAATCTCTTGTTTACAACTTTATATCCTAATATATACCTTATGAATACTTTACCAAAGAACATCCTCTTTGATATGAGATACCACACTCACTTTCCGTAATCACAAACTGTGATGTTTACATCATCCATGTCAATACAGAATTCTGTCAAACTTTCTTGACCAACACGCTAACTTGGATTTGCTTAAAAGATCTATCTAAGAACAATACACAATCCATTACCTAAAGGCTTCTGGATATGTATGATACCTATGCCTTTCACAGTGCATCAAACCGATACACAAAAAGGCTTACAAAGCCTTGAGAGCCTACGACTCTTAAAACCCTAAACCCTTATATTCTATACAAGTGAAAAAAGGTATATCAAACCCTAGTTCTAAATCTACTTATATAGGCTTCAACAGTCTTGGGCTTCATATCTCTAGTCTTTGATCCATTCCTAGAAAGCGCATCAAATCTTGGGCAGATTTGTTACAGATTTAAAACCTGCTAAATCAGTGCAGTACTTCAGGATGTCGTGTCTTCAGGTTGGGACATCTTCTTCAACATCTTTGTTCATGGCCAGATTTCTTCATCTTTATCATTAAAATTGTTTTACCAAAATTCTGTCAAACCATAGGTGCTTTCAATCTCCCCCTTTTGACAAATTTTGGCTAAAACTCCTTGTGGTCTGAATGGCGGTTATGATTGGAATACTGAGCACACCGAATTCATGCTGGTGTACATGAGGAGGAAGATAACACAACCTTCCTTTTCCCAGGGTGAGTGAAGTTGAGAAAGGTCCAGCAGCTGAGACTCCTAAAGAAACATGAAGAAAGTCTGAAACACCAGAACATTGTACACTCCTTTCAAACACACTCCCCCTCCAGCGATCAAGTGTAGGCTTCGTGGATCTGAGTACGTAAAGCATGTAACTCAGGTCACAAGACACAACTTGATCTTTACCTTAAGTCACAAGACACAAGAGAAACATAGACAAGATGATAAAGCCAACACCTTGTTCAATGTTCTTGAAAAACAACTGGAAGAACAACACACACATCCCCTGTACCCGAGACTCACACTCCCCCTTTTTAGCCAAAAATTGGCAAAGGTAGCCAAAACATTCCCATACCCAACCAATACTGATCCCGATTCGAACAAAAGACATTTTGAACACACCACCAAGAAGACACATTCTGAGATAAACTGATCCAAGGACTCCCTTAAATACCCAAGAAATTTCCTTCGAATGTAACGAACTATTGAAAATAACAATGGTCAATTCAATGAGGTCATTAATCCAAGATTGTAACTTCACCAGAAACCAATGTGCACCGACCAAAAGAAATGCTTCGGCTATTTCTTCTTTGAAGAAAATCGTCCAAAAGTAATGCAAGTTACAAGGAACCCGCATGTTCTCCACCGACCACAAGACCAATTACTTTTATCACATGTCCTGACATCATGTCAAACATTGTCTACCAAAGACTTATGTATTGATCAATACCCCCAAAGTCTGCAGCAGCAGGGGAATGTCAAGACATCCTTCTTGACATCTCATCTTCAAAATAATCACAGTTTGCTTGACCTCCAAACAACCAGGATTCATAACTGCACCTCTGCAGTAATACATCTTAGATCAATGAGCAACTCCCCCTATCTAAGATAATTAGTGCTCCTCTAATGAACACTTTGTAGATGAATGGAAAACATAAGACGCATCTTCATGTCTTCAAGAGCTCACCCTATATCCAACCTACCTGCTGAACACAATCATCAACTGCACTTATTGCTTCTTCTGACAAGAACCAATAATCACTCACACATGAACACCATCATGCTTCCCGTGAGGTCATATTAAGATCACCATTCTAAATTAACAAACTCTTGGATTGAGATCAAAGCTCCATTGATCCCTCTCTTCTTGAACCCATCTATACACCACACGAATCCTCTTGAATTCTCATGTATAGACCTCCATGTTCCTTGAGATAAAATCCAATTGATCTGGAATGCTCCACATTCCTCAAAGAGACACACAAGGCCCCTTAGTTTGCTATCTTCATAACAATGTCAGATATCGTATACATGCTCCAGAAATCTTCATCCCATTTGCTCCACAAGCACCAAACTGATCTACTTCTAGCATGTCACATTCATATCAGACTTCCAAGACAATCCTTTACCCATCATTCTCCCGAATGATAAGATAAATACTTCTTAGACAAGATGTGAGTGTCAAGTTCTACACTTAGAACTTAGTATCCTACTCCAAGGATAGCCAACCCAAAAAATGTTCTAACATCAGTTAGGACATTCTTCACACATCACAGACACCACACACCATGGTTCTTGATATGCTCCACCACTGGACTTACTATCTGCATAGTAATCCAACTGAAGATCTTCAAACAACACTGCGCCACCAGCTTGATCAATAAGAACTCCATAAACCAAAGAGACATATAAACTCTAATCCACCAAAAGAAGGCATACTTTCATCCTTAACCTAGAACTTCTACCACAAGCTCCAAGATGAACCAGATCCTCCTTACGTTTTCAACCAACTACCCTTCTGCCTAAGAGTAATTAGTTCCAAGCACCCTGCTTAAATGCACACTATGAAACCATCCAAATTCCAAATTTTGATTGATCTCACTCTTCTTCATAACTCCCACAAGATACATTGATCCACCAATGAAATCTGATCTTCAAGTTACATGAACTACTCGCTCCATAGCAAGACATCTTGGATCCACCAAGCCTCTAGACATGTAACATCTTCTCAATCCACAGCTCCCGCAAACTGCATGAGATAGACCTTTTTGAAGCATCCAAAACTTTCATTCTCCTGTAGATCACCTTATCTTAAGCTGATGTGATACATCACCAGCTGAGTCTCTGATATTAAGCTAGATGTCAGAACATTCTGATACGACATCCAGTTGCTGAATTCAGCTCCTCCTTCTGCCATTTAGAAGAACCTCCTCCCTATTACAGAACAAGAGTTCCATGCTCTCATAGACTTGATTCAACAACCAATTTTTAGTAGACAACCTTCATCCTGCTTAATCTTATCACATATATTCCATACAAGCTCACACCTTGATGAATAACTGCTTTGTAACTCTAAAGAATTCACACCTGCCACGTCTGATTCTTCAGAAGATAAAGTAGTCCTAGACTATACCATAGTTATACCAAGAAAATGACACTTTTCCCTCAGTAGAGCAGTCTTCACGATGTCACGGATATTTCCACCTATCCTTGACCTCCATGATGAGCACCACAAAGTGCTCCAATGCACCTAGACCAGAAATAAACTGATCCAAGAAATAATCGTCAAGATTATGATGTCTTCATCTTCATCTTCAACAGAACCATTGTCCAGACCAATTTCTTGCCAGGAAACTCTCCAGAGATCACATGCTTCTATCACACACGACTGAAGCAGATTCTTAGGTCAACACCCAAGAACAAACAAATGGTAAAGCGTATGCAGTACCCCTCCCATGATTCATCACAAACTCTGATGATGAGATGTTTCAACATCTTGTTGAACATCAGCAATCTTGAACTTCTCATACAAGAATAGTCAATTAAATACTTGTGAATATCACAAATAGCAATTGATCTTAAATCCTTGTTCAATAACCCTGTGTCACTGTTGAGGTCACACTCCGACAGATCACTCCATGAACACTTATCAAGTATTCAATCTTTTGCAAGTATCTTCTTTGACAAACAAAGTGTTGAGATACCAAGGCTACCACCATTGACTCAAGTAACAAAGATTATCTCTGAACGAACCCTATTTACCTCAACAGTTCTGAAATCTCTATTCAGATTGGATCCACCCTTAGGATTAGGAGAGATGAATCCTTCCTTGCACTTTTGGATGGTGAAAATAAATCACCTCCACTTTCTTCAGGTTTGTGTTTCACAGAAACACCTTCTACTCAGAAGAATAACTATAATACTCCAGATGCACGTCTGAGACGTCTTTATGAGTGGACTTGAGAGAATTCTCAAGTATCTTTGACAACCTAGCCGATCAATAATTTATCAAACTCCCAGAGCAAGAACTTGATAAACCTAAACTCAATTCCTCCCCTCTTCAACTGACTTCAAACTGCACCATGGAACCAAGCTTCCAAGTACCAAGTCACCATAACAGACATCTTCCAACAACTCCCTTCATTCCATCGCTCCCGACTTTGGAATAAGAAGATGCAGATATCTTCAACTATAGAAGCCAACGATTGAGATCTTCCACCATCTGTCTTCAGCATCAACTCCAGAATCCCATAATTCTAGAGCTCTTCCATCAGAAACATATGCAGCAGAACCACCAAGGAATAAATTCACCTTGCCCTAATAAGATGTCAGAACATCATATAAGACACCCCAACAAGAGAACTAGCCACTTCTCCTGCAGTTGTTGTAGAACCTCCCCAGCAACATGAACAACCATCGGGTTGTTACCTTCGATCCAGAACATCCATCCCATCCATTAATACCCTTGAGTATGTCTGAGTTGATTGATCTGATCTTCAAAACTCCTCCTTGTTTAAACGCCAGAAAGTATCTCCCAAAGATCTCATCCAGAAACAGACAGGACGCCTTCTCTGATACCAATTGAAATTCTGGCATATCAGACAGCAGATGTTCTAACACATGTCAAGATATTGTTTTGCATAAACATTTAAACAAAGAAGCATAACTGCAGACTGATACTCTGAATATCAGAACAGCAACAACACAGATATTACGACATCTGATCCAACATGTTTATTATGAACACTAACAGAATAATTAAATCTGCAGAATGATAAAATACACGGCAATTGTTAACCCAGTTCGGTGCAGTTCACCTACATCTGGGGGATACCAATCCAGGAAGAAGACTCCACTATCTGTAGAATTATTACAAAGCTAAACTCCCTCGTTTACAACTTTATATCCTAATATCTACCCTATGAAGACTTTACCAAAAAACATCCTCTTTGATATGAGATACCCTACTCACTTCCCTTTATCACAAACTGTGATGTTTACATCATCCCTGTCAATATATAATTCTGTCAAGCTTTCTTGACCAACACGCTAACTTGGATTTGCATAAAAGCTCCATCCAAGAAAAATACACTATCCATTACCTAAAGGCTTCTAGATATGTATGATACATCTGCCTATCACAGTGCATCAAACTGATACACAGGAAGGCTTACAAAGCCTTGAGAGCCTACGACTCTCACAACCCTAAACCCTTATATTCTATACAAGTGACAAAAGGTATATCAAACCCTAGTTCTAAATCTACTTATATAGGCTTCAGCAGTCTTGGGCTTCATATCTCTGGTCTTTGATCCATTCCTAGAAAGCGCATCAAATCTTGGGCAAATTTGTTACAAATTTAAAACCTGCTAAATCAATGCAGTACTTCAGTATGTCGTGTCTTCAGGTTGGGACATCTTCTTCGACATCTTTGTTCATGGCCAGATTTCTTCATCTTTATCATTAAAATTGTTTTACCAAAATTCTGTCAAACCATAGGTGCTTTCAATCAACTCTATTGTATATGCATATTTTCTGTTGTATGTTGTAATTGTAAAAGTCTTAAGATTTCTTACACATTGAATATATTAGAAATCTTAAGAGCTTCAGGTCTTTGGTATGGTGATTTCTCGTACCTCTGATATTAGTATCAAGTACACCTTGTTCTCTATTCTGCTGAACTTGTTTAGTAGTTTAGATTAAGTCTCTCGCCAAGATGCTTGAGCCATGTAAGTCTCTTGCTATGTGTTTGAGCAATGAAAGTCTTAATTAAGTAGATTGATTGAGTAGAAGTCTTGTATCATTGTGATACAAGCAAGGAAGTATCTCTCCAAGATTCTTGAGCCATGTAAGTCTCATGCTATGTGCATGAGTAATGAAAGTCTTAGTCAAATGGATTGATTAAGCATAAGTCTTGTGTCATGGGATACAAGCAGGGAAGTCTTGGGCCAGTGTGGCTTGAGCAACTTGGCTAATTATGTTGTGTTCTTTATCTGTTTGGGAGGGTACTGGACTACTCCCAGTTTGGGAGGAACCAGGATAATTATGTTGTGTTCTTTATCTGTTTATTTACTTCTGTTGATATTTGTTGCACCTATTATCAGGTTCTGAACCTTTGTTTAGAATCAAAAATTTGTTCAGAAGTAGTAATGAATTTGGAGAACACGATTCAACCCCCTTCTTGTGTATTTTACTCACCTTCATTAATTTTGTCTAGAATCTCTGCACAATTTGTTGAATAAGATTGCTTCTATAAATATCTCCATTAGAAAGATATGATTTGATTTGATTTAAATTCAAATTTAAATCACATTTAAATCTAATTTTATCTTCACAACTGTCTAACAAATCATATAATCATATTGATAAATAAAAGCAATAAAATCTAACTAAATCTTCAATAGAAAATTCGTTCTAAAACACAGAAATTTGGCCTATTGAGCGAGGCTTGGATGTCGTACCCATATGATGTGACATCGCGTCCAGCATGTGTCCCTTCTGCACCATAAAATTATCTTGAAGCAGCTTGGAAAACTTGAACAGTTCTCCATGTTGTTGTTTTGAAAAATGTCACCAATCTAATAAGGAACAACAGAAACACTGACTTCTTCTCCTGGATCTCCTCCAACATGTCAGGTATAAATACCATAGTGGTGTGTCATTGCCTCACTATCAACCCCTTCTCAAAACATGTGTCGCAAAGAAAGCTAAAATCTGAAGAAGAGAAGAGAGTCCCCATCGATGAGGAAGTATATAAGTTACGCATCGTCAATTTCATTAGAGAAACAAAATACTCAACTTAGTTATCCAATTTGGTGTTGGTGAATAAAACATCGAACAAGTGGCGCATGTGTGTAGACTTCACTGGCCTTAATGAGGCCTGTCCCAAATACCCTTATCCCTTGTCAGATATTGACTGCCTTATTGATATGTTTTCGCGCAACTGCACTCTTAAGTTTATGGATACCTATTTGGGTTACAATCAAATTAAGATGAATCCCCTCGACGTTCCCAAGACGATGTTCATGCGAAACCATGCAAACTATTATTATAATATCATACCTTTCGACCTCAAGAATGTTGGCGCCACATACTAGTGACTCATAGATGTCGTATTCTCCCACTAGATAGGGCTAAACTTGGAAGTCTATGTAGATAATGATCAGCCACCATTTGTGTTAGTTTTGATGTCATTTGAGTACTAAAAGCAGGTGAATTACTGTAAGTTTGGGCAGTAGTTTAAGTTTATTTTGGTAGATTTTTACAATAACTTGATCTGCTAAGGTTTAATAATTCTGAGCTATTTTACGCGGTTGAGGTAGTGTTTTATGTGTTTACATGGCTGAAGAGTAAAAAGGAGCTAGATCATAGAAGAAACCGGACGAAAGTGCATGAGCATGAGAAAAAGAGAAAAAAGCACCTGACACTCCCATACGCGTATGAGGCATATCATACACGTAGGGATGTAAATGGATATCCATGGGGATGGATACTATGATATCTGTATCCGCCTCGTTAGATAAATATGATATCCATATCCACCCCATATCCATGCGGATATTCGTTAAGCGGGTAATCCGCGGGTTTTATGGTATCCATGGATATTTACAGGTATCCATGCATAATTTGCTTTTATAAAAATTGTTTTTAACTTCTTTTAAAGACATAAAAAGTTATTATCACATAACATCTATACAATTCGCTCTTAATTTAATAATAAAATCCATCACATTAATTTTTTTCTTATTCACCAAAACATAATTAGATCTAAACATAATATCCATATATTTCATTTTTAACCAAACAATTAAAAGATATTGTAATTGTTAGTTATGATGGAAGATCGGTTGACAGAGGAGTAGGAAGGGAGACACATGCTCGACAGAGGAATGACGATATTAGTTGGTTGGACTGTGAAATTGATAAAGTGAAGTATGAAGTATCGAAGAGTTTAAATATGAAATGACTAATAGAATTTGAATAAAAAGTGAAAGATTTTCTTCAAAAAAAATTTCAAAAAAAAAAAGAAAGAAAAAAGTATAAGAAGACTAATTTTTTTTAGAAGATGAAAAGATAAGGTATAAGAAACTAATGATATTTAAATAATTTTTATAATTTATAAACGGATTTAGATATCCGCGGGTATGGATATCATTAAACTCATATCCATATCCATTAACAAACGGGTATTTAAATATCCATTCATTTTATCCATGGATATACATTAAACTACCCGCCCCATATCCGTGACAGATTTTATCCGCGGGTACGGATTTTTTTGACATCCCTACATACGCGTATGGCCTCTCAGCACCACCCCTTAGCATACACGTAAGAGCAGAAGGGGTGAAAATCAAGTCTCTACTCATACGCGTATAGGAAGACCCATACGCATATGAGACCAGCCAGCCAGGCCCCATCTATGCGGCCAAAAGCCTTACGCGTATGGCTCCAACTAGGCTATACGCCTTACCCTGGGCCATACGCGTATGAGACAGTGCAAAAACAGCCCATACGCATATAGGTGGAGGCCATACGCGTATGAACGGCCCAGATCTAAAAAAAGCCGAAAAACGCGAATTTCCAAGGGTTGGACAATTTCGAGTACAGAGAACGCGTTTTGAAGGCTGGAGCACTGAAGAATTCATGGTGGATCAAGGGTTTCATGAAATCTAGTGATTGAAGACTTCTTTTCTTCCATTAACTTGTAACGTCTACACTTTTATTTTGTTTTTCTTTATGACTATGAGTAGATAAACCCCCACAATGCTAGGGGGTGTCCCTGATTCAAATTTATGATACAATTCTTATTTGAAGCTTGTAATGAATTTATTTCAATGATATTTGAGTTGCTTACTTTTTGTGCTTAATGTTTTCTCTCTCAGCAAAATTGAGTTTTATCTGTGGTTAACATTTAGGTCGGCAAAATCGTTGTTAACGCTTAATTGTGAGCCTTTCATAGTAGATATCACCTAGGCCTGTGGATACCTTGTGGAAACCGGAATATTCTAGATTAAAATAATGCTTAATTTCATATGTAATTCACTATGGTCATAAGGATTAATTTGAATGATTAAAGGTTATGAGTTAACACTCTTAAGGACCAGTACTTAATGGTATTGAACTCAGTTGTTACATGATCATATTATTGTTGTTTATGAATCCAATCACACACCTTTCCTAGCATGTTCACTCATAATTAATTTTAAATTGTTCAACTGATTTATTTACTTTTTATTGCATTTTAATTTCTACTTTGCAAAACCCCAATCCAAAACCCCTCAAAGCTTTTGTTTCACTAAGTAGAACCAGAACTCTGTATTGTCAAGCAGTCCTTGAGATCGATGCTAGGGAATTCCCCTTTTATTACTACATTGGCAGATTACTACATTTGCTAATTTACCGATCAAGTTTTTGGCGCCATTGCCGGGGACTGCCAAAGATCATAGAGTTCATAGTTCAATTTTAGTTAAAATTTTGTTGCTCTACAACTAAAATTTTTAATTTTTGTTATTTTTATTTTGTAGCTATTTTTGTTTACTACTAATATTTGTCTAATCTTTCTACGCGAGGAAATCCCTCTGTTGATTTTCCTTTTGACGCAAAATCAGAAAGAACATTGCACGCTAGGCTTAGACAAGCTAGGCAAGGAAGATTGACAGATTCAGAAGTAGAAGTCTCTGAGCACTCAGATACAGATTCCGACAAAGAGGTAGTAGAACCAGAGATGGCCGAACCACAAGAAATACTTCTTGGGGATTATGGAGAAGAAAATGCCTCATTGGGTCGTTTAACCATAGTCAATCAACCAGTGAATGTTGCGAACTTTCAATTGCACCCAGCAACCATCCGTCAACTTAAGAATAGGTCTTTTACAGGAAAATTAAATGAAGATGCAAATAAACATCTGCAAAGGTTTCTTACTATGAGCATTGCTTTTAATATAGATGGGCACACTAAAGAAGCAAAAGATGGACATCAATTGTACTTCTGAAATATAATGAGGATGATAACCCTAATCATGTATGTGATTGCAAGAGGGTTCTCTGAGATTGAATCTATTAGATTATCTAATCCTTTTCAACCCTAAAGGTTGAGATGTTTATTGTCATACTTCTAAGTCAGGCAACGGGAGAGAAATATTTTTTTCCTAACTTTTCGATGAGCACGTGAGTGTTGCAGGGACTGTTTATTCCTCAAATATTAGAGGGTTGATTTCCTCTTTTATTGTTGTGACCCAAAACCAGCTTCTCCTAGAAACTTCATATACAGCGTGTTGATGAAACATACGAGCTATGGACGACCCAGACCCCAATCAGAAGACCCAAGAACACACCCGCCACACTTTGGAATTTTATTTGGGTTGATTTTCTCAATCCATATACTAATCTCAATGGATTTTCTAGATAATACCATTAAACGGGTCACTACCCAACTACACGGGTCAAGTTATAACTTGTATAAATTAGTATGAATATCCAATTCAAATATAACTTGTAGTTATCTATCGGGAATGAAACACATATTCATCTACTCTACTATCAGGATAATTCACATATCCATACCTTTAGAAATATAACTCAAGATTTTTTTAATTTAGAGATGGGTTAAGGTCTAAAATATAAGATTAAATTATAGTTTTGGTATTTTTATTTTAGTTCACTCTCAAAACTAATCATTTTATTTCAAATTGAAACAACTTTAGTACTCTTTTCACACTTTTTCACAAAAAAATTGATAATGTGGCTTGTAATTTTGTTAAGTACAATAGAAGTGGTCATTCCTATGATAAATCGAGTAAGATCATTTAGGCTTTTGATGTGTGAATAAATGACACCTTAACCTGAATTTTGAGTTAGATATTTATAGTTTTAGCCCCCTCTTTGATGGATGTTAATCTTCTCCTAAACCCCCGACCACATGGAGTCTAACCCTAACCTATTAGGGAGCATGGTGGATGAGTCATTCCTTCAATGTATGACACGTGGTTAGTCCATCGGTGAGACTTGAGACCATTTCAATTATAACATGGATAATCTCACTAGTTGTTGGAACGTGCTTGGTGATTCATCCTTAATCATGCAGGGAATCATGGCGAGCTCAGTCCCACGTCAGACATGTGTTCTACTTCTCCAAACATATTTGCAATCCTCTTTGTCCTATTTACGAGATGTGGGGGCCAATGAACAAAAATATTGTTACTTAATGAGTTTGGATTATAACGGTCCACAATCCCTAAAGCACGGGGCCTGTAGGGGCAAAGTGGTTAAGGGAGAAACATAATGGTCCATGACCCTTGTTGTAAAATCGAAATGTTCAACCACAACAAGCTATCATTAAAATCTAAAAAGAATATTAATTTCATTGATAATAAATATGTGTGAGATAAAGAACAATGATAACCAAAATAAATGACCTCAAGCAATAAAATAACAAACAATCAGTGTAAGTAAATCCACAACAAGCAAGATGAAGGTAAAATACGAGAACACAAATAACTTGTCTACCCAATTCAATCAAACTGATTAATTTGGAGGAGAGACCAACTCTCTAATTCACTATACTTCTAAAAATTATTAAAAGAAATTACAAAAGAGTAACAAAAAAATAGCCATTCATGTTCTCAAGAACAAACTCTATTTTCTACCCAAGTGTTTCTCAATCGCTCCAGCTATTTATATATGAATTACACTAACCAAATGTGATTGTTTATCCCCTTAGATGCCTCCAAAGGCTTACTAAATTCTAAGACCTCCAAGAAATTTCTATATATGTCTCTCTAAGTTTTCCTACTAGGATTGACATTTGTTCCATTTATCTTTTAGACTAAATATTATGAACGTTCGAATAACAAGAAAGATAGGGATGCATGTTTATAACTGATGAAGCTTAACAAATTCATAATTAATCGGTTACTTGCAATTGCTCTCACTTGACGCGTCGTTGTTGCCTACTATTTGAGTTTGGCCTAACACAACCTTACAAAACCGGTTGGTAAGGTGAGGGGTGCCACTCTATATAAACTATTTCATTGCTCTATCTCCAACCAATGTGGGACTTTAGGATCTTCCTAATACATCCCTCACGCCCAACACTCTTTTTTTGGGCTTGGTGCGTGGATTTAAATGGTGGGCTGCCCAAGGTCGTATCGATAGGCTCTGATACCATATTAGAGTTTGGCCTAACACAGCCTTACAAAACCGGTTGGTAAGGTAAGGGGTGTCACTCTATATAACCTATTTCATTGCTCTATCTCCAACCAATGTGGGACTTTAGGATCTTCCTAATACCTACCGTCAAAGATCCAATGATGCCTTATGTCGCCACTATAGATGGTTTGACTCTGCCATACCACTTTTGCAAACTGTTAGACTCCATCAAACTGCCTCCGAATCGCCATCGCAGACGAATGGATTTTTCCACCACCGGTTCCGCCACTCTCTCTTCTGTTGGCTCTGGTCGCCAGACCACCGCTCTGCTGGTCTGGCATCCTCCATCCACATTTGTGTGTCCTCCGTCCATATTTTGTTGCTTTTCTAGCATTCTAATTTTTAACGATCTTAAAACATGTTTTCTTTCTCTTTTTCAGTTGAGATTTTAAGACATACTGCTACAACTCTCTTTCAATAATATGTCATTAATATTTTTCTTATTTTTCAAGTTTGGCAAATGTTCATATCGGATGATTTATTACATTTTACAAGTAAAATATCATTTACATATTGACATGTTATTAATTTTAACTAAAAATGTAAAAAAATAACCAATTTTTTTAAAAAAATTAAAATCAGAAAACTAATTTCTAAGAATTAGTTAAAATAAAGAGATCAAAATAATATTTTTTTTAAATTATTGATTTATAAATATCAACTATTTTTTACATTAATACAGTTAAATATAAATAAATATTGTTGTTAGGTATTAAAAGTGAGACCAACACCCTATTCTTATTTAACTCAACTAGTCCATATAAATTAATCTATCATATCCACTAAAATCAAAACTATAATTAACTTATAATATAATCCATTAAAAATTTAGAGTTGAATTAAATATAAGTAAAATTTGGGCTAACAAGTAAATTGTTCATCTAAATACACTATGTAATAGTCAACAATAAATACGCAGAATTAATACTATTATTAATGTGTAGTTGTGACAGGATTATAAATTGTCATTTATGAATTAGAATGCATGCTTTAACACTCACTTACTCCTCTTTTCTTGTCAAAATTGTAAGGTCACTTTCTATATAAGTGGGCATAGCAAGAAGAAGGACCACTATTTTCATGTGGCACCAATATCTTCTCAAGGTATTAAGTTTCATTTTTCTTTCTAGGTGATAAGTGTGAACATAATCAACATATATTAGTTGTGATTTAATAACTGCAGTCAACGTGTGATTTTTTTAGGAGATGGAAAATTGCAACCAATGAAGACAATCTTGTATCATAAGAAAACAATGATTTCTGACACTCATGCACAGGTTTAGTCTGTAAGAGGTAAATACAACATAGATGAGGTGCAGTGATTCAGTCTTCTTCTTTTACTTTTTACTCTTTTCATGTTATGGTTCAATGTACATCCATAAATACTACTCCTATTTATCTCTTATATTATGCATGGTTTTCTTAAAACAGTATTCGGTGTAATCACAGTTTTTTTATATCCTTATTTTACCTCATTTATAAATCTAGTTTCTCTGTATTAAATTTAAACTATTTTTCCCCCACATTTTTACGTTTAGAATAGACATATAGTATGTTCATATTTAATGAATTTTTCTTATATTATTAATGAGTCATGTTACAAAAAAATCTTATAGGATGATATGTCATGATCTTAATAAACATGTAAATTTTAAATAAAAAAGTATGAGAGAATTAAAAAATAAATAAATTGTAAATAAATTAATTAATTTGTGAACCGTAATGATTGATCTTTGTTCAATATTTAACGGCAATATTTATTTATATTAATATATTAATATAATAAATTGTTGATATTTTTAAAATAAGAGATCAAAGTTATAGTTAAATTAAATTATTAATTGTTTTAGTTTAAATGATAATATAAATTATATACGTTTCAATTTACTAAAATATTTTTATTAGTTGTTATAAGTGATTTATATATGCTTCAATATACTTAATTTATATATTATATTATGAATAATTTTATAAAATTATTTTTTATTAAGAAAAAAAATTAACAGATTTGAAAAAAGAGATGATAGTAACAAAATTGTATTAATATTATAATTTTGAATCAAATAAATACTGAGATAGATATGTTAAATAAAAGTATATTAATGGTAAACTTGATTCATATTCAATGTTACAACATAATTTCTCGTAGTTTTGCTCCAATCAATTAATGTCATATGGGATTAGTATATCAACTAATTAAACACTAAAGTATCAAAAAAAATTATAGTATCTTATTATTAATGTTCTAAAGTGACAATTAATATATAGAAATATTGCAAAAAAGACATTATTTAGTATGTTATATTTAGGCAAAAATAAATACTTCAAGCTAAGAAATAAATATATGTTTCTGAGTGGATTGTGAAGATATAAATTATTTTTTATCTCAAATTAATTGATTTAATTGATTAAATTATACAGAATTATGAAAGTGTATAAATAAAAAAACAAAATAATATGTATTGGTTTATCTATATTTATTATAAATATAAAATGAAAATATTAAATTAAAAAAAATATTAATTAAATAAGATAGTTATAAAAAAAACAATTAATGTTGTATTAAAAAATTCTAAAAAAACAAGTCGTTTTAAATTATTTTTTCTAAAAAGTAAATCAATTATTTTTGGAAGTATGAACTATATTACAAATTGCTATGATAATATAGTACTCCAATTTGTTATCTTGTTGATTGAATCTTCAACTACTACCTTGTGTGATATATGAACAAATAATTTATGCATGAGACTTGGTTTTCCCCCACCTAATTTAAGATGAACGGTGTAGATTAATTAGATAATTGTAGCAAAAACAAAAGCATCTACATCTTCCAGTAGAATGGTCCACCTCAGAATGGCGAAGACGGTCACAGACAGTTCCAAAGACAAATTAATGGAGAAGAATCATATCATGTCTCACACACATTTGTTTCCATTAACTCTATTAGGGATGGTTAAAAAAAATTACTATGTTAAAGGAGTTTACAATATGAGTCTCTTAAGAAAGAAAAGTTTAATTCAATTTTTATAGTTGTTCAAATAATCAAACTTTGTTTTAAAAAATCTTAAAAATCAATCTTTATCTGATACAAAGGGGCAGTTAAGATGTGTAAGAAAAAATAATTGTCAAACTCAATAGATTTTGGCCTAGGTAAGGTAAGGTTGCATTAAAAAATAATGTGTATATTGTATTGCTCGCCCACTTTTATTTCTTACTACTTGACTTGTCTACAACTATTGTCAGCAGTAGTGACATAGCCATGCACACTAGCTTTTCTTGCTCTTCACATCACATGGTCCCATTTTGCAAAATCAATACAAAATCCACCCCATTTCTCTTAGTATTATTGTGTTAAAGAGATTTCGTTTTTTATGGGATAGATGTCAAACACAATGTCCTAGATAATTGATTCGACAAGATAAATCATAATCACTACAATAAATACATATTCAATTGTACAAGATGATGTAGCAAAAAAGCAATAAAGAACACAATAACTGATAACCCAGTTCAATGCAACAACATCTACGTCTGAAGGGTTGCCTTCCAATCCAAGAAAGGAAATTCACTATTAGTAGTTTAGTACATTTAGTCTAACACTACCCTGAAGGTGAGAAAAATACACAAGAATGGTGGTTGAATTGTGTTTTCCGTTTTCTTAATTCTGCGTCTGATCAGAGTTCTAAATCTGAACTGGTGTGTAGATTCTGATTATACTTAGCAGCGGATGTTAACAAAAGCAAATAAATAATAACAGAAGACACAGATGTATAGTGGTTCCTCTCCAACCGAGAGTAGTCTGATCCCCTTACTTCACAAGATATTTTCACTATAACCAAATCATGATTACAATCGCTTATGCATTCTGCATAAGTCTTTTACACTGCTCAGACCCTAGGTCCAAGACTTCCTGCTCAAGTCCTACAGACTCGAGACTTCTGCTCCAAGTCCCATGAAACGAGCCTCCCTGCCGAACCCCTCAAGTTCAAGACTTACTGCTCCAAATTTCATGAGTCGAGCCAAGTTGCTCAAGCCACACTGGCCCAAGACTTCCCTGATTGTATCCCATGACACAAGACTTCTACTCAATCAATCCATTTGATTAAGACTTTCATTGCTCAAGCACATAGTATGAGACTTACATGGCTCAGGCATCTTGGCGAGAGACTTCCTTGCTTGTATCCCAATTATACAAGACTTCTACTCAATCAATCTATTTGATTAAGACTTTCATTGCTCAAGCACATAACAAGAGACTTACATAGCTCAAGCATCTTGGCGAGAGACTTAATCTAAACTGCTAAACATCTTCAGCAGAATAGAGAACAAGGTGTACTTGATACTTGATCTTACCGGACCAGAAATTGATCAGCAGCCAGCAACACGTCGTGAGCTCCTAGTTCGTCGGTGGTGGAGAAGAAGAGGGGTGTACATGCAAGATACTCCGATGCCTAAATGAGTTCAGAGTACAAGTAGGTAAGTACAGAAAAAGCGTGAGAATAGAATCCCTGACCCTCTAGTGAAAGAGGGTATTTATAATGTGTCATCAGCGCTGGGCAAACGGTTATTTGCACTGGGTTAGATCATCAGGCCCAATACGAATAACTGCCAGGATCTACGTGGCGTAGGGAAGACCAACATGTGGTCTTCGTCTTGGGTCAACTGCCTCATGAACTTCGGAAGGTGGGGGACCTGTTCTTTCGCTCGTGGGTAGTTGGTTGATGACGTGTCCCCGCGCGAGGGGCCCGTGGAGACCGTGGGGAAGACGCATGAGCGCTCCCCGTGTGATTTGATAAGTTGAGCCCTCCCCGACGGGGAGCTGTGTTGTGTCGTGCCCGACAATGGGGCAGTCTCTGACCCAGTCCAAAACAATACTAATATCAGAGGTACGGGAAATCACCATAACAAAGACCTAAAGCTCTTAAGATTTCTAATATATTCAATGTGTAAGAAATCTTAAGGCTTTTACAATTACAACCTACAACAGAAAATCTGCATATATAATAGAGTTGATAATTGTTGATCTTGTTACTCCTTCTTCTGGTTAATCCTTGTTGAAGATTCAGTTTGAACCTTCAGCCACTTATATAGCAATTGCAACAGACAAGTCGTTGGATGAGATAACTTGATCAGTGTCTTTGCTTTACTCCATAGTACAAGAGCCGTTGAAGATAGATACACCAAAAGATTTTGATTCATTGGGTAACATGTTTAACCATTGAGTCTTCAAGAAGATCATGTACTATAGAGCCGTTAAGAGTAGATATTCGTAAAGCATGTTAACCTTTCTTGAGCATTGTGAACTCAGACTCCAGCTGACAAACTGATTTGACAATGCAACTTGCTTTATGCATTACGGGCAACTTCACCTGTATCACCAACTCTGAACGATACCATAAGCCAATTTACATTTACCAAGTGTAGAGACAATTATGTTGCTTCTTCTGATGATGAGGCCTTCAACTTCACATTCTACGCCAGACATCACTTAGCAAGTGTTCTTCAGATTTTGCACCACCAAAAGCTAGCAATTCAGCTTCTCTCAAGTGTGCTTTTGTATAACAAATTTTGTCTCTAAATATTTACAAGTATTAGAACCTGCATACAAGAAACACACATCAAATAAAACCATTGTTATTTAAATACTTTGTTATCATAAAAACCCAAAGAATATATGTCATGAACAAATCTTGTTCTAACATACCCAATGACTTTCTATTTAGGTCTCCCCCTAAATATGAGAACCCCTCTCACTTTCTCCCAATCACTAAACCCTAGTGATTGGTGTTTAATCCAATTCTCAATAATCAATACAACTCAACTAGAAAAACCTTCCATGTCAAGTTATTGAAACATAAAGGTGTACATAAAGCAAACACAGGGACTCTAAACCCTATCACTCTAAATCATCAATGAATATTGTTTGGTTTTCAATGTAGATCTTGAGCTCCTTATATAGCAAAAGTGTTTTCGGATTTTCTCCTTGGATATTAGGTTTAACTTCGTCTAGAATCTTTGCATAATTAATTGAATATTATTTGTTCCATAAATATCTCCAACAAAAAGATATGTTTTGCTTTAATTCAAATTCAAATTTAAATCGCATTTAAACTTTATTTGATCTTCACAGTTGTCCAACAAATCATATAATTATATTGCTAAATAAAAGCAATAAAATCTAACTGAATCTTCAACAGAAAATTCGTTCTAAAACACAGCAATCTGGCCTGATGAGCAAGGCCCAGATGTCGTACCCACATGTTGTGACATCGTGTCCAGCATAAGTCCTTTCCGCACCAGAAAATCATCTTGAAGCAGCTTGGTAAACTTGAACACTTTTTCATGTTGTTAGTTTGTAAAATGCTGCCAATCCAAAAGGAACAACAATCTCCTCATTTGGAAAATTGTGGCAAAACAACTCTTCAAGGTATATATATCACTCATTCAATCAGAACAAGTGAGATTTAGCAGAAGATTATCATCGCATACACTTTCATCAGCAACATCTTTCATTAGAGTTGTAGCATAACATCGGAAAATCAGTAGCATAGATGCATGCCACATAAAACAATGTTCCAAAATCAATCAGACATACATGCAATCATTCACAACTTAGTCGTGCATGACACTCAGTCAGCTCATAATTAGTAACATACAATCCTACCAACTAATAATTATCAGCATGCAATCATTCCCATACTTAGTCATGCATGACAAAAATAGTTAGTAGTTAATATCAGGATATGAAAAAATGCTACTAACACAAAAGTTCACTCCAAGGGGCCAAATGTCTTGCCTAATGCTCCAGCATGTAAGCACATCATTAATCTAGTATCCAGAGATGGTCAGTACTAAACAAATACATGTGTTACCTAAGCAACGCCATACTAGTCCCCCTTTTTGCCATAATTTGACAAAGGGTTAGTACATTAAATAGCACCTAGAGGTCAGACATGCATAGGTTAATATGTACACAACTAAGACATGAGTAGAACAACCAAAACAACATCCAGAGATGCACAAGCATTAGATCTGTTTTATTGTAAATAGTCTAAAGAGGCCATAGAGCTTTTACAGATCCAAAACAAAGTACACCCAAATACAAGAGCCAAAAACAGCTGAAATCAACATCCTTCAGACTAATTCATCTATCAATCCTCTGCAGTTCACGTAAGAAACCTATTCTTCATCAACCTCTGAGTCAGATTCATGAGCTTGAGTCGACTTCTTCTTCAAGGATGTCATCTTGGTCACAAATGTCTTCCTAATCACAAACACCCAACTTGATGATCCAGCAAAAGTGAAACCACTAATTGTAGAAGAGGTAGACCCAACTCACTTGTTCTTATTGTCTCCAGCCTTCGTGATTGATACTCCTTTGTTAGAGGATCTCTGCTTTGAATTTTCAGTATTTTGACTCATATTGGAAGAGATAACCAGATGAGAGAGTGAAGAGAATCTACAATGTAACAGAAGAATATGATTCTTGCTTATAACGAAGGTCCGTTTAAAATGAAGTTTTGAAATAAGAGAAATTTGTATTGTTTCATGTGTAGCATAGGCCGAGAGAGAGAGAGAGAGAGAGAGAGAGAGAGAGAGAGAGAGAAACTCCCTTACACACCTCCCTAGCATTGACTGCTATTGATTCTCACAAATGCATACCCATTTTTTAAAGTGGACTGCATCTAATACCTTAGTGAAAAAGTTAGAGACAAATGTCATGACATCTTGACCCACATTACACTCCTTCAACATTTTCTTTACCTAGAGCAACTGCTTACCATTGCTCCCTGCAGTAGTGTATTCAGCTTCATCATAAGACAAGGTTATACTGATTTGCTCCTTGTTTACCCAATATATTATGTTGTTGATAAGAAGGGAGCATCCACAAATATCATCATCACTAGTGTAACTTATCATGAAGTTCTCCTTGTTTGACACACAAATTTCCTTCAGTAATTGTACCACTTCTTCAAATGTTAAAACCTCTTTTGAAAGTTTCCTTTCAAGGTCTATCCTTCTGCTATATAACTATATCCTCTTCAACATTCTTTCCTCTTTTTGTGAGAATCTCTTTGCCATCCAGGTTTTTCTGAATGATGAACACAATGACCAAGGCATTTGCTTCAACATTTGTTTCTGATTTTAGCATTCTAGTTTCTTCACATATATCAAAAACAACTGGCTCACCCTTCCTCTGAGTTGGGAATCCGGTTACCACAATGCCACTCAAGATGTCTAGCACATCCTGGAAGACGTTTTCCTTGTCAATATTGATGAAATCTTTATGCACTTGGTTACTCCACAGAAGTTAAGAGCAACTTATTTCAGCATGTAAACCTTGGGAATCACATGTGTAGTCCTTCATTTGCTTTACTTGAAAATCAAGAAGGCAACTAACATCTACTACCATGCTCATTTCTAATTCATTAAACATTTGTTGAGCATAATGCTCTGTTATCCCGTCATCCAATGTGGAGTCTATCAACAGATCCTTATTGTCTCTCATATTGACACCCTTAAAATTGTTGATATCACTATTAGCATTCCAATAGCTATTGAGGAAGATGATTTTCACATCTATTTGACCATGTTTGAGCTTCAGAGTACATGAAGGTCTTGGAATAAAACTGATGGCTTCAAGATGATCAAAAGTTTCAGCATCACAAAGACTTTCATCTTCTGTAACAAATATCATGGAAACAACTTGCTCCTCATCAAAACCACTAAGATCTTCATCATTATGTGGACTCATATCATATATATATTTTGACATCACTCCATATTCCTTGCTATTAGAAGCACAAACCGGAATAATACTTTCATTATTACTCATCACACCTTCCCTTAGTGTCTTCACATTATTCAATGTATGATCATGGTTATCAATACCACCACCATTAGCTACAACTGCAATAACTTCAACATCTTCATTGACATGATCGTCACTCTCCTTATGCACTTGAGACTTTGTCAATATGTCGGACAGGATGTGTGCTCCAACTTTATCACCATTTGAACTACTCAACTTTGTTTCTTGAGGATATTTACTATAAGACATTAGAATGTTCTGATCATTTCTCATAGGCCCAGACCTGGGTGGAACATTTACATTTCCACCAGCAACTAGATCAGACTTAACAACGAAAGGAATGTTGTGAAGAGAATTAGCAGTTTCAACTTTGCCTACCACCCTATCATGATTATCACCATTCATATGAGAAGGAATTCTTGAGTCATATCCATTATTCTTCTGAACCATTGTAGATTGTTCAAAATTGGGAGGACCTCTAGCCTGACCATCAGTCTTCCCTTTAATGACACAATCCTCATGAGATAATTCAAAATCTTGAGTACGATGTTGAGACATCTTGTCTAACATCTTTGATGGTCTTTCTTTATCAATATTGAAACCTTGTAAGCCCCTAATTTCTTCCTCATATATGACATTTTTCATAAGAACTTCTTTACCTTTGCTGGTAACATCACTTTTGGAATTGTAGAAGTTCATATTCCATCTTTGATTACTCATGTGGTTTATGCAGATCCTTTTGGTAAATGATCATTTTCTCAATAGCACTTGACTAGGATTGGCCAATTTCCCTAAGTCCTCGATTCTTCCCTTTCATCTATTTCTAGGAGTAACGTGAACTTTCTTTTCCATAGAAATGTCCTTGCTACCCCCACTATTACAATATTGTCCTTCACGTGAGGAACCTTTTCTCGTTGTATGAAGTATGGGGCTAGTTGAAGTGGCATTGGATGTTAACTTCTTCTTTTCTTGGACTTTCTTGCATCTTTTGTTCATCAGCTTTGATGGGCTATCAAGCTAAGGATATCGATGCAGGTCATAACAATATGACCTTATATGTCCATATTTACCACACTAGTGACATTTTAGAGGCAGTTTCCTATTACTACTGTGAAGAGGTGACACATGTTTCACACGAAGCTGTGACATGTGGTCCGACCTTAGAACCTCTGTCTTTAATTCAGGAAGAACAACCTTCGTATAGGGAATCCTCATGCATTGTTCTTTCATGCTTGTTCAAAAATTTATTCTCTTTGTGTCTCTAGACATTTCTCTACACTCCACCATTCCATAAAGCATTTTCACATTACTTTTATATTGAATTATGTGTCCTAGTTTGGAGTTTAGAGATGAAATCTCTTTTTCTACACTTGTGATGGTTGAGGAAAGCTTCTTTGTTTCCTTCTGAAGTAGACTTACGGTTTTCTTCTGATTATCTATTGTTAAGCATCCTTTTTCCCACTTGGAGAGTACGAGCATGTATGATGTATCAAGATCTTCTTCAGACAGGTCTTCAGTACTGGACTCACCTTCATACTCATATCGTTTAGAATAAGCCATCACAATGTTGGCAGTTTCTTCATCACTTTCATTATTAGAATCATACCAAGTGAAAGAAAGTACATTTTTCTATTTCTTTAGAAAGGTATGACATTCTGCTTTAATGTGTCCAAAGCCTTCAGACTCAAAGCATTGAGTACCCTTGTGTCATACCCCAAATTTTGACCACTAGGATTTCCCTTCATTGTTCAAATCATCATCACAATATGGAGGAACCTTCATGCCTCATCAGTCTCCCCAAAGATGGGTGAGCATTCACTACAAACAATAATTAGGGTTTCAAGCCCTCTCTGAGTTTTAGACATAAGATCAATCAAGGAATGACATGATCTTCAACTTGTCTAACCTCCCAAACATCTACAATGGATCAAGAGGACTCCCACTTTAAGGATTAAGCACAAGGCTGCTCCCTTCCAGGTGGATCAAGCCTCAAGATCGCCAGTGTCACCAAATTAAGGTTTGGTCGACTAGGGCCTCCAGATGGAAATTTTCCTCTAGGCATGAGCCAATGCTTCAAAGCATATCCTAAAATACTCCATGGAACCTCATGGGCCTAAGCATCAAGTCAATTTGACCTCAGGGGATACATACATCAAAAATCAGGAATTAGGGTTTCTTGACCTAATTCACCCCTAAGTTGACTTTTGGGACAAATCATGAGCCAAGACCTCAAGACATGATTTGAGGGTCTCCAACATACCACATTGATCCATTTGTAACAATGGATTGATCCAAGAAGCTTGAGCAGTCAGTCTCAATTTCATCAGTACCACAATTAGGGTTTCGCGAGAAAAGTCAACTGTAGCTTTGACTTTTGACCAGGACATGCTCCCAAACCCTAGGACATGATTCAATACACCCTATAACACCTATGAAATCAATCCATCAAGTTTTATTTAGGTCAAGGACTTGATTTCATAGAGGATCGCATACAGTTTGGAATTCATCTGACAAAAAGTCAACTGTGCACAAAAGTCAACTTTGACTTTTTGAGATTTTTCACAAAAATGGTTTTTTAACCCTAAAATGATGTTAATGTATGATTTGAATCATCATTCATCAAGAAAAAATAAGAAAAGTGGGATAAATTGTAAAAGGGGTAACCATAAAAACTTAGAAAATGTTCTAAGTTATGAACAAAGTGGCAAGGGTACCAACTTTGGAGGATCATAACTCTTAAACCACAAAGCCATTTTTCCTCATCCAAAGCTTGATTTGTAGATCTCAGTACCCTCTACAAAAGCTTAGAACTGGCCTCCCTCCAAATTCATTATGGATTTTGAGTTATGGAATGATCAAAATCACAAAAAGTGAAAATGTCACTTTTTTCCAACATTTAGTGAAATTTCCACTAAGTCAGAATCTGTCTTCACTTTTTTCCAAATGTAGGGGGATTTTTCACTTGGATCCAAAAGGTATCAAAACCAAATATGATCAAACAGTTGCTGTATCATATGAGGGCTTTCCAAAATGGCCAAGAACATCACCAAATTCCACTTGGGCCATGAGATATGACAATGGCAATATGCCTTGCTGAAAACTGCCAAGGCTAGGCAAAATTTTGCATTTTTGCTCGATTTGGCAAAATCAGATAATTCCAAGCCTTGTCATCACTTTGGACACATCTGAGGATCAAATTTAAAGGGGACAAACACTAAGCCAAGCCTCCAAAGTCCTTGGAACAAGAAGTAGTATGCCAAACCTAGAATTGCCTAAAAGAGGGACAAGACTCCAATTTTGGATTGGAGCATTCAATACATACACCAAGGTGGCATGGACTGACATATTTGCAACTGAATTCAGTCAAGACTTATCCAAGACCAAGGGAACCACAGCCCTGTGCCCTAACCTCTAGTCAATGGCTAGAGGAGACTAGGATTCTCATTGCTCAACATTGGCCAAACCTCTGCTGCAGTTGCCATTCACTATTGATCCCAAAAAAAACTTGCTCTACTATAAATAAAGCTCATTTGTGATCAGTTTGAGTACACCAAAGCCATCAAACAGATGCTTTCCTCAAAATCTCTTTCTCTTGGCAAAAATGCCTTCTTTAGCAAGGTAACTCTAAGTTTTTGAGTTAGAGAGCATTTCCATCACAACTCATGATCCTAACACCTCATAAACATCATATGTAGGTGATCCAAACTATCAAAAGTGACCTGTAACACCAAAATCACAAAGTCACCTCTCAAAACCTCAAAATAGGCCTTTTGTGCATTTTTTAAGCCATGTCTTGATTCAGTCACTTTCCAACCCAGATAAAACCTCAAACACACTCCAAATAACATCCTTGAACTGTCCCAAATGGTTCCCCCCATCTGGAACACCATTTGAGATAGTTGCTATTTTGGTCATTTTAACCCCTTTTGCAAGAAAGGGCCAGTTTGTGTTTTTGCAGGTTCCAGCTGATTCTAACCATCCTAAAAGCTTCTAAGGGATCATTTGAGAGTGTCCAAAACAACAAATCATTTCTGGAACAAGAAGTTTGGCAGATTGCACGGAAAACTCCAAAAGCTCAAAAAGAGGTAAGCATCGTGACTTGAACTTTCCAAAATATGCATTGCTTTGAAGTCCACTGATCATACACACCTCATACATGTTATATATGTTGTGTTTGAACCAATTCATCATGTAATTCATGCCTGTATCAAAGTGTAGCATAGAAAATGCAATTATAGGCCTTTTCAAAACCACTATCGGATTTTGAGGAGGGAGTATGATCTGAAAAAAATACCACCACCATTGGATTCCTTGTGAAATTCTAGGTGAGATGCATATAAATTTTGTCTCAAACCATGGAGAAATGAGAAAGTTATGACCTTCACGTTTCTGACCCAAAACTTGCCTTGCCTTGCCTTGGGCCAGGCCAAAAACAAGGCAAGCCTTGTATATTTGTGGTTTCACTTCAAGCAATGGATGTATCACCACCCCAGTGGTAAGGCGCGCGCCCTATAACCTTGAGGTTGTGGGTTCAAACCCCACCCATGCCATTTTGTGTTTTCTCACATTTTTGCTATTTTTTCCAATATTTTCATGTTTTATTAATTAATTGGAAAATTAATAACTCCTTCAATTTTAATTATTTTTTATTGGTTCTTTTTGCAAAAAATCACAAAAATGTTGAAATATTTTATTCCACAAAAAAATTAAGTTTATATTATTTATTTAATATAAATAGTATTTTTGTGAATAAATTCCTTTTTTAATGTTTTTAAACATTTTAAAAGTGAATATTTACTTTGAAAATCAAAACCAAGTGAGTTTTAATTCATCTTGTGATTAATCTCTCATTTATCAAACCTTAAACAAAAATCACAAATGGTTTATTCAAACTTATTTGGTATTTTATTTGATTTTCTTTAAATATTTACTTTTAAAGAATAACAAATTAGGGTTTCTTTGATTTTCACCCTCATCAAACAATTTCAAACACTTTTGGGCCTCTAATAGAGTGTAAGACCCAATCCTTTGTAAATACAAACCTATTTTTGGGCCTCACTTATTGTATAAGTCCCGTTGTATTTCAAAAAGTTCGACGCGACCATCGTCTATTGAAAAACAAATTTTGGGCCTCTCCTTGAGCTGTAAGCCCCACCACTTGTACAAAAATAAATCTTTTGGGCCTCTATTAGAGTGTAAGACCCAATCCCCTTTTAACCAAAACTTTTTGGGCCTCAGACATTGTATAAGCCCCTCTGCGTTAAAAGAACACCTCGGCACGATCGCCAGTTGAAAAATCAAACCCTTGGGCCTACCCTCGTGTTGTAAGCCCCATTTCTTTTCTTTAAAATTTTTTGGGCCTCTTGAGAGAGTGTAAGACCCATCCCCTTGTACAGAAAACCTTTCTTGGGCCTCAGTCACTTGTATAAGTCCCTCTGTACAAAACGACAGTGCGATCACTTATAAACCTTGGGCCTCTCCTTGAGCTGTAAGCCCCAACATCTTTTCAAAATACTTTCTCCTTTAATTTTGAATATACTGTTTTTTTCAATCTTACTTTGTTGAACAACTAACCAAACAGCATGGAAGCTCTACAATCGAGTAAGTGTTTATATGTTTTCTTTATCTGCTTTCATATACATATAACTGTATTGTGGGGCTGTTTCACTGTAAGTCTTCTTTCATAAACTCATATCAACTGTGTAATACTAGTATAGATATTTAGAGTTTCCCCGACAACTACGTCTAGCACTAAGCCCTGTTGATCACTCTTAAATAAACAAAACTAGATCCCCATAGGATTACCAGACACAGTCTTCCCTCCTCTTGGGGTTAAACAATATGGAGATGTGAAAGGCATATTATTTTTGAACCCTTTCTCAGACTGTCACCTTTAGAAGTTGTCAAAAGAAACTCTACTCCCTAGAGATGATCTTTTCTCCGTGAATGGCATCTCTTGAGTTTCTTCCAAATTCTCGGACTTTCCTGGCTTGATCCATTCTCGGTGAATGGCATGTCTTGAACTTCTCGGGGTTTGGGAACGCACAGGCTTCCTAAAAGCATCTCCACCTCCTCTTGGGCGTTGTACAAGGACCCTACGGCTTCTTAGAAGTATTCACAGCCTCCTCTTAGGCTTTGTATAAGGATTCTTCCTTCGGGAAGAGAGCCTCCTCTTGGGCTTCGTACAAATTGTCCCTCGGCTTCTTAAAAGTTTCCAGCCTCCTCTTGGGCTTCGTACAAATTGTCCCGACGACCTCCTAGAGGTATAGGAACAGAAATTAGTCATCTTAATAGAACAGTCTTTCAAAGAGTCTAGATCTTTCTACCGTGAACATACTACTACTGTTTCTTTAAGCATAGTACAAAAGATAACACTCTAGACTTGGACATTCTAATCTCCTTGAGTCTCGAAGGCATTCTCAAGTAGGGAAAAACCCCAGTAGACTCGGACAGTCTCCAATACCCTCTAGATTCCCCATTTCCTTAAAGAACAGGAAATAACCCTGATCCTCTGATCAATCCCAAAGTATAGCCTTACCTTTAATCAGTCTCTTTATAAGAACTGATTTTCTCTATTAACCAACCTACTGGACCTGTCACTCAACTGAAACAACAATCCTTTTAGCCTCTATCTCGGGTTTCGTACGAGATACAAAAAGACTCTCTTGTTGAGTCCATTTTTAGCCTCTATCTCGGGCTTCGTACGAGATACAAAAAGACTCTCTTGTTGAGTCAAACATTTTTAGCCTCTATCTCGGGCTTCGTACGAGATACAAAAAGACTCTCTTGTTGAGTCAAACATTTTTAGCCTCTATCTCGGGCTTCGTACGAGATACAAAAAGACTCTCTTGTTGAGTCAATCTTTAGCCTCCATCTCGGGCTTCGTACGAGATACTAAATCACTCTCTTGTTGAGTATAAAAGACTCTCTTGTTGAGTCAATCTCTTTTAGCCTCCCTCTCGGGCTTTGTACGAGACACAAAAGCATCCTCTTGTTGGGTCAATAGCCTCCTCTTAGGCTTTGTATAAGAAAAACCCCGGTTGAGTCAAACAACCTTTTAGCATCGAAACTGTGCCTCGTTCATAGAATACAAACATCAACAACTCCTTTCATCTAATTGCTGTAAGCGGCAAGCCTCTGGATTATTTACATCCACGCCACTGTCCCTCTTTTAGCATGAGAAATTCCTAAAGGAAAGATAGCATTGCTCTACACTGAGTTAAAGTCTTCTCCTTCAGGTTAAAACCCCCTATAAAGGAAATTATAGCATTGCTAGGATTCACATATCCCGGTTAAAGTAATCCTCCTTTATAGTCAGTCACCCAACAGTTATGACAAACAGACCCCCTTTAGAGATGACAAATTCTCTCTAAAGACAACACCTTTTTAGCTTCACATCTTGGGCTTCGAACAAGATACAAATAGACCCTTCAGCTTCACATCTTGGGCTTTGAACAAGATATAAACCACCTTTTCAGCTTCACGTCTTTGGCTTTGAACAAGACACCAAAACACCATTTCCTCCCATAGAATAGGAGGAACTACGATCGCTCTGATTTCCCTATTTCGGTAAACGGGAATACGTAGGCATAAGATTGAAAGAAAAATCTTAGCGAGCACACTAATCCAAAACCCAAATCCCGTACCCTCATATATCAATCGAAAAGCATCAGTCTTAAACTCCCACCAATCGCCCGGGCACTATTTTAACAAAATAACCTAAGAGAGACCCACAATCTTTGTAGCATCTGTAAATCAACAGTCATCTGTTCAAACTCAGTTTGCAAGCAGGGTTAATTGGAGACATCTATTTCCCTTCCTTCATCAGCTTCAATAGGATAAAAAATAAATCGAGTTGTAGTACCCCAAAGCGATAGTGTTTCGCAACCACGCAAAAATTCGTGCTACACCTTGTCACCATTAGGTTTGTCTTCACTCCTTCCTTTGATCTGGGGACTAATGTCGGACCTCTTGTCTTGGACATTTGTCCTCCACTTTCTGTTCAGATATTTCAAGAAGTTGATGAACTTTTTACCAAGAAGAGCTATATCATCTAACAAGTTCTCTTCTTTATCACCTTGGACTCTCTTCAGTATTGGAAACAAAGGTTATACCTTTATTATTCTTTTATGATCTTTCATTGATGGACATCTCAAAGGTTTGCAGAGAACCAATGACTTCATCAACCTTAATACTACTCAAGTCCTATGTTTCTTCAATAGCAGTCATTTTTATATCAAACTTCTTAGGCAATGATCTGAGAATTCTTCAAAACCTTCGAAGAACTCAATCTATCCACCTTCGTTTGTATGCCTTCCAAAAATGTATATCCCTCCTTAGTCAAAATGTTCTACTCAAATCTTAAACTCATTGATGGAATACTTTAAACTAAAATAAAAAATGCACAGAATAACTCCATTGGTAAAAGAATTCAGAAAGATGTTAGATCTCACTCACGAAGATCTCATCGTCGAACCCGAGACAAAGTAGACTAATACAACTACCAACTCATTGCATCCTTTATCATGAAGGAGTCATCCCCTATCATGCTAGATCCCTTCGCTATTGGATATATTCTCCCTGAGAGTCGCATGATTCATTATGTGATCAATCACATTATCTTTCCAAAGAAAATAAATTTCAGTCTCATAACCCAAGTTGTTGTAGAAAAAATATGGCTAATAGAGAATAAAATCAAGGTGAGTTTGGCACAAAAAGTAATTGAATACATGATGGAGAAATAGAAAGAAGAAGAATGCCTTCCATATGGAAATTTAGTCACAAAAATTCTGGAAGAAACTGGATACAACTTTGGAGATGAAGAATTCAAAGAAGAGACAACTAAAATAGGAAAATTCGTCTTACCATCAATGAAGTTTGAGATCATAAATGGAAAGATGATTGAGAAACCCTCCATCAAATAAGAAGAAACGAAAAGTCAAAAGCCATGAAGTTCCCATAGAGATAGACGAATTCGATTACCCTCCTTCTCAACTTCCTCAACTACCTGCAATCAAAGGCATATTCAACATTATAAGTGGGAAGATATATGTAGTCAATGACAAGATCGACTTCATAGTCTGACACTTCATTCCATACCAAACCTAACTACCACAAAACCTATTCTGCAATGATGATCTTGATGTAGAATAATCTCACCTAGATGTCTAAGTGTGATAAATTTCTTGTTATTTCCCACTTTCTGCAAAATTCAAATCCAGTGATTTCCATTCTTGTACTTTGAATTCTAAGTATTTTAGTTTCAATAAATAAGACAGTGTTTTTCCTTGCCTAAATGCTTATTTGTTTATGTGTGCATAATTATTTCTCACAATGCATCTTTACCCGTCTTTTTTATTTTGACAAAGGGGGAGAAGTATACTCTTAGGGGGAGTAGAGTATACTCTCTATTTGACTCATGGGGAGTTTAATTACTCCAAGCACATATGTGTTATTTTCTTTACCACCTCATTTGAGAGATGTGTTATCATCGTCAAAAAGGGGGAGAATGTGGAATATTGTTTTGCAGGTGATATGCTTTTAACAAGGACATATATTTTAATTTTGATGATGACAACTTTTGTCTAATGATGAGAACTGATGATGACAAGTCAAGCATAAGCGGTTAAATATGCAAACCAATGAATTAGGGTTTATTGGACTTGACTATCGAATGATGGCAACCAAATAGAAGTTAATCAAGTCTCATATAAAGTAAACACAAGCAAGTGTATACAAGAAGGAAAGCATCTGACAAAGTCTTGAAGTACAAGAAAGTTCTGCCTTAATTAGTCTGGGTGAAAACTATGTAATACATAAGGGCATTTTCGTAAAAGCTCTTGGCTAAATCATACACACGCGAAAACATTTTTTAAACTGATTTTTCTCAAGGAAATACATTCAAACATGTCTTGAAGTCGTGTTAGATGAGTTGGAAGTTGTTTGAAAAGATTTGGGCAAAGTTTTGTCTTTGCCAATCGATTGGCACGTTATTCCAATCGATTAGGAGATTTCAAAAATGTGTCATAATCTATTAGGACAACATCTTAATGTAAGGTAATGGCTATATATCTTTTCTTTGCATTTTTAACTTAATAATCAATTGTAAAGGAGCCAACCAATCGATTGGGACATGTTGTCAATCGATTGGCAAGTTTTAAAATGCATTTAAAATGATTTCCTTTTTGAGCCAACCTCTAGCCTATAAATAGAGGTACCTTTCTTCATTTCAAAACATCAAGAATTGAGTTTCATTTAATACTTCTCTCTCTCTATCTCTATTTCACTCTCTCTCTCTCTCTCTCTAAACTTTTCTTTTACTTTCTCGCACTAAGTTTTTAGTCGAAGTACTTTTCGAGAAAGTCCTTTTTGCGAAGTGACAAATTGTAATTCTGGAAGGGTAGATTTGTAAGTTCACCAAGGAACTTTTGTTTATACCTTGGTTGACCATTTATCTAATTAGAGATTGTTTGTTTGGGTTATAAGCTAAACCCGTAAAAGCTTAAATTTGGAGATTGTGTGATCAAACCCTTGTTTAAGTCTGAAGGTTCAGCCCATGATAAAAGCTTTCATAGGTTCTTGATTAGCCTGTGGTAAAACCAAGTCAAGGTTAAAGCCAAGGTTAAAGCTTGTTTAGGTTTTTGGTTAGCCTGTGATAAAACTAAGGTATAAGGTTCGAGACTAGCCTGGCATTAAAATCTTTCAGTTTTTTGGTTAACATGTGGTTAAATCAAGGTTTAAGGTTTGTGAGCTCAGCCTAATGTTAAAATCTCGCAAAGTTTGTTTAGTAACTTGAAGACTAACCTCTCCAAGATTCTTCGTGGAAAGGAAACTAACTGTTTCGATTCGCAAAAGTTTGTTTAGAAGTCGGAAGACTAATCGCTCCAATATTCTCGTGGAAATTAGACTAACCGCTTTGATCCACCGTTTGAAAGGAAGACTCGTTCTTTCACTCTGTTGTTTATTGTTTGGTTGGAAGTCAACCTTAAACTTCTTTTTTCCGTGTATAAGGAAGGTTCATGAGTATAACCTACTAGAAGCTCTCAAGTTTATTGGATACTCTCAAGATCAATGCTTGGGAAGATGAGTACATCTTTTTCTTTGTTTGAAGGAACCTTTATAATTCTTGGTGTTCTCTCTTTTCCCTAAACTCTTTACTTTCTGCACTTTATATTCTGTAAATTTTATTTTTCCACTGCTTAATATGAAAACAACTTTTAAAATGTTTTTAAACTTTAATTCTAATTTGAAAAGTTTTTCAAAACCATATTTTAAGGAACCACACAATTCATCCACTGCTTAATATGAGTTTCATTAATATTTCTCTCTATCTCTATTTCACTCTCTATCTCTCTCTAAACTTTTCTTTTACTTTCTCGCACTAAGTTTTTAGTCGAAGTACTTTTCGAGAAAGTCCTTTTTGCGAAGTGACAAATTGTAATTCTGGAAGGGTAGATTTGTAAGTTCACCAAGGAACTTTTGTTTATACCTTGGTTGACCATTTAACTAATTATAGATTGTTTGTTTGGGTTATAAGCTAAACCCGTAAAAGCATAGATTTGGAGATTGCGTGATCAAACTCTTGTTTAAGTCTGAAGGTTCAGCCCATGATAAAAGCTTTCATAGGTTCTTGATTAGCCTGTGGTAAAACCAAGTCAAGGTTAAAGCCAAGGTTAAAGCTTGTTTAGGTTTTTGGTTAGCCTGTGATAAAACTAAGGTATAAGGTTCGAGACTAGCCTGGCATTAAAATCTCTCAGTTTTTTGGTTAACATGTGGTTAAACCAAGGTTTAAGGTTTGTGAGCTCAGCCTAATGTTAAAATCTCGCAAAGTTTGTTTAGTAACTTGAAGACTAACCTCTCCAAGATTCTCGTGGAAATGAGACTAACTGTTTCGATTTGCAAAAGTTTTTTTAGAAGTCTGAAGAATAATCGCTCCAATATTCTCTTGGAAAGTAGACTAACAGCTTTGATCCACCGTTTGAAAGGAAGACTCGTTGTTTCACTCTGTTGTTTATTGTTTGGTTGGAAGTCAACCTTAAACTTCATTTTTCCTTGTATAAGGAGGGTTCATGAGTATAGCCTACTAGAAGCTCTCAAGTTTATTGGATACTCTCAAGATCAATTCTTGGGGAGACGAGTACATCTTTTTCTTTGTATGAAGGAACCTTTATAATTCTCGGTGTTCTCTCTTATCCCTAAACTCTTTACTTTCTGCACTTTATACTCTGCAAATTTTATTTTTCCACTGCTTAATATGAAAACAACTTTTAAAATGTTTTTAAACTTTAATTCTAATCTGAAAAGTTTTTTAAAACCATATTTTTAGGAACCACACAATTCATCCACTGCTTAATATGAGTTTCATTAATACTTCTCTCTCTCTCTCTATCTCTCTATCTTTATTTCACTCTCTCTCTCTATACTTTTCTTTTACTTTCTCACACTAAGTTTTTAGTCGAAGTACTTTTCGAGAAAGTCCTTTTTGCGAAGTGACAAATTGTAATTCTGGAAGGGTAGATTTGTAAGTTCACCAAGGAACTTTTGTTTATACCTTGGTTGACCATTTATCTAATTAGGGATTATTTGTTTGGGTTATAAGCTAAACCCGTAAAAGCTTAGATTTGGAGATTGTGTGATCAAACACTTGTTTAAGTTTGAAGGTTCAGCCCATGATAAAAGGTTTCATAGGTTCTTGATTAGCCTATGGTAAAACCAATTCAAGGTTAAAGCCAAGGTTAAAGCTTGTTTAGGTTTTTGGTTAGCCTGTGATAAAACTAAGGTATAAGGTTCGAGACTAGCCTGACATTAAAATCACTCAGTTTTTTGGTTAACATGTGGTTAAACCAAGGTTTAAGGTTTGTGAGCTCAGCCTAATGTTAAAATCTCGCAAAGTTTGTTTAGTAACTTGAAGACTAACCTCTCCAAGATTCTTGTGGAAAGGAGACTAACTGTTTTGATTCGCAAAAGTTTGTTTAGAAGTCTGAATACTAATCGCTCCAATATTCTTGTGGAAAGTAGACTAACCGCTTTGATCCACCGTTTGAAAGGAAGACTCGTTGTTTCACTCTGTTGTTTATTGTTTGGTTGGAAGTCAACCTTAAACTTCATTTTTCCTTGTATAAGGAGGGTTCATGAGTAGAAGTTTATTGGATACTCTCAAGATCAATTCTTGGGGAGATGAGTACATCTTTTTCTTTGTTTGAAGGAACCTTTATAATTCTCGGTGTTCTCTCTTTTCCCTAAACTCTTTACTTTTTGCACTTTATATTCTGCAAATTTTATTTTTCCACTGCTTAATATGAAAACAACTTTTAAAATGTTTTTAAACTTTAATTCTAATCTGAAAAGTTTTTCAAAACCATATTTTTAGTAACCACACAATTCATCCACTGCTTAATATGAGTTTCATTAATACTTCTCTCTCTCTCTATCTCTATTTCTCTCTCTCTCTCTCTCTCTCTCTCTCTCTCTCTCTCTCTCTCTCTCTCTCTCTCTCTCTCTCTCTCTAAACTTTTCTTTTACTTTCTCGCACTAAGTTTTTAGTTGATGTACTTTCGAGAAAGTCCTTTTTGCGAAGTGACAAATTGTAATTCTAGAAGGGTAAATTTGTAAGTTCACCAAGGAACTTTTGTTTATACCTTGGTTGATCATTTATCTAATTAGAGATTCTTTGTTTGGGTTATAAGCTAAACCCGTAAAAGCTTAGATTTGGAGATTGTGTGATCAAACCCTTGTTTAAGCCTGAAGGTTCAGGCCATGATAAAAGCTTTCATAGGTTCTTGATTAGCCTGTGGTAAAACCAATTCAAGGTTAAAGCCAAGGTTAAAGCTTGTTTAGGTTTTTGGTTAGCCTGTGATAAAACTAAGGTATAAGGTTCGAGACTAACCTGGCGTTAAAATCTCTCAGTTTTTTGGTTAACATGTGGTTAAACCAAGGTTTAAGGTTTGTGGGCTCAGCCTAATGTTAAAATCTCGCAAAGTTTGTTTAGTAACTTGAAGACTAACCTCTCCAAGATTCTCATGGAAAGGAGACTAATTGTTTCGATTCGCAAAAGTTTGTTTAGAAGTCGGAAGACTAATCGCTCCAATATTCACGTGGAAAGTAGACTAACCGCTTTGATCCACCGTTTGAAAGAAAGAGTCGTTGTTTCACTCTATTGTTTATTGTTTGGTTGGAAGTCAACCTTAAGCTTCATATTTCCTTGTATAAGGAGGGTTCATAAGTATAACCTACTAGAAGCTCTCAAGTTTATTGGATACTCGCAAGACCAATTCTTGGAGAGATGAGTACATCTTTTTCTTTGTTTGAATGAACCTTTATAATTCTCGGTGTTCTCTCTTTTCCCTAAACTCTTTACTTTCTGCACTTTATATTCTGCAAATTTTATTTTTCCACTGCTTAATATGAAAACAACTTTTAAAATGTTTTTAAACTTTAATTCTAATCTGAAAAGTTTTTCAAAACCATATTTTTAGGAACCACACAATTGAGGATGAGTTTAACCACTCCAAATACATTTTTCTTTTTCTTTTATCATCTCCTTGTGAGATGAGTTGTCATCATCAAAAAGGGAGAAAATGTCGAACCATATTTTGCAGGTTAGTAATCAAAGAGTTCTTAAAGATGAATATGCTTTTGATGATGACAACTAAATATGTTCTGATGATAACAACTAAAGTCAAGCATAAAGCGGTTAAAGATGCAAGCAGACTAAGTAGAGTTGATGAGCTTGATCCTTTGATGATGACACCTAAATGAAATATAAATCAAGCCTCGTCACCAAGTAAAACTCAAGTAAATGTCTACAAGATTAAAGCATCACACAAGTCTTAAAGTGTCTGAAAATTCACTCTAATACATATGAGTGAATAAGTATTGTAAAAGCATAAGGGTTTTTTCGTAAAGTTATACGGCTAGTCACACACACTAAAACAAATTTTATAAGTTATTTTTCTTAAATAAATATTTCTAAAATTACCTTGAAGTCGTAGCAGATGAATTGGAAGCTATCAAAAGAAAATATGAAAAACTTTTGTATTGGCCAATCGATTGGCACTTATATCCAATCGATTGGATTGGGAAAATGTGTCATAATCGCTTAGGACAATGCCTTAATGAATGGTAATGGCTATGTAACTTTTCTTTCCTTTTTAACCTTGTTAATAGATTGATTTTAGGCCAACCAATCGAATGGTGCATGATGTCAATCGATTGACTCATTAATTTTGCCTTAAAAAATTTTCCATTTTTGTGTCAACCTCTAAACCTAGAAATAGAGGTCCCTTCCCACATTTGTTATCATCCAAAAGCGTGAGCTCTCATATTTCACTCACTCCAAAACTCATGTCCAGAAACGTGTCAATTTTCTTTGTTTCAGATATTTTTATTATTAATGAAATTAATATTATTACTAGATTTCAAATATAGTTTGTTGTGGTTGCCCCTTTCAATTTTTGTATCAACTTTACAAGAAGTACACATTCCTTAACTATAACTAAGTCTAACTAAAGGCTAGTAAGTAAATCTAGTGAATGTATAAAAAACAAATAAAATAAGTAATGACTATAAATAAATGCAATAAAGGCAGAAAGTAAATGGCAAATAATAAACCAAGATAGATGAATTTATATTTGTATTGAATTATTGTGTCTCATTCCCTCTCAAAAACCAATCAAATAAGTATTTTTAAGTCTTAATAATGGTTGTTATCTTACACTAAGATTGTCTTCTACATTCTTGAATCATTAATGCAAATCTTCCTTAACTAGCACACTTCAATCCTCAAAACGTTTGAACCAATCACTAATGGTTCTAGCAAGGATTCTAGTATCATTCACAGAAAGAGATTTAAGCCTTTGTGCAACAGCATCTGCTGGAGTATACAATTTACCTACTTGCCATCTTGGTTCCTGATCTCATTGTGTAACCACCAAGCAATGAAAAAGAAGCAAGACAAGAATTTAAATAAATGAAATTTAAGGCTTTTATATGAAGGATTTTGCAGAAAAGTTTTACCTGGATGCATGGTGTGATGTGGTTACCACTCAATTCTACTTTTTCTACTGTACCGCCGAACGACTCGACACGAGGCGTGAGTGTTTCTTCAAGAATATTTGTCTCGTCAATTGTGTCGGAATTGAATTTCACCTAGAGAGACAAAAACAAAGAGAAAATCAGACACAATTTACCAATGCTAGCCATCTATCAAGATTATACTTGTGAGATATAGGGCATCAGACAAACCAATAATGTGTGTTTGACATTGTATGAAGTTTTAAAGCAATCACGATTTTCTGATGGTGTCGGCTTGAACTCTGAGACTCCTTGTGTAACCTGACAGAAATATATATACACATCAATAAGAAATTGTATACATACATATATAACCATAAACTTGTAAAATGTGTGTTTTAAGCAACATCATGAAATTTTCCTTGCAAGACATGGATATTCAACCATGCTCAAGTCGGGCTTCAGATTGAAGGTGTATCTGGTGTCTGACACCGACACATATGTTACAATCAATCACGTCTACTTTATCAAATTATTACTTGTGTCTACGTGTCAGTGTCATGTTCATGTCGGTGTTTCATAGATCATCACAAACCACTTGCTAGACCCAATTTTTTCCATTTTAACGCAGACTAATAGCTACTTATTGAAATAAATAGCATCATATAATCTCAAAAATCAACCAACAACATATACCTCATTAAATACTAAAGGCAGCTGATCAACAAATTTAGTTAAAGAATTCAGAACTTCCTGCTCGCTTTCCTGCAGAACCGACCCAACAGTATCCAGCATCATTTTCCATGCATCTCCTACACATGTTGGAGATGACATGCATAATCATTATATAAATATAGACACGTAAACCCTTATAGTTAATCAAATTTTAGAGGAGACTGATCCAAAGTTAATATGTTTCGTATTCTAACAATTTTAGCAATGACGACAAAAATGCTTCCTTTTGGAAAACATTGATAGTTGGACGAGCGAGATAGTTTACAAGGCCAAAGCCAAACTGCGCAGAATTTCAAAGGGAGCGCAAGCTAAGGAGATACCTTGTGCATTTCTAGCTATTGACAGAATAGGATTTGCTTCCACAACCGGCATCATCTGGCTGACTGCAGGACCCAACTGCAGGACATCAATGCAAAGTTTTAGATACCAATAGACATGAACAACTTATACTAATAAAGATTCTTAGTAAAATTACAGTAGTAGCATACAACAAGCATGAAAGTTGTTAATACCTGCTCAAAGTAAGGAACCGCCTCTGTCGCTGGTCTGTTGTTGTAAGCGATTACAGCATTTGCCTTTCATAAGAGATACATATCTTTTCATCACATTCCTTGAATTGATGTTAACTATATAAGTTTTATTAAAGAAAATAAAATATGCTTACGATAATCAAATTAAGTTAATACTCTACAATGTTAATTTGAAATACAAAAACCATTATGTGCATAGATAAATACAGTCTTGTGTTGTACTCTAGCATAAGGAAAAATAACCGAACCTTGGGTAGTTTCTCAGAAAATAAGCTTCCAGTGAGTACTTGAAGAAGTGCACCATTGCTACAAATTGAAAACAAAAAACAATAAAATTTGTAAAGCCCTGACACAGACACAAACACTACAATGACAGTGTACCGCTATATCTATAACGACACAAGCCCGCTCAAATTCAACTCCCTAAGCGCCTGGATGTTACTCCAAAAGGCACAGGCAAGCTCGGATCCACCTCAAGTGTGGTTGGAAGAGCTCGCCACTAGGATTGAATGAGCGATCTCCCATTACTATTTGATCAGCTCGGCATTAATTGGCAGGGCGACCTTTTCTGACAGTTTCGCTGACTCAACATTGAGTCAGATAAGGATTTACATACTTTAAACATCTAGACAAGACAACCAATGCCGTTGATAGCACGTTGATCTCACTCAGAGAAAGGGACAGGGCCGTTAATGACCATAAAGTGACCATAATCACGCAATCTGCTCAGGCATGTATATATATACACACACATAAAGAAAAAATTCTAGATGACATCCACAAATCATCGATAACTAGGGCTTTGCAATTCCACTTTCAGTAAAGCTACAATTAATGTACATTTCAAATACATACACTAACACGTCGACCATTAATAATTTTAAAAAAAAATGAAATAACTAAATGTAACCACATGTTTGGTGTCCTTGTCAGACACCAAACACATTTTCAACCCAAAAGTGTCGATGACTCGATACTACGTACTAAACAAAACAATCCACCTAAGGGCATACCTATGGCCAACAGAGAAAAGAGGAAGGTCTTCAAGCTGAGCAGGTGACAAACTGAATTGAGGCAACCCAGATGTGAGGATTGTATTCAAACAAGTATGAAATCTCTCATATACTTGTTTAGCAGCTTGAGAATGATCAAATGTCACATTGTAAGGCACCACAACAACCAAAAACCCTTCCTTAGCCAATAACTCAATCAAATAGCTACAATTTGCAACAAAAAAAAAATCACATAATAAAAAACTTCAAAATTATACAACCACAATGAAAAAGAATCTAACTTTACATTGAAAAAACAAAAGGGTAAGAAAGAAAAGAAGAATACCCATAAGTAAGTTGAGGAATAGCTCCAATAAAAGCACCACCAATGAATTTGATTATAGCCCTAGGTTTGGTTGAAGTAGGTGGTGGAATCACAAGACAAGAATCTATGTTTGTGTAAATCTTGCTGTTGATTTTGCTTGTGTTTCTTCCAACATACATATCAGAAGCTATGTTAGTAGAAGCTGACACCATCTTAGAAGACATAGATTGAGGTTGAAATTGGAAACATTGGTTGAATAAACAACCGTTTGGGTTTTGGTTTCTTAATCTATGAAACACAGACAGGTACCTAGTATTCTTCGAAGATAATGTGAAGTTGAAATTTGAGAAAGTTGCCATTTCCTTTGTGAAATGAAATCAACCAAGAACACTAAAGTTATAAATTAATTATTATTATTATTGGTCTATATGTGTTGAAGGTTACGCCACGATTTTGAGTCTTCTCCATGCTGTTTGAAATTCTATGTCTCATAAAAAAAATATCTCATTTTATGGGTTATAATATAAATACTTTCTAAATTAAAATTAATATATATATATATATATATATATATATATATATATATATATATATATATATATATACTTTCTTTTACTAGGCATTATTTTTCACTTTAAATTTTTATTATAAAAACATACTTTTTTTTTTTTTTTAAATCACCATACTCTCAACCAAATTATATTATTCAAAAGTATACTTAGAGCACAAATATACATAATTATGGACAAAATTATAATTGAGTATCATGATCTAATTTACATTGAGCTGAGTCAATGTGTAAAACTAAGGGAAGTCATTAGTTATTGATTAGAGGATGCAAACTTGATAACTACATACTAAGAACAAAAGATTATCTTGAGCAATTTGTCACCATATATGACACAACTAAGAAAGTCAATCCTAACAATGAATAGTAGATTGCTCTTAGCCAAGATCTTTTAGGGTGGCTAAGGAAATCAATGGCCATTAACATTGCAATACAGTGTTCCATTATGAAACATCTAAGGAAATTCGAGATGAAGATCAAAGCCTAGCAAGGGCACACATAAAGTCAAGAACAATCTATCTCAAATCAGTATTTCACAATACTTTCAAAGGAGAGATGAAGATGGATCAGTAACTCATCAAAATGAAGAATCTTGCTGATCAATTAAGGTTGACAAGATCACGAATCTCTAATTCAAGCTTGATGATCCAAACATTGAATGATTTGGTTGCTGAATAAAATCTAGCAGTGGTAAACCTATATAACCTAATCAACCTTAGTTGGGTTCATTTACAAGCCTAAATATTGGCATTTGAAAGCAAAATAGAATAATTGAATAATTTCAGTATTCTCTTGATGAACACATCTGCAAACTTTACAAGCAAAGATGATTTCAAAAGCAACAAGCCTAAAACACGAGGCAACTAGAAATGCTTTAACTTTAGAATAAGTAGCGGAAGAGGTGTTTAACAAGAGTGGACACACTGCATTGCAATGCTTTTATTGCTATGATAAATCATACATATGCATAAATCATTATAGTGAGAATAACAAACAAAGAAATCATTGTGTTTTCATGGATTTGGATTCTCTCCAGCGTATCCCCTGCTGCTACCATTCTGTTTTCATCTCAACCATCCATCTATGTTTTTCTCTCTCTTCAAAACAATCTCATTTTATTTTATTTAGTTTGTACTCCCTCTGTCTCAAAATGAAAGTCTTTTAAGGTTGTTGCACATAGATTAAGAAAAGTAATGATTGAATAATTAAATATAACAATTTTAGAAAATTGCCCTTAATTACTATTGGTTGTCATAAAGGTGTAATGTGATATAAATATAATATCTTGAAGGTTGTGTAGATAATATTTATTAGGGGTAAAGTTGGTAAGAATGAATTATTATTGTCTTGAAAACATAAAAAGACTCTTATTTTAGGACAATTGTTTTTTACTAAAAAGACTCACATTTTGGGACAGAGGGAGTATTACTTTTTGACTTGCAGATATAGGCAGAAGGTGATCTATTTCCGTGTTTTCATAGTATAAACCTACCATGGGTAGGACTATGAATGGTACTTTGATAATGGGTTTAGTAATCATGCGATTCATCAAAATTTTGGGCCGACTCGTTCGAATTATGGGTATTTTATATTCTGAAAAATAAAACTTTAAAAATTAACTAATGAATATCAACTCAACTTATAAAATACATAAATTAAGAACAAATAAATTTGTCATTTAAAATGGATCGATTTCCTAAACGAACTCATAATGTTCACCCTCTTTCACCCACCAAATTTATAGTCCAATAAAGTTAGTACTCCTTTTTTTTAGTGTGACAGGTGCACTTGCCCCCCTCCCCACCACCGCTACCACCACCACAATAGTATTTATCACATCTAGGTAAGTCCCTAAATAGTGATAATACTTTAACTCTACAAGAGTAAAAGTTTTGTCGGTAAAAATAGTGCAGCCTATCAACAACAGCATATAGGCTCTAGTTGCACAGTCAAATCTACTCTCAGCCCGCTGACGAATAAAAATCTCCTTCAACTAATTCAGCATATAATAAGCACCCCTACAACTATGAATCTTTTCACCTGCCTCCTCCAACAAATCAATAGTCAGAGTAATAACATCAGAATCAGTGAAACCTTGTGTAGTGTTACAAAACTCCTCCTACATGGTAAATGAAGAAGACAAGAAACATCGTCCAATGTAATGGTCATCGCACTAAATGCCATATGAAAGGGTGATGTTTTTGAATGCCATCTCTTTACAAATGCTGATACTAAATTTTGATCTATCCTCGACAAACTGGTTCTCTGTAGAGAGGATAAACCAGAATCAGACAACCATCTCTCTATCAGCGATGGAAGACTGTGAGGAATCCACCCTATCAATTTGTTACCATGTGCAACTGTCTTTAATTCTTTTTTGGAGTTCTCTCCTAAAAACAATTTATAAGATTAGTTATCAAATATAAGTCATTAAAATTAAAATTGACTCAACATAAAATGATAGAGATTAACTTACTTCGACGAACCATAAATGGCGAGCAACATGATCCTAATACCTTACCAGAAAAGACGTATCGAACAGCCTTCCCGTAAACTGTGGTTGTTGTAGACGAGCTTTAGGTGCGACTATTTGATGTTCCTCTCGATCTGTTGCCTGTTGAGGTTTTTGTCCTTCACATGTTTGCCGATAAATGTTTTCGTCCCGGCCTCTAATGCGCGCCACTAAAAATAAAAAATAAAAATATTTGAAGTTAAAAACATGAATCAGATAACTTTAAACTAAGTTCTCTATATGACATTAAAAACCGGATAACCTTGGTGCTAGTTTTCAGTTGTACAACTTCAAGAACTGAATAACATGGTTAAGAGTTATCCAGTTAGAATAGATGTGAACCGAATTATTATATGTCAAGTTATCTGGTGTGTAACAATTTCCTAAATCAAACTTGATAACTTATTTGTGAGTTGTCTGGTTTGTAATCGAAACGAATATCTTAGGCATGTGGTTTTCAGTTTTCATGTGCTCTTGCTCTCTCTGAAATGAAATGAGAAAAAAGTACAATTTTTTGAATTATAGATATTTATACAGGGATGTTTTAGTCCAAATTCATAATTTGTAAGGGTGGAGGGATAAACGAAGGAATATGGGATAAAATTTTCCTAGATTATCCCATAAAAAACATGGGTAATTTACCTATTTGACATTTATCCAATAAAATTATGATAGATGTATTCCAATAATAAGATACATTAAAGACTTTTACAGTGTCATCAAATAAGAGTATATCACTCTGCTATATTATATAAGTAATTTAATTTTTTTGTTTAACTTAATGAAATATATAATTGTCATTGATTGATAATGTAAAATTAATTTACACAATCAGTATGTAATCTATTTTCTCTTTACCATGTCAATACATTATTAATATTTTGGTTTAAATGCACTTTTTGTCTCCTAGTTTTGGGCGTTTCCTGCGATTGTGGTCCCTTAATTTTGATGACCTTTAGATTTTTGTAGTCCCCCTCCAATTTTGCAAACGTGACATTAATGATTGAGATAAAAAAATATTTTTTAATTAGGTGGCAAGGATGACTAGGATAATTAATTAATTATTAAAAAAATAATTATGCTAGTCATCCTTACCACCTAATTACAAAATATATTTTTATCCTAATCATCAATGTCACGTCTGCAAAAGTGGAGGAGACCACTAAAATCTAAAAGCCAACAAAATTTAAGGACCAAAATCATAGATTTTATAATAAGGAGATCATTTATTTAAAACGCGCAAACTAAGAGATCAAAAATGCATTTAAGCATAATATTTTTTTTTTCTATTCTTAAATGGTTTTTATTTTTTTATTTTTTTTTTAATTTACCTATTTTTATTATTAATAATGTTGAATAAACATTAAATATTATGCTAAGTGTGTTTTAATTTAGAAGTTTGAAAGGTCAAGAGGTTAGTGGTAGGGCCAAGATGTTAGTGGCCTATTAATAGATTTTATTGCACTCTTTAGAATTCCTAGAATAGTAGAAACTTAAGTCTATATAAAGACTTGATTGTATTTTTCATTTCAACAAGAACAAGATCAATATAGAATACTTGTGCAAAGTACTGCTTCTGTTTTATCAAATTGGTATCAGAGCTAATGGCGAATATGATGAGTCAAATGTCGTTGTCGCGTTTAACGAAGGCGAATTACGAGAACTGGAGTATCCAAATGAAAGCTCTTCTTGGATCTCTAGATGCGTGGGAGGTGACCAGGGATGGTTTTGCAGAACCAGCAGACACCACAGAGTATACGGCGACTCAACAAAAGGCGTTGAAAGAGACGGGTTCGAAGGATAAGACGGCACTGTATATGCTGTTCCGAGCAGTTGACGAATCAGGCTTTGAGAAAATTACTGGTTCGACTACGTCGAAGGAGACATGGGACACGTTAGAAAAAGTGTTCAGAGGAGCAGATCGAGTGAAGTAAGTTCGACTTCAAACTCTTCGTGGAGAATTGGAGAGGATGCAGATGAAGGAATCAGAAACTGTATCTGACTACATCACGCGTGTACAAACGGTGGTGAATCAACTCACTAGAAATGGTGAAGTAATGACTGATGCACGAGTTGTTGAGAAGATTTTGAGATCTTTAACAGATAAATATGAGAATATTGTGTGTGCAATAGAAGAATCGAATGACCTTTCGGCGCTCTCAGTCGAAGAGCTCGCTGGTTTTCTCGAGGCACACGAACAACGAAAGATGAAGAAGAAGGAGAAAGCAGTCGAAGAAGCAAATCAAACGAAGGAGTCAGTCAAAGACGAAAAGGTACTCTATTCTCAAAACTCTCGAGGAAGAGGACGTGGCCATGGAGGTCGTGACAGTGGTCGAAGCAGCAACTTCGACAGAGGACAGTCGAGCCAGCAAAATTTGCGTGGCAGAGGACGTGGTCAAAGAGGTGGTCGGTCGAACTACTCCAACGTCGAATGTTACAAGTGTAACAAGCTTGGTCATTTTGCGAAGGACTGCAACTCCTTCAAATGTTATAACTGTGGTAAAGTGGGACACCTTGCAAAAGATTGTCAAATCGAAAAGAAAGTAGAAGAAACAACCAATCTTGCTTTGGAAGTCGAAGCAAATGATGGTTTTTTGTTGATGACTCAAAAGGAAGAAAACGCGGAAAATGACATTATGTGGTATCTCAACTCTGGAGCAAGTAATCATATGTGTGGTTACAAACACTTGTTTAAAGAAATGAAAAAGATTGAAGATGGTCATGTATCTTTCGGAGATGCATCGAAAGTGAAGGTCGAAGGCAAAGGCACGATTTTCTACTTGCAGAAGGATGACTTGACTGGGTCAATCCAAGATGTTTATTATGTACTAGATCTCAAGAAAAACATTTTGAGTTTGGGACAACTCACAGAAAAAGGTTATTTGATATTCATGAAAGATCGAATATTACACTTGAAGGACAAGTTAGGGCATCTGATTGCTCAAGTCGAAAAGGGGAGAAATCGAATGTACAAGCTGAACTTGAGGAATGTTCGAGGAAAATGTTTGCAAGTCAATGTCGAAGACAAAGCGTCGTTGTGGCATCTACGCTTTGGTCATTTACATCATGCTGGTCTGAGAAGGTTAGCGAAGAAGAACATGGTGCATGGGCTACCAGACATGGATTATGAAGAAAAGTTTTGTGAAGAATGTGTACTTAGCAAACAAACAAGAACCTCATTCCAAAAGAAGGCAGAATATCAAGCTAAACAAATTCTCGAATTGATCCATACTGACATTTGTGGTCCAATTACCCCAGAATCTTTTAGTGGTAAAAGGTACTTCATTTCCTTCATCGACGATTTCTCACGAAAAACCTAGGTTTATTTCTTGAGAGAAAAATCTGAAGCATTCGAGGTGTTCAAAAGGTTCAAAGTGATGGTGGAGAAGGCAACTGACAGACACATCAAAGCAGTTCGATCTGACAGAGGTTGTGAGTATACTTCGATAGCCTTTACGAAGTATTGTGAAGAGTAGGGCATAAGGAGATTTCTAACTGCACCATATTCACCTCAACAAAATGGTGTAGCTAAAAGGAAGAATCGAACAGTTCTCGACATGGTTCGATCAATGCTTAAAAGCAAGAACATGTCGAAGGAATTATGGGCAGAAGCAGTACAATGTGCTGTTTATGTTCAGAATCGATGTCCACATTCGAAGTTAGAAGATCAAACACCACAAGAAGCATGGAACGGACAGAAGCCAACAATTTCTCATCTCAAAGTATTTGGGAGTGTGGCTTATATGCACACGTACCAGATCAACGAAGAACGAAGCTTGAAGACAAAAGTCAGAAGTACATATTCATTGGGTATGATGAGAAGACAAAAGGGTACAGGTTATTCGATCCCATAAACAAGAAGGTGATAGTGAGTAGGTACGTTCGAATAAACGAAGCGAGTAAATAGGACTGGAACAATTCGATAGAAGTAATTGTTGAAGCTGGATCAGTCGTTGTACCAACAAGCATTTCGACAGATCTTGAAGATTCAGACAATGAAGATGAACCTCGACAACCCAGAATGCGAAGTCTACAAGATTTGTATGATTCGGCAAGTGAGGTACATCTTGTATGTCTTTTGGCAGATGCTGAAAACATTAGTTTTGAAGAGGCGTTGCGAGATAAGAAGTGGAAAACTGCCATGAACGAAGAGATTAAGGCGATTAATCACAACAACACTTGGGAGCTAGTCGAAATGCCAAAAGGAAGTCAACCCATTGGTGTGAAGTGGGTATTCAAGAAAAAGATGAATATTGAAGGCGAAGTGGAACGATATAAGGCACAACTTGTAGCAAAGGGATACAAGCAGAAAGAAGGAATTGACTATGACGAAATATTTGCTCCCGTTGCCAGAATGGAGATAATTCGACTACTCATCTCACAAGCTGCTCAATTCAAATGGCCAATATTTCAAATGGATGTGTAGTCAGCATTTTTGAATGGTGTGCTCGAAGAAGAAGTCTATGTTGAACAGCCACCAGGGTATATGAAAGCTAGAGAAGAGAAGAAGGTGTTGAAATTGAAGAAAGCACTTTATGGGCTAAAACAAGCACCACGAGCATGAAATACACGTATCGACACATATTTCAAGGAAAATGGGTTCAAGCAATGTCCTTATAAGCATGCTCTCTATGTAAAGAAGAATGAAGGTAATATGTTACTTGTTGCTCTTTATGTCGATGATCTCATTTTTATCGGTAGTAATGATCAGATGATAGAAAAATTCAAAGGCACAATGACATGAGAATTTGAGATGACAGAATTAGGTCTGATGAGATTCTTTCTTGGTCTGGAGGTTCGACAAGAAGAATCAGGAATTTTATTTCATAGGAAAAATATGCAAGAGAAATCTTGAAGAAATATAAGATGGAAAGCTGTAATCCGATTTCGACGCCAATGGAACCAGGTGCCAAGCTGTCGAAATTTGATGGGGAGATCGTGTTGAAACAAGTATATTTCGAAGCTTGGTGGGAAGTCTTCGCTATCTCACATGTACAAGGCCGGACATTTCGTTAAGTGTCGGCATTGTCAGTCGATTCATGGAGGAGCCAGTACATTCACATTGGAAGGCATTGAAAAGAATCCTTCGATATATCCAAGGAACTGTGTCACTTGGAATGTTTTATTCAAGAAGAGAAGATTATAAGTTGATTGGTTATTCCGACAGCGATTGGTGCGGTGATATTGATGATCGAAAAAGCACTTCAGGATATGTGTTTTTCATGGGAAATACTGCTTTTACTTGGCTCTCCAAGAAGCAACCAATAGTAACGCTTTCGACATGTGAAGCTGAATATGTGGCAGCAACTTGGTGCGTTTGTCATGCAATATGGCTGAGAAGATTGTTGAGTAAAATGGAGCAAAAACAGGAAGGGGCAACAGTAATTCAAGTGGACAACAAATCTGCAATTGAGCTAGCAAAGAATCCAGTGAACCATGAAAGAAGCAAACACATTGATGTTCGTTTCCATTTCATTTGAGAACATGTGAAGGAAGGTAGTGTCGAACTGAAGCATGTAGCTAGCAAGGATCAAGCAGCAGACATCTTTACAAAACCATTGTCGAAAGAACTTTTCGACAGAGGCAAGAAAATGATAGGCTTGATGGATGGTAGAAACATTTAAGTTTACAGGGGAGTTTTGTTGAATAAATATTAAATGTTATGCTAAGTGTGTTTTAATTTAGAAGTTTGAAAGGTCAAGAGGTTAGTGGTAGGGCCAAGATGTTAGTGGCCTATTAATAGATTTTATTGCACTCTTTAGAATTCCTAGAATAATAGAAACTTGAGTCTATATAAAGACTTAATTGTATTTTTCATTTCAACAAGAACAAGATCAATATATAATATTTGTGTAAAGCATAATTTTATAAAATCCTTTATTAAAACCGTAAGTAGAACTACTGAATTAGAAGCGCAAACCAAGAGAACGTGGCTAAACCTAAATATTTGATACGTCCGCCTTGAGTTGTTCTGCATCCGGTGCCCCTGCTCCCTTCACTCTTGTTCCTTGTTAAGGTACCATTTTTCGTTTTCAAGTTCAGTATATTTAATCCTGAGTTTTTTTATGAATAATGAGGATGTGTAAGAAATGACCACAAGTTGAATATAAATTTGGCTTAGATTTTCACATTGATTTCAGGTTAAGACAAATTGTTTCCTTTTATATTTACAGAATAACATGTGTGGTCGTAATTCAGGTTTTGCTCTTCAATTATTCTATAACAATGGAGACTGGAAAATTTGATCCAAGACATTCTGGAGAGTTGTTGAAGTACATATACTATCTATATTTAGTGTTTTTCGTAATGCGGTTTATATGGCGACCTGTTTTTTGAATTGCTTTATGTTCTATGTTTCTGGTGAATAGGCATATGGATAAGCAGAATGAGGTTTTTATGGAAGCTTACAGATCAATGTTGCATGAATTGCAAAAACTTCAGGTTCTTGTTATATTTCTCATGCATTCATTACTCCCTACTTTATTTTCCCTTATCAGGTTAGGAATCAGCTATTCCGTTGTAATGCTAACTATGGCATTAAGAAAAATTATATCTTTAGAATGTGGTTTTATTTCATGATTGAAAATTCAACATCTTTGGCTCATTTGATTTCAATCTTTTGAAACATTATAACCCTGCACATTGATTTAGAGGTGGCAAATAGGCATTGCCAGTCCCGTCCCGTTTAGGCCCGTCCCGCAAAAGTCCGCAAAGAAACAGAGCGGGTGGACATAATTGAGGATGCGGATCTAAAATCTTGACCTGCTCCACGAAAAAATGAGGGTTGGCTGGAATACAGGCCTTGCACCCTTAAAGGTTTAAAATTGCAAAAATTCTTACAAGTGTCCGCGCCCGCAAAAAAAATGGGACGGGGCAAGACGGACATATAAAAGGGTGCTGGCCTGAAACCTTGCCCCGCCCTGCAAAAAAGTGTGGCAAAAACGAGCATGACTGGACCCGTTTTGCCACCCTGTATTGATTCATCGCCTCTTTGTCTGGTTTCTCTTATGGTCGAGATTGAGATGCTTATATCACAATACAGAATACAGGCAATTCCTTTATCTTTGCAATATGATTCTAAGCTCATTCCAGTTGCTCGCTATAAATGTTTCTCTCATTTTGATTCATGAATCATGATATGATTGTCTGATACATCTTCTGTTTTATATGTTTATGACAAATTTTAACATATGATTATGACTTCATTTGCTATCTTTCACTCGCCTTGGTTACGAATTCAGAGTGAAGAACCTATAAAAATTGGTTTTAACTCTACTCTTGAATCTGTTATAGGTGGAAGAAGAGATGCTTATGCGCAAGCTTTACGAGGTTATGTCCGTCCATGGTCTCGCTAAACAGGTTAAGCTTAATCTACTATATTTCAGATTCTCAGTTGGCAACCTATGTATGTGATATTCCTTACATATGTCCAAAAGTTTTGTGCAGATTGAAGACAACTCCAACGATTCCCATGATAGTGCTGGAGCTGAACAGTTCAATAATAAAGTCAATACAAATCTGGTTTGACACATATCACCTACAGGTTACAACAGTGTATAAAGAAAAATTATCAAGATGGGTTAGCTTTTTCATTGATTTGGTTTATGACCAAAGTGTGTCATATGCGTAGTTGATACTATCATATTTAATACAATCATATACTAGTAACTCATAAAGAAATAGTGGTTAAGGATTGGGTTATCTCATCTTTTTTATAAAACTTTTTAAATTTTTTTGGACAAGTGCTTAAATGATTAGGTAGTTTGTTTGATCAATTTGGAATGCAAAGTACACTGGTTAATTGATTAATAGTCCTTTTTAATCAATTAAATCAATGTGTAACACCTAATCAATTAAGGAGGTTAGTAATTGATGATGTCAAAAATTGAAGTTTCCTATTTTGGCTTGAACTAATTGATTAATACATGTTTTAATCGATTAAAAGCCAAAAAAATCCCCGTGGTTTTTTTTCATTTGAATCAATTTTTTGAAGTAAGGATGTTTCTCCTCATTTCAAAACACATCAGTTTTATGAATAGAAATTGTCTACTATCTTTATTCCTTTTTTTTTTTTTTAAGTTCTCTTTCACTAGAGTTGTCTTAGTGCCAAAAGAGTGAAAAAAATTATCTGAGAGTTGTGTTGTAATTGTTTATTTCTCTTGTGATCTCTTTGTAATAGATTTGAAGGTTGTAAGATAAATCTGTAAAAAACTTCGGAGAATATTATTGAATTGAATCTATGTAATAGCTCTAGTTAAGCTTATTGTGTTAAGTTTGTGTGAAAGCTCTTATTATTTGTAGAAGGTTTCTAGGTTGTTCTTATGCAAAAGTTTAAGTTGTTTGTAAGTTTGTTTGTGTTGATTCTTTATAAAAGCTCAATATTATTTTAGTGGAAATCTTAGGAGTACACTCTTGGGAAAAAAGAGTAGGCCAATTGGTTTAGGCTGAACCAGTATAAATCTCTGATATGATCTTTCTATCTTGGCTTAATTGCAGTTTTAGTCCCCCTATTATGGCTTTTTCTCAGTTTTGGTCCCCCCATTTCTAAATCTTGGTTTTTAGTCCCTTAAGTTTCATTTTATGAGGATTTTGGTCCCCCATTCAATTTGAGGCCAAATTTTGATGACATGGCTGTCAAAACTGCCACATGTCAGTGCCAAACTCATAAATTTTATATTAATTTAATATTTTAATTATTTTAAAATTATTATTCGTTTATATTTATTTTACATGAATATGATAAATGTTTATCATCATTTTAAAAACCCTAATTCATCTTCTTCTTCCTCCATTCCAACATCAGCGCCTCCTTCACAAGCACAAGACTCTGCGAGCCCGTCCTCAATCAAACCCTCTCAAGTTCGTCTTCAAGTCCGTCTTCAAGTTCGTTTTCTTCTCCAACAATGTCTGAAACAAGATTCTCATTTGCCTCAATAAATCAATCTGGTCTACGAAGAAGAGGAAATAGATGTTGGTGTGGGCTTGAGTCACCATTGATGACAGGATGGACTTATGAGAATCCTGGAAGAAGATTTCTTGCTTGTGGTAATTATAAGGTGATGAAGAAAAAAGGATGTAACTATTTTGAATGGGTTGATGAAGAGATGAACAACCATGCCAAAGATGTGATTAGATCTTTGAAAAACAAGAATGATGAGGCTATGGATTTAATTAAGCATACAAAGAAAAATGAAGATTTGTTGAAGATGAAGATAAAGTTTATGGGTTATTTGTTGGGTTTATCTTTTGTGTTTGTGTTGTTACTTTTGTTTGCATTAGTTGCAACAAATGTAATCAAATGATTGTATTCTAATGTTATTGAAAGTTCAATTGAATGTTACATGTTTGTTGTGTTATGTTTACATGTATTTTGACTTGTTATACTGTCTGTAGTGGGTACAATACCATCGATGCTCATGTCTGTAGCTAAAGTAAATTTGATGGGGATTAAATTATGGTATTCTATTCATAGAAAATAGTTTACATGTCTGTAGCTAGTTTACATTTGATGGGATTAAATTATGGTATTCTATTATTGAAAACCAAAACTACACATTATTGAAATCCACTGGATTCTTAGTGCAGAATAAAAGTTGAAAACCAAAACCAAAACTACACATTATAAACAAGTTTCAAGTTGAAAACCAAAACTACACATTATAAAAATGGTCAAAAATTATGCACTAAAAATTATGCATTAAGACAGAACAGCAGTGTAGCATAAGACTGAAAATTCTGCACTAAAAATTCTGCATTAAGACAGAATAACAACAAAAGCAAAATACAAGGTATGTTTCCAAATGATTCATTTCAACCAACTTTCATTCTGCACTGAAGTGTAACTACAAGGTCTGTTTCAAAATAACAGCAAAAGCAAAATACAAGGTATGTTTCCAAATGCTGAACAACAAAATACAAGGTCTAGTTTAACCAAAACACATTGTCAAACTACATAAACACTGAATAAAAAACAATCATCTAGTCTTGAGTTGGTCTTGGAGCTTGAGATCCCCCTTCAATAATAGTTTGTCCATCATCCTTTGCCTTCACCTTTTTATTTCCACCCTTGGGTATTGATCTCTCAGCTGCCCTTTTTCCTTTGCACGTGCGCTTGTTGTGTCCCAACTTCCTGCATTTTTGGCATTTCACTGTTTGAAGTTTTCTTGGTAAAGAGTGTGGGTTTCTTGGCTCATCATTTATTTTGTTACGGTTCTTTTTTGGTCGACCAATAGCTCTCCTCATGACCGGAGGTTGAATTGGTTGAGTTATATCATTTGTTGGCCATAGTTGCGGGCCATTTGTTGGTTGGATGATATAGTTGTAAGTAGTCATTACAGTAGACCTCCTAATCAAAGTAAAATTGAAGTAAGCTAACATACAAGATAACGAATGATCATATATGTAGTAGGATGAAAATGAAGTAAATTACCTATAGTATGACGAAACATACTCTTCCGGTTCCTTCTTGTTATACCATGTGCATGCGATTGCATGACAACAAGGTACCCCTGTCAGATCCCACTTCCTGCAAGCACATTTTTCTGCAATAAATTAACAGAATATGTCTCAATACCGTTAGACACTCCAAATAGTGCAAAGTCATCATCGGAATGCAACGTTGCACTCTATCCTTCAGCCAGCCTCTTTGTTTTTTCTAGAACTTGTTGAATTTTGGGACATATGATGCCTTTCACTCTACCTAATGCTTCCTTCTGAGTTGCGATCCTTAAAGTCAAATAGTGTTTGATTCCTTCATGCAGTGTAATGATAGGTTTGTCCCTATACTCCAAAATTGCGCGATTAAAGGCTTCACACATGTTGTTAACTTGCAAGTCACTTTGTGTATCTAGCTTAAAATGTGATCTACTCCAACATGCAGCCGGTACATCCATCATATCTTTCCAAGCTTTCACATTGAGGTCTTTCATAAGATTCATTGCTCTCTCCCATGCAGGGACTGTTGTGGCTCTAGCTGCTCTCCATAAAGCCTAATTCATCTGTAGCCCAGGATATTTCTTTCTCCAATTGCCATAAAGATGTTTCACACACAATCTATGTTCTACATACTGACTTGTCTCTAGTATAGCCGATACCAGTCCCTATGTACAGAATGTAGCAGAATGCATTAATATCATGTAAACACAATGTACAAATAACAACAGAACATCATAAATGATTATAACAGAATGCATTAATGTATCATGTAAACACAATGTATCATGTAAACACAATGTACAACTAACAACAGAATATACATAATGATTAAAACAGAATGTACAAATAACAACAGAACAGCATAAATAATTATAACAGAGTCCATTATAAACAACAACATGTATAAATGGTAATAGTAATAACAACAGAATGTACAAATGGTATTAATATCATAATGTCAAGAAGTAACCTTTTGTTGATCCGAGATAAAGGCATAGACCTTGTGTTGAATAGATTACAAATCATCAAGCAGTAACTTTATAAACCACTGCCACGAGTCCTTTGTTTCGGCTTCCACAACGGCATATGCAACGGGCAACATCTTGTTATTTCCATCTTTTCCAACTGCAGCTATCAACTGTCCTCCAAAGTCACCTTTTAAAAAACAAGCATCCAACCCAATCAACGGTCTGCAAGTTGTTGCAAATGCAGACTTACATGTTTCCAAACACACATAAACTCTCTAAAAAATAGGACCACCTTTAGAATCAGCACATTGAATCTTAACTGTAGAGTAAGAATTGGACTTAAGCAATTCATCAGCATATCTTCTTAAATGTGTAAATTGTTCACGACCGGCACCTTGAATCAATTCAATTGCTTTTCTCTTGGCTCTGTAAGCTTGATCAATCGACAACTTTACACCCCACTTTTGAAGGGCTTCTGCAATCAAACCTTTACATCTCATATCAGGACTATGTCTTAATGTATACACAAATTGACGAGCTAACAAATTAGCTTTGGCTTGTCTATTCTTAGTTATCCTATGACAACTATGTTCCTCAACAAAGCTAACAATTTTCCAAAACTTATTGGTGGTTCTCATACTAAATCTTATGTAAAATAGACAATCTTCCATGCATCTTACAACCATTATTTTCTTGTCATTCTTCTTTAACACAATATTCTTCTTGTTAGCTATTGCATACTCCTTTATGGCATCTCGATTTTGCAACTTATCCTTGAAAATCAGGCCTAACTCAAACTTAACACTTCCCTTAAAGGTTGGAAACCTTTCCATCTCATCTTCAACATCACTCTCTGGAGGGCTATGAAGCTCATCTGAATCACAACTTTCATTATCAGAAACATGATTATGACTGGAAGTACCTTCAATATTGGGTAGAACAGTTGTCCAGTCTACATTAGCTTCAACCCTGTCTTCCGAAACTAAATAAATATCACTCTCACTTTCTTCGTCATCCTTTTCACTAAACTCATAATCCGGATCAGTTTCACTCTCATCAGCATTAACATCTTCCACATCCACATTAACCCGATCCTCCACATCCACATCCACATTATCCTGATTATCCTCCACATCCACATTATCCTGATTATCCTCCACATCCATATTTTCTTGAACTTCCTGAACATTCACATTACCTTGAACTTTCTCCACATCCACATTGTCTTGAACTTCCTCAGCTTCTATGTATTCAGGTATGTCAACCGTGTGTTCAACGTAAACATCGATGACATGGAACCCTTTAACATCTTCAATAAACTTTAACACATCTCTGTTATTATTCAACGGTCGAATCCCTCTAGAAAATGAAAACCTAGGATTCACATACCAAAGACATTTTATATTCCTATAGCCTTCACTTTTTATCATAGATTCAATCTGCATGTAGGACATTAGGTCCACGTCCCAATCCCAATTCATTTCAGCCACCATTTCACCAACATACAACATTACAAGATGATTAACCATCTGTCCCTTGTGGTGAATTCTAAGTCTGACAGTTTGTTTCTCTGGTGGCCTACATACAGAAAACATGTAAACACACGGTTGCAGACATTACAGACACTTTTGGGATCACATTAACCTAATAATATACTAACAATAAACTAAGATATACAACACTTTTGGGACCACCATAACCTTACAATAAACTAAGAAAATGATATCATATCAGTTCTTTTGGGACCACTTTTATGGTTTTTGATCCTAAAATGACACATGCATTCAAAGGAAGTTGTAACATGAAACAACATTAACCATCGCACAAGACACAAAATTCTAAAACATACAAAATTCTCAAACCAGGTAACAATGTACCTTGTCGCAACACAATGCTTAAGATACTATCATAGCCCTCACATCATGGAGGAATCTTTCTTTAAAAATCAAGAGTCTCCAACCTACTTCCACAATTCCATCATAAAAGAAGGAACATTAACATGAAAACAATTAAGTAGAAGTGCACAAAAATAATTTACTCAAAAATAATAAGTAAAGTGCTTGGTGTAAGAACACCTACAATATCCAAAATGGTACCACTAGGGTACAAGTACACCAATATCAAAATATTCCACTATGTGGATACACTAGACTAGGAAAAGCTGAAAAATACAAAATATAAGAAAACTTCACTTTGGAGACCAAAGGAAGTGTACACATCTGAAAATCACAAAATTAGTCCTCTTCGGACTCAGTCTCCAAAATCTCGGTAACCATCTCATCCTCATCCCTCTCATCAGAAGTATTACCCGAAACCTCCACATCAGTGCCATCTCCCTCAATCTCATCACCATCTCCATCCTCGTCAATATCCTCTCCGGCAGGACCAACTGAATCCTCTCCCCCTTCGAAAACTGGCCTGGCCTCAGGCCATCCAGCATGTGCGAGGAACTGCTCCCTCGACATCATAGTACGCTCTGTAGAAGGGTCGCGGATTTGCAATTGGAGAACCTGCAAAGAATCATGAATATCAGTCATGGCACGCTGCTGGGCAGCCATCCAATCCCAATTATATTGGCAGATCTCCTGCTGATACGGATAGAAATTCGGCGACTCAAAAGCATCACCACCACTCGTACCAGCCCCTGTAGCAGCAGCAGCCCCCGAAGACTCAGTCCTACCACCCTTTGGTTTGCAAAATTTGTCGACATATCGATCATCGATAGCCGACGTGATAGTGACCTGACGACGCGAAGGTAAATTAACACCCGCTTCAGCACATAAGGTCATGATTAGGCACGAAAATGCAAGAGGGGAATTTTTCCTCGAGGCATTCCCTCATAATCCACTTTCTACAATGGACCTTCTTTCATCAGCTATTATCCTCGCGACATCAATTTCTACGTTTGTAAGGATGCTGTGCACAAGGTGAGCCAGAGGAATTGGAACGGTAGAGGAATGTGACTTTGGCTTAATGTTGGTGACAACCAAAAGTAAAACAAGCTGAGCCAAAGGTAACATGTCCTCTCGATGATATCTCAGAGCAACTCCCGAATGGTTTAACTTAACATCTTTACCCGGGCGCAACAAATCAGAGGTCATTCGTGTGATATCCCTGTTGCGGTTAAGGTTCCTGTGGTAATCATCTTCCTCACTAGCACGCAATGGAAGAGGGTCTCCAAGCACTCGGTTAATAGTCCTTCTATCAAACCTTATAGTTTTCCCTCCAACAACAGTCGTCCAATTAAACAGATCTCCCTCATCAGGAAGGGCGTTGGCATAGAATTCGCGAACCATCTCCACATTGTACGAATCAAGGGGCGTTATCAGCTGATCCCACTTTTTTTCATGCAAGAGGGCAGCTACCGAACGATAAGTCCCTTGATCATTCAGAATAAATCTCTTTTCAGTAAGGATGGTTCTTGTCTCCAATACCTCATATCTCTGCGCCTGCCTAATACCCTTGAACCTAGTGTCGTCGAAACGAATCAGAACCTGTCTGGATGTTGATGTTTTTCTTTTCTTGATCATGGTTTTAGGACCCATATGCACAAATGACAAACAAATCCACACAAAAACACCAAGACAAATCATTAGTAATTAGGACACACATGCATCAGAATGAACTAAAAAAACAAAAATCTGGGCTGCTCGCTAGAACACTCGCACTGCGAAGCCTGGCGAACGCACGAAAACTTTGAAAAAAATTATCAGCCCCAGATTTCATAACATAGAATGATTCTACATGTCATCTAAATTCAAAAACCAGCGGAAAATTTGACATGCATTGAAAACCTAACACAGAATTCTAACCCAATTGCTTAAAGATTTCTCATGTAAATTTCCAAACAAAATCACAATAACAGAAAGTACATAGAAACGAAATTCAAACCTTGTTTAGAATTGGCAATTGAGAGAAAAACTTGAGAGAAGGACAGAAAATTGCACGTGAGAGGGAAGGAAGACTTGAGGTTTTTTTTTCTTTTTGCTTTTGGTTGAAAGTGAGAGGCAAGGACTAGGGTTTGGTCCCCCCAAGTCATCAGAATTTCCACACGGGTATTGGGCCTACGTGCAGGTCCACCCATAACAAAACCTTCACTTTAATGATGTGGCAGCAAAACCACCAAGGCTGGTTCCCTGATGTTCGCAGTGCGAATGGACAGCGAATGCTCGCCCTAGATTCGCAGTGCGAACAAGCCAGCGAACAAGACAGATTTTTCAAAATTTTTGGTTCTGTCCTGCTGCCATATTGAACATGATACAATACTACAATGCACACACTAGTCTCACAAAAATAACTTCAAACAGCAAATAAAAGCAAAATACTTACAATGTTGGGGTGCCTCCCAACAAGCGCTTGTTTAACGTCGGCTAAGCTCGACGGTCCACCGCAATCTCACGGATCGCGGAAGAGAACAATGGCGGGATTCCGCTCGAAATCACCTCCAAGGTACACTTCCAATCTCTGGCCGTTCACAGTCCAATTCTCTTTGGTTGTTGTGTCTTCAATTATAACTGCTCCATAAGGCTTAATTTCAAGGATCCGAAACGGACCCGACCATTTAGACCTTAACTTTCCCGGGAACAATTTTAACCGAGAATTGAATAGCAGGACCAGCCGTCCTACCTCAAACTGTTTGATGATTATTTTTTTGTCATGGTAAGACTTTACACGCTCTTTGTACAGTTTATTGGAATCGTACGCCTGAAGGCGTAATTCATCCAATTCCTGTAATTGCACTTTTCTTTTTTCGCCGCTAAGAGTTGGATCAAAATTTAAAAATTTTAAGGCCCAAAACGCCTTGTGCTCCAACTCCACGGGTAGGTGGAAATTCTTACCATACACAATTTTAAACGATGTGAGACCGATCAGAGCCTTAAAAGCGGTCCAATACGCCCACAAAGCATCATCCAATTTGTTGGCCCAATCTTTTCTCGAGGCCGAAACAGTTTTCTCCAAAATACGTTTTATCTCACGATTGGATACCTCCGCTTGACCATTGGCTTGAGGATGATATGGTGTGGCAACCTTGTGCTTCACAGCATACTGCTCCAAAACTTTGTCAAGCTGAGTGTTACAGAAGTGAGACCCTCAATCACTTATTAACACTCTAGGAGTACCAAAACGCGCAAAAATGTTCTTTTTCAAAAATTTGACCACTGTTTTTCCGTCGGCTTTAGCGCATGCTATCGCCTCCACCCACTTAGACACATAATCAACGGCGACCAAAATATATTCATTGGAAAAGGAAGATGGGAATGGACCGACAAAGTCGATCCCTCAACAGTCAAAAACTTCGATTTCCAACATATTCTGTAAAGGCATCTCGTGCCGCCGTGAAATTCCGCCGCTTCTCTGGCACTTGTCACAACTAAGGGCATGCGCATGCGCATCTTTGAATAAGGACGGCCAATAAAAGCCCGAATGAAGGACTTTAGTGGCCGTTCTCAACCCATTAAAGTGTCCTCCATACGGAGAGTTATGACAGTGCCACAAAATATTCGTGGCTTCCTCCAATGAGACACACCTTCGTAAGAGGTTGTCGACACCAAGTTTGAACAAATAAGGTTCGTCCCATACGAAAGACTTGGCGTCGGACAAAAATTTTCTTTTTTGGTGGTGCGTTAGACCGTCCGGTATCAATCCGGTGGCTTTGTGGTTAGCCATGTCATGCGAACCACGGTCTAACCTGCACTCTAAACAATTTTTCATCCGGGAACTCCTCTTTGACCTCAAATACATTCTTGGTCACGTCAATGTTGCCCATGCGGGATAAGTGATCCGCCACCAAATTCTCGGATCCTTTTTTGTCACGAATTTCAAGATCAAATTCCTATAACAAAAGGATCCACCGAATAAGCCTCTGCTTAGAATCAGGCTTGGTGAGCAGATACCTTATAGCCGTGTGGTCCGTGTAAATGATGACTCGTGAACCAATCAAATAGGAACGAAATTTCTCCAACGCATACACTATGGCAGGCAACTCTTTCTTAGTTGTTACATAGTTAATTTGAGCCTCGTTTAAAACTTTGCTCGCATAATGTATCGTGTGTTTCGTTTTCCTCTGACCCAAAACAGCCTCAACCGCATAATCGCTAGCATCGCACATTAATTCAAAATCCAATTTCCAGTTAGGTGCAACGATTATCGGTGAGGTAGTTAAACTTTTTTTCAAAAAATTAAAAGCAAAAAGGCAAGACTCGTCAAAGTCAAAAATCTTACCTTGGACGAGCAAGTTGCTCAACGGCTTTGCGACCTTGGCGAAGTCCTTGATGAATCTACGGTAAAACCCGGCGTGTCCAAGAAAGCTCCTTATGCCTTTGACATTCATCGGTGGTGGTAATTTCTCAATAACATCCACCTTAGCTTTATCAACGTCCAGGCCCTTTGAAGAAACTTTGTGACCGAGCACAATTCCCTCGTTCACCATAAAGTTGCATTTTTCCCAATTAAGTACCAAATTGGTTTCCATACACCGTATCCAAATTTTTCAAGCACAAATCAAACGATTGTCCAAAAACGGAGAAATCGTCCATAAAGACCTCAATTGTCTTTTCGATCAAATTCGAGAATATAGCTTGCATACACCGCTGAAAGGTCGCCGGTGCATTACATAATCCAAACGGCATCCTCCTATAAGCGAAGATTCCAAAAGGACATGTAAAAGCGATTTTTTCGTGATCCTCCGGGTTCACAATAATTTGGTTATAACCCGAATAACCATCCAAAAAACAGTAAAATTATTGACCAGAAAGCCTTTCGAGCATTTGATCCATAAAAGGTAGAGGGAAATGATCTTTTCTCGTAGCTTTGTTCAACCTACGGTAATCAATGCACATTCTCCACCCGGTAACGGTTTTTGTTGGGATGAGCTCATTTTTCTCGTTTCGGACCACCGTTAATCCGCCTTTTTTCGGTACCACATGTACCGGACTAACCCACGGGCTGTCAGAAATAGGATAAATCATTCCGGCATCTAACATTTTCACCACTTCTTTTCTCACCACTTCTTTCATGATTGGATTTAACCGGCGTTGAGGTTGCGCAACCGGTTTAAAATCTTCCTCCATAAATATACGGTGTATGCAATATGAAGGGCTTATGCCTTTGAGATCGGACAACGTCCATCCTATTGCATCCTGATTTTTCCTCAACACTTGAATTAAGCGGCTCTCCTCGTTTTCAGACAAAATACTACTTATGATCACCGGTTTATTACCACCGTCATCGAGAAAAGCATACTTCAAGGTTAACGGTAACACTTTCAGCTCAAGTTTGGATGGCTCATCATTAACCACCTTTTTTAGAATTTCCTCTTCATACTCCCAAGGTTGCAATTCTTCCAAAGCTTCAAGCTCTAACAAACAATCTTCAAGAGCTTGCTCTTCTTCAACCGAGAATATTTCCAAGGAATCATCCAAAGCTCTTTGTAAAGGCTCAATGACATGAATTTGCTTTGTAAGTTCAAAACTTGCTTCCTCCGTTGCATCGATCCGGAAACAATCACCTTTATCTTTCTTGTGCCTTATGGCATCATAAAGATTAAAACACACCTCTTCATCTTGGACTCTCACTTTCATGAGACCATCGTCCATGTCAATTGCCATTCGGGCAGTTTTCATGAAAGGTCTTCCAAGAATCAAAGGTGCATCCTCATCCTCCTCCATTTCAATGACAACAAAATCAATTGGAAACAAAAATTTGTCTACTTTGACCAACACATCCTCCGCTACACCGTGAGGACGGGTAGTGGATTTATCGGCGAGTTGCAACGTCATTTGCGTGGACCTTAATTCCATGTGTCCTAACCGTTTCACAATCGACAAAGGTATCAAGTTGATACTAGAGCCCAAATCAATCAATCCGTTGCCAACATAGATGTTTCCTATCGTAACCGGCAATGTAACTCGTCCCGGATCACATTCTTTCCTCGGGAGAGTCCGTTGAATGATGGCACTACAACTTGCATCTACCATAATCGTCTCTTGATCCGTATACCTTTTCTTTTTAGTAAGGATATCCTTCATGAATTTCGTATATTTAGGCATTTGCTCCAAAGCCTCGGAAAATGGAATATTTATTTGTAATTGCTTGAAAATATCCATAAACCGAGAATAGTGTCGAGCACTATCTTTCTTTGTAGGAGCATAAGGATATGGTAGATGTTGAATCGGAATATTGTTCATCGGCTCTTTTCCCTTCCTAGTTCTCTTCACTCTCTATTTTTTTCTCATTCTCACTTTTTTCCTTCTCATTTTCAACTAAAACACCCTCAACATTTTTTTCTACTTTAATCTCCTCACTATCTTTTTCTTTTTCATTTTCAACTACAACCTCCTCCTCCACTACTCTTTTACCTACACCCATGTCAATCTCTCTTCCACTTCTTGTTAGAATTACTTTGCAATCTTTAGGATTTGGAAGCGTATTTGCCGTAAATTGCCCTTTTTGTTGGTCGGCCAATTGTTTTGATAATTGCCCGACTTGTGTTTCAAGATTCCTTATGGCGGCATCGGTGTTCTTTTGGTTGGAAATTGCCATTTGCATAAATTGTGTGAGAGTATCCTCCATCTTCGTATTTCCAACGGGAGCTTGCGGAAGTTGAGTGTAATTTTGGTATTATTGACGGTTTGATGGTCCGGCTTCTTGCGGTCTCCATTGTTGTTGATAACCTTGGTTAGCCCTTTGTTGGTAGCCTTGGTTGCCTTGTTGATACGGAGGTCGGGGTTGGTAACCTTGATTTCCCGCATAGTTTGCTTCCTCCACAACGGGAAGACAATAATCGGTCGGATGGTCTCCTCGACATAATTCACAAACTAACACTTGCACATTTTTACTTGAAGATTCCTGCATCTCTTTGAATTGTTGTGGCAATTTTGACATTTGCTTAGTTAACAACTCAACCTGTTGTGATAATAACTTGTTCTGTGCAAGGATAGCATCGTTTGTTCCTAATTCCAACACTCCCGGAGTTCGTTGAGAAGGTCCACGGTTGTGACTACCTTGATGATCGTTCAAGGCCATCTTATCAATGATAGCTGTGGCTTCCGCTGCGGTTTTGCTTAACAAGGAACCACCAGCGGTGGCATCCAACAAGGTTTTGTGTACAAGTTGCAGCCCATTTCTAAATATATGAATTTGTGACAATTCATCAAAACCATGGCCTTTGCATTTTCGTAACATTGATTTGAACCTCTCCCAAGCTTCGTTGAGAGATTCATTGGCCCCTTGTGTGAATACCGCGATGGCGGTCTTTGCTTCCATAAACCGAGTATGAGGGAAAAATCTCTCCAAAAATTTCTCTTCCAATGCATTCCAATCCGTCATTATGGCCGTTGACTGATCAAAATACCATTCCTTTACCTTCCCAATGAGGGAATGCGGGAATAGTCTCTTAAACAGAGATTCCTCTTCTGCTTTCGGTGCACCAGTCGCTCCCGCTATTTCATAGAATTTTGTAAGATGGTTAAAAGGATCTTCATGATCCATACCCGTAAATGGACTTTGATATAACAGCTGGAGAATACCGGTCTTCATTTCAGCATGACGACCGTTGTGTGCATGGCGAGCGAATTGAGCATTGTGTCTCGGACTATTTGTACATGGCCTAGAAGCAGGTGGTGGTGGTGGTGGTGGATCTGCCTCCATAACTGGAAGTATCTGTGGAACAGGTGGTGGTGTAGAAGTACTTTCCTCTTGTTCTCGCTTCTGCCTCGCTAGCTGCCTCCTTCGTCTAGTTCTGCTGTTGATTCTACGAGCGGTTCTCTCAATCTCAGGATCGAAAAGAAGTTGGTTCTCCGGTAGTTTCCCTCGCATAAACTAAGTCTGCACACTAAACAAATAGATTAACAAGTTCAAGATAAAGTTGGTAACAGCTTAAAATAGCTCAACTATCGCAATGCTTGCAATATCAACTAACAATCCCCGGCAACGGCGCCATTTTGTTAGTAGAGTAATAGTGGGGGTTGTTTTATATCGTATCCACAGGGATTGTTTGATATTTGATGCGTGCCTTTCAATAGTTGTGATATTCTAAGTTAACGGTTTCAAAAGTTTCTCAATTGTTTTTAACATTCACTTGTAGCAAAGATTAATTGGTGACAAAGATTTTGTAAAAGTTTTGATAAAAGCATGTTAAGGTTAGGTTTCGCTAATCCTTTTCACGTATAAACGATTAATCAAGCATATGAACTCGGTTTCCAACCAATATAACCGCGTATTCTCCCGACTAAGTTTATGTCTAAAGCGAAGTCGTGAGTGTCGATGTTTAGACCGTTAGATGACGTCTCACGCTAACAGTCTAAACAACGAGCATTAAGATCAACACAATGCGAATAGAAAATCCCAAATCTATGTCTAGCGTTTGGTTTTTAAGAGATAAAATTGTTAGGTCATGATTTGTAGAATCTATGTCTAGAGTAAAACAAATCACACATGGATCATTAAGAGAAAACAACATCATCTATATTAATCAAAGACTTTGTTTATACACAATAGATCAAAAGCAATACATAAAATTAGGATCAACTACCTCTAACCTCAACATTGAGTGTTTAGCTACCACTTCTCATGGTAGATTGGATAACAAGAAAAGAGAGGAGATGAACGAACATCCACGACGAATAATCGAGAATGGATGTGACTTCAGCTTCTCCAAGTGAAAATACACTCTTTGATGATCAAAATACTGTAAACTATGTTTTCTACTGAAAATGAACAAGATCCTCTAAACAAATAAAGTGAAAATCTATTTATACACTTATGAATTCTGCATGATTCGCACTGCGAGCACATCATTCGCACTGCGAATGAAAGAAAATGGCACCTCAAGTGCCTCTGAGACTTAAACCGCCCCAAACAGAAATCGCGCGTTCGCAGTGCGAACCATTCCTTCGCACAGTGAATCACTCGCTAGCTCATTCGCACTGCGAATAAACTAGCAAGCCAGGACAATCAAAATCCAGAACTTACTGCCTCCCTTCGCTGGCATCTTCGCTGGGCCTTCGCCAGATCCTTCGCACTGCAAATGCTCCGTTGCAGTAATAATTTCAGTGGAACTTGCATCCACTCCATGTGTCTCACACTTTTGCTCCTCCTATGCCTAAACCTGCACATTAACACACAAATTACAAGCTCCACACATATATTCCGATGTAAGCATTACAACACAATTAACCCCTAAAATCACCCGATTCCGCATGGAAAGTTAATGAAAAATGCCAATTATTGTATACTAATATAAAGCATGTTTGACATCTAACATTAAGTTAGTTTCGAAAGATTCCACCTGCTCTGACATGTCCTTGAAGCTGCTTCTGAATAGTGCCCTGATATTGTCAGATTTATGGTCCCCACAGAAAAAAAACTATAATGACCCCCATCTTCTGTTTATTCTGAATTACTTCCTTAATCCAGAATTAGCAAGCTTGTTTACTACAGAATTCCTCCATAGACCTTTCTAGCAGCAGAAATTCCCAAGATACTTGTACCACTTCTAATTCAATCCATTGACACTCAATGACAGAATTAGAACAACCTGATAAGTCCACCCAGAACTTATTCCAGTAAGGCAATGTCACGACATTTCGTCTGATATATCATCCTTACAAGAGGCAATCTATCACAAACTACTTGAAACCACAAACAATCTTGATAGCCAGTCTGCACCATTACAGCTATATATATCTGAAACAGAGATCTAACTCCCCCTGTCGTAGATAACCAGTGCTCCTTTTCCAAAAGAGCTCCCTAAATGAATGGAAAACATAAGACGCATCTTCATGTCTTCAAGAGCGCACCCTCTATTCAACACATCTGCTGAACGCATTCACCTACTGCTTGACCCTCAAGCAAATCGTGTACCATACTAGTACATAAATCAGATAGAAGTTCCCCCCCTATCTTTCTCAAAAGATGCTTCTTCACCAAGAACCACCCCAAAACCACTACATGATATCCCATGACAGCTTCATGATCATATAGTGTGTGAATACCCAGAACGCATACGTGTATCACAACTAACAAACTCTTGGATTGAGACCAAAGCTCCATTGATCCCTCTCGTCCAGAAACCATCTATACACCACACGAATTCCTCCTGAATTCTCATGTATAGATCTCCTTATTCCCTGAGATACAACAAAATTGAATCACAATAATTCACATTCCTCAAAGAGACGCACAGGGCCACTTAGTTTTCTAGCTCACCCAGATATTCTTCACACTTGAAGAACATCAAACACATGCTCCAGAAATCTTCAGCCCATTTGCTCCACAAGCACCAAGTTGGTCCACTTCCAGCATGTTCCATTCACATCAGACTTCCAAGACAATCATTTACCCATCATTCTCCCGTATGATAAGATAAATACTTCTTAGACAAGATGTGAGTGTCAAGTTCTACACTCAGAACTTAGTATCCTACTCCAAGGATAACCAACCCAGAAAATGTTCTAACATTTGTTAGGACATTCTTCACACATCACAGACACCACACACCATGGTTCTTGATATGCTCCACCACTGGACTTACTATCTGCATAGTAATCCAACTGAAGATCTTCAAACAATATTGTGTCACTAGCTTGATCAACAAGAACTCCAGAAACCCAGAGAGAAATAAACTCTCATCCACCAAAAGAAGGCATACTTCCATCCTCAACCTAAAACTTCTACCACAAGCTCCAAGAGAACCAGAACCTCCTTACGTTTCCAACAAACTACCCTTCTGCCCAAGAGTAATTAGTTCCAAGCACCCTGCTTGAATGCACGCTAAATATCAACCAAATGCCACCTTTTGACTGATCTCACTCTTCTTCAGAACTCCCACAAAATACACTGATCCACCAATGAAATCTGATCTTCAAGTCACATGAACTACTTGCTCCATAGCAAGACATCTTGGATCCACCAAGCCTCTAGACATGTAACATCTTCTCAAACCACAGCTCCCACAAACTGCATGAGATAGACCTTTTTGAAGCATCCATAACTTCCATTCTCCTGTAGATCACCTTATCTTAAGGTGATGTGCCACATCACCAGCTAAGACTATGATGTTAAGCTAGATGTCAGAACATTCTGATACGACATCCAACTACTGAATTCAGCTCCTCCTTCTGCCACTTATAAGAACCTTCTCCCTTTAACAGAACAAGAGTTCCATGCTCTCATAGACTTGATTCAATAATCAAGTTTGAGTAGACAACCTCCATCCTGCTTGATCATGTCTCAAATACTCCATACAAGCTCACGCCTTGATGAATAACTATCTGCTTTGAAACTCCAAAGACTTGACATCTGCCACGTTTGAATCTTCAGAAGATAAAGTAGTCCTAGACTACACCATAGACATACCAAAGAATGCCACTTTCCTTAGTAGAGCAATCTGTAGAAAGTCAGAGATAAGTGCCACTTAACTTTGACCTTCAAAATGAGCAAGATCCCATGCTCCTAAGTACCTAGACCAGAAATAAACTGATCCAAGTTGTGCCAACACCAGCACTCCATTCCTCCTAGATCATAAATAAACTGATCCAAGAAATAACCATCAAGATTATGATGTCTTCATCTTCATCTTCAACATCACCAATGTCCAGACCAGTTTCTTGCCAGGAAACTCTCCAGAGATCACATGCTTCTGTCACACCGGACTGAAGCAGATTTTTAGGTCAACACCCAAGACCAAAACAGATGCTAAAGCGTATACAGTACCCCTCTCATGATTCTGCACAAACTCTGATGATGAGATGTTCTAACATCTTGTTGAACATCAGCAATCTTGACTTTCAAGGATAATCAATTAAATACTTATGAATTCCAAAAATAGCAATAGATCTTAATTCCTTGTCCAATAACCCTTCTTCACTATTGTAGCTAAGCTCCACCAGATCACTTCAAGAACACTTATCAAGCATTCAATCTTTTGCAAGTATCTTCTTTGACAAACAGTGTTGAGATACCAAAGTTGTCACCCTTGACTCAAGTAACTAAGATTCTCTCTGAACGAACCTTATTTACCTCAACAATTTTGAGAACTCCAATCAGATTGGATCCACCCTTAGGGTTAAGAGAGATAATCAATCCTTGCTGTTTTGGATAGTGAAAATAAATCACCTCCACTTTTTTCAGGTTGTGTTTCATAGAAACACCTTCAAGTCAGAAGAATAACTAGAAGACTCCATATGCACGACTGAGACGTGTTGAAACAGTATTAGGGGGGTGTTTTTATCGTCTCCACAGGGATTGTCGATATTAGATGCTTGCCGTTCAATAGTTACAATGTTTTAAGTTCAAGAGTTTCAAATGGTTCTAGATTTCGGTTAACATTAATTGGTAGCAAAGAGTAAATTTGTGGAAAAGAGTTTGTAAGGTTTTTAGGAAAGCATGTCAAGGTTAGGTTTCGCTAATCCTTTTCACATATATCCGATTAATCACGCATATGAACTTAGTTTCCGACCAATACAACCGCGTATCCTCTCGACTAAGTTTATGTCTAAAGCAAAGTCGTGAGTATCGTTGTTTAGATCGTTAGATGATGTCTCACGCTAACAATCTAAACAACAATCGTTAAGATCAACACAAAACGAATAACAAATCCCAAATCTATGTCTAGAGTTTGGTATTTTAGAGATGAAATTATTAGGTCATGATTTGCAAAATCTATGTCTAGAGCAATACAAACCACACATACATCATTGGGAACAAATAACCTCATCTATATTGATCAAAAACCTTGTTCATATATAAAAGATCAAAAGAAATACATATTATCAAGATCAACTACATCTAACCTCAACACAAGAGTGTTTAGCTACTCATTCTCATGGTAGCTTGGATGACAAGTAATGTTGCAAAGCTTTTGGAACTTCAATCTTCAAAGGTTCAAGGATTGAAGCAAAAAAGCTTTGAAACTAGGAAAATAAGTAATAATGGAGTTTTCTTCTACACACAAGTTTCTAGGTTACCCAAAAGTGTAATGAAAAGTGATGATGTTCCAAAATATCCACAAAATAAGACTATAAACAAGATCATCCCAGACAAGAGCGCCGGGCGATGCATTACACGGCCGGGCGATGACCATAAAGTGAGGCCACGTGACAGCTACAGTGTCACGTGGAGCTCAGAAAATATCTGAGAGCGCCGGCCGATGGCTTCAGAGCGTCGGGCGATCCTTTCACGGCCGGGCGGTCTTCAAGAGGCGCAGCTAGTCACAATTCTGTAACTTGGATTGAAATGGGGGAACCCTCGCCCCTGCAGCGCCGGGCGGTGAGAGCTTCTTGCGCCTTAGCAGGGTCGGGCGGTGCAGGGGCCTAAATCGCGACACGCGCCTTTTCCAAATTTCTCGTTTCCGCGCGCACCAAGCCTCGATCTTTTCACCAAAAATCTGTAAAAACTCACAAACACATCAAAAGACCTAAAATCCACACAAATGCAAGAATCGCTTAATTAATAAGTCGTTTCCCGATTAAAGCGATTAAAAGAGCTCAAAGGCATCAAAATTAATTATGAAAATAAGCACTTCTTGACACCTAACAAGATGCCTTTATGAGTGGACTTGAGAGAATTCTCAAGTATCTTTGGCAACCTAGCCAATCAATAATTTATCAAACTCCCAGAGCAAGAAGTTGATAAACCTAAACTCAACTCCTCTCCTCTTCAACTGACTTCAAACTGCACCATGGAACCAAGCTTCCAAGTACCAAGTCACCATAACAAACATCTTCCAACAACTCTTTCCATTCCATCGCTCCCAACTTTCGAATAAAAAGATGCAGATATCTTCACATATAGAGGCTGACGATTGAGACCTTCCACCACCTGTCTTCAGTAACAACTCCAGAATCCCATAATTCTATAGCTCTTCCATCAGAAACACATGCAGCTGAACCACCAAGGAATAAATCTTGCTTGCCCTCATAAGATGTCAGAACATCTTATAAGACACCCCAACAAGAGAACAAGCCACTTCTCCTGCAGTTGTTGTAGAACATCCTCATCAACATGAACAACCACTGGGTTGTTACCTTCGATCAAGAACATCCATCCCATCCATTAATATCCTTGAGTATGTCTGAGTTGATTGATCTGATCTTCAAAACTCCTTCTTGTTTAAACGCCAGAAAGTATCTCCCAAAGATCTCATCTAGAAACAGACAGGATACCTGCTCTAATACCAATTGAAATTCTGGCATAGAAGACAACAGATGTCCTAACACATGTCAAGACATTGTTCTGCATAACATTTAAACAATGAACAGAATTAGCAGACTGATAACTTGAATATCAGAACTGCAGCAACACAGATGTTACGACATCTAATCCAACATGTTAATCAAAACTGAATTGTAAATTGCAGAATGATAAACAACACAGAATATGATGACCCAGTTCTGTGCAACTCACCTACATCTGGGGGATACTAATCCAGGAAGAAGAATTCACTATCAGTAATATAGTTTTATGTAAACAACCTCAGGTTTACAGAAAGCACCCACGCTAACCTATCACTACCCAATAAAGACTTTATCATTAGAAGTCACATCTAATTGATAAGAGAAACCCATCTCACTCCCTAAATCACAACCTATGATTATCTAACAGTTAATACCTCATAATTGTATCATCTCTATTGAAAGTCACTCCTTCTAATACAAAGTTCAGTCAAGCATCCTTGACTAACAAGTTAACTTGGATTTGCTTCAAAGTTTCATCCAAGAACACTACACGATTCATTGCCTACGAGCTTTTGAATCTGTACAAGTACCTATGTCTACCACACTGCATCAAATCGATAAAGAGAGAAACTTACAAGAGAAACCTATGACTCTCAAAACCTAAACTCTACTTTACAAAATAGGATTCCTAAGTCTATGTCGTCTTCTCTACTTTTCTGCCAAGGTCTTGGTCTTCTTTTATATCCTTCTGCTGAGTTGGGCTTCATATCTTTGATCCTTGATTCACTGCCAATCGCGCCTTGAATCTTGGAACAGATTTAAACAGAACCTGCTGTGACAGTCATGATGTCGAATATTCATGTTGTGACATTCTATTCGACATCTTTGGTTTGGGGCATAAATCTTCATGTTGGAGCATCTTTTCCACCATTATGTTTTACCAAAATTTAGTCAAATCATTTGAGTTTTCAGAATGTGATTAGATTGAAAATGTCATGGAGGATTCAGCGAGAATCTTATGTGAAGAACCAACAAGTGAAGTCGAAAGACAAGTTTACCAAGAAGAAGTTAGAGGTCAAGCAAGCACAAACAAACCTCAAAGAATAAGACACATGCCTGCAAGGTTTCAAGAATGTGTGATTACATAAGATGATGTAGTCGATGATGAAGGTAAGCAGGTACATTATGCCTTCTATGCAGATATCGAACCAGTCAATGAAACTGAGACATTGAAGGATTTGAAGTGGATGAAAGCGATGAATGAGGAACTGAAGTCCATCAAAGTCAAAATACACTTGGTCACTTGTCTAATTGCCTCAAGGCAAGAAGGAAATTGATGCGAGGTGGAATACAAGGTGAATTTGAATCTTAAAGGAGAAGTAACTCGAAACAAGGCAAGACTTTTGGCGAAAGGATTTCTTCAGAAAGAAGGAATCGACTTCGACGAAGTCTTTGCACCTGTTCCTTGAATTGAAACAATCAGGTTGGGTATTGGTCTAGCAAACATGAAAAAATGACATATGTGTCAGATGGATGTGAAATGTGCATTCCTGAATGGACCTTTAGATGAAGAAGTTTATGTTGCAGAACCAATTGGGTTTGTGAAACAAGGTGAAGAAAGCAAGGTATACAGGCTGCATAAAGCCCTGTATGGACTTAAGCAAGCTCCAAGAGCTTGGAATAAGAAGATATATAGCTTTCTAAGGGAGAAGGAATTTGTGAAGTGTACAACTGAGCATGGATTATATGTAAGAAGAAACAAAAGTGAGTTGCTTATACCATGTCTCTATGTCGATGACTTGTTGATAACAAGTAGCTGCAAGAAAGAGATTGAAGACTTCAAGGTGATCTTAGCAAGGAATTTGAAATGTCTGATCTGGGCGACATATCATACTTCCTTTGCATTGAATTCTACAAGAGTAGTAGAGGCTTGATGATGCATCAAAGAAGATATGCAAGCGAGATACTCAAGAGATTTGAGATAGAAGACTGCAATTCGACTTCTACACCTATTGAACTAAGACCTGCAACTGCTGAAAGATTCAGAGGAAGATGATGTCGACCCAACACAGTACAGAAGACATATTGGGTCATTAAGACACTTTTGTCACATAAGGCCTGATCTAGCATGCAGTGTAGGTATGGTGAGTAGATTCATGCAGAAGTCAAAGGTATCACACCTAGAAGCGACGAAGAGGATACTAAGGTATCTACAAGAAACTCTTGAATATGGCATTTTGTTTCCTGCACCTGATGAAGGAAAAGAATGCAAACTAGTGGGTTACACCGACTCAAGTTGGGGTAGTGATGCTGAGGATAGAAAATCCACAAGTGGCTAGGTGTTTATGCTAGGTGGTGCATCAGTTGCTTGGAACTCAAGAAAAGAACCAGTACTGGCACTGTCGTCATGTGAAGCAAAGTACATAGTTGTCTCTCTTTGTACATGTCAAACAACGTAGATGGTCAATCTAGTCGAAAAAATTATAGCAAAGAATCATGGAGCAATTACCATCAAGATCGACAATATGCCTGTTATCAATCTGGCGAAGAATCCGATAGCACATGGAAGAAGAAAACACATCGAAATGAGGTTCCATTATCTTCGAGAGCAAGTGGAAAAAGGGAAGCTGAACACGGAACACTGCAGAATTGAGAATCAGATTGCAGACATCATGATGAAAGCAGTGCAGGTCAAAGTGTTCAAGAAATTAAGATCTATGATGAATGTAGATAGCTTAGACACAATGAATTAGGTGGTGTGTTGAGAATGTAATTCTTTGTGTCAAAGCACCATTTCGACAGAGTCTGTTGTTGTTGAAATGCTCTGCGCAGAAACAGTATAAATGTCAAAATGTCGAAGAAGTGTGTCTTTGACATAAACTTAGACTTAGTTTTATTTTGTGCTTTTAGCTGAGTTAGGTTAGTTGGTGATTACTTGATGTGCAAACAATCTCAACCTATAAAAAGGGAAGTAACCTATCATTGTAATAATGTAGTTGCATAGAGAAATGTTTGAATAAAATTTCAGTTTGCAAGCAGAGAGAGAAATTCTGCAGAAATATTCTTCGTCTTCCTCTTTTATCAAAAACGCTAATTTCTCTTTTCTTCTAAAATCGTTGTGCAACAGATTAATCCTGCAAACAAGGTGTGGTTGCTTCACACGAATGAAAAGCGAAGACACAAGAAGAATAATCAATCAAAAAGATTGATTCTTTTTTATCAAGATTGATTTATAATTCTCCAAATTTTAGGTGAAATTCCAACATCACGGATTCATCAAAATCTCAATAAAAATAACTTATCATTATTGAATTTATTTGACAAACTCTGATAAATATCAATTGCTGGTAAAATACCGTGGTTAATTTAGATATATGCATTTACGTTTCATATTGTGGTTAATTTTGAACTATATTACATGTTATGTTATGTTAGTGTTTTAACCAAGAAAGTGAAAAAAAAAAAATACAAGTCCATGATTCAATATTTACCCATTAAAGTTTCCAAAAGGAATTTTATTACAGAATTAAAACATTCATAAACAACATCATCAACTAAAGCAAACTTAACATATCATCGAGGAAACAATTCGGTTATAGACAATTCATTGTTCGTCAAAGCTGTGGCGGATGTACTAATAGACTGAGTCGAACTTGATTCTCGTGGACTGGCATTTGCATTCATTTGAGCAGGGAAAGAAAATGCAGGTTCTTGGGGAGCTGGTAGTTCAATGAAGTAGTTGTTAAGATATGAAACTACTGTTGCAATTGTTGGTCTTGCATCTGGGAACTGCTGAGCACATAATAAACCAATCTGAATGCACTTAATAACTTCGGTTTCAGAATAAGTTTCTTTAATGTTTGGGTCTAATATGTTTAATGGTGTTTTATCCCTCCATTGTCCCCAAACCTGTAAAAATTTGATAAATTAATATACAATTTGTTACCACTTTTCATTTCAATTCATTTGAGTAAATATTTAATATATAAATTTCTAGATATACTCACATAACTCAGGAGACTAACACCATCAAATAATTCATAAGATCCTACAATTTTCTTTCCTGTCATAATTTCCAAAACCATCACTCCAAAACTATAAACATCTGATTTCTCAGAAAACCGTCCGAACAGTGGATATTCTGGACACATATAACCTCTATAAAAAAATAGAGATAGAATTCAAAATGAGCTTAGTTTATATAAAAGAAACCAACAAAAATTAATGATATAGTTTAAAACTTACAATGTTCCGACAATCCTATTTGTATTTGCTTCGTATTGGTTTAGTTCAAAAATTCTAGCAAGACCAAAGTCTGATATTTTTGGAATCATATTTTCATCTAATAAAATATTACTAGGTTTGAGGTCACGATGAATAACTTTGAGTCGAGAATGCACATGTAAATAGATAATTCCTTGAGCAATTTCTCTTATAATATTGTAACGTTCAGGCCAACTTAAGAATTTTGTTCGTTGAAAGTCTGCAAAAAAATTCAGTTGAAAAAAGTAAGAATAAAGCATGTCTTGTAATCCATCAATCAAACTACACCAAACTCATAAATAAAAAATCATAAACACATCATCAAATATATGATAAATATCAGAGTTTAATGTGATTAAGTTTCTAACCAAATAAGAAGTGATCAAGGCTTTTGTTCGGCACATATTCATAAATAAGCATTTTCTCTTCTTCTTCTAGGCAAAAACCAATGAATGTAACTAGATTTCTATGTTGAAGTTTGGAGATCAACAAAACTTCATTCTTGAACTCTTTTGCACCTTGCGTTGAACTTTTTGAGAGTCTTTTCACAGCTATTTGTCGTCCATCCAAAAGTGTGCCCTGAAAATATAGTTCATCATTTATAGAAAAATTGAGAGCTAAATAATAAATTTTAACCACATATACCCACCATGTAAACTTCTCCAAATCCACCTTTGCCAATGAAATTTTCATTTGCAAAGTTGTTGGTTGCTGCTTCAATTACATCTAAGCCATATTGTAATGGCTCTAAAGTTGCACTTTCATCACCAACTATATCAAAATAATAAAATTGTTAAACCGAGTTTTCAAATTTTAAGGTTTGAAAGACTGTTTCCTGTTTTACAATACATACAGTTTTCATTGAGAATGGCCCTAAAACTCTTTTTTGCTTTTCTCTTTATCAAATAGAATCCAACAAAGAAGAGTATTCCTGGAACAATTGAGAGCAAAACAATCAACGTAATTGTTCGTGTCCGGTTTGTTCTTTTTTCTGCATAAAACAATCAAACACATCTCATTCAAATGGAGTCATATAATTGCTATTTTAAAATCTTAGACTGCTAGAAGATTACTAGAATATGAGGGCTTGACCTGATGAAGAATGAGTAATTGTTGGTTTGGTAACATTGTCATTGTCCCTATAAAATTGGAACAATTCAAACCTCAAATTGCAGCTAGGATATAAAACTCTTCCACCAACACTTGCCAAATAAGGCCAAGGAATTCCATTTCCAGTAATATCTCCTAAACAGCCCTTGCAATCATCACTTGACAAATCATTTGTACATTGAGCAAGTGTATAAAGTGTTTGTAAATCATTCAATTTCAATGATTTTGTTCCATATTTCTCATCACTATCCCCTGCCACAATTGCCACATTTGATAAGGTAGTTGATATTACAAAATTAAACAAGTTTCTCTCTTTGTTGGGACTAGAATCACTTGTAATATTCATCTCATAATACACATGACTTGTGTCGACAAATCATTTGTACATTGAACAAGTGTATAAAGTGTTTGTAAATCATTCAATTTCAATGATTTTGTTCCATATTTCTCATCACTATCCCCTGCCACAATTGCCACATTTGATAAGGTAGTTGATATTACAAAATTGAACAAGTTTCTCTCTTTGTTGGGACTAGAATCACTTGTAATATTCATCTCATAATACACATGACTTGTGTCGACTAAAGAAAAGAAATTCCAATTGGAATACCGAATCATGCATTCACTATACCAAATTACACCCTCTTGAAAAAAGTTACAATCTTCGGTTATTCTCTGTGTTGCATTTTTCACACATAGCTCACATACGGAAAAGGAAACATCACCACGGCACATGAAGAGTCCGAAAGTTGTATTTTCCACATGAGCTTTATAAAATAGACTTTTTGTGGCATTAGAAGACAAGTAAGAAAAAAGGGTTGTCAAGTGAACTTTGAAAGTGTTGCTAGAAGTGAAGATTTTGTTACTTGAACAATTGTGTGAGAGGTAAAAAGGGTTTTCTGAAATCATTGAATCAGCATTTGAATTTTTTGTTTGGGGAAGTAGAATTTGTTGTGATGAAGGATTTGGTGAACCAGTAGTTGAGAGATAAAAGGGGTAGAATTCATACCTAATATTACAACTTGGATTTAGAATCCTTCCTCCAACTCTTCCTTCACAACACACTGGAAGTTCCTCTATTATTCCACTCAAACAATTTCTACATTCATGTGGCGACAAATATGGCGTGCATTGAGCTAAACAATAAAGGGTCCTAAATTTTGATATTGTTATGTCATTTGCTGCAAATTTTTTGCCACCATTACCAAAAGCTGCTTCATTTGCAGTTTTGTTCATTGTAGAAAACAATAAAGTCATGAAACTTTTTGTGTTCCAGACTTTGCCAGTGTTCAACAAGTAAAAACTAGGTTTTGTTCTTGCCACAGTTGAAAAGATAAAGGTTGTGGAATACCTAACCATGCACTCGCTATACCAAACAATACCTTCTTTAGACAAAAAACAGTCCGAGGTAAGTCTTTGTGTTGCATTTACTATACATTGTTGACAGAGTTGAGAAGGAACATCATCTCTGCACAAGTACATGCCATAGATTGTGTCAGAAGGGTTGTTTCCATTGAATTTTGTGTTGTAGAACTGTGTGTTGGTTTTGGTTGTGGCAATGGATGATAAGGAAGAGAGAAGACTGGTGAGGTTAATTTGGAAGGATGTATTGGCTGATGTTCTGTTGCTTGAGCAATATTGGTATAGGAAAAAAGGTTCATCCCATGAATTTGTAGATGTGAAAGTAGTCAAGTAGATAACAAATGTGAACATGAGAGGAATGTTATTGGAATTAGCCATGGATATGCTGAGTTTTTGAGAACACTCCTGCTAACAACTAACAATCTACAATGAACGGGTTATTGGGTGTGTTAAAATTAAAGAATTTCTTAAGGCAACTCATGGGTATCTTTCCTACTGCGTGGTTTTTCACAAATGTATTTAAATTTTGAAAATATATCTCCGGACGCGCCTCATGCTTTAATAATATTTCGGAAATATATCTCCGGAACAATTTAAACCTTAAACGGTTACAATATATCTCTCATAGTCCATTTCAATTTGAATTTTTTCGGAGATGTATCTACAGAAAATTTTAGGAGGTACATCTCCGAAGTATATCAGAACAGTTTTTTTTTTTTTAAAAGGCATTGTGTATTTGTCCGCAGATAATATGCTTCAAATTGTTCTGGAGATATATCTCTAAAATATTTCAACTTTTTGTTGATCTTTGATGCGTTTGGAGATATATCTCCGGAATATCTTAACATTTAGTTAAATTATAATGTGTCACGAAATATATCTCCAAAATTAAGAAACATGTATAAAAAGTCACATGATGTGTAAGAAGCCCATAAAATACCTTAAGAAATTCTCTAAGGAGGGATTGGTGCAAACGAGTCAATGATGATATAAGTCAAGATAGAATATTGAATTGATAATTCACGTGGATAGCTTGCCCTTTAAGTTTAACCCAAAAAAGCCATTGACCATTGTTGGCTTTCAAAGGTAAAGTAAACTCTAGGTTCCTAAAAAGAGGTATGAACGCTTTATGTTACATGCCTCATAGTTTTAACTTTTAACCCACTTAAGAGGAACTCCAGCGGTAGTTTCTCACCCAAGTTCGCCACAGTGTCACAAGTTTTTTCTCGATTCATTCATTGTAGTTGGTCATGCTGAAATTGACATTAATACTAATATACAATGAATGATGATAATAAAGAGCATGTTGAAGTAATACAGCAATATATATCAAATTGTTATTATATATTTTACACTCTATTCTATGTACTTTAGAAATATTTTATTTATAAACTATGTTTATTCAAAAACATTACATTTAATTTATTTATACTATTTTACTTTTTTTTTTTAATTTTTAATTTCTCTCTAATAATTTAATCTTTTTATTTTGACTTAATTAATGCTGAAGTCTTTTAATTTAATTTTAGATTTTATTTTAGTTCATTATTTAATAAATGTTATATATTCATTCCTTAAAAATAATTTTGTTAGCCAACTTAATCATTTTCGTTAAATTGTGAGAAAAAACGTTTGGTGATGTGGCATGACAATGCTTATATCATCGTTGTAAGCTTCATTTTCATACTCACACATTTTTTGAAAAAAGGTAGGGTTACTATTCATCTTCTTCTTTAGTCATTTTTCTTCAAAATTTCTCCAATATTCCTCTTCATCCAAACCATCATCTTCGAAATTTCTGCTAAAATGTCAATGAATTCCAACACCTATTCGACATCAAACAAGCAAAGTTGTGGGACATTTGGTTCTGTGGTCATAAGAAATAAGAGGAGAGAGTGTTGTGTTAGACAATAGGTTTCGATCTAAAGGGGGTGAATAGATCACAAATTTTACAAAAAAAAACTTTTGGCAAAAATCTGTTTTTCAAAATATGGTGCAGCGGAAAAACGACCCGGATCGAATCGTCTAACCGAACATACTATCGAAAAACAATATATGTATCGCAAACCAAACAGAGTGATAACGAACGTAAATGTTCAATAACAATCAAGCTATGAATCAATTAAATGCAATGTTAATCGTAACTTGTATATCCAATGAACCAAAGCGCAAATAAAAATACACACAAAGAAATTATCAAACACTTGATCTGCGATTGATAACAATTGAAAATATAATTTGTTTTGTTGATGTTTAAACCTATCACAAACAAACTGATTGTGATTATATCAACAACAACACCTTTAAAAGATAGTAGAAAACAATTTTCAATCGAATTGATCAAACAACGACGAACTCGATAAATTGTGTAATCAACAATAAAAGAGATAAAAAGATGAAGAGACAGAGAGACCAAGATTTGTTTAGGCAGTTCCCTAATCGGCCCCGCTATGGGTATGTCTGCCCTCAATTCAAATTCGAATTGAGATAGTGCTATTAACCTTTTTTTTTGCAAAAATGTTTATACAAGAGATGAAGAATGCAAACCCCAAAAATCCTATTGTTTTGTGTTGATTCTTCCACCTCCAAACCCTTGATCAAAGCTTGATCAAGTGACCAATAATGCGGCTACAATCCTCCAATTATCCTGAGCACGTAACTTGTTGAAACCCAAGATTCCCGAACACAATACACTGTCTCGCGCTACTCCCTTGCAAGGAAACCACCTTGTTCTAAGGCTTTCACTCGGTCGAATCTATGCTGACGTGATCTTGTCCAAAACCTTCAAATCAACCCGATCTTGAAGGAAAACCCCACCTTGGTTTTATTATTTGAAACACACAAAGCCCCCAATCCAATATTCCCGGTTACACCAAACTTAATTGGACATTCTCAACCCTAATATCGATGGTCACCCAATCGAAAAATGATTATGTGTAGTTTAATTGTGTGTATGCATAGAAGAAGATATGAAGATGATTGGCAACTTTGTAATCTGGTTTTGTTTAGATTTTATTCACTAGGAAAACTTACCTAGAAGAAGATGCATGTATGAGTATATATAGGTATGTGAAAAAAATGGGCAAAAGGATGCAAGAAAAATAAGATGCAAAAAGAATTTTTCAAGTTTTAACTTGCATAAGTCGGCCTATGATGGTGTTCAGGCCGGCCTGTGAGGCGACCTGAAATGCAACTCGTGGGCAGAATCTACAGGCTTCGTTCTTGAAGCGTAGGAGCCGGCCTGAAACATGGATGCCAACATATACTGAAGCCGAGGCTTCCATAGGTCGGCCTGATCACGTATAGGTCGATCTATGTTGTTTTTTGACACACAAACTTGTTTTTGTATGTGTATGACATGCCTAAGACCTATAAAACTTGTTCAAAGACTCTTTTTATGCATCCTAAAGCTAAGGGGACAAATGAGCATCTAAATGTAGGTTGACACCGTCCAATATACAAGAGCACTAAGATAAACTACCTTATTCCTTGTTTGACATCATTCAAAACCCGGTCGAATTTGTAGTTAGCAATACTTAGCACTCACATACTCCCCCTTTTTTATGATGGAAAGCGTATATGATGTAGTCGTATTTTGTTGCGCTTCTCTTGATACATAAAACAACTTCCCCTGACTTTATGCAATGTTCTTGATAGCTCTTTGATAGCTCCCCCTAAGTGTATGCATATATCATGCATAATCCTCTTCATTGTCCTATCTTCTCCCCCCTTTGACAACAACAAAAAGAAAGAAAAAAATCAATCTGTTAGAAGCATCACGTAGATGCACAACTCACATATTACAAATATTATACATAGGTAATTGTAATGAAAAGGTTGTGCGCTCACACAAGGTTAAGAACACATGCTTAATAAACAAAAACACAATACTCATATAAATTTTGATTAATTAAAGTACATGCATTGAAACATTACATAATTCAAAGCGATAAACATCAAATCAAATGCAAAGACATAAAACAACCAAACAAAGACACGCTTAAATGCAGAAAAATCTTATGACACACTAAGAGGACACACACAAACACACTCCTCAACACTCTCTTCCACAACCTCCAGGTCTAGCTCCACGAGACCAACCTTGACCATCATGTACAAACTGACGGTCCAAGAAATTACGCATTTCTTGATAGAATTGTGTGTAATTATGGTGATCTTCATTTTGCACAACAATCATGTGATTGACCCTTGCGGTGGTAGAGGAAGTATTCGCATCCATCTGTTGGAGCGGTAAAGCGACAAGTAAAAATATTATTTTCGGAAGAATTCCCTCCGAGATTTATGTCGTGTCCACAGAGATCGGTTCGAGGGAAAAAATGTCGTTCGACAATTTAAATGTTATTGAGTTTGGGTTTAAAATGGGTTTAAAGTAAATGCAGAAAAGTAAACATTAACACAAAAAGAATTCATTCTTTGGGAGAGTAGAGAACTCTCGGGTTTACATTTCATCTACCCTATCAAATACTTAAACTTACTACCCAATTATACGCTACCTAAATCACTCGTCAACATTATCACGTATCGCTCACAACAAAGGTTATGTCTAATGCAAAGTTGAGAGAACAACCGCATTGCCTCATCGATGATGTCTCACGCAACTCGACCACACGGAGCATTAAGAATCGATACCCAAGTGAATATTAAGCCTAAATCTATCTCTAGAATCTAGAAGCTAATAGATGTTCATCCTAAATCATGATTCAAAGAGGATATGTCTACCGCAACTCAAACCCAAATAAAGAAAGCAATCATCAACATTAATTTGTAAAAAGAATTTTGTTAGTTCTTGTTATTGGCTGGAATTTTGGTAAAACAATGTTGTTGTTGATGATGTATTAACATGAGTTACTAACATTCTAGTTTTGTTAAGTTCTTAGGGTTGCAGTTTTGGGTGTTGATGTTAAACATGATGTCTTGACATCAGTTGACAGAACATCAGAACATCAATATGTTGTGTTATTAGGGTTGCGCGTGTTTTGTTGATTGGTGAGATTTGTTGCGTTGGTAAGTGAGATATTGCAGGAGAATCTATTGGTAAATATATTTTCTGATGCAATCATATGTGGAGCAAATCTTGTTGCTATTTTTAGGGCTAAATGATTTGGAAAGATTTGAAGAATAAAATCTGTTTTAATTTCAAATCAAATCAGAGATTTTCAAGGAGTCCAAGCCTAAGTCTGAGATTCTATATAAAGCAACCACAACCCTATTTGAAGGGGACGAAGACTAGAGAGTGTATACTGAGTATCAGTTGTTAGAGTTTTCGTTTGTGTTTTGTAAGCCAGTCATGCTTGAATTGGTATAGCTTGTTTGAGTTGTAATTGTCCTCTCTAAAGCTTTTAAGCAAGAGAGTATTGTTCTTGATCAAAGCTTTTAACCAAGATCAAGTTGTGAACCTTGTAATCTTTGAGTTGTATCACTGAGGTGATTAAGGGGGAGTGGTGGTATCTCATCTAAGAGGTTCTTAGGTAGAAGGGTCATTGGGTAGAGATTAAATTAGGAGATTGTCAACTGGGATTGTTGAGTTTGTAATTTAATACTACTAATAGTGATATTCCTCCCTGGCTTGGTAGCCCCCAGACGTAGGTAGTTAGACCGAACTGGGTGAACAATTCATTGTGTTATTGACTGTTTTTATTACCTTGTTTCATATAGCAGATTGTGTTGTTGTGACATCACACATCTGATACCAGAATTTCAATTGGTATCAGAGCAGGCATCCTGCTCTGCATCTGGGTGAGATCTAGGGCTGTTACTTTCTGGTACTATGGACAAGGAGAGTGGTGGATTTGTGAATAGACCCCCTATTCTAGATGGCTCAAATTATGATTATTGGAAACCTCGCATGGTTACCTTCTTGAAGTCATTGGACAGCAGGGCTTGGAAGGTTGTTTTAAAAGAATGGAAACATCATGTTATTGTTGAAAAAGATGAAACTTCAAAGCTGAAACCTAAGGAAGAATGGACCAAGGAAGAAGATGAACTTGCGCTTGGAAATTCTAAGGCTTTGGATGCCATTTTTAATGGTATTGACAAGAACATCTTTAGGCTGGTAAACACTTGTGAAGTGGCTAAGGAAGCTTGGGATGTCTTGAAAACTACTCATGAAGGAACCTCCAAAGTCAAGATGTCAAGACTTCAACTATTGACAACAAAGTTTGAAAATCTGAAGATGAAGGATGATGAGACCATTCATGATTTTCACATGAATATTCTTGAGCTGTCAAATGCTTCTAGTGCCCTTGGAGAGAAAATGACTGAAGAAAAGCTGGTAAGGAAGATTCTTAGATCCCTTCCCAAGAGATATAAAATGAAGGTGACTGCTATAGAAGAAGCTCAAGACATCAGCAAGATGAGGGTGGATGAGTTGATTGGTTCTCTTCAAACTTTTGAATTAGGGATGGATGAGGAACTTGAAAAGAAGACCAAAAGCATAGCTTTGGTATCTAGTTCTGAAGATGCTACGAAAGAGAATAGTCCTGAGTCTCAGGAGGAGTTGTCCCATGCCATTGTTCTTCTAGGAAGACAGTTTAATAAGGTGTTAAAAAAATGGACAGGAACTATAGACCAAATGTCAAGAACATCTCATCTGACATCAAAAAGAGAACTACAGCTGAGGAGAAGCCTAATCTTGACAAAGGAGTCCAATGCTATGAATGTGAAGGTTATGGTCATGTCAGAAAAGAATGTCCTACATATCTCAAGAAGCAGAAAAAGGGGTTATCTGTTTCCTGGTATGATACTGAGAGTGAGAGTGATGAAGAGACTGCCAAGCATGTTAGGGCATTGACTGGAATATGTGCTTCTGATGGAGAGTCTAGTGATGATGATCTGACCTTTGAAGAGCTAGCAACCTCCTATAAAGAGTTGTGTCTGAAAAGTGAAGAGGTTTGTCAAGAAAGGGAGAAGCAGAAGAAAATTATTATTCAGCTTAAGGCTGATAAAGCTGAACTTGAGAATGAAGTTCTGTTGTTAAAATCCCAGCTTGATCAAATGACCAAATCCATCAGAATGTTGAATAGGGAACTGACACTCTGGATGAAATCCTTCAGGCTGGAAAAGGAGCAAGTGATAAGACTGGTCTAGGATTTAATGGTGAAAAGAAATCCTCTTCAGATGCTAGTTCTTCTTGTACCAAACAGAACATGTCCCATCAGATGTCTCAACATCAAGGGAAAGCTCATATGTCAGGACCCAAGCAATATATACCTCATCAGAAGACTCAAAACCATGGGAAAGGTTATGCCTCTAGACCTAAACATAACATGTCCCAACCCATGTCTCAACATCAAGGGAAAATGTATGGGCCTAATAATATTGTGCCTCACTATTATGGCAGAAGAAAGCCCTATCATCATGGGAAAAGACAGCCTAATAATCATTACAGGAAACAGTCTCAATACTATGGGATGAGACAGTCTCAATACTATGGGAGAAGACAGCCTCAGCAGTATAACAAAAAACATCCTCAAGAGAGAAGGCATGTTAATCACTTCAGAGAAGAGTTTCAAAGCTGGAGATGTCACTATTGTGGAAGATTTGGTCACTTGAAATCCTTCTGTTTCAAGCTCTATGGATATCCTCAACCTAATCCCCAACCTAGACAGAATCAGGATAGTCCTACTGTTGTTAAGCAATGGATTCCCAAGGATGGTGCCACTTGTTTGTTAGCTCAGATGTCCTTAACTGGTTCTGACAAAGAGGACTGGTATTTTGATAGTGGTTGCTCTAGGCACATGACAAGTATGAATAGTTTGTTGTTGAATGTTGAACATTATTCCAGCTGTGTAACTTTTGGAGATGGTGTGAAAAGAGAAATCAAGGGTGTGGGAAGACTGAACTGTACAGGAGCTCCTAAACTAGATGATGTGTTATTGGTCAAAGGATTGAAGGCCAATTTGATCAGTATTAGTCAACTATGTGAGCAAGGACTTAAAGTTCACTTTACTAAAGCTAAATGTATTGTCTCTAATGAGAAAGGTGAAGTTGTCATGAAGGGTGCTAAGTCCAAAGACAACTGTTATCTATGGGATAAAAAGGGAGAACATCTAGAGGTGAAACAAAGTCTGATTGATCGCAATGTCAAGCATGATGTCATGACATCCTACTGTGACATTCCAAGGATCACCAAACACTCTAGTTTTAATCTTAGGGAAAGCAAGATCATTGAGGTTGACCATACAGGAAGGAGGTGTAATGACAGTTTCTCTAAGGATATATGTGATGAACATTGTGAGGTTGTAAGAGGAAAACTGGGTATGTGTAAAAGGCAACAGATGTTAATAACGTGTGCTGAATATTTATTAAAATTCAAAAATTTGAAATGTGATACATTTTGGTGGGGAAATTACATTTATTGGCTTTTAAGTGCTCAACAAAAGCAGCCCACCTACCCTATGCAATCATTTCCTCACCTTGCCTCCACACGCTACATCAATACTCATAGCCTGTTCGTCTTCTCCCCAAAGAATAGAAGTCTCAACACATTTTTGTTCATCAGTTGCTACAGAGGAACAATGTCTCAACAAATGTCGTCTCCCTCCAAGAAGTCTGCATCCAAGAGTCCCGCACATACAAAACCTAGGGTTTCGAGGAAAGGGGTTTCTGAGGATGAAGCTTTGGATATAGCCCATCTCTCAATGATTCCAGCATCTAAGACAAGACCTAACAAGCTGCAAACAAAAAGGCCTTCTCATGATACATCAGGTAAATGGTCTGATCATTCTGCTGGTAAAAAATTTGATGATAGGAAAAGTAGAGAGTTTGTTACTAGCATTCTATTTGGAGATAAATCTACTCCTAGGACCTCCACTCCTCAAGCTGTTGGAAATCAAAATGAGGAAGAGACTGTAGATGTTGATAAAAGTATAGGTCAGATTATCACTAAGATTTTTGAGAAAAGGATTCCTGTGGCTGGAATATCAAGACCTTTTGCTCAAATGGCTGCTGTGCAATCTGAAGGTAAAAAGGATGACATGCAACCAGCTGAAACCAATCTTCATAGGTTGGCTGTTTCTGTCATTGAAGATGCTGAAACTGAAGCTGAAGCTGATGTTGATCCTAATGTTGGAGCTAGGGTTAATGTTGAACCTGATGTTAGAACATCACCTGCTAGGGAAGTTTCTTCTAGCCCCAAAGGAAAGAAGCCTGTTGAGGTTGTGAATGTTGAGAATTTGTCTAACAATGAGGTTATTGGCAATGCAATTCCAGGTATTGCAAAAAGACTGAAGACTAGAAAAGGGAAGACTGGTGATTCATCTCCTAAGGTGAGAACTGAAAGCAAAAAGAAGAAGACTCCTGTTGTTGGCCCTACAAAGTCTTGGAGCAATGTGTCTGTCTCATCCAAAAAGAGGAAGATAAGGGAAGACTCTGACTCTGAGTTTGATGTTGATGAGGATGTTCAAGACATCACTCCAGTGAGAATGTCCATTTTAAAGAGGATTGCTGATAAGGTTCCTGATGTTCCTGTGGACAACATCTCTTTTCACTATGCTGGAAGTGCTCACATGTGGAAGTTTGTGTGTCAAAGAAGATTGGCTCTGGAAAGAGAGCTTGGCAAAGATGCTCTGGAGATTAAGGAAGTTATGGAGCTGATTAAGTTTGCTGGGTTGGTAAAAACTGTTTCTAGGTTCTCCAAATGCTATGATGGGCTAGTTAAGGAGTTTGTTGTAAACATTTCTGTGGACATTACTGATAGAAGGAGTGTGGACTTTAGAAAAGTCTATGTGAGAGGTAAGTGTGTTGAATTTTCTCCTGAGGTTATCAACACCTACCTAGGAAGAAATGAGCAAGATTATAGAGAGCTGGAAGTGACTGATAATGAGGTGTGCAAGGAGATCACTGCAACTCAAGTGAAGGTTTGGCCTTTGAAAGGAAAGCTGTTTGCTAGTCTTCTTAGTGTCAAATATGTTGTCCTGCACAGGATAGGTGCTGCAAATTGGGTCCCCACTAATCACAAGACTACTATCTCTGTTGGCTTAGGGAAGATGATTTATGCTATTGGGACAAAGAAATACTTTGATTATGGGATCTACATTTTTTATCAAACTGTGAAGCATGCTTCAACAAATACTATTAAAATGCCTATAGCATTTCCTTCTCTCATTTGTGGAGTGATCCTGAAGCAACATCCTGGAATATTGACTACTTCAGATACTGCTTGCAAGAGGGAGTCTGCATTATCCTTGCATCCCAAGTTGTTTGTAGGGAATCATGTCCCAGACATTGTCTCAACATCAGGTTCTGGTGTCAAGAAGGCATGTTCCAAAGCTGATATGATAGAAGAATTGAAGTCTGCCTGCAAGGATCTAGATGTAGTGATAAGCACCAGCACTGCCAGGAAGATGAAACTTGAGCAGATGATCAAATCTTTGGAACAGGATGGAGATGATGAGGATGTCAACACAAATGTCAATGCTGAAGGTTCAGGTTCTGAGAAAGGTGATTCAACAACTGAAAATGAGGATGATAAAGATGTTTCTAATGATGAAGATTGATTAAGCCAGCTGTGCTGTTTCAATTTGTTTTGTTTTATATTTTTTTTCAGCACATTGGGTGCCTATTTTTGTATCTTGGATAATGGTATTGTTATGATTATCTGGTTTTTGTTCTATGATTTGTCCTGTCATGTGATGCCTTCTTTTGAGTGATAATGAGAGCTAGCCTAGGACTAACTGGTAGTTTTTGACAGTAGTGAGAGGGACTAACTGTTTGATGGTTGGCCAATTGTGGCTAAAAAGGGGGAGAGTTAGCCTAGTGTTGTTGTTTCTTGTTTGCTGTTGCCTAGCCTCTTGTTTTGAGGGGGAGTTTTGCTGTGTGCAGCTTTGGAAGTTGTTGCTGCTGGTGAGAATGTTAGTTTGGTTTATCCGCTGCAGGTATCTCTAATGTTGGCTGAGTTGTTTTAGCCAAAATTAGCCAAAGGGGGGAGATTGTTAGTTCTTGTTATTGGCTGGAATTTTGGTAAAACAATGTTGTTATTGATGTTGTCTTAACATGAGTTACTAACATTCTGGTTTTGTTAAGTTCTTAGGGTTGCAGTTTTGGGTGCTGATGTTAAACATTATGTCTTGACATCAGTTGACAGAACATCATAACACCAGTCTGCTGTGTTATTAGGGCTGCGCGTATTTTTTTGATTGGTGAGATTTATTGCATTGGTAAGTGAGAGATTGCAGGAGAATCTCTTGGTAAATATATTTTCTGATGCAATCATATGTGGAGTAGATCTTGTTGCTATTTTTAGGGCTGAATGATATGGAAAGATTTGGAGAATAAAATCTGTTTTAATTTCAAATCAAATCAGAGATTTTCAAGGAGTCCAAGCCCAAGTCTGAGATTCTATATAAAGCAGCCACAACCCTACTTGAAGGGGACGAAGACTAGAGAGTGTATACTGAGTATCAGTTGTTAGAGTTTTTGTTTGTGTTTTGTAAACCATTCATGCTTGAATTGGTATAGCTTGTTTGAGTTGTAATTGTCCTCTCTAAAGCTTTTAAGCAAGAGAGTATTGTTCTTGATCAAAGCTTTTAAGCAAGATCAAGTTGTGAACCTTGTAATCTTTGAGTTGTATCACTGAGGTAATTAAGGGGGGTGAGTGGTATCTCATATCTAAGAGGTTCTTAGGTAGAAGGGTCATTGGGTAGAGATTAAATTAGGAGATTGTCAACTGGGATTGTTGAGTCTGTAATTTAATACTACTAATAGTGATATTTCTCCCTGGCTTGGTATCCCCAAGATGTAGGTAGTTAGACCGAACTGGGTGAACAATTCATTGTGTTATTGACTGTTTTTATTACCTTGTTTCATATAGCAGATTGTGTTGTTGTGACATCACACTTAACATCACACATCTGATACCAGAATTTCAAGTTTTATACAACACCATGAGCAATAAATATACATATAATCAAGGTAAACTTACATACAAACTCATAACAAATGGAAACTACAAAGGGAAGAGAGAAGAGGAATTAAAATCTCTCACGGTGTCAATCACGATCCAAGAATCATCCATCCTCAATCGTCGAGTTGCAACCTCCATTGATGCTTTTCTAAGCTCTAAACTATCAAAAAATGAAGTTTTGATGAATTGGGGACAAATACCCCAAAACATAACCTAAAAAATGAATGAAATGACTTATATAGTAATTATAAAATCCGTCAAGTTCGCAGTGCGAACTTTTATTCGCTGAGCGAACATCAAAATTTGGCACTTGAGTGCCTCAGAACAGCTAAACCGACTCTGCAATTCTGCAAAAATTCGCAATGCGAACTTTTATTCGCAAAGCGAATATTCGCTAGAAAGTTTGGTATACTAACTTTGGTTCCTTTTTCTACTGCCATAATTCTGGGGGCATTCGCTGGGAAGTTCGCAAAGCAAACTTTGGTCCCTTTTTTGACACCAGACTTGTTTTGACCACAACTTCTGAACCGTAACTCGGATTGACGCACAGTCGGAAGCGTTGGAAAGCTTATTAAATGCTCTTTAAGAATATGAAAAGATATCCTTGCTTGAATACCTAAAAAATGAGAGAAAATCAATTAAACTCAATGATATTTACACGATACACAATATATACACTATAATGTAAAGTAAACGTATTTACAAACAAAACGGGGTTTATTCGTACAATATTAACAAAAAGTATCGATAAGCGCAACAAAACTTATATACAAAAATAGTTACAATTTGCACTTATCAAAATATCCCCAACTTAAACTTGTTTGTCCTCAAACAAGAATCAAGCGAACTTAAATACACAAAAGCAATAACCAAAGAATGATGAATCAACAAGTTTTGAAAAACGGAAGCAAATGTATGGTTCAAATGAAAAACGGTACACACAAAGTAAATACTTACCACTAAACTACGGTGATAACATAGTCAAGAAACAAATGCAAAATACAAAAATCATGCCAAACATCCTAAAACAACACAAGTTCAAACGTGAATCACACCTAGCAAAAACAATCATCGGTAGATGAAAAACACAAAATGAGGTATTTTTCACTCACACAACAATCTTGCAAACAAAAGACTAAATTATGCACTCATCCAAAAATTCACATTGAACATACAAAGGCAAGAATCACAAGGGCTTTCAAGGTTGTAGCGTGTCGGGTAAACAAACGTGGGGCAATTTCTAAAGTTAATTTAAACAAAAACTTGCCTAAACCTAAGGGGGTGATCAACTCACAAAGACTCAAACACAAAATTCCAATCAACTTCTTCCAAAATCCCAAGTGTTACACAAAACACAATACTTATTTAGCACAATTATATGAACTCTTTTTGTTTCCTTTCTCAAAGATTTTCTTTTTCTTTCTTTTTTTTCTTTTTAATTTTTTATCTTTTTTATTTTCTTTTTCAACCTCATAGAAACCAACCAATGAGTAAATAATCATTCTCTCCCCAACTTGAATTCAACCACATCATCATGTGAATACTCCCTACTTTCTAAGGCAAGGTAAAAATTCATACAACAACACAAAGTTGAGGGTTCAAGAAAAAAAATCAATCAAAATCCATACAAAAAGTGAATTCAATACTCATAGACAAGCATTAAGTTCAAACAACATGGATAATGATAGAAAGGCACAAAGGGGTTACGAATGCTCACACGCTCACAAGGTGAATGACTATTTGGTTAGGTAGTTGTGCTCAAAATGAAACAAAATGCCTTGATCTTTTTCATGTTTTCATATAATCAACACAAACAAAAGATTAAGCATAATAAAATCCAGTTAGAACAAGAATGTTAGTACTCCGCGCATATATGAACAATGGAAAGCTACCTCATAAAAAGGGTGGGAACTAAAGTGATTCACATCAAGAACAAGTATACAAAAGAATGAATGGCATGGAAGTTTGTAAAATGCCTAAGTATCATGAATATGCTAAAGTCTAGAAAGCGATAAACACATACCTTAGACGTGTACAAAACTTAACAATATCATTACCATACATCCGCAAGTTGAAATGATCAAACTTGGAACATCACCTTAAATTTCCTCAAGCTACTCAAAACAAGCTTTTAGACAAACATAAAAACTATTAATATAAACAAACTAAAAGACCGGGTGAAATTGGATTAGACAAGTTGTAAAGTGAAGATTTGAGAATTTTACGAATAATCCGAGTACAACTTGTTTAATGGAAGTTCACCACACTACCTAAGCTATAATGAAAAAGTAATAACGAAACAAAAAAAATGGAAAAACATGCCTGTTTTACGTCGTAAGCTCGACGCCTTTACTGTGCGTAGCTAGTAGCTTACTCCATTCATGCCATGGTGATGCCTCACCGTGCAAACCAAAAGCAAGTGTCCTAACCAAACACTTGAACAAACATTACGGGAACAAAATGTATACAACACTTGAACAAACATAATGGAAAATAAAAGTAAAACAAGTATCTATACAAGCATATATACAATATAAACAATTATGTACAAAGCTCCAAAACATCAAAACTATCGCAATGTAAGGCACAATAAAAACACCAATCCCCGGCAACGACGCCATTTTGTTGGAGCGGTAAAGCGGCAAGCAAAAATATTATTTTCGGAAGAATTCCCTCCGGGATTTATGTCATGTCCACAGAGATCGGTTCAAGGGAAAGAATGTCATTCGTCAATTTAAATGTTATTGAGTTTGGGTTTAAAATGGGTTTAAAGTAAATGCAGAAAAGTAAACATTAACACAAAAAGAATTCATTCTTTGGGAGAGTAGAGAACTCTCGGGTTTACATTTCATCTACCCTATCAAATACTTAAACTTACTACCTAGTTGTACGCAACCTAAATCACTCGTTAACATTATCACGTATCGCTCACAACAAAGGTTATGTCTAACACAAAGTTGAGAGAACAAGCACATCGCCTCATCGATGATGTCTCACGCAACTCGACCACACGGAGCATTAAGAATTGATACTCAAGTGAATATTAAGCCTAAATCTATCTCTAGAATCTAGAACCTAATAGATGTTCATCCTAAATCTGGATTCAAAGAGGATATGTCTACCGCAACTCAAACCCAAATAAAGAAAGTAATCATCAACATTAATTTGTAAAATGAGTTTTATACAACACCATGAGCAATAAATATATATACAATCAAGGTAAACTTACATACAAACTCACAACAAATGGAAACTACAAAGAGAAGAGAGAAGAGGAATCAAAATCTCTCGCGGTGTCAATCACGATCCAAGAAGCATCCACCCCCAATCGTCGAGTTGCAACCTCCATTGATGCTTTTCTAAGCTCTAAACTATCAAAAAATGAAGTTTTGATGAATTGGGAACAAATACCCCAAAACATAACCTAAAAAATGAATGAAATGACTTATATAGTAATTACAAAATCTGTCAAGTTCGCATTGCGAACTTTTATTCGCTGAGCGAACATCAAAATTTGGCACTTGAGTGTCTCAGAATAGCTAAACCGACTCTGCAATTCTGCAAAAGTTCGCAATGCGAACTTTTATTCGCAAAGCGAATATTCGCTAGAAAGTTCGCAATGCTAACTTTGGTCCCTTTTTCTACTTCCATAATTCTGAGGGCATTCGCTGGGAAGTTCGCAAAGCGAACTTTGGTCCCTTTTTTGACACCAGACTTGTTTTGACCACAACTTCTGAACCGTAACTCGGATTGACGCACGGTCGGAAGCGTTGGAAAGCTTATTAAATACTCTTTATGAATATGAAAAGATATCCTTGCTTGAATACCCAAAAAAATGAGAGAAAATCAATTAAACTCAATGATATTTACACGATACACAATATATACACTATAATGTAAAGTAAACGTATTTACAAACAAAGCGGGGTTTATTCGTACGATATTAACAAAAAGTATCGATAAGTTCAACAAAACCTATATACAAAAATAGTTACAATTTGCAATTATCACCATCTCATCCTTCAAGATGACTACCTTTTCTGAGACGAATGAGGCAAATGCCTCAAAGTTTTCATCTTGAGTTTATATATGCTCCTGTATACTTTGGAGCAGCGCCATTTGGGCATTTTGTCTTTGCAGCAGATTTTGAAAAAGCAAGGTAATGGATGAATTGTTGCCAGCAACATTGCTATCTTCCTGCAAAGTGACATTTTCTGCATCATGTATAGGCACATCTTCTTCAATATGTTGCTCAGCAGAGGAATCAGCAAATGCGGTAGGATCGTCAAAGTTGTATATCTTTCGACTATACTTTCCCAGTGTTAGATAGTATGCTTGACGCTCTTCATCCCAAAAGTATCCCATATTAGTTAGAGTCCTTTGAGAGAACTCTTGAATTGGACCAGGTGAGGTGAGTGGTAAATTTGTCGCGCCAATGTTAAAGAAACTCAAAAAATTTGAGATCGTAGATTGATAACATAAGGATGTCCCCTTGTATTGTATCCATCCTTGATAGTGAACATTCTGGAAACGAAGTAGTGTGGCCAATTAATGCGAATATTGTGCATCAGGATGTACACAAGATGAACCTCTGCACTGTCTACTAGAGTGTATCTGCCTTTCTTGGAACATAGAATATAAGAAACAAGCCACAAAAGGATTATCGGAGTCATTTTGAACTGACTGACTACTACAACCTTATTACAGTCTTCTGGCCTTGGGGCTTTGAGCATTTTGTTGAGGTGAACGTTTCACTCAAAATCATTATGAGCATGAGTGTCTATTACCAAAGGATCATCTTCATCCTCTACTTCAGGATTTCTTATGGTAATGTCAAACAGTTGCTTCCAAACATCATCGTTGACTTCATAAATCTTAATTCCAATAGTGAATTTGAAAGAGGACTCACATTCATGAACCAACTATGAATGTAAGAATATGAAAAAATTTGGTCAAATGAGCCATAATTCATCCACTCATTGTCACGGGTCGGCCTATACGATAGCATGTGCCGACTTATAGTGTTAGTCTTTGAAAAATACGCAATTATAATTCGCATAGGCCGACCTATACGAGGTCAGGTCAACCTATATTGAACCAGACAGAAGAAGAATTTTAATTCACATGACACAGGTCGACCTATTTGATTATGTGTCGACCTATAGACTTCTTATTTGAAGAATTTGAATTAAATGAACTTCTAGACACCAGCAATGACTCAAATTAGAATCATGCATACTACATTGATTGAATACCCATGCATATAATATGGTTTGATGATTTATTTACTTTAATCATGTAACATATAATCATGCAAGCATGACTTGGTCCAAGATACAAATGAATTATAATGGCATTTATGTAGGTTATTATAAACATGTAAAATCCAACATACAGCAGTCCCATTTGATATTTTTGGAAGTAGACACATATCACAAGCATCACACATAGTTCATCACATATCCTTACGAATAAAAATTAAAAGAAACACTTACGTACATAACAAGAAATAGGGTTGAAACGATACTACCTCACTGCACACAATACGGAGGATGCACAAGCATTCCATGATGAACTTTCGAACGAAAGTTGAAATGAATGCAATACGTGCCACGAAACAAAAAGAAGACCAAAACGTTCTTTCTACTTTCCTTCTTGCACATGTATTCAAAGGTGAAATTAATAATGTACCCAAGAGCATTATTTGATGATTATTTGCTCAAATATGATGATAATTTGGCTTCTTCTCATGTTTCATCAATTTAGGTTGATCACTCCTAGTTTGATGTACTTGAGCAAGTCTAGTCAAAGATATCCTACACAATTGAATATAATACCTTTCTGACACTTCTCGGATAGCTTATTAGTAATCATTCACATACTTTTACAACTTAAATGAGAAAAAAAACACAAAGAGTTAACCTGGTTGGTAACAAAATCTGCCTCGTTAGTCACATAGATGAAAACAATAAGGACATGTTATCGTGTTGTGCCTTGATGCTCTACGAACAAGATCACATACTCTCTCCATATAGTTAAGACATTTTTCTTGCATGATTAACAACTTGTGCTAGGTACCCAATCTTCATTGGGTCCTTGGAGATTAGTAAAACCTTGATTGCATTTAGGGATCCATTAAAAGACATCATTAGAAATATGAAGTTTCCTAACTCTGCACTTTGCAATAGTGTCCCTTTTTGCAACATTAATGACAATAATAATTTAGAGAAGATAACCTTTTGCTATTTGGTTCCTTTTTAACGTAAATATACCTCCGACACGGATTGTGAGCTGGTAAGTCATACTTGGAAGTATCTATAGCAAAAGTATCCTTGGGTTGCAAAGCCTTATCAAGTTTAGCTTTAAGAGTCATTGACTCCTTTTGCCAAATGTGACATATTTCACAACCAAAATTCCACAAAGATTTAGGATTCTTATCTTGTCCTTCTAGAATGTTTGACATAGATTTCCTTAGTGTTTCCACATGTCTTTCATTTTCAGCAATCTTGGTTTCTAATTGAGAGATGATTCTCTTATTTGAAGCTAATACCTTGAAAGCATTTATAGCTTGTTTTTGTATATTCTCAAAGGATTCTTGAAGTTGAGAAAAAGTTGAGTCATGAGAAGCTTGAGGTTTAGAGTGACTTACAACCTTTTTCTTTCCTTTGTTTTCCATATAACAAAGCTTGGTTGATTCCTCGCTTGAAGTAGAGCTGTAATCACTTGACGAATCACTTTCGCTTTCCCAAGCGGCATAAGCTCTTATAGTTTTTCTACACGTTTTATGACGACCTCTTTCATTCTGGATTTTTGGACACTCCGGCTTAAAGTCGTCGGGTTTACCACAGCTGTAACATGTACTTCGTGACTTTCCCTTTTTGCTCTCATCTTCTTCTTTTGAGGAACTTGATAACCTTCTTGATTTATCATGGTACTTGTTGGGATATTTATCGCCATGTTTTAACATGTATTTATTGACTTGCTTTATGAGTAATCTCATATTTTCTTCGTCGGATTCATTGTCATTTTTAGGTTCACTATCCCTTTGCTCATCTTGAGAAGGTCTTGAGCTAGAAGTCTTTAGAGCAATGGACTTCTTCCCTTCTTCTTTGTCTTTCCCTTTCTCACTCTTCGATCGCTTTTCGTATTCCTTTTCGTATTTTTCCAAGCAAGTAAGCTCTTGCTCATGCTCATGCTCTTCCAACTTACCAAACAAAACCATAAGATCAAGCGACTTAAGATCATTTACTTCTTTAATAGCGGTGACCTTTGGTGTCATTCCCTACTTAAACACCTCAAAACTTTGTTAGTAGCAAATTCATCAGAAACGGGATTACCTAGTGCATTTAATTGATTTATAAGATGAGTGAACCGTTTTTGCATATCCGCAATGGTTTCACCATTCTCAATACGGAACAACTCAAACTCTTGATTCAATGTGTTGATCCTAACTTGTTTGACATCATCAGTACCCTCGTGGGCAATCTCTAATGCATCCCACATAGCTTTGGTGGTCTCACAATGAGAAACGCAATAAAACTCATCAAATCCTAAGGTGGAAGTGAGGATGTTTTTTTGATTTCCAATCATGTGACCACAATTTCCTATCATTATCATCCCATTGTGCTTCCAGTTTAGGTATTGTTACACCATCTTCATTGGTCTTAGTTATTTCATTTGGACCATTTTGTATAGCATCCCAAATACCTTTGTCAACGAAGTTGACATGAATACGCATAAGTGTTTTCCAATAGCCATAATTTTCGCTGGTGAAAATTGGTGCTCTATTGTACGCACCCTTAGGTTCGGTAGCCATTCTTCTAAGAAATGTATCTCAAGCACGGAATGAACCAGAGCTCTTGATGCCACTTGTTAGACGATAGGCTTCGATCTAAAGGTGGGATGAATAGATCACAAATTTTCCAACCAAAAACTTTTGGCAAAAATATGTTTTTCAAAATATGGTGCAACAGAAAAACGACCTGGATCGAATCGTCTAACTAAACCTACTATCGAAAAGAAATATATGTATCACAAACCAAATGGAGTGATAACGAACGTAAATGTTCAACAACAATCAAGCTACGAATCAATTAAATGTAATGCTAATTGTAACTCGTATATCCAATGAACCAAAACGCAAACAAAAATACACACAAACAATTTATCGAACACTTAATGTGCGATTGATAACAATTGGAAATATAGTTTGTTTTCTTGATGTTAAAACCTATCTCAGTCAAAGTGATTGTGATTATATCAACAATAACACCTTTAAAATATAGTAGAAAACAATTTCCAACCGAATTGAACAAACAACGACGAACTCGGTAAATTGCATAATCAATAATAAAAGAGATAAAGAGATGAAGAGAGAGAGAGAGAGAGAGAGAGAGAGAGAGACCAAGATTTGTTTAGGAAGTTCCACAATCGGCCTCACTATGGGTACGTTTGCCCTCAATTCAAATTTAAATTGAGATAGTGCTATTGACCTTTTCTTTGCAAAAATGTTTATACAAGAGATGAAGAATGCAAATCCCCAAAAACCCAATTGTTTTGTTTTAATTCTTCCACCTCCAAACCCTTGATCAAATCTTGATCAAGTGACCAATAATGCGGCTACAATCCTTCGATTATCCTGAGCACACAACTTGTTGAAACCCAATATTCTCGAACACAATTCACTGTCTCGCGCTACTCCCTTGTAAGGAAACCACTTTGGCCCAAGGCTTTCACTCGCTCAAATCTATGTTGACGTGATCTTGTCCAAAACCTTCAAATAAACCTGATCTTGAAGGAAAACCCCGCCTTGGTTTTCTTATTTGAAACACACAAAGTCCCCAACCCAACATTCTCGGTTACACCAAACCTAATTGGACGTTATTGTCAGAACAAGATTTGTTCATGACATATTTTCCTTGGGTTTTAATGATAACAAAGTATTGAAAGAACAATGATTTGTTTGATGTATGTTACATGTGTGCAGGTTCTAATATTTGTAAATATTATTGTCAGAATATGTTCAACATTAAGCACACTTTTTAGAGTTGCTGAATTGCTAGCTTCTGGTGGCAGAATTTGAAGAATATTTGCTAAGTGATGTCTGGTGAAGACTCCGAAGCTGAAGGTCTCAGCATCAGAAGAAGCAACATAATTGTCTCTACACTTAGTGAATGCAAATTGGCTTATGGTACCATTCAGAGTTTGTGGTAAAGCTAAATTTGTCTGTACTGCAACAAGCAAGTTGTATTGTCAAATCAGTTTGTCAGCTAGAGTTTATAGATTGCAAGGCTCAAGAAAGACTGAGATGCTTTATGGATATCTACTCTCAACGGCTCTAATAATACAGAAACTCTTGAAGACTCAAAAGTTAAACATGTTACACATTGGATTAAGATCTTCTGGTGTATCTATCTTCAATGGCTCTTATACTATGGAGTAACAGCAAAGACTCTTCATCAAGTTACCTCTTCAACGACTAGTTCATAAAAAGGGTATAAATATGGCTGAATGTTCAAACTGAATCTTTAACAAAGATCAACCATAAAAAGGAGTAACAAGATCAACAATTAACAACTCATTGTATATGCAGATTTTTCTGATGTAGGTTGTAATTGTAAAAGCCTTAAGATTTCTTACACATTGAATATCTTAGAAATCTTAAGTGTTTTAGGTCTTTATTATGGTGATTTCATGTACCTCTGATACTTGTATCATGTATACCTTGTTCTCTATTCTGCTGAGCTTGTTCAGCAGTTTAGATAAAAGTCTTGTGTCATTGGAATACAAGCAAGGAAGTCTCGAGCCAATATGCTTGAGCCACGTAAGTCTCTTGTTATGTGTTTGGGTTGTGAAAGTCTTAATCAAGTGGATTGATTGAGCATAAGTCTTGTATAATTGGGATAAAAGCAAGAAGTCTCGAGCTAAGATGCTTGAGCCACGTAAGTCTCTTGCTATGTGCTTGAGCAGTGAAAGTCTTAATCAAGTAGATTGATTGAGCATGAAAGTCTTAAGCCAATGTGGCTTGAGTAGGTTAGCTTGGTTCATGAAACTTGGAGCATTAAGTCTTGGTCGGTGGGGTGCAAACAGAGGCTCGTTTCATGGAACCTGAAGCAGAAGTCTTGAGCCTGAGGGGCTTGAGCAGGAATGCTCAGTACACGGAATTGGAGCAGTAAGTCTTGACCTGAGAGGTGCAAGCAGAGAGGCTCGTTTCATGGGACTTGGAGCAGATTTCTTGGGTTGAGAGCCTGAGCAAGGAAGTCTTGGGTTTGTGGAACCTGAGCAGGAAGTCTCGAGTGAGGAGCTTGAGTAGAAGTATTGTACCTTGGGTCTGAGCAATTGTAAAATTCTTATGCAGAATGCATAAGCGATCATAATCATATTTTGATTATAGTGAAAATATCTTGTGAAGCAAGGGGACTGAACTACTCTCGGTTGGGGGAGGAACCAGTATAAATCTTTGTGTCTTCTGCTATTATTTATTTGCTTCAGTTAACATTCCGCTGCTAAGAATTAACTAGAATCTGAACACCAGTTTAGATTTTGAACTCTGATCAGATGCAAACTAAGAAAACATAAAACAAAATTCAATCCCACTTCTTGTGTACTTTTCTCACCTTCAGTTATTAACCCTAATCTAGATGGTCACCCAATCAAAAAATGATTATGTGTAGTTCAATTGTGTGTATGCATAGAAGAAGGGATGAAGATGATGGGCAACTTTGTAATCTGGTTTCATTTAGGTTTTATTCACTAGGAAATCTTACCTAGAAGAAGATGCATGTATGAGTATATATATAGGTATGTGAAGAAAATGGGTAAAATGATGCAAGAAAAATAAGATGCAAAAAGAATTTTTCAAGTTTTAACTTGCATAGGTCGGCCTATGAAGGTGTTCAGGTCCGCCTGTGAGGCGACCTGAAATACAACCTGTGGGCAGAATCTACAGGCTTCGTCCTTGGAACGTATGAGCCGGCTTGAAACATGGATGTGTCGGTCTATATTGAAGCTGAGGCTTCCATAGGTCGGCCTGATCACGCATAGGTCGACATATGATGTTGTTTTGACACACAAACTTAATTTTTGATGTGTATGACATGCCTAAGACCTATCAAACTTGTTCAAAGACTTTTTTTATGCATCCTAAAGCTAAGGGGACAAATGAGCATCTAAATGTAGGTTGGCACCGTCCAATATACAAGAGCACTACGATAAACTACCTTATTCCTTGTTTGAAATCATTCAAAATATGGTTGAAATTGTAGTTAGCAATACTTAGCACTCACATGTTGGTGTCAAGAAGAGTGCGTTATTTGTATTGTTACAGATTTGAATAGTGCGAATGTTGAGAAAAAGTTTTGGAGTTGTACAAGGAGTTTGTATGAGTTTAATTTTTTATATTAATTATTATTAATTATTATTAATTATATTACTAATGGTAAACTTACTTATTGGTTAAGGAAAGATTTGTGGTTGTTATGGTGCCTTACAATGTGACATTTGATCATTCTTAAGTTGCTAAACAAGTGTATGAGAGATTTCATACTTGTTTGAATACAATCCTCACATATGGGTTGTCTCAATTCAATTTGTTGCCTCCTCAGCTTGGAGACCTTCCTCTTTTCTCTGTTGGCCATAGGTATGTCTTTAGGTGGATTGTTTTGTTTGGTATGTAATATCGTGTCACCGACACTTTTGGATTGAGATGTGTTTGGTGTCCAACACCAAAGACGTGGTTACATTTAGTTATTTAATTTTTTTCAAATTATTATTGGCCAGCGTGTTAGTGCTTGTACTTGAAATGTACACCAATTATAGCTTCACTGACAGTGGAATTGGGGAAACCATAGTTATCGATGATTTGTGAATTCCATCCAAAATTTTGTGTGTGTGCGTGTGTGTAGGTAGAAATATGTTTTTATATTTCATTGTAATTGGAACTATTATACTAAGGTATAAATAGAATACAATAGGTTGAATATTGTACAATAATTGACTAATAAACAGAGAAATAATTTTCTATCAATGTTGCTACCTAAATAAGGAAATAACAATAATAAATAGTAAACATATTTACACCACTGTTTTGTAACAGCTTGACAAATCATAATCAAATGATTATAATTTGATATGTGTTAATCTTTAACACCCACATCCCCTCAATCTGGGTGGTAGATGTCTATTATACCCATATTGGATTTGATATTTTCATAAGTATTCCTTGGAAGAGCCTTGGTTAAGATATTTGCAGTTTTCTTGCACGATGGAACATGATCAATACTTATAATCTCATGATCAATTTTTCTTTAATGAAATGTCAGTCAATTCCTACATGTTTGGTTCTATCATCTTGGACTGGGTTTTCTGCAATGCTTATAGCAGTTTTGTTATCACATATTAACCTTACAATATGGTTCACATGAATTTTAATTTCATCTAGCATTTTCTTAATCCACATACCTTCACAAATACCTTGGGTCATAGCTCTAAGTTCAGTTTCTGCACTACTACTCGCCAATACATATTGTTTCTTGCTTCTCCAAGTTACTAGATTCCCCCACACAAATGAACAATAACTTGTAGTCGATTTTTTGCCTGTGGAGCATCCTGTCCAATCTAAATCTGTATAGACTTCAATGCCCCTATTTGAATTCTATTTGAAGTGAAGGCCTCGACCTGGTGTGCCCTTGAGGTATTGGAGGTTTCTATTCACCATTTTCATGTTAGACTTAGTTGGATTTGACATGTAGCGACTAGCCAAGCTTATAGCGAACCCAATGCCGGGCCTAGTGTGAGTTAGGTAGATTAGTTTCCCAACTAGACTTTGATATTTATCTCTATCAGCTGGTGGACTTTCATCTTCTCTTCCTTTTATTGGCTTTACAGGTGTATTAGTTGCCTTGCACCCAAGCATTCAAGTTTATTGAAGTAAGTCAAGGGTGTATTTCCTCTATGAAAGATAGATACCATTCTTTGTTCAAGCAACTTTCATCCGTAAAAAATACTTGTCCCAAGTCCTTGACTTCAAATTCCTTTGCCAAGAGTCTTTTTAAATGATCAATTTTATCATAATCATTTCTGATAATAATGATATCATCAACATAAACAATGAACAAAGCTATATTTCCTTTAATGAAGTGTTTAACAAACATAGTGTGATCTGATTGGCATTGGCTGAATTCGTCTTTCTTGACAACTCGAGTCAATTTATCAAACCACGCTCTTGGAGACCGATTGAGGCCATAGAGGGATTTTCGGAGCTTGCACACCATATTTGAAGTGCTGGATGATTCAAGTCCTGGAGAAATCTGCATATAAACTTCCCCTTCTAGGTCACTGTTTAGGAAGGCATTCTTGATGACTAGTTGATGGAGTGGTCAATCTAAATTTATAGCCAAAGAGAGTATAACTCTGACTGGATTTATTTTGGCCATTGGTACAAAATTCTTTTCGTAGTCTACTCCATATGATTGAGTAAATCCATTTCCTACAAGTTGAGTTTTGTACCGATTTATACTCTCATTTGCATTATACTTCATGGAGAATATCCATTTGCATCCTATCGGCCTATTCCCTATAGGTAGCCTTGTGATCTCCCAAGTGCCATTCTTAACTAAGGCTTGAACCTTTTTAGCTACGGCTGCTGCCCATTCAGAATTTTGGAGTGCCTCGTGAATGTTTCTTGGAATATGTGTATTGTCAAGTGTTGTTACAAAAGTGTTGTATCTTTGTGACCATTTTCCATAAGATACATATATTTCAATGGGATGTTTAGTACAATATCTTAAATTTTTTTCTCAAAGTAATAGGAATATCAGTATCATCAACATTCACAGAATTAGGAGCAGTATTACCTGAGAGAACTTCATTTTCAAGAGCCTGGTAGGACTCATGGTTTTGCATCGAAATGGCCATCATAGAACATTCGTTATTTGTTTTGGGTGTAAGCTAGATATTCAATTGTTAAGTTTCTAATATATCATGAGAAAAAAAATTTTGAATGTTGAAACATAAATTCTCATCAGATTGAATTGAATGTTACAACCGTTATTTATAGTAATAATCGTGGTTAAATCACATACTCAAATCTAATTGATAAAGGGGTAAAAGAGAGAAAACGTAATAATAGAATTAAATGATATGCCACTTTTTATCTATCCCATATTCCCATCTAACAGAGCATGGAATAATGTATTCTTCATCAATTAAGTCCATTGGATTAGAGCCCTTATGCATGTCCTGATTTGCTTATGTGACTTCAACAAGCTCCCACAAGATGCATCATGATAAATGTTAATCATGTTAAGATTGGAAATGAATGAAACTTTGATGGTGGAAGAGCTTTAGTAAGAAAGTTTTCTAGTTGTCCAGATGAAGAAATTGGTAAGAGTTAGTGATAAAGCTCTATATATTCAGCTTCAAATGATGATCTTGAAACAATTTCCTTCTTCTTTACACGCCAAGAAAATTGATGCACCCAAAAAGAAGCAATGACCAGAGGTCGAGCATCTTGTATCCATGCAACATGTTTGGTCTGCGTCTAAGTACCCTAAAATTTGCAGCTCATAACCTCTATAAAAATGCATCGACTTTAATTGTGTTTGAGGTATCTTATTACTTTACAAGTTGCATTATAGTGTGTTGTGTTAGAAGCATGCATAAACTACTTCAACAGTTGGATTACAAAAGTGATGTCTATACGAGTTATGTGTAAATAAAACACTTTTCGAATCATCATCCTATAAAGTGATATGTCGTCAAATGGTTTCGTTGTATCATTGTGCAATTTGATAGAGATATCAAAAGGAGTAGATGATATGGTGATTCATAATTTGGAATGTATCACTTCCAATCTAAGAAAATATTTTGTTAACCTTGAAGAAAAACAACAAATTAAGTTTGAGATTGTGATATCATCATTTATTTATATATTTTACACTATTTTGTTAGTTTCAATAATATATATATTTTTTATTATTATTTTAGTATTTAACTTAGATTTATTTCAAATAAATTGTTATTGAATTAAATAACTTAGATTTAGAAGTGCAAATGAAGTGAAATCAATTGAAAATGAAATCTAAGATCAATATCTACAATTAGGGGTGAGAATATGTCAGACCAACTAACAGGGGGCCTACGGTCTAGTCTATATAGGCCTATGTCAGGCCAGACTTTTTCTTAAATAGAAAAGGCTTAAAAAAGCCTATTTAGCTAAAGAGGTTAGGCCACAGGCCGTAAGAAAAGTCTTTTAAGTCTATCAGGCCGGTCTAGTTAAAAAAAACTCAATAAATTTATTATTATTATATTGTATTTTGTAGTTTGAATTAAAATACAAAAATAAAGCGTAATTATCTTGAAGAACTTATGAAAATATGTTAAAAAAATATTATAAACAATGTTATATGTTATATGTTGTTGTCATAAGTTTTTTTCATAACTTCTCTCCAACAAATAATATCACCAAACTTATGCGAATAGGTAGACTTGAATGAGATAATAAAAACAAACATTTAGTCTCATTGATATATTAATTTGTTATTCTATTTAACATTAGTTGAATTTCTTATTTACAAATGTTCAAATGAAATAGGCTTTTAAATAGGCTAGTAGGTCAATCAAACCTTCGAAAAGTCAGACTTTAAAATAAGTCTATCATAGGCTACAGGTCAAACTTAGGTTTTGAATTTTTTAGTAGGTCAGACTCAGATTTAGTAAAGTCTAATTCGGTCCAGCCTATTTTCACCCGTATCTACAATGTTAATGAAGACCCCAAAAGTCGATTCCAATTGTTAAAGGGTGAAAGAGTCGTTTGATCATGTTGCACATGAAGGGTAATTCAGGCCAAGTGTGGATTTAAATTCAGTCTTAGAGCATCTGAGCATCCATATTTTGCGCCTCAAGCGCATAACACGCTCATGTGGATATAAAATGTGTTGTTTAGGAATTTTAATAATCTTTTTACTTATTTTGAGTGGGAAAACTTTTATACTAGGAGAGAAAACATAAAAGAGGTTAATTTTAACACCAACGAAAGGGAAATCTCAATAATTATTTTGGTAATTCTTCTTTTATCTCTATCTGTTCTTCCTTTATAATTAGTAATTGAAACCAACGTTATTCGGGGATGAATAAAACTTAATGAATGTGAGTCTTTTTAAATAAACAATTTATTTAATAACACACGTGTTTATCAAAATAATACTTTTGAATAAGCTACATAAACTATTTTTATAACAAAATGTTAAAATAAATTTAAATTATTTTTACATACGTTATAAATTATTTTCATAAATCATGTTAGAAAACTTATACGAATAACTTTAAAATTTTCTATAAAAACTATCATAAGCTATTTTACGAAGGTCTTCCAAATAATGTCACAAATTTTTATGTTAGTAGATAAAACTCATATAAGTCAAGCCAAATAAACCATACACATGTTATCAGAATTTATATTTGGTCATTTGAATAAATTTAATTGAATTTTTTAATCTTTATTCTTAGGCTCTATTTGAGAAGATATTTTTTGAACTTATAGCTTATGTCTTATAGTTAATAAGTCCATATGATAATAAAAGACTTGTTTGGTAATGGTCTTTTCATCACGAGCTTATAGCTTATTTTATTAGCTTATAGCTTAATTTTTAGACGTTATTTTAAATAGCGCTTTAGCTTATAGCTTATAGCTTATCATTTTTTCTTCCATTTTTACCTTTATTATTTTAACTAAAATCCACCACTATCCTTTATAATTTATTATAATTTAAAATAAAATAATAATTATTAAATATCTTTTATGTCATTTTATTTTATTATCTAATTAAACCGTTAATTTTATCAAACACTTTAATTAGCTTATCAGTTATAAGTCATCAGCCATCAACTATAAACTATAAGTTATCAGTCACCAACTATCAATCATAAGCTATAAACTATCAACTAACTTATCAGCCAACCGCTATTTTTACCAAACACATCCTTAATATTTTTTTTATCTCTTTGCTGCCATTAGAATGATGTATGATTTTTAATTTAGAAAAGAAGTTCATCCTTTGAATGCATACGAGTAAGAACTTATGCGTTTGTCTAGGAATAAATATAAATACTAGAGACCATTTAAGATATTTTTGTTGTTAATGCTTTATTTTTTAAAAAAAATTGTTAATTTTTAAATATTACCAACTTGTTTATATTAATATATAAAATATAAATAAAAGATATTGTCAGAATTTCCATCTATTTAACTCAACTAATACATATATTCTATTTTGTTTTAATTGTTATTTTTTTAACTTTTTATATATATAAATAAAACTAATAAATATTGTTGCTGTTTACTAAACAATGATTTTTTTTCTATATTACTCTTAACTTCTTAGTAATTTATTTGACTTTGTTCTCTTTCTGCAATAAACAACTATGGATAATTTTTAAATTAAATTATAATTAATATTATTTTGATCTATGAAACAAAGAAACAATTTTATTCTCTCTAAAAAGTAATGAAACGGAGACAGTATAAGTTAAGTTATTCCACCCATCTTTGTTGTTTTTAATTCTTAACCTTGATTTTAAATTCAAAAAGAAATTAATTTTTTGTTAAGATTATGGTATTTCTTTATAAAATTAGAATTTGTACATTAAAGAAAATGTTGGCAACTAAAAAGTAAAAAAAAAAAAAAAAAGAATTATTTAAGATACCTTAATAATTGCAATCACACCGCGTGAAAAATTAAATATATTTATAGATTTCGGAGATACATTTTCAGACGTACTTCAAACAAAGATAATCCATACTGATTTTGAGTCACGCCCTGTGTATTTGTCTAAATTGAATTCGAAAATGTATCTCCGTAAACATTACAGAGATGTATTTCCAAATCATACTGAACCAAAAATAATCACAAAAATAGAAAGACGCAGAATGAAAAATAAAATTAACATTGATAACATAATAAACGAAACTTTACATAAGTAATCGTTAACATAAATTGAACATTACATTTCAACATCCACATGGACGTTCTTACATCTTCATAATATCTTCAATCGATATCGCAATCGGCACATTCATCTCGATCAGAACTTTTATTTCATAACGGAAAAATGTATTTCACATAACCTTTAAATCTGCACCCGTCTTCAGCTCAAAGTTGATGAACTGGATCTTCCCTTCGTTATCAATCGAGGGTGAACGGTACTCGAGTTTCACAATTTTTTTATTTTCAGAATATTGTAGGAGATCCTTGTGGTATTTGGATCGAACTCTAGTGTCGACAATAGTAGTTTCATGGTTCGACAGAAGTTGTGTATGCTGTAGTCGAAGTCTGTTCGAGCATAATGTCGAAATATATTAACTTGTAATTTAAGTTAGTATACCGAAACAGGGAAATCAGAGCGATCGTAGTTCCTCCTATTCTATGGGAGGAAATGGTTGTTTTGGTGTCTTGTTCAAAGCCCAAGACGTGAAGCGAAAGGTGGTTTGTATCTTGTTCAAAGCCCAAGATGTGAAGCTAAAAGGGTTTGACTTTAGAGAGAATTTGTCATCTCTAAAGAGGGTTTTGTATGTCACAACTATTTATAAAGGAGAATTACTTTAACCGGGATGTGTGAATCCGGCAATGCCATAATTTCCTTTATAGGGGATTTTAACCTGAAGGAGAAGACTTTAACTCAGTGTAGAGCAATGTTATCTTTCCTTAGGAATTTCTCCCGCTAAAAGAGGGACAGTGGCATAGATATAGATGATCCAGAGGCTTGCCGCTTACAGCGATTAGATGAAGGGGAAGGAGTTGTTGATGTTTGCGTATTGTGAACGAGGCACAGTTTTGATGCTAAAAGGTTGATTGGATCAACCAGTGGTTTTCTTATACAAAGCCTAAGAGGAGGCTATTGGCCCAACAAGAGGGTGTTTTGTGTGTCTCGTACGAAGCCCGAGAGAGAGGCTAAAGGGAAGTGACTCGACAAGAGAGTCCTCTATGGTATCTCGTACGAAGCCCGAGATGGAGGCTAAAAGGTTTGACTCACCAAGGGAGTGATTTATACTCAACAAGAGAGTGTTTTTGTATCTCGTACGAAGCCCGAGATGGAGGCTAAAATTTGTTTGGCTCAATAAGAACCTTTTTGTATCTCGTATAAAGCCCGAGATGAAGGCGAAAGGGTGATTGACTCAACGAGGGAGTCTCTTATGTGTCTCGTACAAAGCCCGAGAGGGAGGCTAAACGTTGTTTGACTCTACTGGGGAGAATCATTGTACAAAGCCCAAGAGGAGGCTATGGTGACTGTTCAGTTGAGTGACAGGTCCAGTATGCTGATTTAAAGAGAAAATCAGTTCTTATATGAGTAATGTTGGCACTCAGGGATTTTGATTCGAGGATCATGGATATTTCCTTTTCTTTGAGGAAATGGGAAATCCAAAGGGTATTGAGACTGTCCGAGTCTACGGGTTTCCTTCCTATTTAACGAAGGGGTCACTCGAGAATGTCTTTGAGACTCAAGGATATTAGACTGTCCGTGTCTAGAGTTTCATCTTTTATACTATGCTTTGAGAAACAGTAGTAGACTCTTTGAAAGGACTGTTCTATGAAGATGACTAAGTTCTGTTCCTATACCTCTAGGAGGTCGTCGGGATAATTTGTACGAAGCCCAAGAGGAGGCTAGAAGCTTTTAAGAAGCCCGAGGGTCCTTGTACGAAGCCCAATAGGAGGCTATCATTCCCAGAGGAAGAGATCATTATACGAAGCCTAAGAGGAGGCTGTGAATACTTCTAAGAAGTCAGCGGGTCCTTGTACAAAGCCCAAGAGGAGGCGGGGTTGCTTTTAGGAAGCCTGTGGGTCCTTGTACGATGCCCAAGAGGAGGCCGGTGCTTTTAAGAAACCCGTGGGTCCCCAAACCCCAAGAAATTCAAGACAGGCTATTCACAAGGAATAGATCAAGCCAGGAAAGTTCGATAATTTGGAAGAAACTCAAAGATGCCATTCACGGAGAATACATTCATCTCTGGGAGTAGAGTTTCTTGACAATTCCTAATGAGGACAGCCGAAGAGAAGACTGTATCTGGTGATCCTATTGGGGATCTAGCTGTCTATTTCTACGAATAAACGAAACGGTTTTACCTAGTTCTAGACGTAGTTGCCGGGGAAACTCTAAATATCTATATTATTATTACACAGTTGATATGAGTTTATGAAAGAAGACTTACAGCGAAACAGCCCCACAATACAGTTATATGTATATGAAAGCGGTAAATGAAAGCATATAAACACTTACTCGGTTGTAGAGCTTCCATGCTGTTTGGTTAGTTGTTCAACAAAGAAAGATTGAAAACAACAGTATATTTCAAAATCAAAGGAGAAAGTGTTTTGAAAAAGAAAGATTTGGGGCTTACAGCTCAAGGAGAGACCCAGGGTTTTATCAGTGATTGCACTGTTGAATTTGTACAGAGGGACTTATACAAGTGACTGAGGCCCAAAAATTATTTTATGTACAAAGGGATGGGTCTTACACTCTCTCAAGAGGCCCAAAAAGTTTTTAAAGAAAAAGAGTGGGGCTTATAACACGAGGGTAGGCCCAGATGACTTTTCGTTAAAAATGGCGATCGCGCCGAGGTTTTCTTTTAACGCAGAGGGACTTATACAATAAGTGAGGTCCAAATTGTTTTGGTTAAAAGGGGGTTGGGTCTTACACTCTATTAGAGGCCCAAAATTTTTGAATGGGTCTTATAGCTCAAGGAGAGGCCCAATTGATTTTTAAAAGGCGACGATCGCGCCGTTTGGTTTTGACGGTATCGAGACTTATACAATACACTGAGGCCCAAAAAAGGTTTGGTCAAAAAAGGATTGGGTCTTACACTCTATTAGAGGCCCAAAATGTTTTGAAAATGATTTATGAGGGTTGAATTAATCCAAAAACCCTAATTTGTTTTCAAAATGTGTTTTAATTGAATAAAAATTCAATTAAATGATCAAAATTGTTTAACATGTGGGAAACAAATTATGATCTTGGATTAATGCTTCAAAAATCATGTTTTGCCCTACAAAATGATTGGAAGTCATTAAAATTTACAAAACCAAGAGGGAAAAAATATTTTAAATGTCAAAAACAATTAAAATATTAATTCTTTGCAAAAATATAAATTATATGAAATAAATAATATTTTTGGGATTTTTTGGTAAAATAAAATATTTTAACATTTTTGTGAATTATTAAAAAAAGAATCAACTCAAAATCATTAAAACTCAGAGAGAAATTAATTATTGAATCAATTAAATAAAATCACAAAATTCAAATATTTGAATTTGAAGGAAATGGCGCCAAGAACAGCTGAAGAACACACGCGTTTTTCAGTTTTGCCCAGATTTACATTTTCTATCCAATCTCACTGAATACTTGATTATATCATGTAATCCACATATCAATATGCTCGTCTCAACCTTACGATCATGTTTATGACAATTAATTTCATTTAAATTAAGCATAAAACAAGAAATCACGATAAATCCTCAAGAACCCTAATTTCTGCATGAAGGCTGGGATTTTTGATACACGATTCAAACAAAGCAATTACTTGAGGGGAAACATTCCATGCATGATTATGAACATTTGGCAAAAGTATTGTGCGAGGAAATATGCATAGATTGAGAGATGACCAAGTTTAGGCTTACCTCTAGGCCGTGACAGCAAGAGCAAATTGATTTCTGAGTAGGAGGTGTTACAGATGAATTGTGATGATCTGAACAGCTTCCCTACACCCTATGGAGTGTGTTTGAATGCTTGGACTTGATGGAAATTGGTTGGATCACTTCATGGCATCTCAACTGCAACTTGGTTAAAACCTTGAGAAATTGACTGGTGATTCTGAGAAATCAGTGTTCCAGATGTTGTTTAAGTGTTTGATCAGCTCACATATGATGTATATGAGGTGTGTGTGTAATTGGTTTGAGTGGAATTGCTCTCTAATGAAAAACCTGATAGTGACTTGCTAAGAAAGGCATTTTTGAGAGTGAGAAGTGTTTTTGAGAAAGGCGGGTGTTGTAGGCCTTTGGTGTACTTAAACTGGTCACAATTGAGCTCTATTTATAGTAGAGCAAGTTTGTTTTGCAAGGAATAGTGAATGACAACTGCTGAGTAGGTTTAGCCAATGTTGGCAAATGAAAATCCAAGTCTCCTCTAGCCATGGACTAGAGGTTAAGGCACAGGTTGCTGGTCCCCTTGGGCTTGGACAAGTCTTGACTGAATTCAGTTGAGAATGGCTCAGTCCATGCCACCTTGGTGCTTCCATTGAATGCCCCAATCCAAAATTGGAGTCTTGTCCCTATTTTGGGCAATTCTAGGTTTAGCATGTTATTTCTTGTTCCAAGGACTTTGGAGGCTTGACTCAGTGATTGTCCCCTTTAGATTCAATCCTCATATGTGTCCAAAGTGATGACAAGGCTTGGAATTGGCTGATTTTGGCAAATCGAGCAAAAGTGCAAAAATCTGCCTTGCCTTGGCAGATTTCAGCAAGGCAACTTGCCATTGTCATATCTCATGGCCCAAATTGAATTTGGTGATGTTCTTGGTCATTTTGGAAAGCCCTTATATGATACAACAATTGTTTGATCATATTTGGTTTTGAAACCTTTGGGATCCAAGTGAAAAATCCCCCTACATTTGGAAAAAAAAGTAAGGCAGATTCTGACTTAGTGAAATTTTCACTAAGTGTTGGAACAAAGTGACTTTTCTTGATTTTGATCACTCCATAACTTAAAATCCATGAGGAATTTGGACATAGGTCAGTATGAAGCTTTTGTAGAGGGCAATGTGATCTAAAAATCAAGCTTTGAATGGGGAACAATGACCTTGTGGTTTAGGAGTTATGGTCCTCCAAAGTTGGCACATTAGTGTCACTTTTTCCATAACTTAGAAATTTTTCTAAGTTTTTATGGTTACCCCTTTTACAAGTTATCCCACTTTCTTTGATTTTTCTTGATGAATGATGATTCAAATCATACATTAACATCATTTTAGGGTTAAAAATCCATTTTGGTGAAAAATCTCTAAAAGTCAAAGTTGACTTTTGTGCACAGTTGACTTTTTATCAGATGAATTCCAAATTGTGCAATTCTTCAGGAAATCATGTCCTTGGCCTAAATCAAACTTGATGGACATGTTCCATGGGTGTCATAGGGTATATTGAATCATGTCTTAGGGTTTGGGAGCATGTCCTGGTCAAAAGTCAAAGTTACAACTGACTTTTCTCGCAAAACCCTAATTGTGGTGCAGATGAAATTGAGACTTGTTGCTCAAGCTTCTTGGATCAATAAATTGTTCCAAATGGATCAATATGGAATATTGGAGATCCTCAAATCCTCTCTTGAGGTCTTGGTTCATGATTTTTCCCAAAAGTCAACTTAGGGGGGAATTAGGTCAAGAAACCCTAATTCCTGATTTTTTATGAATGCATCCCCTGAGCCAAAATTGACTTGATGATTGGGTCCATGAGGTTCCATGGAGTATATTAGGTTATGTTTTGGATCCTTGGCTTGTGCCCAGATGAAAAATTTCCATCTGAAGGCCCTGGTCGACCAAAACCCTAATTTGGTGACACTGTCAATCCTGAGACTTGGTCCACCTAGAAGGGAGCAGCCTTGTGCTTAATCCTTGAAGTGGGAGTCCTCTTGATCCATTGTGGATATTTTAGAGGCTAAACAAGTTGAATATCAAGTCATTCCTTGATTGATCCTTTGTCTAAGGCTCTGAGAGGGCTTAAAACCCTAATTTTGATTGTAGTGAATATTCAATAACCCTTGAGGCATGATGGTTCATCCATATTGTGATGATGATTTGCACAATGATGGGAAATCTTAGTGGTCAAAATTTGGGGTATGACAGATGCCCCTATTTAATCTTCTTGGACCCGAAGGTGTGAATGACAAAGGTATTCGGGCATTCGGGGTGCAAGAGGATTAAATATCGGAATACCCGAAATTTTGATGGCCATGAATGGAAGCTTGCACATTCATCCTCTTTTACTAAGTAATGATGCTTAGAAAAGGTAAAAACTTCCCCTCGATCCTGGTCTTCAGCCAAGGAACTGGTCTTAGTTCCTTTTGTCAACTTCCCCTCGATCCCGGTTTCCTACCAAGGAACTGGTCTAGGTTTCTGATTTAAACTTCCCCTCGATCCTGGTTTCCTACCAAGGAACTGGTCTAAGTTTCTGATTTAAACTTCCCCTCGATCCTGGTTTCCTACCAAGGAACTGGTCTAAGTTTCTGATTTAAACTTCCCCTCGTTCCTGGTTTCCTACCAAGGAACTGGTCTAAGTTTCTTTTGTCAATAAACTTTATTGACAAGGGACGCTATTTGTAGTGGTTTTCCTCAAACTTCTCGCCGAATATTCCTGGGGAGATGCCATTTGAGGGAAAAAATGACGTCAGACTTGCTGGGGAGCCCAATCGTCTAAGTTGTAGAGGTGCATAAACTTCTCTGTTGGAGACGCCATTTGTCGACTCTATCTGGGGAAAATGAGTCTCTTGAGAGACTGCTTCCATTTGGGGTCTTACATCATACTTTCTCGGGATCTTCCCGGAGAAATGCCATATGATGGGATCCAATTTTGAGGTACCGATGACCTTTTCATCAGTGGTTCTTCGGAGAAAGGCAGCTGTACTGCCAAATCTCTGCTTAGGAGGCTTTCTCTGGGGATTTTTCTTTAATCCGGGAAAGCAAGGATATCATCTTCAATGGCGAAGAGTGACATTTGTAGAAAGCTTCTCTGGCTTTTCAGAGGTTCAAGTTATCAAAGTAGTCGAGTGCCGACTCTGATCCAGAGATACACTGGAGGCGAGATTGTCCAAACGCAGCATTTCCTGACGAGGCAAGAACTGACAACTCGATTGAGAGGACTGTTATCACTAGGGGACAAGACCGACTAGAGTGATAATGATGCAATATGAATATGAATGCAAATTAAATGCATGATGCATGTATGTATATGCTGACAAAACTGACGCGACATACAGACTGACAGATAAACACAACTGGATACTCGGCCACTGCTGGAGATGAAAGGTATCGTTGGTAAAAAAGTAGCAATTCTACCTTGCTTAGGAGAGATAGTCCCTGCGGGGAATACCGTTGATCGGGCTTAGGAGATAAGAACTCGGTCGAGGTGTGTCAGACGAAACAAGGTTTCTAACACAGTTGATCCCTTCATTCAGGCGTACTGGGTTAGAAGGAGTGCTTTGATTCTGCACTTTGAAGTTCGCTTACTTCTGGAGAAGCGGTTGATGTTCTTTTGATGTTCAACTGTCAAAAGAAATTGCCATCTTTATTTTAAAGCAGAAAAAGTTTTACAAGTAAATTCATTTTTGTTTTATTTCAAGAATCGTTAATCATATTAAAACGCCATTCTGTAAAGCTAAAACAAATAAGAATTACAAACAAAAGCACAAGGGCTCAAATTTTATTGATAAGATAGAGATCAGCTAAACGCGTGATTCCAAAGAGTATATACAAAGTTTGAAAATGGTAATTTATAGGGAAAAGGGCTACGTTAAAACATAACGACCACTATCCTTCTACCAACTTTGAATTCGGGACATCCTGAGCTTCTGTCGAAGATGACCTTGACTGGAGTTTTCCTCCGATGGACGATGTAACTGCTGCTGAGGGACTTGCCTCTGTTGAACATAGTTACTTGCCATTATCCCTAATTTTTTCCTGGATCGTACTATGAGATTTCCAATCCATCGGGATATTTTTTTTCATGTCTCTAACTTTTTCCTGGACCGTCCTTTCGGGTTTTCAATCCACCGAGACGTTTTTTTTTTAGTTTAGGCGAAGTATTTCTTGACTACATAAACATTCGTGGGGTAGGCAAATTCCTCTCCGTCCATGGTGTCAAGTCTCAAGGCGCCGCCTGAGAAAGCTTTCGTGACCACATAGAGGCTATCATAATTCAGAGTCCATTTACCCCTAGAATCAGTGAGAAATGATTGTATCTTTTTTAGCACAAGGTCTCCTTTTCTGAAGACACGAGGTCGGACCTTTTTGTCGAACGCCTTTTTCATCCTCTGCTGATACAACTGACCGTGGCATAGTGTCGTGATTCACTTCTCTTCGATCAGATTTAGTTCGTCGTGTCGACTTTGACACCATTCAGCTTCTGAAAGCTTAGCTTCCATCAATACCCGGATTGATGGGATCTCTACTTCTATGGGGAGAACTGCCTTCATGCCACATACTAGAGAGAAAGGGGTTGCCCTTGTTGAAGTGCGGACAGATGTTCGATAACCGTGAAGAGCAAAGGGTAGCATCTTTTGCCAATCTTTATAGGTTACAACCATCTTTTGAACGATCCTCTTGATGTTCTTGTTAGCCGCTTCTACCGCTCCGTTCATCTTGGGTTGGTAGGGAGATGAGTTATGGTGTTCGATCTTGAACTCAACGCACAACTCTTTCATCATCTTGTTGTTCAAGTTAGATCCATTATCTATAATGATCTGGCTCGGAACACCATAACGGCAGATGAGATTGTTTTTGATAAATCGGACCACCACTTGTCAGGTTACATTAGCGTACAACGCTGCTTTGACCCACTTGGTGAAATAGTCAATGGCTACCAGGATGAACCGATGTCCGTTTGAAGCCTTAGGTTCGATCAAGCCAATCATGCCGATTCCCCATATGGAAAAAGGCCACGGGGAAGAAAGAACTTTGAGATGTGATGGCGGTACATGAATTTTGTTGGAGTATATCTGACACTTGTGACACCTCCTCATGTACTTGTAGCAGTCGGATTCTATGGTCAACCAGTAATACCCTGCTCTCAGAATTTTTTTCGCCATTGTGTGTCCGTTGGCATGAGTGCCAAAGGACCCTTCGTGAATTTCTTTTATCAGCATGTCTGCTTCTGGTCTGTCTACGCATCGGAGCAAGAACATGTCAAAATTCCTCTTATAAAGAGTGTCACCGCTCAGGAAGAAGCTTCCAGCCAATCTTCTGAGGGTTTTCCTGTCCTTTCTGAGTGCCCCAAATGGGTACTCTTGTTTCTGAAGAAAGCATTTGATATCGTGATACCAAGGTTTATTGTCTATGACTGCTTCAATCGTGAAGACGTAAGCGGGCCTTTCAAGGCGCATTATGTCGATCTTCGGTAGGTCATTCCATTGACCTACATTAATCATAGAAGAGAGAATGGCTAAGGCATCAGCCATGTGATTCTCTCTACGAGGGATGTGATGAAACTCGACTCTGTTGAAGAAAGGTAACAACCTTCTTGCATAGCCTTTGTAAGGAATCAGTCCTGATTGGTATGTGTTCCAATCTCCCTTTATCTGATTAATAACTAAGGCTGAATCGCCGTATACGTCCAAGTTTTTTATCCTTAAATCAATCGCTTCTTCGAGACCCATAATACAAGCTTCGTATTCGGCCTCGTTGTTCGTACATTTGAACGTAAGTCTGGCAGTGAAAGGAATGTGGGCACCCTGAGGGGTAACAATGATTGCCCCAATTCCATTTCCATAATGATTAACTGCTCCGTCAAAGATAAGTCCCCATTGGGAACCTAGTTCTGGCCCTTCACTGGGTAGCGGTTCGTCGCAGTCTTTCATTTTTAGATACATGACATCTTCGTCTGGGAAGTCAAACCCGGTTGATTCTTGATCATCAATCGGTTGATGAGCCAAATGATTGGCTAAAATACTTCCTTTAACGACTTTCTGAGCATGGTACTCTATGTCATATTCTGATAATAACATCTGCCAACGGGCAATTCTTCCCGTGAATAGAGGCTTTTCGAAGACATACTTGATTGGATCCATCTCGGAAACCAACCAAGTAGTATGACGAATCATGTATTGGCGAAGACGTTTGGCTGCCCAAGCCAAAGCGTAACAAGTTTTCTCAAGCATCGTGTACCGAGTCTCGCAGTCGGTGAATTTCTTGCTCAGATAGTAGATGGAAGACTCCTTTCGTTTGGTTTCGTCTTGTTGGCCAAGTACACATCCCATTGAGTCCTCTAGGATTGTGAGGTAAATGATCAGTGGTCTTCCTTCCACTGGAGGTGATAGAATTGGAGGGTTCAACAGGTATTTCTTAATACTGTTGAAGGAGGTTTGGCAATCTTCTGTCCAAACGCAGTCCTGGTTCTTTTTAAGTAACTTGAAAATCGGCACACACGTGGCGGTCATAAGGAATATGAATCTGGAGATGTAGTTCAAACGTCCCAGGAATCCTCTGACTTGTTTTTCAGTTTTCGGAGAAGGCATTTCTTGAATGGCCTTGACCTTGTCAGGATCAACTTCAATTCCTTTCTGGCTGACGATGAATCCTAAGAGCTTCCCCGAACGGACACCGAAGGTGCACTTGTTGGGATTCAAGCGGAGTTTGTACTTCCTCAAACGCTCGAATAGTTTCGACAAGTGGGTCACATGCTCCTCTTCTGTCTTAGATTTTGCAATCATGTCATCGGCATATACCTCTATCTCTTTGTGTATCATGTCATGAAATAGAGTAGTCATGGCCCTTTGATAGGTTGCCCCGGCGTTCTTCAAGCCGAACGGCATCACCTTGTAACAAAAGGTACCCCATGGGGTGATGAACGAAGTTTTCTCCATGTCTTTCGGCGCCATTTTGATATGGTTATAGCCCGAGAATCCATCCATGAAGGAGAAAATTTTGAACTTTGTTGTGCTGTCTACCAGCATGTCAATGTGTGGTAAAGGAAAGTCGTCCTTTGGACTTTCCTTGTTCAGATCCCTGTAATCAACACACATTCTGACCTTTCCGTCCTTTTTGGGAACGGGTAGGATGTTGGCAAACCATTGAGGATATTCAGATGTAGCGAGGAAACCTGCGTCGATCTGTTTCTGTACCTCCTCTTTGATTTTGATGGCCATGTCCGGGTGAGTCCGTCTCAACCTTTGCTTTGCTGGCGGACATTCCGATCTTAACGATAAGTGATGTTCCACGATGCTGGTATCCAACCCTGGCATATCCTGATAAGACCAAGCGAATACATCGGGGAATTCTTTGAGAAGCTTTGTCAAACTCTCTTTGGCAGTTGGACTGAGCAGTGCCCCAATCCTGATTTCTTTTTTCTCTTTTTCCAAACCCACATTGATCGTTTCCAGCGGCTCTTTGTGAGGTTTAATTGACCTTTCCTCCTGTCTGAGTAGTCGAGAGATCTCTTCTGGAATTTTGTTGTCAACTTCTTCTTCAGCCCCAAATATCGGGAACCCAAAGTCGGGAGAAGGCATCAGATCGTATGTTTCAACTGGGTTTAAAACAAGCAATCTGCATGACGTGATGATTCGTGTTTAGAAGAGATAGAGAAAATGCGAGTGTGTGCAGTGTATTTATTTTACTGCTTGTTTTTATTTTTAATTGTTTTTTAGGATTACCATTTTCTGAAAAAGCAAAAAGAGAAAACAACAATTAATGTAGAAATTACAGAACGACGTTATTTTATTAATAAACAAGTCGATCCTTGAAACTACAACCCTATAAAACAAAACTCTGTCGCTTTGGGTAGAGCGAAGAGGGAAAATTTACAGAAAGCGAGCCCTATCAAAACATCTGTTTCACCTGGGCAGGGTGAAAGGTTAAAGATGGCAATTACTTTGACTGATGAATGACCTTCGGAACATCGACAGCAACCCATTGGCGGCGAACTCCTCGGTGAATCACAAAGTCTGGCACCTTCCTTGATTTGTCTTCAGAAATGACGATGATTTCTGGTGGAGCGGGATCATTGGAATCTATCTCCCAGGCAGAGTTGTTGTAGGAGGATTCCTCTGTTGTATTTTGCATAGCATTTGTGCTCTCAGCTGTATCTCCCCATCCAGTGGGCTGGATGTCTTCGAGCCTGATACGAGAGCTTTCGGGAGCGGTATACTTGACCATGAAGTCGTATTTTCCACTCAGTTGTCCCAAGGTGTCCCACATTTCTTTCGAACTGGAGGAGTCATTTCTCTCGATGACGTTGACCTCGAGAAAAGCATAGTTGATGAATTCAAGTCCTGCAAACATTGCAAATTCATCGTCATGTTGAGTAGTTTCTGAATGACCTGAGTGTTGATCCCATGACATGGTGGGGACACAGGTATTCTGTTCAATGACGGTCAGCTGATTTTCATTGTTCGGCTGACTCTCTTGCCCCAAGTCTCCCGGATAAGGTTACCACATTGGCAGACCATCCATTGGGCCATAGTAGGTGTAGTCAAAATTGTCTTTCATCGGAGTGTCTTCCTCTAATGAATTTGGTGGAGCACGACATCCTTCTGGATCACAATCCCCGTATATCATTTCGATGTCTGACCTGGGTATAAATCTCGGACTCTCTGTAGGAAAGCAAAAAGGAGTTTGCGTTTCGTCCTGAGACATATAACCGTCCTTGTTAATATAGGACTTCCACTCTTCCTCTGTGTCAGAGGGATCTTCCTCATTGATAGCATGGACTGCTTGAGGGACTGGGTGAAGAAAACCTCCACTATGGAAGAAATCCTGAATGGGATGAAGACTTTCATCGTTAGCAGCTGTCCGGGTACAGGTTGCAGAAAAACCAAGACCCTTCTTTGTTTTATTGTCAATAGGAATGACAAGCTGTCCCCATCTGGTTGTATCGGTACTCTCGACCTCTTTGATAGCATCTTTGTATGAGGAAATCGAGGTTCCTTCTTGGGATTGATTGTCCTTGCCCACCGACAGCGCTTGGAACTGCGTCCCAATAACCTCCTCGGGTTCTACACAAGTAGATGATGATAAGTTACTCACGAGCAAGGCCTGTTCTCCACAGACTGTGACAAGTTGATCGTTCTGAACAAACTTTAGCTTTTGGTGGAGGGTCGAAGTGACCGCTCTAGCCTGATGTATCCAAGGTCTTCCTAATAAACAACTGTATGTTGCCCGGATGTCCATGACCTGGAAAGTGACTTGGAAAGTGTGAGGACCGATAGTTATGGGAAGATCAACTTCGCCGATAACTGTTTTTTGGGATCCGTCGAACGCTTTGACGACGACCTCGCTGGTTCTCATCGGGGGGCCTTTGAATGATAATTGCATCAAAGTGGACTTCAACATAACATTCAGGGCTGACCATGTGTCTACCAGTACGTTGGCTAAAGCATCGTCCTGGCAGTTAACTGTAATGTTGAGCGCCATGTTATGACGGCGACCCTCTTTGGGTAATTCCTCATCACTAAATCCCAAATTATTGCAGGAAGTGATGTTAGAGACAATGCTATCGAACTGTCTGATTGTTACATCTTGTTCCACAAAGGCTTGCTCCAAGACTTTCTGTAGAGCCTCCCTGTGGGCTTCTGAACTGAGTAACAGTGATAATACCGAGATCTTTGAAGGAGTCTGTAACAGCTGATCAACAATTTTATATTCACTCATTTGGATGAGCTTCAGCATCTCATCATTATTTTTTGAAAGGTCGGGATTACAGGATTGACCGACTGATGGATCGGGAGCTTCTGTCTGAAGTTCCTTTTCCTTGTTAGGTTCTCCAACTCCTCGGTTGAAGATTTGACCGCTCCGTGTTACACGACTGATGTCTGCAATATTCACGACGGAGGGTAATGGAATTTCCTTTCCATTTTCAACTGTCGTTGCACCGTATTTGTAAGGGATAGCCTTAGTTGATTCATACGGTAGTGGTCCCGGTAGATAGATGACTATGGGAACCTTCTGGTTTTTCTGACCATCATAAGTAATCTCGACCCGTTCCCGGTTGGGAGTTCTAGATTCGTCAAGTAGAGGGATGATGGAAAAAACATCCCTGGTCTGGTGACGACCAGAGATTGTGACAACATCCTCGACTTGATCGGCAAGGTAGTTCGGCGTCCAGTTGATGGGTCCAGAACCCGGATATGGGCGAATCTCTCCACGATCCACCTGACTCTGAAGAGCAGCTCTCACAAGGTAACACCCTTGGTTACTTTCCGAACAGACACTACAACGTTCATAGTTGTGTGGTGGCACCTGGCCACGCCCACTTTGAATACAATGTAACCTCACTAGGTTAGCTTCCATAGATCAGACATCCTGACTTTGACGCCGAGTGGGATTCCTGTTACTGATACTAATTTGCTGAGTATCTTCATCCATATAGATTGGCATCCACCAGTGATTTAACAAGTGCTGAAGTGCCTCCTGGACAAGGGTACGACCTTGATCGTTTTCGCAACCTGCTTTACAGCTTTGATAGTCGTGTGATATTAAGAATCCGGGTCGGACCCACTCAGCATGTAACTCTACCAGGTTGGTATTCATCATGCGAATATCGAAGATCTGAACCATGTTGATCTGATAAGGGTTCCTATCATGGTAGTCTTGGATCCATCCAAGATCCATCTGACGCTGGAGGGTTTCTTGTATGAACGAGCATCCCTGTTTGTTTACCGAGCAAGTCAGACAGGAACTGTAATCGTGTCGCGGCAGATTATGATACTGGCTTTGCCTTAAATGCATTGCCACCAGGTTGACATTCATTGCACAGATGTCGTGGTTCTGAATGACGTTGGAGTTCGTATAGACCATGTTAACTCCACAAACTCGGTGCTCTTGGATCCATCCGAGATCCATCTATTCCTATAGAGCTGCTTGCACTACCGAACATCCTTGATTATTTTTAGAGCAGACATCACATTGATGATAATTATGAGGTGGCACATGGCCATATCCACTCTGTCTACAATGCATCTTGACCAAATTGGTCCTCAATAAGAGTACATCGTGAATTTGATAGACATTGTTAGACTCTCTCTCAATCAGGTTGACTGCAGCCCTCTCGTGTTGAGGCAGCGGGTTCGTGAGAACATTGGGATTCGTATATTTGAAAGATAAGAGCCCGCTCCTAACAAGCTTTTGCACGTCAGATTTGAAATTGAGACAGTTCTCTATGTTATGCCCTGATCCTCCTTGATGATAAGGGCATGTTTGATCCACCTTAAACCAAAAAGGCAGATTTTCCGGTACTGTAAGAGGAGACTTAGTCTGGATGTGCCCCTTAGCCAGTAGTAACGGAAATAGTTCTGCGTACAACATGGGTATAGGATCAAACCCTGATGGTCGTGTTGTACGGTTGTTGTTATATGGAGGATGAGCCTGCTGAAGAGGCTGTTGTATCCTTTGCTAATTAGGTTGGCTCTGCGCAACCTGAGGTTGATACGTAGGAATGGGCGCAGGGCTGATAGCAGGAGTTACAGCTGCTACCGGTTGATAACGTCGCCTTTGCTTTCCGAGAGAGATATTCCCAATATCATGCTCTCTTTTCTTAGGGAGAGCACTACCGTATCATTTTGTACTGCTTGATGGTCCAGCGTCTTTTGCTAAACGTCTTTCCCGGATGACTTCCTCAAGAAGAACTCCTATGCCCACCATCTCGGTGAAGTCACTGGGTGCACTGGCAACCATTCTGTCATAGTAAAATGAGCTTAAGGTCTTTAAGAAGATCTTTGTCATTTCTTTTTCCTCAAGAGGTGGACAAATTTGAGCGGCAATTTCACGCCATCTCTTGGCGTACTCCTTAAAGGTTTCCTTGTCCTTTTGTGACATTGATCTGAGTTAATCTCTGTCCGGTGCCATGTCCAAATTGTATTTGTATTGTTGGACGAAGGCAGTACCAAGATCTCTGAATGTGCTAATGGTAGCACGGTTTAAACCCATGTACCATTTTAATGCGGCACCGGTTAAACTATCCTGAAAATAGTGAATCAGCAGGTCATGATTCTCCGTCTGAGCTGACATTCGCCTAGCGTACATTACCAAGTGACTTTGAGGGCAAGAGTTACCCTTGTATTTTTCAAAGTCGGGCACTTGAAATTTGTGCGGGACTTTCACTTTAGGGACCAAGCAGAGGTCTGCGGCGTCCTTTCCAAATAGATCCTGACCGCGAATGGCTTGCAGTTCCTTCTGCATTTCCAAGAACTGTTCCTGGAATTCATCCATTCGGTCAAACATAGTTTCCTTTTTACCAGAAGGTATCTGTGGAATCTATCCTTCCGGGACAGTGTGTACCACAGGGGGTGGTACCGTGACTACGGCAGTGAATCTTGGCGTTTCCCGAAGTTTGTAATCTTCAGGAGTCTTTAATATGCCTCTGGCATCTTCGCTTTCCCGAAGTCTGTAACCTTTAGGCCCAGCGGCTTCTGTTATGATTCCCTAATCTTCAGTGATCGGTGGAACATATCCTTCCGGGATATAGTTAACAGGCATGCCCCAAGGACGATCTTTTGGCATCTGATACCTAGGATCATACTTCTCCACTATGGGCGCTGAGGTGATCTCTGAGATCACAGTCCTTTGTAGCTGAGCTTCTGCCATGACTTGCATGTCGTTACGAAGCTTTCTCAGATCCTCTCTCAGAGCGTCGATCTCTTCTTTCAACTCTCTATTCTCTTCCTCAAGATCATCCATCTTTTTCTGACGATTAGCCCGAGTATTATACGAATGAGACAGTTTGACTCTAGAACTGAGACGCAAACGTGAGATTCGTAGGTAAGAAGAATACGTGATGTGAGAATGATGAATGCAATTATTATATTAATTATTTTTTGGTTTAATCAAAAGAAACTTCGACAATTAGATTGCAAATATCAAACGGTGGGGAAACCCCTTTTTATTGAATTCAAAGGATTACAGAAATGAAAATACAGTAGATTACAAAGTGCAGAAACAGAAACCTAAGCTAATGGGTCCCGAGTCCTCTCTGAAGAGAAATCGGGTGCTGACTCTGGTACTTTCCTTTTCTTTGACCGGGGCTCTTGGGTCATTGTCGGGTTGTCATTCCTTTGCCAGGTGAAAGGAGCGAGCAAATTCCTTTGGTCATCCTGATTATCTACAGCCTGTTGCTCTAAAATCTTGATCAGAGCATCCTTATCTTTCAGCAATTGCTTTATTTTGATGCACTCTATGTTGAGGGTGCGGTACTTGTTCTTCCAAGACCTCTTCTCCCGTTGAACTTTGTTGAGAGTAACCTGAAGCTTTTCAGTTTCCGTCATGAAGTACATGACAGACTCCCTCGGCGGAAGAATTCTGTAACGAGGATAAGGCATCTTTAGCTTGAGAGCTCTAGTTTGTACCTAGTGGAGATAAGGCTCCACCGAGACACAGTCCAATTTTCCTAGAGACTCCCGTCCTTTCTTATGAACGTGTTTCCAAGCGTGCACTATTTCCGTCTTTAATGCTCTGTCACTTTCTCATTCCTTGAAGAAAAGACCTTTCAGATGAGCATTCCGGGAACATGCCTCATCGAGTATCTAAACTGACGGCGAACCAATATCGGATGATAGTTGATTCCTCCCTTAGTTCCTATAAGGGGTACGTTGGGGAAGTTTCCACAACGGTCAATGATCCTGATTCCATCATAAATCCTGTTGCACCAATCTATGTCAGAGTTGGTGAGAGACATGATCTTCTACGACCAGCGCAAGGCACTCTTCTGATCCCAGAAAGCAGCAGACTTAGGTAAATGGGAGATAAACCATTTATAAAGCAGAGGTACACAACATGTGATCTCCCCCCTGCTGTACAAATTCCCTAAGTGTACAGAATGATACGCATCTGCGAGCAAAGTCGGCACAGGGTTTCCAATGAGAAAAACCTTAATAGCGTTGATATCGACAAAGTTATTAATGTTGGGCAACAAAAATAATTCGTAGATAAGTAAAAAAAGATGCTTTCAAAAGCAGTCGCGTTCCCTATACTAGCGAAGTACAGAGCTTTCTTTGTTAAGAACTGGGCTGGCAAACCTTGTATGCCACCCTTGGCGGTCATGTGAATCCTGACTTCTGACTCATCCAAATGAATTACTCTTGCAATGGTCTGATTCTTTGGAATTTCTTCCAGTCCAGAAAATAGAGCTTGATCTGTGATATGTAAATCGATCAGATGAGAATACTCCTCCAGCATTGGTGTTAGCTGGTAATCCGGTAATGTAAAGCAATGATAAACCGGATCTTAGAATTGAACGAGCGCATCCATGATTCCCTCAATCACATGGACTCTTAGCAGAGATAGCAAACCTCCGTACTTGGCTCTGAAAGCCTCTTGGTTTGTGATCATCCTCGCCAAACCTCTTAAATCCTCTAGTTTTGGAATCCTGAAGGTGTACTTATGAGTTCTCCTTCTACCGAAATCCATTAGCACAATCCTTTTCTCTAATATTTGCAATCACAGTCTTAGTTTAATTTGAAAAACAGAGAGACTAGAAGAGAAATTTTTTTTGAATGTTTTAATGTTTTTTAAATGAATGCATGAATGCAGCACACAAAAACATAGAAAAAACATGGGGTCAAAGGGTCGTTGTCATGAAGTCAAGGCTCTACCCATCCCCAAAGGTTTATACTAGGGTGATTTTTTGTACCTGTACTCAAAATCATCAGCTCCTCCCAGGATAACAAACAGCAAGCGGATCGCCAGCGAGCTGTATGAAATCTTAGAGTAAATGCTATTCACCGAGAATAGATCATCAGCCTCAAATGAGGGTAGTATCGCGTGACAACTATTTCCGATAGTTTCCGCACTACAAAAGGGTTGGCTCCTCAGCTTCTCAGACATCACAATCGGCCCATTGCCTATGAGAGGGAATGGGTTGCATTGGTCAGCCTCCATTGAGGTTGATGGTCGACCTCGTCGCCATCACCTATCTTAGGTGTATACTCAATCTTTCCACATGCGGCATCACACGCATTCCCATTGGCAGAAAAATAAACACAGATATCAACTAGGAAAAGCAGTATATATATTTGTCTTAATCATCCAAGACCTTTAAAGCTATGAATCCTATGTTCCTGACAGAAAATGGGTTCCCCGGCGGAAGCCCCAATCTATGGTTTTCACACAAGAGAAGAGAAAAAAAGGTTAGAAGAACCTCACGGTGGGCGCCACTTTTAAAGTTTCCACCTAATAGATGGGAAGAGAACAAGATCTCGCTACAAAGGTGAGATAGATCCTAATGACACTCGTCCCCAGCAGAGTCACCATTTCCCCAGTGAAGTCGCCATTTTTCTGTAGCGGGCGATTTTTGGATGTGGTTGCGAAGCACTACCGCTCTTTGGTATCTACAGCTCGATTCATTTTTATCCTATTAAAGCTGATGAAGAAAGGGAAATAGATGTCTCCAATTAACCCTGCTTGCATACTGAGGTTAAACAGTCCAAACTGGTGTTTATTATAGATGCTACAAAGATTCGGGGTCTCTATTAGGTTTATTTTTTAAAAGTGGTGTTTGGTCTATTGGTGGGGTGTTAGAATGTTAGGACGGATATATGAAAGTATGGTATTTTGGGTTTTTGTTTAGTGTGCTCGCTAAGATCTTTTCTTCCAATCTTATGCTTACGTATTCCCGTTTACCGAAATAGGGAAATCAGAGCGATCGTAGTTCCTCCTATTCTATGGGAGGAAATGGTTGTTTTGGTGTCTTGTTCAAAGCCCAAGACGTGAAGCGAAAGGTGGTTTGTATCTTGTTCAAAGCCGAAGATGTGAAGCTAAAAGGGTTTGACTTTAGAGAGAATTTGTCATCTCTAAAGAGGGGGTTGTATGTCACAACTGTTTATAAAGGAGAATTACTTTAATCGGGATGTGTGAATTCGACAATGCCATAATTTCCTTTATAGGGGATTTTAACCTGAAGGAGAAGACTTTAACTCAGTGTAGAGCAATGCTATCTTTCCTTAGGAATTTCTCATGCTAAAAGAGGGACAGTGGCATGGATATAGATGATCCAGAGGCTTACTGATAAGTGCACAATTGTAGCTATTTTTGTATATAAGTTTTGTTGCACTTATCAGTTCTTTTTGCGAATAAACCCCGCTTTGTTCGTAATTACGTTTACTTTACGTTTTCGTGTGTATAGTGCGTTATCGTGTAAATATCATTGAGTTTAATTGATTTTTATTTATTTTTTCAGGTGTTCCAGCAATGGGATCTTGCCATTGTTGTATAGAGCATTGAATAAGTTTTCCAGCGCTTCAAACCGTGCCTCAATCGGAGTTACGGTTCAAAAGTTACGAATAAAACAGTGCTGAATTTTCTGGTGTGATTCGCCCCTGCTGCGCCGGGCGGAAATTCCGCCGGGCAAAACTGCAAAAGCGCCGGGCGAAACTGCAAAAGCGCCGGGCGGTCAAGAGGCCCAGCAGTGTCACGCTACTGGAACTTGCAAATATTAAACCGCCATAAAAGCGCCGGGCGATGCCAGAATTCTGCCGGGCGATTTTTGGCGTGCTGAAACTCCATTAAAGCCCCAAAAACTCATTTTTTAGGTGATGGGTTTGATATTTTTAGTTCCAAATCCATCCAATAGCATTTTTTGACTAGAATTAGGCTATAAAACACATTGGAGCATGCATTGGGATGATCCGGAGTCGAATCCTTCATCAATCGGAGCCGACAAACCGCGAGATGTTTGGTTTTTCTCCATTTCTTCTCTATGTTTTTCTCTTTTTGTTGGGTGTTTGTATATTTACTATGAACATATGTATCTTTGTTGATCATAATATTGTATAAAGCTTGCTTTACAAATCATTATCGATGTCTTCCTTGATCTTTTTGCATTTATGTTTGGATTTGTGTTGTGTTAGAGATAAACTTCACAAATCTTTATTAGGGATGGATATCTATTGTCTAGATGCTAGAGATAGATTTAGATGATAATCTTTATGGTGTCGGAACTTAAATGCCTTCCGTGTTTCGAGGCTTCGTGCGCGAGAGTGACGAAGAGAGTGATACGGTTGCTTCTCAACTCAGTGTGCCAGAGATGGACACTGTTGTGAGCGATATTGGATGATTTTGACGAGTATTGCAGGTGGAGTATACTTGGTCGGTAAATTTATGTTTGTGACGAGTGGAATATATACATGCTTGATAGGTTTCTTCTCTTTAAAGAATGTATACTTTTTATGTTTTTATTTACTTTCCTGTTATTTACCTTAAACCCATTATAAACCAAACTCATTAACAATTAAATTGTCGAACAGCAGTTCAAGAACCGATCTCTGTGGACACGATAATTCCCGGAAAAATACTTCCAAATCTTTTTGTTGCTTGCCGCTATACCGCTTCAACAAAATGGCGTCGTTGCCGGGGATTGGTTTTTTATTGTTTTTGCATTGCGATAGTTTCGTTGTTTTTGAGTTTTGTAGATATCGTATATATTGTTTATTTTCACTTGTTTATATTGATACTTGTATATGGTTACCATATTTGTGAATTTTACATGTTTTTTGTATATACTTGTAAATTTGGTGTATATGTTTGTTTCTCTTCACGTTTGCTAAGTGTTTGGTTAGGTTTCATCGTCGGTGAGCACTAACCGTGTAAAGAGGCAACTTGGAGAAGTGTGTATAAATAATAGGCGTCGAGCTTACGACGTAAAACAAGCATGTTTTATTACTTTCTTTTGTTGTTGTTTAGCTTAGGTAGTGTGGTGAACTTTTATTAAACAAGTTGTACTCGGATTGTTCGTAAAATTCTCAAATCTTCACATTACAACTTGTTTAATGAATTTTTTCCAGTTTTTTTAGTTTGTTTATATTAATGGTCTTTGTGTTTGTCAATGAACTTGTTTTGAGTTTCTTGAGGAAGTTTGGTGATGTTCCAAGTTTGGATGTTTCAACTTGCGGATGTTTGGTAATGATATTTGTTAAGTTTTGTACACGTGCGAGGTATGTGTTTATCGCTTTCTATACTTTTGCATATTCATGATACTTAGGCATTTTACAAACTTCCATGCCATCCATTCTTTTGTATACTTGTTCTATTGTGAATCACTTTAGTTCCCAACCTTTTTGTGAGGTGGCTTTCCATTGTTCATATATGCGTGGAGAACCAACATTCTTGTTTAACTGGATTTTATTATGTTGAATCTTTTATTTGTGTTGATTATATGAATGCATGAAAAGGATCAAGGCAATTGTTTCATTTTGAGCACAACCACCTTAGCCAAATAGTCAATTCACCTTGTGAGTGTGTGAGAATTCGTAACCCCTTTGAGCTTTTTGATCCATGTTTTTATTTGAACTTGATGCTTGTCTAGGAGTATTTAGTTCACTTATTTTTGAATGGATTTTGTTTTTTCTTGGACCTCAATTTTGTGTTGTTGTATGGATTTTTTTCCTTGCCTTAGAAAGTAGGGAGTATTCACATGATGGTGCGGTTGAATTCAAGTTGGGGAGAGGATGATTGTATACTCATTAGTTGGATTCTATGAGGATTGAAAAATAAAAGAAAAAAAAGAGAAAAATTTGTGAAAGAGAAAAAGAAAGAAAAAAGGAAGAAAAAGAAAAATCATTGAAAAAGAAAACAAAAAGAGTTTCAATAATTGTGCTAAATAAGTATTGTGCGTTGTGTAGCACTTGGGATTTTGGAAGAAGTTGATTGAAATTTTGGTGTGTGAATCTTTGTGAGTTTTGCACTCCCTTAGGTTTAGGCAAGTTTTTGTTTCAATTACCTTTAGAAATTGACCCTTGTTTTGTTTACCCGACCACGGTACAACCTTGAAAGTCCTTGTGATTCTTGCCTTTGTATGCTCAATGTGAATTTGTGGATGTATGCATAATTTAGTCTTTTGTTTGCATGAGTGTTGTGTGAGTGTAAAGTACCTTATTGTGTGTTTTTCATCTACCGATGATTGTTTTTACTAGGTGTGATTCACTTTGGAACTTGTGTTGTTTTAGAATTTTTGGCATGATTTTTGTATTTTGCATTTGTTTCATGACTATGTCATCGTCTTAGTTTAGTGGTAAGTATTTACTTTGTGTGTACCGTTTTCATTTGAACCATTCTTTCGTTTCCGTTTTCCAAAACCTGTTAATTCGTCGTTCTTTGGATGTTGCTTGTGCGTTTTCAAGTTGTTTGATTCTTATTTGTGGACAAACAATTATGTAAGTTGGGGAGAGTTGATAAGTGCACAATTGTAGCTATTTTTGTATATAAGTTTTGTTGCACTTATCAGTTCTTTTTGCGAATAAACCCCGCTTTGTTCGTAATTACGTTTACTTTACGTTTTCGTGTGTATAGTGCGTTATCGTGTAAATATCATTGAGTTTAATTGATTTTTATTTATTTTTTCAGGTGTTCCAGCAATGGGATCTTTCCATTGTTGTATAGAGCATTGAATAAGCTTTCCAGCGCTTCAAACCGTGCGTCAATCGGAGTTACGGTTCAAAAGTTACGAATAAAACAGTGCTGAATTTTCTGGTGTGATTCGCCCCTGCTGCGCCGGGCGGAAATTCCGCCGGGCGAAACTGCAAAAGCGCCGGGCGGTCAAGAGGCCCAGCAGTGTCACGCTACTGGAACTTGCAAATATAAAACCGCCATAAAAGCGTCGGGCGATGCCAGAATTCCGCCGGGCGATTTTTGGCGTGCTGAAACTCCATTAAAGCCCCAAAAACTCATTTTTTAGGTGATGGGTTTGATATTTTTAGTTCCAAATCCATCCAATAGCATTTTTTGACTAGAATTAGGCTAGAAAACACATTGGAGCATGCATTGGGATGATCCGGAGTCGAATCCTTCATCAATCGGAGCCGACAAACCGCGAGATGTTTGGTTTTTCTCCATTTCTTCTCTATGTTTTTCTCTTTTTGTTGGGTGTTTGTATATTTACTATGAACATATGTATCTTTGTTGATCATAATATTGTATAAAGCTTTCTTTACAAATCATTATCGATGTCTTCCTTGATCTTTTTGCATTTATGTTTGGATTTGTGTTGTGTTATTGATAAACTTCACAAATCTTGATTAGGGATGGATATCTATTGTCTAGATGCTAGAGATAGATTTAGATGATAATCTTTATGGTGTCGGAACTTAAATTCCTTCCGTGTTTCGAGGCTTCGTGCGCGAGAGTGACGAAGAGAGTGATACGGTTGCTTCTCAACTCAGTGTGCCAGAGATGAACACTGTTGTGAGCGATATTGGATGATTTTGACGAGTATTGCAGGTGGAGTATACTTGGTCGGTAAATTTATGTTTGTGACGAGTGGAATATATACATGCTTGATAGGTTTCTTCTCTTCAAAGAATGTATACTTTTTATGTTTTTATTTACTTTCCTGTTATTTACCTTAAACCCATTATAAACTAAACTCATTAACAATTAAATTGTCGAACGGCAGTTCAAGAACCGATCTCTGTGGACACGATAATTCCCGGAAAAATACTTCCAAATCTTTTTGTTGCTTGACGCTATACCGCTTCAACACTTACCGCTTACAGCGATTAGATGAAGGGGAAGGAGTTGTTGTTGTTTGCGTATTGTGAACGAGGCACAGTTTTGATGCTAAAAGGTTGATTGGATCAACCAGTGGTTTTCTTATACAAAGCCTAAGAGGAGGCTATTGGCCCAACAAGAGGGTGTTTTTGTGTGTCTCGTACGAAGCCCGAGAGAGAGGCTAAAGGGAAGTGACTCGACAAGAGAGTCCTCTATGGTATCTCGTACGAAGCCCGAGATAGAGGCTAAAAGATTTGACTCACCAAGAGAGTGATTTATACTCAACAAGAGAGTGTTTTTGTATCTCGTACGAAGCCCGAGATGGAGGCTAAAATTTGTTTGGCTCAATAAGAACCTTTTTATATCTCGTATAAAGCCCGAGATGGAGGCGAAAGGGTGATTGACTCAACGAGGGAGTCTCTTATGTGTCTCGTACAAAGCTCGAGAGGGAGGCTAAACGTTGTTTGACTCCGCTGGGGAGAATCATTGTACAAAGCCCAAGAGGAGGCTATGGTGACTGTTCAGTTGAGTGACAGGTCCAGTATGCTGATTTAAAGAGAAAATCAGTTCTTATATGAGTAATGTTGGCACTCAGGGATTTTGATTCGAGAATCAGGGATATTTCCTTTTCTTTGAGGAAATGGGAAATCCAAAGGGTATTGAGACTGTCCGAGTCTACGGGTTTCCTTCCTATTTAACGAAGGGGTCACTCGAGAATGTCTTTGAGACTCAAGGATATTAGACTGTCCGTGTCTAGAGTTTCATCTTTTGTACTATGCTTTGAGAAACAGTAGTAGACTCTTTGAAAGGACTGTTCTATGAAGATGACTAAGTTATGTTCCTATACCTCTAGGAGGTCGTCAGGATAATTTGTACGAAGCCCAAGAGGAGGCTGGAAGCTTTTAAGAAGCCCGAGGGTCCTTGTACGAAGCCCAAGAGGAGGCTATCATTCCCGGATGAAGAGATCATTATACAAAGCCTAAGAGGAGGCTGTGAATACTTCTAAGAAGCCGGCGGGTCCTTGTACAAAGCCCAAAAGGAGGCGGGGTTGCTTTTAGGAAGCCTGTGGGTCCTTGTACGATGCCCAAGAGGAGGCCGATGCTTTTAAGAAACCCGTGGGTCCCCAAACCCCGAGAAATTCAAGACAGGTTATTCACAAGGAATAGATCAAGCCAGGAAAGTTCGAGAATTTGGAAGAAACTCAAAGATGCCATTCACGGAGAATACATTCATCTCTGGGAGTAGAGTTTCTTGACAATTCCTAATGAGGACAGCCGAAGAGAAGACTGTATCTGGTGATCCTATTGGGGATCTAGCTGTCTATTTCTACGAATAAACGAAACGGTTTTACCTAGTTCTAGACGTAGTTGTCGGGGAAACTCTAAATATCTATATTATTATTACACAGTTGATATGAGTTTATGAAAGAAGACTTACAGCGAAACAGCCCCACAATACAGTTATATGTATATGAAAGCAGTAAATGAAAGCATATAAACACTTACTCGGTTGTAGAGCTTCCATGCTGTTTGGTTAGTTGTTCAACAAAGAAAGATTGAAAACAACAGTATATTTCAAAATCAAAGGAGAAAGTGCTTTGAAAAAGAAAGATTTGGGGCTTACAGCTCAAGGAGAGACCCAGGGTTTTATCAGTGATTGCACTGTTGAATTTGTACAGAGGGACTTATATAAGTGACTGAGGCCCAAAAATTATTTTCTGTACAAAGGGATGGGTCTTACACTCTCTTAAGAGGCCCAAAAAGTTTTTAAAGAAAAAGAGTGGGTATAACACGAGGGTAGGCCCAGATGACTTTTCGTTAAAAATGGCGATCGCGCCGAGGTTTTCTTTTAACGCAGAGGGACTTATACAAGAAGTGAGGCCCAAATTGTTTTGGTTAAAAGGGGGTTGGGTCTTACACTCTATTAGAGGCCCAAAAATTTTGAATGGGTCTTATAGCTCAAGGAGAGACCCAATTGATTTTTAAAAGGCGACGATCGTGCCATTTGTTTTTGACGGTATCGGGACTTATACAATACACTGAGGCCCAAAAAAGGTTTGGTCAAAAAAGGATTGGGTCTTACACTCTATTAGAGGCCCAAAATGTTTTGAAAATGATTTATGAGGGTTGAATTAATCCAAAAACCTTAATTTGTTTTCAAAATGTGTTTTAATTGAATAAAAATTCAATTAAATGATCAAAATTGTTTAACATGTGGGAAACAAATTATGATCTTGGATTAATGCTTCAAAAATCATGTTTTTCCTTACAAAATGATTGGAAGTCATTAAAATTTACAAAATCAAGAGGGAAAAAATATTTTAAATGTCAAAAACAATTAAAATATTAATTCTTTGCAAAAATATCAATTATATGAAATAAATAATATTTTTGGGATTTTTTGGTAAAATAAAATATTTTAACATTTTTGTGAATTATTAAAAAAAGAATCAACTCAAAATCATTAAAACTCAAAGAGAAATTAATTTTTGAATCAATTAAATAAAATCACAAAATTCAAATATTTGAATTTGAAGGAAATGGCGCCAAGAACAGCTGAAGAACACACGCGTTTTTCAGTTTTGCCCAGATTTACATTTTCTATCCAATCTCACTGAATACTTGATTATATCATGCAATCCACATATCAATATGCTCGTCTCAACCTCACGGTCATATTTATGACAAATAATTTCATTTAAATTAAGCATAAAACAAGAAATCACGATAAATCCTCAAGAAGCCTAATTTCTGCATGAAGGCTGGGATTTTTGATACACGATTCAAACAAAGCAATTACTTGAGGGGAAACATTCCATGCATGATTATGAACATTTGGCAAAAGTATTGTGCGAGGAAATATGCATAGATTGAGAGATGACCAAGTTTAGGCTTACCTCTAGGTCGTGACAGGAAGAGAAAATTGATTTCTGAGTAGGAGGTGTTACAGATGAATTGTGATGATCTGAACAACTTCCCTACACCCTATGGAGTGTGTTTGAATGCTTGGACTTAATGGAAATTGGCTGGATCACTTCATGGCATCTCAACTGCAACTTGGTTAAAACCTTGAGCAATTGACTGGTGATTTTGAGAAATCAGTGTTCCAGATGTTGTTTAAGTGTTTGATCAGCTCACATATGATGTATATGAGGTGTGTGTGTGTGATTGGTTTGAGTGGAATTGCTCTCTAATGAAAAACCTGATAGTGACTTGCTAAGAAAGGCATTTTTGAGAGTGAGAAGTGGTTTTTGAGAAAGGCAAGTGTTGTAGGCCTTTGGTGTACTTAAACTGATCACAATTGAGCTCTATTTATAGTAGAGCAAGTTTGTTTTGCAAGGAATAGTGAATGGCAACTGCTGAGTAGGTTTGGCCAATGTTGGCAAATGAAAATCCAAGTCTTCTCTAGCCATTGACTAGAGGTTAGGGCACAGGCTGCTGGTCCCCTTGGTATTGGATAAGTCTTGACTGAATTTAGTTGAGAATGGCTCAGTCCATGCCACCTTGGTGCTTCCATTGAATGCTCCAATCCAAAATTGGAGTCTTGTCCCTATTTTGGGCAATTCCAGGTTTAGCATGCTATTTCTTGTTCCAAGGACTTTGGAGGCTTGGCTCAGTGATTGTCCCCTTTAGATTCAATCCTCAGATGTGTCCAAAGTGATGACAAGGCTTGGAATTGGCTGATTTTGGCAAATCGAGCAAAAGTGCAAAAATCTGCCTTGCCTTGGCAGATTTCAGCAAGGCAACTTGCCATTGTCATATCTCATGGCCCAAATTGAATTTGGTGATGTTCTTGGTCATTTTGGAAAGCCCTTATATGATACAACAACTGTTTGATCATATTTGGTTTTGAAACCTTTGGGATCCAAGTGAAAAATCCTCCTACATTTTGAAAAAAAGTAAGGCAGATTCTGACTTAGTGAAATTTTCACTAAGTGTTGGAACAAAGTGACTTTTCTTGATATTGATCACTCCATAACTCAAAATCCATGAGGAATTTGGACATAGGTCAGAATGAAGCTTTTGTAGAGGGCAATGTGATCTACAAATCAAGCTTTGAATGGGGAACAATGGCCTTGTGGTTTAGGAGTTATGGTCCTCCAAAGTTGGCACATTAGTGTCACTTTTTCCATAACTTAGAAATTTTTTTAAGTTTTTATGGTTACCCCTTTTACAAGTTATCCCACTTTCTTTGATTTTTCTTGATGAATGATGATTAAAATCATGCATTAACATCATTTTAGGGTTAAAAATCCATTTTGGTGAAAAATCTCAAAAAGTCAAAGTTGACTTTTGTGCACAGTTGACTTTTTATCAGATGAATTCCAAACTGTGCAATTCTTCAGGAAATCATGTCCTTGACCTAAATCAAACTTGATGGACATGTTCCATGGGTGTCATAGGGTATATTGAATCATGTCTTAGGGTTTGGGAGCATGTCCTGGTCAAAAGTCAAAGTTACAGCTGACTTTTCTCGCAAAACCCTAATTGTGGTGCAGATGAAATTGAGACTTGTTGCTCAAGCTTCTTGGATCAATCCATTGTTCCAAATGGATCAATATGGCGTATTGGAGATCCTCAAATCCTCTCTTGAGGTCTTGGTTCATGATTTGTCCCAAAAGTCAACTTAGGGGTGAATTAGGTCAAGAAACCCTAATTCCTGATTTTTTATGAATGCATCCCCTGAGGCAAAATTGACTTGATGATTGGGTCCATGAGGTTCCATGGAGTATATTAGGTTATGTTTTGGATCCTTGGCTTGTGCCCAGATGAAAAATTTCCATCTGGAGGCCCTGGTCGACCAAAACCCTAATTTGGTGACACTATCGATCCTGAGACTTGGTCCACCTAGAAGGGAGCAGCCTTGTGCTTAATCCTTGAAGTGGGAGTCCTCTTGATCCATTGTGGATATTTTAGAGGCTAGACAAGTTGAAGATCAAGTCATTCCTTGATTGATCCTTTGTCTAAGGCTCTGAGAGGGCTTAAAACCCTAATTTTGATTGTAGTGAATACTCAATAACCCTTGAGGCATTTGATGAGGCATGATGGTTCATCTATATTGTGATGATGATTTGCACAATGATGGGAAATCTTAGTGGTCAAAATTTGGGGTATGACACGTTGCCGACCACCTTTGGCAACACGGCTTATGCGAAGACTGTCCGAGTGAGGTACCTGATAGTCAACGATGCTTCACCCTATAACATCATTATAGGCCAGCCATCATTCAACGCCCTGGAAGCTTAGCTTTCAACTCTGTATTTGACCATGAAATTTCCACTCGGAGATGGTCGGGTTGGTATTGTCAAAGGCGACCAGGGGTTGGCGAGAAAGTGTTATAAGGATAGCCTAAAGTTGAGAAGAAAGGAACTCGCAGGAGAAGCCAATCCCAAGAATACCCTCAAAGTTCACCTGGTCGACATAGACCCACGTGATGATTCAGTTGAAGACAACATAATGCCAAACGAAGAAACAAAACAAGTCCAGATTGGGCACCTACCGTCCCATGTTACACACATCAGAGTCAACTTGTCCCCCAAAGAGGAGGAAGAGATCGTTCAAACACTAAAAGACAATGTGGATCTTTTTGCCTAGAAACCTTCAGACATGCCAGGGATAGATCCCAATTTCATATGCCTTCACTTAGCAATCGATTCGGATATCAAGCCAGTTTCCCAAAGGAAAAGAAAGGGTGGTTATGAAAAGAGGAAAGCAATTGCAGAGGAAGTCGAGAAGCTGTTACAGGATGGGTTCATCAAGGAGATCAAGTATCCGACATGGTTATTCAACGTGGTGATGGTAAAGAAGAAATCCAGGAAATGGTGAATGTGTGTGGACTTCACAGACCTTAACAAGGTGTGTCCTAAAGATCCGTATCCATTGCCAAACATTGACCAAATGATAGATGTTACGTCTAGGTTCCATTTGTTCAGCTTTATGTATGTGTACTTCATATACAATCAGATCCGGATGAATCCAATAGACTCTCCAAAAACTGCCTTCATGACACATTAGAGCAATTATTATTATGAGGTCATGCCCTTTGGGCTCAAAAATGTTGGGGTTACTTACCAGAGGCTGAGGGATAAGGTGTTCGCTACTCAGATAAGTCGAAACCTGGAGGTCTATGTAGATGATATGGTTATCAAGACAAGTGCAAACTGGTCACATGTAAAGGATTTAATAGAAACTTTTGCATCTATAAGAAGCTACAATATGAGACTGGACCCGGACAAGTGTACCTTGGGAGTACAAGCCGAGAAGTTCCTCAGATTTATGCTCACCAACCGGGGAATTGAAGCGAACCCGGAAAAAAATGCCAGGCTATAATAGATACGAGAAGTCCAACCACGAAAAAGGAGGTCCAACAGCTGACCGAGAGACTAGCCGCATTGTCATGATTTTTATCATGTGCAAGAGACAAATCAATACACTTCTTTGTAGCTATAAGGAAGTCTAAGGAGTTTGAATGGACAGAGGCATGTGAAGAAGCCTTTCAAGAAGTAAAGTGTTTTCTGTCCTCACCTCCTATCCTAGTAAGGTCCAAAGAAAATACACCTTTGGTCTTATACTTATCGGTCACGGATAAAGCCCTTAGCTCGGTTTTAGTACAAGATAGAGAAGACGGAAAGCGACATGTGTACTTTATCAGCAAAGTTCTAAAAGGGGCAGAGCTAAGGTACCAGAAGATTGAACGGTTGGCGCTGGCACTAGTTATCACAGCCCGAAAGCTGAGACATTATTTTCAAGGACACCCCATCACAGTCAAGACGAATTACCCAATCAAACAAATATTGAAAAAGCCCGACTTAGCAGGATGGGTGGTCAAGTGGGCAGTTAAGCTCTCCGAGTATGAGATCAACTTTGTGCCCAGAACCAGTATCAAGTCACAGACACATGCCGATTTTGTGGTTGAATTAAGTGCACCAGCTGGAGAAGAGATCTCAAACAGATGGATCTTCTATGTAGATGGATCTTCAAATCTCAAGGGAAGCGGAGCCAGAATAATTCTGGAAGGACCCAGAGATCTAACAGTAGAATACTCTTTAGGTTTCAATTTTCAGGTTAACAATAACCAAGCAGAGTATGAAGCTTTGATTTCCGGAATGAAATTGGCGAGAGAGGTCAGAGTAACACATTTATTAGTGAAGACTGACTCCCACCTAGTGGTCGGACATATGAAGAATGAGTACCAGATGAAGGATTCCACCCTGATAAAGTACCTTCAGAAAGCTTCAGGAATATCCAAAGCGTTCTCAGAATTCGAAGTCGTCAACATCCTAAGAGAAGACAATGCCTGGGCCGACCTCGTAGCCCAATTAGCAAGCTCAAAGAATTCAGGAATGAATAAGACTGTGATCCAAGAAGTTCTCGAAGCACCCAGCATTCAATCAGAGGAAGTATTAACAATAGAGGATTTCCAAGGATGGATGAGGTCCATCATCAACTATCTGAACCAGGAAATATTACCTCAAGATGTCAATGAAGCCCGGAAGATTAAAATAATAGCTTCCCGATACGTCATAATCTCGGACACGCTGTACAAGATGGGTAGGTTAACACCTATGCTCAGATGTGTGTCAGAGCTTGAGATTGAACTGGTAATTAAAGAGGTCCACGAGAGAGCCTGCGGTATCCACATCGGTGAGAGAGCACTATCCAAAAAAATCCTAAGAGTCGGGTACTACTGGCCACATATGATGCGAGATTGCATCGAGTACGTTAGCAAGTGCGAAAAGTGCCAAGTATTCGCTCCAATTAAACACCTACCAGCTGAGTCGCTCCATTTGATTTCATCTCCATAGTTGTTCCATCAGTGGGGAGCAGACATCCTAGGACCATTCCCAGTTGCTTCAGGACAACTCAAGTTCCTAATCGTTGCAGTTGACTATTTCACAAAATGGGTGGAAGCCGAGGCTGTTGCTCAGATCTCTACCGAGAGGGTTCGCAAATTTTATTGGAGGAATATCATATGCCGGTTCTGTTTGCCGGGAATCATAGTCTTGGACAATGGAGCCCAATTTGCAAGCACTTCCATCATAGACTTTTGCAGGGATTATGGAATTAAAAACAGGTTCACATTTGTGGAACACCCCCAAACCAATGGCCAAGCAGAAGCTGCAAACAAGGTTATCCTAGGAGGAATAAAAAAGAAGCTGGAAGAGGCAAAAGGAATGTGGTCCGAGTACCTACCCGAGATCTTATGGTCATACCACACAACACCATATTCTACTACTCAAGAGATACCCTTCAGGATGGTGTATGAAGCTGATGCAATGATACCGGTGGAAATCAACACCCCGACTTGGAGGCGTGAACACTTTGATGAAGTCACCAACATGGATAACTCGAACATCTCGGCTGATCAGATAGATGAGGTTAGAGAGACAGCACGGGTCAGAGAAGTCGCTGCAAAATAGAGATTGGCAAGAACATACAACCTGAAAGTCCGGCAGAGGGAGTTCCAGGAAGGTGACCTAGTCTTGAAGAAAATCACAGACCCAAAAAACAAGGGAAACCTTGTCCCCAACTGGGAAGGCTCATTCAGGGTACTTCGAAAACTAAACAATGGAGCCTACAAGGTGGAAACATTAGAGGGAGTAGAAATACCTAGGACATGGAATGTATCCAATCTTAGGCTATATTTCAGCTAAATATTATGTAATTCAATAACGAATAAAGGATCCGGGTTGTACTATTTTCCCTTACAAGGGCAAGGGTTTTTCACGAGGCACCTGGACTTAAAAAAATTTTATGTCTTATTTATAGGTATTCGGCCGAAGATGGCGAGTTATAACTCGGAAAACTCCTATAAACGTGTTGACTGCTCCGCGTACATAGGTCGTCCATAAACGCTCTACGTACATGGGTTGATTAAACTCCTACAAACGTGTTGACTTGCTTCGCGTACATAGACCACCCATAAACGCTCCGCGTATAAGGGTTGATTAAACTCCTATAAACGTGTTAACTTGCTCTGCGTACATAGGTCGCCCATAAATGCTCCCCGTACAAGGGTTGATTAAACTCCTATAAACGTGTTGACTTGCTCCGCGTACAAGGGTTGATTAAACTCCTATAAACGTGTTGACTTGCTCCGCGTACATAGGTCTCCCATAAACGCTCCACGTACAAGGGTTAATTAAACTCCTATAAACGTGTTGACTTGCTCTGCGTACATAGGTCGCCCATAAACTCTCCGCGTACAAGGGTTGATTAAACTCCTATAAATGTGTTGACTTGCTCCGCGTACATAGGTCACTCATAAACGCTCCGCGTATAAGGGTTGATTAAACTCCTATAAACGTGTTGACTTGCTCCGCGTACATAGGTCGCCCATAAACGGTCCGCATATAAGGGTTGATTAAACTCTTATAAACGTGTTGACTTGTTCCGCGTACATAGGTCGCCCATAAACGCTCTGCGTACAAGGGTTGATTAAACACCTATAAACGCTTTGAGTTGCTCCGCGTACATAGGTCACCCATAAAGGCTCCACGTACAAGGGTTGATTAAACTCATATAAACGTGTTGACTTGCTCTGCGTACATAGGTCGCCCATAAACATTTTGACTTATTCCGCGTACACGGGTTGAACAAACACTTATAAATGTGTCTACTTGTTCCGTGCACACAAGTTGGATAATCAATTATGAAAATGATGAAACATCTAGGCCTAATAAGCACACCAAAAGAAACTTGGGGCTCATGGGTATCAAAGACATTCATGACCAACTGCCAAAGGCTTATAGAGAACTGGGAGTAAGTTTCTGACAAAAGAACACCCAAGTCAATATCGTAATCGGCACCTAAGACTATAAGAGTTCTGGACTCTCTAAAGTGTCAGAGCTATATAGCTAGGGTTTTTAATAGATAACCGAGTAACGAGCTATCCAAGAAGCCTTAGAAATCAAACTAAGAAAAGCAAAATGGCAAAATAATACCCAGCACTTTATAATCGGACACCTTAAGTTATTCTAACTTAATGCTCGAGGGGCTAGATATACGCACAGGATTATTTTGCAAAGCAATTATAATGATGATAAACAGAAGCGGCATTAAGAAAAGCCACAAAAGGGCCAAGTATTGTGCATTACAAGGCCCGAAGGTCGAAAAGTCACAAGAAAAAGGGGGGACAACACCACACTCCCTTACAAAAATAGAAAATTCATCAAAAGCATATCCAAAGGGATGTCTAATCAAAACAAAGAGAAACTTTAAAATCAATCAGCGGCCGAGGTGCCATTCGCGCCAGTGTCATCCGAGTTCTCATCCCCGTCATTATTGACAGGAGTAGAATATTTCTTCGGGTTCTCATCCACTTCTACAAGGCGGCCATCCTGCACCACCTTGAAGTAATCCACCTCGGATAGATCCAGCCTGGGATGGAGGCATAAAACTTGGTATTTGGCCCTGTCGAACGCCTCATTGCCAGTAGAGAGAACTTCAATCCGAGCCTTCTTAAGGGACTCAGTAAGCTCAGTATTGGAAGCCAAAAGTTATTGATGAGAAGCCTTGATTTGCTTCAACTCCTCGGTAACCTTTGATAAAGTCAGTTTATGCTCGGATTCAAGGGCCTCCTTGTTTTTCCTCTCATCGGCTAGTTCTTTTTCCAAGCTAGAAAGCTTATCTGATTAAGTCCTATGAGCTTCTTGTGGCCGGGTAATCTCTTCTTTCAGTTTCAGCTCTGTCTTCTCAAAATCATCGCTGGATTCAAACAACCCGTGAGTAAGGACGACGCACCTCATAAGATAGGAGCTTATATTCTGGGTGATCTTCTGCCTACCAATAGATTTCACTTTGTTAACATCCTCAGTGTCGTTAAGATGGTCATACCAAACTTTAAGTCCATTAAAGTCGTTGGACCAAAATTTAAACTCCCTAGATGCAAAAGTTTCCCCGGGGACTCTCATAAGAGAAGTAATCTCCATATCAGCTTTGCAGACTTCGTCAACCATTAAGGTTTTCAGCTTCTTTGGAGCACTCTGTGAAACCTCTTATTGAGTCTGAGGAGCATTGGGTGGAATTTCACCCTTACTCGGAGGAGCCTTAATATTTGTACTCCTTATCCGCTTTAGTTGATGGACTTCTAACCCGCTCGGGTCCGACTTCGGCAATATAGAGTTTCTGACTCCCTTCCGAGAAGCTCGAGCTTCCTGCATTAAATTCTTTTGTTCAGCTACGGATAGGCTCGTCATCGTATCTACAAACACATATACGAACGTCAGGGAAAAGAGTAATTGGGAATGATGAAAATAAATATAAACAATTACCCAGAAAGGAGAGTAGTTGTTCGTCGCTTTGAGATAACAGTTCTTTGACCTCATCATACGGAAGGAGTCGAGAACTATTAGGGATTGGGTTTCCAGGTTACTTAACTTATCAAAGCTGAAGCCAGTTATCGACAGTAAATTTTCAACCCAATAAAATGGGAAGCTTGACTGGCCGTCTAAAGCATATAATACTTGTGGACACCTTGGCCCACTATTTTCCCTTAAGAATCGATTCTTATGGTTCTTATAGTTGGAGGTGTATGCCTGGAGAAAACTCCGGCCAGGAATCCCGCTGATTTATACCCAACTACGGTTATCAACACCCTTAACCTCAATGAAAGAGAAAAATAGGCCAATGGTGGGGGTGATGTTTAAAACCTCATAAACTCTTTCAAAGGCCTTTATAAAACCCTAACTATTAGGGCGAAGTTGAGAAGGGGCTATGTTCACAGTTTGTAAAACATCCACTTCAAAATCAGAAAGGGGTATCTGAATGTTGAAGTTAGGGATGGCAACGGGGCGGGGCGGGGGAGGGTTTAACTATACCCGCACCCGCACCCGCCTCCATGTAACACACCTGCCCCCGCCCCCAAACCCAACCGAGGGTAAAAATTTACCACCCAGGCCCGCCCCCAATAGTGAACGGGTGCACCCGCACCCGCCCCGCCCCGACCCCCAAAAAAATAATTTCTTTTTAATTGCAATAAAAACTAATAATTTTAATTAAAAATTTGATTATTTTAATTAATTAATTAATTATTTAATTAAAATTTTAATTAGTAAATAAATATTAACTTGATAAATTTGATTATTTTAATTGCAATAGGGGTATTGATAATTTAATTAAAAATATAATTAACAAATGAATATTAAAATAAGTAAAATAAGGGAATTAAAATAAAATGCATTATCCGGGGGCGGGGCGGGGGGCGGGTGCGGGCGGGTCTTAGTGTCTACCCGCACCCGTAGTTAAGAACCGGGTTTCACCCGCACCCGCACCCACACCCAATTAAATAGGATTTTCCCCGTTAATTTCGGGGCGAGCCCGGGCGGGTGCGGGCGGGTCCGGGTTTGTTTGCCATCCCTAGTTGAAGTCATCTAAAACCCCAGCATAAAAATAGAAAAAATCTTCCTTGACACCTTTAGGACGGAGTATACAAACTCGTTCTCCGGGAATACATGATTCCAAGACAACATCGTCCTCGGACCCTGTTGAAGATACTTGTTTTTTGGATCGAAGTTTTGCGATTTCTATATCATCAAAGATGATATTCTTATAGTTTATGACTTTGAGATCAAAGGGAGCAGCAGTCGTCATCGAAGTCTCTACAAAACCTGAGAAAGAGGAGTCAGGGTTAAAATCACTTTTAGAAGTGAGAATATAACCATAAACTTCATTTATAACCCGTCTATACTCTTCTGGTCCTAAAACGTCTTCCATTTCTCGCATGCATTGCTCCCACAACTCTTTTCTCTCCGTGACACTCACACGAACGACACTACCACTACCCTCATCCCCCTGTTCCCCAAAGACGGTCATTCTTTCTAAAAAGCGAGTAGAAGAATAAGATAAATCAAGAAGGGTAAGGAAATACCTGTGAGTAACGAGAAGCTGGAAATTGAAATAAAAGTTTAATCGTTAAAGAAGATGATACAAAGCCGAAATAAGAAGAGGGAGAGAGGAAAGAAAGGCTTTTAAAGGACTCAGCACCCAAGGATAGCTAAGAAGTAGCCATTAACAATCATCATTACACTGGAGAAAATGAAAGGACACGACCCTCAAAGGAATTCATGACACATAAGGACCCGAGAAGAAAAGCCAACCTATAGCACGACACCTATCAAATATATCCAGGCTCATGTTCTTGCCGAGTACTGTACCCTTGTAAATGGATATAGTACTCAGGGGGCTTATGTACATGCCAAATATATTTGAAGCCGAGTTGCGTAGTCGCCCAAGATTAAGTATGAACTAGACAACTTGGCTGTCCAATGTTGTACTCGTTAAAAAGTCTAATGGAAAATGGCACATGTGTGTTGACTATACCGATCTCAATAGGGCCTGCCCTAAAGATGCATATTGTAGCGCGGTTTTCGTGACCGCCCGCATCCGCCTGCGGATGGGATTGGGTGCTACTTTCTGATTTCTTATTTATCCTATGAAGCTGGAAAGGAAAGGGAAGCTATCTCAAACTAACCTTGCACGCAAATGTTTTCTTTAACAAGTGCTAAGAGATTGGGGAGTTCGGGGTCAGGTTATACAATGGGGAGTTGTCAATTACCCATCCTATACATGGTTATCCATGGGTTGAAAGCAATTTTCTATTGTTCTACTGTTTTCTACTTACTGGTGTTTATCTGTCATAGGTTGGGAAAGTTTCTCCTTTGGGAAGGTTGAGAGATGTTGAAAAGATATTTTTGTTGTTTTCGGGTTTTTTGATGTTTTTGGTAAGGTACTGGACCTAAGGTTTTTGTTTATTGTGCTCGCTAAGATTTCACAATCTTATGCCTACGTATTCCCGTTAAAGAAAACCGGGAAATCAGAGCAATCGTAGTTCCTCCTATTCTATGGGAGGAAAAGAGACATTTGGGTATCTTGTTCAAAGCCCAAGATATGAAGCTAAAGGTGATTTGTATCTTGTTCAAAGCCCAAGATGTGAAGCTAAAAATGATTTGTTTGTATCTTGTTCAAAGCCCAAGATATGAAGCTAAAAGGGTGTTTGTGGGAATTGATTGAAAAGAGTTAAGAGATTGAGATATGAATATCCGGGAAAAACATCGGAAAATAGAAGGAATATCTGGGAAAACGTCGGACGAAAATAGAAGGAATATCCGGGAAAACGTCGGATGTAAAGAAAAGGAATATCCGAGAAAGCTTCGGATGTTAAAAAGAGGGAAGGGTTTTCCTGTGTTTAGAAGGAACTTGAGAATGTCTTTGAGACTCAAGAGGAGATATAGACTGTCCGAGTCTACTGGGTGTGTCTTTTGTACTATGTGTAAGAGAAAGTACGCTTCGGGATCAAGATCTAGACTCTTTTGAAAGACTGTTCTAGTAAGATGACTAATTTCTGTTCCTATACCTCTAGGAGGTTGTCGGGACAATTTGTACAAAGCCCAAGAGGAGGCTGGAAACTTTTAAGAAGCCGATCGGTCCTTGTACGAAGCCCAAGAGGAGGCTATCATTCCCGGAGGAAGAAATCATTATACGAAGCCTAAGAGGAGGCTATGAAAACTTCTAAGAAGCCGAATGGTCCTTGTACAACACCCAAGAGGAGGCGAGGATGCTTTTAGGAAGCCTGTGGGTCCTTGTACAATGCCCAAGAGGAGGCCGATGCTTTTAAGAAGCCCGTGGGTCCCCAAACCCCGAGAAATTCAAGGCAAGCTATTCACAAGGAATAGATCAAGTCAGGAAAGTTTGAGAATTTGGAAGAAACTAAAAGATGCCATTCACGGAGAATACATTCATCTCTGGGAGTAGAGTTTCTTGAAAATTCCTAATGAGGACAGCCGAAGAGAAGACTGTATCTGGTGATCCTATTGGGGATCTAGCTGTCTATTTCTACGAATAAACAAAACGGCTTTACCTATTGCTAGACGTAGTTGCCGAGGAAACTCTAAATATCTATACTATTATTACACAGTCGATATGAGTTTATGAAAAGAAACTTACAGTGAGCAGCCCCACAATACAGTTATATGTATATGAAAGTAGTAAATGAAAGCGTATAAACACTTACTCGGTTGTAGAGCTTCCATGCTGTTTGGTTAGTTGTTCAACAAAGAAAGATTGAAAACAACAGTATATTCAAAATCAAAGGAGAAATTGTTTTGAAACAAAAATTGGGGCTTACAGCTCAAGGAGAGGCCCGTAAAATCAGAGTCAATTATACATGGAAGAACGTCATGTGAAATAAAACATACACGGAAGAACATCGTGAATAAACAAAGAGAAAATACATGGCAAAACATCATGGTAATAGAAACGTACACGGAAGAACATCGTGTGTGAATTATCAACACATAAAATTAACAGATAATCACGGAAAAGCATCGTGTAGCAGATTAAACAGACAAAATGTTACGGAATACACATGGAAAAACATCATGGTAATCAGACAAAAAAAATCAACTAAAATACACGGAACAACCTCATGTAATCAGCGGACAAAGATACGTGGCAAATCATCGCGAGATAAATAAAAGATATACGTGGCAAAACATCACAATGAAAATAAATAGAAAACACACGGCAAAACATCGTGACAGATAAAAATATACACGGCAGAACATCGTGGCGGATAAAAGCATATACACGGAAAAACATCGTGTAAAATAAACAGAGAGAAAATACACGGCAAAACATCGTGGATAAACAGAGAGAAAATACACGGCAAAACATCGTGTCAGAGTTTTGAAAACTGTACAGGGACTTATACAATGACTGAGGCCCAAAATGGTTTATTTACAAAGGGATGGGACTTACACTCTATCAAGAGGCCCAAAATGGTTTATTTACAAAGGGATGAGACTTACACTCTATCAAGAGGCCCAAAATGGGTGCAGTGTATTTACAGGAAATACTTGTTTGCAAGTTTAATTGTTTTTAACAGATGTGAATAAATCATGCATGGCATACAAGCAAAGAATTTAAATTCGAGTTTACCGTACACCGGTGAACTTTTCCTACACAAGCAGAGAAGCGTCTGAGGAAGCTTTAAGTATCCAATGAACATCAAGGTGTCGCATGATAATTCCTGTATCAAAATGGAAAACCAAACAAGCAGCGAGAATCCGAGATCGCATAGAAATGCCTTTGATCTCATCAAGTGGTTAGATTTGAATCGATGTCACAAAGTAAATTGAAAAAAACAAATATTTAATTACAAACATAAATTAATGAAAGTAATTCTAAACCACGGAAAATCAAATAATCGAATAATGATTAATTAAACAATTAGATGATTAATTAAGTTAAAATATATTTAGTAAAACTCCCTAAATCATATTATATAATAATTAATTAATTTTAATTTAATCAAAATGAAAATGGGCTTGCTTGAGTTAGTAAAAAGAAAAAGGGTGTGATTAGAAACTACTAATGGGCTAAGCCCGTTCCATTTTTCTTTATTAAATTAAATAAAATATTAATAATATAAATGAAAATTGCTGAGAAATATAATAACACAGAACCTGTTTTTTTTCAGAAAGAAACGATTCTCCATGGCTCAAAGTCTCAAACCTGCTTCTCAAACACAGCTTCCATCTCCAATCGCTCCTCCGACCGTGACCCTCCCTACGTACGCGACTCCGTTCGACGCAGCGATTTCCGGCCGTCCTTGCTGCTGTGCGCGGTATCCCCTCCGGCGATACTCCCTGCGATTTTGGTGGTGATGCCCGCGATTCTCCCTCCGTCGATGGTTTGCGGCAAAGGGTGGTGGTGAGTTCTTTCTTCTTCTGTTAATTGTTGTTGAAGATGTTCATGCGAAACAAAAAAATCAAATTTGTTAGGGTTTACAAATAGGAACAAAATTGATGAATATTGAAATTGAAATTGAATTGATGAGTTTGCTGGAATTTCTGCGGATTTCTGATGATATTTTTTTTTGAAATCGTTGCAGAATGATTGCTGGATTTTGATTCTTCTACTATTCGTTCTCCTTTGAACTCTGCTTCTGAATTTTTGCGTGTCGGCAAATTACGGAATTGGCGTTGAAATTGCAGCTTGATATTTGCTAACAGGTAAGAATTGGCTCCAATTGCCGTTGATGTTCTGATGTTGCAATTGTTACCGTGATGTTGTTCCTATAAAAAAAAATAGCAGGAAGTGAGTTGTATTGAATTGAAACTTGTAAGTTTTATGAAATTGAATCAGAATTTTGAAAAATAAGGATTGATGAAATTGAGTTCATAGTTGTGATTAAATTGCAGATTGTTTTAATGATTTCTTTGAAAAATTCTGCAATTGATGTTGTTTTTCTATAAAACATGTTGCTGCTGAGTTTTCTTCATATGTGTTGAATTTGCAGGCCATTGTGTTGATGTGAATCTTCATGAATTTTGGAGTTCCTGCAAAAACAAGAGAAGTAGGAAAGCAGAAGGAGGGGGCTGCGCTGCTTTGTTCATGTTGCAGTTGGTAAAATCTGTGCAAAAACTTTTAATTGTGTAGTGAAGTTAGTTTGAAAATTTGAATTGAGTTTAGTATGATAAGTGAAAAGTGTAAATTTGTTAAAGAAGATTATGCAGAGAAAATATGAAATTGTGTGAATTGTATATTATGGTGTAAAAAAATGGAAACAAAGTTGCAGAAAGTGGTATGTATATGTTTCACAGAAAATATAAAAAGATTGAAATGGTGAGAAAGGGGGGGCGTGATGCCTTCCCCTTATGTGCTGTGCTATGTGTTTTGACATTTCCTTTTCCTTCTAATTTACAAAGAAAAATTGAAAAATTGAGAGAAAGTGAAACAAGTGTAAGAATTTGTTTGGTGTGGTTTGTGAATGAAACTTGAAGCTCTATTTATAGAAAAAATTTGTGTAACTCTTAAGCTATCTCAAGATAAGAGTTGAATAAAAATTCAAAGTCTTGTGATTTTAAGTCCAATTTGTTCCAAATTTTAATGGCTTTGTAAGACAATGTTTTTTATCTTCTTTTGCAATTGGCTAGGGAAATGAGTCAAAGAGACAAGGTTATATGGTTTGTCTCATAAGAAACAAATTTGGTAGAAAAAACAAATTTATATAAAAACAAAATTGTATTAAAACAAAAGTTAAATAAAACAAAAAATGTATAAAAAATAAAATTCATAATAAATAACAACATATGAAATTATATTGTTAAAATGAAATTTTTTTTATATATATAGTTATAGTTATAAAATGGCGCAAGAAAAAAAAACAAACATGTATATACAAAATCTTTTTATTATTATTTTTTTCATGTAAAAAATAACAAACGAAAAGAAATCACATATATTTTTTTTCTTTTATGGTGAATAAAACAATTTTTTTTATATAATTAGAAAATTGAAAGACATATATGCACATATATATTTTTTTGGATTTTTTAATCTTATTTATGCAAAATAAAACAAAAAATGTGAAATCAAATTAAATGACTGAAAAACTGAAAATTCACACAATATATGATATATCGTGCATAAATGAAGCAAAGTGAAAAGTTCAGTCAGATAAACGAAAATATTCATAATAAAAGAGGTCAAAATTTAGGGTATGACAGATGCCCCTATTTAATCTTCTTAGACCTGAAGGTATGAATAGCAAAGAGTTTTAGACAATCGAGGTATAAGAGGATTAAATATCAGAGTACCTAAAATTTTGACCGTGAATGCAGATGAAATGATATGTGATGAATGAAAGACTTTTGAACACTGTGGGGAATGATGCCACAGGAGACAGACCAATTGAATTTTCTTGGGATATAAGATATTGTGGAAATTTGCCGATGCGACAAAGGGTATTCAGTAGTATTTGAAAAAAGATGGATAAACCCTGGAACAAAGATATAGACATCCGGAAAAACATCAGATGCGAAAGAAGTGTCATACTCTGGGAAATATATCAGAAACATCTAGAAAAACATTAGATGTTGAATGAGACCAAATCTGAGGATATGTCAGAGACTTCTGAGAAAAGTTTAATTTTACTGTGGAATACACGGGAACATCCAGAAAACGAAGGTAACTTTACTGGGAAAAAGGTTACAGTCATCAGAGATTTTCAGACATGTATTGAAAAACCCTGGAAAAGAACAGTAACAACCGTAAGAGACATTCAGAAGAGCATTGAATGAAGTCTGAAAAATAAATCAGGCACATCCAGAAAAACATTGGATAAATGAGAAACATACTCGAAGGCATCCAGAAAAGCATTGGACCGAGTTGTCGACCAAACTTGAAGATATTTTAATGACATTCAGAAAAGCGTTGAATGTATTAAAAATAACTTTGAGTGTAAATCCGAAACATTTAGAAAAGCGTTAAATGTACAGAGAAATTTTTTTAGAAGACTGGCTGAACGATGAACATATCTGGAAAAACATCAGATAAGCACATCAGAACAAAAGTTACATCTGGAAAAACATTAGATGAGAAAAAGTCATATTCGGGAGAGCATCAGATAGACATGTAAAGAGTTTCTAGAAGAGCATCAAAATAAAAGAGACATATCCGGAAGAACGTCGGATGAAGACAAAGAAAGTTCTGGAAAAACATCATAATGGGTTTTGTGAAAAACTTCAAAACCAAAAAATACATCCGGAAGAACATCAGGTAAACACGGAGAAATGTTCTGGAAAAGCATCAGAGTAGACAGACATATCCAGAAGAACACCAGATATACACACAGAGAAACGTTCTGGAAAAGCATCAGAACAGGTAGACATATCCGGAAAGACATCGGATAGAAACAGAGAAAAGTTCTGGAAAAGCATCAGAACAGATAGACATATCCGGAAGAACATCGGATAGAAACAAAATTATATCTGGAAGAACATCAGATAAGACATAAAAGTATATGTTCCAGATAAGTTGGACTTCGTAGAAAGGTAAGATGTTGATAATAACACGATCACTGATGAATGCAAATGAGGATTAAAACACTCTTGAATGCATAGTATATGAAAATGTCATGATGTATGATTAAATGTATGTAATGTAAATGAAAATGCTGACAACAAGTTTAGACTCTTTGAGGAGTGAAAATCAACAAGTTTATACTCTTTTGGGGAGTGAAAATCAACAAGTTTATACTCTTTTGGGGAGTGACAGACAAGACTGATTCCTCAACACGGAGATCACTGCCATTGCTTAGGGACTGAAAATGCGGTTTAAACACATCTTTATCATACTGATAAACTGTATCAAGTTTATAATCCTTGGAGGAAGGCTGGATAACTTGCATGGGGATTTTTCCAAATAAATTGCCCCAGACTTACTGACTGTTGTAGATGAACTGATCGTTGCCTCAGTTTGAATGATAATAACTGTATGCTGCATACTAGGAAGGCTTGCCCCAGTAATGAGTCTTGAAAGTTTTCTGAATAAACCAATTCTGAGAAGGACTTGCACTGAACAAATCTTGAACTGATTCTTAACAGGCTCTGGAAAGAACTTGCCCCTGATAGGATCATTGACCAAGTTTCTAAACTGTTTGAAAATTCCTTGAGAGGAAAGCTAGTTTGCAATAAAAAAATGTTTATTTAAACATGGCAAATTTAATGCAAAGTTCATGCAAAAAATTTTGAAAACAGAATCATTGTTTTAGAAAAATACAGTAATATGGATTACTGGTTAAAAACACGGTGGTTTAAAATATTTTGAATGAAAAGTAAAACAGAGGTATGATACTAAAACAAATGATTTGCAAAAAAATGATTTTGGAGTCAGTTTACGCAACCTTGCTGTAGTATGCTTTCAAAATAACCTTACTTCAATTAGGTCTTTTGAGGGTTATAACGTGGCCTGGTTCACGGTTTATGAAAAAAAGATAAAGGCTCAAAGTTTATTTGGTGCCCACCCCCTTCGTGATGTTCTCCAGTCCTATGCTCAGTTAAACTTAAATTGTGCATTCAGGTTTCAAAAAGTTTCAGAATCGTACTGATGATAGTGATGACGATGGTCCAGAAGTCTTAAGACAGCACCTACTGCTTCTTTGCAACATTTAATTGTTTTTCATCTTTGTGGACCCTTTTTTAAAGATCGAGGATTTAAGGACCTCTTTTCTGTATTATCCCTAACTTTTGCCTGAACTATTTCTTTTGAAATTTATAGTCAGCGGGATGCCCTAGTTTTTGCCTAAGCTTTTTGACTTAGCGGGCCTTTTTTATTTTATTTTTTGATTTCTTCTTAGAAAGAAAGTGACTGCAAGATTTGATGATTACGACGGACCATCACTGGTTTTTGATTTGAAATACGTTTTCAGCATCTGCTTGTTGTATGTAAACTTTCCGAACTTGAATACACAACCCAAATTAAACTGAGAACTACCCTGCCCCGGGTTAAAATTGCGGGTTTTTTATAAAGAAAGAAACTCCTACTTCAAGGCTCAAAGGGGTTAACGAGGGATTATCTTCCTTATATCTCCAGTGTTTGGGAATTGAAAAAATGCCTTACATCCTCAGCAAAGTTTTTTATTTGAAAGCATACCGACAGCAATTATGGGTATTATGTTTTTATCATCCTCCCACCAATATTTGCATAGTCAACAATTTGAAAAAGAGGTGCATTTTTTTGAGAGTTTTTGTTTTGTTTTTTTTTTTTTTTTTTGAAAGAGAAAGCATAAAGATGTAAATGAACAGATGATTTGAATCAAAATATTGTACATGCTCATTTCATTAAAACTAACATTTAAAGATAAACAAGCTGAAAGCAACTATGATACAAACAAGGAAAATGCAAAAAAGACAGAAACAAGGTCAGTGACTAATCAAACACAAGGATGAGCTGTCCTGTCTTTGGGAAGTAACTGAGCTGAGGTTGATTGAAGTTTTAGTTCTTGTGTTCAGGCAGAGGATTGCGCTGGACATTAGGACTAGTGTCACGAAAGTTGAGGAGGTTGTCTCTGATCAGATCCCGCACTCTAGCCTTTAGTGCATAACATCTTTCTAAATCGTGACCCGCAGCCCCCTCATGGAATGCGCAATGAAGGTCAGATCTGAATCCAGGTAGAAGTGGATTTGGAGGAAGAGGTGCTGCCTTAGTAGTAATCGCTCCTTTCTGAACCAAAATAGGGTACAGTTCAGTGTACGTCATAGGAATAGGATCAAAGTGAGTCCTATTGTAGTTCTGGTTTTGTCCAACAGCCGAACGTTGAGGAGCTTGAGTTGGTCGAGCAGCCAACAGAGGAGTGATGGCAGCAATATGAGCTTGATTAGGCTGCTGAGGTCTGTAATGAGGTTTCCTATCCTCAACCAAGACAGAATTAGTCTGATATTCCCTCTTCTTTTGGAAGTTCCCATAGGGTTTCTTTACAACGTTAGAAGATTCAGCGGTTTTAGAGACCTTTCCATTCTTGATACCTTCTTCGAGTCTTTGGCCAATGATGACCAAGTCTGTAAAGTTTGATGAAACACTGCCAATCATCTTTTCCTAAAAGATGGGAGACAAAGTGTCTAAGAATATTCCAGTAAGTTCCTTCTCAGCCAAAGGGGGTTCGACCTGAGAAGCTAACTCTCTCCAGCGCTGAGCATACTCTTTGAAAGATTCTTTCTCGTTCTGAGTCGTGTTCTGGAGTTGACGACGGTCTGGAGTCATGTCCAGGTTGTACTTGTACTGATTCATGAAAGCATTGATAAGATCCTGCAAGCAATGAATGTTGCTTCGTTCAAGGCTTATGTACCACTTGAGTGAAGCTCCACTTAAGCTATCCTGAAAGCAGTGGATGAGCAACTTCTGGTTTTTGATGTGGGCAGCCATCTTACGAAAGTACATTACCAAATGAGCCTTTGGGCAGGAGTCGCCTTTGTACTATATAAATTCAGGGGTCTTAAATTTGGCTGGCATGACGAGGTTAGACACAAGACACATGTTGTCTGCATCAACGTTGAAGAAGTCATTTCCTTCTACAGCTCTGAGCCTTTTCTCCAAAGTTTGATATTGTTCATTGGCATCTTCAGGCTCAATGTCCACATTGTCCTCACTTTGAGCACTAGCATTGTAATCAAAGTTAGGATTCTCGAAGGGAATTCTGGCAGTCCGTACCAGAGGTCTGGGTTCTGAGACAATAGGGATTTGAAACTCTGGTCTTGGAGCTTGACCGGCCAAATTGGTAGTGACCTGTTGTGGAATGAAGTCGTGAGGCAATCCAAATTCCGGCCATGTAGATGGTGGCCTCTGAACAGGCGGAGGCTCAACAGCAGCACTCGTGATTTCTTGGATGACGGTCCTCTGAGGTGGATCTCCTCTGGCAATTAGGACCTGAAGCATTTTCGTTAAATTAGTCATGCTTAACTTCAGATCGTCTATTTCCATCCTAATCTCTGCATTGTGCACTTCTTGTTCTGACATTTTGCGCCTGACGTTAGCTCTAGTCCCGTATCGGTGATGAGGAATCAGTTTGACGGCTTACAGATGACTGAAAGAAAAAAGGTTGGAATGAATTGACGATGACCAGGACGTATGTATGAAATATACAAGGGATGCAAATGCAATGCATGGATGCAGCACACAAAAACATAGAAAAAACATGGGGTCAAAGGTTTGGTGTCATGAAGTCAAGGCTTTACCCATCCCCAAAGGTTTATACTAGTGATTTTTGTACCTGTCTCTCATCATCATCAACTCTTGTCAAGAAAACACCAGCAGGCCGGGAACCGTGCTAGGTGATGTTTTTTGAAGAGTCCTCAGAAGAGGGTGGCATCGCATGACAACTATTTCCGATAGCCTCTGTGCCACTAAAGGCGTTTTCCTAGGTGTATACTCAATCTTTCCACATGCGGCATCACACGCATTCCCATTAGCAGAAAAATAAACACGGATATCAAGTAGGAAAAGCAATATATATATTATATAGTATATAGAAAAATTTCTAACAACCTAGACCTCTTAGGAATTCTAATCCTAAAGACTCCCCAGCAGAGTCGCCATTTTTCTATAGCGCGGTTTTCGTGACCGCCCGCATCCGCCTGCGGATGAGATTGGGTGTTACTTTCTGATTTCTTATTTATCCCATGAAGCTGGAAAGGAAATGGAAGCTATCTCAAACTAACCTTGCACGCAAATGTTTTCTTTAACAAGTGCTAAGAGATTGGGGAGTTCGGGGTCAGGTTATACAATGGGGAGTTGTCAATTACCCATCCTATACATGGTTATCCATGGGTTGAAAGCAATTTTCTACTGTTCTACTATTTTCTACTTACTGGTGTTTATCTGTCATGGGTTGGGAAAGTTGAGAGATGTTGAAAAGATATTTTTGTTGTTTTCGGGTTTTTTGATGTTTTTGGTAAGGTACTGGACCTAAGGTTTTTGTTTAGTGTGCTCACTAAGATTTCACAATCTTATGCCTACGTATTCCCGTTAAAGAAAACCGGGAAATCAGAGCAATCGTAGTTCCTCCTATTCTATGGGAGGAAAAGAGACATTTGGGTATCTTGTTCAAAGCCCAAGATATGAAGCTAAAGGTGATTTGTATCTTGTTCAAAGCCCAAGATGTGAAGCTAAAAATGATTTGTTTGTATCTTGTTCAAAGCCAAAGATATGAAGCTAAAAGGGTGTTTGTGGGAATTGATTGAAAAGAGTTAAGAGATTGAGATATGAATATCCGGGAAAAACATCGAAAAATAGAAGGAATATCCGGGAAAACGTCGGACGAAAATAGAAGGAATATCCGAGAAAATGTCGGATGTAAAGAAAAGGAATATCTGGGAAAGCTTCGGATGTTAAAAAGAGGGAAGGGTTTTTCCTGTGTTTAGAAGGAACTTGAGAATGTCTTTGAGACTCAAGAGGAGATATAGACTGTCCGAGTCTACTGGGTGTGTCTTTTGTACTATGTGTAAGAGAAAGTACGCTTCGGGATCAAGATCTAGACTCTTTTGAAAGACTGTTCTAGTAAGATGACTAATTTCTGTTCCTATACCTCTAGGAGGTTGTCGGGACAATTTGTACAAAGCACAAGAGGAGGCTGGAAACTTTTAAGAAGCCGATCGGTCCTTGTACAACGCCCAAGAGGAGGCTATCATTCCCGGAGGAAGAAATCATTATACGAAGCCTAAGAGGAGGCTATGAAAACTTTTAAGAAGCCGAAGGGTCCTTGTACAACACCCAAGAGGAGGCGAGGATGCTTTTAGGAAGCCTGTGGGTCCTTGTACAATGCCCAAGAGGAGGCCGATGCTTTTAAGAAGCCTGTGGGTCCCCAAACCCCGAGAAATTCAAGGCAAGCTATTCACAAGGAATAGATCAAGTCAGGAAAGTTCGAGAATTTGGAAGAAACTCAAAGATGCCATTCACGAAGAATACATTCATCTCTGGGAGTAGAGTTTCTTGACAATTCCTAATGAGGACAGCCGAAGAGAAGACTGTATCTGGTGATCCTATTGGGGATCTAACTGTCTATTTCTATGAATAAACGAAACGGCTTTACCTAGTGCTAGACGTAGTTGACGGGGAAACTCTAAATATCTATACTATTATTACACAGTCGATATGAGTTTATGAAAGGAGACTTACAGTGAGCAGCCCCACAATACAGTTATATGTATATGAAAGTAGTAAATGAAAGCGTATAAACACTGACTCGGTTGTAGAGCTTCCATGCTGTTTGGTTAGTTGTTCAACAAAGAAAGATTGAAAACAACAGTATATTCAAAATCAAAGGAGAAATTGTTTTGAAACAAAAATTGGGGCTTACAGCTCAAGGAGAGGCCCGTAAAATCAGAGTCAATTATACATGGAAGAACGTCATGTGAAATAAAACATACACGGAAGAACATCGTGAATAAACAAAGAGAAAATACATGGCAAAACATCGTGTCATCATGGAAAAACATCATGGTAATTGAAACGTACACGGAAGAACATCGTGTGTGAATTATCAACACATAAAATTAACAGATAATCACGGAAAAGCATCGTGTAGCAGATTAAACAGACAAAAAGTTACGGAATACACATGGAAAAACATCATGGTAATCAGACAATAAAAATCAACTAAAATACACGGAACAACCTCATGTAATCAGCGGACAAAGATACGCGGCAAATCATCGAGAGATAAATAAAAGATATACGTGGCAAAACATCACAGTGAAAATAAATAGAAAACACACGGCAAAACATCGTGACAGATAAAAATATACACGGCAGAACATCGTGGCGGATAAAAGCATATACACGGAAAAACACCGTGTAAAATAAACAGAGAGAAAATACACGGCAAAACATCGTGGATAAACAGAGAGAAAATACACGGCAAAACATCGTGTCAGAGTTTTGAAAACTGTACAGGGACTTATACAATGACTGAGACCCAAAATGGTTTATTTACAAAGGGATGGGACTTACACTCTATCAAGAGGCCCAAAATGGTTTATTTACAAAGGGATGAGACTTACACTCTATCAAGAGGCCCAAAATGGGTGCAGTGTATTTACAGGAAATACTTGTTTGCAAGTTTAATTGTTTTTAACAGATGTGAATAAATCATGCATGGCATACAAGCAAAGAATTTAAATTCGAGTTTACCGTACACCGGTGAACTTTTCCTACGCAAGCAGAGAAGCGTCTGAGGAAGCTTTAAGTATCCAATGAACATCAAGGTGTCGCATGATAATTCCTGTATCAAAATGGAAAACCAAATAAGCAGCGAGAATCCGAGATCGTATAGAAATGCCTTTGATCTCATCAAGTGGTTAGATTTGAATCGATGTCACAATGTAAATTGAAAAAAACAAATATTTAATTACAAACATAAATTAATGAAAGTAATTCTAAACCACGGAAAATCAAATAATCGAATAATGATTAATTAAACAATTAGATGATTAATTAAGTTAAAATATATTTAGTAAAACTCCCTAAATCATATTATATAATAATTAATTAATTTTAACTTAATCAAAATGAAAATGGGCTTGCTTGAGTTAGTAAAAAGAAAAAGGGTGTGATTAGAAACTACTAATGGGCTAAGCCCGTTCCATTTTTCTTTATTAAATTAAATAAAATATTAATAATATAAATGAAAATTGCTGAGAAATATAATAACACAGAACCTATTTTTTTTCAGAAAGAAACGATTCTCCATGGCTCAAAGTCTCAAACCTGCTTCTCAAACACAGCTTCCATCTCCGATCGCTCCTCCGACCGCGACCCTCCCTACGTACGCGACTCCGTTCGACGCAACGATTTCCGGCCGTCCTTGCTGCTGTGCGCGGTATCCCCTCCGGCGATACTCCCTGCGATTTCGGTGGTTCCGGTGGTGATGCCCGCGATTCTCCCTCCGTCGATGGTTTGCGGCAAAGGGTGGTGGTGAGTTCTTTCTTCTTCTGTTAATTGTTGTTGAAGATGTTCATGCGAAACAAAAAAATCAAATTTGTTAGGGTTTACAAATAGGAACAAAATTGATGAATATTGAAATTGAAATTGAATTGATGAGTTTGCTGGAATTTCTGCGGATTTCTGATGATCTTTTTTTTTTAAATCGTTGCAGAATGATTGCTGGATTTTGATTCTTCTACTATTCGTTCTCCTTTGAACTCTGCTTATGATTTTTTGCGTGTCGGCAAATTACGGAATTGGCGTTGAAATTGCAGCTTGATATTTGCTAACAGGTAAGAATTGGCTCCAATCGCCGTTGATGTTTTGATGTTGCAATTGTTACCGTGATGCTGTTCCTGTAAAAAAAATAGCAGGAAGTGAGTTATATTGAATTGAAACTTGTAAGTTTTATGAAATTGAATCAGAATTTTGAAAAATAAGGATTGATGAAATTGAGTTCATAGTTGTGATTAAATTGCAGATTGTTTTAATGATTTCTTTGAAAAATTCTGCAATTGATGTTGTTTTTCTATAAAACATGTTGCTGCTGAGTTTTCTTCATATGTGTTGAATTTGCAGGCCATTGTGTTGATGTGAATCTTCATGAATTTTGGAGTTCCTGCAAAAACAAGAGAAGTAGGAAAGCAGAGGGAGGGGGTTGCGCTGCTTTGTTCATGTTGCAGTTGGTAAAATCTGTGCAAAAACTTTTAATTGTGTAGTGAAGTTAGTTTGAAAATTTGAATTGAGTTTAGTATGATAAGTGAAAAGTGTAAATTTGTTAAAGAAGATTATGCAGAGAAAATATGAAATTGTGTGAATTGTATATTATGGTGTAAAAAAATGGAAACAAAGTTGCAGAAAGTGGTATGTATATGTTTCACAGAAAATATAAAAAGATTGAAATGGTGAGAAAGGGGGGCGTGATGCCTTCCCCTTATGTGTTGTGCTATGTGTTTTGACATTTCCTTTTCCTTCTAATTTACAAAGAAAAATTGAAAAATTGAAAAATTGAGAGAAAGTGAAACAAGTGTAAGAACTTGTTTGGTGTGGTTTGTGAATGAAACTTGAAGCTCTATTTATAGAAAAAATTTGTGTAACTCTTAAGCTATCTCAAGATAAGAGTTGAATGAAAATTCAAAGTCTTGTGATTTTAAGTCCAATTTGTTCCAAATTTTAATGGCTTTGTAAGACAATGTTTTTTATCTTCTTTTGCAATTGGCTAGGGAAATGAGTCAAGGAGACAAGGTTATATGGTTTGTCTCATAAGAAACAAATTTGGTAAAAAAAACAAATTTATATAAAAACAAAATTGTATTAAAACAAAAGTTAAATAAAACAAAAAATGTATAAAAAATAAAATTCATAATAAACAACAACATATGAAATTATATTGTTAAAATGAAAATTTGTTTATATATATAGTTATAGTTATAAATTGGCGCACGAAAAAAAAAAACAAACATGTATATATAAAATCTTTTTATTATTATTTTTTTCATGTAAAAAATAACAAACGAAAAGAAATCACATATATTTTTTTTTCTTTTATGGTGAATAAAACAATTTTTTTTTATATAATAAGAAAAATGAAAGACATATATGCACATATATATTTTTTTGGATTTTTTAATCTTATTTATGCAAAATAAAACAAAAAATGTGAAATCAAATTAAATGACTGAAAAACTGAAAATTCACACAATATATGATATATCGTGCATAAATGAAGCAAAGTGAAAAGTTCAGTCAGATAAACGAAAATATTCATAATAAAAGAGGTCAAAATTTAGGGTATGACACATATCCCCTCCCCAATATAGATAAATTAGTTGATAATTCTGGTGGTTTTAAATTTTTATCGTTCATGGACACATATTCAGGCTATAATCAAATACCCACGGCGAAAAGCGACAAAAGGTACACAACTTTCATGACCGAATGGGGCAATTATTACTACAACATAATGGCCTTCGGCTTGAAAAACGCTGGCGTTACCTACCAAAGAATGATAAACAAGGTCTTTCGGGGAGAAATTGGGGACATGCTCGAAGTCTATATAGACGACATGATCGTGAAGTCCCACTAGGAATCCCATCACATGGCCCATTTGAGGAAATTCTTCGAGCAGGCCAGGAAGTACCAGATGCGTTTCAACCCAGAGAAGTGCACGTTCGGGGTACAAGCGGGCAAGTTCCTCGACTTTTATCTAACGGAACGAGGAATCGAAGCTAACCCCGACAAGTGTAGGGCCTTCTTCGAGTTCCCCACGCCAAACTCGAAGAAGTCCATCCAATCCCTCAACGGGATGCTCGCTTCGCTATCCCATTTAGTGGCGAAGTCTGCTCAACACGCACTACCTTTTTTCAAACTCCTCCGCAAAGAGGCATCTTTCAAGTGGATAGAGGAATGCGACCATCCCCTCCTCCATCTAAAACGAGCACTGTCAGAACAACTCGTTCTCCCTCGGCCAGACAATGGCGAAACCATGTATCTCTACCTTGCCGTGGCAACCGAGGCCGTCAGCGCCGCTCTCATTCGTGAAACTCCCGATGGGCAGAAACTCATATATTTCACGAGCAAAGCGTTGCAAGGACCAGAGTTGAGATACCAGCAGATAGAGAAAGTAGCCCTGACCCTCATCAATGATGCGAGGAGATGGAGGCACTACTTTCTAGCCCACAGGATCGTGGTACGAACAGACCAACCTGTGAAGCAACTATTAGGCCGACCAGACATGGCCGATAAAATGCTCAAATGGTCGTTGGAACTGTCCGAATTCGACATCCAATATGAGAGCAGAAAATCCCTCAAGGCCCAGACGCTGTCCAACTTTGTCGCGGAGATGATATTCACCGATTCCTCCACCTGTGGGACTCGCAAATGGACAATCTTCGTCGACGGGGCATCCAGCTCGGCAAGAAGCGGGGGATGTATCATCTTGGAAAACAAGTAGGGAATTCTCGTCGAAGTCTCGCTTACCTTATCTTTCCCCACTTCCAACAATCAGGCTGAATACGAAGCCTTCCTCGTTGGTCTAAGCCTCGCCGAAGACCTAGGAGCCGAGGAAGTCATCATCTGCACCGATTCTCAACTGGTGGCCCTCCAGGTTCGAGGAGAATACCAGACCAAGAACGACAACTTGTCTGAATACTTGGCCCTGGTCAAGGAGAAAATGACGAAATTTGCATCAGTAAAAGTAAAACATGTTCCCCGCGAACAAAATGTCAGAGCAGATGGGTTGCCAAAGCTGGCGAGCACGAAGAAAAATGGCGGAAATAAATCTGTCATCCAGGAAGTACTTCCTCGACCCAGCATCGAGAAAGCTTCTGCGATCCTCGACGTACATGTCATCGGCGACAGCAACTGCTGGATGACCCCCGTCTACAACTACCTCTCCAAGGATGAATTACCGTCTGACCCCAAGGAGGCCAGCGTAGTCAGGCGCAGAGCCTGCTCCTGCATCCTGGTCAAAAATAAGCTCTACAGGAGAAGGTTCTCCATTCCTCTACTCAAAAGTGTCGAGGAAGAGATGGTCGCACACGTCCTGCGCGAGATCGACGAGGGGATCAACGCCCAGCACCTCGGGGGGAAATCCCTCGCTAGGAAGGCTCTGTGAGCAGGATATTACTGGCCGACCATGCAGCACGACGCGAAAGAGCATGTGAAGAAATGCGAAAAAAGACAAAGGCACGGGGACATGCACTTGGCACCGTCCAATGAACTCAAAGCAATGTCCTCCCCGTGACCCTTCGCATGGTTGGGCCTGGATATCCTGGGAGCATTCGTCGTGGGGTCAAATCAGAATAAGCACCTGATAGTGGGCGTTGACTACTTTACTAAATGGATAGAAGCAGAGGCTCTGGCCAAAATAACGGTCCACAACATACTCCGCTTCTACAAGCATAACATCCTTGCCCGTTTCGGCATCCCCCAAGCAATCGTTGTCACACCCTAATTTTTGACCCTAAGATCCCTTTTCATCTTGCATAGCATCTTTAGGTCATACACTCTATATCTGCGTGCTTTATTACTAACAAGTTTGTGCAGGTACAGTAAGTTCAAATGGAAGTAATACTCATTCTCACAAGTACTTCAAGATGTGACTAACTGGTTCTGATCCTAGGGTTTTCCACCTCCCATTGTCCTCAAAGTTCTCAGAAGCTCCGGTGTATTCCCTAAAGAGAAGGATTCATCAAGACATGTTTCTTGTGTCAAGATTTTCATTAGGACAAAGCATTTCATGTTGGTTGTGGATTGAGATTTTATCATAAAGAAAGTGATCGGTTTGTGATTAAATTGAAGATTAAAACAATCATGGATTTAAGAACGTTTCAAGTGGCATCAAGACTCTTAAGTAAAAAAAAAGATGGAAGGATGTTCGTACGAATTGTTCATCATTATTTACCACATCCCATATCCAAACTTCCCTAACCGTTATTCACATTTCAAAACCAAAACCAATTCCAGATTTCAAATCCAAAATCCATTATTCTAAATTAACCCAAAAATCTTCCATGTCAAGGTCCAATTTTATACCCAATATCAACCAAATTCATTTCTTTAGGGTTCGATCAATATCCAATGATCCATATCTTAAACTTGTGTCCATTCCGAATTAAAATCCTAAGTTCTTTTTTCAAAAACATAAACGATAAACCATTTGTCTAAAAAATCCAGCTCTATGTTTCGGTTTAAGTTCCATGATCATTTTCTTTCACCATAACACGTATCCAAGTACAAATTCAAGATTCAAGGTCTCTCTACAAATCAAACGCAAGCTAAGTTCATTCTAAGAATTCAAAAGTAAATCACTACATAAATCCCACAAAGGTCCTCAGGTCGTGATTACGAGGACCTCCCATGCTCTAAATGCTATAATATATAAATGCACCACAAAAATGTTGTTGTGCTAAATTGACCAATAATTGGCATGCTATCATCATCTATAAAAGTCTCATGATTTCATTCTAAAGGACTTTGACTCTCGAAACATGGCCAATATTATCATCACTTGCAACCCTATGAATGTGTACCAACAAGTTGTGGATGATATGACTAACCGATTGAATCTAATGAGGCCTTAATGAAAAAGATCACTTTTTGCAAAATATAGTATTTGGTGAGCAAGCAAGAAGGATAGATTCTAATGGTATTCCATATGCAATGATCCACCGCTTCCAATTGTCGGTCTAAATGGCAAAGGGCGACGTACTACTTTTTTTCCATATCAACTTTCAATACAATGAACAAGTTTAAAGTTAATAATCAAATACAAATTTGTTTATACTCATAATAAAACTGTTACAGACCAAGCTTGTCAATGTTCTTAAAGGAACTTTCCAACAGACTCATTACTTATGGACAAGCACGTGAGTCACTGGCTATTTCAAATGACATGGAGTTGTGGAGTTATTTCAGCTTGCCTTAGCAACGCTACCAATCCACAGGAACATTCTTTGAGTTATCTTTCCTCGCCAATTATCGTGGTTCCGTAAATCTTGGAAATCAGCAAGCTTCCTCAAGGTAACAGCAATATTGAGTGACTGAAAAAAAAAAGAAGAAGAAACGTGATTAAGAACGAAATCGCAACTTAACCGACATGTTCCAAATGTAATCCAACCAAAATAGAAACAGTCATCACGAAGTAAAGACAAGAATTAAGAATGAAAGGAAATTCCTTATCGACATTCAAAGTCCGGTCGAAACAAAGAGACAAGAATCATAATTTCTTTACAAACATGTCAAACTGAAATCGGCAAGCGAATAAAGTTGTCATCAAGCATTCAAGGAAAAAGATCAAATCAAACAAGGAGATTGAATGGAATCGAGATGTGTTCAGACATGTTCAAATCAAAACGGAAATAAATTATCATCATAAAGCCATGTTCAGACAACATTAGATTCATTCCAAAACGATCACAATATGCTCCAACAGCATTCAAGAGGCAAGATTCACAAGCAGCCAATATTTTCCTAAACCGTAATCGACAAATAATCTTGGCATTCAATACAGGATCAGTACGTTTAAAGATATTGAGGCCTATAAAACAGGCAACAGTTGAAGAGGAAGGAACACTATGTTAGTTCTTGGATTGGTTGGAATTTTGGTAAAACAAAGGATGTTCAATGTTGATGTCAAGGTGCTGATGTTGCAACATTGAGGTTTAACACTGGGTTGTGTTAAGTATTTAATTTGCTGAAGTTGGATGTCTGATGTCACATGGCGATGTTGTGACATTAGATCTGCAAAATTAATAACATCAGGTTGTGATGTTGTTAGGGTTGCGTGTTAGCTGGAATTGTGGAGAGCAATCTATCTCATTGGATGCGAATATCGTGGGATAGATATTTTCTGCTGCATAGGAGATCTGGTGCAGATTTGTAGGAGATTTAAAAGGTTGAAGATTTAAAAAGATTTTAGGAGAAAATCTATTTTAAATATTCAGCTTTAAATAACAAATCAGGTCAGATATTGTAGTAGGTCCAAGACCAATTCAGGCTGCTATATAAAGCGCACAAGATCAAAGGAAAAGGTACAGAAATACAGAGAGAAGATCAAGAGCATAGGCTGAGTGTCTTGAGTATTTTGTACGAGTTGTATATCCAGAATTCTAGGGTGAATTGCTGAGTCGTTTCCTATCCTCTCTTAGAAGCTGTGAAGTAATAGAGAGTTATTACTTGATCAAAGCTGTGAAGTAAGATCAAGGTTGCTCAAAGAGGTTGTTCCTTGAGTATTGTTTTAGGGATTGAGTAGTGTTCTCATATCTAAGTGGTTTCTTAGGTAGAAAGTCACTAGTAGGAATTAAGTTTAGGAGATTCTCAACTGGGTTGTTGAGTCTGTAAATTAATTCTACAAGTAGTGAATTTCATCCCTGGCTTGGTAGCCCCCAGACGTAGGTAGTTAGACCGAACTGGGTGAACAATTCCTTGTGTTAATTTGTTACTGTTATTGTTGTCCATTGTGCAGAGTGTGTTGTTGTGACATCGCACCTTAACATCACACATCTGGTACCAGAATTTCAATTGGTATCAGAGCAGACATCCTGTCTGTCTCTGGGTGAGATCTAGGGAAGATACTTTCTGGTGTAAAGATGGACAAATAAGTTGGAGGATTCGTCAACAGACCCCCTATTTTGGATGGATCTAATTATGATTATTGGAAGCCAAGGATGACTACCTTCTTAAAATCCTTGGACAGCAGGGCATGGAAGGCCATTATTAAAGAGCGGAAAGCACCTGTTGTGTGTGAGAAAGATGATGCTGGCAAAGATAAAGAAGGCACCTCTAAGCCAAAGCCTGAAGAAGAGTGGACCAAGGAGGAAGATGAGCTCGCCCTTGGAAATTCCAAAGCTCTAAATGCAATCTTCAATGGAGTGGATAAGAATATTTTCAGGTTAATCAATACCTGTGAGGTTGCTAAGGAAGCATGGGATATTTTGAAGGTCACTCATGAAGGTACATCTAGAGTTAAAATGTCAAGACTTCAGATTTTAACATCAAAATTTGAAAGCCTGAAGATGAAGGAAGATGAGACTATTCATGACTTCCACATGAATGTTCTGGAGCTGGCTAATGCATCCAGTGCTCTTGGTGAGAAAATGTCAGATGAAAAGCTTGTAAGGAAGATCCTTAGGTCCCTTCCGAAGAAGTATAAGATGAAGGTAACTGCCATTGAAGAATCACAAGACATCAGCAAGATGAGAGTTGATGAGCTCATTGGATCTCTTTAAACTTTTGAGCTTGGGTTGAATGAGGAAGAACCAGAAAAGAAGCCAAAGAGTATAGTCTTGGTGTCAAATGATCAAGAAGAAAAAGGAAAGAGTTCTGAATCCCAGGAGGATCTATCTCAGGCCATAGTTATGTTGGGAAGACAGTTCAATAAAGTGTTCAAGAGAATGAATAATAACTCCAGGCCTAATGTCAAGAACATATCTTCTGACACCAGCAAGTCAAAAGAGAATGATGAAGAGAAAACTGCCCAAGATAAAGGAGTTCAGTGCTTTGAGTGTGAAGGGTATCGACATGTCAAGAAAGAGTGTCCCACCTTCTTGAAAAAGAAGAAGAAGGGCATGACAGTTTCCTGGTCTGACTCTGATAGTGAAAGTGAAGGTGAGTCAGCAAAGCATGTTAGAGCTTTAACAGGAACTGTTGTTTCTGATGATGATTCTAGTGATGGAGAAATAACGTATGAGGAGTTGGCATCTACTTATCAAGAGATGTGTTTAAAAAGTGCTGAGATTTGTCAAGAAAACAAGTGCCACAAGCAACAGATTGCTCAGCTTGAGAATGAAAAAGCTGATATGGAAAATGAAGTTGTACTAGTTAAAGCTCACCTTGATCAAATGACCAAGTCTGTTAGGATGCTGAGCTGTGGTACAGACACACTTGATAAGATCCTTCAGACAGAAAAGGTTGCTGGTGATAAGTCTGGTATAGGATATGTGGCAAGCACCTCAGGAGCAAAGGAGGAGGTGTCTCAACCAAAGTCTCAAACAAAGAGACAGGATCATACCCCTAAGAGGGTTGTTCAGCCTCAGAATGTTGAGAAAAGGAATGGTCCCCAGCAGAGGAAGATGCAGCCTCAAGGAGCTAGTCAGTATATGCCTCCCCAATTTCACAAGAGTATGCAAGCTGCAAGGTTCAAACAGAACATGTCTCATCGGATGTCTCAACACCAGTAAAAACTGGTATGGATATGGATTCAACAATGTTGTGCCTCATAACTATGGAAGAAGGAAGCCTCATCACCATGGGAGACAGCCTAGAAGACAACATCCTCAGTTTAGGAGACAGTCTTCCTATGGTAAAAGACATCAGCATCATAGAAGACAGACCAACTCTGGAAGTAGGAGACAACACTGTGGGTGGAAGTCACAGTAATATCATAATGGTAGAAGATATAACCAATTCAGAGATGACAGAGTTAGATGCTTCTATTGTGGAAGGTTTGGACATATGCAGTCATCGTGTTTCAAGCTCCATGGTTATCCAAATTCAGTTCCTCAAACCAGACAGAAGGAGGTCAGACCTAAAGTTACCAAACAATGGGTTCCTAAAGCTCAGGTCACGTGTCTATTGGCTCATACCTCAGATGAACATGTTGCCATGAATGCATGGTACTTTGACAGTGGATGTTATATGCACATGACTGGATCAAAGGAGCAGTTGGTGGAGTTTAATCCTTGCCAGACAAATAAGGTTGTGTTTGGAAATGGAGAAAAAGGAGTAGTAGAAGGAAGTGGAAGAGTGAAGAATCCTGATGGTCTTACCCTTAATAGTGTGATCCTTGTCCAAGGTTTGAAGGCTAATCTGATTAGCATAAGTCAGTTATGTGATGAAGGTTACAACGTCAGCTATTCCAAGGGTGAGTGTCTGGTGACAAACGAAAAGGATGAAGTGATCATGAAAGGAGTAAGGTCCAGAGATAATTATTATCTGTGGATACCTATAGAAGTCAGCCCATCTATCGATGTTAAGACTGATGTTTTAGCATTAGATTGTGACATCAGGCTGTTAGAGTTAAGTACTCTTAAAGTGAATCCCTTCAAAATTGTAAAAGGAAAGCTTATTTGGGGGGAGAAACTCATTGACTGGTCTTTAAAAATTACACAAAATCTGGCGCCTTACCTCAGACCCGCATTTCCTATTATAGCAAAATCACAGTTCATCAAAACTCATATCTCTCGTCTGTTCGTCTCCCTCAACAAGAAGAATCATCTCAATCTATACTGCCTCAAAGGAACCATGTCAAAGCAGACATCTTCTCCTTCAAAAAGTTCATTGCAGAATAACGCTAGGGTTTCTACAGATGAGTACTCGGAAGACGAAGCTCTGAATATACAACCCATCTCCGTAATGCTTCCAGAGTCAGGTAAACCTAGACCATCTAAACTTGCTTCTAAAAGGGCCGCAACTACGTTTAAAAACACTGAAACTAAGAAGCTGGTTACCAGTATCCTATTTAGTGATAAATCAAAACCTAGGTCATCCACGTCTCAAACTGTAGTAGAGAAGTTTGATGTTGACAAGAGTATGGGTAATCTGGCAACCAAAATACTGGACAAAGGAATACCTGTGAAAGGAATTTCTATACCATTGAATCAGATGTTGGCGGAAGAGGTAGACATGCAAGGAGATGAGTCTGGTCTCCATAGACTTGCTATGTCTGTCATTGAAGATTCTGAAATAGGAGGGGAAGAAGAAGATGTGCATGAGGAAATTAATGATAGAACTACTCCTGAAGAAGAAAAGAATGAGGACGTGATCAATGTGGTTGACTTATTTGATAATGAAGTCATTGGAAATGCTGTTCCAAGTATTGCCAAGAGACTAAAGACAAGGAAAGGAAAGACTAATGAATCCTCTCCAAAGGAGTTTACTGACGGAAAAAAGAAACCTACTGTTGGTCCCACAAAACCTTGGAGCAAGGTTGTTACATCCTCCAAAAAGAGGAAGATTAGAGAAGAATCTGAGTCTGAGGATGAAGTTGAGGAAGATGTCCATGACATCACACCAGTCAGAAAGACCATTTTAAAGAGAATCTCTGATAAGGTCCCTGAAGTGCCAGTGGACAACATATCCTTTCATTATGCTAGCAGTGCTCCCTTGTGGAAATTTGTATGCCAACGGAGATTAGCTCTGGAAAGGGAGCTTGGAAAGGATGTCTTGGAGATGAAAGAAATTATGGACCTCATTCATGTTGCTGGACTGCTGAAGACTGTGACCAGATTCTCTAAGTGCTATAGTGGTCTTGTTAAGGAATTTGTTGTCAACATTCCCATAGACATTTCTGACAATAGAAGTGTGAACTACATGAAGGTGTTTGTGAGGAGGCAGTGTATTGACTTCTCTCCTAGTACCATCAATAAATATCTGGGAAGAGATGAGCAAGAGGAGTGTGAGTTGGAGGTGACTGATAATGAAGTGTGTAGAGAAATCACTGCCACTCAAGTTAAGGTGTGGCCACTAAAAAATAAATTGACAGCTAGCAAACTCAGTATCAAGTATGCTATTTTGTACAGAATTGGTGCTGCTAACTGGGTACCTACTAATCACAAAACCACCATAACTGTGGGATTAGGAAGGTTCATCTATGCTGTGGGGAAAAAGGTCAAATTCGACTATGGAAGCTATATATTTGATCAAGTGGTGAAGCATGGTGCCACCAATGCTATCAAAATGCCTATATCATTCCCTTCCCTTATCTGTGGAATGATCCTAGATCAACATCTAGGAATCTTAACCAGTACAGAGGTAGCATGTAAGAGGGAGTCAGCTTTGTCTTTGCATCCCAAACTGTTTGCTGGAAGTCATGTTCCAGACATTGTTACAACATCAAGTTCTGGGGGTAAGAAGGTCAGTACAAAATCTGAGCTGATTGAAGAATTAAAGGCAACCTGCAAGGATCTTGATATGGTTATCAGTACCAGCACTGTCAGGAAAATGAAGATTGAGTAAATGATCAAAGACTTGCAACAGGGGGAAGATAATGGGAATGGCGATACTGAGGATTCCGGGTCAGATGAAGGTGATGAAGATGCTGATGGTACCAGCTCGGATGAGGACTAACTTCCATATGATGTTAGATTATAGTTTAGTTTTTTTGTTTTTGTACTTGCTATGCCGGTTATGTAATTTGAATATTGTGCTGAATATGCATTGGTTATGTTTTTCTTTCTATGATTTGTTTTGCCTGATTGCTAATTGTGAGGCTAACAATGAGAGCTAGGCTGTACTAACTGTAGTTCATAGGGCTTCTGATTGAAGCTTGTCTAATTGTGGCTAAAAAGGGGGAGAAGTAGCCAAAGAAAGTTTCCAAAAGTACAAATGTCAAAGGAGTTGTGGTGCTGTCAAAGGAATATGCAGAAATTAAGGGGGAGTAATGAGTAATTACTGAACTGCGTGATCAGCTGCTATGCTGGTTCATGATCGAGGGGGAGCAAAATTGTTGAAAATTGTTGAAAATTGTTGCTGATGAAGATGGTGCTGCAGCAGAGTTTTTGTGAAGCAAAGTCCATAGTGAAGTTTTTGGGATGCTGAAGTGAATTGAAGATTGTAGTTGAAGATTGTAACTGTTTTGCAGCATAATGATATATGCTGAAGTCTTTATGTGTGCAGCAGAGTTTTGTGAAGGAATGTTACTGCTGATGCTGCTGCTTATCATTGATTGAAGTTTTTTCCGCTGCTGAAGTCTCTGAAGGTGCAGAGTGCAGAGATTGTTTTAGGGAGATTGTTAGTTCTTGGATTGGCTGGAATTTTGGTAAAACAAAGGATGTTCAATGTTGATGTCAAGGTGCTGATGTTGCAACATTGAGGTTTAACACTGGGTTGTGTTAAGTATTTAATTTGCTAAAGTTGGATGTCTGATGTCACATGGCGATGTTGTGACATTAGATCTGCAGAATTAATAACATCAGGTTGTGATGTTGTTAGGGTTGCGTGTTAGCTGGAATTGTGGAGAGCAATCTGTCTCATTGGATGCGAATATCTTGGGATAGATATTTTCTGCTGCATAGGAGATCTGGTGCAGATTTGTAGGAGATTTAAAAGGTTGAAGATTTAAAAAGATTTTAGGAGAAAATCTATTTTAAATATTCAGTTTTAAATAACAAATCAGGTCAGATATTATAGCAGGTCCAAAACCAATTCAGGCTGCTATATAAAGCGCACAAGATCAAAGGAAAAGGTACAGAAATACAGAGAGAAGATCAAGAGCATAGGCTGAGTGTCTTGAGTATTTTGTACGAGTTGTATATCCAGAATTCTAGGGTGAATTGCTGAGTCGTTTTCTGTCCTCTCTTAGAAGCTGTGAAGCAATAGAGAGTTATTACTTGATCAAAGCTGTGAAGTAAGATCAAGGTTGCTCAAAGAGGTTGTTCCTTGAGTATTGTTTTAGGGATTGAGTAGTGTTCTCATATCTAATTGGTTTCTTAGGTAGAAAGTCACTAGTAGGAATTAAGTTTAGGAGATTGTCAACTGGGTTGTTGAGTCTGTAAATTAATTCTACAAGTAGTGAATTTCATCCCTGGCTTGGTAGCCCCCAGACGTAGGTAGTTAGACCGAACTGGGTGAACAATTCCTTGTGTTAATTTGTTACTGTTATTGCTGTCCATTGTGCAGAGTGTGTTGTTATGACATCGTACCTTAACATCACACGTCTGATACCAGAATTTCACACTGAGAAAAAGAGAGACAAAATACACACTCACATAGTGAATGTAGAAAAACCTCACAGAGTTCACCATCTCCATAAACACTATTTCCTCCTCCGCTCATCAACACCTTCAACCACATTCAAACTCAAACCATAACGCAAAAATAATCTCAAGCTCCATTAACTTAACCGAGTCAAGCCATTGATACTCATTTTCCTAACCACGATTTCATCACCTTCATCCCAACCTCAGCCAAAAAAAAATCCCTGACAAAGTTTCACTACGCACCTTCATACACAGAAGCATCAATGTTCAAACAAAAACAGTACACCAATACAAATTCACACACAACAGACATATAAGATCATTACACACAAAAACCATCAACACCAAAAAAAAAATCAACACGCAGGAAAAAAACCACAATCATCAATACTTACACGAGTCATCCAAACAATACCCAAAAAAATTCACATACACGCTAGTAGAAGAAAATCCAGAACATCATCAACGATACATATATACATTCAAGAGCATCGCCACACGCAAGTAGATCACACATATGCAGCAACAACAACCAATACAAAGGAGAGTGGAGTAAAGTAGAGGGAATCACCTTCGAAGAAGACGCCGATGCTGCAAGGAGCATCACCACGCACCATTTCCGCGTTAACTGCAGAACACATATCAAGATCCTCCGCCGGCCTTCCTTTTTCCATTCTGTTCCATAATTTCTGTAAATGTAATCGCAAATCATAGTGGATTGGGGTTTTAGGGTTTCAGCGGGGTTTGGGTTTAATTTCGCCGGTGAGAGCGAGAAGGTGATACGAGGGAGGTCGAGATCGAGAGGTTGAGAGACGGTGACGAATTTTGGAATTAGGGTTTGAAATCCTTATCACAGAGGAGACGGAGAGTGACGAGAGAGAGAAAGACTTAGAGAGAGCGAGAGACGTTGGGAGAATTGAGAGACGGGAGATGAGTCTGAACCTCACTCTCATTTTCGCTTTTGCTTTATTTGATTGCATGCACACATGCTCACAGCACACACGGTGCACCCTCACTCTTTACACCTCAGATTCACAACACACATATCTCACACGACCATGACCTGAGGATCTATCATAGACCCTCTCCCTTCGCGCAGTACCTTATACCTCCGTTTTAATGAAACCAAACCTTTTTTTATTCGATTTAAACTTTAAAATAATTTCTTTTTTTTTCTCTCTAAAAGAATCAAATCTGTTTTTATAATTAACCCTAAAGCATAAGTATAACTATTTGAATAAACCTTAAAAATATAACTTCCTTTTATATTCCAAATGTCACTTTTTTTTAATAAAAATAAATTATTAACTTTTGATAAAACTCTTTTTCAATTTATTAAAACCTTTTTTAAATAATGAAACTTTTATTAAAATACTAAAAAGTAAAACCTTCTTTAAATTATTAGGAACTCTTTTTAATAACCTTTTTTTTAAATAACTCCTTATAATATAAACAAACTTCTTTAAATATTAAAACTAACTCTTCTTAATTAATAAGAAAAACCTTTAACCCTTTTTCAAATTAATAATAATCTTCAAACCTAATAAAAAAATAACTTTTTATTAATTCTCCCTTTGAAAATCAAAATTCTTTTCTTAATAAACCGCTCCTCGTTAGAATCCCTCACGTGAGTGTATGCCTATGTGCTCTTTTTCACTTTGTTTGTGATTGATAATATGTCTTGCTATTGCCTATCTTGATGTATGCTTGTTATTATTATTTCTAAACCTTTCAAAAACATAAAAAATCCTCGATCCAACGTCGAGCCCATTTTTTCACCCATGTAAGTCGACCACCTTAGGGCATCGCATTCGACCTACCGATCACAAGACACAAGTCTAGCATCACTTTGCTAGAACCCTCGCCTAAATAACAATAATTAATCGCATTAATATCCAAGGGAAAATCCCATGCATGATAACCATGTTATTGTGCATGGTGCATATCATTTGCATCATAATCAACACCTTAAGATAAGTTTTATTAGATAACTTAGGATAGATTACCTAGGTTAGTCCCCCCTTCAACTTTGATTTCTTTACTCAAATTTTAGCCCACCTAATTCTCCACACAAGAGAATTAGATGTTAATCATCTCGAAGAAGGGACATACAATCTCATACCCCACAAAATATAAACATTTTCAAAACTGTGGTGGTTTTCTTAAGATGATGACTCATCTTCTCTCCAAAACCTTTAAAACACTTTAGTATCCTTAATAAGGAACTACAAGTGCCCTGATTCCCTCCTGACAGGATATGTAGGCACAAGATGCGATATCTTGTCGAGCACACTTAGGAATAAAAATAATAAATCACCTACCCTTAAACCCTTAACAAAACAGATAACAAATAACATAAAATAAAAACAAGAGGTTCCTGTAGAGTACTACAGATATCTAGGGTACTAACACCTTCCCTAGGTATAACCAACCCCCGAACTTTAGAATCTTAGTTTGCATTTGCATTGCATTGTGGGTAATTCGATCTTTCTCCCTTCCCTTGGATAAATCAAAGACGGTGGTGAAATAAAAGAAATGTGATTCAAGTTAATATAATAGCTTGGTATCCAATTCTCACCGCGACAATCGTCGCCGACAACGGGATGCAATTCACAGACAAAAAGTTTTAGGAGTTCGTCGCCCAACTGGGCACCAAGCAACACTTCGCGTCCGTCGAACATCCCCAGACCAACGGGCAAGCCAAAGCAGCGCATAGGGTAATCCTACGAGGCCTTAAACGAAGGCTAGACGAATCGAAGAAATAATGGGTCAAAGAGCTACACAACATGCTCTGGGCCTACCGTACTATGCCCCACTCTTTGATCGGGGAAACCCCTTTCTGTCTAGCGTACGGAACTGGGGCAGTGATCCCCATTGAGATACACGTGCCCTCCAAGTGGACTGAATCCCCCCTGGACGAAGAGACAAATAGCGAGGCATTAAGGGAGGAGCTCGATCTCGTCGAAGAGGTCCGGTCAAGGGGCAGCCCTCCGCGAAGCCTCGCTAAAACAAAAAATTGCAATTAGGAATAATGCCAAAGTTATACGACGAGAATTCCAAGTAGGCAGTCTCGTCTTAAGGAGGAATCACAAAGATTCTCGAGAAGGCAAACTCGCCGCAAATTGGGAGGGACTCTATCGTGTTCGAGAAAAAACAGAGAATGAGGCCTATTACTTAGAACAACTCAACGGGGAAGAACTTGCTCGACCATGGAACGCCGAAAAGCTAAAACAATATTATAGCTGAGGCCTAACTATAGGCATGCTCCGTCGACCCGACAAGCAGAACGCGCCGACCAGAAAGTGCGCGCTTAGGTACAAGCGTTGCATTACAAAAAAAATCAAGGCAGGCTTTTGCTTAAGAACGAGCAAAACCCATGCCCCACAGCAGTTCCTTGACCGAGCGCGCCATCGTCCAAGTACCATGACAGGCAGAACACCAAGCCCGCGATGGGAAGTTCACGTGCGAACTCAGGCCTCAAACGCGACCTGAGCTCGGCTCTCATGCCCGAAAGCTACCCAGGCCGTTCGACCAGTCCCCCTTACTTCTGAACACATCTAAGTCGAGCAAATCCCGAAACAACAAATCATTCAAAGTTACCCTTATGACGGACATATGCGCGTATCGAGCAAAATCTCAACACTTAACAAAAATAAAGAAAAGTAAAGCCATGCGCGAATACAGATCATACAAAGCCGACCACCTCGGTCAGAAATAAATATTACAACAAAAATGGCCATGAGGACCACGAGTGTACTGGTTACATCACCAAGGGGCCATGCCCCATACAAAAAATAAAGTTACATAAATACGGCACGCAGACCGAAGATACAACAAAGATGAAATCACTCTTCCATATGCTGAGGCTCATCACGAAGAGTCCGTGCATGCTCCTCGCTGATCTGAAGAAACTAGGGGATGACGATTTTCCCGTCCTCTACACAGTAGAGGAACCCAGACCCCTCGGTGGATAATTCGACCCCGGGGTTCAGGATCCTCAGTTGCGCCATAACATTGTTGAAGGAGTCCTCAGCGATGACTTCACAATCATCCTCTGAACGATTGATGTGTGCGACCAACTCAGTCAGAGTCTTCAATTTCTTCACCTCCTCGTGCTCGTCCTCAGTAGGAACAGCAACACTCCTCAGTTGCTCGATCAGATCTTCCGCGGCTTTCTTCTCCGTGGCAAGGGTATCTTTCTCCCTATTAATTTTGGTCATTGCATCCTGGGACTTTTTTCAGCGCCTCTTCGACGGCCCTAGCCTGCTCCTCCTTCTTCAGCTCAGAGTCCTGGAGGGAACCCTTCTCAGTGTAGACCACCGCCATTTCGAGGACCCTAATCAGGGCAGAAGAGTCTTGTGCTAGCATTGCCCTTTTACTCGGGCGGTCAATCTCCTCGAGTTTCAGAGACTCCGCCCGAGGAATCGCCAAGGAAGAACCTTCGAAGAACCTTCTGTTGTGGAGGCACAGAGGCACCTCAAATCTGCTCTTGTCCCGCTCCTTGTTGAGGTCCACTAGCTCGCCCGTCCGTGTATGCTTTGGACTCGAGTTGACGGGCACTAGGGACGTATGGACGGCTGGAGGAGTAGACGAGGAGGTCCCCGACCCCGTTTGCGAAGAAGGCCCCCCGCTGGCTGAGCCGGCTCTTCCCAATTGTGATGCCACCCTTGCCCTTCGCCTGGGCATTCTTCACCATCCGTTCATGTGCACAAGTCATTTTACCTGCAAAAACATAACGAGCATATTAGCAAAAAGAAAGGATAACAGTCCAAGCAAGCTAAGAAATAACGCTACCCAGTAAGGCTAGGGCATCATCCCGAGTGCGGAACTCAAGGGGCTCCTTTGTATTAATAAAACAGCTCTCCACCTTGAGCCCCTCATCTTCCTCGTAGATTGGTTCCCCGCTCTTAGTCACGCACTGAGCAGGGGTAAAACTGTTGACAAAGCCCACCAGCTTCGCATAATTAACTGGCTTTGTCATCCTCGTCCAGCATGTCGGGGGTGGCGGTGTAACCATCTTCTCCCATGGTGAAATGGTCCCCGCTCCAGCAGAAGGGGAACCTCAACAACCTCTGCCACACTATCTTGCCATCCTCGTCGATGATATCCTCCCTATTCTCGTCCGTTGAGACCTCCCAGACGAACGTGGAGTCAGTGGCCCTCGCCGACACAGGCTCAATGATATAGTACCTCTCCTTGAAGGTCCTAATGGACTCTGAAAAAGGTTTAAACGAGTTCCTCCCCTACTTCAGGGAGACCCAGCCGAACTTCCTCCCTGAGACTTGTCGCTAGAGGTGGAAGACGGTAAAGAATAGGGGGAGAGTAACTCCTATCTCCAGGAATTCGCACGTTAATTCAGATGCCCGAATAAAGGCAATAGAGTTGGGGTGTAGCTGTGAAAGCGCCAAATCTAGATGCACAAAGACCAACCTCTGAAAATCAGTAAAGGGCAACCTCATCCCAATCTCGTTGAAAACATATTCATACATCGGAAACCTCTCCCCGTAGTCCGAGCAGATGCGGTCGTCTTCTACGGGGAAATGGACCTTCTACTCCACCTAGCCCCCACCGTCGTGAAAGCATCTCCAGTATACGAGGCAAAGACGGAGGCATGCTCCACAGGTTCCGCGATAGACTACTCTCTCGCGGTAGTCCTCAAGGAAGGGGTCTCGTCAGCATCGCGGGGAGTAGCGGTGTCTTTTGTATCACTATCTTCCGAGGAGCTCTCCTCAGATAAATCTCTAAGAATGTCATCCTCGGTTTCGTGGGTCATCTCTTTTACCTGAAAAGCAGAGGACGAAAGTGAATTAGATGACAAAATCAAATCCACCCTTCCACCGCTAGTCAAGTGAAAGGGCGCGCAAAGGCCCGAGAATGATGTCCCCGACCTAAGCCATACTCAAATAGCACAGCTATAACGCGAGGAGATGCCCAAGGCACCCCTCTAACGCACATGGGGAGATCATCCATGGTTCGCTACCCAGAATATCGTTTGAATGTCTACCGAAAAACTCATGAATCCGCCGAAAAACTCATTAGTACACCAGAAAATTCATAATTTTCGTCGGCGACGAACACTCCCGTCGTCGCAACACCGTCAGAATCAACCTAAATGCCTAAGTTCCTAAGGATCCGGCGACCTTAACGGCGGAAGAAAATGTCCAAACCACCGCCTGCCACCAAAAGTCGCCGAAAACTGCTCCTACACTACCTAAATTTCACCCTTACCGCATGCTTTCTAAGGAAATAGGAAATGGAAAAACATACAATAGAGTACAGTTCAAGCAACTTACGTGGTCGAAGAAGAAATTAGAGGGTCGAAGAGTTCTGGCCAGTGCTTGTACGACGGCTGGACGGTGGTTGAACAACGGCTAGACGACAGCGAACAGTAGAATGCAGAGAAAAGGAACGAAGAAGTGAAAGAAGCGAAAAGTGAAAATGAGCATCTTCTCCCTCTATTTATAGACAATTTGTGGGTACGTGCACGAGCACGCGCGGCTAGGGGCATCATCATGACCCTAACCTAGCCATCATGACACATTAAATGCAGCACATGGATCAAGGCACACGTGGCATTTCACCTCTTCAGATCACATCAACCGTTGGGCTCCCTGCATGTCCAGCATGCCAAACAACACTACGTGCCCCGCGGGCACATGCTTCCTCGGGCACTGTATGACAGCCTCGCCTCGCAGACAGGCGAGGGTCATTTCTGGACCTCCCCGAGATTGCGAACTACCCTTAAATCATCACTCCTATACTCGGGAGCAACGACTTGGGGGGCTCCTGTTTCGGACTGGCCCAATGACTAGGCATGACCCAATCTACTTTTGCTCCCAGAGTGGCTCAATTGTGTAAGTCCAGCCAATTTGGGGCAGCATTTACCTTTCTTTCCCTCTACCGGGCAAGGCTGGTCGGATGACCCCATGGGTCATCCGCCCTCCTAGGTAGTTCCTGCCCGTCACGCACGGTTCCACCATCCAGAGACAACCATGAAGCCCGTGCTCGCAACTGCACATCTGCCCGTGGCAACAGCTAGTTTCGGGCACCTCTGCCCGTCCTAACGACTAGTCTCTGGCAGTTACCAATTCTTCGGGAAACGGTTATCTCGCCCCGAAAATAGGGACCAATGGCCAAGCGTTGGGGGCACTATAAAAACCTTCTCATTTTAGAGGGTCAGGTATTCTAAATCATCCTACGAAATACACTCTCTGTACTTGCCTTCTTTTTCTCCCGATTCTTACTTTAGCATCAGAGTGCCTTGCAGGTACACCCCTTCCTCACCTTTCACACCCAACATTGCAGACGTCATCTCTGGCCCACTTCAAGTTCTGATCAGCCGTCAAGATCATATATATATATATATATATAAACCGATAAAAATCTAACTTTTTTTTATAAAATTTCAATAATAAAATAAATGAATTTAAAATAATAATAAAATATTTAAATTAATTTTATGGATGGATCCATCCATTAAAAAGATCTAAATGGATGGATTGGATGGATTTTATTCTAAATGGATGGATTGGATTTGATTTTTTAAAAGAAATTTTAATGGATTAATGGATTGTTTTGATCCATCTATTAACAATCCAATCCATATTCATCCAATCCATCTATTTTGCCACCCTAGTGATAAGGTTCTCCGGCAGGTTTCAAAGGAGAAAACTGCAGCTGGTGAGTGGACGAAACTTGAAGAAATCATTGGTTAATCGTCTCTACCTGAAGCAAGCTTTGTATTCATTCAAGATGAGTGAAGACAAAGCCCTGGTTGAGCAGCTGAATATGTTCAACAAGTTTATTCTTGATCTTGAAAACATCAAGGTCAAGATTGATGATGAAGATCAAGCGTTGTTGTTGTTGTGCTCTTTACCTAAGTCTCATGCTCACTTCAAGGAAACTCTCTTGTATGGAAGAGAGTCGTTGACCTTTAAAGATGTTTAATCTACCTTGTACTCTAAGGATTTGAACGAGCAAAAGGAACACAAACCATCTTCTGTTGGTGAAGGTTTGTCTGTTATGGGGAAATTCTTGAAGAAAAATGGTAGGTTTGAGAAGAAGAAGAAGGATAAAGTTCTACATAATTCTTATGGTGGTAATGCTCATACTATTAAGTGTTATCATTGTAAGAAGGATGGACATATAAGAAAAGTATGCTCTGATCGCCTGAACAATCATGGTGGAAAGGATAATGGTAATACAACCATTGTGTAAGATGGTTATGAATCATCTGATGTCCTGGTGGTCTCAAGTAGTGACTCTAGCAAGGAGTGGATTATGGATTCAAGGTGTACTTGGCACATGACTCCAAATAAAGACGTGTTTGAAGAATTGTGTGATTAAGATGGCGAATCAGTGCTGCTGAGAAACAACAAAGCTTACAAAATTATAGGTATTAGATCTGTGAGATTCAAGCTTCATGATGAGTCAATAAGGCTATTGACTGATGTCAGGTATGTAACTGATCTTAAGAGGAATTTTATTTCTCTTGGTGAATTCGACAAGAAAGGATATGTTTTCAAAGGAGAACAAAACATCCTAAGGGTAATGAAGGGGTCAAAGGAAGTCTTGAAAGGCGTGAAGAAACAAGACTTGTATACCCTTGAAGCTGAGGTTGTAAGTGGATGAGCAGATGTGGCATCCACGAAACCTGTGTCGAAGACTGAGCTATGGCACAAGAGAATTGGCCATGTCAATGAAAGAGGCCTGGTCGAATTGTCGAAACAAAATATCATGGGTGGTGATAAGGTCAAAAAACTGGAGTTTTTTGAACCTTGTGTATTTGGTAAATCTTGTAGAATGAAGTTTAACAAAGGCAAACAAAGAACACATGGATCCATTGATTACATTCAAGTTGATCTTTGGGGACCTACAATGAATCCTTCACACTCAGGTGCAAAGTATTTTCTATCCATAGTTGATGATTACTCCAGAAAGTTATGGGTATTCATCCAGAAGACTAATGATGAAACTTTTGAAAATTTCAAAAGTTGGAAGACTCTGGTCGAAAACTAAATTGGCAAGAAGGTCTAGAGGTTGAGGACCGACAATGGTCTTGAATTTTGCAATGAGGTTGTCGACATCTATTGTATTGCGTATGGTATTGTAAGGCACATAGCTACTGTAAGGACTCCCCAACAGAATGGTTTGGCTGAAAGGTTTAATCGAACCATTATGGAAAGGGTGAGGTGCATGTTGGTAAGTGCAGGATTGAAGAAGTTGTTTTAGTCAGAAGTTGTTGTGAATGAATCATACTTGATAAATAGGTGTCCCTCGACAACCTTGGGAATGAAGACACCTGAAGAAATCTGGTCGGGACATCAACCCAGTCTCGACATACTTAAAGTATTTGGTTGTTTAGCCTACGCTCATATTAGGCAAGACAAAGTCGAACCTAGAGCTCTAAGATGTATGTTCCTTAGATATCCATAAGGAGTTAAAGCTTATAGGTTGTGGTGCTTAGAGTCAGGTCACAGGAGGTGTATCACAAGTCGAGATGTAGTTTTCAATGAAGTTGAGATGACTTTAAAGAAAACTGATGACATTGGTCAAAGTTCGAAGATCTCTGAAGAAGAGTTGGAACATGAAGATATTCCTGTTGAGGTGGAGCATAGTGATGCTGAATTGCATAACCCAGATGAAGTCAAAGAAGAATCTCAAGTTGCTGATGAAAATGAGAAGATTGATAATGACCACTTGCTGGAAAGAGACAGGTCGAGAAGAGCCATCAAGCCACCTCAGAGACTTGGTTATGAAGATATTATAGCTTATGCCTTAATCTCTGCAAGTGAGGTTCTGGATGAAGAACCTAGAGACTATAAGGAAGTTATGAGGAGTTGAGACAAGACTGGATGGCTGAAAGCCATGGATGATGAGATGAAATCTCTTCATGATAATAACACTTGCGAGCTTATCGCGAAACCTGCAGGGGCCAAGTTAGTCAGTTGTAAGTGGATCTTCAAGGTTGAGGAAGGAATCGAAGGAGTGATGTCGAAGCATTTTAAGGCAAGGTTGGTTGCTAGGGGGTTCACTCAAAAAGAAGGTTTCGAATTCAATAATGTGTTCTCACTTGTTGTAAAGCATAGATCCATTAGAATGTTGTTAGCCATGGTGGCAAAGTTTGACCTAGAACTTGAACAAATGGATGTGAATACAACCTTCTTGTATGGTGATCTAGATGAAACAATCCCGATGAGGCAACTTGAAGGGTATGCAGAAAATGGAAAGGAAGATTATATGTGCAAGCTGGATAGGTCTTTGTATGACTTGAAACGATCTCCTCGACAATGGAATAGGATATTCGACAAATTCATGGCACACATTGGTTTCACTAGGAGCCAGATCGACCACTGTGTTTACTTCAGATTTTGATCTGGAATTTCACTTGTTATTTTGTTGATTTATGTGGATGACATCCTCATAGCAAGCAATAGTGTCGAAGATGTTATGAAGGTGAAAGCTGAACTTGATAAGGAGTTCGACATGAAGGATCTAGGAGATGCCTCCAGAATTCTTGGGATTGATATTCAGAGAGATAGAAATAACGTTGACATATTGATACAAATATTTCTAGTCGGAGGCTTCGTATGCAAGTGGATTGAAGCTTGAGTAGAGAACAAAGTTTGTCTTCAGAATTTTTGTGAGACTTCAGAGTCTTTAAGTATTGGGTTTTGAAGCTTTCACAAACTTGTAGTCAGAACTTTTATAAGAGTCTGCCTTGATGGTTTCTGTTCAGAAATGTTGACTTGATATACCATAGTTGACTTGTTTCTACATGTTTTTGTAATTTGGTTCAGAGTCTGGACATCTTCAGAGTCAGTATCTATTTCCAATTTTCTGCACACTCAGCAATATAGTTAGAGTAAAAAAATTATTCTCTACTTTGTCATCATCAAAAGATAAGGATAGTTGTAGAACCAAACTTGTTCCAAAAATAACCACGTAGCTTAAAGGGACACTCACATTTTTTTGAACCAGTGTCATCTCGTTTGAATTTTCAGAGAGAAGTTCTATACTTCCCACTTCTTTCGCATCTCATTGTTACAAATGTAACTCTTATATCTGAACCATTATCAGACCTTCTAATTACAAAACCAAACTCCAATTTGGATGCCTCCGTGTAGATCCATTCAAGTATATGATCATGAATTTCAAACTCTTGTCCATTTGTAAATTGGTTGATAACATTTATCTATTTCACATCAGCACGTTTGACATCTGTAGGCACAATAGGTTTTGGGAAAACATTAGGGTGCATCATAACTAATGCAAATAATAACACAAAATATTCAAAAACAGATTTAAATGAACACTGAACGATTCCAGAAATGCATTTCCAAAGGAGTTCATACAGAATCCAGAAATGCATTTTCGGATGCAACGTAACTTTTACAACTTAAAAATCGGATTAATGTGAGCAATGAGGAATTAAATAAGTAATCTTTACCTTGAATTTCAATTTCTTTTACTCTTTTTTATGTGATGAAATACAAGATTGAAGTTTTTAAATTTAAATCTTAATTGAGAATAAAAGTTTTTTTTAAGTGCTTTGAGAAAAATGATTATGGAGTTTGTTCATGCAGTGTGTTATTTTAATTAAAAATCACGTTTGATAGTTTCGGAAACGCATATCCAAAAAAGATTGACATACAAAGATGGTAGATTTTCAAATTTTTGCTTTACAGTATCAAAAATGTTCCTCCGAAAAACTCATTGGATTATTAAATTAGAAATAAATTAATAGATTGAATTCAGAGATGCATTTTTGAACTAAATTTTTAAAAATATAGGACGAGACTCAATTTAAACGCAAGATGCATTTTCAAAATCAAATAAACATTTTCAAATATTTATAATGTTTTTCCCCATTTAGGATAAGATCTAACAATTTTCAAAATTTATTGCTTGAGAAAAAGAATATTGGGCAGAGTCATGTTCTTAACATATCTTCAACTTTGCAAGTCAAGAATCAAACGTTGGAAAAAGATGTTAAGTTATATTGTTATTAATTAATTATGTCTGTTATTAATTAATTATGTCACAAAAATAAAGTTATGTTATTATTAATAAGATTTTGATTGTATTTCTTATTTAAGATTTTTTATAAAAATATTTTTAAAAAAAAATCATTTTTAATTTTAAAATAAAAAGTTAATCTATTTTGTTTTTATTCTCCATTCAATCAAAATCTTTTAAGATAAAATTTGTAACAAACCTTATCTTGAAGTTAAAACAGAAATCTAACAAATTTTCTTTTACCATTTACATTTTCAACTGAATAATATATATAACAACTCTACCAAAATAAATAAATCATAATAAAAATTGCAAAAGGCAGCGTAAGGGTTGTTACTTCAGTTTGTGCTTCCGATTCCTCTGAGTCGACTCACCGCCATGGATAAACAACCTTCCAACATCGATCCTTTCCTCCTCGATTATCAACCTTCCGAACTCCGAATCGCCTCCGAGTTCTTCTCCACATGGCTTCCTTTTCTCTCCAAAGATCTCTGCCGCCGCTGTTCTCAATCACTCTCCGATCGCATCCGTTCCATCGACCCTGGTAACTAAAACCCTAACTTCTATCTAATTTTTTATGTTCAACAATTTTTTGTGTTTCAGTAATGAAAATTCACGTTTCATTGAAAAAATTGAATTTTGCAGAGTCTGAAAACCGGAGCAAGAATTCGGAAGAGGTTAATTTAGATGAAAATTGTGATTGTCATTCTCTTGGGAGCTGGAATGATGGTGTGCAGGGGAATTTGGCTTCGGAAGTTCCGAGTCCGCGGATGTCTTGGGCTGATATGGCTGATGAATTGGGTGAAGATGAGATTGAGATTGATCGAAACGACGGCGAAACTGTTAGTGATGATGTTGTTTTGGGAGAGAATTCGGGTGAAAATAGAGTTGTTGCTGATAAGGCTGTTTTGCCTAGGGAACAAAGAGAGTATATTAGGTTTATGAATGTGAGGCGGAAGAAAGATTTTATTTGTATGGAAAAGATCAATGGAAAACTAGTGAACATTGCTGAAGGTCTTGAGTTACATACTGGTATTTTTAGTGCTGCTGAACAGAAGAGGATTGTTGAATATGTTGCTACTTTACAAGAGATGGGAAGAAAGGGAGAGCTCAAAGGTTTGCATTTTTCTACTATAATGTTGTGATAAGTTTGATTGGATTATTTATGTTTGCTGTGTTCATATGCATATATAAAGTAGTCTCATGGCTAATTAATCCGATCTCATTGCGTCCGGTCATAGAAATAATCAAGATCTAGTTTATTCTATTAAGATTTTTTTAGATATGCAATTGTTGTTGAGTTATCAAGTGTCCATGCCAATTCATTTATTGAATCATTGTCTAGATTTCTTATTTTGTGAAGATTGTATTGATAATTCAACTTTGAGAATGTGAAAACTGAAAAGCACCTTTTATCGTTTAGCGGTTTATAGCACATTGAAAGCGTGTCTCATTAAGAAAGAATGAAAATAATTAAACTATCTGACTTTGTTTTACGTATTTTTGCCATACAAATTAGCTCCTCAAGGCACATCACACCAAAAAACTCATACCTAATTGAAGAAAGGCGTTAACATTAGAAAACATTTTATTATTTGACTTGGTCACTTATATTTTCCGTGCAAATTAGCACCTTGATGCAAGATACACCAAAACAACGTGTCTCATTAGAAAATGTTTAAGCATTTGGCTTTTTTTACTTATATTTTCCCTGTAAATTTACACTAAGCCTATTATTCATAATCAAAGTAAAAGATTAGAACCATTTAAGCTACTTGATATCAAGAGTAACAAAAATTAACGACTAGTTAGTTATCTATTTCAACATTCTGACTACTCTATACCTTGTCCCGCTCAAAAACACATGAATGTGCGTCAATCAGCCAGATGGTTCTGCCCCTTTGACTACTGGCATGGAGATGTCAAATTTATATAGAAGTGACTTCCATTTATTTCTCGAATTTTGAGGACTGTCCAAAACTTATTGAGGCCAATGAGTTTGGAAATAGTGAAAGAATCTTATCATTTAGGAATAAGCATGATTGGGCTCATACATTAGATTCATTGCACTTTATCTACAAATTCTATAGGCAAAATTCTATTGACAATCTGGTAATATGTGTTAAATGACATTATTTCCTAGGAACTGAATATATGGTGTTGATTCTTAACTTTTTCAGATCGGACATATTCAGCTCCTAGAAAGTGGATGAAGGGCAAGGGACGCCAAACTATCCAATTTGGGTGCTGTTACAATTATGCAGTGGTTAGTCTCTCAAAATGTCTTTACATTTCTTTCTTAGAAATAATATAACTACACTCTTATTGTTTAGGGCATTGGATAATGTTTGATGAGCTTCAGAAATGGATGTATAACTTTCAAAATTAAATTTCTGCTTACAGGATAAGTATGGTAACCCACCTGGTATTCTTCACCATGCATCTATAGATCCTTTACCCGAACTTTTCAAGGTCATCATTCGACGCCTGGTCAAGTGGCATGTACTCCCTACTACTTGTGTGCCAGATAGTTGTATAGTGAATGTCTATGAAGAAGGGGACTGCATACCTCCACACATAGATAACCACGATTTTGTCCGACCATTTTGCACCGTCTCATTTCTTAGCGAGTGCGACATACTTTTTGGATCAAACCTTAGGATTGTAGGTCCTGGTGAATTTGATGGTTTGTATGCTATTTCTCTACCAGTAGGGTAAGTATTCAATCTTGATTTATCCATCAATATCTCTATTCAGCTGGATTATATTATTGATCAATTTGTCGTCGTTATGGAGGATTCAAAATCTTTATAATCTCTCTTTTTCTCTCCAGATCTGTACTTGTCTTAAATGGAAATGGAGCTGATGTAGCTAAGCATTGCGTGCCCGCAGTTCCTTCAAAAAGGTATTTACTGATATGATCACTTTAATTATCGACAATTTTCACTTTTCTCAATTTTCTTTTTTAAAAAGGTTATTGATTTGTATTCTTTTTTTGTTGAAACTTTTGCTAGGATATCAATCACATTTAGAAGAATGGATGAGTCCAAGCGACCTTCCGGATACGTCCCAGTACCTGATCTTCAGGGGATCCAACCATTGGCCTATGAGGCTGTGCATGAAGAAAATAACAAATCAAGTGGTGGTCACAACAGATCTAATAATCGTCAAATGAATAGAAATAATGACAGAAGAGGTGGCAGAATTGATGGAATGGGATCTGCACCTAGAAGCGATAGATTCTCAGAGCCTCGTGAGTGGACTCAAAATTCACCAAGACCTGCTCCGACCAGAAACAATAGATATTCAGAGCCTCGCGATTGGAGTCAAAATTCACAAAGATCTGCAACTAGAAACGATAGATACTCAGAGCCTTCAGAGCCTCGTGAGTGGAGTCAAAATTCACAAAGATCTGGAACTAGAAATGATAGATACTCAGAGCCTCGCCAGTCACCTCAAAGTTCACAAAGATCTGCAAATAGGTGGAGTAGGGTAAAGCCGACTAGTTAACAAGATGGCGAGTTATTAGAATCCAAAATTTGTACCACTTCACAGTTAAGATAATTCTACGATCTTTATGCCTGTCACTTGGCAAATAGGTTTGTCATGGGAGGTTTCTGAACTTTGGTTTTCCGAGAATGTTTTACTCTGCAGCAATTTTTGTCATATCGGTGTATGGTTACAATTTGGTCGATTTGCGGCTGCTTTGGCACGTTTAATTACTTAGCCGGACGCGCTGCTGCTTTGGCACGTTTAATTACTTAGCCGGACGCGCTGCTGTATATTATTAATTTGAGAGAACTTAACTCAATAATGGTTGCAATTTGGTGAGAAGTTGTTGTATTTGTTGACATTTTTAGTGCCAAGCTAGAATGTAGCTGGGTGATATATTGACTTTTATTTTTTTATAGGTTGATGCTTTATACCTAAAAAACATTCATTTTTAAGGTAATAATATTGGTTGCTTTGTAAGGTCAGCGTTTCTAGAATTGCTTAGTTTGAGATTTGCTGTTGGATCTAATCATTCTGAAATTGCTTGCTTTGTTAAAGGATGAATTGAAGTGTGTTGCTTAGTTCAACAAACAGATATGCATAGGTGTACAAACATGTTAATGTCATGCCAGGAACATAACAGTTGTTTGTTATGTTTAGAAATGCATGAGGAAAGATAACTCTGGACCCGTTCAACAAAACAGTTTAAATAATTGTATTGTACCATGTGTTTTGTCCGAATTCATCGTACAATACAATAAGCAAATAACATAGTACTATGGTAAATTTCACATATCTCAACTAATTAAGGTGATAAGCTTTTTTAAGGTACTTATAGCATCTTTAATAGTAAAGGAAATTTCAATTATTGTTTTAACTTATTTTTCTGTGGGTCCAAATTGCCACACAATATGGTAAAATGCTGCATTTTAGAGTAGAAAACTGAACAATAATACTATACTATTTAAGTGATTCTTAAGCACAAACTAAATTTTATATTAATGGTGATAAAATTAAATAACTCATATTTAACCTCACACATATTATTTTTAATCTCTACTCAAACTGTGTACATTAAAATGTTATAACGAATTTAGAGATAAATGATTTTCCATGCATATGGTCCTATGGAGTTATTTTTACAGGTTTAAGGTTCCATCGGTGCTTCCCTTAATTGTATTGCTAAAACAATTCTTTTTCCTATATTTGATGGTTTATTTTTCTTGTATATTGTTGTTTTTACACTGTGCACTAAAAGAAAAGAGGGAGGATAAAACTTAATTAATGCATGCAATTGAACAAATCCAACTTCAATTGATTTGTTTCAAATACAGGTCTGAATTTGGATTTATATCATGTAATAAATGCTTAAAAATTCGGTTACATCAATTGACAAAGGGCCAGTTTATTTTACTTTAAAATGAATAATTTTTATTTTATTTTTGAAAATAGATTTTACAAAAAAGTTTTTCAAAATATTATAAATTTTTCTAAGTTTATTTTTTTATAAATTAAAAAACTATTTTTGATATTTTATAACATAAACATACATTATTAAATATCAAAATATAGTCAAAATTATAATTTTTTCAAACAGTTATATCTCAAAAATTATTTTTATGAAAAACTATTTAAAATAGTTTTAAAATTAAATAATTTTTTAAAAATTTTAATATTCAATTTTTTTATAAAATAATAAAATACATAAAATAATATTTTAAAATTAACTATTCAAACCAAATTACTTTTTTTTTTAATCTTTTTTACACCAAAATATATAACATTATAAAAATTATTTAAAAAAAAAAAAAGCCAAAAACAAAAGTGGCGAAAGTCATGGAGTCGAGATCGGTGGTGGTGCCAAAGACTCATTTATTGAACCACATAATTCACTCGGACAAAATCACATGATTGAGTCACATAAGACTATTCAATCTCTAAAAATTCTAAAAAAAGACATTGCACTTGAACTATTAAAAATATCGCATATATTAAATTGACTTTAAATGTCTGTTTAACATTTTTTTCTTTTGTAAAAGGAGATAAATGTTTAACTGTATTTCATCGATTTTGGGCGGTTCACGTTCGTTCTCATCTTTGTGATTAAATGACCTATTTAATACTAATAAGTTCTAACTGATTTTTAAAACACTGTTTAATAACTACTCCCTTTGTTTTAAATGACGGTTGTTTTACGGAAAAATGTTTCAAAATGAATGATATTCTCACTTTTCAATGCAGTAATAATTGATATTTTTCAATTGTGTCATTTAATTATTCTCCTGTACACTATTTCTAACAATAAGACTAATTTAGTAAAAGTGCAATATCTTATGACAATATCATTGTATTTCTTAATTTATGTGCAAAAATCTTAAACGACAGTCATTTTGAAACGGATGGAGTACTATTGATCATATAAAAAAGTAATCAATGAAAGTAACCGCTCACTCACTTGGTGGACATATACAAAAGATAGAAAAATGTTTGCATTGTTAGAGATTGAGATGAATCATCAACTAGGGTTTGCCTCTGCAAACCAAAAGAATACTGATGAAGAAGATTTCAAATTACGTAGTACCAATAAAGTCAAAGGGAAAGACACAAATATCGAATCAATGAAGAATGATTTGGTAACCAATCTAAGAGTTGTAATTGCATCATATAAGAAGATGATTCTTGGAGAGTCTTCAAGGGCAAGGGAAGAAAGGAAAAACAGAGCATCAGAAGTGAAAAACTAAGAACTTAGAGAGATGAGGATAATATAACACAAATTCCGGGAATATGAATGTTGAGAATTTACTCTATCGAAAAAAGAAGAGAAGAGAATTGTCGAGCCTTGGATGAAAGGAATTATTGTTAAGATGTTGGGGAAACGAATAAGTTACAAGGTGCTAGAGAACCGGTTAAACCAAATGTAGGCAAGGAATGAAATTATGAATATTGTTGACCTTGGTCAAAAGTATTATATGGTCTCATTCACTAGTGAGGAAGATCAATATGCGACGTTAATGGATGGCATGCGGCTGATATACGATCATTACTTGTTTGTAAGGGAGTGGATGTCAAAATTCAGTCCAACAAGTGATGCCATTGAGCAAGTCACAGTTTGGGTGTGAATACCAGGTCTACAGATAGAATATTACGATGTTAGAGTCTTATCCTTCATTGGAAACAGATAAGACCTTTGTTAAAGTGGAAAGGAATACATTGAGCATAGAAAGAGGGAAGTATGCTCAGCTCTATGTGCAAGTGGATTTAACAAAACCTTTGTTAGTCATGTTTTTATATTAAAGGAAGGCACTACAAAATCTAGTACGAAAGGATGCACTTACTTTGTCTGAATTGTGGTCGCTTCAGTGACTACAAGGAAGGGTGCATATATCTATAAGGAAAATCAACTCAGGGAAAGATTGGGACAATTACATCTCCAGTAGGTAAAGAAACTATAGTAAAAGAGAATACCACTAAGGAGGATGGTCCATGAGTGGTGGTGCAAAAAGAGAGAAGACAGAGAAAAGGAAAATAGTTAGAAATCAAGGAATCGAGGAAGAAGACACCGACGGTATCCAACGGTGGAGGTAAGGCTGAAATGAATGCAATTAAGAACATTGAGAAAAAAAGGATCTACATTTATTGTTCTTGATGAGGAGGTTACAATTATGGATCACACTAATTTGGTAATTAAAGTTGATAAAGTTGATTTATTGAAACCATACAGTGGAAGACAAGAAGGTGACGCGGGAAATTAAAAAATAGTTGAAAAACAAAGTATGGGGAATAAAATAAGGAGAGAAATATTTTATCTAAAAAAGTGGTTACCAAGGCAACACATGGCATTATCAAAGATAAGAAAAAGGTGGGCCCTTTTGGGAAAAACAAAAGCATTTACGATATGATGATGGAGAAAGAGGGATTAACAAAGGTGGCGGCGGGCCTATCGATTGGCGAAGATGTTATGCCTTTAGGCTCTCTTCAATCCAAAACTATTGGGCCTAATAAGGGTTCAATTCATCTTTTAGGAGAACTTGGCCCAAGTCAATTTAGGGAACATGGGGCTTTGGAAGAGGAACAAGATCGTTTAATAAATCACCACGAATATTCTCCCTCCAAAGAACCACCAGATACAGAAGGTGAAAACGGAGGAGTTGAGTCGAGGGGAGACAACAGAGATGAAGGAAGAAATGTGGAAGAGATCTCAGAAATAGAAGTGGTTGAAGAAAATCCAAGTCAAAGAAAAGAACTTGGAAAAAATCAGTAATATGTATTTATGGTTAGTACAACTACCAAGAAAATTATGTTGTCGAATTTCTGGGGAGCAACTAATAGAGCTTTTAGAAGAGTTTGTAAGCAATACTTGCAAGATGTCCAACCGAATATCGTTGTGATTCTGGATACTAGAATGGATCCTTTCAAATTAGATAAGACTTTCAAACATGTGGGTTTTGATAGGTTGATAGGATCGGAGATCAAAGGTTTCTTTGGTGGAATTGCAATGGCTTGGAAATTATTCGCCGGCGCGAACAACCGCTGGCCTTCCGTCGCAGGTTTACTCGCGGGACTGTCCACATAAATCCCAGAACAAGTGATTGGAAGCGTATGTTCGTCTGATCGTGGCGGTTTCTTTGTAAGTGTGATAATGAATGTGGGAAAGGCAAGAAATAAAGGTTGGGGTGCTTAACAGCTCAAAGCAGAAAACAAATAGAAAAAAGGAAGAGGCAAATAAACAACAGTAATCTAAATTATGAAAGTAAATTGCAATAAGGAACTGTGGACGCAATTATACATTTTCGCGAGATTGAACTCGTTTCTCTCTAAGCTTGGTACTTTGAGTGTTTTCCCTTTGCAATGTTACAAAATACGACCCCCTAAAAATGGAAAATACAATGCTTTATATAGGCCTAAAAAATAACTGTTCATCTGCCCAGATTTCCTTTGGTGCTGACATGTGTTACCCCACTCTCTTTTCAACTTCCCATATTCTTGAAACTTTCAAACTTTCTCCCGCCCAAGTACATATCCTTGAACTTTGGGCTTGCCTTTCGCCTGGCTTTCCTCCGACACCATGGCTTGTCAACTTCTTTCCGACGCTCCCTCCTGATCTGTGTCGGATCGATGCTTTGAGCATCCTTGTCGTCGAATTGCTTGTGAATTTCCTCTTCTCCTTTCACCTTGGTCGAAATCTCCTATCAACAAGTTGCTCCCCCCAAAAGGCCAATTTCGACTGAGCGCCGTGTCGATTGAGAAATCTGGCATTTTTGGTTTCTTGCGAGATTTCGACGGCTTTTTCTTCGACTCATTTACCAACGTTTTGTCTTTCTCTGAGACACGTGCCAAACGCCATCTGACATGATGATGGCAATCTCATACCACGATTTCTAAGATAAACGCCATGATGGCTAGTCCTGTATGAGTTATGGGCCTCGAAACCAACTCCCACTCACTCTCAGAAGTTGAACAGTTTCGATGATCTTTCATCTTTTGCATGCATCTTATAAATAGCATCCCCAAAACCCATGTCAATATTTATCCATAACTTCCTCTTCTTCAAACTTGTTCTTTGCTTTTGAAACAAAACCTATGCACTTTTCTTTCTCAAAAACCGCTCCTTGTCTCAGAACACCTCCTGCATTTCTTTCTTTCCAATGGCTTCGTCACCACTGCTACCACTTCTATTCCTCAAACCACCAGAAACAACCCAATTGCGTTTGTACTTTCTGAAGCAGAAACCCACCGTCCTCTTCCTCAACCTTCATCCGCTGGCGAGACGGTGGTAGACAACTAGCGCTGCCAGATAGTTATCCCCTTTGCGGTGGAGAACAAGCTTCATGCTTTCCATGGCCCACTTCTGGACAAAAAACCTAATCCACAAGAACTCCAGCAGTTCTTTCCTTGCTTTGAACAAACAATTCCACCAGCTTTCGAGAAAGGCGACACTTTAGATCTCAAATTTATAGCGCCTAAGTCTCGAGTCTTCAGATCCATGCCTACTCCTGGAAACAAAAATTACATTGTCTGGCTCGACAAAGTCGAAGGATAATGCAAAAAGCAATGGAAAGAATCTGGCATTTTCGACGCCATCCAACTTTCCAGAACTGCTCATAGGGTCAACCCTTGTTTGCTACTTGTGTCGATGTATTTCTGGGAATGATCGACAAATACATTCCACCTCCCCTGTGGTATGTTCACACCAACGCTTTTCGACGTGGCGGCCATCACTGGCCTTTCGCCACTGGGCGATACGTTCGACCCGACCCTGGAGACCAACAATGCTTTCGACTTCGAGCGTGCTAGCTTCCAGAATTACATTGAAGACCATCACGACAAACTTTCCAAAGAAGTATCTGATGAGGAGCACATTGCCTTCCTGACATTATGGATGTCTTACTATATGTTTTGCCCTGGCTCTTTACAAATAGCCAAAAGTTTTATCAATCTGGCTATTCAGATCCATGAAGGTCGACAGATATCTTTGGCCAAACTTCTGCTAGCCTCTCTCTACCATTCTCTTGGCTTGTCGACTATGCGGCTGAAACTCCTCTACCAGACCACCAAGGCTCTAAACATCTCAGGGCCTATGTGGCTATTGCAGCATTGGCTCAACGCCACTTTCGAACACAAGTTAGGATACCCAGCTTCTGCGACAATGAAGCGCTTAAACAGAGAGCGTCCTATCGAAGGCACGCGACTCGCTCTGATGATTACCCAAGAGACCCCTAAGAAAACCCTTTTTATGAGGTATCTCAGTATGTTTGTCGAGACCACCTCCTTCGTCCCCGACATGGCGCCTTTTGTGGAGCGTAAGTTTGGCCCTGAATGGTTTAGAAATCCATTTCTTGGAGTTTCACCCAAAGCTGCTGCGTAGTCGAACTCTATATGGCAGGAGTTTCTCACTCCTACCATGATATCTTTCCGGATTGAAATAGGCAACAATGGCTATGGCTTCATGAACTATCAGCCAAATTTGGTAGCCCGACAATTTGGCTTGAGCCAAATGTTGCCAAAGTCTCTAGTGAAACATGCTGACGATATAGTACAGTCTGGCCGACGCTTGACTCAGGTAGGTCATAGGGCTTGTATGAGGTTTGTCAAAGCCACTCAACATCTCAAACTGCCGGTATTTGTATTCCAGCCTTCCTTTTTTACCACTCGAGAGTTCGTCGCCCGGTGGTCGGATTACCAGGCTCAAATATTCACTCCAAACCTTTTCTTGGAGAACATGGTCGAAACTTTTGCTTCTCTGGCTGGTGGAGTTCCTAAATCATCGACTGCAGCCTCTGTTGCAGACGTCGACACCACAGAAGACCCCTCCACAAAGGTGGATTCTGGACTTTGATTTTGTTTCACCTGTGAGTTTGAACTGAATCATCTCATCTTTCTTTTCAGGGACGCAAATGGGAAACAACTGCTGCGTCGACTTCCACAAGGCCTGCTAAAAACCCAGGACCACCACTTCACAGGTATATTTTATTTTATTAATTTTTTTCTTACCCTGCTTCTTTTTCTTTTCTCTGTCTGATGGTATTTCTGCACATGCTTATGAGAAAATACCTTCTCCTGAAAGAACTGAGTCGAATGAGAGTACTCACTCTCGAGTTTTCACCGCAACAGCTCCAGCATCCCCTCTATCCACACCTTTGGTGAGGAAGAAAAAAGCTTTGACAAGGAGAACACCTTCAAGAACCGGCACTTCGACGGTGGCCCCGGTTGTCCCCAAAAATCTTGAAGACGTATTTGAGCCAATCCCTACTGTCATCCCTCCCAGGACAACTCCTTCACAGCCTGCGAAGGTACTCCCTTTCTCTGCTTTAGTACCTCAGGTGATATTCAGGCGAAAAATCTCACTGCACCTTATTTTGTAGGAAAATGTGGTCGCTTCGACCACTGTCGACATTGGCGATACAGAAATGGCTGCCGACACTACTCCTGCTGGCACTACGATCACGCCAAGTCCTCAGAAGGTCGATGAATTCCAGATGCCCTTGTCAGAGGAAAACTTGGTGGCGAAGACGCCTTCTTCCCAACATGTCAACCTTGGGACCAAAAATGACGGCGCAACTCTTGGGGAGAAAGTCAATCCTTCACATGTTGTCACCACTGCTGACATCGGGAAGAACTTTCGAGCCCCTGAACATGGCCCAGAAAAAACCTCGCCTACTGTCGATAAAATCCCTACCCAGAGGAACTCTTGGCAGCCAAGCAAACAGATCCAACAGCGACCCTAAAGGTGCTACACAAACTTCACAAAGAGAATGAGGAGGTTCAACCTGCCAGTTCGATAACCATCCCACTCCAGATTTGGACGCCTCTTTCTCTCTCAAAATTTAACAGTTGTTGTCCTATCTTTTTGAAGAACAGTTCCTGGCGGCTGTCGCAGAAGAGGCAGCCATAACCAACGACGTTTTCAAGCTTTTGGATGAACTTTCTGAATTCTAGCTTCTTGCCCCTATGGCCACGTACCTGATCGAGTTCGAAGCCTTATTCACTCAGTTGGCCAAAGATCTTTCTATGTGTCATCAGGTCGACGCTCAAATTCGGTTTCGACATAATGACATGAAACGCGAGTGGTACCTTAGCTAAGTTTGTGAACAGAAGCTTGGATATTTTGAAACCAACAAATAAGAGCGCTCCAACAAGTGTCAAGCCATCGACCAGCAGATATCTGACTATCAAACTCAGATAGCAGAGCTGACAAAAAAGATTGCTGAAGTCGAACAACAGAAAGCCTCCTTAGACTCAGCTGAGCCTCTGCCCTCTCAAGAAGCCATCGACCATGAGGTAGCCCAAGGAATTGCTCATGTCGAAGCGGCTATGAAGATCAAGGATGCTATTAGCCGCATGCAGAGAAGAAAAGTGCTCCTCGAGAGCAAGATTGTTCATGAAAAGACCCTCTTTGAAGACTTTAAGTCCAGATTCCCTGAGTTTCCTTAGCCTGTATGTCGAACTGATGTAACAACATTTTGTAAGCCATTTTTGGCCCCTAGCCTATTTTGGCTTTTAATCAATGAGAAAGCTATATTTTTATGTGAATCTCTTGTAGCATAGGTCTATATTTCTTTAAATATTTCCCATTTACTCTTAAGATTTGTTGGTTCATTCCTAACTCTTGCACTTCATATGTGTTATTACTAAATACTTGAGTTACCTTTAATGGTCCCTCCCAGTTAGGTGTCCATTTTCCCATTGTCTGATCCCGTCGATCCATGGGCAACACCGCTTTCCATACATAGTCAATTACATCGAAGGTTTTCTCTTTGACCTTCTTGTTGTATGCCTTGGCAACTAGTGCCTTCTAGCGTAGTAATACATTTAAAGCTATCATCATTTCCTCGTCTAAGTCTACGAGTTCGTCTAGCATCATTTCCCAATATTGCTCTGACGGAATCTCATATTGTCGTTGTACCCTGACTGATTGCAAGCATATTTCTACTGGCAGCACATCGTCATGCCTGAAAGTTAAACGAAACGGAGTCGAATTGATCGACTCTTTGGGTGACGTTCGACAGGCCCACAAAACTTGACTTAACGTTTTGTGCCAGTTTTTTTTGGCTTTTTTGCAACATGCTTCTTGATTAGCCCAATGATCACCTTATTAGCTGCTTCGACCTGAACATATGCCTGAGCATAATATGGTGTCGAAGTAACCAGCTTGAAACCTGTTTCTGCTGCAAATTCTTGCATTTTCTGCCCAACAAACACAGAGCCTTGATCTGTCGTGATTGTCTCAGGTATCCCGAATCTATACAAGATATGATTCTGGATGAATTCTCTTACGGCCTCTTGATCCACATTCACCAGAGGCACAACTTCTATCCACTTGGTGAAGTAGTCTATCCCTACGAGGATGAATCTTTGCTGTCTCGACGAGGCTGGCCGAATTTCTCCTATTACATCCAAAGCCCAATCTCTAAACGGCCATGGTTTGACTATAACGTGCAATTCAATGGCTGGTACATGCTGAATATTTGCTTGTTTATGGCAATCTTGGCATCCTTTCGCAAAGTCCATGCAATCTTTGAGCATACTTGGCCAATAAACCCCTTGTCGGAACAAAATCCATTTCATTTTGTGGCCAACTTGATGAGCTCCACAAGTCCCACTATGAACCTCGAAAATTTCCAAATAGGCATCCATATCTCCTAAGCATTTGAGCAAGACCCCTTCTGGGGTTTTCTTTAGCAACTCATTCCCCATAAGGACATAACTCATTGCTCTATACTTAGTCTTCCTATCAGTGCTGCCTAACGGATTCTCTAAGTACTCCATGATTGGTTTTCGCCAATCTGTTGGTGACATATTATTAACAAAGACCTCGTAATTTCTCAGATCTTCTACCAAACTCTTTGAGTCCCTTGAGGTTGACCACATTGACGGTGAATGTATGTTCGACACCATCTTTTCCCTAGTTTCGATGGAATCCTTCAGCCTTCCCTCCGACACTTTATAGCCAGAGGCGATTTGTGCTAGTTCATTGGCTTTAGGGTTTTCTATCCTAGGTACATGCGAGATGCTGACGACTTTGAAATGCTCTAACCAATATTTCGCCAACGAGAAGTAACTCACAAGGTGCTCTTTAACGCACTTGTATTCTCTTGTGGTTTGTTTAATCACCAATTCTGAGTCTCCTCTTATCTCGACCTCTTTGGCTCCCAGATCCTTAAGTATTTTGAGACCAGTGATTAAGGCTTCATACTATGCCTCATTATTTGGGCATTTGCCATCAACTTTGCATTTAAATGTAGTTGGGATACCTTGTGGTGATATTATTAGGATCCCGATACCTGCCTCATTTTTATGGCTCGATCCATCGAAGTACAACTTCCACGGGGCAATATCGATACTGTGTATCGACATTTCTACTATTGTGTGGTCGACAATAAAGTCTGCCACTATTTGACCTTTCATCGCCCTTAAAGGAACGTATGTCAAAGAAAACTCAGTTAACGCTAGTGCCCATTTTCCAATTCGACTATGCAAAATAGGTTTGGACAACATATGCTTAATAACATCAAAATGTGACGAAACATAAACATCAACTGGTTTAATATATTGCTTTAATTTCATACATGAGAAGTACAGGCATAGGCACAACTTTTAAATCATAGTGTACCTTGTTTCAGCATCTATCAACATCCTACTAAGGTAATAAATGGGTCTTTTGACGCCACTAGTATCCTCTTGTGCTAACATGCTGCCTATGGTCGTATCCGACGCTGCAATGTACAACTTCATGTTTTTATTTATACTAGGTGGTAATAGGATTTGAGGCTTTGTAAGGTATTCCTTAATTGCGTCAAAGCCTCCTGTTGCTCCTGCCCCCAACGGAACTCACTTTTCTTCTTGGCTTTGAGCAGTGGTGAAAACACTTTCGTCTTGTCACTTAGGCTCGAGATAAACCTCCTCAAGAAGTTTATCTTCCCCAACAAAGACTGGAGTTGTTTCTTTGTCGACGGAGGCTTGAGATCCAAGATTGCTTTCATCTTGTTCAGGTTGATCTCAATGCCTTTCTTGTGGACCACGAATCCCAGGAAGTCCCCTGCATAAAATTTTCAATAAAGTCATGGAATATAGCATTCATAGCCTTTTGGTAGGTTTCCCCAGCATTTTTCAACCCAAAAGGCATCACAACCCATTCATATGTCCCCAAACCTCCAGGGCATCGAAACGCGGTTCTGGGGACATCCTCTTCGGCTATGAGAATTTGATTATAGCCGGAGTAGCCGTCAAGCATGCTCAAATATTCGAACCCTGCGGCTGAGTCGACCAACATCTCTGCCACAGACATCGAATATTCGTCTTTAGGGGTAGCGTTGTTCAAATCCCTAAAGTCGATATAAACTCGAAGGGTTCCGTTTTTCTTAATAACATGTACTATGTTTGCTATCCATTCTACATACCTCGCAGTTTTGATGAACCGACTTTTGAGCAGTCTTTCAATTTCCTGCTTGATCTTCGACGTGACTTCTGGGGCGAAGCGTCGAGGTGGTTGATTTACTGGCCTCTTACCTGGTTGGATTGGAAGTCGATGCTCCACTACGCTCTGACTCAGACCAGGCATTTCGCCATAATCCCAGGCAAAGCAATCCTTGTATTATTTTAATACCTTAATCAGCTTGGCCTTCATCTCTAGCCCCACTTTGGTGCTCACATAGGTGGATCTTTTGGTTGTCCCATCCCCTAAGTCAACCTCTTCAAGTGGGTCTTGCGCGTACATCCTTTGCGGCTCATGATTTGGGTCTTTCTCAAACCCCAAAGGCTCGTCGTCATAAATACAATCAAGCCTTCGGATTTTTGAAGCCGCTTTTTGGTCTTGTAGGCCACTTATTTGTGTACTTCAGTCGGCTCCCTCACTCGCTTGTGGTGGCTTCTCTGTTTCAAGTGCCGACATTCTTCTGTTTTCAGCCAAATAGATTGAAATTCGAGTCATGCTCTCTAACTCAGCATTCATTTTCACCGACTGTGGGCCACCCCGCTGGTGGCATTTCCATAAGCTCCATGGCTTCGTCGGCAGCATCCCAGATGAACCCATAGTCGGGGTCTAAGTTCAGGACGCGACCCGTGTCGACGGAGGTGTAGGAACCTGACCTATCATCACAAAAAGCCACATTTGCTAAGTGTTGGTCAAAAGATTTCTTGTTACCCTTGTGTTGCAGTGAGAATTGGATAGCAAGCTATTAATTAACTTGCATCATAAAACTTTGAAAATCACCACCGAGCTTTGATTTATCCAAAGGAAAGGGTAAAGAACGAAAACCTTAATAAGAGAATATAGGTTCGGGGGTTGGTTATACTAAGGGAAGGTATTAGCACCCTAAGTATCTGTAGTACTCTACAGGAACCTCTTGTTAGTATTTGTGTTATGTTATGTTTGCTTGTTAAGGGAAATGTGCTAAGGTAAAGACCTAGGGGTATGTACACTAAGTATGCTCGCCAAGACATTGCATCTAGTGCCTACGTATCCTGAAGGGAATGGAATCAGAGCATTCGTAGTTCTCCACAACGGGGTGAGGAACTCTGGACTGTGGTCAAGGTTCCAAGGGAAAGCGGGGTGAAAAGCTTGAAAGCAAAGCTTGTGAGGATTGATTGCTATGAGAAGAGATTAATGGATATCTCTTATGAAAGGATTGTGAAGGGTTAGACCGTCGTGAAGGAAAAGAGATTAATGGCTATCTCTTGTGAAGGTTAAAGAAATGTTTAAGAGTTATAAGAGATTAATAGCCATCTCTTGGGAAAGGTTAGGTTAAAAGGGAATGAAGTGTTCACGAGAAAGTAGGGTCTGACAGCAAGACGCCTACGTGGAGTGCGGCGACTCCAAAGGTTAAGTTAAAACAGAGAGAGAAGTGTTCATGGAGAAAAGTAGGGTCTGAAAGCAAGACACTTACGCGGAGTGCGGCGACTCCAAGCCTAAGGCTAGGCTAAAAGGGTAATGAGCTATCTATGACCTTTCGGTCAATAGAGATACTTTCTTTTTGAATGGGAGATGATAACTTAAACAGGAGTTAAATGGATTGAAAATAAGTGAACGGTATATGAGTTCAAAAATTCGAAGACAGTAGACATTAACCAAAATGAAACTTCAAGTATGAATATGGCAAACATGAATAAGTGAATACAAGTAAGGCAGGGATAACATTATCAACGTTTGAAAAACAGAGACATGTTAAAGCCATGAAAATTAGCAAAAGAGATCAATGCATATAAACAACAGAAGTAATTTGTTCAAGTCAAGAAACTACAAACAAATATTTACATACACATGGTACTGAAAAGTTCTCAAAAGTCGTAGAGAGACGGCTGATGAAAAAAAGGAATCCGGGAACCGAATATAAAACAAAGCATATTTTTGTTGTTTTATTTTTAGGTTTTAGAAGGAAATGAAATCATTAATAAGTGAAATAAAAATAAAAAGTGTTAAAACTAAAAGGTGGCAGACGCCACATAAAAGTGCCATGAAACTTATGGCAGGTGCCATAAGTTCATGGCAGGCGCCACAAGAGGAAGTGGAAGGCGCCACAAATGGAAGTGGCAGGTGCCACAAATCATTAAGTAAATTAAAAAAACCAAATTTTCAAAGCATGGCAGGCGCCACCTTTCATATGGCAAGTGCCATGCATCTTTTTTCAGTTTTCTTTTCAATCATAATAAAACCCAAACAAAAACTATAGGACATTACACTACATTTTTCAGAAAAATATTAACATGCTAATGAACTTGATAACAGCGAACAATGATCATGGTATTTTAAAAAATGAAATAATAAAAGGAAGATGTGAATGTTACCTAGTGGAGACGGTCCACTGCCTCTTCACAAATTCGTAAAAGAAACGACGAACTTTTTTCTCAGAGTGCTAGAATAAGTAAGGGAGAAAAAGAGTATTCAGCCTCTATTTTTTTGGGGTGAATACTGGTGTCCTTTTGAAGTGGAGAGTGAGCCTCTATTTATAGGAAAAAAGAGGAGCTTGCATTGTCGAGATTGCCCTTTTCATATTTTATTCGTGCAAGCTGGCTGAGATTTTGAAAAATCTTTGATTTAGAAAGTAGATTCAGTAGGTTGTCCTGAAGAGATGTTGAGGAGACGTGAGACATGCCTTTCTGAAAAGTTGTTTTTTTATTCATGATGAATTTCAACCACTTGCATTTGTCTTGGTTTATGTATTATTTTTCTTTAAGTGCAGAAAATATGATAGCATGGAAAATGCCACATTAATTCGTGGCAGGTGCCACAAATTAATGTGGCAAGCACTGTACATCATGGCAGGCGCCATGTTAAGTGTGGTGGGCGCCATGCCCCTTGGAAGGTGGTGGGCGCCATGCTTAAGTGTGGCAGGCGCCATGCTTAAGTGTGGTGGGCCACCAGGTTTTCCTTTTTTTTTTATTTTCTTTCTTTTCTTTTCCTTCTTTTTTCTTTTCTTTTTCTTTTCTTGTTTTCAAATAAAAAAATAAATAAGTGCCTTGGTATTTCTCGGTCAATGGTCGAGCATACTTGCATACTTCATTTCGGTCTAATAACGCTAAAGTCGGAAGCTAGACTTTTCGGCCAAAACTCTGGTTTCTTTCAGGAATTTCAATGGATGATCTTTGAGGCTCTTTCATTCTTCGATCTCTTACAAGGTCCATAGATGGCCTCTAGGGGTGTCCAGTATCATGTAGAATCAAATTCCAAAGCTTGAGAATAAGTCCTGATTGAAATCAAAGGCAATGGTTGACTGTCGCTGAGAAAAACCTAGTTTGAGGCCTGGTGAATCCTGTGGCTCATAGCATTTGTAATAAGAACGAAACACACTTGATTTCTTGTTGATTGAGACCTCTTGAAAGTATGTGAGCTCAGATGGTTGCATTTGGAGCCATAGACCTTGAAACATGGGAGAGTCTGGCTTATTGACTTTTGTTCTTTTTCCTGTGCACCTGGCTTTCACAAAAGAAACAAACTAGCAAGATATTGTGGTTAATTTAATAATGCAAAGACGAATGAAACCTAAATGTAAGTGCAAAATGTTATGACATCTAAGGGGTAAAATTTGGGGTACAACAGTTGCCCCTATTTAAATAACTTTTACCGGATGACACGAGGAACGGAAATCCTCGGTACATCAAGGTAAAGGATATTTAAATATAGCAAACCAAAATTTTTTCCCTTAGATGGAATGCAAATGCTAAGGACAAGCAGCAGACATGAAAATGCTGACATGCCATGAACTTCTAGTATGATGATATGATGCCATGAAAGTGCAAAGATGCAGACAAACAAGACACCAAAGATAAAGGGTAAACCACCACAGGTGAGTTTACTGGGGAAGAATAAGGTTAATATCCAACAGGAAGGCTCACTGGGGATACCGGCTGACCAACAAAAGAGACTCACCGGGGAGATTTTGAGGGAACACCGGGGATTGACAAATAAAGAGGAAATCCTGTAGGTCCTCACCGGGGATGGGAGCCATAGAGGTGTTCTCCATTGGGGAAAGATCTAGGGAGATGGACGACAGGTCTATATGTGACCGGCCGATACTGGGGATATGAAAGTACACTCTTTACTGGGCATGAAACCAGAAAGAAGACATGATCTCCACTGGGGATCAATTTGAAATAAAAGGATAGACATCAACAAAAGATTTTCTGTGATTTTCTTATACTGAAGAGTTCAAACGGGATCTTCAAGAAAAGCCAGAAAAGACAGAGAAAGGTACATCCGGAAAAACATCAGATGGTAAAAGAAACCAGACATCCAATAATGGCTTTGAATGAAAGGTATAAATCACAATATCTAATAATGGCTTTAGATAAAAGTGAACCAAGTAAGGATCCAAGAAAGTATTGGACAAACAGACACTAGATATTCAATAATGGCTTTGAATGAAAGGTACAATCACAATATCTGAGAATGGCATCAGATGAAAGTGAGCAAACATGGGTAATCCAAGAAGGCATTGGATAAAAGGACACCAGACATTCAATAATGGCTTTGAATGAAAGTTACAATCACAATATCTAATAATGGCTTTAGATGAATGTGAACAGAGACTACATTCAAGAATGGCATTGAATGTAAAGAAACCAGTCATCCAATAATGGCTTTGAATGAAAGGTATAACTCACAATATCTAATAATGGCTTTAGATAAAAGTGAACAAAGACTCGATCTGAAAAAACATCAAAAAGAGAGACACATCCGGAAAGGCATCAGATGGTAGAGAAACCGGGCATCCAATAATGGCTTTGAATGAAAGGTATAAATCACAATATCTAATAATGGCTTTAGATAAAAGTGAACAAAGACTCGATCTGGAAAAACATCAGATAGAGAGACACATCCGAAAAGGCATCAGATGGTAAAGAAACTAGACATCCAATAATGGCTTTGAATGAAAGGTATAACTCACAATATCTAATAATGGCATCAGATAAAAGTGAGCAAACAAGGGTAGTCCAAGAAGGCATTGGATAAAAGGACACCAGACATTCAATAATGGCTTTGAATGAAAGGTACAATCACAATATCTAATAATGGATTTAGATAAAAGTGAACAAACCGGGATCCAAGACTGCATTGGATGCAAAGAAACCGATCATCCAATAATGGCTTTGAATAAAAGGTAAACTCATAATATCTGAGAAGGCATCAGATGCAAATGAGACGAAAGGTGAAATCTAAGAAGGCATTGGATAAGCCACAACGTCCAAGAAAGCATTGAACGAATATGAACAAGGGGATACCCAAGAAAGCATTGGATAAAAGGAATCACAATATCCAAGACAGCATTGAATGACAGTGAACTTTTAGGAATGACACTGAAAGTAAAGACAAACCACTATATTCAGGAACGGTATCGAGTGAGAAAGACATCCAGGAATGGAACTGAATACAAAGGAGAAAACTCATCCAGGAATGGCACTGAATGAATAGATAAGACTTTCAGGAATGGCGCTGAAAGATATCCAAGCAAATTTGATGGGGATTACAGAAGAGAGGCAAAACTTCCAGGAATAGCACTGAGAGAAAAAAGAGGAATAAGATATCCAGGAATGGCTCTGGAGTTCACAAGTGACGGACATCTAGGAATGGCACTAGAGTAAGAGAATATAAAGATCCAGGAATAACATTGGAATGAGAGGAGACAAACATCCAACAACAGGACTAGATGTCCAAGGAAACGACAACATTCAGGAATGACACTAAATGAAAGGACAGATAACGTTTTGGTAGGCACCAAGCAAGTTGGACTTTGACTACAAGGTAAGACGTGGATAACGACACGACCTCGGGAGAAGTGCAAATGAGGATGAAACACTCATGACATGCATATGGTATAAATTATGCAGATGATATATGATCAAATGCAAATGCAGATGTAGACGACACATCTCGACTCTTTTGGTGAGAAGACAAGACTAGAAGACTGATTCCTCAACACGGAGATCATTGCCATTCTGCTTGGGACTAGAGATGTTACTGCTGAACACATCTTTCCTACACTGGTAAATTGTATCCAAATTGATGATCCTTGTAGGAAGGATGGAAAGTTACATGGGGATTCTTCAAATTAATTGCCCCAGATTAGCTGACTGTTGTAGATGAACGGATCATTGCTTCAGTTTGCCTGAGTCTTAACATGACTGCTTTGTTGTGCTCCTTGGAAAGCTTGCCCCAGTCTGAGTCTTGAAAAATCTTATGGATAAATCAATTCTGAGAAGGACTTGCCCCTGAACAACAACCCTTGAACTGATTCTGCAACAGGATTTAGAAAGAACTTGCCCCTGATAGGATCACTGACCAAGTTTCTTAATTGTTTGAAAATTCCTTGAGAGGAAAGCTAGTTTGCAAGCAAAAAAATGTTCATACAAACGTGGTAAATGCAAAGTTCATGCAACTTTTGAAATCAATCATTTTTGAAAGAGGCAAAGTATACGAGTCATTAGTCAGAACGGTGGTTCAAGACATTAAAGTGAAAAGTTTAAGCAAAAGGTGTGATGCCAAAACAGATGATCCGCAAAGATCTTTTGGAGTCAGTTTACGCAACCTTGCTGTAGTATGCTTTCAAAATAACCTTGCTTCAGTTAGGTCTTTTGAGGGTTATAATGTGGCATGGTTCACGGTTTAAGAAACAAGAGATAAAGGCTCAAAGTTTATTTGTGACCCACCCAATCTACATGATGAACTTCCAATCCTATGCTCAATTAACTCAGACTATGCACTCAGATTCCCACAGGTTGGAAGTGGTACTGATGATAGTTGATGATGATTCAGACACCTTGGGTTGTCATTACTCCCTTACAACATTTGGTTGTCCTTTATTGCTGAGATTTCGAGACTTCTTTTTTGTCTTTGCTGAGGTTTTGAGACCTCTTCTTTGTCATTTGCTGAGGTTTTAAGACCTATTCTTCTTCCTTGTTGAGGTTATGTGACTTCTTTTCGTCTTCTGAGGTTTTGAGACCTCCTCCTTTTTTATTGTCATTTGATTTGAGAGAGCTGACTGACGTCTTGCATGAAGCACTTGCGTTAGAATGCATAACCAAGTTAAACTGAGAACTACCCTGTCCCAAGGTTGAGATTTAAGGGTTTTTTTTAAGGAAAGAAAAACTCCTACTTCTAGGCTCGAAGTGGTTAACGAGGGATTATCTTCCTTATTTCTCTAGTGTTTGGGAATTGAAACAATGCCTTACATCGTCAACAAAGTTTTGATTTGAAAGCATACCAACAGCAGTTATGAGTATTTTGTTTTCATCATCCTCCCTCCAATCTTTGCATAATCAAAAAGAAAGTGGAAAAAGAGATAAAATATTTTGCAAAAGAAAGCATAGAGATATAAATAACAGATAAAATGAATTGAATCAAAAGTTGCAATGCTCATTTCATTAATTTTGAAAGTACAAACATAATTGAAAGCAAACAACTATTACAAAATAAGGAAGATACAAACAACCAGAAACAAGGCTTAGTGACATGTTAAACACAAGGATGAGTTGTCCTGTCTTTAAGAAGTAGCTGAGCTGAAGTCGACTGAAGCTTCACTTGGCGTGCCCTGGCAGAGGGTTTTTCTGAATATTGGGATTGTCCTTGAAGGAGAGTATTTTGTTTCTCATCAGCTCTTGTACTTTAGCCTTCAACGCAAAGTAACTTTCCAAGTTATGGCTGGCACCACCTTGATGGTATTCACAATGAAGATCAGCCCTATAGCCGGCTGGAAGAGGATTTAGAGAAGGAGGCAAAGTCCTTGTGGTAATCAAACTTTGTTGAACCAAACTAGGATAAAGCTCGGTGTATGTCATGGGAATAGGATCAAATTGATTCCTATTACGGTACTGGTTTTGTCCTGCAGTCGGACGTTGGGAAGCTTGAGCTGGTCGTGGAGTAGTAACCACAGGTGTGACAGCAGCAACAGTAGGGAGAATAGCATACTGAGGTTGGGGACGAGGCCTTCTCACTTTAACCATTACAGCGTTAGTCCGATCTTCTCTTTTCTTCTGAAAGTTCCCATAGGATTTCTTAACACCATTGGAAGATTCCACAGCTTTTGACACTTTTCCTTTCTTAAGACCTTCCTCGAGTCTTTGGCCGATAGTAACCAAATCAGTGAAGTTGGAGAAAACACTTCCAATCATCTTTTCCCAATAGAATGGGGACAGGGTATCCATGAACATTCCAATAAACTTTTTCTCAGCCAAAGGAGGTTCAACTTAGGAAGCCAACTCTCTCCAGCGCTGAGCATACTCCTTCAAAAATTCTTTCTCATGTTGAGTCATGTTTTACAGTTGGCGGCGATCAGGAGCCATGTCAAGGTTATACTTATATTGTTTCATGAAGGCATTTACAAGATCTTGGAAGCAGTGGAAGGAGTTTTGCTCGAGACCCATATACCACTTAAGTGATGCTCCAGTCAAGCTATCCTGAAAATAGTGGATAAGCAGCTTCTGATTTTTGGTGTAAGCAGTCATCTTGCGCTGTACTTCACAAATTTTGGAATTTTGAACTTAGCAGGCATAACAAGGTCAGACACTAAGCACATGTTGTCTGCATCCACATTGAAGAAGTCAGTACCCTCAACAACTTTGAGTCTTTTGTCTAACATTTGAAACTGCTCTCGGACAACTTCAGGCTCAACAAAGTCTTCAGGCTCTTCACCCTGAGCACTGGCAGCGTTGTACTCATAGAGGGGATTCTCAAAGGAAGCTCGAACAGTTTGTGGAACAGCATGGACTGTAGGTCTGGGTACGGCAAAAATAGGAGCTTGAAATACAGGCATATCAGTAGATACAATCGGCGGAGAATAGTTGTGTGGCAAACCAAACTCGGGCCAAGTTGATGGTGGCATTTGAACCGGTGGAGGATCAGCACTTGAAACTTCCTGGATGACAGTTCTTTGGGGAGGCTCTCCTCTAGCAATCAAAACTTGAAGCATCTCAGTGAGTTTAGTCATGCTCGACTTAAAGTCATCGATTTTCATTTGGACTTCAGCATTGTGTGCCTCTTGCTCTGACATTTTTCGTCTGTAGTTAGCTCTAGTCCGGTATCAGTGTCGAGGAATCAGCTTGACGACTCCCAGGCAATACTCTAGAAGATAGAGACAGCTGGAGATGAGTTATTGGACAAACAGGCCTATGCAATGAAACATGCAAAGATGCAAATGATATGCAATACGATGCAAACAGGATGCAAAACACACATAGCAGGATCAAGGGTTCGAGATCACATCATGGAGTCTGGGTAAAGAACCAACCACAAGGTGTGTACTAGGGTTTATCAACTGTAGAACAAGGTTCTAAAAGTTCCCAGAGTCTACGTAAATCCTTCGGATATTATCGGCCTACGTGACTACTCACGTGGGTTAATAATATTCTCAAGATAAACTCGTCTGAGTGTAGTATCGCGTGACAACTACTTGGGACTACTCCCTCATAGCCACCACACTACATCCTAAAAAGGCCAAGTGGGGTGAAGGTAACTACGGTCCTCAGAGTCCCTGGCTCCCAATTGGGAAGAGTGACATCAATGCGACTGCTCACATCAGACATCAACAATCCCAAAGGGCCTCATCTGAGCGTGGTCATCATATGCCATAAATTGTTAGGACTACTCCCAACAACTGACTATTGATTACACCACAATCCTATCATAAGTGCTCTCACGTCCGGATTATGGCTTATCTCACCACTCAAAGTAACAACCATGCATACATAAAAACCAAGAACAGACAGGTATATATACATATATACAAGTATACAAGCAAGCAAACATATAAATAACACAAATGCAAACAAGGTGGGCTTAACCCTCTTAGGGGATGATTCCCTAGTGAAGTCGCCATTTTCTGTTACGGTGAGAATCGGATAACAAGCTATCAATTAACTTGCATCACAAAACTTTGAAATTCACCACCGAGCTTTGATTTACCCAAAGAAAATGGTAAAGAACGAAAACCCTAATAAGAGAATCTAGGTTCGGGGGTTGGTTATACTAAGGGAAGGTGTTAGCACCCTAAGTATCTGTAGTACTCTACAGGAACCTCTTGTTAGTATTTGTGTTATGTTATGTTTGCTTGTTAAGGGAAATGTGCTAAGGTAAAGACCTAGGGGTATGTACACTAAGTATGCTCGCCAAGACATCGCATCTCGTGCCTACGTATCCTGAAGGGAATAGAATCAGAGCATTCGTAGTTCCCCACAACGGGGTGAGGAACTCTTGACTGTGGTCAAGGTTCCAAGGGAAAGCGGGGTGAAAAGCTTAAAAGCAAAGCTTGTGAGGATTGATTGTTAGGAGAAGAGATTAATGGCTATCTCTTATGAAAGGATTGTGAAGGGTTAGACTGTCGTGAAGGAAAAGAGATTAATGGCTATCTCTTGTGAAGGTTAAAGAAATGTTTAAGAGTTATAAGAGATTAATGGCTATCTCTTGGGAAAGGTTAGGTTAAAAGGGAATGAAGTGTTCACGGGAAAGTAGGGTCTAACAGCAAGACGCCTACGTGGAGTGCGGCGACTCCAAAGGTTAAGTTAAAACAGGGAGAGAAGTGTTCATGGAGAAAAGTAGGGTCTGAAAGCAAGACACCTACGCGGAGTGCGGCGACTCCAAGCCTAAGGCTAGGCTAAAAGGGTAATGAGCTATCTATGTCCTTTCGGTCAATAGAGAGGCTTTCCTTTGGAATGGGAGATGATAACTTATAAACAGGAGTTAAATGGATTGAAAATAAGTGAACAGTATATGAGTTCAAAAATTCGAAGACAGTAGACATTAACCAAAATGAAACTTCAAGTATGAATATGGCAAACATGAATAAGTGAATACAAGTAAGGCAGGGATAACATTATCAACGTTTGAAAAACAGAGACATGTTAAAGCCATGAAAATTAGCAAAAGAGATCAATGCATATAAACAACAGAAGTAATTTGTTCAAGTCAAGAAACCACAAATAAATATTTACATACACATGGTACTGAAAAGTTCTCAAAAGTCGTAGAGAGACGGCTGATGAAAAAAAGGAATTCGGGAACCGAATATAAAACAAAGCATATTTTTATTTTTTTATTTTTAGGTTTTAGAAGGAAATGAAATCATTAATAAGTGAAATAAAAATAAAAAGTTTTAAAACTAAAAGGTGGTAGACGCCACATAAAAGTGCCATGAAACTTATGGCAGGTGCCATAAGTTCATGGCAGGCGCCACAAGAGGAAGTGGCAGGCGCCACAAATGGAAGTGGAAGGCTCCACAAATCATTAACTAAATTAAAAAAACTAAATTTTCAAAGCATGGCAGGCGCCACCTTTCATATGGCAAGTGCCATGCATCTTTTTTCAGTTTTCTTTTCAATCATAATAAAACCCAAACAAAAACTATAGGACATTGTCGCGGTGAAAATTGGATACCATAGTTATTTGTTAACTAGGATAGCATTTTTAATGTCACCACCGGTCTTTGATTTTATCCAAGGGAAGGGAGAAAATCCGAATTTCCACAATGCAATGCAAATGCACTAAGATTCTAAGTTCGGGGGTTGGTTATACCTAGGGAAGGTGTTAGCATCCTAGATATCTGTAGTACTCTACAGGAACCTCTTGATTATTATGTTATTTGTTATCTATTTTGCTAAGGGTTTAAGGGTAGGTGATTTATTATTTTTATTCCTAAGTGTGCTCGACAAGATATCGCATCTTGTGCCTACATATCCTGTCAGGAGGGAATCAGAGCACTTGTAGTTCCTTATTAAGGATACTAAATGTTTAAAGGTTTAGGAAAAGAAGATGAGTCATCATCTTAAGAAAGACCACCACAGTTTTTTTGAAAAGGTTTGTATTTTGTGGGGTATGGGATTGTATGTCCCTTTCTTTGAGATGATTAACATCTAATTCTCTTGTGTGGAGAATTAGGTGGGCTAAAGTTTGATTAAGGAATCAAAATTGTGGGGGACTAACCTAGGAAATCTATCATAAGTTGTCTAATAGTCTTAACTTAAGGTATCGATTATGAATGCAAATGATATGCACCATGCACAATAACATGGTTATCATGCATGGGATTTTCCCTTGGATTTTTATGCGATTTGATTAATGTTATTTAGGCGAGGGTGCTAGCAAAGTGATGCTAGACTTGTGTCTTGTGATCGGTAGGTCAAATGCGATGCCCGAAGGCGATCGACTTATATGGGTAGAAAATGGGCTCGACGTTGAATCGAGAATTTTTAGTATTTTAAAAGGTTTGAAGCATGCAAGCATATAACAAGTATAATAGTAAACAAACAGAATCATAAGCAATGCATAAATATTAAATATAAACGAGTTAAAAGAAGAACACACAAGCGTTCACTCAGGCGCAAGGGATCTAGAAAGGGACGATTATATTAAAAAAGGTTTGATAATTAGGAAGTTATTAAGTTAAAGAAAAGAAGAGTTTTAAGGATTTCTTGTTACTAAAAGAAAGTTAATTTTAATATTTTAAAAAAGGTTTTATTATCTAGCTTTTCAAGTTGTATCATAAAAAGGTTATTAAAATAGCTTTTCTTATTAAGAAAGGTTTTAAGTTAGTATTTTAAAAGTTTATTATAAAATTACTAATTAAGAAAAAGTTTTAATAAGAACTTAAGTTAATTAAAATAGTTAATTATATTTAAAAAGTAAGTCAAATATTTTTTTTATTTTTTTAAAATGGTTCTAATTATTTTTGAAATAGAAACAAACAAAATTGGATTTTTGATTATTAAAAGAAAATAAGGAGAAAATGAAAGGTTTTACTAAATAAAAAGTTTAATTAATTTTTTTATTCTATTAAAGAGTGATATTTTTTTTAAAAAAAAAATTATATTTTATTATTTAAGAAAAAATTATATTTTAGTTATTTAAAAAGGATTGTCAAAATTATTTAAAAAGTTCTATATATTTTAAAAAAAGGTTAAGTAAGTTTTTGATAATAATGTTATTTAAAAAAAGCTCTAATTTAATATATATATATATATATATTTTTAGATCGATTTATTGATAAAATTAATTTAAAAAAAGGTTAAGACGGAGGGATCGTGCGCGGCCAGGGAGAGAGGGTCCACGATGGACCCTCAAATATCAACCGTCGGATGTGATCGCGCAAGATCTAACGCACACAAAGGAGAGGGTGTGCGATTGCTATGGTGTGTGTGTGAATGTGATCAAAGCAGTAAAACAACACAAAAGAAGCGGGACGACTCTCACTCTCTCGTTCCTCTCGCCCGTCTCTCTCCAAAGGGTTTCAGAAACCCTAATCACCATCTCCCTCAATCGATTTCACTCTTTCTCTCTCGATATCATCCTAATTCAAACAATCAACAAACATGAAACCCTAACCCCACGCAGACCCATACCCCAATCCACTATAATTATTGTTTACAAATTACAACGATTAGATCGATGGAAAATAAAGAAAATGCCGGCGGTTGAAGGCGAAGAAAGGTGGTGGAAACCATCAAGATCTCCTCTCCAGATAAGTCTTCTTCTTCTTTTCTGTGTATACTGCTGTGTGGGTGTATGATTCGATGAGTCCGGTCTGGTCTTGTTGTAAGTTTTGCTTTGTGTTTCGCTGCGTGGGTGTTTGAATTTTCTGGTATGAGTTTGCGATTTGATTATGTGAGTTTGAATGGCTTGTGTATGGTTAATGGTAAGATTTGATGTGTATGGTCCATGTGGATTGATTTTTTTGGGTTTGATATCGTGTATGGTTTTGATAATGTGAGGAATGGTTTGCTTGGAGTTTTACAAATTTGGATGGATTTGAATTTCTGGTTTCTACGCTCTGGTGTGTTGAAAAATATTTTTTTTTCTTCCCCTGGCTTCTCCGAATTGTGTCCTTTATATAAGATTTGCCACATAAATTTTATGACTTGAATGCTCATGATTATTCTATTGATTCTTGCTTGTGATTTCCAATTAAAATGTGGTGAAGATGTTTTCCTTTTTAACACAACATGTTCAGACTGATTTGGAAAGAAATAGAAACCGTTGAGGTTTGTTTTGGGAAGGATTGATGAGGTTTGATGGAAAGAAATAGAAACCGTTGAGGACTGATTTGGAAAGAAATAGAAACCGTTGAGGTTTGTTTTGGGAAGGATTGATGGTATTGGAAAGGATTTAGAATCTGTTAATGAGGTTTGATGGCTGTTTTGGAAAATATCGATTAACTTTGATGAGGTTGCTCCTTTGATGTTTGACTATTACTTCTTTTGTTGATTCAATCTTTTCATGTCTTGCAGTAACAAGTGATGCTGGCAGTTGATGGAAGGTACGATTGGTGATTAAAGTTTTGAGAGCTCCCTTCAATTTTGCAGAACTGTAGAACTAAACTCATGGGAAGAACTCTCAACTAGCGCAACAGATGCAGTAACTATTCAGTCAGGGAAGGCTTCTCGTAGAAAGTGCATTATCCCAAAAGGATTCCAGATCACGTCTTGCATATCAAGCAGTTCTTGGGTGAGTTTCGCTTTCCTTGTATGGTGTATACTTGAAGGTGATTATGATTTCCACATATAACTCTACCATGGGCCTTGGTTGTGAGAATCCTATGATTTTGGATGGGGCAGGGGCTGTTATACGTGCTCTGCTTTGAAACTTGTCTTGTAACTTTTCTCTTTTCATGGAGGTGTCTATTGTTTTCCTTTGGTAGCTTACACCTGTTAAGGCATATGTTTCCATAAAGCAACCAACTTTGCATATTAATCTTGGATTTGCTGCTTTTGCGTTCACTTGTCGACCAATTCGAGTACTAACATAAGAACTTGTCTTTTATTTCCCATCAGTTCCCACTTGGTTGCCCATGGATGGACGGCATGCTAGGAGCGGTGATCAACATCATGAGAGATTCCGTACTGCTATGCCGGGAATTGCTGTTGTTGTAACTCTTAAAGCATCATCAATATAGAAGGCTTTGCAAGCAAAGTAACATGAGTGAAGGCCTTGGGATTGCATTCACAATCTCTACGATAAAGATTTGGGCTTTCCTTTTTGATTTGTCAGGTTCATAATGAATTCAGAATGTAACCGACGATTTCGACTGATGCTCGTAAATAATTTTTTTTAAGCAGTATCTAAAGGCTCGTCCCACTTCGTATCATTCTCTTGGAATTCAATGTCGTACATGAGGACAGCTTCCTTGCCCTTTGCAACTCTCTTGAAGAGTATTGGAGTGGACAAACAGTATGTCCAGCATAAGGTAAAACGAATTTTCTTTTTGGTTTCATTATGTTTGGAACAACTTCCAAGTATGAATTGTCAATTCCGTATCGATTGTTTCTCTGAACCTGTGTCTTGGAAACTGATGTGGGTGTTATGACACAACTGCAGGTGCCATCCATTTTTATCCCGTGTCATCATTGAGTATCCACATACCTAAGTGATAACATGAAACAAGGTTGAATTGTCCTTGAAGCTTATTGTTGTTAGGAACATTTTTGAAAGCAAATCAACAACTTCCTCATAGTTGTGACAAGCTGAATGAGAGCTGAACACCTTTCCCAAAATGAAACATCACCCGGAGCCAGCATCTTTCCAATAGTAGAAATCTCTTTCTCAAAATGGTTAGGTGTATTTCCCATAGCATGGAGATTCTGCCAGTCCATTCATTGCACTAAGGATGTAATTTGCAAATTCTAACCTTTGTTTTCTTTTTTTTAAGGCATTTGTAATTATGATTCTTTGAATTGATTTGGTTTTTTTCTTAGCTTTAGGACTCTAACACTGCAGCAACATTTTTTTTACGCTTGATAATTGCTCCATGCGACTTGTCATTTCAACCTGTGAAAATTTCCCTGTGACAAACCTTTTTGAATGGCATCAATAAAATAATTGTTTGTCAAACAATATGTTGAACATTTTAATGTTTCCTTCCTAATTTTAAGAATAGGATGAGTATTGAAATTGAGATGAAGGAAGTGAGTTGAATTCTTGAAAAAATAAATTTGGGCAATGCTCCAAGTAATTTGTACATAAACAACCGGCTTATTCTTTGAATCGAATTCTTGGAAAATCAAAGGATTGAAAATTCGAACCAAACTTTGATGCTATAAGGGAATCCATAAACCAAATCATGCCACTTTGTCAATTTGCAAATATTGAATTCGAAACACACTTGAATAAAGATCTTAATCCCGAATCCGGGCCGCCGTGTACTTTAGAGCAACAAGTAATTGAGGAAACAACAAGACCTTAATCGTAATGAACCCACAACTCCATCTCTTGCACCATGACTCGTACCTCCCTAGCATCTTGATCTTGTAAAATTGTGACAACAAAGAACTTGAATTCGCACTTTGAATTCCAAAACTTCTATTTCCTCCCGAATTTAACCTTCATTACTTAAGAACATAACATCATTGAGCAGACGCAATTTTTAAATCTTGGGGAGCTGACCGAGAGGGGGAAGATACCAACTTGTAATGTAAGTTGCCACACAACCAATGACTAGTCTTAGGGGACCAAATTCCATATCAGAGGGTATAAAGACTTAATATCTGGGGGAAAGGTTTGGTGGTGGCTTAGGGACCATAAAGGGAAGAGGGCACAATTTCACAAGAATCCAACACAAACTTGCAAAGACCAGAGAACCCCCACAAACACACACATAGCATAACCTCCGTGACCTTTAAATCTTCTGCAGCAGCAGCTGTGTTCACAAATGAAACAAATAAGCAAAACTCTGGATAAAGTGGTTAGTTATGCACGGATGATTGGCCTAGGATGTTATGCAAAGAGCAAAGCGGGGATCTTAGGGTCAAAAATTAGGGTGCGACAGACATTACACTACATTTTTCAGAAAAATATTAACATGCTAATGAACTTGATAACAGCGAACAGTGATCATGGTATTTTAAAAAACGAAATAATAAAAGGAAGATGTGAATGTTACCTAGTGGAGACGGTTCACTGCCTCTTCACAAATTCGTAAAAGAAATGACGAACTTTTTTCTCAGAGTGCCAGAATAAGTGAGGGAGAAAGAGAGTATTCAACCTCTATTTTTTTGGGGTGAATACTGGTGTCCTTTTGAAGTGGAGAGTGAGCCTCTATTTATAGGAAAAAAAGAGGAGCTTGCATTGTCGAGATTGCCCTTTTCATATTTTATTCGTGCAAGCTGGCTGAGATTTTGAAAAATCTTTGATTCAGAATGTAGATTCAGTAGATTGTGCTGAAGAGATGTTGAGGAGACGTGAGGCATGCCTTTCTGAAAAGTTGTTTTTTATTCATGATGAATTTCAACCACTTGCATTTGTCTTGGTTTATGTATTATTTTTCTTTAAGTGCAGAAAATATGATAGCATGGAAAATGCCACATTAATTCGTGGCAGGTGCCACAAATTAATGTGGCAAGCACTGTACATCATGGCAGGCGCCCTGTAAAGTGTGGTGGGCGCCATGCCCCTTGGAAGGTGGTGGGCGCCATGCTTAAGTGTGGCAGGCGCCATGCTTAAGTGTGGTGGGTCACCAGGTTTTCCCTTTTTTTTTTCTTTCTTTTCTTTTTCTTCTTTTTTCTTTTCTTTTTGTTTTCTTTTTTTCAAATAAAAAAATCAATAAGTGCCTTGGTATTTCTCGGTCAATGGTCGAGCATACTTGCATACTTCATTTCAGTCTAATAACGCTAAAGTCGAAAGCTCGACTTTTCGACCAAAACTCTGGTTTCTTTCTGGAATTCCAATAGATGATCTTTGAGGCTCTTTCATTCTTCAATCTCTTCCAAGGTCCATAGATGGCCTCTAGGGGTGTCCAGTATCATGTAGAATCAAATTCCAAAGCTTGGGAATAAGTCCTGATTGAAATCAAAGGCAATGGTTGACGTCGCTGAGAAAACCATAGTTTGAGGCCTGGTGAATCCTGTGGCTCATAGTACTTGTAATAAGAACCAAACACGCTTGATTTCTTGTTAATTGAGACCTATTGAAAGTATGTGAGCTCAGATGGTTGCATTTGGAGCCACAGACCTTGAAACATGGGAGAGTCTGGCTTATTGACTTTTGTTCTTTTTCCTGTGCACCTGGCTTTCACAATAGAAACAAACTGGCAAGATATTGTGGTTAATTTAATAATGCAAAGACGAATGAAACCTAAATGTAAGTGTAAAATGTTATGACATCTAAGGGGTAAAATTTGGGGTACAACACCTTGGCTTCGTCGACCTTGTAGTAGCTTTGATCTGCCTCAATATTTTCGACGATGCCATCTTTTCTCCAAATGGCCAGTCTCTGGTGCATTGTCGACGGTACTGCTCCTATTCCAGGGATCCATTCCCGTCCCAGCAATATATTGAAATTTGCTTTTGAATTGATGACCATGAAGAGTGTCAACCTGTTGGTTGTACCTACTGCCAAGTCCACTTGGACAACCCCCAGGATATTACTGGTCTTGCCTTCATAGTTGGAAAGAACCATGTTGTACTGTCGGAGGTCAGCCTCCATTTTTCCAAATTTTTTGAATAAATTATGGGGCATCAGATTTACAGTTACCCCACCATCCACGAACACCTTGTTGACTGCCACTCCGTCAACTTTTACCTTTATGAATAACGAATTCAAGTGATACATCAACCCAGGACTCGGACGTTCGAACATATCCGTTTGCTCTTTGACCACACCACTATTCATCACATAATAACATTGAGGCTTGTCATCCGTATTTTCGTCAGGGACGAAGTCTTCTTCTGCTTCAGAGATTTCTGACACCACATCATATTCAGCTGGTAGGATCAACATGATACCACAATTCAGGACGAAATCTTCACCATAGGTGTCGTCATTGGTGTCGTCGTACATGTCCTCGTCAAAATCTCCCTCTGGCGAAGGGTCATATACATCGTCCGACTGAGGAGAATATTTTAGTTCCTCCTCATCCGACTGGGGGATGTATTCTGGCTCCTTCTTGCTTCCCACCAGCGAAGTACATTTTGAACTCTGGGTCAAAACCACCCCATTTTATCCTGACGTTTCCACGGTTACTGCCATGGTCTGGTTTGTCACCACTTTGTCTTTTTCTACCCATTGCCTTCTTGGGTGTTGCCGCTTATGTCCAGACGTTCCGACAGGCTTCAACTGTGAAGTAACAACCTCTTTCTCAGCCTTCTTGTTGCGCTGGAAGCACCTCCACTGAGTCCTAGTCATGGGGTTTTTTCCCTTGTAGTTAGGGGACACCACATAGCCCCTTGGTTCAACCCTCTTTTTGGAGACATTTGCTTCTTTTTCCAAGTCTAACACCTTCCACTTTGGTCTTTTACTTCCTTTTTGGCTAACTGGTGTCATCCATCTTTCATGTGAGGTATTTGACGGAGGCACAAAAGTCTTAAGTCGCGCCTCTTGGAACACCTTTCGGTACTCCTCATTTCGACAAGGGGCACCTCTCTTGTCAAACACAAACCTTGGGACATGTGGCTTATTTTCTGGCAGCACTTCTCTCTTGCTTGCCTCATACCTCTCACCAGCTTTCTCATCAAACACAGCGTTGCACCTGGGGCATAATGCGGCCTTCGACCCGCTTATCCTGCACTTTTCCTGGAAATCTTCCAAACTTTCACCAGCCTGGGGATACACTACTTCGAGTTTTTCCTCAGCTCTCTTGTCAGAACCCTCAGTAGTTTCGATCATCATGCATTCCACTACTTCAGTCACTGGTTGTTTGTCGAGACCCTCAGTAGCCTCGACCATCATACACTCGTACACCTCTGAGTACAGAGCCTCTTAAACCTTCAGTGGGTCAGTGTCAACCTGCATCTTTGGCTTTTCGCCAAATTGAAGTCGGCCCTCCTTCAAAGGTTTCTGCACCAAATCCCTGAAAAGAACACATTGAGCTGTTTTATGACCAAGGAAATTATGAAATTTACAAAATCCCCTCTTCTTCTTTTGTTCTAAAGGGGGTCTTTTAAACCAGGAGGAATAATTATTTGGCCATCTTTAACCAGTAAATCAAATATTTCATCACACTTAGAAACATCAAAAGTATAAGTTTTAGCAACGTATTTATCCGTTTTTCCAGTTTCGACGGGATTTTTCCCGTTTGATGGTTTCAACAATTTGCACGTGTAGGGAGGTCCTGGCTTAAGTTCAGCCACATGGACCTCACTTTCATTGACGAATTCCTCATCGTCGGAGGAATACTCGTCAGCAGCCACATATGAAACTTTTCCTTTTTTACGATATATGTTAGATTGAGTTTTCTCGGCTTTTAATCGTTCGACCCGGCGAACTCCGTCAGCCAGCTGCGCCATATCTCTAAGATATTGCGTGTATAGCTTCTTTCTGATCGAATAATCCAAACCACCAGCTGCCATTTCGACTAATTCGTGTTCAGGGACTTGAGTAAAGCACAGCGCTTTCAAAAGTCTAAACCTATTCAAGTACTAGTCTACTGACTCTGTGGCCTTGCTTTTGACGCTTGCCAACTCTTTCAGACTTATTTTCGACTGTCCCGTGTAAAATTATTCATGAAACAGTCTCTCCAATTGTGCCCACGTGTGGACGGATTGAGGGGGCAACGTGGTAAACCACGTAAATGCATTTTTCGTGAGGGAACTTGGGAAATATTTCATTTTCAAGTCTTCATTGTTTGCTATGTCGCCTGCTTCGGTTTGATACTTAGCGACCTGTTCGACGGTGGACTCCTCAGTCTCACCAGCGAATTTGGTGAACTTTGGCACCTTCCAACCCCTAGGTAACTCTGTTTGTAATACAAAATCTGGTAATAGGGACGTGTATGTCGGTCGTCGAAGGCCTGGATTTACCCCATTACAAACCATGATACGTTCGACCACAGCCTCCAAGTAGTGTTCCCCAGCCAAGGCGTCCTGTCGAACTTGTCGGACGACAAAGTCTGGATCTTCGTTCCTATGGACCATCACAAGAGGCCTTTGGGCCATCCTAGGGATCTCTTCAAATTCACGGGGTTGTTCAGTTGTTTCGTCGAAGTCCTCATCCGAATGGGCGTCACCGGTCGAGGCGGTGGGGTCTGTCGACCCTGAGCCCTATGAGCCCCTAGAAAGTCACCTATACGTGTCATTTGAGTCGCCAGTTATTGGTAACTCTGTGTTGACTCTTGTATCAGTGGTCTCAATATTGTACCCATCTGTTAAGTTAACATATGAACCATCTCATGATTGCTCTCATCCATTTGTTGCCTCATGAACGTGACAGAACTAGAGGTAAATGTTGGTATGGATTGAGAAAAAAGATTAAAACCTGGGGGTCGAACCACCTGGTTCGACAGGTGCCCTGCCCCCTGATAGGGTAAAAACACTGGGGACGAACTTTCCCCAATCAAAGGGCCAGTAGAGTGCAAACTCGACATGAACTCTGTCGGCATCCCATAAGATCGACAAATAGGCATGGTGATATTAGGCATATACTGCCCGGTAGTGCCTGCCATTGTTGACTTCGGGTCATGTCGACGTGACACCGCGGTTGGCCCACTAGGGGTAGTTGAAACCGTTGACACGGTACCAGGGCCAACATTAGTTATTTGGGTCACAACCGTACTCTCTGTCGGAGACGGTTCGTCGTTCGAACGTGGTATTACCATCTTACCACTACGCAAAAACATACACTCAATTCACATGGGTCCCACCGGGCATGCCAATTTGTTCGCCGGCGCGAACAACCGTTGGCCTTTCTTTGCAGGTTTACTCGTGGGACCGGCCAGACAAATCCCAGAACAAGTGATTGGAAGCGTATGTTCGTCTGATCGTGACGGTTTCTTTGTAAGTGTGATAATGAATGTGGGAAAGGCAAGAAATAAAGGTTGGGGTGCTTAACAGCTCAAAGCAGAAAACAAATAGAAAAAAGGAAGAGGCAAATAAACAACAGTAATCTAAATTCTGAAAGTAAATTGCAATAAGGAACTGTGGACGCAATTATACATTTTCGCGGGATTGAACTCGTTTCTCTCTAAGCTTGGTACTTTGAGTGTTTTCCCTTGGCAATGTTACAAAATGCGACCCCCTAAAAATGAAAATACAATGCTTTATATAGGCCTAAAAAATAATTGTTCATCTGCCCAGATTTCCTTTGGTGCTGACACGTGTCACCCCACTCTCTTTTCAACTTCCCATATTCTTGGAACTTTCAAACTTTCTCCCGCCCAAGTACCTATCCTTGAACTTTGGGCTTGCCTTTCGCCTGGCTTTCCTCCGACACCATGGCTTGTCACCTTCTTTCCGACGCTCCCTCCTGATCTGTGTCGGATCGACGCTATGAGCATCCTTGTCGTCGACTTGCTTGTGAATTTCCTCTTCTCCTTTCACCTTGGTCGAAATCTCCTGTCAACAGAAATCTAATAAAGTGAAGGCAGAGGTTCTGAGAATTCACTTCTAGTTTTTGCATTTGAAACTCAATTTCGAAGGAGGCAAAGAATTTTTCTTCACACCGGTGTACGCAAGTCCTAGGTATGAAGGGCGTAAGGAGTTGTGGGAAGAATTGAGTATGGTCTTAGACAAATACAATAGGAGTGGCTTATTGTGTTAGAACAAGATTTGTTCATGACATATCTTCCTTAGGTTTTGATGTTAACAAAGTATTGAAAGAACAATGGTTTATTTGATGTGTGTTACATGTGTGTAGGTTCTAATACTTGTAAATATTATAGTCAGAATATGTGTTATATTAAACACACTTTGAGAGTTGCTGAATTGCTAGTTTCTAGTGGTAGAATCTGAAGAACACTTGCTAAGTGATGTTTGGTGTAGACTCTGAAGCCGAAGGTCTCAACATCAGAAGAAGAAATATAATTGTCTCTACACTTAGTAAATGCAAATTGGCTTCTGGTACCATTCAAAGTTGGTGATAAAATTGAATATGTCCGGACTGCAAAAAGCAAGTTGTATTGTCAAATCAGTTTGTCAGCTAGAGTCTACAGATTGCAAGGCTAAAGAAAGGCTGAGATGCTTTATAGATATCTACTCTCAATGGCTCTAATAATACAGGAAACTCTTTAAGACTCAAAGGTTAAACATGTTACACATTGGATCAAGATCTTCTGGTGTATCTATCTTCAACGGCTCTTGTACTATGGAGTAACAACAAAGACTCTTGATCAAGTTACCTCTTCAACGACTAATTTCTGAAAAGGCTATAAATATGGCTGAAGGTTCAAACTGAATCTTTAACTAGGATCATCCAGAAGAAGGAGTAACAAGATCAGTAATTATCAACACAATTGTAAATGCAGATTTTCTGTTGTAGGTTGTAATTGTAAAAGCCTTAAGATTTCTTACACATTGAATATATTAGAAATATTAAGTGCTTTAGGTCTTGGTTATGGTGATTTCATGTACCTATGTTACTTGTATCATGTACACCTTGTTCTCCATTATGCTGAGCTTGTTCAGTAGTTTAGATAAAAGTCTTGTGTCATTGGGATACAAGCAAGGAAATCTCGAGCCAAAATGCTTGAGCCACGTAAGTCTCTTGCTATGTGCTTGAGCAGTGAAAGTCTTAATCAAGTGGATTGATTGAGCAGAAGTCTTGTATCGTTGGGATACAAGAAAGGAAGTCTCGGGCCAAGATGCTTAAGCCACATAAGTCTCTTGCTATGTGCTTGTGTAGTGAACGTCTTAATTAAGTGGATTGATTGAGCATAACTCTTGTATCATTGGGATACAAGCAAAGAAGTCTCGAGCCAAGATGCTTGAGCCACGTAAGTCTCTTGCTATGTGTTTGAGCAGTGAAAGTTTTAATCAAGTAGGTCGATTAAGCATAAGTCTTGTATCGTTGGGATACAAGAAGGAAATCTCGAGCTAAGATGCTTGAGCCATGTAAGTCTCCTGCTATGTGCTTGAGCCGTGAAAGTCATAATTAAGTGGATTGATTGAGCAGAAGTCTTGTATCATTGGTATACAAGCAAGGAAGTATCGAGCCAAGAGGCTTGAGCCACGTAAGTCTCTTGCTATGTGCTTGAGCAGTGAAATTCTTAATCAAGTAGATTAATTGAGCAAGTTTAGCTCGGTGCATGAAACTTGGAGCAGTAAGTCTTGTATTTGAGGGATCAAGTAGGGAGACTCGTTTCATGGCACCTGGAGAAGAAGTCTTGAGCTAGTGTGGCTTGAGCAGGAGAGCTCAGTACATGGAATTGGAGCAGTAAGTCTTGACCAGAGGAGTTCAAGCAGAGAGGCTCGTTTCATGGGACTTGGAGCTAAAGTCTTGGGCCGAGGGCCTGAGCAAGGAAGTCTTGGGTTCTTAGAACCTGAGCAGGAAGTCTCTAGTGAGGAGCTTGAGGAGAAATCTTGGACCTTGAGTCTGAGCAATTGTAAAAGTCTTATGCAAAATGCATAAGTGATTGTAATCATGTTTTGATTATAGTGAAAATATCTTATGAAGCAATGGGACTAGACTACTCTCAGTTTGGTAGGAACCAATATAAATCTTTGTGTCTACTATTATTATTTATTTTCTTCTGTTAACATTCCGCTGCTAAAAATAAATCACAATCTGAACCCCAGTTTAGATTCTGAACTCTGATCAGATGCAAACTAAAAAAACAGAAAACACAATTCACCCCCCTTCTTGTGTACTTTTCTCACCTTCATGTTGGGGGCGACTTCACTGATATCTTGCATGTCTCGGAGAAAAAAATAAGGGATCCCTAGTTCTCATAGGAAGTGTGAAGTCTTTAGGGTGAGAATAGATTTGTGTAATCTGATGAGTTAGGATTCTGTGGGATTTCATTTTATTTGGAGGGGGAATTTATGAGCGCATCCTATCGTCAAATAAGGGATCGATCCTTCTGCAACGAATCATGGAGATTAAGATTTTCGCGTGTTTTTGTCAAAATATTGGTCGTGTGGACTTTTCTGATCATCATCATCATATCGTCGTTAGCCTACAGGACTCGAATATGACTAAAAGAGATTAGAGATTTTGTTTTGAAAGTGTTTGGCTCTTAGACGATCATTATCAAGATTTTGTAGGAACCGTCTGGCAATCGAAGGAACATGTGTTGGAGAATTTGCAGCAGTTTAGAGAAAAAGTGGCTAGGTGGAAGAAGTTCACAATTAAGAGTGTGGAGAGACATAAGCACCATCTGATAGGGAGAATTAATGGAATTTAAAAAGCTTTATATGAGGGAAGGAGGCATGATGTTTTAAGCAGGCTGGAACATAAGCTTCAATTGGAGTTATCCAAGACCCTTCATCAAGAAGAGCTTTTGTGGTTTTAGTGCACGAGAGCAAAATTGCTTAAAGACGACGATCAAAATACTAGGTACTACCATATTGAAGCTACACAAAGGAGGTGGAAAAATTAAATCGTGATGATAAAGAATGATAGTGAAGCTTGGGCAGAGGAGGCATCTCAGGTTGGCAACCTCTTTAAAGATTTTTACCAAGATCTTTTTACTAAGGGTATCCAAACTGGACAGTGGCAAGAAACTAAACACAAATTCCCCAAGATTAAGCAAGAGGTGGTGCAAAGCTTAAGTGAATCAGTCAAAGATGAAGAAGTCTGACAAGCTGTTTCGATATGGCTCCTTGGAAGGCTCATGGACCAGATGGCTTTCCGAAAGGATTTGACCAAAAGTTGTGGTCATGTGTCAGAGAAAGCATTTGCAGATTTGTTAAAGAGCCGTTGGACACACCTAAGTGCATCAAAAAGGTAAACCAAACTGATATTTTCTTGATTCCCAAAATTCCTAATCATATCCATGTTCATCAATTTCACCTTATTTCTATGTATAATTTGATCTATAAATGTATGAGCAAGATGATAGTAAATATACTTAACGTGTGTATCGATGAGGTTGTAGGAGCTTTTCAAACCAGATTTATTCTAGGGGGAAGCATCCATGAGATTATAGTGTTGACCTAAGAATTAATTCATAGCATGCATAAAATGCAAGGAAAGGAAGGATACTTTGAGATTAAGGTAGCCATACGATAACTTAGATTGGGACTTTGTGCATAGTGTGCTTCTGAAGATTGGATTCCCCAATAACTTAATTCGAGTCATCATGTGTGCTATCAGGACAATGTATGTGAGTATTAGGTGGAACGAGAATGAAAATGACTACTTTAATTCAACTAAAGGATTAAGACAAGGAGATCCATTTTTTCCCTATCTTTTCGTTCTCTGTATGGATAAGGTGTCGCATATGATAATGGATTTTGTAGAGAGTGGGCAATGGAAAGGAATCAAGGCAGGCAAGAAGTGTCCAGATATTTCAAATTTGATGTTCGCAGATGAACTGCTCTTATTCAGGAAGGCAACGGAGAGGCAGATGATATGCGTCAAAGAGGTCTTGGATAATTTTTGTAGCATCTCTGGCCAGTGAATAAGCAAGAATCAGACGTGTGTCCTCTTCTCTTGTAATACACCTATACATACGAGAAAAGAGCTCATTCGTATGTCTGGGTATAAAGAGACCAATAAGTTGGGGAACTAAGTAGGGGTTCCTATTACCGGGAGAAACCCTAAACAAAAAGACTTCAAGCATTTCATAGAGAACATTAAGAATAAACTAATGAGTTAGAAAGCTTAACTTTTGTCTTTTGCAGGTAGGACGACATTGGCGAAGACGATCTTCAAAGTAATCCCAATGTATACAATGATGACGTGTGCCTTATTGAAGGAGCGAGTCAAGGAGATCTAAAAGCTTCAAAGAGACTTTATTTTGGGAGATAAGAAGGGGCAAAAGCATATTCATGCAATTAAGTGGGACACTCTTATGCAGCCAAAACGCACAAGAGGGTTAGGATTCAGAAACTTAGCTCATATGAATAAAGCGTGTCTCTCTAAACTAGGGTGGAAATTGATGACAGGAGATAATATTGTTGGTGTAAGCCCTAGAGGCCATTACTTTTGGCACTTGTATCGAATTATTTATTAATAATAAAAGACATTTCTTTATTATGTTTGTTTTTCCAAGATAATAAAGTCCTTAGAATAGATAGTTCATTTAATGAAATATTAAGTGTGACTTAATCATGAGATCCCATTAAACATAAGGACATTATTCTTAAAGTATGCATAGTCGAGCTTTACTGTGACGTGGGATAACCTTAAATCATTAAGACTATTATGTGATAAACTGATGATCACATCTCATGGATCATGGATAAGGAGTTATCAAATCTTAACATAGGTATGACTATTAGGAGTAATATTTATACTGGATTGACCCGCTAGAGAGTATTACATAGAATGTTATGCAAAGTGTCATAAGTTACTCTCATGGTGATAGTGGTGTATACCACCCTTCGACTTGAAACCACTATGGAGTCGAGTACTTTATTACTGATCTAACATTGTCCGTAACTGGATGACCATAAAGAAAGTTGATGGATACTCCACAAAGCATGTTGAGGGACATGAGTGGCCTATATGGAATTTGCTCATCATGCATAACAGGATAAATATCTAAGGGCCCAATATTGAATGGGAAAAGGATGACACAATATATGCCTTGTGCTCAATATAGACATAAGGGCAAAAGGGTAATTATACACACAAGTATTATCACAAAAGGTTTTGTAAGATCACATGACATTTTCGTGACTTGGGTAACAGTGATGTGTTGTTAGATACCGCTCACTGTTTATTATGTTAAATGCGTGATTTAATATAATTGCCAACGTCGCGAAAACCTACAGGGTCACACACATAAGGACAGATTGATAAGTGGTAGAGTAAATAAGGAACACCTTAAGGTATGGTGCACTTAAGTAAATATAGAACACTGTAAGGTACGGTGCACTTAAGTAGAATACATAATGTGGTAAGGTACCACGCGCTTAAGTGATATACAGTACACCATAAGATATAATGCGCATTCACTTAAGTGGGCTTTTTAGCTTGCAGCCCACAAGTGGTTCTATAAATAAAACCCTTGTGCGGAAGCATTCACACTTGATGAAATTCAGACTGTGCAACCCTAGCCGTATTTTTCCTTTCTCTCTCTCTCTCACTCACTCAAAGCCTTCAATCGTGTAATACCCCATATTATTTAAATGCTCATTTTGATATCAGATGAGATCAGATGAGTATCTATATGCTCTATCTTTGGGTAATCGGATTAATGGAATCCTCTAAGTACTTTAAGTATTGACATTTGGGATCAATAGACCAACTAATGAACTCTGAAGAGATTAATTATTTTATTAAAGAGACGGATTAATAATTGATAGTTCAAGAAATGATTTTAAGGTAACTATAATAATTGATGAATTGGTTTGAGACGACAAAATATCAATTGGAGATATTTTACGCTATTGGATATATATATATATATATGTGTGTGTGTGTGTGTGTGTGTGTGTGTGTGTGTGTGTGTGTTAAGAAAAGAAAGAAAAAGATAGTAAGAAGAAGAAAAGGAAAAAAGAAGAAGAAAAGAGAAAGGAAGAGGAAATAAGGGAAAGAAGAAGAGAAAGTCTTGGAAGAAGAAGCCATGGATCATCTTCAATGTTCATCATCTTCTTCAAACTCCTCTTCATTGCTAAGGTGGGTTCTAGTTAGACACTCTAAGTTCTAGAAATATAAGTTTAGAACTTAGGTTAGATTTGAGAGAAAATGATTAAACGGGTAAATCAATGAAATCTAACGGATGATTTGATGAAATGCATGTCTAAATGTGTTATAACATGTTATTTTGGGTCATTGGGTGCAATAATATCATATGGGTTGAAGGTTTTGATCATTTTTGGGTCCCAAACACGTTTTGGGAGAATTCTGATTCGTCCAGATTCGCAAGGCGAGCTAGAGGCGAGTCTGCTTCGCCAGGGATTCGCCGGGCGAATTTGGCTGGGACAGCAAAACATTATTTTCGTCATAACTTTTGATCCGTAACTCGGATTGACGCACGACCGGAAGCGTTGGAAAGCTATTTCAATGCTCTTTGTGATGGTGAGGTAGAAACATGGTTATATGCCATGGATTGATAGCATAGAGGAAATATTGTGATAATGTGAAAAGGGTGGTTTACGTTTCCACCGGAAATTCATGAATCGAAAGCCCGATTGATATGGGACTTGAAGCTGTGGAAAGAGAATCCAATGTGCTATTAAATGGTATGTGAGACCATGATTTAACCAAGGATGCTTGGTAGGGGATAGTAGTGACTTGTTATGCTTTTATGTGTTGTTTTATGTTTGATATTGTTATATGCCAATTATGTTATACCTTGTCTATCTAATTGTTGTGAAACAAGATTAAGGGAATATGCATGTGTTAAAATATGAAATAGAAAGAGTGAGGAAACTTTACCCCAAAACAAATGGCATAGTTTAAGATATTGGAACCTAGTAATGAGCTAGGAAATTGATGAATAACTTAATGACAACGCTCGTGCGTGAGGGGCCGAGGCGTGTGTCCATTTTCGAAATGACAACACTCGTGCGTGAGGGGCCGAGGTGTGTGTCCATTACCGAATGGTATAGAAATGAGTGAAACACTAGTATGGAACATGTGTAATTGTTATGTTTTATTGTTAAAGGCAAAAGAGGCCTTAAGACATTGTGGCCTTGTGATTGTCGAATACAATCACGTTTGTGTGTGTGATCACGTAATCATAACCAGTTCTTTGAGTTGCAGTTTCATGTGTCTCGAGCTCCTCTGAAACAAGGCATGGTACTTGGCAGGTTTGATTCCCGCGTGTAGTACGAATGGAACCTACGGGTAGAGAATTGAGATGGTTAACAGGCCATGACAAGTGACGATCCACGGCTAACAGGCCGATGTTTCCGAATCCATTTTGTATGCCAAATAAATTACAAGGATCCATGACTCGGGTCGACTTCTAGACGTAGAAGAGGACGTGAAAAGGGGGTGCCTTGGTACGGTTATCGATTAGTGATATTTTGAGTTGATGAACTCATGACATGTTTCCATATAGTGTGAGATTGTGAGATTGTGAACTCAAAGTCATTTCCCTTCCCCTTGACTTGAGTTAGGATTATTAGATCCCTGTAAAGCCGAGAGAATTTATAAGATAGGGAACTCACTGAGATTTGATGTATCTCACCCCACTATTGTTGATTATTTCCAGGTATTGAGTACATGTTTGATTTATAAGTGGAGCTATGCTTGGATGTTTCAAGAGAAGCTTAGTTGAGCTTATTCCGCTGTGTATTTGTAGTATACAATTGAGGATATTGTATATTGCTCTTAGATTTTATATTTTTGGCTAGTTTCCATAGCTTGTACCATAGATTGTGTTATGCATTATAAATTGTCAAGTATGTGAATTACGCCATTAGGCACTTATGATGGTGTCAGTACCAAATAAAATGCTTGTATTGTATTATTCTAGATAAATATTATACAGGGCATTACAGTTGGTATCAGAGCAGGCCGTGTCCTCGACCTAGCCTTGAAACATCATAAGTAAATCTATTCTAGCCTCCTAAGCGTGTCTTGCCAGCATGACTCTTAATATCATACTATGTAGTGTTGGGCCTGATCAACCTAATACTATGTATGTGATAGGTAGAATCGTGGTTGGGCGACCACGAGGACTCCGTAGTGTTGTCGAAACTTGTGCTGTGAGGGTAGGCTCAAGCCAAGAGTTAGTAGTGTGGAGTTTTGGTTAGCTCAGTTGAGGTCTTAGTATAAGTTGTGCTTTGGGTAGCATGGAAATTAAAGAGTGGTGTGTTGTTCAAGTAATCCTTTGGAATGGATGGAGTCCGAAAGTTAAGGAAGTTCGGCTTTTATAGGAACCTAAAGTAGTGGAGAAGTGTGAGACGGAACACAAGGATGTGTTTACTTACTTCAAGCGAGATAAGTATGTGCCGGATGAAGAGTAGGAGATAAATTGTGTATCTTCGGTTATGAAGAGAGATTAAGTTCGAGATATTACATCGGGATTTTCTGTATTCGATGAGAGACCAAGTTGGAATTTGAAAATGTTTTGGTTTGGAAAAGTTGGATTTTGAGGTGTGGAAACCATGAAAAACGCAGCAGAAAATTCTGCTTCTGGTGTGATTCGTCAGGCGAATCAGGAATCGCCAGGCGAATAGGGTCTCGTCGCTGGTTCGCCAGGCGAATTACTTAGCGCCATGCGAAAATGAAGAAACAGAACATGTGTAGCTACTGGAACTTTTGGGTTTTTATGAAATGAGGATTCGCCGTAGGTTCGCCGGGCGAAGTACTGGCGAAGTGGGATTCGCCAGGCGAAATCCTTAACCGCCAGGCGAGTCTGGTTGTTTCCAATAATTTTCCTTTCTTCAAAAATTCATATCTTTTGACTCGGGTGTTCGATTTAAGCGTTCTTTATATCGATATGAAGCTATGGAAGTGTTCTATGCTGTGGAAAGTGAAAATATTATTTATGAGGTGGATTTTATTCAATTGTGTGGAATAAACGGTATTAACAATATGTTATGAGAGAGTTACACCTTGGTATTAAGAACGAGCGTAGTGGTAGCACCTTGGTCTCAAGAGTACGTGATGGATTCTTATTCTTGAGACAAGTGTGAAGGGACGTACCTTGTGAAGCAGTGAGTATTATATTTTAAGAAGCAAGTCTGTGGTAAAACAACGAGAAGCAAATCAGGACTTATTATGGACTAAGTGTAAATCATGGAACGATTTATACCGGAAGGGTTTTGTAGATAGTTGATGAGAATTGTTGGTTGCGAATCTTTCGTTAAGTAATTTGGTTTAAGTGTGATGTGCAAGGGATAATGAATGGTAATAAATTCGGGTTGATGTGTACGTAGTGATGGAAAGGTTCTTCAAGAGGATGCATTGCCCCGATCTATTTTCAAGTATAGAGAACTTTTGTATTTGTGAATAATCGGAATATTCAGAATCTACCTTTTGTTGGACTAAGAACGTTGTTGTTTTAATTCTCACCAAGGAGTTCAAGTGAGAGAATAAGGTGATATGCTTGATATGAGATGTCCATCAATTTTGTAGTATCGTGTAATGGTTGTATGTTGGGTTTTGCTTGTGGACGAACTAAGTATGAGTTGTGGCTAAAACCTTAGAATGTCGTTATTATTGGCTTTTTGCTAATGTAGTTGTTTGAATAAAGAATGAACTATCCCACCGAAGATTTGTCGTGTGACCGCGACAAAATTTGGAATTTTGCCTTGTCACTTGGTTGGAGTGTGTCGTCGACCTTGTCGGTTTTATCTTGAGTGGATCATGGTTAGTGAATGTTACACAAGTTAAGGAGCCACAAGTTGAGAATAATATTTCAAGTTAGAACAAATCAGATTGGTGGTTTGAGTGGGGATGGCTTTTGAGTTATAAGAATTGGTTTTTTGGCTTCTACGGCAGTGTTAACCGATTAACGCTATGTGGTTAACCGATTGACATGTGCAAGGATGGTATTTAGTGCTGAACTTGAGGAGTTAACCGATTAACCTCAGATGGGTAATCGATTAACGTGTGGGTAAATTATGGAATTTCTTAAGAACCATCATCTGTGTTTTGTTACCTCATGTTGCTTCGAGTGAAGGGTATTGTGTGAATGGAAACAGGATTGCAAGTAAATGAAAGACGGAATTGTGTTTTGAAATCGAAACTTCTGAAAGGTGTTGCGTAATTGGCCATTTGTTTAAATGACGAGAGGGTTGACTTTTGGGGAAGTAATCTTGTGAATTGTGTTGAGTATGAGAAAGTCTTAAGTGTATTACTGTTGAGAGTCTTAAGGATGAAGTTTGAAAATACTCACGAAGTATTGATCTTCCAAGGAATAGTGCGGTGTGTAATTAGGGTGTTAGTAAGATATGAGCGGTTGACCATAATTAGTAAGTGCTATCTTTTGTGGGTTCATGGTATTGGACTTAGACCGTGAAAGTGGTACCAGTTGTGTGCAGTTGTGTTCTAACCAGAGAAGGAATTTGTAGATTATCTTTCCAAGTACTAGTAAGAATTGGACGTTCTGAAGTTAAGTATGTAACTGGGAATAGTTTATGAAACGGAACGAATGAGAAGGATTGATTCAACTGAGAAGTGTGGTATGGACTTCGAAAGTGTGTGTGTATGTGGAGTGTTGTACGTAAATTAGTGAGTAATATGGAAACTCACGTTTGTGCTTTGAGTGGTTAAAGTTTTGATAAGTGGTGATTCGTGTATGAATGAAGTTTTGTAATGGTGTTACTTTGTCATTAGTTGAGATTTTGTGGCGACAGAAACCTTGAGTAAGTCGGAAAACTATAAGAATAATCAATTTGGAATGTGGTAACCAGAACCGGAAATTGTTAAACTATTTTGGATATATTATTTCGAGTTTAGAATGGATTTGGAGTTGTGTATGTTATGGTTGTAACAGTGTAACTCCTGTTCCTCTATCATCTGGAGAGTGTTGGACGGATGTTAGAATATTGTGTGTTGGCAAAGAAATTGTTCTACCATAGGACGTCAGTAAGTTTCTTGTGCCATTGGTTAGTAAGGACCCTAATGGATAAGCGTGTTCCCCCGCAGACAGTTAGCTACCTGGTAGTACTTAAGAATTCGTGGCTTTCCGTTGTGAGACTTCGGATTGCACAATCGAAGGTAATAGATGTAAGAGTTCAGTCAGAATAGTAAGAACTTAAAGATTATTGCTAGTAAGTATGGAAATAAGGAGATCTTGTTTTAAGTGTGTTACCTTTGGCGTGATACGAAAGAGATGAAATATCAGATTTAACGAGTGCAGTGTGCAGCATCAGACCAGATGGAACTGGTAAAAGAAGTTGTTTGACAATCTATGAAATTGTTTTGAACATTAAGGAATTTATGAAAGGATAGTCATCGGTGACTGCATGAATTTAAGGAATCACTGATTTACAGCGCAAAGATTTGATGAGTGTTTGTTACCTTAAAACCAAGATAAGGTGTTACAGTTTTGTTTGTAACTCAGTAGAGGAATATAGAATGGTACATTCTTTCCGAAGGTACAATGCGATCAAGTGTCTTTGTATGAAACAACAGATGAATTTCGGGAAAAGCAAGTTGAAAGTTAACCCAGCATTGGAATAAGAGTAGGATTAAGGACGTGAAGTTTGTTAATTTGTGAAAATTAAGATTTTGGTCTGTGAAGTTGAGTTGGAATTGGAATACGTCAGAAATGTGAACGGAAGTAAAGTTAAGATGAATCTAAGACAATGATACAAGTTGCGGTTATTGTCGAATAGAGGAAATTCGGGGGCGAATTTCAATTTAAGGGGGGAGAGTGTAATACCCCATATTATTTAAATGCTCATTTTGATATCAGATGAGTATCTATGTGCTCTATCTTTGGGTAATCGGATTAATGGAATCCTCTAAGTACTTTAAGTATTGACATTTGGGATCAATAGAGCAACTAATGAACTCTGAAGAGATTAATTATTTTATTAAAGAGACGGATTAATAATTGATAGTTCAAGAAAGGATTTTAAGGTAATTCTAATAATTGATCAATTGGTTTGAGACGACAAAATATCAATTGGAGATATTTTACTCTATTGGATTTATATTATATAATAAGTTTATATATATATATATATATATATATATATATATATATATATATATATATATATATATATGTTAAGAAAAGAAAGAAAAAAATAGTAAGAAGAAGATAAGGAAAAGAGAAGAAGAAAAGAGAAAGGAAGAGGAAATAAGGGAAAGAAGAAGAGAAAATCCTGGAAGAAGAAGCCATGGATCATCTTCAATGTTCATCATCTTCTTCAAACTCCTCTTCATTGCTAAGGTGGGTTCTAGTTAGACACTCTAAGTTCAAGAAATATAAGTTTAGAACTTAGGTTAGATTTGAGAGAAAATTATTAAACGGGTAAATCAATGAAATCTAACGGATGATTTGATGAAATGCATGTCTAAATGTGTTATAACATGTTATTTTGGGTCATTGGGTGCAATAATATCATATGGGTTGAAGGTTTTGAGCATTTTTGGGTCCCAAACACGTTTTGGGAGAATTCTGGTTCGTCCAGATTCGCCAGGCGAGCTAGAGGCGAGTCTACTTCGCCAGGGATTCGCCGGGCAAATTTGGCTGGGACATCAAAACATTGTTTTCGTGTTTTCGTATTTTCGTCATAACTTTTGATCCGTAACTCGGATTGACGCACGATCGGAAGCGTTGGAAAGCTATTTCAATGCTCTTTGTGATGGTGAGGTAGAAACATAGTTATATGCCATGGATTGATAGAATAGAGGAAATATTTTGATGATGTGAAAAGGGTAGTTTACGTTTCCACCGAAAATTCATGAATCGAAAGCCCGATTGATATGGAACTTAAAGCCTTGGAAAGAGAATCCGATGTGCTATTAAATGGTATGTGAAACCATGATTTAACCAAGGATGCTTGGTAGGGGATAATAGTGACTTGTTATGCTTTTATGTGTTGTTTTATGTTTGATATTGTTATATGCCAATTATGTTATACCTTGTCTATCTAATTGTTGTGAAACAAGATTAAGGGAATATGCATGTGTTAAAATATGAAATAGAAAGAGTGAGGAAACTTTACCCCAAAATAAATGGCATAGTTTAAGATATTGAAACCTAGTAATGAGCTAGGAAATTGATGAATAACTTAATGACAACGCTCGTGCGTGAGGGGCCGAGGCGTGTGCCCATTTTTGAAATGACAACACTCGTGCGTGAGGGGCCGAGGTGTGTGTCCATTACCGAATGGTATAGAAATGAGTGAAACACTAGTATGGAACATGTGTAATTGTTACGTTTTATTGTTAAAGACAAAAAAGGCCTTAAGGCTTTGTGGCCTTGTGATTGTCGAATACAATCACGTTTGTGTGTGTGATCACGTAATCGTAACCAGTTCTTTGAGTTGCAGTTTCATGAGTCTCGAGCTCCTCTGAAACAAGGCATGGTACTTGGCAGGTTTGATTCCCGCGCGTAATACGAATGGAACCTACGGGTAAAGACTTGAGATGGTTAACAGGCCATGAGAAGTGACGATTCACGGCTAACAGGCCGATGTTTCCGAATCCATTTCATATGCCAAGTAAATTACAAGGATCCATGACTCGAGTCGACTTCTAGACGTAGAAGAGGACGTGAAAAGGGGATGCCTTGGTACGGTTATCGATTAGTGATATTTTGAGTTGATGAACTCATGACATGTTTCAATATAGTGTGAGATTGTGAACTCAAAGTCATTTCCCTTCCCCTTGACTTGAGTTAGGATTATTATATCCCTCTAAAGTCGAGAGAATCTATAAGATAGGGAACTCACTGAGATTTGATGTATCTCACCCCACTATTGTTGATTATTTCCAGGTATTGAGTACAGGTTTGATTTACAAGTGGAGCTATGCTTGGATGTTTCAAGAGAAGCTTAGTTGAACTTATTCCGCTGTGTATTTGTAGTATACAATTGAGGATATTGTATATTGCTCTTAGATTTTATATTTTTGGCTAGTTTCCATAGCTTGTGTTATGTATTAGAAATGATCAAGTATGTGAATTACGCCATTAGACACTTATGATGGTGTCAGTACCAAATAAAATGCTTGTACTGTATTATTCTAGAAAAATATTATACAGGGCATTACAAATCGTGGCAGCTAGCACTGAGACTGAATGAATCTGTTCGTGTTGACTGAGTATAGGCGTTGTTCATCATACATCGCTCGTGATCACTCCTTCGATTCAGAATCAAAAGTTTCATCGCCACAAGAGTTAACCATTCTATCATTGATCATGACCATTCGTAAGGATTACTAAATGGAAATTTTTATTTTCCGCTGCATTTTGGATCGCCATATTACCATTCATAAATGACCATCTAGCTACTGTCAATGCCAAACAGCAAGATTCCAGTCTTTGGAAGAACATTGTCAAGCCATGGCCCTAACTAAAAGTTTTGATAATATGAGATATAGTGAATGGCATGCGATTTAACATTTTGGAATAATTAACATGTGTTATTCATCATCATATGTAAGTAGGCAGCAATATGGTGCAGCTGGAGAAAGTAGCATATTTCGTGGTGATAATCGAGAGTGGAATTTTGAACTGCTCAAATAAACTTTTTGAAGAAGATATTATTGCTGAAATTTCTGTTATTCGCCCACCCAAGGAAAATCATGGTGAAGATGTTTGCTTGTGGAAAGTAACCAATAATGGTGTTTTTTCTATTTCTAGTGTGTATAGTCTTATATCTGCTTATCATCAAGAGATTGAGCCTGCCCCAAACTAGAATCATAATTGGAAACTCAGAATTTCAGAAAGACAAAAATCGTTTGTGTGGATGCTTAACCATGACAGGCTGCTAACAAATGAGTTCCTTCATAGACTCAATTTATGTGAAGCGTTGTGCAACGACTGTCAAAACGCAGTTGAGGACATTATTCGTGTGTTGCGTGACTGTGGAGTGGCCAAGGCTATTTGGCTAAGTTTGATATGCGAGGAACAATTGACTGATTTCTTTGAGATTAACTCGCAGTTATGGATCACGAATAATCCCACAAACAATGGAACTAAATGGGGAGAGGTTTGGGCGACAACTTGTCATACACTATGGAATTGGAGGATCAAGAGGATTCACGATGATGAGTTCATTATGCCCAACAATCTAGCGCAACTGATTATGTACTAGGTGAAGGAGTATTATGTTAGTGTGGACCTTTATCGAGGAATAAACGTGAATAATATTAGATGGAATTCGCCTTCTGAAGGGTGGATTGGTGTCAATGTGGATGGGGCGGTAAACAAGCATTCAAGGGCAACTTGTGGAGGGCTTCTTCGTGATCATACGGGCAGTTGGTGCAAAGGGTTCTCGAAGTTTATTGGCATATGCAATACGAGGTGGCAGAATTTTGGAAAGTGTTGGAGAGCATCAATCTTGCGGTTGATAATGAACGCAGAAGAATTGAACTTTAATCAGACAACAAAATATTATTGTGAGGCTCAATAGTAAAATTAATCATATCGGAGCAACAAAGGAACTGCTGAACATAATAACTCAATTGCTCTTAAACGATATTGTTGTTCGATTCACTCATATATATCGAATAGCTAATCGTTGTTCGATTCACGACCCCGAACCTCAATTTTTTGAAGTTTGTCCAAAAGATTTAGTCTACTTGATCAATAATGATATTTTGGGGGTGTTCACCTTAATAACCTTTGTTAAGTTTCTCTATTGGGCTTAATGATATTTTGGTGTGTTCACCTTAATCTATTTGGCTTAGACCATCTTGTAATTAAAATAAAAATCAATTAAGTAAAATGATTAATAGATATATTTTTATATTTGAAATCTGAAAAATCTTAGTTATAAAAATAAAAAAGTAGTACCTCTGTTTTTTTATTATAAGTCGCTTTGAGAAAATATTTTATACCACAAAGTTTTATAATACCAATGAATCATTAATATTATTTTTTTTATTATATCCTTAAATATTTATTATTCTCTCTCATGTAAATTTGTCTTTCCAATATCATTAATGAAGGATAATTTTGTAAAATAATTCATAATTTATCCTTTTCATACAACAATTATTATATTTTTTAATACGTGTAACAGGTCAAAAACAATTTATAATAAAAACCGGAGGGAGTAATCAATTAAGTAGAATGATTAATAGATATATTTTTATATTTGAAATTTGGAAAATCTTAGTAATAAATAATCTTCAAAGTCGTAGTTAATGTATTTAATGGAATGTGTCATTAATCACGTATTTGAATTTTCTTATCCAATGAATTTGTAATCAAATTTGTTGGCAAAGTTGTCTTAAAAAATATATTCTCATACTTTATTTAACACGTTTGTTTAGCAAAATTCTGATATGTCTTGTATCATAAAATACAAGAAAACAGTTTTGATCTTTCCAAAAAATTTCCCAAGTTTGTTGTCACGTTCACCATTTCCCGTTGATGGGGTTGTGATTATGCATTGCATTTTTTCCCTCTATTTTATGGATTTTGAGTGCATTTTATTAACCCTTCAACATATGTTCAGAAAACTATGAACATGTATGTGATAAAATGGAACACATGAATCAATTCTCTCAACATTGTTTGGAATTAAGCGAAATTTTTATTTTCAAGCAATAGCTGTCATATAAAGGTTGTCCTAGAAACTTGTGAAGAAATCTCTAGTTTCAAATAATGAAGAATACACAACTATTCACCAATCTAAACATACATGAATTCACCGCCTCGAAGAGCGTTTGCAGCGCCTTTCCTCTCCTCTTCGGCTTCCTTTTCACGTTCCTTCCAGCTCTCATATGCATGATCATCAGTTTGCAGCTCATGACGACAGATTGGACATGAATTGTGCTCATCCTGCAACAACAACAAAAATCGAACAAACTCTTTAGTTCATAATATAAAATGCAAAGTGGTTGGTTATAAAAGGGTAAAACAGAACTTTCAGTAAGTGAAATTCGAAACAATACCAGCCATGGCTTTAGACATGGTGGATGGAATGTGTGCTTGCACGGTAACTCTTGCATTTGGTCGTTCAATGCCAGATTTTCCCTGCAAATGGCACACTCTGCATCTTTCCCTATATTAGCAAGGATCTCCTCTGTGAGAGTAATCACAGGAAGTTTCGCCACAACTTCTTTACTTGCCGGAGGAACTCTTGGAGCTACAGGACCATCATTCTCCATCTAACCATTTTTTTTCAAAAACAAAAGAGAAGTAAATCACCCTTAGTATGGTACTGTTTCAAACAATGCCTAAGCCTCATAGTACATCTTTCTAGAACTTACAGAAACTGAATCTAGAAATTCAAAAGCCATGTTGATATTTAATAGAAATAAATGAACCGAATACGGTGTTATCAGAGATACATGAAAAGATTTCGGAAATATACCAGTGGCACAACTTCTTCCATTCTATTTCTAAGCATTTCAAGCACGCTAGCAACATCATCTGGCATGTTTTCATTTGTTGCTAAACCTTGAGAGGATTCCGCTTCAAATAGTCTAGCCGCGGCTGTCAAGAGGTTTGTCTGCACCAACCATTCAGGCTGCGGTGGCTCTTGATCTACCGTAAGGTGCCCCTCAAAAAGATATCCTGAATCAACACAAAACGCGATCATCGCAGTAAGGCAAACGCAAACTATTTAAAACCTTCGAAACCACAAAACTCACCAACACAACGAACATAGTAAAAGAAAATCACCTCTGTTTTCACGAGTCTCTACAGGTCGCAAGGTTTGCGAAGGGTCGTCTTCTAGATGCAAATGTTCCCTGGCCTGAGCAATGCAAGCCTTCAAGTTATCCTTCTCAGAAGATTCCGAAACAAACAATATAGCCTGCTCAAAAAGGCCTAAGCCAGCACTCCAGAAACCGGGTGCTGTATATCTCGTTTTCAACACCGTAGCAACTCGGCATATAACAGTATAAAACTGCCACCACCAATAAGACCACAGTCAAATTATAAGCTTCACATTATCCATCAAATCAAACAATAACAACATTTAAACCAGATTGACCTAATCAAATGTACCCAACAAAATCACTTTCATTTTCTTAAATTATTTCTAAGTCAAGACTTCATAGAATTTATCATTCATTACATAACAGTATAAACCATAGATCAATCCAAGCAAATTCAAAATCAGTTCTTTTAGACCAGACTCAATTAAACATAGAAAAATGAACAAAACCCAGAATCTTAAAAATTAAATTGAAGAATCCAAACCAGCAACTAATTACACAATTAATTGAAGAAAAATTGAAATCAAACATAAAAATTGAAATGAAAGGAGCGTACGGATTTACGGAGAGAGGTAGAAGCTGATGGATATGCGGTTTGGAGCAGAGATTTAAGAGATGAAACAGCGTCTTCGAATTTCTGCTTCTTCCCCAATTGTTTCTGCAATTCTTCCAATTCTTGTTTAACTATATCCTCGGAAGCCATTCGATTCTTTTCTTTGTGATTACGGAAATGGAATTTCAAATTTGGGTATGATTGAAATTCAGAAACCCTTTTTTGTTCCTCCTCTTTGATTTTGTGATATTTTTATATTTTTCGTTTGAGCTTCGGTTTTCTTCGGGAAGGGGAAACAGAAGGAATGATCGTCTACAAACGACCCTACTGTTATCTTAGGTGTTATCGAATCATTTTTGCCGACTTAAATTCATTTTGTAAATATGATTTTAGTTAAAAATGAAATTTTTATTTTGAAAATTATACCGTCCATCATAATCATTCATAAATATTAAAATATTTTTTATATTAGTATATATCAATTAATATATGTAAATATTTAATATGTTAGTAATATTTAAACAAAACATTATTATAAAAAGAGAAATGATAACTTAACACTTAAAATTACATCAACACCGAATATAAATATTGTTAAATGTATCTATTGTATTTTTAATAATTTTTCTATGATTTAGTTTGTGTCAAAGTTAAAATTTTTTAAAAAATTTACTGTACATATATAGTGTAAGTTAATATGGTGTCAACATAGCATCAATCTTATAAAAATATCAATTGTTTTTAGACATTACAACAAAATCTAAAATTAATAGTAGTATCTACTCAAAATCGTTTTGACTTCGATGAAAAATGACACTTTAATAAGAGAGGAAGATTGGTTTTCTCCATTATTCAAACTCATTGTAGAACGGGAATGAGATATTTATATCTGTCTCACACTCGCATTTAAAACAGATACAGATTCTCTCTTGCTTTTTATGTCATGTTGTCATTCTGCTCTAATCATAGCCCTTCATTTATTTATTTTTTCTCTCTAAAATTTATTTTGTTTATTTATTTGTTTTTCATAATTTCTTATTCATTGAATTATGAACATTAGGGATGACTGAAGACAGAAGTATGTGAGGATCTTTTTCCATTCAAAACCACCTCATTTCAATTGTAGTGATGAATGAGTGCATAGGTTCTAACTTATGTTGAAGGTGGTGTGTAAGTGTTCTGGACCGGGCAGGGCTTCCTGCCCTTAAGGATCAGGCTCAATCCATTATAGTTGACGAACAGGCCCAATAGGCACAATATAGCCGTTGGGCACAATATAGCCGTCGGGCATGTCCCCTTCACGCGCAGAGTAGTTCACGCGACCAACTGCCTCCCCGGATATCACGGAAACAGTTAGTCTAAGTCAAAAGGTCACGCGTTGCCCTCCATCTGGCAATCCCTCATTGGTAGATCAGGCGCTTTGCTCGCCAGAAATCCACCTATAAATACCCCCTCGCTTGAGAGGGGCAGGTATCAAATATCATATACTTGACATCTCTTACTTGCTTTTCCCCCTTTTTTGTCCAAACACTTACTTTGGCATCGGAGTACCTTGCAGGTACCTCCACCCCTTTTTCCTCTCCTACGAGAATCAACTCTTGCCCTACACGAAGGCCGCGGCGATCTCCATCTGGTCCTCTCCGATCAGTGGAGCCGTCTGTGGGAAACACAGTTTCCCTGTCTTTAACCAAGATTCTCTCTTGCTCAACAAAGACTAAAGCTTCATCCTTTCAAATCTCAGATCGACATGGCTTTCATCAAGGACGGTGTTCATCAAGACTCTGTGGCCCCTGCGGCCAACAACAACAACGACCATGCTTTCGTCGGGCATATCCCACAGGAAAGTGACCGAAGAGACGGAAGGCCTGCTTCCCCGAAACCCGACGAACCAAAGCCACGGGCACCAGCCGTGGAGCTCACCTTCGAGCCCATCCCGGTTCCCCAGGATGCTGATCCGAGCACCGCAGCGCTCATCGCATCTCTTAACAACTCAAACCTCCTAATCCTCCAGCAGGGGGAGAAGCTCAATGCTCTCGAGCATATCCTTCAAGAACGCCTTGCATCAGAAAAACTGACGAGTCTTTCCCCGCGTCCACGGACTCCCTCGAAGCGAGGACGCGTCAGCCTCTCCCCGGTGAGGAAACATTCAAGATCGAGGAACCCTACACCCGATCTAGCACGACGACGCCGTCAGTCTCCCCCACGGAGGTCCAGGCACTCCCCGGTTTCCAAGAGACCTCGACACTCGGATAAGTACGATCACCGACGCACCCGCGGACGTTCTCCTCGCCGAAGTCGAAGCCGCGAGCACAGCCGTTCCCTTTCGCTCTCTCCTAGTTCCAGCAGTGACGATGATGTTCACGGTCCGTTCACAAGAGACATCCTCGACACTCGAATTCCCCGCGGATTGGAGAAACCACCCACGTTGACAACCTACGACGGGACGACTGATCCCCGCGAGCATATCGAAAATATAGAAGCTATGCTCCAATATCACGGTGTCTCCGGGGCTATCAGATGCAAAATGTTCCCCATCACCTTGAGAAAGGGAGCGATGACATGGTTTAAACGACTTCCTCGCGGATCCATCTCTTTATGGAGGGAGTTAAAGAGCCAGTTTGCCCGACATTTCACAGCTTCCCAACGACACCCTAAGTCGGAGGCTACGCTGGAGGCCATTATACAAGGCAGGGATGAATCCCTGCGGGCGTACATTGAAAGATTTAACAAAGAAGCGGTGGAATTCCAAACAACGGATCACATGAAAAAGTACCTTCTCGAAAAGGGACTCCGACCCAAAATTGATTTCCGTAAGGCAGTGGGGATCGAGGCTCCCCGGACACTGACGGAACTCCTTCGCAAAGCTGAGGACTACATCCGTTACGAGGAGAAGGAGGCCACATTCCATGCCCGGGACTTAAGAGATCGCGAAGCACCCCGAGCATCAAAAAAAGACGAGCCGGAATCATCCCGGCAAGGGAAAGATAAAAGGCGCGATGAGCGTTCTCGCGAAAGCAAAGGGCCAGCTGGCCGGTTTACGGAGTACACCGTGCTCACGACCTCGCGAGAGCGCATTCTCTCCGACTGCATCAACACAGAATTTAAACAAGGGGGTGTTAGGTTCCCTAAACCGACCACGTCCAAAGGGAACGTCGACAAAAGCAAATACTGTCGTTTCCATCGTAGTCACGGCCACGTGACGGAAGATTGCGTGCACCTTAAGGACGCAATAGAGATCTTCATCAAAGAGGGTCACCTGAAGCAATACGTGAAGAAGGGAGAGTCCTCCCGACGAGACACATCCGATCCAAAGAAAGAGGCAGAATCAGCCTAATTCAGTCCTCCCCCGCAGGTCGCAATGGCCGTCAGCCGACCAGAGGACTTCTTCGTTCCTGACCACCTCGACCCGACTTCCCAGGCATTCATCCACAGCACCTGGGAAGCCTTTCCTACGACCATGGTCATCTCATGTGGGGGGTACCACGAGCTTATAATAGGGTCCATCAAATGAAAGTTTGAACAGCTGATAGACAGTAGCCCCGAGCAGTTGTACACGATCGGAAAGGGTAAAGGGCGTTCGCAGCCGATCACGTTTTACCAAGAAGAACTCCTCGGAGGATCACCAAATTCCCATATACCTCTGCTGATCAGGGCCAAATTGGCCTCTACCGATGTTTGGAGAATCCTGGTCGACCAGGGCAGTTTCGTGGACATCATGTATACCAACCTGTTCCGCGCATTAAAACTGAATAAGTCCAACCTCTCACCATACGTGGGATCGGATCTCCAAGGATTCAACGGAGCAACGGCCCGACGTTGGGGTTACGTGGAGATACCAGTCACTTTTGGCGAGGAAGAGGCATCTCAGACAATCAAAACGCAGTTCTTAGTCATTGATTGCCCGTCGCTTTATCAGTGCTTCCTCGGCAGGCCAGCTCTTGCTGAACTCATTGTTGTCCCCTCTACGGTCCACCTCAAGCTCAAGTACTATACAGAGAAAGGACACGTCGCAACTCTGCATGGCAACATCGAGGTTGCTCGCAGATGCTTTGAGGCCGCAACAAAAGGACAGAATCAGATCGCGACGACGACAAAATCAGCAAAGCGCCCAAGAGAAGGCGAGGTTCCAGCTGAAGGTGGCCAACCAGACAAAAAGCCCACGCTTCCCGTGCATACCATCGACCTCGACAGCAGGCTTCCTGAAGATGGAAGAGAAGATCGTGACGAAGACAAAAAGTCAGGAGTAACAAGCTCCCCATCTCCTACACGTCTGCGACCAGTCCCAGATGGGGAATTCGAGATCATCACCTTCACCAACAACCCCAACAGGGGAGTGAAGATAGGCGTTGGTCTCCCCGAAGAGGTAAAGAAGGAGTTGAAGAAATGTCTTGACGACAACGTCGACCTGTTCGCCTGGAGTGCGGCGGATATGCCCGACCTTGATCCAGAAACTGCATGTCACCACTTGACAATCAATCCAGCTGCTCGCGCCATTGCCTAACGAAGAAGAAAGCAATTCGAGGAAAAAGCACAAGCTGCCGAAAAACTTGTACAAGACCTCTTAGAGACAAGATTTATTTCCGAGGCCAGGTATACGACCTGGCTCTCAAACATTGTACTTGTAAAGAAAAGTAATGGAAAATGGCGCATGTGCATTGACTACACTGATCTTAATCGGGCTTGCCCGAAAGACGCTTATCCGCAACCGAGCATAGATAAACTCGTAGATAATTCCGCAGGTTTCAAGCTCTCGTCCTTCATGGACGCTTATTCGGGATACAACCAAATCCCAATGGCAGACGAGGACAAGAGGTACACGGCATTCATGACCTCCTCGGGGAACTATTACTATAACGTAATGCCCTTTGGACTAAAGAATGTCGGGGCCACATACCAGCGCATGATAAATAAAGTCTTCCGATCAGAAATCGGGGACATGCTCGAAGTATATATGGATGATATGATCGTAAAATCCCAAGAGGAATCCGACCATACCACCCACTTAGGAAAGGTGTTCGATCAAGCTCGAAAATGTAAAATGTGTTTCAATCCAGAAAAATGCACCTTCGGCGTACGAGCAGGAAAATTCCTCGGATTTTACCTCACTGAAAGAGGAATAGAAGCAAACCCAGATAAATGCCGAGCACTCGTGGAGTTCCCCACTCCGCGGTCGAAGAAGGCGATACAGACCCTCAACGGGATGCTCGCGTCCCTTGCCCGCTTCGTGAGCAAATCCACCCAGCACACCCTGCCCTTCTTCAAATTACTCCGGAAGGAAGCAAATTTCGAGTGGACGGACGAATGCGAGCAGGCCCTTGCCCATTTCAAACAAGCTTTATCCGAGCCTCCAGTATTGTCCCGACCAGACCGGGGGGAAACCATATACTTGTACCTCTCCGTGGCCAATGAAGCAGTAAGCGCATCACTTATTCGAGAAACGAACGACGGGCAGAAACCCATCTATTTCACCAGCAAAGCCCTGCAGGGACCCGAAGTCAAGTACACGCAAATAGAACGAGTGGACCTTGCTCTCGTAGTCGCCGCGAGGAAACTCAGATATTACTTCCTGGCGTACACCATCATCGTCAGAACCGACCAGCCTATTAGGCAGCTGTTAAGCCGACCAAATATGGCGGGCAGGATGCTAAAATGGTCCCTTGAATTGGCCGAATTCGACATTCATTACGAGGAGAGGAAAGCCCTCAAGGCACAGGTCCTGGCCGACTTCGTGGCAGAAATGACTCCGGAACCATCCCCTCCAGGAGGGTGTTGAAGTACAAATAGAGTTAGGGTTTTAGTTATCGTTCCACAGAGATTGTTTGGTGATATTACCGCCGTTCTACAATCGTAACGTTTCAAACTTTAAAGTAACAAGGGGTTTTTAGATTGTTTTCGTAGCGTTTGCATTCAAAGTTAATTAAAAGCTGTAAAAAGATTGTTTTAACGGTTTATAAAAGTATGTCAAGATTAGGGTTCGGCAACCCACTTTGTACGTAGATAATCGATAAAGCTACTGAACTTGCTCAAATGATAAATACAATCACATATCCTCCCAATATGTTTATCTCTAACACATATTGTGAGTTTTGCCATTTTGATCCTTTGTTGATCTCTCACACAAACTATCAACATGACAACATTAGAGTTCAATATTTATGAACATCAACACACATTGCTATCTCTAGCCAATATACATTGATGGATGACAAACCTAGGTAAAGAGTTGGAGCATATTTCTCAATCATGATCCAACACAAAGAATAAACATAAAAACAAGGTTTATCATCATATATTTATCATCCAAGAGTTCATAAGATAGGATCAATCCATATACATACAAAGTAAATGTTTACCTACATCTAACCTTGACACAAAAGAGAGATTAGCTACACATCTTCATGGTAGCTTGCACAACAAGTAATGAACAAAGTTTTTGGAGCATCAATCTTCAAGAATCAAAGATTGAAGCATAAAAACTCAGAAACTAGAAAATGGGTTTCAATGGAGTTTTTCTCTCCAAAATATCTCTAGTACAAAAGTGAGAAGATGAAAAGTAGTAGGTAATGTAGTATGTCCTCCAAATGAAACAACATCAGCCTAAATAGAGGTATTTCCCAGAAAGGAGCGTCGGGCGGTGAGCAGACGGTCGGGCGAAAGACACTTTTCAGCACACGTGACAGCTACCAAGCCACAAGTGGGACATATATTTTTCCAAGAGCGCCGGGCGAAAGACATGCACCGTCGGGCGATGCGCAATTAATGGTCGGGCGAAGCAGGAGGCGCAGCAGTGCCAAGCTACTGGAACTTGGTATGAAACATGGGGGATCCTACCGCCTGTGCATCGCCGGGCGAAATATCCCAAGCGCCGGGCAAAAGAGATGTACCGCCGGGCGATCAAAGAGGCGAAGCAGTGCCAAGTTACTGGAACTTGGTATGAAAACTTAAGAAATTTGGGGGATCCTACCGCCTGTGCACCGCCGGGCGGTCAAGAGGCCCAAGACCAAAAACATGAATTTTTCACCACTTCAAAAACAGGTCGAATTGAAAGCGATTACTCAACCAGAATACCTGCAAAAAGTAGCAAACACATCAAAGCACCATATGGCCACAAAAATGCCAGACCAGCTTAATTAATAAGTCGTTTTTCGGTTAAAGCGATTAACAGAGCTCAAAAGGTGTACAAATAACCTATGAAAATAAACACATTTTCACACCTAACAACTCTCCCCAACTTGCATCTTTGTTTGTCCTCAAACAAAAGTGAGTGTTCATCAAACACAACCAAGATTTCCAAATACCACATTAACCGAAACCAGAAATGGTTCAAACTCGAAAGATGCACGCTCAAAATTTTTCAAAATATCCATAGGATCAAAACATGAATATGAAATCATCCTTATCGTAAAATCATACAATGCAACACAAAGTATCCTCAAGTTCGAAATGAATCACCTAACTTATTCAAATGAGCCTAGCTCAATATATACAAAGGACAAAACAAACTCAAAGCAACAGTGCCACATCCAAAATAATTTATGCACTCATCTCACAATTAATCAAGCAAAAATGGAAACAATGATCACAAAAGGACTTTTATAGGTTAAAACTTGGTTGGGCTAAGAAATAAGGGACATAAGTACACGGCCATTGAACACGAAAGGGGTAAATTTTTCGATGAGCATTTTCTGTTCGAAACAAGCCTTTATGCCCAAACTTCCCAACTTTTCTCACAATGCATTCTATTTCTCTTTCTTTTGAATTTCACAAATATATATTTATCATTCATCATATTTATCATTTTTTTTTTCTTTTCCAATCTTTTTGAGAATGCATTGCCCACAATTCCTTCTTCTCTTATCAAAATGAACCAATCTCCCAAACTTCAACAATATTATGTCTCAATTCAAAATGCTCATCAAACGGTTAAAGTAAGGGTTCATGCTTCAAGAAAACAAAAATTTTTCATTTTAGTCTAAAGAGAGGTATCAAATGTTCACACACTCGCAAGGTAATATTGAAGTGAATTTTTGGAACAATGGTTCTACTCATAATACTCAAAAATTGCCTTGATCATTTCAAAGTTCCATAATTCAAAACAAAAAGTAAGATTAAACATAAAAAATTTGAGTAAGCAACAATTACTAAAATCCCTCATTAATTTTCTTTTTGAACAATGGAGGGCACTCATATATATGGTTATGTCCTAATTGAATCACATCGAACAAGAGTTTACCAAACATTGCATTGACAAACTTTACCAAAAGTAAAAACTCGCATTCACACAATGATTCTACCACACAAAATTCCAAACTTTGGTTGCACACCATCAAGAATAATATCATCACCATTCATGATGAAAGCCAACAAGGTAATCTTTTCTCTTCCTTGTGTTAACACACAAACTTTCAAAAATTTTAAGGGCAATTTTCACTTTCTTTGTGCAAACACACATAAATTAAAAACAGAATTTAAACACCAACTGAAATAATATAAGTACTGGTGTAAACACACCCAAAATTGTACTCGCCGAAGCGAACCACAATTCTAACTGAAATATAAAAACTGAAAATAAAATACTGAAACTAAAATTCCTAAAACGCAATAATAAAATAAAATCCTTCACTTTGACGCCTCCGCTAATTAACCAAATCATAGAGATCATCTTGCATCTCATCAATGCCCTCATCACCATCATCATCATCATCATCATCATTATCATCATTATCATCATCATCCTCCGCAACAACACCACCGGTGCTTGCCCCCTCCGAAAAGAATGGGCGCCTGTCCCCAGGCCAATTTGCATAAGCGTCGTACGCCTCCCTTGTAGGAAAAGGAAGATACTCCGCCGGGTGCGTCTGATAATGATACAACTGCTGCATGCAATCAAAATTAAATTGGTTAGACCTGTTGAGCGACTCACCCATATCCCAAGTATAGTTGAATGCCGCCTTCATATCGAAGACGGATGAGTCGCTCGTATCCGCCTGAACACGAGAACTGCTCCCTTTCTCGCTCCCTTTCTCTGCTGCAGCCTTTTTCTTCCTCTCCTCCTTTGGCTTACAAAATCGATCCAAATAATTGTCATCAACCAAAAACTTCATTTTTTCGTTAATGACGCCTGGAATGAGAATATCAGTTTCATAGATCAAAGATTGAACCAAACAAGGAAAAATAATAGGAGCATCATCATAAACTCCTGGCCTCCGGGTATTTTCAACAAAATTTTTCATTTCTCCAGCAATGACCTGTGCAACATCCACCTCCTTATCTGTCATAATACAATACATGAGGAGACCGACATCAAGCGGAACAGAAGAGCGGTGCTGCCGCGGTATTACATTGTAGCATAACAAAAGGAGGACAACTTGTGCCTCCGGAGTCATGTACTTCCGACTATACGTAATCGGCTCCCCTTTAGCATTTCTATCAACCGAGCACCCTGGTTTTAGGAGTACACTACCAACAAGTTGGTGATTATGCAATTCTTTCAACAGTTTGGTGTAATCGTCGGTCTGCAAGATACCCAAGGAACTCGGCTTTCCCAAGATTTTGTTGATGGCATCTCGGCTAAAACTGATTTCCCTGCCCCGTACGTAGGTTTTGAACCTGTAAAATTCATCTTCGGGCTTAATCGCGTTTGCATAGAATTCTCTAATCAACTGATAGCAAACACGATCAGCGGGGTTCAACAAAGTTCCCCACCCCTTCTTTTCAAATATGGCCTGAATTCGCCGATAATCCCCTTGGCGGTTGATAGCAAATCTCTTTTCAGAGAGGACAGTTCTGCCCTCTAGAGACTTGATCCGTGATTCATGATACGCAGAGATAAATCGGTGGCTGTCGAATTGCGCAGAAACGTTGGATGTGGATTCTACACTTCGCTTTTTTGTTCTTCGACGTTGAGGTCCAAAAGAAGCCATCTGCAACAAAAACAACCATAACAGCAATGCAAAGACAAAAAGACATCAGCCCTGTCAGACACAAAGAATGGAACAGAACGAAAAAAATAGAACAGGACAAAACACCCCTAGACCGTCGGGCGATGTGCAGGCGATGCACCGCCCCTCAACCGCCGGGCGATGTGCAGGCGATGCAGCGCCTCTGCACGGCCGGGCGGTGGCACGAAAATTGTCAAAATTTCTTTACACAACAGCAGCAGAAATGCACAAGAAATGGATTTTACTGAAATTATCACACCCATACCAGAAAAATCAAATTATCACACATGCATACTTACTCAAAACCCACTCCAGAATTTTAACAGAAATCAGACATGCAAATTGCTTTCAAACCAGAAAAATGAAATTGAGTGAGGGTTTGAGTAAGTAATTTTCAAAATCAAACAATGATGAAATGAACATGAATCAAAGCAAAACACTGTCATGCATACCTGGATTGCAGAGAAAAAGAAACTGGAGTTGAGAGAGTGTGAGAGCAGAGGGAGAGACTAGTTTGTGAGTTCCAAATGAGAGATAAAAGCAACAATATCACTTTCCAAGGGTTTTTAAAACCAGAAGGGCATAATGGTCAAAACCCCATTAAATTTATAATAATTAAAAATAAACCCTCAGCAAAGAATTTGAAAATACAAACAATCCTCTCCCACCAAAATCTCACGCCTGGCCCAGGAGGGGCCATCAAACACACAACCGCCGGGCGGTGTGATTCAAGCGCCGGGCGTTTTACACCAGAGACAATTTCTCTGCTTTGGTGCAGCAGTTTCAGCAAGTGCATCAAAGCTTCTACATCATTAGTGCAGAAAATTTCACACAACACTACAAGGCATGGTACACTCAAAAACACTAAAAATCAAGAAATTAAAGGAAATACTTACCATGTTGGGGTGCCTCCCAACAAGCGCTTGTTTAACGTCGGATAAGCTCGACGGTCCAAGATGCTCAATTAAGAACATCAAGGAGAACAGCACTAGAGGCGCGATCGAAATTTCCAAGAAGGTAAATTTTCAGGCGCTGACCGTTTACGGTCCAAGAATCCTTCTTTTCCAGGTCTTCGATAACCACCGCTCCAAACTCCTTTACTTCCTTCACACGAAACGGACCGGACCACTTGGACTTTAACTTTCCTGGGAAGAGTCTTAACCGAGAGTTAAACAGCAATACCAATTGTCCGGCCTTGAAGTCCTTTTGCCGGAGCTTCTTGTCGTGGTACTCTTTCACTTTTTCCTTATACAACCAGCTTGAGTGGTATGCGGCATTACGCATTTCTTCCAACTCAAGAAGTTGCACTTTTCTCTTGGTACCGGCCAAGTCATTGTCAAAATTCAGCATTTTTAAGGCCCACAAAGCCTTGTGCTCCAATTCAACCGGTAGATGGCAAGTTTTACCATAAACTAGCTGAAACGGAGTTAGACCAATTGGAGCTTTGTAAGCAGTGTGATATGCCCACAAAGCCTCATCCAATTTTTGTGACCAATCCTTTTTTGAACTAGACACGGTTTTTTCAAGGATTCTTTTTATCTCTCGGTTGGATACCTCAGCCTGACCATTCGACTGCGGGTGGTAAGGGGTCGCCACCTTATGTGATACACCATAGTGTTTTAAAACATTTTCGAGAGGTGTATTACAAAAGTGCGACCCACCATCGCTAATGAGCACCCTAGGCGTGCCAAAACGGGAAAAAATGCATTTCTTTAAAAAATTTATCACCGTTTTTCCATCCGCCCTAGGTGAGGCAATCGCCTCAACCCACTTCGAAACGTAGTCTACTGCAACCAACATGTACTCATTTCCAAAAGATGGTGGAAATGGACAAACAAAATCGATGCCCCAACAATAAAAAATTTCTACCTCTTGTATGTTTTGGAGAGGCATTTCATCTCTTTGTCCGATTCCACCAGTTCTTTGGCACATGTCACAACTTTTAGCATGGAGATGTGCGTCTTTAAAAAGAGAAGCCCAATAAAATCCTGATTGAAGGACTTTAGTGGCCGTTCTCGTACCATTAAAATGGCCTCCATACGGCGAGTTGTGGCAATGCCAAAGAATGCTTTGAGCCTCATCACTCGTGACACACCTTCTCAAAAGGTTATCACTTCCTAATTTAAACAAATACGGGTCGTCCCATACGTAATAACTAGCATCCGAAAGGAACTTCCTCTTTTGGTTCCAAGTCAGGTCTTCGGGCACCCAACCGGTAGCCTTATGGTTAGCAAAATCTGCAAACCAAGGCCTAACTTGGACTTTGAAAAGTTTTTCATCAGGAAATTCCTCTTGGATTTCCTTTTCAGCAATGGTAACCTCAACATTCACAAGGCGAGACAAGTGATCTGCCACCAAATTTTCCGATCCTTTTTTATCTTTTATTTCCAAATCAAACTCTTGTAATAAAAGGATCCATCGGATGAGCCTTTGCTTGGAATCCGGTTTGGTTAGCAAATACTTGAGCGCCGAGTGATCGGTGTACACAACAACTTTAGACCCGATGAGGTAGGATCTAAATTTCTCAAGCGCATACACTATAGCAAGTAATTCTTTTTCAGTTGTGGCATAATTAATTTGTGCCTCATTTAATACTTTACTTGCATAGTGTATCGCATGGAAATTTTTCTCCTTCCTCTGGCCAAGTACCGCTCAAATAGCATAATCGCTCGCATCGCACATAAGTTCAAAATTTGAAGTCCAATTTGGAGCGATTATTATTGGAGCGGTAACTAACTTTTCTTTCAAAATATCAAAAGCGTGAAGACATTCATCGTCGAAAAGGAATACCTGATCCTTGCTAAGCAAGTTGCTCAATGGTCTAGCCACCTTTGCAAAGTCTTTGATAAAACGCCGATAAAATCCGGCATGCCCAAGGAAGCTACGGATCCCTTTCACGTTGGTCGGAGGAGGCAACTTCTCAATCACTTCAACTTTCGCTCTATCAACCTCAAGGCCTTTGGACGAAACTTTGTGGCCGAGCACAATTCCCTCCGTTACCATAAAGTGACACTTCTCCCAATTCAACACTAGGTTTGTCTTCACACACCTCTCTAGCACAGTTTCCAAATTTGTTAAGCACAAATCAAATGAACCTCCAAAAACGGAAAAGTCGTCCATGAACACATCCATTGTCTTTTCTATTAAGTCGGAGAAGATGGCTTGAACGCACCGTTGAAAAGTTGCCGGCGCATTACATAAACCAAAAGGCATCTTACGATACGCAAAAATACCAAAGGGACAAGTAAAGGCCGTCTTCTCATGATCCGCCGGGTCAACCGCAATTTGGTTATACCCCGAATATCCGTCCAAAAAATAATAGAACTGCTGCCCGGATAACCTCTCAAGCATTTGGTCCATAAACGGTAATGGAAAATGATCTTTTCTTGTCGCGGTGTTGAGCCGTCTATAATCAATACACATCCTCCACCCCGTCACTGTTTTTGTTGGAACCAACTCATTGTTCTCGTTACGAATCACGGTCATTCCTCCCTTTTTTGGCACAACATGGACAGGACTAACCCAAGGGCTATCTGAAATCGGGTAAATCATACCGGCTTCCAATAGCTTAACCACTTCTTTTCTCACCACCTCTTTCATTGTTGGGTTTAAGCGGCGTTGCGGTTGGGCTACCGCCTTGAAATCTTCTTCCATCAAGATACGATGCATGCAATAAGCTGGGCTAATTCCTTTTAAATCAGAAAGGACCCAACCTATCGCATCTTGGTTTTTCTTCAAAACATGAATTAGACGGCCTTCCTCTTTTTTTGACAACACGTTACTAATGATAATCGGCTTGTTACCACCGTCATCAAGATAAGCGTATTTTAAATTGGAAGGTAAGACCTTCAATTCAAGTGGTGAATTCTCAACTTTCAAATCCTTTTTTAATTCTTCAGGTTCTACCTCCCAAGGTTGCAACTCTTTGAGGGAATCAAGCTCTTTTAAGCACTCTTCAAGAGCTCTTTCTTCTTCTTCGGAAAATACTTCAAAAGAATCATTAAGAGCCATTTCCAAAGGAGAGATTTCATGTACATGCTTAGAAACCTCCACAGTTGCTTCTTCAATTGCATCGATCCGAAAGCTATCATGTTTATCTTTGGAATGTTTCATAGCTTCGAAAAGATCAAAACAAACCTCTTCATTTTGGACCCTCACCTTCATCAAACCGTCATCCACATCAATCATCATACGTGCGGTTTTCATAAAAGGCCGTCCAAGAATAAGAGGAGCATCATCATCCTCTTCCATATCAATAACAATGAAGTCCACCGGAAAGAAAAATTTGTCAACTTTTACCAAGACATCTTGAGCTAACCCATGAGGATGAGTTGTGGACTTGTCGGCCAATTGTAAAGTCATACGAATGGCTTTCATCTCAATGTTCCCAAGCTTCTTTACAATGGACAATGGGATAAGATTAATGCTTGAGCCCAAATCAATTAAGCCCTTTCCAACATAAACGTCACCAATGGTGACCGGCAAAGTCACACGCCCCGGATCAACTTCTTTTTTAGGAAGAGTTCTTTGGATGATTGCACTACAACTTGCGTCAAGAACAATAGTTTCAGGTTCCGAATACCTCCGCTTCTTCGTGAGAATGTCTTTCATGAACTTTGCATACTTCGGCATTTGTTCCAAAGCTTCGGCAAACAGAATGTTAATTTGTAATTGCTTGAAGATGTCCATGAACCGCGTATAGTGCCTCTCATTTTCCTTCTTTGAAGGAGCATGAGGATATGGTAAGTTTTGGATTGGAATAGCGCTCACTAACGCTTTTCCCTTCTTCACTCTCCTAAGTTTCTCCTTTTTCTTCGACTCATCACCACTATTATTTTCAACTTCTACCATTTTATCATTTTTATTTTCAACTTCACCTTCACCTTTTTTATTTTCAACTACTTCCTCATCACTACAATCCTCCACAAGACCATCAAGTTTTTCTTCCTCTACATTTTCCTCCTTCTCTTTAACCAAATCCTTCCTACTTCTAGTAACAATCGCCTTGCAATGCTCCTTAGGATTCACTTGAGTATTCGCGGAAAAGGAAGGACCCGATTGTTGTTCGGCAATTTGCTTGGCAAGTTGCCCCACTTGGTTTTCAAGATTCTTAATCGCCGCATCACTACTCTTTTGGTTGGCCATTGACATTTGCATGAATTGAGTCAAAGTGTCTTCCAATTTAGAGCTAGCAACCGGAGGTGGTGGAGGTTGATACGGATTTTTCCGGTTTGAAGGACCGGCACCATAACCTTGATTAATTTGATAATTTGCTCGCGGTTGAAATCCTTGATTTCCTTGATAAGTTTGTTGAGAATTGTGTTGTTGTTGTCTACCTTGATAATCTCTTTGATTTGCCATATAGTTCACTTCTTCAAAACCCAGAGGAGGACAAAATCCGGTGTCATGCTCCCCCTTACAAATTTCGCAATAAGCTACTTGCTTACTTCTGCTTGGCTCCTTCATTTCTTTGATCTGTTGAGTCAAAAGCTCCACTTGTTGAGAGATAAGCTTGTTTTGCGCAAGGATCGCATCGTTAGTTCCCAATTCAAGGACACCAGGCTTCTTTTGAGAGTTGCCACGGCTTTGACTTTGAAGATCGTTTAGAGCCATTCTATTGATAATATCAGTTGCTTCCTCGGCATTCTTTGCCATCAAACTTCCTCCCGCAGTGGCATCCAACAAAGTCTTACAATTCGGTTGGAGACCATTCTTGAAGATATGAATTTGTGTTAACTCATCAAACCCGTGACCTTTACATTTGCGAAGCATGGACTTGAATCGTTCCCATGCTTCATTGAGGGATTCATTAGTGCCTTGAGAGAACACTGAAATTGCTGTTTTTGACTCCATGAAATGGTTATGAGAGAAGAACCGTTCAATAAATTTTTCCTCCAAGACATTCCAATCGGTCATCACGGCTAGAGTTTGATCGAGGTACGAATCCTTTGCCTTGCCAAGCAAAGCATGCGGAAATAATCTTTTAAAGAGAGGCAACTCTTGTGCTGGATCTACACCGGCCGCTAATGCAATCTCATAGAATTTTGTGAGAAACGCAAAAGGATCTTCATGGTCTATTCCGGTGAATGGACTTCCATACAATAAATTCAAAGTTCCAGTTTTCATTTCAGCTTGCCTTCCTTGATTATTGTTGGCAAACTGAGCGGTATGTCGTGGACTGTTCACACAAGGTGTGGATGCGGGAGGTGGAGGTGGTTGCGCCATGATTGGTGTGAATGATGGTGGTGGTGTTGTAGTAGAACTTCCTTCTTGCTCTTGTCTTTGTCTCGCAAGCTGCCTCCTCCGTCTAGTTCTGCTATTGAGCCTACGAGCGGTTCTTTCAATCTCAGGATCGAAAAGAAGTTGGTCCGCCGGTAGTTTCCCTCGCATAAACCAAGTCTGCACACTTAAACAAAACACATCAACAAGCACAAGAAAAATTGTAACAAGTTGAAAACTTCACAACTATTGCAATGCTTGAAATATCAATTTACAATCCCCGGCAACGGAGCCAATTTGTTGAAGTACAAATAGAGTTAGGGTTTTAGTTATCGTTCCACAGAGATTGTTTGGTGATATTACCGCCGTTCTACAATTGTAACGTTTCAAACTTTAAAGTAACAAGGGGTTTTTAGATTGTTTTCGTAGCGTTTGCATTCAAAGTTAATTAAAAGCTGTAAAAAGATTGTTTTAACGGTTTATAAAAGTATGTCAAGATTAGGGTTCGGCAACCCACTTCGTACGTAGATAATCGATAAAGCTACTGAACTTGCTCAAATGATAAATACAATCACATATCCTCCCAATATGTTTATCTCTAACACATATTGTGAGTTTTGCCATTTTGATCCTTTGTTGATCTCTCACACAAACTATCAACATGACAACATTAGAGTTCAATATTTATGAACATCAACACACATTGCTATCTCTAGCCAATATATATTGATGGATGACAAACCTAGGTAAAGAGTTGGAGCATATTTCTCAATCATGATCCAACACAAAGAATAAACATAAAAACAAGGTTTATCATCATATATTTATCATCCAAGAGTTCATAAGATAGGATCAATCCATATACATACAAAGTAAATGTTTACCTACATTTAACCTTGACACAAAAGAGAGATTAGCTACACATCTTCATGGTAGCTTGCACAACAAGTAATGAACAAAGTTTTTGGAGCATCAATCTTCAAGAATCAAAGATTGAAGCATAAAAGCTCAGAAACTAGAAAATGGGTTTCAATGGAGTTTTTCTCTTCAAAATATCTCTAGTACAAAAGTGAGAAGATGAAAAGTAGTAGGTAATGTAGTATGTCCTCCAAATGAAACAACATCAGCCTAAATAGAGGTATTTCCCAGAAAGGAGCGTCGGGCGGTGAGCAGACGGCCGGGCGAAAGACACTTTTCAGCACACGTGACAGCTACCAAGCCACAAGTGGGACAAATATTTTTCCAAGAGCGCCGGGCGAAAGACATGCACCGCCGGACGATGTGCAATTAACGGCCGGGCGAAGCAGGAGGCGCAGCAGTGCCAAGCTACTGGAACTTGGTATGAAACATGGGGGATCCTACCGCCTGTGCATCGCCGGGCGAAATATCCCAAGCGTCGGGCGAAAGAGATGTACCGCCGGGCGGTCAAAGAGGCGAAGCAGTGCCAAGTTACTGGAACTTGGTATGAAAACTTGAGAAATTTGGGGGATCCTACCGCCTGTGCACCGCCGGGCGGTCAAGAGGCCCAAGACCAAAAACATGAATTTTTCACCACTTCAAAAATAGGTCGAATTGAAAGCGATTACTCAACCAGAATACCTGCAAAAAGTAGCAAACACATCAAAGCACCATATGGCCACAAAAATGCCAGACCAGCTTAATTAATAAGTCGTTTTTCGGTTAAAGCGATTAACAGAGCTCAAAAGGTGTACAAATAACCTATGAAAATAAACACATTTTCACACCTAACAGAGGGACACGGAGGTGGATCGTTTACGTGGATGGCGCATCAAGCCCCTCGGGCAGCGGAGCAGGAATTATCCTCGAGAACGAGGAAGGGACCCTGATCGAAGTATCCCTGGTCCTCTCCTTCAAAACATCCAAAAATCAAGCCGAGTATGAAGCCTTCCTCGCAGGATTACGACTGGCCAAAGACGTCGGCGCGAAAGAAATAAAAATTTGCACTGATTCCCAGCTCGTAGCGGCCCAAGTACGAGGAGAGTTTCAGGCAAAGAACGACCAACTAGCTGAATATTTGGCAATGGTAAAAGAAAAAATAGCGGAGTTTGAAGCATGGGAAGTTCAGCACGTCCCGCGCGAGCAAAACACCCGAGCAGACATCCTCTCTAAACTAGCCAGCACCGGAAAAAAAGGCGGGAACAAATCCATCATACAAGAAATGCTGGCTCGCCCGAGCATTGTAAAACCCGATCTGCTAGATGTTAACGTCATCGGAGATCCCTTTTGCTGGATGACCCCTGTGTACAATTATCTCACCAAGGGGGAACTCCCCGAGGACAGCAAGGAGGCCAGCGTGACTAAACGACGAGCCTGTTCGTACGTACTGGTCGAGGATAAATTATATCGACGAGGATTTTCCATTCCCCTGTTGAAATGTGTCGACGAGGCCCAGGTCCCCAAAATCCTACAAGAGATTCACGAGGGCATCAACGTACAACACTTAGGGGGAAGATCCCTGACCCGGAAAGCTTTGCGAGCAGGATATTACTGGCCAACTATGCAACACGACGCCAAAGAACACGTACGGAAGTGCAACCGCTGCCAACGCCACGGGGACATGCACTTAGCACCCCCCAACGAGTTGAAGACTCTCTCCTCGCCGTGGCCCTTCGCCTGGTGGGGGATGGACATTCTAGGCCCCTTCACAATGGGATCTTATCAAAACAAGTTCCTAATCGTGGCCGTCGATTATTTTACGAAATGGATTGAAGCCGAAGCGCTCGCCAAGATCACAACCTTCAACATATTGCGTTTCTACAAAAGGAACATCCTCGCAAGATTTAGGGTACCTCAGGCCCTTGTGACCGACAACGGAACCCAATTCACGAACAAAAACTTCCAAGATTTCGTCGCCAAACTAGGGACAAAACAACATTTCCCCTCCGTCGAGCACCCCCAGACTAACGGGCAAGCGGAGGCCGCGAACAGGGTGATCCTCCGCGGGCTAAAACGAAGGCTAGGCGAGGCCAAGAAAAGATGGGTCGAGGAACTCCACAGCGTCCTTTGGGCATATAGAATAACACCACACTCCACCACCGGGGAAACTCCCTTCCGACTAGCATATGGCACAGAGGCGGTGATACCGGTGGAGATTAGGGAACCCTCCAGAAGGACAAAAGTTCCCCTTGATGAAGAAATGAACGATGAGGCTCTACGCGAGGAGCTCGACCTGGTCGAAGAAATAAGATCAGGAGCTGCGCTCCGCGAGGCCACGCTAAAACAACAGATAACGTTGCGACATGACGCCAGGGTCATAAAACGTGACTTCCCCGTGGGCAGCCTGGTCCTCCGTAGAAACCAGAAGGACTCGCGCGAAGGGAAACTGGAAGCGAACTAGGAAGGACCTTATAGGGTCAAGTCCAAAACGGGCACGAGAGCATATTACTTGGAGACATTGGACGAAAAACAACTTGCTCGACCATGGAATGCTGAAAAACTCAAGCAGTACTACAGCTAAGTCCTTAACCACGAGGATAGACAAATTGCCGATGTAATCACCCAAAATGGGGACAGTTGTGCGGCCATCGTATCATGCCCTGGTGAAGCATGACAGGCATTACAACGCTGGCCAGCTTCTGCTCATTGTACGAGTAGATCCTGCGCACAACGAGGATACCTCGACCGAGCTCCGCCGTTGCCGCACCATTCAGGCAGGACACCCAACTCGCGATGGAAAAATAGTCCAAGCCTATGAGATTAGTACCTCAAACAAAGTCCTAGCCTCATCATGGGCAAAACCACTTCGCCCTCCTCGGTAGGTTTCACAACTTGCCGAGCACACATATATAAATAAATAGAGCAAACGTCCAAGATAAAACATTTTCACAAAATCCAAGTATATTAAAACACCGGGCATGACCGGGTAATGTTATAAATACAAAGCTAAGAGCAAAAAACCATAAATATAAGTTATCATCGGCCTCGGCCGGAAAAATGAGTTTTAGGGCATAGCCCCTACAAATTCATACAAAAAGGGCACGCAGGCCCACAAAACATGCATACACTAAGTCCTATTCAGCGACTTAACTCTCCTCTTCGGCAGGAATGACCTGACCGTCCACCACCTTATTGAATAAACCCATCCCATCCGTCGTGAGTTGTACATCAGAGTTGAGGGCCACCATCTGCTCTTTTGCAGTACTGAAGCCAAACTCAGTTGCTTTCAGGTTGTCCTCGCCAAGGAGTCTAATCCTCCTGATCAAGTCAGCCCGCGACTTCAGGGACTTCTCGTCGTCATTCTCGTCCTGGACAGCTGAAGTCAAGCCTTCCAATTCAGCGATCCTCGCCTGCAAACTCGCCTTCTCCTCGTCAGCCTTGAGCGCATCTAACTTCAGCTTGGCCACCTCCGTCTGAAGCAACACTTTGGCCTCCTCGTGACCTTTAAAAGCTTTTAAATCATTGTACAACTTGTTATTTTCCGTCTCCAGCTCGGCAATTATATTCTTGGACGTCACGAGGCTCGCCCGAGTAGCAGCTTCATCATCGGCAAGGACAAGGGCTGCTTCAAGCACCCTAAACATGCCCGCAGCATCCTGGCACAACTGTTTTCTCCTCGCTTTGGGATTGGCATTTAGAATAGCCACGACTTCAGAATCGTGAACAACGATGGACTCCTCTTCAGCAAACAAATCTCGGCGCGAATGGCAGGCGGGCAAGACAAGATGACCGACACCAGAATCTCTAGGGCCAGCACCCGAAGACGTCCCAACGACATCTCGTTTTCTCTTATGTGAGGTGTCCGGGGTCTCCGGGGTGGAAGTTACCTCCGGAACAGCTGTGAAGCTTTCCGGTACAGTCTGCTTGATCGCCACGCCCTTGGCACCTACGGTCGTCTTCTTGTGAACCTTCGCCGCCTGGGACCTCATCAAACGCTCCCGCATGTCGGCCATCATACCTGCGAACACACATAACAAGTCAGGACCAAGAATTCAAAGAAATAAAATTAAACAGTGGAGCATACCAAGCAAGGTTATCGCATCATCGTCATTATCACACTCGAGGAGAGCCCTGATATTAATATATCTAGCTGCAGTAACGGGCTCCCCGTCATCCCCGATCTCCGCATTCCCATGCCGATCAACCACGAAAGCCGGGGAAAAACTCTCCACGTATTTGTGAAGAAGTCTATACCCCTCCTTATCCGCCGGGCAAAGTTGCTCGTGCTTCACCAGGAACTGATCCGTTCTGCGCTTAAAGTAGGTATAGACCCATTCCAAAGGAAATATGGAGACGACATCATCCCTCTCCCGACCATTCACTACCACCTTCTCAATGGTCGAGATAGTCCTCTTTGCCTCCTCGGTAATAGGCTTCACGATCAGAAACCTATCCTTGAAGTTGCGAATTGAATTAGAATACGGCCAGAACAGCCTACTCTGTTGTTTAAAAGAAACCCAACTTTGTTTCGTCCCCGCTGTGCTCCTTTGGATTTGGAAAAGGCAGAAGAAAAGATTTGTGGTCGCGTCGACATTAAGGTAACGACACACTAGCTCAAATGCCCGAATGAAAGCCAAGGCATTGGGGTGAAGCTGTGACGGGCACAAGGCCAGATGGGTGAACAGGGAAACTTGAAAGTCGGTAAAAGGGAGACGCATCTTGGCCTCCGTAAAAGCGAACTCGTACATAGGAAAACGCAATCCTGGGTACGAGGAGCAAATTCTATCATACTCCCCAGGGCGAAATGCTTTCCACGTCCGAGGAGCATTATCTACACGTCTCTCCAACAAGTCAAATTCTCGTATCTCCTCTGCGGAGAAAGTTGATCGGAACGATAGAGGCTCATGTGCGAGCCAGTCAAGGTCCCCTCCCGCGACCTTGATATTTGAATAATCAGCGGGTACACTGGGCCCCTCTTGTGTATCTTGCGTGTCAGGCACAACATCATCCTGGGGTTCAGCCATTTTCACCTGAAAGGCAGAGGAAGAGAAGTGAATTCGACATCCAAGATCAAATCCACCCTTCCACCACTAATCAAGTGAAAGGGCGTTGATGAAGCCGAGGACAACCGCGAGCCCGTATAAATTACCTACCAATCATCAGGAGAGGTCTCTGCGACCAGAACTCGCAGATATCCATACGAGGACGCATACTCACCTCAAAATCACATTAAAGTTCCGAACAGGCCTAGTGCCCGACTACAAACAAAATTCTACACTTAACCAGATTCTACAAGGATCTACGCTAACAATTTCTAAAAAAATCCTGCAATTCATCATGTTCTTCATGAATTTTCCAGAAATTCATGTGTTCATCGAAGAACACATGAAGTTCAACCGAAAAACATGAAGTTCAACCGGAAAATTCATAAACTCACCGGAGAATCCATGAACAACACCCAGAAAACTGAAGGTTCATAAAAAAAATATAGAATAGGAAGAACAAACTTACAGGAAGAAGAAGAGGTTGACGGAGAAGAGGAGGATCAACGGTGGCGAAGAGGAACTCCGGAGAAGGACTAGTTGCAGAGCAAATAAGAGCAAGGGGTGAGAACTTGTGAGAATTGTGAAAATAAAACCTTCCTCCACCCTTTTATAACCATTTGATCGTGGGGAATCGTGAAGGTCATCATAGTCTATGCGGCTCTAGGACTGACAAAAGCCATAAATGCTCACCACGTGTCACAAAAACTCTTCGCCTGGCTTATTGCAGAAAATACACCCAAGTCCTTGGCTCCCACGAGCAAGTCTCCTCATCAAAACAAACGCATCCGTGCAGGGCTGCTCGGCGAAAAACACCAATCTCTGCGAGCACGCTACAAACCTTGGTCGACATTCAGCGTAATCATCAAACGACCACATCTGGTCGGGCACGAATGGGACACTCCACGCGAGCAACCACTTCCCCGACGGTACGGTCGTAGTCACAGCTGTCTGAAGTCATTACTCTCCAGCAGAGCAACGACTTGGGGGGCTCCTGTTCTGGACCGGGCAGAGCCTCCTGCCCTTAAGGATCAGGCCCAATCCATTATAGTTGACGAACACGCCCAATAGGCACAATATAGCCGTTGGGCACAATATAGTCGTTGGGCATGTCCCCTTCACGCGCAGAGTAGTTCACGCGACCAACTGCCTCCCCGTATATCACGGAAACAGTTAGTCCAAGTCAAAAGGCCACGCGCCTTGCCCTCCATCTGGCAATCCCTCATTGGCAGATCAGGCGCTTTGCTCGCCAGAAATCCACCTATAAATACCCCCTCGCTTGAGAGGGGCAGGTATCAAATATCATATACTTGACATCTCTTACTTGCTTTTCCCCCTTTTTTGTCCAAACACTTACTTTGGCATCGGAGTACCTTGCAGGCACCTCCACCTCTTTTTCCTCTCCTACGAGCATCAACTCTTGCCCTACACGAAGGTCGCGACGATCTCCTTCTGGTCCTCTCCGATCAGTAAGAGACAAAAACTTTCTCAATTGTACACATGTCATGAAATACGACTATTTATGTGTTCAATGTGTAGAACTTAAGAGCATCTACATCCATATCTTTATTTTGATTCTTTAAATGAGATCCACACAATTATTTATATTATATTACACTTCTATGTTTTTTAGACAATTCAATTATATTTTTTAAATATCTATACAACTCATCAAAAACTCTAAAATGAATCCTATCAAATCTTACAATATATTTATAATTTTTATATTATCTTAATTATTTGCTCCGTTCATAAGGCAGAGCACGGTCACAAATCAGATTACGCTATTTTTTCAATTATTCATAAAAACTCTGACATATACCTTTTAAATATTATTTAAAAATGCTTTGAATACACCGATATTTTTGCTCTAATATTCCTCATTCTTCTTGCATAAAGAAAATCTTCTTTCTTATTGAAAGGCTAACATTATTAACGATTAGAGATATAAAATACTACCAGTCAAAACAAAATATACATATATAACATACTAATCAGGTATTGAAAAATAAAGTAATAATCATACATTTACATTATTATCCAATAGAAATCAATCATATTTTCGTGTAAGTCTCTTTCCTAATTGTCTTTTAAATAAATCATATGCAATTGGATATACATTGACAATGATTTTTTTTCTCTAAAGAATATAAATAACCAATCTATTACAAATCTTTTAAGTAAAAAAAGTTAAATGGAGATTCTTTTATATTTAATAAAATATTTGTTGAAACCTCTGCATCCACACCCAAACTGCTTAAATCTAATAAAATATCATTAAAATAAAATATTTGTTTATTTTATCTTTTGAAAAATAGATTTTTTTTTATACTTTCAAAAATAAATTATACAAAACTGTTTTTAAAAATATTATAAGTTTTTTTATATTCGTTTTATTTAAAAAAATGTGTGATTTGAATACATGAAAAAATCATAGCTTACGATTGTAAACTTCAAAGATATCATTAGAAACTTGCTCTCATCAAGTAAAATTAGAGTTATTCAGACTATGAGACAATCTTATCAGCACACAGCTTCCTTCACTATAAATATGAGAAACCACAAAAATATATATGCTTGTAAAGTTGACATTTAAGAACAAACCAAAGAAACTTTGAACTTTTCTGATAGCTAGTTCAATAGATAGCATAACACCAACCAATTAGTCACGATGGTGTTGAAATTACAATATAAGACAAAAATCATCTTATAGCTCAATATTACTATTTCTAAAAATTCCACCACCTGATCCATGTCTATGACTCCTTTTTGCAATGTTATTAGTGTTTCATAATCCAAAAACAAATGGGAGGATTTCAATTAACTTCAATGATTTTAGTAGCTCTAGTAGGATGATATTGAACCATGATGACTTTGAGGATTAGAAACTCGTGATTTAATGATGTAGTGTCCTTAGATTTACAATTAGAGAAACGTTTTGAATAGCCATATTAATGGCTTTCTAGTAAGAAATGACTTTGTTGTCAAATTTTCACCTATTCATAAAAAATCAAATAATATCAACAATGTTTGGAGTAGAAGATAAAATGAAAATTTTACACTTCTTGTAAAAGACATGAAACATAACTATAGAAGAGCCAAATGGTAGCTTCTATCAATTCGTAGATGAATGATTTGACTAAACCAATTCCAAATATTAGAAACAAAATGACACTCCAAAAAAATATGTTGCATTGTCTCATTGGTTTTATGACATAGGTCACATTGAGAAATCATGTAAAGACCTATCTTAGTCACATTATCATCAACATCACCTTTGTTGTGAAAAGTCCTTCAAAATAGAGTAGACTTTGAAATAAGGATATAATTGTGTCAAATAAGTTTGGCCTAAGGCAACTCTTGAGCAGGAGGGTACAAAACTGATAGACAGCTTCCATATGAGATGATATTGGGACCCAACTTTAAGAATGATAGCATCATGCAGAATATCGATGATATTGGGGTAAGTTTGCCGAATAGTGTGACGAACAATCCATTTTCCATTCTAAATAAAACTACTAACATTTGAGGTAAAATGATTATGTTGAGTTAAAAGGATATGTAGTTTGGCAATTAAATAATCCTCATTTCAATTATCACATAAGAAGTTCACCTTGTAACCTTTATCAATAGGGCCGCCTAATATATATTGACGTTTAAGGCGAAATTTAAAATAAAATTTTATTTATTAATAATTATGTTTTTAATAAAATTTATTTTAGAATGCAAAATTATTTAGTTTAATATATTCAGTTAATAATAAATCAATTTATTTAATTTTTGTTGTGACATTATAGATATAAAAATAAAATTTTATTAACTTCAATTAAAAAATATTGTGGAAAACATAACCTGCATAAAAATTATTAACATTACTGAATAATTTATAGGTATATAATAACCAAATTTCTTTATATAATTAAAAATATCAATTATTGCATTATTTGTTATAAAATTAATAATATATTCTTAACTTTTAATGAGTAAATTTTACAAAATAAAAGCAAAATATTAACCGAGTGGCACCGATTTTGTTTTTCTGTCTTGTGTTAGAAAGTTACAATAAAATCTTTATTGATAAATGTAATTATGCATTAAAAGTCACATAGATAAAGTAATATATGATTAATCATATTTATTCTAGTGCGGTATGATTGGTAAAAAATGTGAGGCCCTATGAAACATTTATGCTAATAGTATGATTGGTAAAAGTATCAGGCTCTTGACAATTGTCCGCCCCTTAGGTCGGACTGTTTATCAATATGTGAAATATTATTGTCTTTAGACTGAGCCATTCTTATCTTAATACAACAGGATTTTTTAATGCACCATCTAAGTTTCTTAGGCACCACGTAAAATTATTTTTTTGTCTTTTAATTTTGGATGTACACATTCAGACGCACCGTATCCTTAAAAAATAAAAAGTCTTTTCGGATGTGCATATCCGGAATACCTCCGGATCTGTATATCCGAACAAAAAATATGATATATTTGAAGCTGCATGATCACTCCCCCTTCCCATTCTCAACATTTCTCCTACTACACTCACTTTCACCAACTCAAAAAACCCTACTTTATCAATCTCATTTCTCACTCAAAAAGTTCAAGTTTTTGGTGCAGTAAATCAAAGGGAGCAAGGAAAGACTGAATTTCAGATAAACATTCAACTTCATCCACTACATTGCTCACATTATCAATCTACATTTTTGAAAAAACAAGTTACCCTGCTTCCGGATCTGCACATCCGGAACAAATTCAGCATGAACATTTCCGGATGTGCACATCCGGAAAAATGCCTGAAGCTAATTAATTTAAATTTTCAGCATTTTTGAATATATTTTATTTATACATATTAATTGTTCTATTCTTGTTTATAAATAGATATGGTGCACCCCGATAACATGGCAAAAGAATTAGTTGCGTCGATTTCCCCGAAAGATGAAGGCATGCTCGTAAAGTCGGTTGATGTCGGCGGTGACTTTAACAACAAGCAAGACTTTGATGATCGTGAAAGCATGATCGCATACATTCGTAGGACGGCTATTGAGCTTGACATCGGTGTAAATATCGGGAGATCGGATAATGGGTCGGATAGAAGAAAAGCTTTTGTAATTTTGGGTTGCGAAAGAAGCGGCAAATATCAAGCACCTCTACAGAAGTTAAAGAAAGACGAGACCGGTACTAGAAGATGTGAGTGCCCTTTTAAGATTGGTGGTTACATGTTAGTTTCCAAGAAATGGAGATTTATCGTTCGTTGTGGTATACATAAACACGAAATGTGCTCAAAGCTTCAAGGCCATCCAAGTGTATGCCGGCTCAAGGCGGAAGAGAAGACATGTATAGCCGACATGACCTTGAACCTTGTCCAACCGAAGAATATACTTGCGACGTTGAAACGGAAAGAACCCGAAAATGTTGCAAACATAAAGCAAGTGTATAACATTCGGTATCAAACGAACAAGGCAATTAGGGGAGATAGGAGTGAGATGCAACAACTGTTGAAAGTGTTGGAGGACAATAATTACGTGTCTCGGTACAGATATCGCGATGATGGAATTACAGTCCGAGATATTTTTTGGACTCATCCGGATTCCATCAAGTTGTTCAACACGTTCTCGACAGTGCTCATTCTCGATAGCACCTACAAGACAAACAAGTATCGTCTTCCATTGTTTGAGATAGTTGGCGTTACGTCTACGGATAAGACATATGTCGTCGGCTTTGCCTTTTTGGAGTGTGAGAAAGAGGACAATTTCACGTGGGCGTTGGAGACGTGTCAGTCACTTTTGAAGAAACATGTTCAAATGCCAAAAGCAATTGTTACGGACCGCGACAATGCCTTGATGAATGCGGTTGCAAAGGTCTTTCCTTCTTCCAATGCACTACTTTGTCGATTTCACATAACAAAGAATGTGCGAAATCGGGTTAAGACCGCGGTGGATGCGAAACAAGTGGAGTCGGAAGACGGAAAAGTGGTCAAGTCGGGTGTCATTGTAGAGAAAATTATGGATGCATGGACTCATATTCTAAATTCTTCCACAACGGAATTATATGCCGATTCGGTCATTAAATTCCGGAAAGTGTGTGAACGGTACCCCGCTTTGTTGAAATATGTCGAATCCATCCTTCTTGATCAAGTGAAAGAAAAGATTGTTTGTGCGTGGACCGATAACGTACGACATCTTAGAAACACTACCACCAATAGAGTTGAGTCGGCACATGCCACTTTGAAGAATTGGTTGGGGAATAGCAAGGGGGATTTATGTCGGGATTGGGACTCTGTGCATCTAATGATCAAAAACCAACACAATGAGATACAAACCACTTTCGGTCGGAGCATCACGGTTTTGGAACATCGGTTTAAAGGTAACTTCCTCTACTCTCAATCGATCGACAACATGTCTCGGGCGGGGTTGGGCTATATTTTTCACGAGGCCAACCGAGCCGAAACGGTAGGTGCCGATAGTGCAAAGTGTGGTTGCACTATTGAAAAACCTACGGTATTCCTTGTGCTTGTGCCATTGCTAAAAAGTTAAAACTAGGTGAGCCAATACAAATTGACGAAGTTTGCCCTCATTGGATGAGACTTAGTTTTGATGATGATGGTTGTAAGGAAGGAGATAAACCGGATATCTCTATTTTGGCCGAATTGGAAGCGATTCAAAATAGATTTTCAAAGGCAGACGACAATATGAAGCTACATATCAAAGAAGAGTTGAGGAAGATTGCCTTCCCCGAAACAACCGCAATGATACCATCGTTTCAACCGGTTAAGACAAAGGGTGCTCCGAAGAAGTTGAAGCCTACACCAAATGACAACGCAACAACTCGGTCTCCTTCGTATTATGAGCACGTTGACCAAATCTTTCCGGACTCTCCGACTCCTAAATCTCTACAACGTGTCATGAAAGGAGCTCGCATTTCCAAACTGGCTCCTACACCGATTCTACAAGTCCGGACTACGACTCCAACTACACGTATGATTACCTTTATTGACGAGATGTCGGTTTTTATGCACAAGCATATCGACGGTATAATCGATGTTGTAGGGGATGGTAATTGCGGTTACCGAGCCGTGTCGGCACTACTCGGTAAAGGAGAGGAAGGTCATGCACTTGTACGTCATCAACTTATCCTAGAGTTAGAGACGCATAAAGAAGCATACTTGCGTCTCTATGAAAATCAAGAAAAGTACGACAAGGTTCACGAGTCACTTGTTCCGTGGTTGAGTGGTCCGGCACCGGTATCGAAATGGATGAGTTTCCCCGAGATGGGTCATCTAATAGCATGTGTCTACGATATGGTGTGTATCAACTTGACGCGATACGGTTTTTCAAAAACCTTTTTTCCACTCCACACCGCACCTCCGTCGAATCCAAGTGATCGCATCATGTGTATCGGTTGGCTTGCGAAATCAAGACATTTCGTACAAGTTATCTTGAAACTCGGATGCCCGATACCACCTAAATCACCGCAATGGGCGACGCATGCAACCCCAATTACCGAGTCTTGGCCGGATAGTTTTGTCGAAAGGATGCTTGAATTCGAAAGATTGAACGCAATAGAAAAGGCATCAAATGCAGAAAAGTCGAAAGGTCAAGCTCCGATAGATTTAGACGGAGATTTTTGTTTTAACTCTTTTGTATAATCATACGACACAATGTATATTATTGAAGTGAAATATATTGTATTTTTATCCATATGTCTTTTTAATACACTTACGAATTTTATTGCACTGAAAGTATTCCAAGTGGCTGCATCACATATTCAATTTTGTTTGAAAATGTATCAGTCAAACTTTCTGATTTGCAAATCCGGACAATTTCCGGATGTGCACATCTGGAATTCATATTTGTAGGGTTTGTCCGGATCTGCACATCCGGAAAGAACTTAGGCAGAATAACTTTACCCTCACTTTTTTTATAAATTAGGGGTTTCATTTGATATCTTTTACACAAGCTCAAAATGTCTCAATTCTATCAAATCAATGCCCGTTGGTATGCCGCTAGTGTCTCCTTCACCGACGGTAAAACACGCGGTCAAACGTTTACGCTAACGAGGGACATCTCCATCGGCCAGATCATTGACGACATCGAACTTCTCCTACCTTACGGAGACAAACGGAAGGTTGCGAAGCTTTAGTATCGTTCACCTTCGGTTGACAACGAAGGGAACATCGCTTACAGCCTTGTTGAGCTCAAGAATCAAGACGATGTTAGAGCAATGTGGTTAACTTATTTGGGTTACGAAGAACAATTCCCGTTCGAGTTCAAGGCGATCGTCAAAATCCGAAGAACTGTCGATGACATCGTAGAGATGTGCAAGCGTCCACCGGGCAATTGATTTTGTACTATTTAAATTTCTGTCGATGTAATGCCGAATTTCTGAATGTAATCCCGATTTAATTTTATGACTGTCATTGCTGGATTTTTGGAGTTCTGTCTCAAGATTTAATTCGGATTTGCAAATACGGATTTGTTCCGGATGTGCACATCCGGAAAAAACTAAAAAATTTTAAAAATACGGTGCGTCCGGATATGCACATCCGAAAAACAGGGGTATTTTCGTCAGTGCGCCAGGTACCTAAGAAGGCTGGGTGGTGTGTTAAGAAATTCTCTAATACAATTCTAAATGGAGAAATCAATATGATATGAAAAGGTATCATGAGCCCAGAGAATTCTAATCTCGATCAACTTTCTTAAATTTTCTCAAGGATCTAAGACTAAGGCCACCTTCTTTTGAATGAGTGCACGCTTTCTTCCAATCGACACTAACCATCTTCATATGATTGATGTTCCCAACCCATATGAAGTTCCTAATCCATTGATTAACTTGTTTGAGAATATAAACTAAGTAAGTATAACTGGTAAAGTTATTAATAAACATACTTTGGATGACACTTTTCACGAACTGCACCCTCATAACAATAGAAAGTAAGTTAGATTTCCAACCTATAAGCTTGATTTTGATCTCATTAACAATGATCAATAACTGCATGAATTTAATTATTCCTTTGAAAATAGGAATCCCAAAGTATATGAGGGCAGAGTAACAAAAGAAAAGTCTAACAAATTCTTGATATTATGTCTTTGTGAATGTGGGATAATGTATGCATATAACACAAGTATAATTGTGTTGTACTTCACATAACTTAGAGGGATTTATGAGTTGACCAAGTATTTGAGTATATATGTTGAACAATTTTTAAAGAGCCATCATATTAGACATGGTTAATATTCTAAAAAATTAACACATCATCAAATATAAATTATATGCAGGGATGTGACTTCCTTTTGGATTGTTAATCAAATAAATTGACCATTATCCACCAAATTAATAATAATTAATCATTCAAGACCTCTTCTACAAGGCAAAATAAAATAAAAAGTGATATGGGGTACCCACGTGTCACCCATTTCTTTTAAAAGTAGAAACTTGCTGATTTACCATTTATATCGGTAGATAATTTGGCAATTTTAAGGTTCGCGTCAATCTAATTGCAGAATTTGAAGAAAAATAGAAAAAAAATACAAAACATTAATCAGAATTTTTTTTTAATATAACTTGTATTTTAAAAAAAATACTAAAAAAACCAATTTTTCAAAAAAAATTCCAAAATGGCTTGGTTTGGTTGGGACCCATAAGGGTGGCGCCATATGAGATGATGCCTCAGTTAGAGGCCAGGAGCCATCTCATATGGCGCCTCAGGTGTAAAAGAATTTGGAAAAAAATCAACTGAGAGTCGCCATCCCAGATGGCGCCTCAGTTCAAACTCTTTTTTTTTTTTTTTTTTTTTTAATTTTAAAACGTTAACTATATTTTTTTTAATTTTAAAACGTTTACTATTCATTCACATGCCTCTAGACTGATGAATTTGCAGCCCTATAGTCTGCATCTACTATTCATTCACATGCCTATAGACTAATGAATTTGCAGCCCTATACACTGCATATACTATTCATTCGCATGCCTCTGCTCCATTATTTTTGTTTCAGGCCACTGTTGACATGACTACACAAGCATGCCTACACATGGCAGACTACAAAGGCTAAGAAGCATGCAAGAGAACACATGCATACTCATGTGACTCCCCCTTTACACTATTATAAAAACCCTCTCAACATTTACAATTTTCATCTCATCCCAAACTACTTTCTCTTCTTCTTCTCTTATTTTCTGTTCAAACCTTTGCATCTCACAACCAGTTACGAAAATGGCTTTACTCACGATGGGAAGCAACCACCGAGGAACGTCGGAAAACATTGAAGACTTCGTAAGTTTTCCTGTATTATTTTGTTTTACAATATTAAACCTTGATGTCTTTTATTCTCTTAGTAATTTTGCTTGTTTTTTTTGTTCAGGAAGTTTCAAGGTTCCGTTGCCGTGGGCACGCTTACTTCCCTCACGACCCTATCACTGAACCATATCTAACAAGATGTGGATTTGGAGATGTGATTAAAATCTCATCGTACCATGTAGACCCAAAGTTCATTCTGGCCTTGCTAGAAAGATGGAGGCCCGACACCCACACCTTTCACCTTCCTTTTGGTGAATGCACAGTCACCCTACAAGACGTGTATATGTTACTGGGCCTCCGTATAGATGGCATGGCCGTCAACGGCCCCGTAAATATAAATAGCCAATTATGCTTCGACTTGTTAGGCACCCCCTAGAGATTTAAGAAGCTGAGCCTTCACTCGACGGTAGGTGTAGGGGGCAAGGTATTAACTTAAAACGCCTTAGGAGATACCATGACTCCATCGTATTAGACGAGGATTCCCTCCCCCTTACACATAATACAAAAAACTAGATGTTATTTGTTGCTATTGTTCGGTCATTTTTTGTTTCCAAAGAGCATTGGAAACACTGTAAATATTATGTATCTCCCGTTATTGTTTAACATTAACAGTGTGCACGAATATAGTTGGGGTACAGCTGTCCTGGCACATCTGTATAGTGCACTCTGCAAAAATTCCAAAAAAAATGCGTGTACATTTTATGGTTGCGCCTATCTCCTTCAGGCGTGGGGTTGTCGAGAATGCCAACACTAGCTCCAATAAACCGAAACCCCTTCATATTCCCATACGCATTAAGGTAAGACTATACACATCCATGCGCCTATACTGATATGTTCAGGTGTAACTAATTCATTTTCTAACTACATTTTCAGGTGGGCAGTTCCGAAAATGAGCTACGATAGAAACCCCCGGAACGCCATAACAGTCTACCGCAACCTGCTATACCACATTGGCCCTGACGACGTATATTTTCCTAAAACTTTTGTAACATTTCATCCATAGATATTTCTAACATTTTGTATACTTACTCATTAAACAATTTTTTCTTGTAGTTTGTCTGGAGGCCTTACGACGATCTCGACCACCAGCCCAACGCAAATGATGCTGCTGTGTGGACTTCGAAAACACCAATCATTCGGTTCACAACTGTTGAGATGCACCAAAGCGACCGAGTGAAACTACAATTCAGTATGCATCAGGACATTCCGGTGGATCCTACCAACTTGGGAAAGTGGCACCTGCGCAGAGTCGACACGCAGTGGAAGGATGGTGTGTGGACCAACTTTGCAGCAGCGTTGTGTCACCAGTGGGAGATGCGACACCAGCTCGTCTTAACAAACCCCGTTGTACAACCTGCTCAGCCAACGGAACTATATATGAGCTGGTTTAGGTTTGTTACCACACCACAACCTTTCCTCTCTCAGCCGACGTATCATTTTGGCCAACCATACCGTATGGAACCAACCCAACCCCCTCATACAAATTACATGAACATGGGCATGCAGCTGGAATATGGAAGTGTTGTCGGCGGCAACCCCCCGGCTATTGGGGACAGATGCTGCAGAATTTGTCTCATGCTCCAGGGCCATCGTCTGATTCACCGGGGCCATATGAACAAACACAGAGACCAGCCACGCCTCAACAACCTCGTGGTGCTAGACAGAGACGTCAAACAAGAGCCCCTGATTGTGGGACCGGTGGTCGATTAAATAGGCACAATCATTGATTTTCTTTTTGTATCCAACTATTGTACTATTGTACTAAATATTAAAAAAAATTAATGTTGTTTTTTTTTTATTTTCTATTCTTAAAATAAAATAAATTATAAAAAAAGGGAAGCACAACTAAGGCGCCATCTGGGGTGGCGCCACCCTTAAAAAATGTTGAAAAAAATTAGGGCATTTTTGAATGGCCTGAGGCGCCATATGAGATGGCTCCTGGCCTCTAACTGAGGCGTCATCCCATATGGCGCCACCTTTATTGGTCCCTACCAAACCATGCCATTTTGGAAAATTTTTTGAAAAACTGGTTTTTTTAGTATTTTTTTTTTTAAAAAACAAGTTATATTAAAAAAAATTCCATTAATCATGACTCTCCAATCAATATTATAAAATGTCTTTTTAATATCAATTTTCTTCGCAATATTTCCTCCAAAGATCTATGACCAAGCATATTAAAAGCCCTTTAATAAAACAGTGAACACTCCGATACCTTTCAATTTAATTGGAAATTAGTAGCCTGAACCAATTAAATATTATGATTCAATGTCATATCATTATTTTATTTTAAAATAAATTAAAATTTTATCCTAATTTACACTAAAGGTACTGATACCCAACTTAAATGCATGGGTACCTAAGAATTTACCTAATAAAACACCTTTGTTGAAAAAAAATAATAATAGAAAAAATAGTGACAGCTCTTTCAAGTAAAACCTTAGTGATAACCTTAAACTTAGAATTAGCCAATGTTATAGGTCTATAATAATAATCTAGATTATGTACATTTTATTATCATATAATTATATTAAGCGTTTGTATATGTTTTTTTGGTTGATTTTTAGTATATTATGTTTAAGTTTTTTGGAAAAATAGGAAGAAAATGAAGAACTCAAGAAAAAAAGGCAAAAAGTTAAAAAAAAAGTTGAGAAATTGTGAAAAAACAGAGCATTATTTTAGCATAACTTACATCATGATGTCTGTATGGTAATTTGAATATATATAGAGTTTCGTAACTCCGATTGAGGTAGGGCTTTTTGCAAACGAGAGGTAAGAAAGCGTGCTATCTAATGGAAAAATCATGGGTGCGGTGAAAAGAATAATGGCGTGATGTAAAGCATTTTGGCCACGATGGAACCCTGTTTCTGACGCATTTTGACTCCTATAAAAGGGAAAAAGGAGATGAAAGAACATTCTTGTGATTGAATTTTGACAAAGAAACAATTTATAGAGCTTTGAAGTGAAGGTTTTCATCACCGGAAGTCAAATTCTAACCTGATATTCATGTATTGTTTCTTTACTACTTCAGTTATGTTTCTTATTAGTATGAGTATATAAGTTTTTATTGATTAGGGTTTGTTAGATAAACTTGTATGAATATGTTGGATCATATGTTTGTGTTTTGTATTCTTTGCACTTTTTGGTAATTCATTATTTTTATTCAGTTACTTTTATGTTCATTGCTTTATGCTTTAGTTTGTGTCAAAGTTAAAATCTTTTGAAAATTTTACAGTACATATATAGTGTAAGTTAATATGGTGTCAACGTAGCATCAATCTTATAAAAATATCAATTGTTTTTAGACATTGTAACAAAATCTAAAATTGATAGTAGTATCTACTCAAAATCGTTTTGACTTCGATGAAAAATCACACTTTAATAGGAGGGGAAGATTGGTTTTCTCCGTTATTCAAACTCATTGTAGAACGGGAATGGGATATTGATATCTGTCTCACACTCGCATTTAAAACGGATACAGATACTCTTCTGCTTTTTATGTCATGTTGTTATTCTGCTCTAATCATAGTTTTTTATTTATTTATTTTTCATTTTCTCTAAAATTTATTTTGTTTATTTATTTGTTTTTCATAATTTCTTATTCATTGAATTATGAGCATTAGGGCTGACTGAAGACAGAAGTATGTGAGGATTCTTTTCCATTCAAAACCACCTCATTTCAATTGTAGTGATGAATGACTGCATAGGTTCCAACTTATGTCGAAGGTGGTGTGTAAGAGACAAAAACTTTCTCAATTGTACACATGTCATGAAATACGACTATTTATGTGTTCAATGTGTAGAACTTAAGAGCATCTACATCCATATCTTTATTTTGATTCTTTAAATGAGGTCCACACAATTATTTATATTATATTACACTTTTATGTTTTTTAGTCAATTCAATTATATTTTTTAAATATCTATACAACTCATCAAAAACTCTAAAATGAATCCTATCAAATCTCACAATATATCCATAATTTTTATATTATATTAATTATTTGCTCCGTTCATAAGGCAGAACACGGTCACAAATTAGATTACGCTATTTTTTTCAATTATTCATAAAAACTCTGACATATGCCTTTTAAATATTGTTTAAAAATGCTTTGAGTACACCGATATTTATGCTCTAATATTCCTCATTCTTCTTGCATAAAGAAAATCTTCTTTCTTATTGAAAGGCTAACATTATTAACGATTAGAGATATAAAATACTACCAGTCAAAACAAAATATACATATATAACATACTAATCAGGTATTGAAAAATAAAGTACTAATCATACATTTATATTATTATCCAATAGAAATCAATCATATTTTCGTGTAAGTCTCTTTCCTAATTGTCTTTTAAATAAATCATATGCAATTGGATATACATTGACAATGATTTTTTTTCTCTAAAGAGTATAAATAACCAATCTGTTACAAATCTTTTAAGTAAAAAAAGTTAAATGGCGATTCTTTTATATTTAATAAAATATTTGTTGAAACCTCTGTATCCACACCCACACTGCTTAAATCTAATAAAATATCATTAAAATAAAGTATTTGTTTATTTTATCTTTTGAAAAATAGATTTTCTTTTTATATTTTCAAAAATAAATTATACAAAACTGTTTTTTAAAATATTATAAGTTTTTTTATATTCGTTTTATTTAAAAAAATGTGTGATTTGAATACATGAAAAAATCATAGCTTACGATTGTGAACTTCAAAGATATCATTAGAAACTTGCTCTCTTCAAGTGAAATTAGAGTTATTCAGACTATGGAACAATCTTATCAGCACACAGCTTCCTTCACTATAAATATGAGAAACCACAAAAATATATATGCTTGTAAAGTTGACATTTAAGAACAAACCAAAGAAACTTTGAAATTTTGTTATAGCTAATTCAATAGATAGCATAACACCAACCAATTAGTCACGATGGTGTTGAAATTACAATATAAGACAAAAGTCATCTTATAGCTCAATATTACTATTTCTAAAAATTCCACCACCTGGTCCATGTCTATGACTCCTTTTTGCAATGTTATTAGTGTTTCATAATCCAAAAAACAAATGGGAGGATTTCAATTAACTTCAATGATTTTAGTAGCTCTAGTAGGATGATATTGAACCATGATGACTTTGAGGATTAGAAACTCGTGATTTAATGATGTAGTGTCCTTAGATTTACAATTAGAGAAACGTTTTGAATAGCCATATTAATGGCTTTCTAGTAAGAAATGACTTTGTTGTCAAATTTTCACCTATTCATAAAATATCAAATAATATCAACAATGTTTGGAGTAGAAGATAAAATGAAAATTTTACACTTCTTGTAAAAGACATGAAACATAACTATAGAAGAGCCAAATGGTAGCTTCTATCAATTCGTAGATGAATGATTTGACTAAACCAATTCCAAATATTAGAAACAAAATGACACTCCAAAAAAACATATGTTGCATTATCTCATTGGTTTTGTGACATAGGTTACATTGAGAAATCATGTAAAGACCTATCTTAGTCACATTATCATCAACATCACCTTTGTTGTGAAAAGTCCTCCAAAATAGAGTAGACTTTGAAATACGGATATAATTGTGTCAAATAAGTTTGGCCTAAGGCAACTCTTGAGCAGGAGGGGTACAAAACTGATTGACATCCTTAAAAGTAAGGTAATTTCTTATCACATCACCCTTGTTTCTTAGGCACCATCTGAATTTTCGGTTTTGCCCTCTGATTCCGGATGTGCACATCCGGACGCACCAATTTTTTTAAAAACGCTGATTCTTTCTGGAAGTGCACATCCAGAAACATTCCTGATCTGCAGATCCGGAAAAAGGCAGCACATTATTTTTTTTTTAAATCGATTTTTTTGCTTGGTCGCATATGTTAATAAATCGTCGCAATTTAATATATATTTGACAACATCCATATATAAAATAAAATGATATATATATATATATATAATAAATCTCTGTCAAAATACAGTGCATACATCTAATATAAATATAATACATCAAACAAAAAACTACTGTGTATGGCGAAGGATCTCTCCTGGCTCCCCTGCTCCTCTGCCCCTACCCGCCATCCTGGATCGATGTCTGCGGTACTGAAGTGCCCCCTGAGCAATCGCAATAATCCTGTCCACGGCAAGTCTGGCACCAGAGCCCTCAGGGAGGTGACCGTCCGCAGTGGCCTGCTGCGCTATCTGCTCTATCTGACGACAACGTGGTAGGACATCCTGAGTGTGGTCCAGCTGAGACTGCCGCTCCTCTAATATCTCCTGATGAGCAGGTCTGGGTGGCGATCCCTTAGCAGTAGGCACCATGCATGGGTGTGAGACGGTGTAGAACCACACGATGTACCCGACAGCAACACTCCAGTCTGTCTCCGCTCTGGTCGCCCGAGCCTCCTCCGGTACCAAGTGGGAATGGTAGTCAGCATATAGCTCATCTATCTGCCTGCGGGTCAAGCCTAGAGGAGCAGACTCATGAGACATCCTGGGGATCGTCTGCGTGTAACCGAACTGACGCAAGACGCGCTCTGGCAGGTATCGGGCAGTAACGGTCGAACTGCATGCCAACCATCCTGAGAACAAACAAACCTCATCGAACGGGCGCGTCACACGGTGAGCGGCATAGGGGCAATACAAAACGTCCTCAGCAGCCATCCGATCTAGATACACTATGAAGGGGTCCGACGCCTGGTTCCCTCTGAGCAGGACAAATGCAGCAGCACGTGGCATATCCTCAGTGTACCCCTGGGCACTCCCCCAACCAATAATATAGGGAAAGTGATGTAAAATCCACGCCTGAAATGGAAAACATAACATGGGTGTCAAACATTATAATGAATACAGAAAGAAAAGAAATGAAAAAATCACTTAGAATATTAGATTGTTACCACGTATAGCGTACAGCTGCCTGCCACAGCCTTGGCTGCCCAGCGGCAACCATCAGAGAGCTTGGAATAGGTGAATGCCAGCGCAGCCGCCCCCCAGTTGTACCCATGGATCTCTGTCTGATCCGAAAGGTACCTGAGGTAGACGATATCAACATAATAGGCGCTGGTGTCCACAAACACCTGCGTGCCTAGCAAAAACAAGTAGTAGCACCTTAGGGCACGCGTTCTGTGGATCGCCACCTCAGCTGGATCACCATCTGCCTGTCCTGCCTCTGCAAGCGCCTCAGTAAATCTATCCATCAAAAATGAGAATCGGACGTGTGCGCCCCTCAACTGGTGCACCTCCGCATGTGCCTTCTCTGGGCTAGCCCCAAGCTCTGTAACCAACAACTCTATGTCGTCCGCTTTCGTCATCCTACCGTGACTCAGAAGGGTACCCGTGATCGGTAGATGTAAGAGGCACGAGATGTCGTCTAGCGTGATCGTGATCTCGCCGTACGGTAGATGGAATGAGGATGTCTCAGGGTGTCATCTCTCAACAAATGCCATCAGGATACCGTACTGGATCTGGGAATACCCAATCCTAGACAGGCCTCCAAGACCAGACTCCGCAAGTGCAGACGTGAACCACTCAGCCTCTGGCAGCATCTCAATCGTGTCCATAACCTTGCCCCCATGGTTATAGAACTTCTGTGAATCCTTATCCTGAAAATTTCCAAATAAAACAATGTTACAAATGAACATATTTTCAACGAATACAATTCTATAAATAAACCGAGAAAGGTTACCTGTCCTAGCCAGACTCGCCTGACAGTATGCTCAGAGTACCCCGTCCATGTATGGTACGATCGTCTCTGCCAGCCATCTAATCTGCAAAGCATAATAAATAAATTAAATTTTGTTTAAAAATAATTAAACAAAAACAAACAAACAAGCAAAATTAAAAAAGGAAAAAAAAAGTCTTCCGGATGTGCACATCCGGAAGGACTCAGAATTTTAAACGTTAGGTATTCCCGGATATGCACATCCGGAAGGACACAGAATTTTAAACGTTAGGTATTTCCGGATGTGCACATCCGAAAACACTAAACGTTTCAATATTTTCGGATCTGTACATCCGATACCTATTTTGAAGTTTAAAAACGACAGCCATGGCCACTGTAACAACCAAAAGGGCATTTTTATGCCCTGATCGTCCGTTTGAAGCAGTAAAAATGACCTACATTGTCTCTAATCTATGTTATTCATACAACCTAACAATTTTTACACCTAAATGTCTACTCTAAATCGATCACTCGAAAATTACTCTGAAACTCTAAAATTTAAAAACTTACCGATTAAAATGTGATACGGAGGATTTGGAGTGTGTTGATCGTTGTAGCAGTTGCTCTGCGCCGAACTCGAGTGAAAAAAATCGAGATTTGTGGTGATTGAAAATTTGAGAGTTTGAGAGAGTTTGAGAGATTTTGGAAATGGAAAGATGAATAATGAGGGGGAAGAACGTCTGGCGCGAACTAATAAGAAATATTTTCGGATGTGCACATCAGAATTCTTTCGGAATATGCATATCCGGAAAATCTCTACGATTTTTAAAAATTTGGTGCGTCCGGATGTGCACATCCGAAATAGAGAGGCAAAAAATTAATTTCACGTGATGCCTAAAAAATTTGGGTGGTGCATTAAAAAATTGCCAAAAGTAAGAGTTTCATTAGTGGTGTGCTTCCATATTAGATGATATTGGGACCCAACTTTAAGAATGATAGCATCATGCAGAATATCGATGATATTGGCGTAAGTTTGCCTAATAGTGTGACGAACAATCCATTTTCCATTCTAAATAAAACCACTAACATTTGGGGTAAAATGATTATGTTGAGTTAAAAGGATATGTAGTTTGGCAATTAAATAATCCTCATTTCAATTATCACATAAGAAGTTCACCTTGTAACCTTTATCAATAGGGCCGCGTAATATATATTGACGTTTAAGGCAAAATTTAAAATAAAATTTTATTTATTAATAATTATGTTTTTAATAAAATTTATTTTAGAATGCAAAATTATTTATTAAATTACTATACTCAATTTTGTTTAATATATTCAGTTAATAATAAATCAATTTATTTAATTTTTGTTGTGACATTATAGATATAAAAATAAAATTTTATTAACTTCAATTAAAAAATATTGTGGAAAACATAACCTGCATAAAAATTATTAACATTACTGAATAATTTATAGGTATATAATAACCAAATCTCTTTATATAATTAAAAATATCAATTATTGCATTATTTGTTATAAAATTAATAATATATTCTTAACTTTTAATGAGTAAATTTTACAAAATAAAAGCAAAACATTGGGCCAATTTGTTTTAGCTTTAAAAAAATAGATTTTTTCTTTGTATTTTAAAAAATGGATTTTGTAAAACTGTTTTTCAAAATATTACAAGTTTTTCTATATTCATTTTTACTAAATTGTAAGACTAATTTTGACATCGTACAACATAAATATACATTATTGAAGATTAAAATATAGTCGAAATCACAATTTTTGAAAAAAGTTGTATCTTAAAAATGATTTTTATGAAAAGCTATTTGAAATAGCTTCAAAATTAAATGATTTTTTGAAATTTTGATATTCAATTTTTTTTTTATAAAATGATGAAATATCTAAAATAACATTTTAAGAATAACTATTCAAACCAAATTTTCATTTGAAGCTTTTATGAAAAGTTTCTTTGTAAATTTTTTTTTCACAAAATTATGTTACACTATAAAAATCATTTTTAAAAAAAGACAAAACAAACGGGCCCATTAACCGAGTGGCACCGATTTTGTTTTTCTGTCTTATGTTAGAAAGTTACAATAAAATCTTTATTGATAAATGTAATTATGCATTAAAAGTCACATAGATAAGTAAGTATAAATGGTAAAGTTATTAATAAACATACTTTGGATGACACTTTTCACGAACTGCACCCTCATAACAATAGAAAGTAAGTTAGATTTCCAACCTATAAGCTTGATTTTGATCTCGTTAACAATGATCAATAACTGCATGAATTTAATTATTCCTTTGAAAATAGGAATCCCAAAGTATATGAGGGCAGAGTAACAAAAGAAAAGTCTAACAAATTCTTGATATTATGTCTTTGTCAATGTGGGATAATGTATGCATATAACACAAGTATAATTGTGTTGTACTTCACATAACTTAGAGGGATTTATGAGTTGACCAAGTATTTGAGTATATATGTTGAACAATTTTTAAAGAGCCATCATATTACTTCACATAACTTAGAGGGATTTATGAGTTGACCAAGTATTTGAGTATATATGTTGAACAATTTTTAAAGAGCCATCATATTAGACATGGTTAATATTCTAAAGAATTAACACATCATCAAATATAAATTATATGCAGGGATGTGACTTCCTTTTGGATTGTTAATCAAATAAATTGACCATTATCCACCAAATTAATAATAATTAATCATTCAAGACCTCTTCTACAAGGCAAAATAAAATAAAATAAAGTGATATGGGGTACCCACGTGTCACCCATTTCTTTTAAAAGTAGAAACTTGCTGATTTACCATTTATATCAGTAGATAATTTGGCAATTTTAAGGTTCGCGTCAATCTAATTGCAGAATTTGAAGAAAAATAGAAAAAAAAATACAAAACATTAATCATGAATCTCCAATCAATATTATAAAATGTCTTTTTAATGTCAATTTTCTTCGCAATATTTCCTCCAAAGGATCTATGACGAAGCATATTAAAAGCCCTTTAATAAAATAGTGAACACTCCGATACTTTTCAATTTAATTGGGAATTGGTAGCCTGGACCAATCAAATATTATGATTCAATGTCATATCATTATTTTATTTTATTTTATTTTAAAATAAATTAAAATTTTATCCTAATTTACACTAAAGGTACTGATATCCAACTTAAATGCATGTGTACCTAAGAATTTATCTAATAAAACACTTTTGTTGAGAAAAAATATTATTAGAAAAAATAGTGACAACTCTTTCAAGTAGCACCTTAGTGATAACCTTAAACTTAGAATTAGCCAATGTTATAGGTCTATAATAATAATTTAGATTATGTACATTCTATTATCATATAATTTTATTAAGCGTTTGTATATGTTGTTTTGGTTGATTTTTAGTATATTATGTTTAAGTTTTTTGGAAAAATAGGAAGAAAATGAAGAACTCAAGAAAAAAAGGCAAAAAGTAAAAAAAAAAAGTTGAGAAATTGTGAAAAAACAGAGCATTATTTTAGCATAATTTACATCATGATGTTTGTATGGTAATTTGAACATATATAGAGTTTCGTAACTCCGATTTAGGTAGGACTTTTTGCAAACGAAAGCTAAGAAAACGTGCTATCTAATGGAAAAATCATGGGCGCGGTGAAAAGAATAATGGTGTGATGTAAAGCATTTTGGCCACAATGGAACCATGTTTCTGACGCATTTTGACTCCTATAAAAGGGAAAAAGGAGAGGAAAGAACATTATTGTGATTGAATTTTGACAAAGAAACAATTTATAGAGCTTTGGAGTGGAGGTTTTCATCATCGGAAGTCAAATTCTAACATGATATTCATGTATTGTTTCTTTACTACTTCAGTTATGTTTGTTATTAGTATGAGTATATAAATTTTTATTGATTAGGGTTTGTTAGATAAACCTGTATGGATATGTTGGATCATATGTTTGTGTTTTGTACTCTTTACACTTTTTGGTAATTCATTATTTTTATTCAGTTACTTTTATGTTCATTGCTTTATCTCCATGCAAAGGTGTTGAAAGCTCTTTAGAATGAGGTGGCTGATCTGAAACGGGCGCTTCATGACTATCTTGAGTGGACTATATGGGATGTGCTCGGAGTCTGCAAGCGAGTTGTGGAATAAGTGAGGAAGTTACAATATGATGTCGTAATTTCTATTAAGACGCTGAACCCATTCAAGTATGCTTCAGAAGTAACTCAGGGAGGTAGTCTCGATACCTCAACTTCAGATGTTTAAGCTTAATTCTTCTTTCCTTGTATTGCTTTTTATTTCCTACAATACTTCCCAAGCTTTTGTGCTTTGCGTATAACAATCTTTTATACTTAATGAAATATTTTATCTTGATGCCTAGTGTATTATTCACTTTAAAGCTTTGCATTTGTCTTCACTTTATCATTATCGTTGTTTACACTACTACGGAAAAGTCATACCACAACGGTTGAAAAAGGGATACCACAACACCTGACCAACCGTTGTGAGGTAAGGGGTGATTGTATGTATGATGATTTCCACCACTATCACGAGATTGTGATAGTAAGGCAGGACGCGTGCTACATACCACAACAGTTACTTGTATCAACCGTTGTGGTATATACATTTAGGTAAATAACATTTCATCACAGTTAAAATAAATAACAGTTGTTAAAAGTACCTAGAGTTTATAATAAAATATGTAAATTGTTTGTTTTTCAATAAACCTCACAGCAACATACAGCCATTCAAATTGATGAAGAAGTATATAATTTGAAAATTAAACTATTCTTGAAAAATAACTTACACACGCCACTGTTTTCAAAATTGCATGCATCTCATCATTCATTTCCCGCTCTTTAACATATAGAATGTGGTTCAATGGTCTAAGTCTTTCATGACATCAAATCTTTCTATTCTAGTTTAATTTGAATAATATCAAAAAATTGTTGTTATTCAAATTAAACTATAAGAGAAGATATGAATGTGATGAAGAAATCAGGTCATTGATCCACATTCTATATGTTAAAAAGCGTGAGAAGAACGATGAAACAGATGCAATTCAGAGAACATTGATTGATATAAGTTGGTTTTCAAATACAACTTAATTTTCAGATTATAAGTTTCTATGTCAATTTAAATAAAATGTATTTTCAGTGAAGGGTTAGTGAAACAAACAATCTACATAGCATATAATAAACTCAACTTCATCTATTATGCAACATGTATAAGAATTTAAAGAACAAAACATTACTAAGTCACAAGAAACTTTTTCTTGTGACTTAACAATGTTTTGTTCTTGTTCTGAAAACATTAATCAACAACAACATACAACAAAATTTATCAACAACACAACAATATACAACAAATAAAAAAATAAGGTTCAAGAACACAAGATATAATAAACAAAAACAAAACAAATTATGAAGTTCTAAGAACATTAATCAACAACAACATACAACAACATCATAAAACAACACAAGATATAATAAAAAGTTTCAAGAACGTACATTTTTTGAAAATAATCGTGGAATTGGAAGAAGTTATGAAGTACATCTAGTTTATGATGCTATGAAGAAGAACTACAAGGTGAATGAAGTTTACACAATAGCTTCATACTTCTTGTATTTTTTCTTCATAGCAACACAACCCATATGTATCATAGCCAAAGTATGTGCTTTGTTAAGGTGGTGAAGACGAATCTGAAAAAATGAGAACATTCACCGAATGAAAAAATGATAACCCCTTTTTAACAAGAAACGTAAACGAAATCGAAACATAAGTTTAATGAACGAACCTCAAAACTCAAGGTAGGGATTGGTGAAGACGAATTTGAAGATTAAAGTATGTTTAAAGAGTGACATAGATGTTAGGGTTATGTTATGAGAGAGAACAAAGTGAAATATGTTAGGGTTTTCTGTTGAGAGAAATGACTGTTATGTACTGAACGATAGATACTTTCGCTTATATACTAAAAAAAATCCCTTTTCGTCACGGTTGGCAAAGAAAAATCGTGATGCAATTTTCAAATTTAACAACAGTTGTATAGTATAATTGTGGTTAAATAACTTTCAATATTTTATTTATTTATGAAATTAATGGTGAGAGAGTTATTTAATGTTGTTATTGTTATTATTCATTACTGATGTTGTTGTTATTATTTTTGTTGATCCTGTACTATTTTTTTTTGTAAAGAGGAAAGAGTATATAAAATAAAAATAAAGAAATTCTATTAAGGTGTGAAGAGTACATAAAACATAATTTTTTCATTACATAATTTTATCAAGATCGGAACAATATCCCCTAGCACTAAAGAAATCTTCTCAATCTATGAATTGCTCCTCACTACCCTCATCTCATTCGTAGTAAGAAGTCTTCCTCATCACCTTTCTCTTCTTCTTCTTCATCTTCATATTCTTCTTGGTTTTCCTCACCCTCAGCGCATCCCTTACAGCAGTTGAGGAAAATGGCTGAACCTCCCTGGTTGTCTGCTGATGGTGTTGTACTGTGGTGGTTGTTTGGTTCTCAACTGTAACTTCTGTTGAGTTATTTCTCTTAGCATTCTGAGATGGAGAACTCATGTTGTTATAGCAAGGAAGTTAAGAAGAATAGTTTGAAGAAGTGGAAATTCATTATATGAAAATGTGCATTTATAAAAGAGGTTGAAGATGAATTATCTGATGATTTAATGCCTGCAATGATTACTTCTAATGGTTGGTATTCTTGAATGACTTGTGATCGTCTTGAGAAATGAAGAAAATTTTCAATCATCATTGTAGTCGTTTCTCTCTTTTGGGAAGAGCAAAGGTTGTACAGTCATATTACAACGGTTGAATATTAAAATTGTGGTTAAATAATTTTCAAATTTTTATTTATTTATGAACTTAAGTGACACGTGCTTTTAGTAATAGGAAAAATGAAAAAAATGTACGTGTTGGGATTCGAAGCTTGTAACACTTACTTTATCACCACGATTGTTTACCTCAACCTGATTAAATGACTTTCAAAAATAAAAAATATATCAGGCGCATCCAGTTTGCGATATTACAATGGTGAAAAGCCTAACCGTAGTAGTATTAGTGTTACCGAAGGTGTATTTTGTAATAGTGTTACGAATTGTTGTAACTTCAGGGATTGCTTTTTTACCGTATGAAGTCTTTATTCACTTTAGAGTTTAGGTTAGGTCGTAGGCGTTCATCGGCTACGGTGGAATGTCTATTTTGGGCGTAAGAGCCTCAATTGCTTGCTTAACAAATAAAACATTGTATTTGATTGTAATGAAATGACAAATGTGCCTTTGGAATTTTCCTACTTCCTACAACTTGATGCATTGAATAATGTTAGCTACTATTTTTGGTTTCTAAACTTGTTTGTTGTATTTAGCGCTAGTTGTAGTAGTGTACTGATTTTTATGTTGTATTTAGCAAATTGCTTGCCTTCCCCCAGAGCGAGAGGTCTTGGATCGGTGAAGTTGCAATCATGTAATCGTACTATGTACCATGCTCCGTGTCACATAGGATTGTTCCCCGACCAAGGGTAGGATTCCCGTCCCTGCTCCTGAGGCTTGGCTCAGATCGAAGTGAACGTCTCTGGACTCCACCACATACACCCTTGGTTTGGCTATATCTGATAGGGGTCCGTTAGCTATGCAAAATGCATTAAATATGCCTTGAATGAGGAGTCATGTAAGGTGTGCATTTGAGTCGTATCAAAATTGCATAAGTGCGTTAATTCTGTATTGGATATGCAATAGGGCATAGAATGTGCTTAAGTTGTATAAGAATCGCATAAATGTGTTAAATTTGTATCGAATATAGATTCATGCAAGCGGTGCATTTAAGTCGTATCAGAATCACATAGATGTGCTAAGTCTGTATTAGATACGCAATCATACATGTGGTGTGTATCTGAATCACATAAATGCTTAAGTCTGTATCGGAAACGCAATCATGCAAGAGGTGCATTTTATCCGTACCAGAATGGTATAGATGCGTTTAGTCTGTATCAGATACGCAATCAGTCATAGAGTATGTTTGAGCCGTATCGAAATCGCAGAGATATGTTAAGTCTGTTCAGATACACACTCAAGAATTTTGTCTTCGTTCCCCTATTTCAGGTGCTCTAGCAGAAAGAGAGACAATGAAACATACAACAAAGGAAGATATATATATATATATATATATATATATATATATATATATATATATATAATGAATTGAATTTGTTACAAATAAATAATGACACGATGAGGGTGACTTCGACGTGGATGGATGGTATCTGGGAGTCTTTGGCTGTTTTTTTTTAATAAAAGAATAGATATATTAAAAAAACACAATAACAACGTACACGGCGATCGCACTGATCTAACCTAACCAAGAAAGACAAAACAAAAAAAAAACAAAGCACCATCAAAGCCTACATTAACAAGTGAGCTATGTGGCTTTTAAGCTTTGGTTGCATCAAACCTCTATAAACTATATTGTCTATTATGTTTTTAGTTACATGTGTATTATCCGTATTCTTAGCAAAGTAGACATTATTCCTATGCTGCCAAATACCATAAACTGTCTCCACAATAACAATCTTCAGCAATCTACCTTTCTAGCCTTTGCCTTTGGTTTGTCTCAAAATCCAGTTTTACTCATTAACCCACTGAGGTCTATGATCAACATCCATCCACTGCAAAACATCAGACCAAATACTCTTTGTGATACTACACTAAAAAAGGAGGTGATCAATTGTTTCCTCTTTATCAATACACAACTGACACTGACTCGATTGTAACATGCCCATCTTCAACAGTCTAGCTTTTGTAGCCAGATGACCATGGCAAGCTATCCATAGGGTGAGGATACCTCTAGGTTGAGCACCATTGTGCATCATCAAGTGACTCCAATTTACTCTTATTTGGTCATCAATCAAAACTTTGTACACTGCCATCATATCAAACTTCTTCTTCAACAGCAAATCATCCAAAACCTGCTGCATATGACTGATCAGGTTTCTACTATTCAAAATATTTTTCATGATCCATGAACTATTACTCCTAATGTTCGCAGCCAGCACATCATCGCCTTTAAGATAATGACTATGGATCTATTTGACCCACAAATTATCAGACTTTAAGCAGATATTCCACATACACTTTAGCATTGCAACAGTGTTCCAGACTTCAAAGGTTAATCAGGTTCAGACCACCTTGAATCATAGGGCTACAAGTTTTCTTCCAAGCCACGGGGCTCTTCTTGCTAACCTCAGACCTACCAGACCAGATGAAGAATCGACAAATGAAGTTAATTTTCTGAATCACCATTTTTGGAATGGGGAAGCAATGCATCCAATACTGCACAATTGCCATAGAAATGCTTTTAACTAATTGAATCCTACTTGTTATGCTTAAAAGCTTGGTAGTTCAATGTTTGATTCTACTCGCAATCCTATCTACCATGGGCAAGTAGTGGCTAATATTAAGCTTCTTGCATGACAGGGGGGCTACCAGATATCTAACAGGTAATTACCCTTCCTCAAAACCTGTCAAGTTGATAAGGTCAGCTTTAGTATCATTATCCAACCCTCCACTGGAAATCTTACATTTTGAAAGATTAACACTAAGCCCTGTTGAATCTGAAAAAGATTTAAAAGCTGCTAAAATCATGTCAATTGATTTATGATCACCTCTACTAAACAACAACACATCATCAGCAAAAGATAGATGAGTTATAGCAAGTTTCTCACACTTAGCATGATGATTGATGTTTGGACCCTTTTGCATTTTTATCATGGTTATGTTCATGTACTCCATCATGATTACAAAAAGCAAGGGGGAGATAGGATTCCCTTGCCTTATGCCTCTCATAGCTTGCAACACTTTTGAGAACTCACCGTTAATGTTAAATCTATAACTGGCGCTTGTAATGATAATCATGATCCAGTCAATGAATTTCTTTGGCAGCCTAATTTCATGCATCACACACTCAAGAGTTTTCCAGTCAACCATGTCATAGGCTTTTTGCAAGTAAATTTGTATCATACACCTAGGAGTTCCCCTCTTTCTAGTATAATCCTTCATCAACTCAAAAGCTAACATGATGTGGTTTTGGATCACCTGGCCAGGAATAAAAGCAGCTTGGCTTTTATTAATGACTTCATGAAGCACTTTTCCCAGCCTGTTAGTCATAATCTTGGAAATGATTTTATAGAAGGTTGTACACCCAACTATAGGCCAATAATCCCTCATAGACGTAGCATTATCGTTCTTTGGGATGAGAGTAACCACAGTGCTGTTTAAAGCCTTATACAACTTGCCCTTATAAAAAAACTCCTTTACAGCAGCAATAACATCCTCTTTTATAATGTGCCAACTAGCTTTGAAGAATTTACCTCAAAAACCATCAATGCCAGGAGCTTTTAGATCCCCAATGCCATTCAGGGCTTTAAAAATTTCCTCCTCTGTAATTCTGTTGATGAGAAACTCTCTTTGATCCCCATTAAGATGTTTATCATCCCTCAAAGCTTCAAAATCCACATGCTTCAGGTTTTGAGCTGACTTTCCCATAAGATTCCCATAGAACTTCATCACTTCCTTGTGAATCTCTTATTGATCTATTATAAAAGAACCATCACTCTTTTAGATAGTCCTCATACTCTTGGCATGGTGCTTAGTTTTGATAGTAGCATGGTAGTAAGCATTATTACCATCCCCAAGACGAAGCCATTGTTGATTGCGGAATAGCGGCAAGCAAGCAAAAATATTTATTTTCGGAAGAATTCCCTCCGGGATTTATGTCGTGTCCACAGAGATCGGTTCGAGGGAAAGAATGTCGTTCGACAGTCTCTCGCGTTAATGAGTTTGGGTTTAAATCGTTTAAAGCAAGAAAACAGAAAAGTAAACACTAAAACATAAAAATAAATTCATTCATCAGAGACACACTTATCAGGCACTGCATACAATCGACTCCTCACAAACTTAAACTTACCGACCAGTTATACTCTACCTACAATACTCATCAATATCACCCAGCATCGCTCACAACACAGGTTATGTCTAACGCAAAGTTGAGATAACAATCGTGTCACTCTCTTCGTCACTCTCGCGAGCGAAGCCTCGAAACACGGAAGGCATTAAGCTTCGACGCCTATTGAAGATTGCTAGCTCCTAAACCAGAAACTAACAGACAATCGTCCCTAATCGAAGTTCGTGAAGGTTATGTCTAACGCAACCCAAACCCCGCGCATAAAGCAAAAATCAGAGACAATTACCAATAGAGATTTGTAAAGCAAGTTTTATACAACGCCATGGGCGACAAATATACATGAGTTTGAAACAAATACATATACACAACCCAACCATAAAGAAAAACACAAAGAAAAAAAGAAATGAACTAAACATCTCGCGGATTGTCGGAGCCGTTCGACGATCAATCCACCCCGGTTCATCCGTATGCATGCTCCATAGTTGTTTTCTAAGCTAAGAACTGAAAAATGAAGTTTGATGGAAGTGGGATCAAGAAACCCCAAAACCATGCCTAAAAAATGCTGAAAAATGAACTATATACATTGCAAATTCTGCATGGTTTGCAGTGCGAACGATCATTCGTAGTGCGAATGACTCAAAAAATGGCACTTCAAGTGCCTTTGATTGCTAAACCGCCTTTGCTTTCCTTCGTTGGTTCGCAGTGCGAACGAACCATTCGCAGTGTGAATGCTCGCTGACTGGTTCACAGTGCGAACATTGGCTTATTTCTCTTTTGTAACTCACTGCCAGCCTTCGCTGGGACCTTCGCTGGACCTTCGCAATGCGAACACTCGCTGCCAGTTTGCAGTGCGAACAAGACAGAAAACCAGTCCTTATTTTGGCCACAACTTCCACACCTAAACTCCGATTTACGCACGGTCGGAAGTGTTGGAAAGCTTATTCAATGCTCTTCAAAAATATGGCAAGAAAACCTTTATTAAATGCCTACAAAAATGAGATAAAATCCATTAAACTACGTAATATTTAAACAATACGCAATATATACACTAAAACGTAAAGTAAACGTATTTATAAACAAAGTGGGGTTTATTTGAACCAATATAGACAAAAAGTAATGATAAGTGCAACAAAACATATATACACAAATAGGTACAATTTGCACTTATCAAACTCTCCCCAACTTACCAACTTGTTTGTCCACAAACAAGAATCAAACAAACTTGAAAATGCACAAGCAATATCCAAAGAATGACAAATCAACAGGTTTTGAAAAAAGGAAAACAAATGTATGGTTCAAATGAAAACGGTACACACAAAAAGTAAATACTTACCACTAAACTACGACGACAGCATAGTCACGAAACAAAAGCAAAGTACAAAAGTCATGCCAAAAATTCTAAAACAACACAAGTTCAAATGTGAATCACACCTAGCAAAAACAATCATCGGTAGATGAAAAACATAAAATGAGGTTCTTTTCACTCACACAACAATCTTGCAAACAAAAGACTAAATTATGCATTCATCCAACAATTCACATTGAAAATACAAAGGCAAGAATCACAAGGGCTTTCAAGGTTGTAGCGTGGTCGGGTAAACAAACAAGGGGCAATTTCTAAAGGTAATTGAAACAAAAACTTGCCTAAACCTAAGGGAGTGAAAACTCACAAAGATTCACACACAAAATTTCAACCAACTTCTTCCACAATCCCAAGTGCTACACAACACACAATACTTATTTAGCACAATTATTGAAACTCTTTTTGTTTCCTTTTTCAAGGGTTTTCTTTTTTCTTTCTTTTTCACTTTTTTCTTTTTCACATTTTTTTCTCTTTTTTCTTTTCTTTTTCAATCCGCATAGAATCCAACCAATGAGTACATAATCATTCTCTCCCCAACTTGCATTCAACCGCACCATCATGTGAATACTCCTTACTTTCTAAGGCAAGGAAAAAATCCATACAACAACACAAAGTTGAGGTCCAAGAAAAAACAAAATCCATTAAAAAATAAGTGAACTAAATACTCATAGACAAGCATTAAGTTCAAATAGAAACATGGATCAAAAAGCTTAAAGGGGTTACGAATTCTCACACACTCACAAGGTGAATTGACTATTTGGCTAAGGTAGTTGTGCTCAAAATGAAACAATTGCCTTGATCCTTTTCATGCATTCATATAATCAACACAAACAAAAGATTCAACATAATAAAATCCAGTTAGAACAAGAAAGTCGGTACTCCGCATATATGAACAATGGAAGGCCACCTCACAAAAAGGTTGGGAACTAAAGTGATTCACAATAGAACAAGTATACAAAAGAATGAATGGCATGGAAGTTTGTAAAATGCCTAAGTATCATGAATATGCTAAAGTATAGAAAGCGATAAATACATACCTCAGACGTGTACAAAACTTAACAAAATCATTACCACGCATTCGCAAGTTGAAACGAACCAACTTGGAAAATCACAAAAGCATCCTCAAGTAAGTCAATCAAAATCTGTGAGCAAACAACAACCAAAAACATTCGAAAAGAAAAACTATAAAACATGCTTGTTTTACGTCGTAAGCTCGACGCCTTTACGGTGCTTAATTAGAAACTTCCTTCATTCATGCCATGGTGATGTCTCACCGCGCAACCAAAAGCAAGCGTCCTAACCAAACACTTAAACAAACGTTAAAAGAAACAAAAATGTACAAGTATCAGTATAGACAAGTGAAAATATACAAAATATAAGATATCTACAAAACTCAAAAACAAAGAAACTATCGCAATGCGATTCAATATCAAAACCGATCCCCGGAAACGGCGCCATTTTGTTGATTGCGGAATAGCGGCAAGCAAGCAAAAATATTTATTTTCGGAAGAATTCCCTCCGGGATTTATGTCGTGTCCACAGAGATCGGTTCGAGGGAAAGAATGCCGTTCGACAGTCTCTCGCGTTAATGAGTTTGGGTTTAAATCGTTTAAAGCAAGAAAACAGAAAAGTAAACATTAAAACATAAAAACAAATTCATTCATCAGAGACACACTTATCAGGCACTGCATACAATCGACTCCTCACAAACTTAAACTTACCGACCAGTTATACTCTACCTACAATACTCACCAATATCACCCAGCATCGCTCACAACACAGGTTATGTTTAACGCAAAGTTGAGATAACAACCGTGTCACTCTCTTCGTCACTCTCGCGAGCGAAGCCTCGAAACACGGAAGGCATTAAGCTTCGACGCCTATTGAAGATTGCTAGCTCCTAAATCTATCTCTAGAGTCCAGAAACTAACAGACAATCGTCCCTAATCGAAGTTCGTGAAGGTTATGTCTAACGCAACCCAAACCCCGCGCATAAAGAAAAAATCAGAGACAATTACAAATAGAGATTTGTAAAGCAAGTTTTATACAACGCCATGGGAGACAAATATACATGAGTTTGCAGCAAATACATATACACAACCCAACCATAAAGAAAAACACAAAGAAGAAAAGAAATGAACTAAACATCTCGCGGATTGTCGGAGCCGTTCAACGATCAATCCACCCCAGTTCATCCGTATGCATGCTCCATAGTTGTTTTCTAAGCTAAGAACTGAAAAATGAAGTTTGATGGAAGTGGGATCAAGAAACCCCAAAACCATGCCTAAAAAATGCTGAAAAATGAACTATATACATTGCAAATTCTGCATGGTTCGCAGTGCGAATGACTCAAAAAATGGCACTTCAAGTGCCTCTGATTGCTAAACCGCCTTTGTTTTCCTTCGTTGGTTCGCAGTGCGAACGAACCATTCGCAGTGCGAATGCTCGCTGACTGGTTCGCAGTGTAAACATTGGCTTATTTCTCTTTTGTAACTCACTGCCAGCCTTCGCTGGGACCTTCGCTGGACCTTCGCAATACGAACACTCGCTGCCAGTTCGCAGTGCGAACAAGACAGAAAACCAGTCCTTATTTTGGCCACAACTTCCACACCGAAACTCCGATTTACGCACGGTCGGAAGCGTTGGAAAGCTTATTCAATGCTCTTCAAGAATATGGCAAGAAAACCTTTATTAAATGCCTACAAAAATGAGATAAAATCAATTAAACTACGTAATATTTAAACAATACGCAATATATACACTAAAACGTAAAGTAAACGTATTTATAAACAAAGTGGAGTTTATTTGAACCAATATAGACAAAAAGTAATGATAAGTGCAACAAAACATATATACACAAATATGTACAATTTGCACTTATCAGCCATCTTCTTTGATTGGACGGGGCGCCAAGGTGTCCCGCCTTGCACTTGATTGTTGATATTTATTTGGATGGTCGGCTGCTCCATGGATGTAGCTTAAGGACAGTCATTAGAACTTTTATCTCATTGAATTACTCTATCCAATACTTTGGTGAAAATCATTTTAATCATTGGGGTTGGAATTCTTCAACTTCCTTCCTATTCCGGAGTGGGTATCTACCTTAAGTAGATTTGGGGTCCTCCTACGACAGGTCGGCCTAACTAATCAACTTCTCTCGGAGTCAGAATGATGGTCGGCCATTGACGGTGTTCCTTAACAGGCATGCCTAGTCTTTCTTTTGTAACGGGAACGTAGAGCGGTGGTCAGAAATGGATACCAACTGGTATCCTTTCAAGTAAAATTTAGGGTATCCTTCTTCGGGAAAGCTTAATGGAACTTTGCTTTATGATCCGCTAGATTCTAGTGCATCAAATAGAAATCTTGTGGTACCCCCTTGATGCACCCTGATATTGGATTAGCGTCCGACGTTAACTATGAACCAGTAGTATTCGGACGCCATTAACTATGAACCTGCAGTATTCGGACGCCATTAACTAAAAACTTGTAGTATCTTCTAGGTCGCCACAATTAGTACCCCGGTAGAGATCGCAAGTATGGGCGACGTTAGATCGACGGACGGACGGTGAATTCCTGTTGTGCTCTTCATGGACATAGCCTTCACGCCTTAAAGCAACCCTAGATCTGAATCTCAGATCCTTCCTTTGGCTACTTTACGGAGTTTCTGAGAGAATCGAAGACCTGGATTTTGGAGAATCGTCGCTAAGAATACGATTCGTCGAATTAAATGCAATGGACTTCGGCGTTCACTTCTAAGCGCTTATCGATTCTAAGATCTGAGAAGGCTCTAACCGATGAAACTGAAAGGCGTTTTGGATTAAGCAAGAACATAGGAATCAGAAGTTGATTTGTTCTTGATTCAGTAATCTAAGGAGGTTACAAATTAGTAAATCGGAGATTTGGATATGAACCGAAAGAATCATGATCTCAAACTTCTAATATGTTCGATGGTGTTGTGAAGCGGACGCGAATTTCATGAAAATTGTAGGAATCAAAAACCGATTCCCATAGTTGGCGTTATTGTTCCGTTTGGGAACCAGAAATGGATGCTTTAACTCCGCTTAGGAACCAGAAAAAATGGATGCTTTAACTCCACTTAGGAACCAGAAATGGAGATAGTTGAATAACTGTGATCTTGAACGGTTGCTTCGATCTTTTTTACGGTGGTGCAGGGTGGACATGTATGGTTTGCACTTCAACGTCCAAGTCAATTCAAATCAATATGAATATAATGAAAGTGGAGATCGGAGATTGTACCCTACCCTTAAGCATGTGAATTGTTTTTATATTTTGAGCCGAGTGGAGTGGATTTGAGATACATTGGCCCTTAGTCAATTGGACCTTTGTCTGATCCTAAACAATTTCCTTTTGCGCACCAATATGCATGTTGCCAAAAATATTTTTATTTCGTTCTTTTAAGTTATGTTTTTCCAACTTGATTCTTAAACCCACTATGGGACATCTCATGATACTCTCTTTTCAAACATTCTTGAACAAATTAGCACAATTAGGATGAGGAGTCCATATCTTCATAAATTTAAAAGAAGTGGTGTGTTTAGTATCAGAGACCGCAAAGTTTAATGAGACAGAGGAAATTGTCAAAACAATGCTACAAAATATTCCATGAAACTATAGATGGCTCTATCAAGCCTCTTTTAAGTGAATTATGTCCCTCTTCTACCACTGGCCCTAAAAAAATTGTTCACCTCAGATAGAAAAGATAGAAAGATGAATAAGATTATAGTTATCGGTCTGTAGTTGGAAATCCTTCATAGAAGATCTTGAGGTTCTATGATCGTCTCTAATCTCTATACTCATGAGCTCCAATAACATTATGGAAATCCACAATATAGCACGTAGGATACTGAGTGTTTTTCTTTTCATCACTCAAAGAATCCCATAATTGCCTCATAGTAATGTAACTTGTTGAGCCATAAATAGCAGAAATATTACTCCAAACATATTAAAAGTAAAATGTTGCGCAAAAAAATTAATGATAATAGGATTAAGACTAAAATGACATAAACATGAGACAGAATCATGAACAAGATCATTCATTGATAATATCACTAAATGATAACAGTGTTACATCTCACATTCAGTTAACAAAATTACAATATAAATCAATCTGTCAACAATCAAATCATTTGGTTAGCTTCCATTTCTAGCTATGTTGCATGAATAAAAGTCTAGTAACACTAAACCAAACAGAACATAAAAAAGGGTTCATAACCAAAACCAAGAAATCGAACTAGGCCGTTTCGCAGTCACACAGAAGCCTCTATCCTCGGCTCGAACGAAAAAGCAGACATGAACTCCATGACTTCTCCATTGATGCAACATTTTGGCAATTCAACCCATTTGTTGGTCGCCAAATCACACGTAACATAAGTGCATAGCTCGGGAGAGTTCAAGCATATAAAAATCCGAGAACCGGCACCAACACAGTTGATATCCGGCTTCTTTCCGTACCATTCGTGAGACATTGAGGCAGGCATAGCTGCAATCTGTTGCCAGCAACGGTTAGCCTCGTCGAATTTCCACACACGAAGACTCGTGCTTTCCAAGAATTCTGAAAGCAAAACAACTAGCATCTCACCGTTACACTCTACAATGTCGATAGAGTACTCGCAGAAAACTGGTAACAACCTAGGGTATTCCAGGAAAGATTTGCAAGTCAAATTGCATGCTACAACGGTTCCGGAGGAGCTCAGAAAATAGACTATCTCCTGACCGTCTTTGTTAGTAATGACCGACGAATATTGCTTGGTCTGACTTCTCTGCATGCTACTTGCCACCACGTTTCCGGCCTTGCTCAGGAAGTACACAACATTGTCGTCAGTCGAATCACAATCCGACGAACTATCATCAACCTTCCTCCCAAGAGCATTCTCGTCTTCCCAACAGGCCGAGCTAGAGTTATAGACTTTAAACGAAAGATTCGGTAGTTCACCAAAGACCAACACAATCTTGTAGGACATTTGGTCATTGAAAGAAGCACTCATAACAACAGCATTGAGAGATTGGTTTTCTGAGTTAAAATTCAACGGAGGAAGTTCGCAACAAGATCCAGTCACAGGATTGGACACAATGAAGTTCCCCAACGACGTGCGGTAGCAAACTAGGCCATTAAAGGCTGCAACAGGAATGCAACTTTTGTTGGAATCTTCGAGCAGAAGATTCGGATGATTGAGTCTTTTCCAACTGTTTTCAGCCGAGTCAAAAATAACCGATTGGTTAAGACTCGGAGCAACCATGAAAAACCAAGGATCCCTTGAAGGGACTTGTGAGCAAGCAAGCTTGAAGCTCACAGAAGCAGCAGCTGATTTCCATCTTTTGCAGACAGAAGTAAGGCGGAAGAAAGACGAAGTCGGCAGCCACGACAGAACCCTTTCAAAGAGATCTTCATTCAAATCATCAAGCGAGAAGCTGTCAAAGAGTAGATTGTCTCCATTTTCTGGAGACTTTCTTTTCAAACCATGTGCCATTGCCAACAAATTGAAGCAAACAACTGCAGAAACAAACAAAGCAACTATTGGCTAATAGCTAAGCAAGATGCAACCAATAAAAATCAATTCTTTTTCCATTTTTCATAATCAATACCAACATAAAAACCAATTCATGTGAATAATAATGACTTTTACATAAACATATAAATACATCCGGAAAAAGGGTAACCATGAAAAAGGTCAAAACTTTCCCTTTCATTCTCCAACCCCTTTTAATCTCAACAAAAAATTGCAAAGCTTAATTCACTATGCTAACAAATTAAAAATCAAAACTTTACAACTGTTAAACAAAAACCCTTCAATCTTAAGAAGCTATTCTTCAAAAGCAAACATTAACCTTGAAACTTCAAATGCAAACACCAGAAAAAATTTCACCCCTTTTACTAGAAACCCTCATAATTCCAAATAGTATACTAAAAAACTCAGTCAAAGAAACACATACACAAAAGGGTTTCAAGTTCAATAATGATGATATAATAGAACAAGAACAAGAACAAGAACAAGATGAATCAAAGTAAGAAAGAGAAAGGTACCTGATAGAAAGAGAGAAGTGAAGATGGTTCTGATGCAAGATGAGATGAAGAAATGAATGAAAATGGGGTTTATGTTGAAGGATGAAAATCACAAAAAGTGAAAAAGAGAAAGTGAGAACCTCAACTCAAGAGAGAGGAAGCTTCGTTAGAATGAGTTTTTATAATATTAATGTTAACAACAATGGATAGTTGACACTTTGACAGTAGTGTAGTGTAGACATATTCTGGTTCACAAGACACACGCACGCACACACAAGATACACACGTGTGAGTGGTGTTACATTAGATTCGAAAATGTCAACGGATTTTCGCACAAGTAGTTGACTATGGTAAGAGGAGCTTTGGATTCGGTTGAAAGAAAACAAAAAAAATGGTGGAATGGAATGGAACAATAGTTTAATAATGTAGTAGTGTTGCATAAAAGAAAGAGAAAGTGAAAATTGTCAAAGTGTGGTTTTGTTGCAGCTGACCCTTGTGAAAGAAAAGTAAGAAGGAAGCACTTTTGTGTCCTCGTTATCGAATCTTTGTCTGTTTTTATTACAAAGTCAATGGTGAAACCCCATTCACAAGACAACTCTATAGGATTCTTTTATCATAATAAAACTAGATTTGTGGAGGAAAATATGGAAAAGTAATTTTGATCTTTTTTTAGTTCTTCTTTTCTTGTTCCTCGTGTGTCATGTGTGTGTGTTTTTCACTTCATGTAGTAGATAGATGCTTTCATACATGGACAAAAGATATTAGGTTAATGCAGCATCATTTGTTTAAACTGGTTTTACTTTTGGAATCTTTCATTTTTCATCTTAATACCAAAGAGAAGAAGGTTCTAATGAAACTTCCCATGTGGAATATGGAGAGTTAATGAGATAAAACAAGTTGAGATGCCTCTAACAAACTCTCATGTGAAGATGTATGTATATGTAAAGTGACCATTTACTTTTAGTTAAAATATAAATTTATTAACTCATTTAGGTAATTTAAATTTGTTAACTTATATTAATTTTTTTGCATTTAAATATATTATTATAAATTAAAATTAAAATATGATATTTTATATAGTCAGATTTTATAAAATGTTAAATTAAATATTAAAATAAAGTTTAATTACCTAAAAAATTATAAAAAGATAAATTGGAAATATCTTGTGAACAATTCAATTAGTTGTTTTATTTATAGATTCTCTCAAACAAATAGTTTCATAAAATTTATGACACTAAATAAACTATAAAATAGGCTATTTAAATATTAATTTCATTGCTTATTTATCTATGTTTAAATGAAATAGAATTTTAAATAGGTTAATCGATCGATTAAATCATTGAAAATGTCATAATTAATAATATTTATTTAAAAACTCAATATTTATTTTAAAAAAGAAACAACTAAGTTGTAATAGCGCTTCAATTTGGTAGCATTTTAGGTCATTGGGACGAGTTCTTTGGGAAATATTTTAAGGATGTAAGTTCATTTTTCCGTACTAGCTCAAACTCTATATGGTCCTTCCTAATTAGTATCAAACTTTTCTTCGCTAGCATTCTTCCCTTCAACATCAGCCCTACAAGGTATGAGATCATCGAGTTGAAAACTTCGGGTTTGTACCTTTTTGTTGTACTTGGTGGCGGCGACTTTCTTGACGAAGACACTCGTAAATGCAACAAAGCATCCCCTTTCGTCTAAGAGATCCAACTCTTCTCTTATGGCTTGAGAATTGTGCCCCTCTTGCCAAGGATGTGTTATTCTCCAGCTGAGTTCCCCAACTTAGACTGGGATGATGGCCCTGATATCGTAGGTGAGCTTGAAAGTGGTATAGTTTATTGTTGAATGAGGCGTAGTTTCATATGCCTAGAGAACATGTGGGAATTCCACAAACCAATTCCCTTTAGATCCTTAGAGTTTTCTCTTCAGCCCTAATAACAACACTCATTTGGTGGCTTCAACTTGTCCATTGGTATGAGGGTGACCCACCAATGTAAAGGGGTGTTTGATCTTGAGATCTTTGAAGAGTTTTTTCAGATTCTTGTCGGTGAACTAGGTTTTTTTGTTTGTGACAATGGATTGGAGAATGTTGTATCTTACCTACAATAAAAAATTTTAGTTGTCCGAGAGTCAATGGAAAATGGATAAAGATATTTATGCCCCGCTAGGAAAATAGCCATGGTAAAGTCAATAAACTGATTTTGGATGGAGGAGCAAGGTGGATGTCCCTATGATTCTAACAGTGCTCACGTCTTGACATAAGTTTTGACGTCTTAAACCATTGATGTCTAATAGTGCCCAGGCCTAAGAATATTTGTGGTGAGAGCTCTTTCTTCTAGGTATTGCCGAACTATGACAATGTGGACCTCGACATGTGTGTAGGTGGATTATCCTTTTTTGAGGCATTTTAATAAGGGGTGGTCAATGATGGGTTATCATGAGGGGGAAACATTCACATCGGGTCAAACTTTCACCTAAAAGTCAAAGACTCACCCAAATAAGTGAGAGAGACGCCACATATTCACCCAAAACCTTAAGGTGATAGTTGTATGAGTCATCTTACTTATAAAGTCCTTAACCTCCATTTTTCTAAGCAATATGGGACTTAGAACTCACACTTGTTTTTCAATAATCTTCCCCTCAAGTGTGAGTCCATTCACTATGCTCCCGCTCAAGCAGAAGCTCTTTCATCCACATACTTGTACCGCCGTTGACAGACACCCTTACTCGTCATGGGCACTTCAGCGGAACAAGTCGTCTAACTATCATGTCAGGAAGACTTTCGACACAAGGAGTCGGTCCCTTACTCGAACCAGGCTCTGATACCACTGATGGGCTATCATGAGGGGGAAACATTCACATCGGGTCAAACTTTCACCTAAAGGTCAAAGACTCACCCAAATAAGTGAGAGAGACACCACATATTCACCCAAAACCTTAAGGTGATAGGTGTATGGGTCATCTTACTTATAAAGTGCTTAACCTCCACTTTTCTAAGAAATGTGGGACTTAGAACTCACACTTGTTTCCCAACAGTCAAGACTCTTTTGTACAACGTCCCCCTAAGACCGAATATGAACTTGTCCTTTTTTTACGCGTCTGGCTTTAGAAGAGTCGATTAGCAAAGTTTTGAACTCGATATACACCATGATCTTTTATACCTATGAGGAACAAGTGGTGACGTTCGTCAGAGCCACCATCATCTTCAAAATTGTGATGTTAACACCCTAAAACCCCATGCTCAAAATTATAAGGAATAAAGTAATTATAAACAAATAATTCATATAGGGTGTCACGCAATCTCCACGACCAACGTGCTCTGCAATACTTATTAATATAAAGCGTTTAATTTAAACAATATGTCATCACATGATCGTCTTTACTTAGACTCATCGCAACGGAATTAATCATTAAGAACAAATACTCAATCAAATAAGTTCAAACATAACTTTTATTTAAAATTAAACTCGATCAGGGAAATATATCTTCAACATCAAAGCAAATCAAAATGGGAGTGATAACATTTAATCTCTCATCAACACCATAATATAAAATAAGACATAACGTTCGTCCGCCTAGTGTTACAGATCCGGGCAACAATAATCTAATAACGCATAAAGCTGGAAAGGAAGAATAGCCTCAACGTCATCCTTAAACCCTAATGCAACTATTCATTACCTGTTTGTATGTACCCCAAGAATGAGCACAGAACGCCACAACAAAACAAATGAGTGAAAATACACTCAAAATATATAATTCTACAAAAGAATGCAAGGGTATCCTAAAGGCAAAACATCAACTTTCATACATTTCAATTACATAAATTCATACAACAAGTACTCAACAACACCCAAACCACTCATCTACACAATCTTTATTAAATGCAATGCAACAATGACTCAACTCATGTGTGTCGTACCAACTCAACAAAAGGTTCTTCATACAAACTTGGTCTCAACATCTAAACCCCGAGCCCCAACATCTGAGCTCCAAGCCACAACATTTAAACTTGGGTTAAGTCATTAGTCCCAACATCTGAACTTGTAACTTGCCTCTTTCTCAACAAGAACAACGTTTGATGCATTTACAATATAATTCACAACTACAACAACTTAACAACATATCTACAATTCCACATCTAACTGTAAATAACAATATCAAAATAATCCCCATAGTTGGATTACTCACCACAATCTCAATTATATTATCATCACATAATTATCTCATCATTAACACAATGCAACACCATTAGATTAATCAAGCAATTCAATTAATCAATTAATATTTATCAAAGCACACCAAACAATAGCCAAACATCAACCGCACTACAAAACCACACCAAAAATCCAACTCAGCAGGCCATCACGCACTCATTGACACAATGACGAGTAGTCTGTCACCAGGGTGACGCCCGTCATCATCCTTTTTTCCCAACCGTCACCCTTGTGACGACCGGTAGGGCTCCACGCCTGCTTGGAGACCATGACGGTCTCCCCGTTAGACAGTTGACGCCATTCAGCGTCCTAAAGTGCATGACGACCAGATCGTCACGCAGGTGACGCCCGTCACCCTATTAATAGAAGCATAATTTATTTTTCTGCTAAGGAGTTCAGTTTAAAACTCGGAATTTTCACCATAAACTCTCCAATCGACCACAGACAGCAAGGAAGCAACATGTTATCATTACAACATCACATACCAATTGATTATTACGCAAATTCCTAAATTAATCACAACTTTTAACACTTTATTCATCAATTTCATATCAACCATATGAACACGACTCATATTATTTTCATGAACACAAACATCTAATATTTTATGGTAAATCAGTACACAAAATTCATGGTAATTACAACAATTACATCTTATTATCATAATAGTTTCATCCATATCATCAAACATTCAACAATGGAAGAAAATAGGGAAACCATAAAGGAGATTAAGGACTTCTCCATACCCATCATGCAATTAACACCATATTTAGAGTAATTCCTCCCTTACCTTGAATTTCCAGTAGCAACTGGTGTTCTCTCCCTCTTCCTTAAGCTTTAGGTTACCTCTCTTGCCTCATCTCTCCAAAAGATACATACTGACACTCTTAGGTTTTTATAACCCCTTTTATCAAAATCTACTTTAACTTTTTTACTAATTTCACTTTAGCCTAATTCATTTGAATTTCTCACCACTTACCCTATTTTCCTTATAATTTCTATTTTCCACCTAAAACTTCTACTTTCTATTTAATTTTAATATTATTTAATTATCTAATTATTTAATTAAATAGTTAACAATTTTCTACCAACTCCAATATTCATAAACATATGCCAAAACACCAAGTTATCAATCCATTGTAGACAAAATTCATTTATTTAAATAGATAAAGCACAAATAAAATAAAATAAATAATTTAAATAAAAGAGGGTGTTACAACTCTCCACCACTTATAGAATTTTTCTCCTCGAAAATTACCTGAACTAAACAACTTCGGATAAGACTCTCTCATCTGACTCTCCAGCTCCCACATCGTACTCCCACAAGCAGGTCCTCCCCACATCACCTTCACTAGTGCAATCTCTTTGTCTCTCAAGTGCTTTACTTCGCAATCCTCTACTCTCAAGGGAGATGCCTCAACAGTCAAGTTTTCTCTAACTTGCACATCATCTATTTGAATCACATGAGATGGATAAGAAATATATTTTCTCAACTGAGACACGTGAAAGCTATCATAAAGATTTCAAAGAAATGACGGTAGAGTAACTTTGTAGACCACTTCATGTAGTAGATAGATGCTTTCATACATATACAAAATATATTAGGTTAATGCAACATCATTTGTTTAAACAGGTTTTATTTTAGACTCTTTTATTTTTCATCTTAATACAAAACATAAGAAGAAGGTTCTAATGAAACTTCCCATGTGGAATATGGAGAGTTAACGAGATAAAACAAGTTGAGATGCCTCCAACAAACTCTCACGTGAAGATGTATGTACTTGGTAAAGTGACCATTTACTTTTAGTTAAAATATAAATCTATTAACTCATTAAGTAATTTAAACTTATTAATCCATATTAATTTTTTACATTAAAATATATTAGTGTAAATTAAATTAAAATTAAAATATATAGTAAGATTTTATAAAACGTTAAATTAAATATTAAAATAAAGTTTAATTACCTTAAAAACTTATAAAAAAATAATAAACTGGAAATATCTTGTGAACAATTCAATTAGTTGTTTTTATAGTTCCTCTCAAATAAATAGTCTCGTAAAATTTATGACAACAAATAAATTAGAAAATAAGCTATTTAAATATTAGTTTCAATATTTATTTATATCTAATGAAATAGAATTTTAAGTAGGTTAGTTGATGAATCAAACCATTGAAAAGATCAATACTCAATATTTATTAAAACTCAATATTTGTTTTTATTAAAATAAAGAAACAACTAAGTTATAATAACACTTTAATGTGGTAGCATTCTAGACCATTGAGATGAGTTCTTTGGGAAGGGCTTTAAGAGTGTAAGCTCAATTGCCCATACTAACTTAGACTCGATATGGTCCTTTCTAATTAGTATCAAAATTTTCTTCACTAGCATTCTACCATTCTAATTAGTATCAAACTTTTCTTCGTTAGCATCCTAACCTCTAGCAAGATTAACATTATTTGCTTCTCAATTATTAGAGAATGTGAGATATATCATTGAGGAGATTTTTTTTTTTTGATGTTTGTGAAATTCTTGAGTTTTAGGTCAAGATTTAGATTGTGTGGTGTTGTTGGGGTTTGACTATCCAACTGAAGAAAGAAGAAATCTTTTCTCCGGGTTACTTTGGTAGTGATTTGTGGAATCCTATAGACAAAGTTGGAGTTTCTTTGTTCTTTAGATAGATCAATGTCCAAGAGACCGGTAAGATCGAGTAAAGGTTCTTGCAAAACGGAGGCTTGACAGAATTATTGATTCTGTAAGAGATCAAGTGGATCTTGCAATATCGGCAAGCAGGCGTCATATACAACAAGAGAGAATTAAGATAGAAGACTAGTTATTTTCAATAGTATCTTGTATTAAGTGGTTGTATAATTTTTTTAAACAATTGTCATATTATTATTATTGAAAGATAAAAAATTTTCAATGTCAAACCATTGAATATTGGATTAAGCTCATACGAGGACGATAGAGTTGAACCACTATAATAAATCTGGTGTACTTTTCTTCTTCCCCCTCTCGCTCTCTCTTTAATTTTCTGTATAATTTGCATGCTTATGTTTATATTGCTTTCATAAAATAATATGTTGTCAGGGTTTATCTGATTATAGAGATTTCATGATTAAAGTTTAGGTATGTGATAAATCTAGTCATTTGAACATTCTCTCTTGCGATGGGGTATGAACTCTTGTTGTTAGACTGATAATTCGATTAATTAAATTCAATTAGAACTTTTTTATAAAAATTGAATTATGATCGTTGTTGAATTGATGTTTAAAAAAATTCATATTACTCAGTTGTTTTGATTTATGATAATCTGAGTTAAGTGTAATATCCATTTAATCGTATGTTTTATAAAATCACTATTATCTTTTGCTTTCATTTGTAATTTGCTTCATGGTATCAAAAATTGGCCACAACGCTGGTAATATGTACATTTGTTTAAACTCTGATTTTAAAGAAGGATATGTTTTTGAAAATGATTTTAGGGGAATGATCTATTCAACCCCCTTCTAGACCATTTGATCCTCGTATCCTTCACCAACATGATTCGAGTCATAATAAAAAAGTACGATTTTAGTCAAATAAAAAAGTGAATTGCATTAAGCTCTGAAACATATGAGAAACCTATATGTATGATTCGAGTCACAAGATGTGTGATTCAAGTTATGAAAACATGTTATTTGAATCAGATGAGAGTGGAAAATCATAGAGATGCATTCTTGCATGATTCAAATTAAGTGCAAGTTGTGATTCAAATCAAGGGTGTTATGATTCGAATCAAGTATAACTTGTGTTTCGAGTCATGATAGCTTAAACATTAGCTGAAAGATTTTGTTTCATTTTATTCGAGTCATGGGATGTGTAATTTGAATCATACTCGTAGAATCTCAATTTTTTGCAATTTTAAAGAGATTTCGAGATTCTACCAATGTCATGACTTGAGCCAATCTTAAATATTGTTTTTAATCCAAAAATTTAACAAAATTATTTAAAGCATATTGCTTACACTATAATCAAACAGTTTAATTTATACATCCTAAAAAACGGATCTAAAATTCAATCCAGAAATACGCAATTGATGAGGAGACTCAATGACATAAAACAAAAATAAAATATTTAAAAGACAAGTAACAAAACCATAACCCTTAAGGTTAAGGTAGCAGAGTCATACAACTTCAGATAATCCTTTTTTATCTAGTTCTAACTCCTCAAAGAGACCGACATACATGATGTCGCATGAGCTTCATTCGTCGATCAGAACTTTTGGCACTATCTGATTTTCTATTATGGAGGTTATTACCAACTGAGTAACTTCCTTAGAAACAACATACACTTTTTCTTTATCTCATGATTCTAGGATTGGTCTCTCGTCTTTCAATTCTCTCTTCTCATCATTCGTCTATGATCTCAAGGAAAATCTGCTTACTCTTTAGGGATGGTTGATCCTCCGATAATTGAGGAGATGACATGAAATGGTAATGGGATGGAGGTTGAAATGGGAGCGGAAAATTCACTCACAGGATCAGATGATACCGTTATCGATTTAGGCAAATGTTTGTGAGACGACGCAACGTAAATGATATGATGAATTTGACATTGAAATTTGTGAAAAACATAACATAATTCCTATGAGGCGCCACGATTCCAGATCAAATTAGCATATTGATCACATGTAGATATGAAGCTTTTCTGATGCGGTGGTGCAGATCTCTAATGTGGCAGAGCGAGGACGTGTCTGTAAGGTTAGCACTTAAACGTCCAAGTCAGTGAGGTCAGAGAGGCGTAATTTACAAGAGTGAATGAAATTATACAAAGGGTAGTTTGGATTGAATCTTGAGTGTTGGATCTGATGTACGGTCCACTGGCGGAAGTCTACATGCCAATCGCTCTCTTGCCAGAGGGTAGTTTGGATTGGATCTTGAGTATTGGACCAATTTTATTGAACCGTTTAGTGGCCCGGAACATTGACCATTGCTGACAATAGACTGCATCAATATCTCTCATGAATTGTATGTAAAAGGCAGGATATCAACTGTGTTGGTGCTGGCCCTTGAACTTCTATATGCTTGAACTCTCCTGAACTATGCACTTGTGTTATGTGTGATTTGGTGATCGACAAATTGGCTGAACAACCAAAATGTTGCATAAATGGAGAAGTGGTGGAGTTTACGCCTGCATGTTTATGTCTACTTTTGTCTCATGCTAATGTTTGTAAAGTGTTTTATAAGGTAAAATGAAATGTAATTTATTTGCTATTAGCTTTGGCATATGGATAACTTGAAAAGCTATGATAGACGGCTTCATATCACATTTTCATTGATTAATTTATTTAGAGAGGAGAAACTAGCATAAAAAAATCTGAAATTTGCACTAGCTGTATAACTATAGTAGTATTTCTACAAAATATTACTCAAGTTATCACATAATTAGCCACACACATTCATTTAATCACATAATTGGTTTTTATTGCACAAATCACCACACACAACAATAAACACTAGTAAGCACCATCTACATGTTACAACCATCTACCTTCTGCAACATCTAATGGCTTAGTTTGCTAGCACACCTCGTTGGAAAATTTCATTGGTTCAAATCCCGTGATTGGATCTTGTCGATCACAGGATTGAACACAATGAAGTTTCCTAACATCGTGCGGTAGCAAACACATCATTAGAGACTGCAATATAGTTATACAACTTTTGCTAAGATATAGATGATTGTGTCTTTTCAAGGTGGAGCCAAAGATGACAAATTGGTTGAGATTTGGAGCAACCATGAAAAACCAAGGATCCCTTGAAGCGATGTGTGAGCAAGCAAGCTTGAAACTCACAGATTTTCTGGAGACTTTCTTTTCAAACTGTGTGCCAGTGACCACAAATTTTGAGCAAACAACTGCAGAAACAAAGGAACTACTAACTAAGACGTTGTCTGCCAACCAAAAATTATCCTTTTTCCCCATTTTTCAGAACCAATACCAACATAAAAAACAATTGATGAGAATAACAATGACTTTCAAATGAACAAAAGAATATATCAAGAAAACTTACTGAAAGAAACACATTCAAAAGGGGCTTCAGTAAGCAATGATGATATCACTATGAAAAAACATTTTTGTTTCTTTGTAAAACAATATGGAGCAACCATTTCAAGTGCAGGCTACATTTTTCATTCAATATCGCTTATCGAATCCTAATAGAATTTGGTGTGGCAGAACAAGTATCCTTATTTCTTCTATTTGTGAACTACCAAAATCTATGACATGTAAGAAATCTGTTTCAGTATACTAAAATATAAAATCATTGACCGTCCTAGTTCTCAGGCTTTCGACATGTGATAATGGCAAACTTAATCACACCCTTCCTGAATCCTTCTATCATCAATGGCATAGCCAAAGCTCCTTTTATAGTTTTTAGCCCTGCACACATCAACAACAACAAAAATCAAATAATTCTCAGTCACATATAGAGTGTTACTTTAGATTATTTCACACAAAATAAGAAGTTATAGATAAGTGAGGGAGTTTAACACTTCTTTAAAAGTATTCTTATTAAATATTAGGTATTAATCATGATAAATTATCATAAATGTATATTAGAGTGTAATGTTGAGCTTACCACTCCTTAAGATTGAAGTGAAACCCTTCCATGTTAATGCTGAACGCATCACTGCTGGCCAAAATGGAGCAACAAAGGGAGACCAATCTGCTGATTTGATGTCCTAGATAGATAGATAGCAACCAATGTCAAAATATCAGCACAGCCAAAACAGATAACACAGTGTGTTATTGATTAAGTGCTTAGCCAATAAACTATTGTATACAATAATGCAATTATGTCGTTAAATTAGCAACACTAGACTCAAATGAAGTCTATTAAATGTCTCAACTCATTGCAGAGAATGAAAGTTTTATAATTAGGTTTGTTCATTAACTACCTGAAGGGACATGGCCTCAAGCAATTTGACATATTCAGCAGTTGAGCACCATGCTGGAAGATAAAATGAGTCACATATCTTCTTCAAGAGATTCTCCTCCCATGGTTGTAGGGATTCTTCATCGGGATGAAGATCCCTATGGCACCACGTTACTATAATTATGGTGCCACCTGGTGCTGCTACCCGAACTAACTCTCCAACAAACTGAAATAGAGTTTGAATGAAACAGGAAATTGGCTACAACTTTATAAGCATAAAGAAAATAAAATATCAAAGAAAGTGTAGAATGCCAGTGAGACAAGAGAATTCAAACCTTTGGTTTGTTAGGCATATGCTCGCCACTCTCCATCGACCACACCAGATCAAACTGGCCGTCAGGGAATGGTTGCTCCAGAGCATCAGCAACTTGAAAGGAAACCTGCCATTACATTACATAAACACAAAAGGTAAATGTATCAGCCACACAATGAGTCACTGATATAGATAGTTGACACACCAGACACACGATACTGACACTAAGACGTAGGCAAGGTAATAATTTAAGAAAGTGAAAGTGATTGAACATAAGTATATAACCACATGTGTCAGTGTCGTGCCAAGTGTCAAACATGTGTTGAATATGAGACACGTTTTCAAGTTCTTAAGACCCTTGGTGAGGGTTTCATTACAATAATAACATAGTTGAACAAATATTGAGCCGCAAGAAGTGAAATATGTAAGAAAATGATAAAGGAGAAAATGTCCAAAAAATGAAAAACCTTGTCAGCTAATCCTTGAGCAGCAGCTAGAGCATTTGCTCTTTCAGCTTGAACAGGACTGAGAGTGATGCCTACACAACTTGCTCCAAATTTCTTGGCCAGGTACCTTGAACTGCCCCCTATGCCACACCCAACATCAACTACACTCTTTGGCCATTTTGTCGAGTCCTCTGAGCATATTCATTCATTCAATAGCACCAAGTAGTCAATACTAGTCAAGGTCAAATTTACCAGCAAAAATTGAAAATTCACTTTTATTGATAACATCTAAAATTACACACACACACACACACAGTATCCTGGTATTCTCCAATTGAGAAATGGTTTATGATTTATTGTCAATAAATCATTTTTCTATGTGGCACCGAAACTTCGTATTGAAGGTGTATTTGATATCTGACACTGACACCACATTGATGGTTACATTCAATCACTTCTATTTTTTCAAAACATTATCATGGTTGTGTCTAATGTTCATGACTCATATCATCTCTCCTTATCCCACTAAGTGGGATTGGCTACGTGGATCAACTTTTGCCAAAATGTTCTATCCAAAACCATGTTTCTATCCAAATCATTAATCTCAAAATCTTTCCTAATAACTTCTCTTATAATCTTTCTAAGTCTTCCTCTTCCTCTAATTGTTTGACTTCTCTCCATCTGATCTACTCTCCTTACCACCGAATCTACCTATCTTCTCTCTATATTCTCAAACCACCTAAGTCTATTTTTCACCATCTTCTCTACTACAAGTACTGGTACTACCTCAAACACTCTTTAATATATATAAAAATAAATAAAAAATAAAAAATCTCAAGTGTTTTTTCTTATAGTAATTTCATGAACCAAATTGACTAAAATAAAAAACATATTTATGTAAAGTTTTCTAATTTTGATACATTCAAAGACTAAAGTGATAGCACACAGAGTCACCCACCAAAATGGCAATTTAATTTACAGTAAATCTTTAGGTGACAAACCAATGATTGAAAATCCTTATTTTCTAGCCTATAAATATCCCATAAACTAGTGAATTTCAAAACCCAACAAAATATACTACTATTTGCATTGAATGCATAAAAAACCTATAACATACTACAACACAATACTACAAAACAATACAAGAGAAAAAAAGTTGAAAAAAAACAATACCAGAAAGAGAAGCAAAACTCAAAGACTGTTCAATCATTCGGATCTGAGCCTGACGATGATCGGAAACCGAAACAGTAGAATCAGGATCATAAAATCCATGATGCATATGGTCTCCCCAAATATTCTCCCATATCCCAGAAGATTCATCGTAAAACTCCGCAATCCCTAACTGAAGCTTCTTCTTCTCCTCTTCCAACACAATCTCTTGCTCCCTAGTTGTCACCGCCATTGATACACCAATGTAACTACTTCTTCTTCTACCGAATACCGTAGTAGTAACAGTAGTAACGTTTCTGTTGAAGAGGCTTTGAGGTTGAATCGATGAACCGTGAAAAGTGTGAGTGCAGTGTAATAACGAAGAGACTCTCGTCGTCGACATGGTTTGTATCTAACCACTTGCAACAGAATAAAATGCAATCAATTTATTTGTGTTTTTTTTTCTTAGATAATTTTTATCATCTGGTAATTTTATTTTTTTAAATAAAAAAAAAAGAAAAAGAGAATATTTATGATATATGAATAAATAATTCTAGGTAGGTAAAGAAACAAGTAGTGTGTGATGAAGATTCAGAAAATTTGTTATTTTTGAATTTTGTTATTTTCTGAGTCGGAGAACAAATAAGAAGTGTTACTTTCCGCATTTTCTAACGGAAAATAAAAGATAAGATAGTTGTATTTTGAGCTTATAAATTTAAGAAAGAATGGAGGACAGAATCGACTTTAGCCATTAGTGAAGACAAATGAAAAATACATGGTTGGAAATTTTAAACAAACATATCTTAACTACTTGATTTCGTGATGGTACACTTGCTTGTTTATGATTCATTTTAGGGAAATGATAACATTTTAAATTGGAACTCCCTCTATCGCAAAATAAATATCATAAGTGATATTAAGAAAGTATATAAATAAAAATGAGAATACTGATTTTATTAAATTATTCTTATCTATTATAAGTGTATTTAAATTAGTATTAATGTAAAGTACGAAAATAGTAAATTAAAAGTAGGGTTAATTATATGAAATCCCCTGCCATTAGGGCGAGATTTGATATTGCCCCCCTGAAGTTTTTTTTTTTTGAATCACCCCTTATAAAACCAAAAACCTGTTTTTACCACACCCTTTTACTGGTGTTGCTGACTGGGTCTGCTGACTGTCTGAATGCATCCTTGCGAAATTACCTCCTTGCCCCTGCAATTTCATGAAATGAGAAAACCCAGATTTATTGCTTGCGGATTTCTTCATCTTCCTCGGCAGCTTCACCGGAACCTCCCCTGAATCCGGCTTCGTGTCTGAATGCGTCCTTGCGAAATTACCTCCTTGCCCCTGCAATTTCATGAAATGAGAAAACCAGATTTATTGCTTGCAGATTTCTTCATCTTCCTTGGCAGCTTCACCGGAACCTCCCCTGAATCCGGCTTCGTGTTTTAATCAAGTTTCAATCCATTTTTAAGAGTTACATGAAAGTTAAGGTTACAAAGTTCAACCAAGAGATTCACATTGTGGGGCTACAAAAATTAAAAGGTCGCAGGACAAATTCATACTTGATACAAAACTCATGAAAGTTCCGACATATTTTAGCCTATCTCCTAGCTATTGCTTCAAAATCCATCAATGTAGTAAGGCATTTTTAGGAGCTTATTCTGGTGATGGCGGGTCATGCTCTAAGACATCCTACAAGCAGCTCCAATCGAACTTACAGCTCAAAGAAAAGTATTAGTCTAAACACTTGATGACTGTTGACCTTCTAGGAACCTTGGATCTGTACCACGTCTCATCTGCAAGGTGTTCACAATAGGAAAATTGTAAATCATTCAAATTAGAAGAAAGCATTAACAGCAGGAATAAGCATAAAGGAAATAAAAGCTCATTCACATTTCCAAAATTAAAAATGGTAAGTTTCGAACAGCATCAGCCAGATTTTGAAATAATAATAATGAGACGGAAATCACACGTAATGGCCAGAATCATAATCATAAAAGCAGGCATTAATCTCTAAGAACACAAGTAAACATGATGGGATGAAATTGGAAAGGCCAATCGATCCAAAACCATATGTTCAAGGCAACATTACTTTGTTTCCAAAACACAAATCAACAACTTTTAATTCATTCCAAAACAGTCGATAAACATGGTTGTGACATGTCTCAAATCATCATCAACCGTGTGGGAGCAAGAAATCCTGTTCATCAATTCTTTCCAAAATCAAATTCGACAGCATCATATCATCATCATGGCATTGATATCATCAGAGTCTATAAAAGGGGAGACCAGACAAGAATCGTGGACAGCAGAGGACAGACTAGAAAGACTCGAAAAAACACATAAACAATTGGCAGCAAAAATTTCACAGAAAACAAAACTCATTCAACCAAATCAAATTCACGAACACTACACAAATCCTCACGCATCATACTCATCTTCACCCTAAAATTCAGAACACACGCACACAACTTCGTACATACCAGAGCATTGCCACACGACACGGATCAAAAACACCAACAGACAGCTTTCCACACCAGATTCAGAAAGGTTCAACAAGCACTCTCCTTTGTAAAACAGAAGGAGATCTAAAAAGTTGTTATTGTTGTGGAAAGTTAGGATCTTGTTGTTGTTGGTGGTGTTTGTGGGTGGCATTTGCAAGGGTGGAGGTGATGTATATGGTGGCAATAACGAGTTGGAGGAGGAGGAAGAAGACAGTGGGAGTGAACCAGCTGTAGAGAGCAGCCCAGTCAGCATACCTTAATTGCACAGTCAGCAGGCCCAGTCAGCAACACTAGTAAAAGGGTGTGGTAAAAACAAGTTTTTGATTTTATAAGGGGTGGTTAAAAAAAAAACTTCAGGGGGGCAATATCAAATCTCGTCCTAATGGCAGGGGGATTTCATATAATTAACCCTTAAAAGTATTAACAAATAATTTTATAGAGTATGGATAAACTTATTTAAATAGTAAGTTTTTTTAACTTACTCTAAATCACAGTCTTTCAATTGAATCCAATTTAATAGTTAAATTAATTTTTTACTTAATTAACTATTAGATAAAATTCAATTAAAAAATTATAATTTAGAGTAAGTTAAAAAAACTTACTTGTTGAGTAAGTTGATAAATGAGACAATCATTTTGTGAGAGTGGGAGTATTTAAAAGAAGTTATTTTAAGGTAAATTAGTGTATTTAAAATTTACTTAAATGTATTTAAGGTGTATTACTTTAGAAGAAAATATGATATGATACATAATAAAATTAGAAGAAAAAAGCGAATATAACTAAACATAATTTTTTTTATAAAAAAACAAAAAAAAAAACAATAATGATTATGATTTATATTAAGTAAAAAATTATAAATAATTTGAAGTTGGAGAATAATTATAATAAATTAATGGAAGTAATCGAAAAAATCACACATAAGAGAAATAGTAACACGGAAAAAAACGAATAATTGTGAAATAATAAAATTAAATTGAGGATATTTTAGTAAATATAATATTTTTTAATTATCAAAACTCACTTTCCCTCCCCTCCCCTCCAAATCTCCCCAATTCGGAGGGAATAAAAAAATGTGATTTTGGAGGGATTTTGCTCCCCTCCCCTCCCCCTGTAACGCCCCAGTTTTTGTTAGATTTATTTAATCGAGTCGATTTAATTATTTTTGTTTTTATATTATTTTATTCTTGGTTTTTATTTGGAAAATATGTTATGTTTATCGTTATTATGTTTTATCGCGTTTTGGGAGCGTTTGCGAGAAAATTGAGTGTAGGGGTATTTTGGTCATTTTGCTTAGTTAGATATTATTGTTTTTCTTAAATAGAAACTTAGAGACTAGAAAGAGAGAAAAGAAAGTTTAAGAGAAATAGAGAGAAAGAAAAGAGAAAAAGAGAGTGAGAAGAAGAAAAAGAGGAAAACTTGAAGTTTAAGAAATCGATTCAACCGACACTTCGAAACACGATTAATTGGGTAAGAGTGCGAAACTCGGTTATTCTATGCTTGTGTATGATTTTGTATGTATGTGGTTGAATGTTTACTTGTTTTTCCATAGTTTTCATTTCTAGGTTGAAAATGAGCAATATGAGTAGAAATCGATGTTTTCACAGTTGGAATGCGGAATAAGTTGTGTAGTATAGTCGGGTGAGGATATGAATTAATCGGGAATGGTTGTTTGCGCGTTTTCGAGTGGTTTTGATCGAGTTTGGAGTTGGGATAAATTGATAAAATTATGTTTCAAAATATTTCAAAAATGGAAAATGTGTTGGATGGCTTTTTAATGGTGAAAATATTGTAGTATGTTGAATTCTGAGACCGGAGTTTTTTACGGAATCGAAATTGGAGGTCCGGAAGGCATTTAACAGTCGAAAACTGAGTTTTTAGCAAAATCTGCGCAATATGCGCCGACCCCCCAGGATTATGCGTCGACTCACTGCAACTATGCGTCGACTCATTGCAACTATGTGTCGACTCATGGTCGTTGTGCGCTGACCCGAGCGTTACAGAATTTTTCCAAAATGTCAGATTTTATTTTCTTCATAACTTTCAAACTGTAAGTCCGTTTTGGCCGCCGTTCGAAGCGTTGGAAAGCTAATGAGATGTTCTTTCTTATAAAAATGGTTTTGATATTAGTGGCCGATTTAATTGTGTCAGGAATTTGGAAACGTGTCATTTTGTCGATTTTTACCGTCGTAATTGTGTGCGATTGATGTTTTATCATGCGATATGATTTTGATATATAACGTATAGCTTGTGTGATGTTATATGATGTGAATATATATGATGAGAGGTTGTGATGATGGTTTGTGGTCCTATGTAAAAAATAAATGCATTGTTTCGGGTTAAACTTCAATGCATGATTATTGATGTTGAGATGGTTCACATGGTTATATAAGTATATGCATTTGATTGTCATGAGTCATTAGTATGCCATGCATCATGAATATGCACCATGTGATGTCGTGTGCCCTTGTGGGGTGTGAGCGACGAAACGATTCCAGAGGGAATCTGCTGTAACGATCGTGTGCCTTATACAAAGAGGACCTAAAGCGACGTTATAGACGATCGTGTGCCTTATACAAAAAGGACCTAAAGCGATCGGATCGTGTGCCTTATATAAAGAGGACCTAAAGTGATCCATAAACGTCGTGATCCTTATACAAAGAGGACCTAAAGCGACGGGGAACATCGAGTTACACTAAGTAACAAGCGATGATTCCAATAATTCCTGAGTGAATTAATGATGATGAGAATGATAGATGGAATGGTACCGCATGCATAGAGTCGTTGTGTCAGTCTCTGTGCATTTGCATAAGTCATGAATGGATTGATTATGTGTGGGAAATTGTGAATGGGATTGATGAGTTGATATATATATTGGTGATAAATGTATTGAGCATGATTGATATGCCTTTGTGATGGATGAATGAATTAAGAATTGTTTTGTTTTGTATTTGAATTATGGTATACGTTGTGGTGAGAATGTTTTTGCATGCGTATTTCATGTTATTACATAATTGTATGAAACTATATTATAATTGTGTTTCTCACCCTTCTGCTGTTTTGAATGCTCTATGAGGCATTGCAGATTAGATGCTGGAGGTCTTTTGTGAAGATTATGTCTTCATTCTTTTGTCGGTCGGCTCTGATATGTAGCACCGGGTAGTCGGGGAGATCGTTATGTGATTATGTGTATATATATCTCCTTGGATTCTAGTATATGACAGACAAACTTCTATGTTTATATATGAGATTTCAGTTGCAGATTTTCCGCTTTTATTCTGTATCTGAATTGTGGGTGTTAGGAACCGAGTTCCTCTGTTTATGTTGCTACCTGATTGTTGCATATCTATATGAGCAGGTTATTATAATTCATTACTTTGATGTGACGCTTCCGTCTATGCCGTGAATATTTTAATTATACTCTGATTATTTGTTATCGCTTTAATTACTCGGGGTATAGATTGGGGGTGTTACATTAAGTGGTATCAGAGCCAGTCCGTGTCGGTCATTTTGACCAAGTTGTTTGTTGTGCGTCAGTTGTGTTCTGGCGAGTTGATTGTTTAACCATAATTACTGTTATTGGATATGAACAGAATATGGCTGGTGGAAATGATGCTGCTCTTGCTATTGCTATGCAAGCTATGGCTCAGGCGGTGCGGAATACACCTAATTCTGGTGGGAATGATGAGTTCAGGAAGAACAAACCGCCTATCTTCAAAGGAAGATATGATCCTGATGGTGCTCAGATTTGGCTTAAGGAGATTGAAAGAATATTTTGAGTGATGGACTGTGCTGAGGAACAGAAGGTGGGACTGGGTACTCACATGTTAAAGGAGGAGGCTGATGATTGGTGGGTTAGTACGCGTCATGTGTGGGAAGCTACAGGTGAAGTTGTCACTTGGGCTTTGTTTAGCAGTGAGTTTTTGAGGAAGTATTTTCCTGAAGATGTTAGAGGAAAGAAGGAAATAGAGTTCTTGGAGTTGAAACAGGGTAACATGTCTGTTACTGATTACACTGCTAAGTTTGTGGAGCTTGTTCAGTTTTATCCACATTATGCTGAAGCAACTGCGGAGTTTTCCAAATGTGTGAAGTATTAGAACGGGTTGCGTCCCGAGATCAAACAGGCAATTGGTTATCAAAGAATTAGGAGGTTTTCAGATTTGGTGGATGGTTGTAGAACTTATGAGGAGGATAGCAAAGCTCGTTCTACTCATTATAAGAGTGTGAACGAAAGGAAAGGAAAGCAACCATTTCGTAGTGGTCCCTATGTGGCACCAGCTGACAAGGGAAAACAAAGGGCTAATTTTGATAAAAGGCCAAGTGGGGGAGGTATGTATAATCCTCCGAGATGTTTTAAGTGTGGTGACTTAGGACATCGTCAGTTTGAATGTAGAAAGGATATGAGGAAGTGTTCCAATTGCGGAGGTATAGGACATGTAGCAGCTGATTGCAAGAGGAATGTGGTGAAGTGTTTCAACTGTGGTGAATCTGGTTATATTAGTACGAGGTGTCTGAAATCAAAGCAAGCTCAAGCTGGAGGAAAAGTATTTGCATTGGCAGGAACTCAGTCTACTAGTGCAGATCGTCTGATCAGAGGTACTTGTTTTATTAATAGTACGCCTTTAGCTGCTATTATTGATATCGGAGCGACTCATTCATTTATTTCGTCTGAGTGTGCATGGTGTTTGAATCTTTTGTTGTCGTTGATGGGTGGAGAGATGGTTATCGATACTCCAGCATTGGGGTCGGTAACTACTTCTCCGGTTTGTTTAAGTTGTCCTTTGACCATTTATGGTAAGGATTTTGCTATGGATTTGGTGTGTCTGCCGTTGGAGGGTTTAGACGTAGTTATAGGAATGAATTTGTTATAATCATAAGTTGGTAAGATTTCCTTCTCTTGAAGAAGACGAGGAATCGAGTTTCTTATCTACCAAAGAGTTGAAGAAACTTTTGGCGGATGAAGCTCAGTTGTTCGGGTTGTTTGCATCGTTGACTGTGGATAGTCAAGTTGCAATTGATGTGTTTCCAGTCGTGTGTGATTTTTCGGAGGTGTTTCCGGAGGATATTTTTGATGTGCCGCCAGAAAGAGAGGTGGAGTTTTCTATAGATCTAGTTCCTGGTACTAGACCTGTATCTATGGCACCATATCGTATGCCGACATCTGAGTTGGTTGAGTTGAAGAAGCAGTTGAATGAATTGTTAGAAAAGAGGTTTGTGAGACCGAGTGTATCGCCTTGGGGTGCTCCAGTTTTATTGGTGAATAAGAAAGATGGAAGTATGCGATTGTGTATTGATTATCGCCAGTTGAATAAGGTGACGATTAAGAATAAGTATCCTTTTTCGAGAATTGATGATTTGATGGACCAGTTGGTAGGTGCGTGTGTGTTTAGTAAAATTGATTTGAGGTTAGGTTATCATCATATTAGAGTGAAGGAGGAAGATATTCAGAAGACGGCTTTTAGGACACGATACGGACATTACGAATATTTCGTGAAGCCGTTCGGGGTTTCTAATACGCCGGGTGTGTTTATGGAGTATATGAATCGTATATCCATGAGCATTTGGATCAATTTGTTGTTGTGTTTATTGATGACATCTTGATTTATTCTAAGTCTCGGGAAGAACATGCGGAACATTTGCGTATTGTATTGCAAATTTTGAAGGAAAAGAAACTTTATGCCAAGTTGTCCAAGTGTGAGTTCTGGTTGTCAGAAGTGAGTTTTCTTGGGCATGTGATTTCAGGTAATGGTATTGATGTGGATCCATCCAAAGTAGATGCGGTTCTACAATGGGAGGCTCCTAGATCTGTTACTGAAATTAGAAGTTTTTTGGGTTTAGCTGGATATTATCGAAGATTCATTGAAGGCTTTTCCAAGTTAGCACTTCCATTGACCCAGCTGACTTGTAAAGGTAAAGCATTTATTTGGGATATTCAGTGTGAGGAAAGTTTTAGTGAGCTGAAGAGAAGATTGACTACAGCTCCGATTTTGATTTTACCGAATCCTAGTGAACCGTTTGTGGTGTATTGCGATGCGTCTTTGATTGGTTTAGGTGGAGTGTTGATGCAAGAAGGTAAGGTGGTGGCTTATGCTTCGAGACAATTGAGGGTTCATGAGAAGAATTATCCTACTCATTATTTGGAATTAGCTGCGGTGGTTTTTGTATTGAAAATTTGGAGACATTATCTCTACGGTGCAAGATTCGAAGTCTTTAGTGATCATAAGAGTTTAAAATACTTGTTTGATCAGAAAGAGTTGAATATGAGGCAACGGAGATGGTTGGAATTTTTGAAGGACTGCGATTTTAGCTTGAATTACCATCCTGGTAAAGCTAATGTGGTAGCCGATGCGTTAAGCCGGAAATCTTTGCATATGTCTGCTTTGATGGTTAAAAAGTGGGAACTTTTGGAAGAATTTAGAGATTTGAGTTTGGTGTGTGAATTGACATCTTATAGCGTGAGGCTTGGTATGTTAAAGGTCACTAATGATTTTTTGTTGACCGTTAGCGAGAAACAGAGGCTGGATGTGAAATTTGTTGATTTGATGACGGTTGGAGATAAAGGTGTGAATGGTGACTTTAAAGTGGATGATCAGGGTGTTTTGAGATTCCGTGGTAGAATTTGTATTCCTGATGATTCGGAATTGAAAAAGATGATTTTAGAGGAAGGACACCGGAGTAGTTTGAGTATACATCCGGGAGCTAATAAAATGTATCAAGATTTGAAGAAGATCTTTTGGTGGTCCGGATTGAAGAGGGATGTGGCTCAGTTTGTTTATGCGTGTTTGACGTGTCAGAAGTCAAAGGTAGAACATCAAAAGCCTAGTGGATTATTGCAACCGTTGGATATTCCCGAGTGGAAATAGGACAGCATTTCTATGGATTTTGTGACAGGGTTGCCGAATACTCAGAGGGAACATAATGCCATTTGGGTGATTGTGGATAGGCTGACTAAATCGGCGCATTTCATTTCGATTGACATCAATTTTTCTTTGGAGAGGTTGGCTGAGATATATATCCGTGTGATTGTGAGATTACATGGTGTTCCGTTGTGTATTGTTTTAGATCGAGATCCGAGGTTTACTTCCAGATTTTGGGAAAGTTTGCAAAAGGCGTTAGGTTCCAAGTTGAGATTGAGTTTTTCTTATCATCCTCAGACGGATGGTCAGACCTAGAGAACTATTCAGTCATTGGAAGATTTGCTGAGAGCTTGTGTTCTTGAGCAAGGTGGTGCTTGGGATAGTTATCTTTCGTTGATTGAGTTCACGTATAACAACAGTTTCCATTCGAGTATTGGAATGACACCTTTTGAAGCATTGTATGGAAGAAGATGTCGAACACCTTTGTGTTGGCATGAATCTGGTGAGAGTTCGGTGGTTGGACCGAAGTTAGTTCAACAAACTACGGAAAAGGTGAAACTTATTCGTGAGAAGATGAAGGCTTCTCAGAGTAGGCAGAAGAGTTATCATGATCGAAGGAGGAAAGATCTTGAGTTTCGAGAAGGCGATCATGTATTTTTGAGAATTACACCGGTGACGGGTGTTGGACGTGCATTGAAGTCGAAGAAACTTACTTCTCAGTTTATTGGTCCTTATCCGATATCCGCGAGAGTGGGTGTTGTGGATTATCGGGTGTGTCATACCCCAAATTTTGACCACTAAGATTTCCCATCATGGTGCAAATGATCAGCACAATATGGATGTACCTTTGTACCTCATTAGTCTCCCCAAAGATGGGTGAGCATTCACTACAATCAAACTAGGGTTTCAAACCCTCTCAGAGCTCTTAGACAAAGGATCAATCAAGAAATGACATGATCTTCAACTTGTCTAGCCTCTCAAATATCCACAAAGGATCAAGAGGTCTCCCACATCAAGAATTAAGCACAAGAGTGCAACATTTCAAGTGGATCAAGCCTCAAGTTCATCTAATACAAAGTCAACTAACGCAGAAAGTCAAAGTTTGACTTTTGGTCAACTTTGAGCTTCACAAGCCATTACTCAAGAAAATATGATGGATGATTTAATTTGATCAAAAGATACAAGTGATTAAAGTTTGGAATTATTAATGTTCTTAATGTCAGATGTTTCAATATTTCATAGGACATCATTAATATTTTTCCAGCAAGAATGTCCCAACTTCAAGGATGTTTTTCTCCATGATCCAAGTTGAACCAAGTCTAGGGTCAAACATCAAAGTTGAAGTATGTCATCTCAGCTTTCCATAGAGTCCTGGAACAACCATTTATCATTCTTGAGCAAGAAGTTATGGATTTTACAACAAGGCTTGTTGCAGCTGATTTTTAAGACATGTTTCAGGACAGATTTGTACATTTCTTGTGCCACACGAATTTCCAAGCCTTGTCATCATTTTGGACACATCTGAGGATCAAATCCAAGGGGGGTGATCTGATCTCCAAGCCTCCCAAGTCCAAGATTCCACAAGTAGCATGCCAAACCAAAAAAACCCTAAAAGAGGGACAAGACTCCAATTTTGGTTTGGAGCATTTAATGGATGCTTAGAGGTGGCATGAACTGAGCTTCCTCTAACTGAATTCAGTCAATATTCCTCCAACAACTAGGGAACCAAAGGCCTGTGCCCTAACCTCTAGTCAATGGCTAGAGGAGACTTGGATTTTCATTGGCCAACATTTGCCAAACCTCTGCTGCAGCCACCATTCACTGTTGCTTGCAAAACAAACTTGCTCTACTATAAATAGAGCTCATTTGTGCTCAGTTTGAGTACACCAAAACCATCAAACAGATGCTTTCCTCAAAATCACTTCTTTCACTCCAAAATGCCTTCTTTTGTAAGGTAATTCTGAGTTTTCGAGTTAGAGAGCATTTCCATCACATCTCATGATCCTAACACCTCATAAACATCATATGTAGGTGATCCAAACTATCACAAGTGACCTGTAACACTAAAATCACAAAGTCACCTCTCAAAACCTCAAAATTAGACTTTTTTGCATTTTTCAAGCCATGTCTTGATTCAATCACATTCCAAACTAGATAAAACCTCAAACACACTCCAAATATCATCCTTGAACTATCCCAAATGGTTCCCAACATCTGGAACACCATTTGAGAGAGTTGTCACTTTGGCCATTTTAACCCCTTTTGCAAGAAAGGGCCAGTTTTTGTTTTTGCAGGTTCCAGCTGATTCCAACCATCCTAAAAGCTTCTAAGAGGTCATTTGAGGGTGCCCAAAATATCAAATCATTTCTGGGACAAAACACTTGGTAGGTTGCACAAAATCTCCAAAAAAGAGGTAAAATTCACAACTTGAATTCTTTGAATCATGCTTTCCTTTGATGTCCACATACATGCATCATATTGAACAATTCTTGAAGCAAAAATGTAGTCCTTAATGTGTATGTTATGATCCTCCTACTGTTTGCACTTTAACATGTTTATATGTGGAGTTTATGTTGTTTTAAACTTAAGGTGCAGATCTGGTTTTTTTGCCTTGTGTGTGTTGTACATTAAGTTTCAGTATGTATGAGTGATACCATTGGATTCCTTACGAAAAATTGGTCAAGATAGGTTTTTACGGATTTGAAGTTCGTTAAAAATTGAGAGAGTTATGAGTGTTGAAAGTTTGATAAGCAAAGATGTTTAAAATCAACATGCAGTTCTGGTTTTTTGCCTTGTGTGTATTGTACATTAAGTTTCAGTATGTATGAGTGATACCATTGGATTCCTTGCAAAAAATCGGTCAAGATAGGTTCTTACGGATTTTAATTTCGTTGAAAATTGAGAGAGGTATGAATGTTTGAAGTTTGATAGCAAAAATGTTAAAAACCAAGGTGCAGTTCTGGTTTTTTAAGATGTCGAATGTGATGTTGTGACATCTTCCCTTTTTCTCTTATCTTCAAAACTCATGAAAGATGTCGAATGTGATGTTGTGACATCTTTCCTCTTTTTCTTAGTTTATCTTCAAAACTCAACCCATTCTTTTACATAGCAAAAATCATCATTTTCCAATTCTGTTTTATACACTTCTTATTCATACTCCATAATATTTTAATCCACAAAAAATCACAAAAAAATATTATTATTTGATATATTTTTAATATATTCAAAAATATTGTTTTAAACTGTTTTAAATGCTTTTAAAATGATTTCCTTTTCTTGATTTTTAAAACCAAAATGATTTTAAATATTCATGTGGATAAAATACTTTTTCATAAACCTTAATCATTGTTCATAACATGATTAATGATTTTATTTGATATTTTTATCATTTTTTACTTGATTTTTCTTTGAAAAATGCCTTTAAAAAATGAAATTGGGGTTTCTTTGATTTTCACCCTAACAAATCTTTTTTCAAAAACACTTTGGGCCTCTAATAGAGTGTAAGACCCAACCCTTTTTGTACAAAAACTTTTTGGGCCTCAGTTATTGTATAAGTCCTGATATGTTAAAAATCTCGGCGCGATCGCCATTTTCAAACTGAAAATCATCTGGGCCTCCCCTCGTGTTGTAAGCCCCATTTCTTTCCCTAAAATACACTTTGGGCCTCTAATAGAGTGTAAGTCCCATCCCTTTTGTAAATAAAATATTTTGGGCCTCAGATATTGTATAAGTCCCATTTCTTTTCATTTTTAAACCTTTGGGTCTCTAATAAAGTGTAAGACCCAATTTCTTTGTAAATACCAAAATTTTGGGCCTCAATCACTTGTATAAGTCCCACGGTGTTTCCAAAACCTCGGCGCGATCGTCGCCCTTTTCAAAATTAACCATTGAGCCTACCCTCGAGTAGTAAGACCTATTTCTTTTCTTAAAACTCACTTGGGCCTCTAATAGAGTGTAAGTCCCAACCCTTTTTTGTACATAACCCATTTTGGGACCTCACTTATTGTATAAGTCCCTCTGTACATTCTAAAACCTCTGCGCGATCGCCATTTTTAAACAAAATCATCTGGGCCTACCCTCGAGTAGTAAGACCCGCTTCTTTTCTCTAAATCATTTTTTTGGGCCTCTTGAGAGAGTGTAAGACCCATTCCCCTTGTACATAAAACTTTTTGGGCCTTAGTCACTTGTATAAGTTCCACTGTACAAACTCATATCACAGTGCAATCACTGGCAAAACTCACTTGGGCCTCTCCTTGAGCTGTAAGCCCCAATTTTTCCTTTCAAAGCACTTTCTCCTTTGATTTTGAAATATACTATTGTTTTCAATCTTTCTTTGTTGAACAACTAACCAAACAACATGTAAGCTCTACAACCGAGTAAGTGTTTATATGCTTTCATTTACCGCTTTCATATACATATAATTGTATTGTGGGGCTGTTTCGCTGTAAGTCTTCTTTCATAAACTCATATCGACTGTGTAATAATAGTATAGATATTTAGAGTTTCCCCGACAACTACGTCTAGCACTAGGTAAAGCCGTTTCGATCATTCTTAGAAATAGATAATATTAGATCCCCCATAGGAGCACCAGATACAGTCTTCTCTTCGGTTGTCCTCCTTAGGAATTGTCAAGAAACTCTACTCCCCAGAGATGATCTCTTCTCCGTGAATTGCATCCCTTGAGTTTTTTCCAAATTCTCGAACTTTCCTGGCTTGATCTATTCTTTGTGAATAGCCTGTCTTGATCTTCTCGGGGTTTGGGGACCCACATGCTTCTTAAAAGCATCCCCGCCTCCTCTTGGGCGTTGTACAAGGACCCGTCGGCTTCTTAGAAGTATTCACAGCCTCATCTTAGGCTTCGTATAAATGATTTCTTCCTCCGGGAATGATAGCCTCCTCTTGGGCTTCGTACAAATTATCCCTCGGCTTCTTAAAAGTTTCTAGCCTCCTCTTGGGATTCGTACAAATTGTCTCGACGACCTCCTAGAGGTATAGGAACAGAAATTAATCATCTTAATAGAATAGTCTTTCAAAGAGTCTAGATCTTTCTACCGTGAATGTACTACTACTATTTCTTTAAGCATAGTACAAAAGATAAAACTCTAGACTTAGACAGTCTAATTTCCTTAAGTCTCAAAGACATTCTCAAGTCCCTTTCAAAAATAGGAAGACACCCGTAGACTCCGGCAGTCTCAATACCCTTTGGATTTCCCATTTCCTTAAATAACAGGAAACAATCCCGATTCTCAGATCAAATCCATGAGTACAATGTTACTCATATAAGAACTGATTTTCTCTTAACCAACATACTGGACCTGTCACTCAACTGAAACAGTACCCTTTTAGCCTCCATCTCGGGCTTCGTACGAGATACAAAGACTCTCTTGTTGAGTTAAACCTTTTAGCCTCCATCTCGGGCTTCGTACGAGATACAAAGACTCTCTTGTTGAGTCCAAACCCTTTAGCCTCTATCTCGGGCTTCGTACGAGATACAAAGACTCTCTTGTTGAGTCAAACTTTTTAGACTCCATCTCGGGCTTCGTACGAGATACAAAGACTCTCTTGCTGAGTCAAAACTTTTAGCCTCCATCTCGGGCTTCGTACAAGATACCAAAACACTCTCTTGTTGAGTATAAAAGGCTCTCTTGTTGAGCTAATCTCCCTATTAGCCTCCATCTCGGGCTTCGTACGAGATACAAAAACACTCTCTTGTTGAGTATAAAAGACTCTCTTGTTGAGGCAATCACCTTTTAGCCTCCATCTCGGGCTTCGTATGAGATACAAAATCACTCTCTTGTTGAGTATAAAAGATTCTCTTGGTGAGTCACCATCTTTAGCCTTCGCTCGGGATTCGTACGAGATACAAAAACACTCTCTTGTTGAGTATAAAAGATTCTCCTATTGAGTCAACCCTTTTAGCCTCTCTCTAGGGCTTCGTACGAGACACACAAAAACTCCCTCTTGTTGGGCCAATAGCCTCCTCTTAGGCTTTGTATAAGAAAACCCCGGCTGAGTCAATAAACCTTTTAGCATCAAAGTTGTGCCTCGTTCACAGTACACAAATATCAACAACTCCTTCCCCTTCATCTAATCGCTGTAAGCGGCAAGCCTCTGGATTATTTACATCCATGCCACTGTCCCTCTTTTAGCATGAAAAATTCCTAAGGAAAGATAGCATTGCTCTACACTGAGTTAAAGTCTTCTCCTTCAGGTTGGAACCCCCCTATAAAGGAAATTATGGCATTGCCGGATTCACATATCCCGGTTAAAGTAATTCTCCTTTATAAACAGTTGTGACAAACAGACCCTCTTTAGAGATGACAAATTCTCTCTAAAGACAACACCCTTTAGCTTCACATCTTGGGCTTCGAACAAGATACAAATAGACCCTTTAGCTTCACATCTTGGGCTTTGAACAAGATACAAACCACCTTCAGCTTCACATCTTGGGCTTTGAACAAGATATAGATCACCTTTCGTTTCACGTCTTGGGCTTCAAACAAGACACCAAAACACCATTTCCTCCCATAGAATAGGTGGAACTACGAACGCTTTGATTTCCCTGTTTCGGTAAATGGGAATACGTAGGCATAAGATTGAAAGAAAAATCTTAGCGAGCACACTAATCCAAAAACCTAAAGTCCCCTATCTCCACCCGATCTGACAAATTCCCTATGAATAGTCCCAGTTTTCCACCTTAATAAAGTAAGAAGAAAGAAAGGCCCCATTACAATATAGTATCCGTAACCTAACAGACCGCTGTTTAAACTCAGTATGCAAGCAGGGTTAATTGGAGACATCTATTTCCCTTCCTTAGTCAACTCACAATAGGATAAAAAATGAATCGACCTGTAGTAAATCCCAAAGAGCGACAGCGCTTAAGAACCGCGTCCAAAATCGCTCGCTACAGAAAAGTGGCACCCACCGTGGGGCCAAAAACTTTCTTTCTTATGATTTTACTGGGATATGACTTTTTGTTGACTTCACTAGGATCTTAGGTCAAAACCTTTAAGTTGGGAAGGTACCACAGAATGACGACTCCGCCGGGGAGCCATTTTCTGTCAGGAACATAGGACTCATAGCTTTAAAGTCTAGGACATTAGGACAAATATATATACTGCTTTTCCTAATTGATATATGTGTTTATTTTTCTACTAATGGGAATGCGTGTGACGTCGCATGTGGAAAGATTGAGTATACACCTAGGAAAAACCTCTTTTAGTGGTGCAGAAACTATCGGAAATGGTTGTCATGCGATACCACCCTCTTCTGAAGGTTCTTTAAAAAAACATCACCTAACATGGTTCCCGGCCCGCTGGTGTTTTCTCGACAAGAACTGATGATTTTGAGAGAAAGGTACAAAAATCACTAGTATAAACCTTTGGGGGATGGGTAGAGCCTTGACTTCATGATAACGACCCTTTGACCCCATGTTTTTTCTATGTTTTTGTGTGCTGCATTCATCTAAAAAACATTAAAACAAAGAAAATTTTTCTCTTCTAGTCTCTCTTTTTCAAATTAAACTAAGACAATGATTGCAAATGTCAGAGAAAAAGATTGCGCTCATAGATTTCGGTAGAAGGAGAACTCATAAGTACACCTTCAAGGTTCCAAAACTTGAGGATTTGAGAAGGTTAGCGAGGATGATCACTAACCCTGAGGCTTTCAGAGCCAAGTACGGAGGTCTGCTACCTCTGTTAAGAATCCATATGATTGAAGGAATCATGGATGCACTCGTTCAGTTTTACGATCCGGTCTATCATTGTTTCACATTCCCGAATTACCAGCTAGCACCAACGCTGGAGGAGTACTCTCACCTGACTGATCTACACATTACTTATCAAGCTCCATTTTCTGGACTGGAAGAAATTCTAAAGGATCAAATCATTGCAAGAGCAATTTATTTGGACGAGTCAGAGGTCAGGACTCACATGACCACTAAGGGTGGCATCCAAGGTTTGCCAGCCCAGTTCTTAACAAAGAAGGCTCTGTACTTCGCTAGTATAGGGAACGTGACTGCTTTTGAAAGCATCTTTGTTTTACTCACCTACGGGTTATATTTGTTTCCCAACATCAATAACTTCGTCGATATAAACGCCATTAAGGTTTTTCTCATTGGAAACCCTGTACCGACTTTGCTCGCAGATGCGTATCATTCTGTACACTTAGGGAATTTGTACAGCGGAGGAGAGATCACGTGCTGTGTGCCCCTGCTATACAAATGGTTTATCTCCCATTTGCCTAAGTCTGCTGCTTTTTGGGATCACAAGAGTGCTTTACGTTGGTCGCAGAAAATCATGTCTCTCACCAACTCTGACATAGATTGGTGCAATAAGATTTATGACGGAATCAGGATCATTGATCGTTGTGGAAACTTCCCCAACGTACCCCTTATAGGAACTAAGGGAGGAATCAATTACCATCCAGTGTTAGTTCATCGTCAATTTGGATACCCAATGAGGCATGTCCCGCGTAATGCTCATCTGGAAGGTCTTTTCTTCAAGGAAGGAGAAAATGACAGAGCACTAAAGATGGAAATAGTGCCCGCTTGGAAACATGTTCATAAGAAAGGACGGGAGTCTCTAGGAAAACCAGACTGTGTCTCGGTGGAGCCTTATCTCCACTGGGTACAAACTAGAGCTCTCAAGCTAAAGATGTCGTATCCTCGTCACGGAGTTCTTCCTCCAAGGGAATCTATCATGTACTTCATGACGGAAACTGAAAAACTTCAGGTTACTCTCAACAAAGTTCAACAGAAGAGGAGGTCTTGGAAGAACAAGTACCACATTCTCAACGTGGAGTGTACCAAAATACAGCAACTACTAAAAGATAAGGATGCTCTGATCGAGATTTTAGAGCAACATGCTGTGGATAATCAGGATGACCAAAGGAATTTGCTTGCTCCTTTCACTTGGCAAAGGAATGACAACCCGACAACGGCTCAAGAGCCCCGGTCAAAGAAAAGGAAAGTACCAGAATCAGCACCCGGTTTCTCCTCAGAGAGGACTCGGGACCCATTAGCTTAGGTTCCTGTTTCCGCACCTTGTAATTTACTGTATTTCCATTTCCGCAATCCTTTGAATTTTAATAAAACGGGGTTTCCCCACTGTTTGATATTTGAAATCTAATTGTCGAAGTTTATTTTGATTAAACCAAAAAACAATTAATATAATCATTGCATTCATCATTCTCACGTCACGTATTCTTCTTACCTACGAATCTCACATTTGTGTCTCGGTTCTAAAGTCAAACTGTCTCATTCGTACAATACTCGAGCCAATCGTCTGAAAAAGATGGATGATATCAAGGAAGAGAACAGAGAGTTGAAAGAAGAGATCGACGCTCTAAGAGAGGATATGAGAAAGCTTCGTAACGACATGCAAGCCATGGCAGAAGCTCAGCTACAAAGAACCGTGATCTCAGAGATCACCTCAATGCCCATAGTGGAGAAGTATGATCCTAGGTATCAAATGTCGAAAGATCATCCCTGGGGCATGCCTGTTAATTATATCCGGGAAGGATATGTTCCGCCGATCACTGAAGATCAGGAAATCACTGCGGGCCTGAAGGTTACAAACTTCGGGAAAGCGAAGATGCCAGGGGCATGACAGCAACTCCTGAAGGTTACAAACTTCGGGAGGCACCGAGAGTCTCGGCCGTAGTAACGGTACCACAACCCGTGGTACACACTGTCTCGGAAGGACAGATTCCGCAAATACATTTTGGTGGAAACGAAAGCATTTTTGAAAGAATGAACGAGTTCCAGGAACAGTTCCTGGAAATGGAAAAGGAATTGCAAGCTATTCGCGGTCAGGATCTATTTGGAAAGGACGTTGCGGACCTCTGCTTGGTCCCCAATATGAAAGTTCCGCACAAATTCCAGGTGCCCGACTTTGAAAAGTACAAGGGTAACTCTTGCCCTCAGAGTCACTTGGTGATGTACGCTCGGCGAATGTCGGCTCAGACAGAAAATCAGGACCTACTGATTCACTACTTTCAGGATAGTTTAACCAGTGCTGCATTAAAATGGTACATGGGTTTAAACCGTGCTACGATTAGCATATTCAGAGATCTCGGCACTGCCTTCGTCCAACAGTACAAATATAATTTGGACATGGCACCCGACAGAGATCAACTCAGATCAATGTCACAAAAGGACAAGGAAACCTTTAAGGAGTATGCTCAGAGATGGCGTGAAATTGCCGCTCAGATCTCTCCACCTCTTGAGGAAAAAGAGATGACAAAGATCTTCTTAAAGACCTTGAGCTCATTTTACTACGACAGAATGGTTGCCAGTGCACCCAGTGACTTCACCGAGATGGTGGGCATGGGGGTTCGTCTTGAGGAAGTCGTCCGGGAAGGACGTTTAGTAAAAGATGATGGATCATCAAGTAGTGCAAAACGATACGGTAGTGCTCTCCCTAAGAAAAAAGAGCAGGATATTGGGAATATCTCTCTCGGAAAGCAAAGGCGACGATATCAACCAGTAGCAGCTGTAACTCCTGCTATCAACCCTGCGCCTGTTTCTACGTATCAACCTCAGGTTGCGCAGAGCAACCTAATTAACAGCAGTTTCAATAAAGGACATAACAGCCTCTTCAGCAGGCTCGTCCTCCATACAATAACAACCGTACAATGCGGCCACCAGGATTTGATCCTATACCCGTATCGTACGCAGAACTATTTTCGTTACTACTGGCCAAGGGGCATGTCCAGACTAAGGCTCCTCTTACAGTACCGGAAAATCCGCCTTTTTGGTTCAAGGTGGATCAGACTTGCCCTTACCATCAAGGAGGATCAGGGCATAACATAGAGAACTGTCTCAGTTTCAAATCCGACGTGCAAAAGCTTGTTAGGAGCGGGGTCTTATATTTCAAAGATACGAATCCGAATATTCTCACGAACCCGCTGCCTCAACATGAGAAAGCTGCAGTCAACCTGATAGAGGAAGAGTCTAACAATGTCTATCAAATTCATGATGTACTCTTATTAAGGGCCAATCTGGTCAAGATGCATTGTAGACAGAGTGGATATGGCCATGTGCCATATCATAATTATCACCAGTGTGATATCTGCTCTAAAAGCAATCGAGGGTGTTCTGTGGTGCAATCAGCTCTACAGGAATAGATGGATCTCGGATGGATCCAAGAGCACCGAGTTCGTGGAGTTAACATGGTTTACACGAATTCCAATGTCATTCAGAACCACGACATCCGTACAATGAATGCCAACCTGGTGGCAATGCACTCAAGGCATAGCCAGTATCATAATCTGCCGCGACACGATTACAGTTCTTGTCTGACTTGCTCGGTAAACAAACAGGGATGCTCTTTTATACAAGAGGCCCTCCAGAGTCAGATGGATCTTGGATGGATCCAGGACTACCATGATAGGAATCCCTATCAGATCAACATGATTCAAATCTTCGATATTCGCTTAATGAATACCAGCCTGGTGGAGTTACATGCAGAACAGGTCCGGCTCGGGTTCCTGGCATCACATGATTATCAGAACTGCAAAGCGGGTTACGAAAACGATCAAGGTTGTGCCCTTGTCCAGGAAACACTTCAGCACTTGTTGAACCACTGGTGGCTTCCAATCTATATGGACGAAACGCATACCCCATTCTGCTCTCCCACGCAGAGTCTGAGGTTTATACCAAGGTCAGACGTCAAAACGATATAAGGAAATTGTGATCCGAAAAGATGCCGTGCTCCGCCAAACTCATTAGAGGAGGACACTCTGATGAAGGACAACTTTGACCACGACTATTATGGCCCAATGGATGACCTGCCTATCTGGAAGCGTACCCAGGAGACTTGGGGCAAGAAAATCAGTCGAACAATGAAAATCAGCTGAGCATCATTGAACAGAATACCTGCGTCCCCACCATGTCATGGGATCAACACTCAGGTCATTCAGAAACTACTCAACATGACGATGAATTCGCAACGTTCGCCGGGCTAGAATTCATCAATTATGCTTTTCCCGAGGTCAACGTCATCGAGAGAGATGACTCCTCCAGTTCCAAAGAAGTATGGGACACCTTGGGACAACCAAGTGGAAAGTACGACTATATGGTCAAGTACACCGCTCCCGGAAGCTCTCGTATCAGGCTCGAAGATATCCAACCAACTGGATGGGGAGATATACCTGAGAGCACAAATACTCTGCAAAATGTGACAGAGGAATCCTCCTACGAAAAATATGCCTGGGAGACAAATTCCAATAATCCTACTCCACCAGAAATCAGCGTTATTTCTGAAGACAAATCAAGGAAGGTTCCAGACTTTGTGATTCACTGAGGAGTTCGCCGCCAGTGTGTTGCTGTCGATGTTCCGAAGATCGTTCATAAGTCAAAGTAATTGTCGTCTTTTAACCTTTCACCCTGCCCAGGTGAAACAGATGTTTTGATAGGGCTCGCTTTCTGTAAATTTCCCTCTTTGCTTTGCCCGAAGCGACAGAGTTTTGTTTTATAGGGTTGTAGTTTCAAGAATCGACTTGTTCATTAATAAAATAACGTCGTTCTGTAATTTCCGCATTCTGTTGTTGTTTTCTCTTTTTGTTTTTCTCAGAAAATGGTAATCCTAAAAAACAAATCAACAATAAAAACAAGCAGTAAAAGAAAAACAACACTGCACACACTCTTGCATTTTCTCTATCTCTTCTAAACACGAATCATCACGTCATGCAGATTGCTTGTTTTAAACCCCATTAAAACATACGATCCGATGCCTTCTCCCGACTTTGAATTCTCGGTATTTGAGGCTGAAGAAGAAGAAGATGCAGAAATTCCAGAAGAGATCTCCCAATTACTCAGACAGGAGGAAAGGTCCATTAAACCTCACAAAGAGCCGTTGGAAACGATCAACGTGGGTTCAGAAGAAGAGAGAAAAGAAGTCAAGATTGGGGCACTACTCAGTCAACTATCAAAGAAAGTTTGACGAAGCTTCTCAAAGAATTCCCCGATGTATTCGCTTGGTCCTATCAGGACATGTCAGGGTTGGATACCAGCATCGTGGAACATCACCTACCGTTAAGGTCAGAATGTCTGCCAGTAAAACAAAGGTTGAGACGAACTCACCCGGACATGGCCATCAAAATCAAAGAGGAAGTACAAAAACAAATTGGCGCGGGTTTCCTCGCTACATCTGAATATCCTCAATGGTTAGCCAACATCGTACCAGTTCCGAAAAAGGACGGAAAAGTCAGAATGTGTGTCGATTACAGGGATCTAAACAAGGCTAGTCCAAAGGACGACTTTCCTTTACCACACATTGACATGCTGGTAGACAGTACAACAAAGTTCAAAGTTTTCTCCTTCATGGATGGATTCTCGGGCTATAATCAAATCAAAATGGCGCCGAAAGACATGGAGAAAACTTCACTCATTACCCCATGGGGTATCTTTTGTTACAAGGTAATGCCGTTCGGTTTGAAGAACGCCGGGGAAACCTATCAAAGGTCCATGACTACTCTTTTTCATGACACGATACACAAGGAAATCGAGGTATATGTCGATGACATGATTTCCAAATCTAAGACAGAAGAGGAGCATGTGACCCATCTGTCAAAACTATTTGAGCGGTTGAGAAAATATAGACTCCGCTTGAATCCCAACAAGTGCACCTTTGGTGTCCGTTCAGGGAAACTCTTAGGGTTCATCGTTAGCCAGAAAGGAATTGAGGTTGATCCTGACAAGGTCAAGGCCGTTCATGAAATGCCTTCTCCAAAGACTGAAAAACAAGTCAGAGGATTCTTGGGACGTTTGAACTACATCTCCAAATTCATATTCCTCATAATCGCGACATGCGCGCCGATCTTCAAACTGCTCAAGAAGATACAATCCTTTCTCACTGATTCTCGGGGCAAGTGGACTCCGAATTACGACGGCCCCTATGTGGTCAAGAAAGCTTTCTCAGGGCGGCGCCTTGAGACTTGCAACCATGGACGGAGAGGAATTTGCCTACCCCACGAATGTTGACGTAGTCAAGAAATACTTCGCCTAAACTAAAAAAAATGTCTCGGTGGATTGAAAACCCGAAAGGGCGATCCAGGCAAAAACCCGAGAGGAATTACCATTTTCTAACTTTGTAAATACTCTATGGAATCACGCGTTCGGCTGATTTCCATCCTATCAATAAAATTTGAGCCCTTGTGCTTTTGTTTGTAATTCTTACTTGTTTTAGCTTTACAGAATGTTGTTTTTAACATGATTAACGATTCTTGAAAATAAAACAAAAATGAATTTACTTGTCAAACTTTTTCTGCTTTTAGAATAAAGATGGCAATTTCTTATGACTGTTGAACATCAGAAAAACATTGATCGCTTCTCCAAAGGTGTTCGAACCTCAAAGTGCAGAATCAAAGTACTCCTTCTAGACCATTACGCCTGAATGAAGGATCAACTGTGTCAGAGACCATGTTTCTTCTGACATCCTCAACCGAGTTCTCATCTCCTAAGCCCGACCAGCGTCGCTCCCAACAGGGACGTTTCTCCTAAGTAAGGCAGAATTGCTATCTTGAACCAACGATATTTCTACATGCCCCACTGTGGGCGAGTATCCAGTCGTGTTCATCCTTTAGTCTGTATGTTGCATCAGTTTTGTCAGCATATACATACATCCATCATGCATTATTGATTCGCATTCATATTCATATGGCATCACTATCACTCTAGTCGGTCTTGTCCCTTAGTGATAGAAGTCCTCTCAATCGAGTTGTCAGATATTTCCTCGTTAGGAAGTGAATCATCTAAGTAATCTCTCTCCCATTTATCTCTGGATTAGAGACGGTCCTTGACCACTTTGATAACTTGAACCTCTGAGAAACAAGAAAACTTTCAACAAATATCACTCTTCGCCATTGAAGATGATATATTCGCTTTCCCGGATTAAGGAAAATCCCCAGAGAAAGCCCCTAAAAATTGGGGTACATCGTATGGCATTTCTCTGAAAAGACCTCAGGAAAAGTATGATGTAACACCTCCAAGCGGAAACAGTCTGTTAGTTTCTTGGATTGGCTGGAATTTTGGTAAAACAAAGTGTGTTCAATGTTGATGTCAAGGTGGTGATGTTGCAACATTGAGTCTTAACACTGGGTTGTGTTAAGTGTTTAAATTGCTGAAGTTTGGATGTCTGATGTCACATGCAATGTTGTGACATTATCTGCAGAATTAATAACATCAGGTTTTGTGATGTTGTTAAGGTTTGCGTGTTAGCTGGAATTGTGGAGAGCAGCTGTCTCATTGGATGCGAATATCTTGGGTTAGATATTCTTCGCTGCATAGGAGATCTGGTGCAGATTTGTAGGAGATTTAAAAGGTTGAAGATTTGAAAAGATTTTAGGAGAAAATCTATTTTGAATATTCAGTTTTAAATAACAAATCAGGCCAGATATTGTAGCAGGTCCAAGTCCAATTCAATGAGCTATATAAAGCGCACCAGTACTAAAGAAAGGTGGCGAAGAAAGTGAGCTAAAGACTGATTGCCGTTTGTGTCTTCGTTTATGATTTGTAAACCATTCTAGTGTGAATTGGTATTATTGTTTTGAGTTGTTCTTGATCAAAGCTGTGAAGCAGAATCAAGTAGTGCTATTCAAAGTGTGTGATCTTTGAATTATCTCACTGAAGTGTTTTAGGGATTGAGTAGTGTTCTCATATCTAAGTGGTTTCTTAGGTAGAAAGTCACTAGTAGAAATTAAGTTTAGGAGATTATCAACTGGGTTGTTGAGTCTGTAAATTAATTCTAGAAGTAGTGAATTTCATCCCTGGCTTGGTAGCCCCCAGACGTAGGTAGTTAGACCGAACTGGGTGAACAATTCATTGTGTTGATTTATTACTGTTATTGTTGTCCATTTGCAGAGTGTGTTGTTGTGACATCGCACCTTAACATCACACGTCTGATACCAGAATTTCAATTGGTATCAGAGCAGGCATCCTGTCTCTCTCTGGGTGAGATATAGGGAAGTTACTTTCTGGTGTAAAGATGGACAAAGAAGTTGGAGGATTCATCAACAGACCCCCTATTTTGGATGGATCCAATTATGACTATTGGAAGCCAAGGATGACTACTTTCTTAAAATCCTTGGACAGCAGGGCATGGAAGGCCATTATTAAAGAGTGGAAAGCACCTGTTGTGTGTGAGAAAGATGACGCTGACAAAGATAAAGAAGGCACCTCAAAGCCAAAGCCTGAAGAAGAATGGACCAAGGAAGAAGATGAGCTTGCCCTTGGTAATTCCAAAGCTCTAAATGCAATTTTCAATGAAGTGGATAAGAATATCTTCAGGTTAATCAACACCTGTGAAGTTGCTAAGGAAGCGTGGGATATTTTGAAGGCTACACATGAAGGAACATCTAGAGTGAAGATGTCTAGACTTCAGCTTCTAACATCAAAGTTTGAAAGTCTGAAGATGAAGGAAGATGAGACTATTCATGACTTCCACATGAGTGTTCTTGAGCTGGCCAATGCATCTAGTGCTCTTGGAGAGAAAATGTCAGAAGAAAAGCTTGTAAGGAAGATTCTTAGGTCCCTTCCTAAGAGGTACAAGATGAAGGTGACTGCTATTGAAGAAGCTCAAGACATCAGCAAGATGCGAGTTGATGAGCTGATTAGATCTCTTCAAACTTTTGAGCTAGGTTTGAATGAAGAAGAACCAGAAAAGAAGCCCAAGGGTATTGCTTTGGTCTCCACTCCTGCAGAAGCTAAGAAAGTCAAAGATGATGATTCTCAGGAAGATCTGTCTCAAGCCATTGCTATGTTGGGAAGGCAGTTCAACAAAGTGTTAAAGAGGTGGAACAATAACTACAAGCCTAGTGTCAAGAACATCTCTTCTGACATCAGCAAACCAAAAGAGAAAGATGAAGAGATGACTGCCCAGAATAAAGGTGTTCAGTGCTTTGAATGTGAAGGGTGTGGACATGTCAAGAAAGAATGTCCCACATTCTTGAAGAAGCAGAAGAAGGGCATGTCAGTTTCCTGGTCTGAATCTGATAGTGAAAGTGAAGGTGAGTCAGCAAAGCATGTTAGAGCCTTAACAGGAACTGTTGTGTCTGATGATGATAGTGATGGAGAAATAACTTATGAGGAGTTAGCATCTACTTATCAAGAGCTGTGTTTAAAAAGTGCTGAGATTTGTCAAGAAAACAAGTGTCACAAGCAACAGATTGCTCAGCTTGAAAATGAAAAAGCTGATCTGGAAAATGAAGTTGTACTAGTTAAGTCTCAACTGGATCAGATGACAAAATCCGTTAGGATGATGAACAGTGGTACAATTACTCTTGATAAGATTCTTCAGTCAGAGAAAGTTGCTGGCGGGTGTCTCAACCATTGTCTCAACATCAAACTAAGAGACAGGGTCCTACACCAAAGAAGGTTGTTCAGCCCCAGAATGTTGAGAAGAAGAATGGTCCTCATCAGAGGAAGATGCAGCCTCAAGGAGCCAGTCAGTATATGCCTCCCCAATATCACAAGAGCATGGAGGTTGTTGGGTCCAATCAGAACAGGTTCCCCAATTTCAGGGCACTTAAGTGTTCAATCCTCTTCCACCTTCAGATCACGAATGGCAGACATGCCAATCTAACTCCTCAGGTTTAAGAAGATTGAACAGGGGCAGCTGTTGTACCCCAAAATTTGCCCACCCTATTTCTGACATTTAATTTATTTTTTAACTTTGATTTTATAAGTTTTTTTTGGTTCAATTTTACTAACATTTTAACAGTAATTTTTATTCAAAAATAGGTAACAGTTTACTTTAAATTGTTTAAATAACAAATAGTTGTTTGACCTTCATATGCTTTCAAGTGCATTTTTGTTTCGAATAAATGAATTGGCATAATTGGAAAGGAGATAAGGCTTGCAAGTATGAGGTCGCGGGTTCGAATCTCACATGTTACATTTTGAATTTGTTTATGTTATTTGTTACTAACTTTCTTTCCATCACAAAATTGTATTTTTTTTATTATTTAATTTTAATTTTCGTTTTTTATTTTAAGGCATTTTTAAAAATAATTATTTATTTGATTTTATGCACTTTTTACCAAAAAGGAGTGCAAAAATCATAATAGATACAAAAAATATTTCCTTTCTTGAGTACTTGTTTCCTATTGGTCAATCTGTGTCAGTTTGTGTCATACTCAGCTTCTGATTGGTCAGCTTGCTAACCAAGGAAGATCTTTTGTCAATTTTATTCCCCTTTTTGCCCTTTAACCTGATTTTCCCATGCTAAAAATAGCCCTCTATTTTCACAGTTTTGAGATGAAAAAAATCCACAGTCTCACAATTTCACTCACACATACAACAACACTTTTCTCTTTCAATTGTTCATCAAAACTCATATATCCTTCATCAATATTCATCACAACTCTCCAACAAAAAAGTAAAAAATCACAAAACCTCTCAAGATCAACTCTATTCTTCCGATCCGCCACTTTCGCTAATTGTTCGTAGAACTTCGCTCATATCAATTAAATACCAATAGGTATTTATATACATATATAACATGATTATTTCAAGAATCATAATACAGTACAGGGTTGTTTTTTTATAATCATATTACATATTGCTCTTTTATATATATATTTAATTTTTTTTATTAGATTTTTTTGGATCATGTCAATACGCTATTCGTATATTTGTGTGCTTGATGCGTGCCATTTATGTTTGGTTCGATCTGGTTGCGATGATCGCATTTTTGCGTTAGCAACATTGTTGGGTTTTTATCACGTTTTAAAAATTCTTTTTCTTTGCGTTTCTCTTAGTTATATTTAGATCCTCACAATTTGGATCCGAGTGCGATGATCACGTTAAGTGTAGCAAGTTGTTGATTAATTTTTATCGGTTTATTTGTGATTTTTTTTTCTTTTACTCTTTTAAATTGATTATCATTGCATTTCGATTCTGTATACACGTCCGATGGTTTGGTCTAGCGGTAATCCGTTCGTTGTTCACCAACCAATTCGTGTTCCGATCTGCAACTTTGTGTTTTAATTTTTATTATGTAGTGGTTTATTGATCTGATTTGCGATGACCGCTTACGCGGTAGCAATTTGCCTTCTTTCTTCAATTTGCGCTAATTTTGATCCAACATTGTTATTATTAGATCCGATTTAATCTCTTGCGGTAACCTTTGCACGTCTTCGCATACGCGACTTTGGTTCGCATCCTTGCGTCATGATTATAATCCGTGCACTTCTCTTCTTTGCGTTTCTCTTTTAGTAATTAGATCTGTACAATTCGGATCCATGTTGCGATGATCGCACCTTTTGCGTTAGCGATGTTCTTTTATTAATTCTCGAATAATTTTGATTTCATTTTTTTAATTTTTTATGTTAATTTTGTTTCAATTTTAATCTTAATTTTGTTTGAATTTAGATTTAAATATTGTTATTCTTTTTTATTATTAATCTGGTTATTGCGGTTGGATTAAAACTTTTGCTAATTACTGTTGAATTATTGCGTGTTTGAATTATATATTTATCGCTCATTTTATCCCCATTGGCACAATGTATCCCAATTCCCATGATGTGTAAAATAATTTTGTTGCTTTCCTTTATTTCGCTCATATCTTGCTACAATATTAAAACCTCTTTTTTCAAAAATATCAAACAATTCTCGATTCAATAATCGAGCCCTTTTTTTAAACCCTGTAAGTCGACTGCTTTTTAGCATCGCCATCGACCTAATGCACACACATGCACCTCTAGGGTAACCTCTCTTCGTTTGCCTTACGAAATAATGGTCATGTCCCTCGAACGTAGTGATACTTTAGCAAAAGACGCTTACGAATAATATCATCACAGTCCCTTCGATATAAAGATCATAGTCCCTCGATGACCCTTCGAGTTGCCTACGAAAATATGATCTTGTCCCTCGATGACCCTACGGAAAAATGATGGTAGTCCCTTTGAATTGCTAAGGTATCCTTACATGTTGCCTTCTATGACCATTCGATGACCCTTCGCTGTCCCTTCACATCCAATAGATAGGACTACCTACCCACTAATGGTATGGATAGTACCATCTCTCAAAGAAAAGGATAAGTACAAGAAAGACCTTATAAATTAAGGGTAAGTAACTTTTAAATGCTTGTTTACAACTAAAAAAAAACAAATACTTTTCACATTTCACACTTTCAAAAATATTTTCTAAAACAAACACTTTGTATACATTCTTACGCGAATTATTACAAAGTCAAACCTTTACAAAAATATTTTCAAAAACAAACACTTTGTATACATTCTTACACGAATTATTACAAATTCAACTTTTTACAAAATATTTTCTAAACACACACCACATTTCAAAAAAAGCAAGTTAAAGTGAGCAAGCAATTAAGAGCCCGTAGATAACTACGGATGAAAAGGGGTGCTAACACCTTCCCTTTTCATAACTTACCCCCCGAACTCAAAATCTTGTCAAAAAGGTCTTTCCTGTTCTTTTCACCTTTCCTAAATAAATTGGATAAAAGAAAAGTCGGTGGCGACTCTTGCTAACCGCAACATGTTTTGCGAAAACAAAATTAAAAAGTCAGTTCTCCACCGTATTACAGAACTGGCGACTCTGCTGGGGAAATATTTAAAAGAGGGGTTACCTTAGGGTTTAGATCACTTTAACTGCTTTAATTATTCGTTTTGTGTGCTTTACTTTTAAGGGTTTTGTCTTGGGGGGTATTACTTGGGTAAATGATCCTACACCCGGATCTAGGACCTTAGGTAAGTGGCAAGAGACCAAGGAGACTGTACGGCATGTACCGCTACGGTTGATATGGTAGCCATCGTTAGTGTAACACTTTGGTTTATACTGATGTTCCTCGAGGCTTGGATTGGGGATAACATTAGGCTGCCGCGTGGTGTCATTAAGCACTAATTTGCCCTTAGAACCCTAGTTGAACTTAGCCTTGGCCATTAGAAGGTAGTGAGATAGCCGGTTTGGCATGTTCCAAAGTTGGTTGATACTCGAGACTACGCTCATTGAGATTGGACTTTCGGGATGTTTTGGTCGGCCGCTCGAGTGTCGCACCAAAATAAAGCCTGCGAGAAAGATCCGTGATATGAGATTCCTAGAACCCAGTTACTATTTTAGGACAGGTTGAACCAACTAAACCTTGGTATGGGAAGGGTACTTACCTTTGGACTTCATGCAAGCCTTTAAACCTAAGGCTACTTGTGTGACTTGTTTGTATTCACTATCTAACAACTTGAATTCCTGGCAGGATTTGTTTGTACTCTAACAACTTGAACTCTTTGCGGGACTTACTTGTCCTCGTGCTTTTACTTAATGCATAACATCCACATACCATCATAACATAGCATGTTAACTAACCTTTTTCAAGGATCTTAGGGATTTATGGCGCACAATTTGCAGGTGCTATTATGGAAGGATTATCAAAAGCCAGATTTCTATCAAGGGGCAAGAGGATTTATTTTCCTCTAGCCAGATGCCTTCAAACTCAAAAGAACAGTATCCTGAATCAAAGGCTATGACCCACTTGATATGGCGAGCTTGATTCTTATAGAAGGACGCTCAAAGATGAAAAGTCAAAGTTCTTCAGACAAAGCTGCAACCAAATTCAATTTCTAATGTTGCAAACTAGATTCCATAAAGATCCTTGAAAACATTGCATATGCATTTACATACATATCATAACAGGTTTCCACAACGGGTTTCTCATCTCCTCGCTGTTTATTTCAGCAGAAAATGGCATTAGAACAAGCTGTCAAGGATCTCCAGACTCAGAACACCCAATTCCAAGAGATGATCCTGAGCCTATTCAAGGGGCAAGAAGAGTTGAAAGCCCTCCTCACTAAGGACATAAAAAAGAAAAATCCTGAAGACAACAAGGATGATCAATTGGAACAACTGCAAGCTGAGATGGCAGAGATGAGAATCCAGATGTATGGTCAGATGGATCTTATCCAAAACTTAGCTCGGGGGCAAGAAGAGCTGAGAGTCTTCGTCAATAAACTTCAAGACAACAGAGTCGGGGATCAGATCATCAGTTGGCCTCCAGGGAAACAAGCTGACTTGGTTGAGAAAATGATGAGGATAAAAGAAGGAAAGAGACAGGTTACTACTGATAGTCTTTCAATTGAAGGAAGAAGGCCTTATAGGGTTGTCGCACCACCAGTTCAACAACAGAAAGATCAGCGTAGACAGCATGGTGGTCAACGTACTTGGAAATCCAAACCTAAATGACCATTTACCCCGTTGCTCATGCCGTTGTCTCAGGCTTTGCAATAATTGCTCAATCTTGCCTTCATACTCAGCTCCAGCCAACCCTGCTCCTGGTTACGAACCTAACGCAAAATGTGCTTATCATTCAAATAGTCCTGGTCATGATACTGAAGACTGTGGTCCATTGAAACATAGGATCCAAGACCTGATTGACGAAGGAGTCCTCGAGTTCACACCAGATGGTCAGACTGAGTTCTTTTATCGCCCATCTAATATCGAAGCTGCAAGACACATCGTCTGAAGTGACAGGTTCAGGAAGGGAAGCTTTGAAATCATTTGAATTTTCATTTGTAATTTCTTTTGTTGGCTTAAGCACTTACTATTATGTCAAACTTTGGTTTTTTCACATTAATGCATTGCGTATGTTCGTCTTGAATTTATCCATTCGTTTCACTATATTTAAACTATGCTTCTTACTTCTCTTTTGTGATATTTAACTCTCGTTAAAGCTGTAAGCCTTTAGAGGGAGGATGATGAAAACGATACCATAATTTCATACGACATGCTTTTGAACAGACCGTGCTGACGATGTACAGGCATTGTTTCAAATCCTAAACAGTGTAGTTATAAGAAATTTAATCCCTAGTCAACCCCTTTGAGCCTAAGAAGTAGGAGTTTTCCTTCTCATGCAAATTAAAACCCTTAATCATAACTTGGGGCAGGGTAGTCCCTCAGTTAACACAATTATGCCAGTTGATCTTTTGTACACAATTAGTGATGGTTCCCTGTAATCATTAAGTCAGGCAGTCAATATCTATCAAAAGAAAAGCCCATTAAGTCAAAACCTATGAAGGAGATTTAGTAAAAATTGAGACATCCCGCTGACTGTGGTCTCAAAATAAACAGTTCAGGCAAAAGTTAGGGATAACAAAGTCAAAAAGAGGTCACTACAAACCCTCAAAAGAAAAATGTTACAAAAAATAATGACTGCCTTTTCAAATAAACTTCTGGTTTTTGAACCATCACCAAACATCAATGTTAAAATTCCAAAATCTCTAGGAATTTGAATGCATAGTTAATTGAGTATAGGACTGAAGAACATTACAGAGAATAGGTTGGGTACAAATAAACTTTGAGCCTTTATCCTTTGTTTCTTAAACCGTGAACCAGGCCACGTTACAACCCTTTAAAAGTCCTAGCTGAAGCATGGTTAGTTCGAAGGCATACTGTTACCAAAAGGTATCCTGACTCCTTTAGGGCTTATTATAAATCTTGAGTTGACATCACAGTTTTTACAAACATGGTTTTGCTAAATAATTCTTTTTCAAAACTTCAAGACAGACATAAGCGTTGAATTTTGAATATCATTGTTTGCATATAACTAAGTGTTTGACAGCAGAGAAGTTCACATGATGAACATTCAATGAACAAAAGTCCTCCTGACAGACAAAGTTGCTTCAGAGGTACATCGAAAAGCAGAAATATTTCCTGTGCTGACTCAGTTGGTTAAAAGCCAATGTATACAAGGGGCATGGTCACTATCTTCCAATCAAGGGGCATATTATTATGGGGCATCCCAGTTATTTCTCTTGAGGCAGCTCTTTTCAAATACTTCCATTCTGGGGCAAATCATCCTCCGCTAGGGGCAAGCTTTCTTTCCAAATCTGATCAGATCAAGTTCAGTTGCAAGCTCCTCAACCATTAACCAGGGAATACACGATCCACCGCAGTCTGGAAGCACATTCCTCCTGTTACATGGCATTGATCCCGAGTTTCAGTAAGAGCCATTGTGGGAGTTACTTGTCTGTGCCAATAGTATCAGATGCTGTCAGTATCATGTCTTCGGATCCAGTCATGATAATTCCTAGAAATTGTTTGGGGAAGTCGAGACTATCGAAAGTTCTAAATACAGGTGATCTTGGGGGCAAACGAACTCTTACGTACGAAGTCATTCGTAATCAAGAAGATATTTTCTGACGACGCTACGAGGATTACTACCATGGACAGCGAAGATTTCTCGCACCCTGTGAACGCGGACATAGTCAAAAAAATACTACGCATGAAAAAGACCCGCTAGGTTGACAAGCCTACGCAAAAATAAAGGCATCCCGACAAACCAAAAAGGTTCGGGAAAAAAATTAGGGACATATATAAAAGAATTGTACACACGGCAAGTCGAAAACCTGAAAAGGCGGCTTGGGCAAGAAAGGGTATCCCGGTGGACTAAAAACCTAAAAAGGAGGTCCAGGCAGAAGTTAGGGATTAAAGCGTACGACTATGTCCTGTTGGATCATCCACTTACGAGTCAGTACCAGTTTTCATTGCCAACTCCGTTCAAACAACGTATATCAATCTTATCATTTTCTACCGACAGCAAGTGATGAAATACTTGAAGACATAGGGGCAATAGCAGAGTTGAAACCCGAAGTGATCTTTTCCACCCGGTTTGCTGTCACAGAATCAAAGACTCTTGGAGGTTGGAATCCCCATCAAGTCTTGTATCCAACAGATCTTAACAGAATCACCCCCACGGAGCCGGTGTCATGGTAATATCCCCACAGAGCAATCTCCATGGAACTATCTCTACAGAGCTATTTTCACAAGCTCGTCCCCAGTAGAGTTTATTCCTCAGCAGCGTTGCTTCCCCAGTGGAGATCATCCTCAACAGAGATATACTCCCCAGCAGAATTAACATACTCTCAAGCAACAGTTGGGATACTTTCCAGCAATTCACTCCCATATCCCCAAAGGATTGCCCAACAAGACAGAAGTTTGATTCTTTCCACAGTACGCTCCAGAGAGTTCCCCAACGGAGTTTATTTCCCCAATATCTCCTTCACGACATAATTTCTCTCTTCAGCCAGGTCTATTCGAGATTGCGTCCCCAGTAGAGTACATAAAGAAACCTCCCCAACGGACGGCCTAACATGATCATCTTCCCTAATAGATCCCCTAATAGATAAAGGAATTTGATCATTCCCCAACCTAATGCAGATATGTCCTCAGCATAGCCTATGGAATTTTGATCCCTATCAGATAATATTCCCTTTTGGAAGTATACAGAATTCAATTCCCCAGCGGAGTTTGCTTCTCCAACACTACAAATTACCCGACAGAGTTCTCTTCTCTAGCAGGATTTCGTCCATGGTTGCTACTCCCAGAAGAGTGGTCACCCATGTCTGAAACTTGGTTAGATAGTGCATCGGAGGATTATCCATCTCTTTTATCCCCAGTCAGGGTACATAAGAATCAAATCCTTCAATAAAAAGCATGACGAACGACCGACTCTCCTGACAGAATACTTCTATCCCCAAGCGGAAGTCAAAGATCCCCAGCGGAATATTCCCAAACGGGAAGTTTGAATCCCCAGTAGAGTCATTCTAAACAGGATTTGAAGATTTATTTTCTCCATCCCCAGTAACAGTCAGGGATTTATTTTCCCCAATCAGACGTTACTATTCAAAGCCACAGCTACCTTCAGCGACATTTCGTACCCATACATCATTTACAATACATCATAGCATATGCATACAAAACGCATATAACATTCTCATTTATTTTAATAGCATCATTACGCAATGCATTACATATATCATGACATTGCATAAAACTAACTTGGTTTTTTCAGGTTAGTTCTCAAACAGACAAATATTGTCAACAGTTTATCATCCTTCAGATATAATCAGTCGAAGATTCATTCTGATACTCCTTTGGATACAGTCAGGAGTAGACTCATTCCAATACATCTTCTAGACACAGTTCAGATACAATCAAGACACAGATTCATTCTGATACTTATTCCAGTACATCTTCTAGACACAGTTCAGATACAATCAAGACACAGATTCATTCTGATACTTATTCCAGTACATCTTTTAGATACAGTCGGTCGAAGACTCATTCTAATACTAATCTTTTAGATACAGTCGATCGAAGACTCATTCTAATACTAATTTTTCAGATACAGTCGGGCGTAGACTCATTCTAATACGACTCTCAGATACAGTCAGGAAAAGACTCATTCTGATCTCCTTATAGATACAGTTAAGACATAGACTCATTCTAGTATATTCCTCAGATACAGTCAAACCTAGACTCATTCTGATACTCTTATCAGCAGTTACTTTGGATGGCATCTTTAAGCCCATTCAAGCAATACAATCAACCAACAAGCGTTACTTCGTGCATCCGTGAGTGCAAATTTCAGGGCACTTAAGTGTTCAATCCTCTTCCACCTTCAGATCACGAATGGCAGACATGTCAATCTAACTCCTCAGGTTTAAGAAGATTGAACAGGGGCAGTTGTTGTACCCCAAAATTTGCCCGCCCTATTTCTAACATTTAATTTATTTTTTAACTTTGATTTTATAAGTTTTTTTTGGTTCAATTTTACTAACATTTTAACAGTAATTTTTATTCAAAAATAGGTAACAGTTTACTTTAAATTGTTTAAATAACAAATAGTTGTTTGACCTTCATATGCTTTCAAGTGCATTTTTGTTTCGAATAAATGAATTGGCACAATTGAAAAGGAGATAAGGCTTGCAAGTATGAGGTCGCGGGTTCGAATCTCACATGTTACATTTTGAATTTGTTTATGTTATTTGTTACTAACTTTCTTTCCATCACAAAATTGTATTTTTTTTATTATTTAATTTTAATTTTCGTTTTTTATTTTAAGGCATTTTTAAAAATAATTATTTATTTGATTTTATGCACTTTTTACCAAAAAGGAGTGCAAAAATCATAATAGATACAAAAAATATTTCCTTTCTTGAGTACTTGTTTCCTATTGGTCAATCTGTGTCAGTTTGTGTCATACTCAGCTTCTGATTGGTCAGCTTGCTAACCAAGGAAGATCTTTTGTCAATTTTATTCCCCTTTTTGCCCTTTAACCTGATTTTCCCATGCTATAAATAGCCCTCTATTTTCACAGTTTTGAGATGAAAAAAATCCACAGTCTCACAATTTCACTCACACATACAACAACACTTTTCTCTTTCAATTGTTCATCAAAACTCATATATCCTTCATCAATATTCATCACAACTCTCCAACAAAAAAGTAAAAAATCACAAAACCTCTCAAGATCAACTCTATTCTTCCGATCCGCCACTTCCGCTAACTGTTCGTAGAACTTCGCTCATATCAATTAAATACCAATAGGTATTTATATACATATATAACATGATTATTTCAAGAATCATAATACAGTACAGGGTTATTTTTTTATAATCATATTACATATTGCTCTTTTATATATATATTTAATTTTTTTTTATTAGATTTTTTTGGATCATGTCAATACGCTATTCGCATATTTGTGTGCTTGATGCGTGGCATTTATGTTTGGTTCGATCCGGTTGCGATGATCGCATTTTTGCGTTAGCAACATTGTTGGGTTTTTATCACGTTTTAAAAATTCTTTTTCTTTGCGTTTCTCTTAGTTATATTTAGATCCTCACAATTTGGATCCGGGTGCGATGATCACGTTAAGTGTAGCAAGTTGTTGAGTAATTTTTATCGGTTTATTTGCGATTTTTTGTTCTTTTACTCTTTTAAATTGATTATCATTGCATTTCGATTCTGTATACACGTCCGATGGTTTGGTCTAGCGGTAATCCGTTCGTTGTTCACCAACCAATTCGTGTTTCGATCTGCAACTTTGTGTTTTAATTTTTATTATGTAGTGGTTTATTGATCTGATTTGCGATGACCGCTTACGCGGTAGCAATTTGCCTTCTTTCTTCAATTTGCGCTAATTTTGATCCAACATTGTTATTATTAGATTCGATTTAATCTCTTGCGGTAACCTTTGCACGTCTTTGCATACGCGACTTTGGTTCGCATCCTTGCGTCATGATTATAATCCGTGCACTTCTCTTCTTTGCGTTTCTCTTTTAGTAATTAGATCTGTACAATTCGGATCCATGTTGCGATGATCGCACCTTTTGCGTTAGCGATGTTCTTTTATTAATTCTCGAATAATTTTGATTTCATTTTTTAATTATTGATGTTAATTTTGTTTCAATTTTAATCTTAATTTTGTTTGAATTTAGATTTAAATATTGTTATTCTTTTTTATTATTAATCTGGTTATTGCGTTTGGATTAAAACTTTTGCCAATTACTGTTGAATTATTGCGTGTTTGAATTATATATTTATCGCTCATTTTATCCCCATTGGCAAAATGTATCCCAATTCCCATGATGTGTAAAATAATTTTGTTGCTTTCCTTTATTTCGCTCATATCTTGCTACAATATTAAAACCTCTTTTTTCAAAAATATCAAACAATTATCGATTCAATAATCGAGCCCTTTTTTTAAACCCTGTAAGTCGACTGCTTTTTAGCATCGCCATCGACCTAATGCACACACATGCACCTCTAGGGTAACCTCTCTTCGTTTGCCTTACGAAATAATGGTCATGTCCCTCGAACGTAGGGATACTTTAGCAAAAGACGCTTACGAATAATATCATCATAGTCCCTTCGATATAAAGATCATAGTCCCTCGATGACCCTTCGAGTTGCCTACGAAAATATGATCTTGTCCCTCGATGACCCTACGGAAAAATGATGGTAGTCCCTTCGAATTACTAAGGTATCCTTACATGTTGCCTTCTATGACTATTCAATGACCCTTCGCTGTCCCTTCACATCCAATAGATAGGACTACCTACCCACTAATGGTATGGATAGTACCATCTCTCAAAGAAAAGGATAAGTACAAGAAAGACCTTATAAATTAAGGGTAAGTAACTTTTAAATGCTTGCTTACAACTAAAAAAAAAAACAAATACTTTTCACATTTCACACTTTCAAAAATATTTTCTAAAACAAACACTTTGTATACATTCTTATGCGAATTATTACAAAGTCAAACCTTTACAAAAATATTTTCAAAAACAAACACTTTGTATACATTCTTACACGAATTATTACAAAGTCAACTTTTTACAAAATATTTTCTAAACACACACCACATTTCAAAAAAAGCAAGTTAAAGTGAGCAAGCAATTAAGAGCCCGTAGATAACTACGGATGAAAATGGGTGCTAACACCTTCCCTTTTCATAACTTACCCCCCGAACTCAAAATCTTTTCAAAAAGGTCTTTCCTGTTCTTTTCACCTTTCCTAAATAAATTGGATAAAAGAAAAGTCGGTGGCGACTCTTGCTAACCGCAACATGTTTTGCGAAAACAAAATTAAAAAGTCAGTTCTCCACCGTATTACACTCTACAATTCAGACGAATGGGTTCCCCAGCAAGTCTGACATCAAAACTTTTTCCACTCAAATGGCATCTCCGCAGGAAAATTCGGCGAGAAGTTTGAAGGAAAGCTGCTACAAATAGCGTCCCTTGTCAAGAAAGTTTATTGACAAAAGAAACTAAGACCAGTTCCTTGGTAGGAAACCAGGATCGAAGGGAAGTTTAAATCAAAAACTGAGACCAGTTCCTTGGTAGGAAACCAGGATCGAGGGGAAGTTTAAATCAGAAACCGAGACCAGTTCCTTGGTAGGAAACCAGGATCGAGGGGAAGTTTACTTCAGAAACTAAGACCAGTTCCTTGGTAGGAAACCAGGATCGAGGGGAAGTTGACAAAAGAAACTAAGACCAGTTCCTTGGTAGGAAACCAGGATCGAGGGGAGGTTTATTTCAAAAGAAAACTGAGACCAACTCCTTGGCTGAAGACCAGGATCGAGGGGAAGTTTACCTTTTATAAGCATCATCGCTTAGCTAAAGAAGATGAATGCATAAGCTACCATTCATAACCACCATCAAAATTTTGGGTATTCTGATATTTAATCCTCTTGCATCCCGAATGCCCGAATACCTTCGCCATTCACACCTTCGGGTCCAAGAAGATTAAATAGGGGCATCTATCATACCCCAAATTTTGACCACTAAGATTTCCCATCATGGTGCAAATCATCAGCACAATATGGATGTACCTTTGTACCTCATTAGTCTCCCCAAAGATGGGTGAGCGTTTACTACAATCAAACTAGGGTTTCAAACCCTCTCAGAGCTCTTAGACAAAGGATCAATCAAGAAATGACATGATATTCAACTTGTCTAGCCTCTCAAATATCCACAAAGGATTAAGAGGTCTCCCACATCAAGAATTAAACACAAGAGTGCAACATTTCAAGTGGATCAAGCCTCAAGTTCATCTAATACAAAGTTAACTGACGCAGAAAGTCAATGTTTGACTTTTGGTCAACTTTGAGCTTTACAAGCCATTACTCAAGAAAATATGATGGATGATTTAATTTGATCAAATGTAAATCAAGAAATCATGCAAAATTGCAAAATTGATCAAATTGAAAGAAACTTAGAAATTTTTTCTAAGTTAAAATCATGTTCAAGTGCACAACTTTTCAAGGTTGTAACTATTGATCCAAGCATCCATTGATTTTACGTAAGAGCTACTTTTAAAGAGGGTATTTGATACTTCAACATTGTAGAAGGAATCAACTTAAAATATCATAAGGATTGAAAGATATAAGTGATCAAAGTTGGGAATTCTTAATGTCAAATGTTCCGACATTTCATAGGACATCATTAATATTTTTCCAGCAAGAATGTCCCAACTTCAAGGATGTTTTTCTCCATGATCCAAGTTGATTCAGGAAAAACCCTGGGCATGAAAGTTGAAGTACGTCATCTCACCTTTCCAGAAAGTCCTAGAAAGCTAATTTATCATTCTCGAGCAGAAAGTTATGGTCTCTGCAAAAGGCATTGATAAAACATAATTTTCATGACAGCTTTTAGGACAGATTTGTTCACACAAGTTCAAGGTCAATTTTGACAACTTTACAAGTCTTATCTTCACAAACCTTGAACATCAAAGTTGAAGTATGTCATCTCAGCTTTCCAAAAAGTTGTAGAACGTTCATTTATCATACTCGAGCAGGAAGTTATGGACTTTACAAGAAGGCTTGCTGCAGCTGTTTTTTTGGACAGATTTTGTGCACTTTTTCTTGTGCCTCACAATTTTCAAGCTTTGTCACCATGCAGGACAAGCATCAAAGGTGCAATTCAATTCAACTCAAAATATCATAGTGGATTAAAAGATACAAGTGATTAAAGTTTGGAATTATTAATGTTCTTAATGTCAGATGTTCCAACATTTCATAGGACATCATTAATATTTTTCCAGCAAGAATGTCCCAACTTCAAGGATGTTTTTCTCCATGATCCAAGTTGAACCAAGTCTAGGGTCAAACATCAAAGTTGAAGTATGTCATCTCAGCTTTCCATAGAGTCCTGGAACAACCATTTATCATTCTTGAGCAAGAAGTTATGGATTTTACAACAAGGCTTGCTGCAGTTGATTTTTAAGACATGTTTTAGGACAAATTTGCACATTTCTTGTGCCACACGAATTTCCAAGCCTTGCCATTATTTTGGACACATCTGAGGATCAAATCCAAGGGGGATGATCTGATCTCCAAGCCTCCCAAGTCCAAGATTCCACAAGTAGCAAGCCAAACCTAAAAAACCCTAAAAGAGGGACAAGACTCCAATTTTGGTTTGGAGCATTTAATGGATGCTTAGAGGTGGCATGAACTGAGCTTCCTCAAACTGAATTCAGTCAAGATTCCTCCAACAACTAGGGAACCAAAGGCTTGTGCCCTAACCTCTAGTCAATGGCTAGAGGAGACTTGGATTTTCATTGGCCAACATTTGCCAAACCTCTGCTGCAGCCACCATTCACTGTTGCTTGCAAAACAAACTTGCTCTACTATAAATAGAGCTCATTTGTACTCAGTTTGAGTACACCAAAGCCATCAAACAGATGCTCTCCTCAAAATCACTTCTTTCACTCCAAAAAGCCTTTTTAGTAAGGTAATTCTGAGTTTTCGAGTTAGAGAGCATTTCCATCACATCTCATGATCCTAACACCTCATAAACATCATATGTAGGTGATCGAAACTATCACAAGTGACCTGTAACACCAAAATCACAAAGTCACCTCTCAAAACCTCAAAATTGGACTTTTTTGCATTTTTCAAGCCATGTCTTGATTCAGTCACTTTCCAAATCAGATAAAACCTCAAACACACTCCAAATATCATCCTTGAACTATCCCAAATGGTTCCCAACATCTGGAACACCATTTGTGAGAGTTGTCACTTTGGCCATTTTAACCCCTTTTGCAAGAAAGGGTCAGTTTTTGTTTTTACAGGTTTCGGCTGATTCTAACCATCCTAAAAGCTTCTAAGAGGTCATTTGAGGGTGTCCAAAGCATCAAATCATTTCTGGAACAAAGCACTTGCTAGGTTGCACAAAATCTCCAAAAAAGAGGTAAAATTCACAACTTGAATTCTTTGAATCATGTTTTCCTTTGATGTCCATATACATGCATCATATTGAACAATTCTTGAATAAAAAATGTAGTCCTTAATGTGTATGTTATGATCCTCCTACTGTTTGCACTTTAACATGTTTATATGTGGAGTTTATGTTGTTTTAAACTTAAGGTGCAGATCTGGTTTTTTGCCTTGTGTGTGCTGTACATTAAGTTTCAGTATGTATGAGTGATACCATTAGATTCCTTGTGAAAAATTGGTCAAGATAGATTTTTACGGATTTGAATTTCGTTAAAAATTGAGAGAGTTATGAGTGTTGAAAGTTTGATAAGCAAAGATGTTTAAAATCAACATGCAGTTCTAGTTTTTTGCCTTGTGTGTGTTGTACATTAAGTTTCAGTATGTATGAGTGATACCATTGGATTCCTTGTGAAAAATCGGTCAAGATAGGTTCTTACGGATTTTAATTTCGTTGAAAATTGAGAGAGTTATGAATGTTTGAAGTTTGATAGCAAAAATGTTGAAAACCAAGGTGCAGTTCTGGTTTTTTAAGATGTCGAATGTGATGTTGTGACATCTTCCCTTTTTCTCTTATCTTCAAAACTCATGAAAGATGTCGAATGTGATGTTGTGACATCTTTCCTCTTTTTCTTAGTTTATCTTCAAAACTCAACCCATTCTTTTACATAGCAAAAATCATCATTTCCCAATTCTGTTTTACACACTTCTTATTCATGCTCCATAATATTTTAATCCACAAAAAATCACAAAAAAATATTATTATTTGATATATTTTTAATATATTCAAAAATATTGTTTTAAATTTTTTTAAATGCTTTTAAAATGATTTCTTTTTCTTGATTTTTAAAACCAAAATGATTTTAAATATTCATGTGGATAAAATACTTTTTCATAAACCTTAATCATTGTTTATAACATGATTAATGATTTTATTTGATATTTTTATCATTTTTTACTTGATTTTTCTTTGAAAAATGCCTTTAAAAAATGAAATTGGGGTTTCTTTGATTTTCACCCTAACAAATCTTTTTCAAAAACACTTTGTGCCTCTAATAGAGTGTAAGACCCAACCCTTTTTGTACAAAAACTTTTTGGGCCTCAGTTATTGTATAAGTCCCGATACGTTAAAAATCTTGGCGCGATCGCCATTTTCAAATTGAAAATCATCTGGGCCTCCCCTCGTGTTGTAAGCCCCATTTCTTTCCCTAAAATACACTTTGGGCCTCTAATAGAGTGTAAGTCTCATCCCTTTTGTAAATAAAATATTTTGGGCCTCAGATATTGTATAAGTCCCTCTGTACATTTACAAAGTTCGGCGCGATCGTCGCCTTTTAACAAAAAAGACCATTGGGCTTCTCCTTATAAGTCCCATTTCTTTTCATTTTTAAACCTTTGGGCCTCTAATAGAGTGTAAGACCCAATTCCTTTGTAAATACCAAAATTTTGGGCCTCAATCACTTGTATAAGTCCCACGGTGTTTCCAAAACCTCGTCGCGATCGTCGCCCTTTTCAAAATTAACCATTGGGCCTACCCTTGAGTAGTAAGACCCATTTCTTTTCTTAAAACTCACTTGGGCCTCTAATAGAGTGTAAGTCCCAACCCTTTTTTGTACATAACCCATTTTGGGGCCTCACTTATTGTATAAGTCCCTCTGTACATTTTAAAACCTCGGCGCGATCGCCATTTTTAAACAAAATCATCTGGGCCTACCCTCGAGTAGTAAGACCCGCTTCTTTTCTCTAAATCATTTTTTTTGGGCCTCTTGAGAGAGTGTAAGACCCATTCCCCTTGTACAGAAAACTTTTTGGGCCTCAGTTGTAACGCCCCAGTTTTAGTTAGTTTTATTTAATTGAGTCGTTTTGATTATTTTATTATTATATTATTTTATTTTATTTTTGACTTTTATTTGGTAGATATATTATTTTTCATCGTGATTATATTTTATCGCGTTTTGGGAGCGTTTGCGAGATATTTGAGTGTAGGGGTATTTTGGTCTTTTGTTTGGGTAGATATTATATTTTTCATATAATAGAAAGAAAAGAGAGAAAAGTAGTAAGGAAAGAAAAAGAAGAGAAGAAAAAGGGAAAGAAGGAAAGAGAAGAGAAAGAAGAAAAGAGAGAAAACTTGTGGATTAAGAAATCGATCAACCGACTTTCAAAAACACAATTAAATCGGGTAAGGGTGCGAAACTCGATTATCTTATGCTTGTGTATGATAATGTATGTGTGTGTGTGAATGTTTGTGGTGTTCTATAGTTTTTCGATTCTAGGTCAGAAGAGAGAAATCGATGTTTTCGCGGTTGAAAATCGATGTAAATGCTGTAGAATACTTGTTACCATGATTGGGTTATGTTCTGATTGCTATGTGTTGGTTTGGAAGTGTTTTGGTGGGGAAAATATGGTTTTAGGTTGTATAACAGCGCTGCTGGGTTTTTCTGAATTTGCAGGTTCGCATTGCGAACCCCTAGCGAAGGGGAAAACGAGCATTCGCTGGCTATTCACACTGCGAAGGTGAGGGCGAGCATTCGCCAAAGACTCGCACTGCGAACTTTACCTCATTTCAGTTCTGACTTGGTTCGCCAGACGTTCGCACTGCGAATGGGGCAGCGAACCAGTGTTGGCTAGGCATTCGCCAGAGACTCGTACTGCGAACTGTAGGCTATTTTCCTTTCTGCCATGATTCGCTGAGGTATTCGCACTGCGTTTGAGGGAGCAAAGGACTCGCTAGGAGCTTCGCATTGCGAACATGATAGCTTTTCCCAATTTGTTTTCTTTATAACTTTTGATCCGTAAGTCGGTTTGAGGCGCGGTTTGATGCGTTGGAAAGCTTTTGACATGTTCTTTCTTATCAAAATGGTTTTGAGATTGTTGGCTGATTAATTTATGTTGGGAATTTGGAAAGGTGTTGTTTTGTCAACTTGTACCATTTTAATTGTGTGTATTTGATGTGTTATCATGAAATATGCCTTTGATAGATATGGTATGACTTATGTGCTGTTGTATGATGTAAATGCATTGTTTTGGGTTTGATGGTAAAGCATGATTATTGTTGATTGAGATGGTTGCATATATGTGTGCATTTGAATGTCATGAGTCATTATATGCCAAGCATTATGATATGCATTCTTGTGATGTCGTGTGCCCTAGTGGGTGTGAGCAACGAATCGATTCCAGAGGGAATCTGCTATAACATCGTGAGCCTTATACCGAGAGGACCTAAAGCGATGGTTATAGACGATCGTGAGCCTTATACAAAGAGGACCTAAAGCGATCGGATTGTGAGCCTTATACAAAGAGGACCTAAAGCAATCCATAAACGTCGTGAGCCTTATACCGAGAGGACCTAAAGCGACGGAGAACATCGTTTACCCGACAGGGAGTTACACTAAGTAACAAGCGATGATTCCAATAGTTCCTGAGTGAACTAGTGTTGAGATGATGGATGGAACGGTACCGCATATGCATTGCATAGAGTCGTTGTGTCGGTCTCTGTGCATTTGCATAAATCATGAATGGATTGATTTTGTGTGAAATTGTGATTGGAATTAATGAGTTAAGATATATATATATATATATATATATATATATATATATATATATATATATATATATATATATATATATATATTTGTGGTGGTGATAATTGTATTGTGCATGATTGATATGCATTGGTGATGGATATATGAAATATGCATTGTGTTGTTTTGTATTTGAATTCTGGTGTATGTTGTGGTGAGAATATTTTACGTGAGTATTTTTGTGTTATTATATAATTATATGCAATTATATTATGATTGTGTTTCTCACGCCTCTGCTGTTTTAAATGCCCTATGAGGCATTGCAGATTAGATTGCTGGAGGTCTTTTTGTGAAGCTTAGGTCTTCATTATTTTGTCGGTCGGCTCTGATATGTAGCACCGGGTAGTCGAGGAGGTTGAGTTTGATAATTTGTATTATGTATACGCATGTTTTGGATTGTACTTGTGTGACTTTGTATATAGATGACAAAATTTTTATGATATATATATATATATACGAGATTCAGTTACAGATTTTCCGCTTTTATTCTGTATCTGAATATGTGGGTGTTAGGAACTCAGTTCCTTTGTTATGTGCTACCTGAATTGTTGCATATCTATATGAGCAGGTTATTGCGTGATTTTAGATCCTTTTGATGTGACGCTCTCGTCTATGCCGTGAATTTTTCATTATACTCTGATTATTTGTTATCGCTTTAATAGCCTGGGGGTGTAGACGGGCGAGTTACATCAGTCACTTGTATAAGTCCCACTGTACTAACTCATATCACAGTGCAATCACTGGCAAAACTCACTTGGGCCTCTCCTTGAGCTGTAAGCCCCAATTTTTCCTTTCAAAGAACTTTCTCCTTTGATTTTGAAATATACTGTTGTTTTCAATCTTTCTTTGTTGAACAACTAACCAAACAGCATGAAAGCTCTACAACCGAGTAAGTGTTTATATGCTTTCATTTACCACTTTCATATACATATAATTGTATTGTGGGGCTATTTCGCTGTAAGTCTTCTTTCATAAACTCATATCGACTGTGTAATAATAGTATAGATATTTAGAGTTTCCCCGGCAACTACGTTTAGCATTAGGTAAAGCCGTTTCGATCATTCTTAGAAATAGACAACACTAGATCCCCCATAGGAGCACCAGATACAGACTTCTCTTCGGCTGTCCTCCTTAGGAATTGTCAAGAAACTCTACTCCACAGAGATGATCTCTTCTCCGTGAATTGCATCCCTTGAGTTTCTTCCAAATTCTCGAACTTTCCTGGCTTGATCTATTCTTTGTGAATAGTCTGTCTTGAACTTCTCAGGGATTGGGGACCCACAGGCTTCTTAAACGCATCCCCGCCTCCTCTTGGGCATTGTACAAGGACCCGTCGGCTTCTTAGAAGTATTCACAGCCTCCTCTTAGGCTTCGTATAAATGATTTCTTCCTCCAGGAATGATAACCTCCTCTTGGGCTTCGTACAAATTGTCCCTCGGCTTCTTAAAAGTTTCCAGCCTCCTCTTGGGCTTCGTACAAATTATCTCGACGACCTCCTAGAGGTATAGGAACAGAAATTGATCATCTTAATAGAACAATCTTTCAAAGAGTCTAGATCTTTCTACCGTGAATGTACTACTACTGTTTCTTTAAGCATAGTACAAAAGATAAAACTCTAGACTTAGACAGTCTAATTTCCTTGAGTCTCAAAGACATTCTCAAGTCCCTTTCAAAAATAGGAAGACACCCGTAGACTCGGACAGTCTCAATACCCTTTGGATTTCCCATTTCCTTAAAGAACAGGAAACAATCCTGATTCTCAGATCAAATCCATGAGTACAATGTTACTCATATAAGAACTGATTTTCTCTTAACCAACATACTGGACCTGTCACTCAATTGAAACAGTACCCTTTTAGCCTCCATCTCAGGCTTCGTACGAGATACAAAGACTCTCTTGTTGAGTCAAACCTTTTACCCTCTATCTCGGGCTTCGTACGAGATACAAAGACTCTCTTGTTGAGTCCAAACCCTTTAGCCTCCATCTCGGGCTTCGTACGAGATACAAAGACTCTCTTGTTGAGTCAAACATTTTAGCCTCTATCTCGGGCTTCGTACGAGATACAAAGACTCTCTTGTTGAGTCAAAACTTTTAGCCTCCATCTCGGGCTTCGTACCAGATACCAAAACACTCTCTTATTGAGTATAAAAGGCTCTCTTGTTGAGCCAATCTCCCTTTTAGCTTCCATCTCGGGCTTCGTACGAGATACAAAAACACTCTCTTGTTGAGTATAAAAGACTCTCTTGTTGAGTCAATCACCTTTTAGCCTCCATCTCGGGCTTCGTACGAGATACAAAATCACTCTCTTGTTGAGTATAAAAGATTCTCTTGGTGAGTCACCATCTTTAGCCTCCATCTCGGGATTCGTACGAGATACAAAAACACTCTCTTGTTGAGTATAAAAGATTCTCCTGTTGAGTAAACCCTTTTAGCCTCTCTCTCGGGCTTTGTACGAGACACACAAAAACTCCCTCTTGTTGGGCCAATAGCCTCCTTTTAGGCTTTGTATAAGAAAACCCCAGTTGAGTCAATCAACCTTTTAGCATCAAAGTTGTGCCTCATTCACAGTACACAAACATCAACAACTCCTTCCCCTTCATATAATCGCTGTAAGCGGCAAGCCTCTAGATTATTTACATCCATGCCACTGTCCCTCTTTTAGCATGAAAAATTCCTAAGGAAAGATGGCATTGCTCTACACTGAGTTAAAGTCTTCTCCTTCAGGTTGGAACCCCCTATAAAGGAAATTATGGCATTGCCGGATTCACATGTCCCGGTTAAAGTAATTCTCCTTTATAAACAGTTGTGACAAACAGACCCTCTTTAGAGATGACAAATTCTCTCTAAAGACAACACCTTTTAGCTTCACATCTTGGGCTTCGAACAAGATACAAATAGACCCTTTAGCTTCACATCTTGGGCTTTGAACAAGATACAAACCACCTTTAGTTTTACATCTTAGGCTTTGAACAAGATATAAATCACCTTTCGCTTCACGTCTTGGGCTTCAAACAAGACACCAAAACACCATTTCCTCCCATAGAATAGGAGGAACTACGAACGCTCTGATTTCCCTGTTTCGGTAAACAGGAATACGTAGGCATAAGATTAAAAGAAAAATCTTAGCGAGCACACTAATCCAAAAACCTAAAGTCCCCTATCTCCACCCGATCTGACAAATTCCCCATGAATAGTCCCAGTTTTCCACCTTAATAAAGTAAGAAGAAAGAAAGGCCCCATTACCATATAGCATTCGTAACCTAACAGACCGCTGTTTAAACTCAGTATGCAAGCAGGGTTAATTGGAGACATTTATTTCCCTTCCTTAGTCAGCTCACAATAGGATAAAAAATGAATTAACCTGTAGTAAACCCCAAAGAGCGACAGCGCTTAAGAACCGCGTCCAAAATCGCTTGCTACAGGGTGGCGTTGCCACCGAATCTTTCGAATTTACATGATGTGTTCCATGTTTCACAGCTTCGGAAGTATGTTCCGGATCCGTCGCATGTGATTCCGATGGATGAGGTTGAGGTAAGGGAGAACCTTACGGTTGAGGCATTACCGGTGAGGGTTTTGAATCGCGAGTTAAAGCGGTTAAGGGGCAAAGATATTGCGCTTGTGAAAGTAGCGTGGGGAGGCGCTGCTGAGGGCAATTTGACTTGGGAGTTTGAGAGTCGGATGCGGGAATCGTATCCGGAGTTGTTCTTCTCAGGTAATATTTTCGAGGACGAAAATTTCTAAGTGGGGGAGAGTTGTAACGCCCCGTTTTTGTTAGATTTATTTAATCGAGTCGATTTAATTATTTTTGTTTTTATATTATTTTATTCTTGGTTTTTATTTCGTAAATATGTTATGTTTATCGTTATTATGTTTTATCGCGTTTTGGGAGCGTTTGCGAGAAAATTGAGTGTAGGGGTATTTTGGTCATTTTGCTTAGTTAGATATTATTGTTTTTCTTAAATAGAAACTTAGAGACTAAAAAGAGAGAAAAGAAAATTTAAGAGAAATAGAGAGAAAGAGAAGAGAAAAAGAGAGTGAGAAGAAGAAAAAGAGGAAAACTTGAAGTTTAAGAAATCGATTCAACCGACACTTCGAAGCACGATTAATCGGGTAAGGGTGCGAAACTCGGTTATTCTATGCTTGTGTATGATTCTGTATGTATGTGGTTGAATGTTTACTTGTTTTTCCATAGTTTTCATTTCTAGGTTGAAAATGAGCAATATGAGTAGAAATCGATGTTTTCACGGTTGGAATGCGGAATAAGTTGTGTAGTATAGTCGGGTGAGGATAGGAATTAATCAGGAATGGTTGTTTGCGTGTTTTCGAGTGGTTTTGATCGAGTTTGGAGTTGGGATAAATTGATAAAATTATGTTTCAAAATATTTTAAAAATGGAAAATGTGTTGGATGGCTTTTTAATGGTGAAAATATTGTAGTATGTTGAATTCTGAGACCGGGGTTTTTTACGGAATCGAAATCGGAGGTACGGAAGGCATTTAACGGTCGAAAACTGATATTTTAGCAAAATATGTGCAGTATGCGCCGACCCCCCAGGATTATGCGTCGACTCACTGCAACTATGCGTTGACTCATGGTCGTTGTGCGCTGACCCGAGCGTTACAGAATTTTTCCAAAATGTCAGATTTTGTTTTGTTCATAACTTTCAAACCGTAAGTCTGTTTTGGCCGCCGTTCGAAGCGTTAGAAAGCTAATAAGATGTTGTTTCTTATAAAAATGGTTTTGATATTAGTGGCCGATTTAATTGTGTCCGGAATTTGGAAACGTGTCATTTTGTCGACTTTTACCGTCGTAATTGTGTGCGATTGATGTGTTATCATGCGATATGCTTTTGATATATAACGTATAGCTTGTGTGTTGTTATATGATGTGAATATATATGATGAGAGGTTGTGATGATGGTTTGTGGTCTTATGGAAAAAATAAATGCATTGTTTCGGGTTAAACTTTAATGCATGATTATTGATGTTGAGATGGTTCACATGGTTATATATGTATATGCATTTGATTGTCATGAGTCATTAGTATGCCATGCATCATGAATATGCACCATGTGATGTGGTGTGCCCTTGTGGGGTATGAGCGACGAAATGATTCTAGAGGGAATCTGCTGTAACGATTGTGTGCCTTATACAAAGAGGACCTAAAGCGATGTTATAGACGATCGTGTGCCTTATACAAAGAGGACCTAAAGCAATCGGATCGTGTGCCTTATACAAAGAGGACCTAAAGCGATCCATAAACGCCGTGAGCCTTATACAAAGAGGACCTAAAGCGACGGGGAACATCATTTGCCCGACGGGGAGTTACACTAAGTAACAAGCGATGATTCCAATAATTCCTGAGTGAATTAATGATGATGAGAATGATGGATGGAATGGTACCGCATGCATAGAGTCATTGTGTCGGTCTCTGTGCATTTGCATAAGTCATGAATGAATTGATTATGTGTGGGAAATTGTGAATGAGATTGATGAGTTGATATATATATTGGTGATAAATGTATTGAGCATGATTGATATGCCTTTGTGATGGATGCATGAATTATGAATTGTTTTGTTTTGTATTTGAATTATGGTATACGTCGTGGTGAGAATGTTTTTGCATGTGTATTTCATGTTATTACATAATTGTAGACAACTATATTATAATTGTGTTTCTCACCCTTCTGCTGTTTTGAATGCTCTATGAGGCATTGCAGATTAGATGCTGGAGGTCTTTTTGTGAAGATTATGTCTTCATTCTTTTGTTGGTCGGCTCTGATATGTAGCACCGGGTAGTCGGGGAGATCGTTATGTGATTATGTGTATATATATATATATATATCTTCTTGGATTCTACATGTATGACTCTGTATATGACAGACAAACTTCTATGTTTATATATGAGATTTCAGTTACAGATTTTTCGCTTTTATTCTGTATCTGAATTGTGGGTGTTAGGAACCGAGTTCCTCTGTTTATGTTGCTACCTGATTGTTGCATATCTATATGAGCAGGTTATTATAATTCATTACTTTGATGTGACGCTCTCGTCTATGCCATAAATGTTTTAATTATACTCTGATTATTTGTTATTGCTTTAATTACTCGGGGTATAGATTTGGGGTGTTACACCCCCCTCCTAAAATTTGAACCAAACATATTTAATTAAAAATTTCTCCTCCCCTCCATCTACTCCGAACCAAAAACGTTAGATAAATACTCTGTCTTTCTAAAACATATCGTCTCTGTTAATTCTATGTTCATCAACATACACCAGGTAATTAAGATTTATTTTCTGTTGATGTTTTTTAAAATTTGACTTAGTTTTCAACTATATATGAATTAAAGTATAAATGTCCTGCATTGTGCAATTTAAGTTGTTCGTTGTGTGTTCTCTTTACTTTTTTTACTTACATATTCAAAACATAAGTAATACTATTAATCAAGAGATTGTTTTAGACTAAGTACTAAACTTACTCAGAGGTCAATTGTGAGGAGGGGCAGCTGATCCTGGAGGTCAGCTGGCCAGCCTTCCTCAGCAGAGGGGCAGAGGAAAGAAAGCTTCCTCTTGCCCTTAACTGGCAGGGCTTAGGTTGTTGGGCCGTTCTAGGAGCAGAAGTGGATTAGGTTATGCCTAGCCATTGGGCCAGTCTGGAACATGAGTCCACCAAGTCATTGCTCCTGAGCGTAGGAGTGATGACTTAAGGGAAGTTGTGGTCCCGAGGAGGAGTAGGCGTGGTCGACGTCTGTCACTGAGACGGGGTCGCGTCGTGGTGCTTAAGGGTACCTGTACTCGAGGAACCCGTAAAGTTGTCCTGCATGCCCGGCGTGCAGGGAGCTCAACGGTTGATGGCACTTGAAGGGATAGAGTGTCACACATGCATCGAGCTATGTGCTACATTTAATGTGTAATGATGGCTATGCTAGGGTCATGATGATGCCCCAGCACGCACTTCTGGTCTGTCTATAAATAGAGGGAGGAAGCGTTCATTTTCACTTTTCGCTTTTCTCTCTTCTTTCGCTGCTTATCGCCGTTTCCGCCGTACCACCGCCGCACGGGCAACGACCGGAGCTCGCCGACCACCCATTTCCTTTCCTCGACTACGTAAGTCTTCCTAACCTTTCTCTTTTTTGAGTTTTTTAATCCTTGTTTCGCTTAGTTTGCATGTGGTTAGGATGAAACTAGGTAGAGTAGGGGTGGTTTCCGGCAAATGTTGGTGGCTGGCGGTGGTTAGGCAATCCTCTACCGTCGGCGCCGTCATCGGAGCTTTAGGAACTTAGAATTCTAGCCGATTCTGAAGCCGTTGCGATAACAGATGAGTTTGTCGCCGGTGGAGCCCATGTGTTTCCGGTGTACTCATGAGTTTTCTGGTGGATCTCCAACGGGATTCTGGGTAACGCACCATGGAGGACCTCCCCGCGTGGGTTTGAGGGATTGCCCTGGGCGTCTCCTTGCACCGTTGTTGTGCCATTTGAGTAGGGGCTTAGGTCGAGGACGTTATCCTCGAGCCTTCGTGCGCCCTTTCACTTGACTAGCGGTGGGAGGGTGGATTTGACTTTGTCATCGAATTCACTTTTGTCCTCTGTTTTTCAGGTAAAGGAGATGTCTCGCAATCCCGAGGATGAAGTTATGAGGGAACTTTCTTAGGAGAGCTCCTCGGAAGATAGCACTGCTGATGATACTTTTGCTCCCCGGAATACCGGCGAAACATCTGCTCCAAGTAGTAATGTCGGGGAAGAGTGGGTTATCGCTTAGCCTAGGGAGCATGCCTCCCTCTTTTCTTTTCATACTCATGACGCCTTCACGATGGTGGGGGCCAAGGGAAATTGGAGGGTCCATTTTCCTCGGGAGAACGATCGAATATGCTCGGCCTATGGGGAGAGGTTCCATATGTACGAGTTTGTCTTCAAAGAGATAGGGTTGAGGTTGCCCTTTACGAACTTTCAGGATCTGGATCTGGTGCCCTCCCAGCTACACCCAAACTCGAGTGCTTTCATGCGGGCATTCGAGCTAACATGTGAATTTTTGAAGATTGGAGCCACTCTTTCCCTCTTCTTCACTGTCTTCCATCTTCAACGTCAGGTTGCTGGGAGGCAGTTCGGATGGGCCTCCCTAAAGCAGGGGAGGAAATTATTCAAGCCCTTCTCCGAGTCCATCAGGACGTTCAAGGAGAGATATTTCATCATTGAGCCCGTGTCGGAGAGGGCCCAATACTCCTTGTTTGTCTGGGAGGTTTCAACAGATGAGAGCGGGGAGCCCCTCATCGACGAGCAGGGCAAGGTACCAGGGTGGGCGTTGTTGAAGTTCCCCTTCTGCTGGAGTGGGGACCATTTTACTCGGGGGACCGATGACTACCTTTCCAATCTGAATCTGCTGGAGGAGGATGATCGGGCCAGCTACGAGAAGCTGGTGGGCTTCGTCGACGACTTTCTCCATGCCTAGTGTGTGACTAGGAGCGGGGAGATTATTTATGAAGCAGACGGGGGTGTCAAAGTGGAGACTCGTTATATTAATACGAAGAAGCTCCTCGAGTGTGACACTCCCGAGAAGGTTGTGGAACTCTTGGGTAGCCATTTATTTTTTAGCTTGCTTGTATTGTTATTTTTGCTGTTTGCTAACGTGCGCCCGTTGTTTTTCAGATAACAAGTCCTATGCTCAAGAGCGTATGGTGAAGAGTGCCCAAGCAAGGCTCAAGGTGGGCCAGAAGATAGGGAAGATCCGCCTTAGTAAGCGAGTGGCTCCTCCATAGATGGGGTCGGGGACCTTTTCGTCTACACCAGGTACCACCCAGTCCTCCCCTGTGCCAGTAACGTCAAGGTCCAAGCGCCCTCAGGCGGACGAGGTCCTCGATCTAACCAACGAGGGGGAGAAGAGTAAATTTGAGCTGCCTTCATGCTTCCACAACAGGAACTTCTTTGAAGGCTCCTCTCTAGCACTCCATCGGGCAGAGTCTTTGAAGCTCGAAGAGCTGGATCGTCCGAGGAAGAGGACAATGCTGGCCCATAACGCCGCTTCCCTGATGAAGGTTTTGGGTATGGCGGTGGTCTACACCTAGGAGGGTGCCCTCAAATAAATGGAGTTGAAGAAGGCACAGGTCGCGAATGCGGTCCTGGAAGAGAAGCTGAAGGCTGCAGAGGAGGTGACACTGAAGACCAAGGAGTAGTTGGCCAAGGCCACCGAGGAGACGGCAAAGAAGTAAAAGGGCGAGCTGGCCAAGGTCACCGGGGAGAGGGATACCCTGGCCGCGGAGGACATGGTCGCGTCTTTGAGGACTGCCGATGCTCCTGCTGAGGATGAAAGTGATAAGGTGAAGAGTCTGAAGACTCGAGCTGAGCTTGTTGCTCGTATCATCCAGGCAGAAGAGGACTGCGTGGGGGTCGTCGAGGAGGCTTTCAACAATGCTATGGAGCAGCTGAGGATCGCGAACCCCTGGGTCGAACTGTCCACTGAGGGGACCAGGTTCCTCTACAGTGTGGTGGACGGCCAGATCGTCGTCCCAGACTTCCTCCGATTCAGCAAGGATCAAGAGCAGCCTGCCAGCGACGAGGCTCAGCCGACGGCCGACTGATTTACCTTTTGTTGTACTTTCGGTCTACGTGCCATATTTTTTGTAATTTAATCTTTGTATGGGGCTTGGCCCCTTTTTATTTTAACCAGCAAAATCGCGGTCCTTGTGGCTGTTTTTATAAGATAATATTTATTTTCGGCTGTGGTGGTCGGTTGTGTATAATTTGTTTTTGGTGCATGCTTTACTTTGTTTAAATTCGCTAAGTGTTGCACGCTACTCGTTACTTGTGCCCGTTGTATGGGCTACTTTAGTGAATGATTTTTATTATGTTTTGGGGTCTGCTCGACAAATTATGTTCGACAGTGAGGGGAACTGGTCGAAAGGTCTGGGTAGCTTCCGGGCAAGAGAGCGGAGCTCAGGTCGCGTTTGTAGCCTGAGTTCGCGGCGTGAACTTCCTATCGCGAGCTAAGTGTTCTGCCTTTCGTGATACTTTGGCGACGGCGGGCTCGGTCGAGGGACCGTTGTCGGGTATGGGTTTTTCTCATTCCTGAGCAAAAGCCTGCCATGATTTATCTTGGTATGCAACGCTTGTACCAGAGCGCGCACTTCTGGTCTGTACATTATGCTCTTCGTGTTGATGGAGCATGCCGAAAGTCGTAGCCTTAGCTATAATATTGTTTTAGCTTTTTGATGTTCCATGGTCGAGCGAATTCTTCCCCGTTGAGATGTTCTAGGTAGTAGGCCCCATTCTCTGTTTTTGCTCACACACGATAGGGGCCTTCCCAGTTTGCGGCAAGTTTTCCTTCATGGGAATCTTTGTGATTCCTCCTTAGGACGAGACTGCCCACTTGGAAGTCTCGTCTTATGACTTTGGCGTTGTGCCTAATTGCGATTTTTTGTTTTAACAATGCCTCATGGAGGGTAGCTCCTGATCGGACCACTTCAACGAGATCGAGCTCCTCCCTTAGGGCCTCGCTGTTGTTCTCCTCATCCAGGGGAGCTTTAATCCACCTAGAGGGCACGTTTATTTCGATAGGATTACTGTCTCAGTCCCGCATGTCAAACGAAAAGAGGTTTCCCCAATCGAAGGGTAGGGCATAGTACGGTAGGCCCAGAGCACGTTGTGCAACTCCTCGACCCATTGTTTCTTGGTTTCGTCCAGTCTTCGTTTGAGACCTCGTGGGATTACCCTGTTTGCTGCCTTGGCTTGCCCGTTCGTTTGCGGATGCACGACGGACGCGAAATGTTGTTTGGTGCCCAGTTGGGCGACGAACTCCTGGAATTTTTTGTTTGTAAACTGTGTCCCGTTGTCAGTGACGATTTCCTGGGGAGTATGTTGTAGGCTAATATTTTGGCTAGAGCCACTGCTTCTATCCACTTCGTAAAGTAGTCCACGCCTACTATCAGATATTTGTTCTGATTTGACCCACCGACGAATGGTCCGAGGATATCCAAGCCCCACCATACGAATGGCCACAAGGAGGACATCGCTTTGAGCTCATTGGGTGGTGTCAAGTGCATGTCCCCGTGCCGTTGGCATTTGTCACATTTTTTAACATGCTCCTTCGCGTCATGCTGGATGGTCGGTGTTGAAATAGTATTAGTGTGGGTTTTTGTTATCGTATCCGCAGGGATTGTGTGATATTACTGCCGTTTTACATTTGGAATCATTTTAAATATAGAACATATAAAGTGGTTAGTTTGATTTCGTATTGTAACGATCGTATAAAAATGATAATCAACGGTAAAAAGTTTTGGTTTTAATCGATTGGTAAAATCATGTCAAGATTAGGGTTCAATAATCCTTTTCATACATATTTTCTTAACAAAGCATGTGAACTTATAAACAACAAATATACTCACATATCATCTCAATATGTTTCATCTCTAAAACAAATTGTGATTTTTATCATATTCATCCTTTGATGATGTCGCAACCTAACTATCAATATGATAACATTAAAAGCTTGATATTAGTGAATATCAACTCACAAAATTATCTCTAGACTTTGTTTATTGAAAGATGAAAAATCTAGTTCAATGGTTGAAACATATTTCTCAATAATGATCCAACACAAATATACAATAAAAACAAGGTTTTTCCACCATATATTCATCATCAACTTGTTCACATACCCATATCAAGAGAAATACATACAAAAATAAGGATTATCTACCTCTAATCTTGACACAAGGAAAGGTTTAGCTACCCATAACCATGGTAGCTTGCTTCACAAGTTTCGGGAGGAGATGAAAAAGCATCCACGTCGAATAATCAAACTCGGATGCGGATCCAGCTTCTCTATGTAAAATATCACTCTTGGATGATGAAAACTCAGAATATTAGGTTTTGGTGTGTAAAAAAAAGTTATGATCCCCAAAAATGACCAAAAGTGCTTAAATATAACATTCAGGATCTGTCATGTTCGCACTGCGAACAGTTTATTCGTCTAGCAAACATTAAATTAGGCACCTGATGTGCCTCTGCACAATTAAACCGCCTCTCACACAACTCTGAAGTTCGCACTGCGAATGAATATTCGCCTAGCAAACTCTTCGCAAACAAGTTCGCACAGCGAACTTAGGCCCCTTTAGCTACTGCCTCAAGTCTGGGATGCTTCGCTAGACCTTCGCTGAAGCGTTGCCACAGCGAACCTTCGCTGGCTTATTCACCCAGAAAACTTATATGCCTTTGGCTACTGCCTCCAATCTGGGTGCCTTCGCTGGTTCTTCGCCAGTTGTTCGTACAACAAACATTCATTAGCAAGTTCGCCTAGCGAACTTACTGAGATTCTTCTCATCCTTTGGCAACTTTACTCACTTTCTTTGTGTCTCACTCTTTGATGACTTAATGCCTACTTTCTGCACAATAACACACAAATTAAAGGTACCAAAGGTATTTTCACACTATTGAAGAATGGCAAACTTCCAAGTATAAATTTCAACAAATCAAACATAAAAGAGTTAAAAAATACCAATTATAAATGAGAAATTCAAGGCATGATTGACATCTAACAAACTCTCCCCAACTAACTCTTTGCTTGTCCTCAAGCAAAATATGTCTCTCATTGAAAACAAGAAGATTTGCTCACGTATTTAACTCAACCAAGAAGAGATTTATGGCTTAAATAAACAACAAATGTAAACAAGTAATGATTACAAATTCCTAGAATTGATATATGCAAAAGAACTTAGTTCTTAAACAAATATCAAACAATGTTTCAAGGAACAACTAAACTATCATACTCATATCACTCTAACACTCCTCTTTGAAAAAGAATTGAAGGAATTATGCGCTTACAAACGCGGGGTAATTTCACTCATCTGACAAATGATGCAAATACAAACCAATTCATACAGTATCTAAATGATCAATAAAGAAATTATGGAAGCAAAAAGATCACTAAGCACTTTTAAGGTTTTAGCTTGGTCGGGTTTACAATAAAGGGACATTTCTAAAGGCCATTGAATTGAAATTTCCAATGCAAAAGAATATTCACTATACAAGGTATTTACACATATCAACTTCATTTGCCACTTTCTTTCCTCTATCATAAACCTTCTCAAACTTCCTTATGCACAATTATTTTGTTCTCTATTTTTCTCTTTCAAGCAAGCATTCTTTTTCTTTGTTTTTCACATTCATATTCACACATTTTCTTTTTCTTTTCATGTTTGCTTGAAAAATTTCAAAAGTTTTAGCAACCTACCATTCTTCTTTTTCATTCTCCCCAACTTATTTTCAATCAAACCTTAAGTCAATGCTCCTTGCTTTTTATGGCAAGGAAATCAATGAAAACAATGTTCAAAGGTTCAAGAAGAAACAAAATTTAGAATCTCTCAAAATTCAATGATGAACTACCTTTTCAAATTATGTACATACACAAAGTTCATCACTAAAACGAGATCTAAACTGTTTAGGCTCAAAGGGTTAACGAATACTCACTTACTCACGGGTAAATTATTGTTTGGAAATAGTTGTGCTCATTAACAACAAATGCCTTGATCATTTCTAATGCTTCCACAAAATCAAACAAATCATAAGATAAAGCATGAATCAAAAGTACTAAACAAAAATTATCAGCCATCCTATGCATTTAGTAGACAATGGAGGTTTCTTACCATTTTGGCTTTTGGACCTAAGTGATACAAGCATTCAACAAAGTTACAACAAGAAACAAAATTATATTTGCACAAAGAAAAGAAGTTCTTAAACATTCTACATCCTAGAAAGAAGTAACCATGTACCTTACCAACATTTACATGCTTAAATACTATCATCGCCATCCAAACTTGGAAGAATCTTCATTTATGAACTATCATCACCAACCTAGAAGTTCTTACATTTCAACATCAAAAATGGAAACATTAAAATTTCCACAAGCATACCGACAAAACACATAAATAAGCATACCGACAATACACTTTAAGAGTTGAACATTCCTTAACTGAAGAATTCAACTCTTAACAACAATATAATAAATAAAAAACGAAAGTAAAAGCGCAAGTTGAACATTCGTAACTAAAGAATTCAACTGAATAACATAAATAATAATGTGCTATGGTGTAGAAACACCAACAAAAGTATTTGTACCCCAAAATGGTACATAGTACAACAATATTCAAAATGCTCCACAAAGTGGATAAAGTACAACAAAAGATAATACAATAATCATAAATATCTAACGATGATCAAATGCAAACAGAAACTTCAATTTGTAGACCAAAGGAAGTTGCATAGGATCATGCTCAAAATGACATCAACAACAAAAAATTAGTTCTCCTCGGACTCAGTCTCCTCAAGCTCGACCTCCTCATCACTATAACCAGACACCTCCACAGAACTAGACTCAGAACCATCATCACCAACAACATCATCATCTTTGCCCTCCTCAGCAGCATCCTCATGACCTACATATGCCCCCTCGACAAACTATGGTCTGGCCTCAGGCCACATAGCATGTGCTAGGAAATGCTCCCTAGACATCATCAAGTGCTCCACTGTGGGGTCCCTGTACTGCAGCTGTAGTACCTGCATAAAGTCATGTAAGTCAATCATGGTGCGCTGAGTCGCCGCCATCCAATCCCAATTATAACTACAGACCTCCCTCTAAAATGGGCCAACACCATGAGAGCTTGCCAACCCTGAACCAAATGCACCACCAACATCAGTACCAGTGCTAGATGTCTGTCCTCCCTTCCATCCTTTGGGTCTGCAGAACTTGTCCATGTATCGGTCATCAATAGCAGCAGGAACCGTCACCTGATGATGGGATGGTACTTTTACCCTCGCATGCACACAAAGAAACATAATCAAACAAAGAAAAACTAAGGGACAGTTCTTCCTAGATCCGGAACCAAGTCCGCTTTCAACCACTGCACGCATCTCATCCGCGATGATTCGAGCCACATTAATCTGCACATTTGTTATAATACTGTGGACAAGGTGAGCAATCGGGATTGGCACAGTAGAGGTGTGCGACTTTGGCTTAATATTGGTCAAAACCAATAAGAGAATAAGTTGTGGCAAAGGACGTATATCCTCCCTGTGATATCTCCGTGGAACCCCAGATGGGTTCAATTCAACAGTCTTTCCCTCAAGTAATAAATCACGAGTAATTGCATTTGTATCTTTATGAAACCTCAAAGTATGGTGATAACCATCTATCTCATTCTCTCATAAAGTCAAAGGGTTACCTAAAACAGTGTTTATGGTGTCACGGTCAAACTTTACTTCCTTTCCGCAAACCAAAGTCGTCCAAGTGAATAACTCATCATCATTCGAGAGTGCATTTGCGTAGAACTCTCGAACCAACTCCTCATTGTAGCAATCACCAGGTGTGATCAATTTCCCCCACTTTTTGCTTTCAAGGATTCCCGCTACCGCCCGGAAGGATCCTTGTGGGTTTAGGTTGAAACCCTTCTCGGGTAGGATGCTCCTCTTTTCAAGTGTTAGGTATCGAGTAGCTTGTTTTGCTCCTCTAAATCTGTCCCAATCAAACTAGATTGGGGCTGGACATGATGTGCTTCCGACTTTTCGCTTCTTGGAAGGAACAATCTTAGGAGCCATCTGCAAAACCATAAAACAAAACCAACCAGCCAATACACAATTTTCATTAGTGAGGAAACAAAATAATTAACATCAGAATCAAAAATTAGCATCACAAAAAAATTTTAAAATCTGTCTTGTTCGCCCATGAGTTCGTAGGGCGAAGCCCTGGCGAACACTCGCCCCAGATTCACTAGGCGAAGTCCTGGAGAATATTCTCCCCAGGTTCGCAAGGCGAACCCTGCGAATTACTGATTCTGCAGGTTCTGCCTACACTTACATTCACAGAAATTCTTCCACTTGCAACATCTATTCCTACTTATTGATAATACCCACTTGCAATATAACAGAATCAACAAGAACAGAACATGTATTGGCAAACTATTCAACCTAGAATCTAGTTTTGATTATGTTCTACAACTAACCCTAACCACATGTTACTAAGAAGAATCAAAGGAGAGAATGAAATCAAACTTGTGATGCTGAAAGGATTAGCTTGGTAAAATAGCAAAAGGTTGCAAAATCTCCAAAGTGCTCGTGAGATATTGTGAGAGTGAGAGTTACAAAGTTTGTGAGTTTGTGAAATGAGAGTGGCAAGTGAGGTGGGGTAGGGTTTCCTCAACAAAGTCTGAAGAATGGGTCTTGGGCCCTAACATCTGGCCCACCTGTTAGACGATGGCTATGGATCTAGAAGGGGGGTTGAATAGATCCCTTGAGTTTTACATGCAAATGGTTTACAAAATTTGTTTTTAAAAATTGTTTAAACGGAAGCTACCACTGGATAGAACGTCTACAACGAACCTTCTACCAAAAGGATCGGATATGCATGAATATATCACGGATGAGTACGGAAGAGAAAAATTCAGTTTTGAGTACTACACTTAAGACACGCAATCAACAAAATATCACTTGGTTGATGTATATTCCAATCCAATGAGGTAAAGTGATAAACAATTTAAAAGCAATGTGTTCGAATTTTGCTTTGAAACAAATTATCAAACACCTAGTGTGCGTAAACACACTATGTGCAGAATTCCTATGGAGGGTAATGTACAGCTGCTCCAAAACAGAATTCAAGGAATTGTATCAGTTTAACAAAAACAATTTATCAGCGTACAATTACTCTACTACAGAAATTTCAATAACTTGCGACTTCACCAATTCAAGCCAACTGAATTGTAAAAGAGTTAGGGAGAGAGAGAACAAACACGATTTGATTAGGCAGTTCCCCAATCGTCCTCGCTTTGGGTACGTCTGCCCCTAACTCTACAAATGGAATTGAGATATGTATATATATAGTTGTTGCAAATTGTTTGTTACAAGAGAAAACTATGAACATCCAAACCCTCGAACATCTTCGATCGTTCATGCAGAATTTTCTCTTCCCTTGATTCAAGATGAATCAAGTGCTTCGAATATGGTTGATTCAATTACCGTCCCATGCTACTAAACCAAAAGAATCCACTGCTCTTTGGTTACCTTCACTCGGTCAATTGCAATCTTCCAAGAATTCGAACCCAAACCTTCCTTCTACGATCCTTTGATTACAGCTACTAAACCGAACAGTTGCACCAAATTCCGGTTACCTTCGCCCAGCCGAATCCCTGTAGAAAGAACAGTTTGTGCAAAGACCCCCAAAATTTATCCAATTTTTGGAGGACAAACCAACTGGTTTGATTCAAAAAACACCTGCCAAACTCTCAACCCAGAAGATGAAGATCACACTTCCTAAATTCTGAACGTTATCACTTCGATCAGTGGGCGACACAAACAAAGATGATTATGTGTGATTGTTTGTTTACTCAATGAAGAAGATGAAGATGAAGAGAGAAATGACATATATCTTTCACGTTTCTTGTTAATTTTATAAAAAGGATGACCAAAACTATTTATAGGAGAATAGTATGACTCACAAAAATAATAACAGAAATAACAGAAAAGAAATTAAGTGAAAAATGCAGAATTTTGAAGTCATGCGTCGACCTCCAACCTTCATGCATCGACGCATAAAAGAAGATTTTAGTGTCCATTGAATTATGCGCTTTCTCGCAAGTTTTGGAGGTTAGCGCATGAACTGGGAGGGTCAGCGTATGAAGTGCATTTTTTTTGGAAATTCAATTTTCTGAGCATTTTCACCAGACTAAGATCAGAAACACATAATAGACACAACTAAAACAATAGTGGACATTTATTTTTGGAGAGGACAAGATCCTATGCATCTAGACACATGAACGATAATGGTTAGACGCTATATACCTGACACGTGAAGTGATACCGCTCAAATTACAATCTAATATGTTTGTTGACATCATTAAAACAAGGTAGCTAGAAGAATATCCCTCACATACTCCCCCTTTTTGATGATGGCAACACTTTCTTAGCTGTCACGAGATATGTAATTTGAGAGTGAACAAAGCTCCCCCTGTCTTTGACATCTGGTTAATAAAATTTCTGCTTGTTATTCTTCTCCCCCTTTGACAACATCAAAAAGAAGAAAAGAAGGTGGTCAAAATGACGCACTATAATACGTAGTGGATCATCATATATTTGCAACAACCAAACAGTAACATGCATCCACATATGATACCGCTAATGTAAACTTAGGAATGATTAAATAAGGAACAAAAACATACAAGCAAAACATTCACTCCGGAAGAGTTTAAACAAACGGAAGCACACGTCAAAGTTAAACAACAGAGAAAAAGAAAAACAACCAAACCACAAAACATAAATTCAAACACAAATGAAACATAATGCCCTAAGCTCTATGGTCTTCTCCCCCTAAATGGATGTCCTCTTCCCCTATAGTGTTGGCCTGGAGATGGGAGATCCTCTAGGTGTAGGTTGAGTTCAATCAACGAACTGTTTAGGTTGCCAAGACTATTTGCTAGGTTTAGGTTTTGTTGAGTCAAGTTGGCATCCATCTGATTGAAATGATTCATAGCGGCGTTAGATAAATTGTTGAAGTTGGTAATGTGAGACGAGACTTGATCAGACAGATTGGTGAACTGTTCTTCCTAAGCAGAGTAGCGAGTATCTTACAGAGCTTGAAACTCTTGATGCTGAAGAGTCAATTCGTTCAACCTAGCCAGAATTTCTTCAGAACCCTGCTGATCATGCTGAGACGGTGGAGTTGGAGGAGCAGAATTTTCAGGTTGATGCCATTCATAATCCTCACCATAGGTTGGAGGCACATAGGCGTTTCCAGCCACAGTCCAACAATTTTGTTGCCACTGACCCCAGAAGTTTCTTCAGGTTGATAGCCCATCCATGCCTCATTGTCCTCTTCTTCCATAACCACATTTTCTTGCATAACCACATCTTCTTGCATGCCCGCATCTTCATCATTAACAGCTTGATTTGCATTTTCTGGAATGCCCTCATCATCACTTCCTTCAAGGTGAACCGGTTCATCATGTTCAGGATGGGTGGATCTTGGTCGATAAAAGAACTTGTTCTCACGTGAATGCCAAAAGTAACCCATTATGGAAAGGGTTTTGGCAAGAAATTGTTGTTCAGCGGTAATATGAATGTGACAAATCTGCGGAATAGGAACATCAAAGTGATTCAAAATGTTTGCAACAACAGATGCATAACCAAGTGCCAGAAATTTGTAGGAGCTGCGAGTAACGAACATCCTATAAGCAAACTAATAAGGCCAGTTAATTTTGATCTTATTCTTAAGAATATAGATGAGGTGAACCTCTGCCTGCTCAGCTCTTGAGTATCCTCCTTTCTTAGGCCTCAAGATGCGAGCAACAATCCACTGAAGAATACGGTCTTTGAATTTGAGATGGCCGGTAGTGACACTTTTAGGAAATAATCCACTTGCCACAAAATCATCTGAATACGGTTCCCGCAACATCGAATTCAGAGCAGTTTTGAACTCATAGTTTTGAACAAAGGTTTTATCAGTAACCTTTGGGAGAGTGTCATCAGTATCCAATACAAAAACTGTAGACCATACATCATTGCTCACTTCAAATTCTGTATTATTCATAGAGAATTTAAATTCAGCCCCATGAAATTTGCCCTTGATCCCACAATAGAACAACCGAGTCAAATCTTCACTATACTTATCATCACATTCTACAAATTCACTAAGATTTTGAAATTTTATAAGTTCAGAAATCTCAGGAATGTGAAAATGTGGACCCATCAGAGGATAAAACCCATGTTGTCTTATAACAGCCCGGTTAGAAAATAGTTCCTCAAAAGGAATAGTTAGCATTTTTGAAATTAAAGACTTAAAGGTTACCCGTTGTGAAGATGATGTTTTGGTTGGTGTTGGTTGTGAAGATGAGCCTCTTGTTCCCCTTCTACTAGGATTTCTTCTTGAAGCCATGGTTGAAGAAGAGTTGGAAGAAGATGATGACACTAGATTTTCGCAGAGAGTGAAGAGGAGATATGTGCAGCCCTTAGAAAACCTTGCAGCAGTAATGTAGATAATTTTCTCTTGGTGGGTTTTTAAGTTTTTAGGGTTTTTGATGAGGATTTAGTGGAGAATGATGGTTATTGATGAGGTTTAATGGAGGAAGATAAGGAGAGGTTGACCACAAAGTCTAATGAGATTACATGCAATAACCATAAATCAACGTGCAATCAGAAAATGTAGGGAAAATGAACAACACTAGGTCGGCGCACACGTCCCAGTAAAGAAGGGAGTCTGAACGGTTGAGTTATGCGTCGACCTATGAATCTGTGCATCGGCGCATGATTCTTGAATTTTCTTAGAAAAGTTGAACATTTGGTTATGCGCTATCCCGAGAGTTTTCACTAGGTCAGTGCACAAATCATGCGTCGACGCATGAATATACAAAAGTGAATTTTTGCAATTTTTTTAAGTTCCATCCAGATAAATAAACATATACACACACAGAACAAACCATCCACATGAACGATAAGTGCTCAAAATGCAATAAACATCAAGATTAGAGTAAATAATATGGCACAAAATATTGATAAACATCTATACATCGGAACGATATTACCTTGATCATCATGACGATAAGATCCCTCACATATAGCTAAATATCTCTTCGCATTGTTAGTTAAAAGAATAAACAAGCATGTTGTCGCGGTGAAAATTGGATACCAAAGTTATTGGTTAACTAGGATCACATTTTTTAATGTCACCACCAGTCTTTGATTTTTTTCCAAGGGGAGGGAGAAAAAAACCGAATACCCACAATGCAATGCAAATGCACTACGATTCTAAGTTCGGGGGTTGGTTATACCTAGGGAAGGTGTTAGCATCCTAAATATCTGTAGTACTCTACAGGAACCTCTTGATTCATTTTTATATTATCTGTTATTTGTTTTGCTAAGGGTTAAAGGGTAGGTGATTTATTATTTTTAATCCTAAGTGTGCTCGACAAGATATCGCATCTTGTGCCTACATATCCTTTCAGGAGGGAATCAGAGCACTTGTAGTTCCTTATTAAGGATACTAAATTTGTTTAAAGGTTTAGGAAAAGAAGATGAGTCATCATCTTAAGAAAGACCACCACAGTTTTGAAAATGTTTGTATTTTGTGTGGCATGGGATTGTATGTCCCTTTCTTTGAGATGATTAACATCTAATTCTCTTGTGTGGAGAATTAGGTGGGCTAAAGTTTGATTAAAGAATCAAAATTGAGGGGGGACTAACCTAGGAAATCTATCCTAAGTTGTCTAATAGTCTTAACTTAAGGGTGTCGATTATGAATGCAAATGATGTGCACCATGCACAATAACATGGTTATCATGCATGGGATTTTCCCTTGGATATTAATGTGATTAATTATTATTATTTAGGCGAGGGTGCTAGCAAAGTGGTCCTAGTCTTGTGTCTAGTGATCAATAGGTTGAATACGATGCCCTAAGGCGATCGACTTATATGGGTAGAAAATGGGCTCGACGTTGGATCGAGAAATTTTTATATGTTTGAAAAGGTTTAGACATAATAATAACATACATCAAGATAGGCATAGTAAACAGATAAACACGCAAGCGTACACTCGGGCGCGAGAGATTCTAAATGAGTGACGATTTATTAAGAAAAAGAGTTTGGACTTTTAAGGTTTATTGTTATTTTAGAGTTTTATTTTCTTAAAGTTATATTAACAAAAATAAGAAGGGCTTTCTTATTAATAAGGTTTAATTATTAACCGTTTTTATTGTTAGTTTTAAAGTTATGTTAAAAAAGAGTTTTCATATTAATTAGAAAAAGGTTTTAATGTTAATATTTTAATAAAAAAAGTTTTTATTATTATCTTAAAAAAATTAATTTAGTATTTTAATGAAAGTTTTTATTATTTAAAAAAAGTTTTACTAAAAACGTCTCAAAGTTAGACCTGGTTTCTTTTAATTATATTTATTTAAAAAGTGATATTTTAAAAAAGGAAGGTATTATTTGTTTTACAAAAGTTTCTACATACTTATATTAGTTATTATAAAAGAACAAATTTGATTGTTTAGAAAAGATGGAATTATTTAGTTAAAATAAAGTTAGATTAATTATAAAAATTAGTTAAAACGGAGGAATCTGGTGTACGCGCAGGGAGGAGGGTCCATCGCGGACCCTCGGATCTCAACCGTTCGATGCATACACGTGACAAATCTCACACTCTAAAACGGAGGGCGCATGGTAGGTTATGTGGGTGTGTGCGTATGTGATTACAACATTAAGGCAAAAACACAGTTTCAACCTAATCGTCTCAGTTTCTAACGCTACTCTCCCTCACCCTCGTTTTCTCATCTTCTCTAATTCTTTTCCTCTCTCGATCTTTCGTCATCGCTCTCTCTAAATCAAATAAAAAGCAATAATAAACCCTAACCCCAACAATCCCATACCCCAATCCACTATGATTCAGAGTTTACAAATTACAATGATTTGAAGCATGAAAAAGGGAAAAGAAAGCTGCCGGTGGTTGAAGACTGGAGGCGCGATCAAGGCCCACGATCTCCAAAGATAAGTCCTTTTATCTCCTCTTCTTTTCTGCGTTTGGGTGTTGTGAAGTTCTCTGCTAGTTGTGTGGTTTGTGGTTTCTGAATTTGGTGACTTTCTTCTCTGAACTTTGGGATTCCTTGGTATGATGATAATGTTGAATCATTTTCTGATTTGTGATGGATTGGATGTTCTGCTAGTGATGGATTGGATGTTTGGTATGTGTGATTTTTAATAAATTGGTAGAGTGACTTGAATTTGATGAAATGTCTTCTGGTGAACTTGGTTTTCTGGTGGTTTATGAGTGGTTTGGTTATGTGATCGTATGGATTTAGTTATGTAGGGTTTGAAATTTCATGGTGTATGATTTGAAGTCTTTTTTTTGTACTGATATGAATTTGGCTTCTCGTCCCCCCTCTGCTCTTGTGAATGTCTTCTCTTTATAGGCGTGCAAAATATCTACGTTTTTTGAAAATGATGTGTGATGATAAAATTCTTTCCATCTTTAGATAAACATGTCCAGGAATTGTTTTGGAAGGTTTTTGAAGAATTGGTATTGTGTCTAATTTTGTTTTTACTTATTTTGGAAAGTTTGAAATGAGTCTGATTAAACGTGTGGAATTTCTTACTTTTCCTTCCTTGCTTTACAATTCAAATTTGTTGTTTTGATGGCGGTGTTTTCATTTCCCTTTTTACATAGACGGTGCTTTAGGCATGTCGTATGATTTTGGAAGTGTATGGGATATTGTTTGACTCTTCCCTTTGACCAATTATGACTGTTTGGAAGTGATAGAGTTGTGTCTGATCTATTTCTGTTTCTGACATATTTGGTATATTTGGAAAATAGGAGGATGGTGATTTCTTACACGATTTGGTTTCATGAGACCTTGTAATTGGTTGTGGGAGAAACGTGTTTGTGGTTTTACTTTCATGTCCAACATGGTTTGCTTTATATTTTTAAGAAAGACAAATTTGCTAGCAAATTGGTGCCTTGAATCAAAACTTTGTGTATCCAATTATGAACTTAGCTTGTGAATCAACCGATTTCATTTTGGAGATGGCTTTTGAACATCAATCTTCTTTGATCTGTGTGTAGCAGTTAACCTTAATTAGGATGAATTTTGGAGTCTGAATAGTGATTTATTCCTTCCAATTTGGTAATGATTCTCATCCATGCTTGCATTTTCCTTCTTGAATTATTGATGCAGCAGTGTATTGGTTTTGTTCGTAGCTGTGTCAGTTTCAAAAGCTTCAGCAGAAAATCTGGGAAGTAATGGTGTCAACCATGATCTGAGGACAATTCACATGGAGTGGAGCATTGATGAATTAGATGTAATTGAGAGAAAGTTGACTGGGGGATCTATCTCAAGTAATGAAATGATTTTTTTATTGAATTTTCTTTGTTGTGTGAGGGCATAAATCTCCAACACTAATCCTCTGTAATTCCTAAAATTCTTGATCTTCATGGCAGGTTGCAAATCTTCATGGCGCACCAAAGTCGAAACCTTCCATATTGAGCATTTGTTCTTCACAACCCTTGTGTAGCTTCAACCTCTTCTTGTGATATTCCGTGACGTATGGACGTTGCATTCACCAAGCAGCTCGTTCGCTTATGCAGCCTTGCTAACAAATTTCTCTTTGACTCATGAACGCAGGAAAAAGGAGGTTTGGACAAAGTGGCAGTGGCGGTGGTTACGCAAGTAGAGATGACTTCTTCCAAAGAATACTACCTGGATTATTCATACTCTTCTCTCTGTAATCTCTTGTTATTGGAATTTGCTATATTCAAAATTGTCACTGTTTTGATTCTTTCTATTTTCTTTATGTGTGTATTTCGGGCAGGTGGTTTTGTTTCAGTAACAGGATTCCTCGAAAAAAACACTCAAAGAACTTCCCTTGAGCCTCTATGTCGTAACGTGCATAACAAGCGTCAAATATTCTCTCTTGCTCAAAGACAAATAAAGACCCTGCACACTTCCAGTCACTTCAGAGCCCTCATTTGGACTGTCTCGTAAAGGGTCGTCGATGTGGCAGATTTTGATGATCCAAGGGTGAAGTTTGGTTGCGCGATCTGTACTGCATTAGGGACTTTTTATCATGAGTTTTCCACCAAATCCAAAATGCTACTGAAGCAATGAGAGGGACATCCATCAGGTGGTCTTCCAACATGAGGGCATATTATCCATCTTGGATTGATTGGTTGGAATAACTAGGGGAGTTCCAATTTCAGTAAAACATTTGAGAATTGTCTTTGATCATTGAATTTGTTCAAATTATTTTGAGTTTCCAAGAAGGATGTAGAACTGCATATGCATTTACTATTATCAACTAAGTATTCAAGGCAATATTCCAATAATAGCAGCTTGTATAATTTGTTCCAATAATTAGATGTTTCAAATTCCCTAAGAAATTCACGTACTGTAGATAACCACCTTGCCGGTATTATATTTCTAAAAGCATATCAAAAAATGAATCAAGCAAATGCACCACTCTCATTCCCATTCGCATGAGAGCCAAATCAACGTCCTTGCTCTTGGTGATTTTTTATGACAACTTAGATTCATGGTTTGAATGGGTGAATTTGGCAATTGTTTGTAACAAGGAGATTTTCATGTAACTTGTTTCCCTTTTGAATATTGTGATTCATACTTGGCCATTGATTCTTGTAGAGCTTGTGATTACGCCATTCAATTCATGAAGTTCTTAAATTTTGGATTCTTGAATTTGTACATTTGTCATGAAGTTAGACTATAAATTTGGAATCATGAATTTGAACCTTGATTTTTCGATGGACTTTGAATTATTTTTTATACTATTCTCTGAATTGAAGTACACCCTTCATGAATCCAATTTCATTTTCTTGGATTTTGAATTTCAATTTGAGCCATATGAAAAACATGAATCTGCACCTTAACTCTTGGAATTCAAATCTTAAAATCTTGAATCTTCTTGTAACCATCACCAATAACTTATATTTGACATGAGTTTGAACTTCTTCACAATGAACTTATGAATTCAATTTTGCGAACCTTGAAAGAATTTGCATTTGAATTTTGTATTAAATTTGTTAATTGGCATGAACCTCCTTGGATAAGTTTTGAATTAATGGACATCTAACTTGTGAAAGAATTTGAATTTAAACAATGAAGCATGAACTTTAAACCTTGAATGGCATCTTGATCTTGTTAATCATGTGAAGTTCTTGAATTTGGGACAAAGATTTAGATATTCACCAAAGCTTGAAATAACGTTTCATCTTGAAAACTTTGGATTCCAGACGACCCATTTGAATAATCCTGAGACGACTTAAGAATTTTGATTGTCACTACGAGAACTTATAGCAGAACTTGATTCAATATTCTCATCCAGACTTTGCCACTTCAAACATATTGGTCACAAACAATCAACAAAGAAAACCAAACACCTGTCATGCAACACACCACCAATTCTCACATGGTCACACCCCCCGTACATAAACCCTAATCCTCCTGTTCTTTCTGAGAGATCTTGAGGGAAGAAAGACTTCAGTGGTTTAGGGACCAAAAAGGAAAAGGGCACAATCACACAGGACCAGAAAACCTCCACAATCACACACAACACAACTTTCAGGCCCTTGAACTTTCTGCAGCAGCACCTGCTCTCACAAATGAAACCAACAGACAAAACTAGATAAAGCGGTTAGTTATGCACGAATGATTGACCTAATATGCTATGAAAAAAGAAAAGCGGGGATCTTAGGGTAAAAAATTAGGGTGTGACAGATGCCCCTATTTAAGTTTCTCCTATTCGGAGATATGGAGATCGAAATCTTCGTCTCGACGAGATAAGAGGGACTTAAATACAAACATGCACAATTTTTGGCCCTAAGATGCCACCAAATGCACATGCTATGGTATGAAAAGATATGATATGCAAGACAAAGATCCTGTGAGGAATAATGTCACAGGGGAAAACTGATGTTAAAAAAAAAACTGAAATACTGACCCGACGAGGATGACTCAACAAGAAAAAACTCTACGGGGAAAGACCTAACTCCACTGGGGGAAAGGGACTACCAACTGACAATCGCAAGGTAGCTTAAGCATAAGGCAAGAAACCTGAAAGGAAAAAAAGATAACTTACTATCAACAGCTGGTAGCCTACGCGAGGGTAACCAGTTGAAATAAAATGGCGTATATTACCTACTATCACACAGGATAACCTAAGCAGAGGTAATAAACTAGGGAGGAGAGATCACCTACTACCAAACACGGTAGCCTAAGCATAGGTGTCTGATCCAAAAGAAAGGTGTGTTACCTACTATCAAGCATATGATAGCCTAAGTGAGGTAAACACCAAAGGAAAGATGACCTACTACCACCACGGTAGCCTAAGCGAGGCATCTGACCAAAATACAGACGTATTACCTACTATCCCACGATAGCCTAAGTAGAGGTAATAGACTGGAAAAGAAGGATCACCTACTGCCAACTTGTGGCAGCCTGAGCAAAGGCGTCCGACCAAAAAAGATGTGTTACCTACTATCAAGCATATGATAGCCTAAGCGAGGTAAACACAAAAGGAAAGATGACCTACTACCACCACGGTAGCCTAAGCGAGGCATCTGACCAAAACACAAAAAAAAACGACTGTTTGTCAAAGTTTGCTGGAGATCTACTGCCAAGAATAACCAAGGAAATACCTACTGCCGAGGTCTTCTGGAAATCTACTGTCGAGAATAACCAGGAAAATACCTACTGCCGAGGTCTTCTGGAAATCTACTGCCGAGAATAACCAGGGAAATACCTACTACCGAGGTCTTATGGAAATCTACTGCCGAGAATAACCAGGGAAATACCTACTGTCGAGGTCTTATGGAAATCTACTGCCGAGAATAACCAGGGAAATACCTACTGCCGAGGTCTTCTGGAAATCTACTGTCGAGAATAACCAGGAAAATACCTACTGCCGAGGTCTTCTATCAAGTATTCCACTTGAAAGGGTAGAAAATAAGTCATTACTGTGAGGTTGTCTGCCTCAAACAAGAGTCTTGAAATAAACTGCTACGAGGTTGTCTGCCTCGCGTACATCTTGAAATAAGCCGCTACGAGGTTGTCTGCCTCGAGCAAAGTCTTGAAATAATCGCTACGAGGTTGTCTGCCTCGAGCAAAAGTCTTGAACTCCTCCCGGAAAGGTGAATACTTGTTGGAAAGTAACTTCACAGGGGCTTGGGATTTCACTGGAGATCTGATGACTTCAGCTGGAATCCATAACTTGTTGGAGATCTGGAAGTTTCACCGGGGATCCTCAAAAGAGATGCGGGCCGGTTGACTTGTAAAATATGTCTTCTCAAATAAAGAGAAAGATCATTTGAATCTTCACCAAACTTCTCAAAGAGACGCCATTTGATGGAAGCAAATTGAATTGTGGACTCGCTGGGGAGAATACCACTGAGAAGTAATATTGCTGTAGTTGAAATTCGTGTTGAAGCTAGTAAAATTCTTGTAATAGGGATTCTCAAATAAAGAGAAACACCTGGAAGGTCTTCAATAACTTTCTCTGGAGAATAAGCTGATAATCTTGACAACTTCACCGGGGATAGACAAAATGTCTTGAGGAGACTGCCATTCGTCATTCAAATAGAAAACTGAGCTCAAATAAAGAGCTACCACTTGTTGTCTAGATTTAAATCCCATAGTACAGATGGAGGAATAACTTATGTCTTTTATAAAGATCTTCAAATAAATTCTTCCTTGGGAGATAGGGTGCAAAATAAATGCACGCTCGATCTAGGTTCAACAGCCTAGAGATATCCAAAATTGTGATTGTCAGGGACCAAAGTTCAATCCAGGAAATAACTGGAAAGAAACGGTCAAACAAGAACCTATCCAGTGAGGGATGAACTCAACTGGGGTTTATCTTTATCCAAAAGGTGGAAAAGAAAACTAAAGTAACCATCTTCCACGAGGGTCAAACTCAGTGGGGAATTAGAAAGTATGTGCTTTTTCTGCCTAGGGATGCTGACTCTACTTGGAGGGAGAAGACAAACCCAGTCACTTGGGGATAAACACGGCCAAAGTGACAGAACAAACAAACAAGCAACACAAAAATGCAAAATGCACAGATGCCATGTATCTACATGAAAGAATGTCATGATATGCTTATGCTCATGCTGACAAAACAACGACAAGAAGCAAACTGGAGACGAAAAACAAGCATCTCGATATGGATACTCATCCAATCTTTGCAATATAAGAAGCATCACTAGGGGATCAGAGGAAGGCCATATATGAGGACACGGTCCTGCTAAAGGCTTCAAACTTCTCTGGGGAAAATAGAGCACTCCACTTGGGGATGAACATCGTAACTTCACTTAGGATTGTCAAGATAAACCTTGTGATTCTGTTGGGGCGAGAAAGGTTCACTGGGAAAGAATCAAACTCAATGATCGAAAAGAATTCATGGGGGATAAAATAAATATCTGCTGCGAACTGAAATAGTCTTAGTGAAAATTGTAACCAGATAAAATAAATATCCGCTTTGTCGGGGAAGCTTGGATCAATAGTAGTTGGAAATGTCGGAGATAAAAAAAATCAAGGGGATGAAATAAACATCCCCCTTCACTGGAGAAGATTGAGATAGTGATAAAATCCATTGAGGAGTGAAATAAACACTCGCTTCACTGGGGAAGGTTGAAGCCAAAGAAATTCATTGAGGATTCTTAGATTGCCGACTGGGGAAATCCTGTGTCGGACAGTGCCATCACTTCTCGGAGTAGAGATTCACTGGGAAATAGTTGTGACTACCTAAAGTAAAGATTTACTGGGGAGTCGTCACATCACTTAGGATAGAAACCCTTTGAGGTATGAGTGAATAAAGTTGTGAGACTGATGTAACTCTGTATTGATAACCTGCATAGTAGTCGCCATTTTGAACAATAATTGTTGTGGATGAGTAGCAATCTTCACTTCTCAAATGCCCCAGATCACTTGGTTTATAAGAAGAAGCCATCCCAAGGGGATTTTACAGAAGACTTGGCGTCCGACTGTCCCAATGTTTCCAAACTCTTGGAGAGATTGTTGAATCTCGACGTAACTGGCCCGGATTGACTGTGTTCTGTAACCGATTCTTCGAATTCTTTGAGAGATTTACCAAATCTCGACGTAACTGCCCCAGATTGATTGTGTTCTGTAACCGATTCTTCAAATTCTTTGAGAGATTTACCAAATCTCGACGTAACTGCCCCAGATTGACAGTGTTCTGTATAACCGATTCTTCAGACTTGCCCCTTGGGGTCAGACTATGAAAGAAACAACTGGTCAACAACTTGCCCCTGCTTAGTAGAGTCTTCAGGTAGCATGCCCCTGGGTACTGTCATATCCTTGAAACAGTACTAAATTTTAGCTCATCATTACCAGACGTATGTTAATTTCCATGATGTCAAGCAATGTTAGCAAGTAGAAAATGTTAATTCCGAAACAGATAATGCAACGTATGTTTGTCTTGAAGTTTTATTTAAAATATTTTTGTGATTGAATTACCGATTTTATAATGCCAACATGAATTTGAGCATAGCTCATGGGAGTCAGGAAACAATGTCTCAATGAGTATGCTTTTGAAATAAACCCTGCTTCAACTAGGTCTTTTGAGGGTTGTATCGTGGACTGGTTCACGGTTTAAGAAACAAAGGATATAAGGCTCAAAGTTTGTTTATGCCCACCCAATCTTCGTGATATTTTTACTCCATTTTTTTTTTTTGAAAATTACCCTGCCCCAGGTTAAGAATGAGGGTTTTTTGATTTGGAAGAAGAAAACTCCTACTTCAAAGGTTCAAAGAGGGTTAACGAGGGTTTATCTCCTTATATCTTCGGTGTTTAGGATTTTGAAACAATGCCTTATATCACTAGCAGAGTTTTATTCAAAGCATACAACAAGAGATCTAGCGTTTGATTTCATCATCCTCCATTTAATTCTCTGCCAAAGCAAGAGATTGGGCAGCGTTGGCATTATAAAATAGAAAGAACGTTTAAAATGAGTGAAACAAATGGATTTCTTCAAGACGAACATTATTCATTGCATCAATTATTCAAAATTAACAAGTTCTCACACGCAAAACAAGTGCATTAACGAACGTAGGAAATTACATATGAAAACAGCAAATAAGCTTAAAATATGACGAGACGTAGCCTAGAGAAAACCATCCTCTGTATCAATCCACCATGTGCAAGGAGGGGATTGCTTCTTGTTCAAGTAAGAGATGGATCTCAACTTGGGGTTCTCACAATTCAAAAGACAAGACTCCCTTCTGAACCATCTCTTTCACTTTCTTCTTCAAAACATGACATTCCTCGATGTCATGGCGGGGTGCCCCTTGATTGAAGGTACAGAAGGCATCAGCTCTGAAATGACTCCCATGGGTCACCAGGACGGATATTGGAGTTTCCTTCTAGATTAAACCATATTGTAAGAGGCTAGGGAACAAATTAGGGTAGAGCACAGGGATATCCAAAAATTCACCACTTCGTTCAACTGGCTGGTTGGCTGAGGAGGCAGAAAATCCATCCTGGCGTTGGGATATGGCCAACTCTTTGACCAAATCCATCAGGCTCCTCTTGGTAATCTTTAAGTCTGCAACCTCGTCGCGAAGTTCTTGCTTTTCATGCTCTTGAATGTCTATCAGATTCTTCATAGTAGTGGAAAAAGTTTCCATGTTGGCCTTTAGAGTGACAATCTCCGCTCGGAGTGCTTGGTTTTCCTGTTCCAAATGATCCATCCTTTTCTTGCGACCGACTAGAGTATCGTATCGATGATTCAGAGTCCGAGAAGAGAAGCACAAATGAGAACCTGGAATGCAAAGGAATGCGAATGCGGATGCAAATGATGCGTATGATGCAATAAGATTCATGGAACTCGGCTATTTATAATCATCAAGGAATATCAAAAGGCTCGTCTTAATAATAAAAAGAAAAACGGTTACAGTCATTAGTACCGGAATACTAAATGATTGGTTTAATACAAAAATTAAAACGTGTCTGTACGCCTTACAACAGTCATAACGTAAAGCTAAATAAAAGCTAATAATGATGGATCTAACGAGACTCTTCCAACGGTCTTGTCTTGAGTCCTTTGGCTTTTTCCAATTGAGCTTCTTCTAGAATAAGCTTGTCGACGAAGTGTTGACTGATGACTAGAATGAGATAAGACGTCTTGAGCTTTCTGTTTCTTGCAATAAGTAGCTTTTTCAGAAATTCCCTTTTTTGTAGTTATCTTGGCTTGAATATGAACCTAAGATAGGAAATGAACTTTTGTCCTGAAATAGTAACTTGGTCAGCTAAGAATATTCTTCATAAGGTGTCACCAACTAGTCCTCAGGAATAATGGTAGGCGGCAGTAGAATAACTTTATATCTTGTCTTGAATTCTTCTTTGTCTGGCCGCAAGGTCTCCAATCTCCTTAGATCGTCCAAGTTATGACTATTGTAAGTGTACTTCAACGTTTTTTTTCAAGAGTCCATGATATCCTTACGATGTTTACAAACAAGACTAAGTTCCACGAATCTTTATGATATGATGCTAATGCAACACAAAGGCAAAGCACAAAACACAGAGCAAATAAACAAACAAGGGTCCTAGGTTCAAAGGAACGTGAACGGAGTCAAGGTCTACCCATCCCATAAGGTAGTATGGTTTCAAATGTACCTGCTGAACGGGTTCTAAAAGTTCCCAGAGTCTACGACCCATCTTTTGGATATTATCGACTTCCCAAATTACTCGGTTAGCCAATAATATTCTCAAGAGAATCTCGTCTGAGTGTAGTATCGCGTGACAACTATTTGGAAATAGACTCCCGCATAGTCACCGCACTACATTCTAAAAGGCCAAGTGGGTTTAAAGGTGCTACGGTCCTCAGTCTTAAGGGTTCTTGGTCGAAGTTAATACCGTTTTCACGAATGAACTCGTTCAAACAATATTAAGTTCAAAAGAACCTAAACTGAGCGATGATTTTCTCAATTCGACTTTTCAGGAATCGACTCCGTCAAAGTACCCTTGACCATATCATCTCCTATAATTCACTCAAGTCCGGGTCTAGGACTCTCACCACTCAAGAATCCCTCCAAACAGCAAAACCAACAAATATAACAGATAACATAAAAAAGATCAAGTTAGGGGGAACCCTCTTATGAGGATCCCCAATGAAGTCGCCATTTCTGTCGCGGTGAAAATTGGATACCATAGTTATTGGTTAACTAGGATCACATTTTTTAATGTCACCACCGGTCTTTGATTTTATCCAAGGGGAGGGAGAAAAAAACCGAATACCCACAATGCAATGCAAATGCACTAAGATTCTAAGTTCGGGGGTTGGTTATACCTAGGGAAGGTGTTAGCATCCTAGATATCTGTAGTACTCTACAGGAACCTCTTGATTCATTTTTATATTATCTGTTATTTGTTTTGCTAAGGGTTAAAGGGTAGGTGATTTATTATTTTTAATCCTAAGTGTGCTCGACAAGATATCGCATCTTGTGCCTACATATCCTGTCAGGAGGGAATCGGAGCACTTGTAGTTCCTTATTAAGGATACTAAATTTGTTTAAAGGTTTAGGAAAAGAAGATGAGTCATCATCTTAAGAAAGACCACCACAGTTTTGAAAATGTTTGTATTTTGTGTGGCATGGGATTGTATGTCCCTTTCTTTGAGATGATTAACATCTAATTCTCTTGTGTGGAGAATTAGGTGGGCTAAAGTTTGATTAAAGAATCAAAATTGAGGGGGGACTAACCTAGGAAATCTATCCTAAGTTGTCTAATAGTCTTAACTTAAGGGTGTCGATTATGAATGCAAATGATGTGCACCATGCACAATAACATGGTTATCATGCATGGGATTTTCCCTTGGATATTAATGCGATTAATTATTATTATTTAGGCGAGGGGCTAGCAAAGTGGTGCTAGTCTTGTGTCTAGTGATCAATAGGTCGAATGCGATGCCCTAAGGCGATCGACTTATATGGGTAGAAAATGGACTCGACGTTGGATCGAGAAATTTTTATATGTTTGAAAAGGTTTAGACATAATAATAACATACATCAAGATAGGCATAGTAAACAGATAAACACGCAAGCGTACACTCGGGCGCGAGAGATTCTAAATGAGTGACGATTTATTAAGAAAAAGAATTTGGACTTTTAAGGTTTATTGTTATTTTAGAGTTTTATTTTCTTAAAGTTATATTAACAAAAATAAGAAGGGCTTTCTTATTAAAAAGGTTTAATTATTAACCGTTTTTATTGTTAGTTTTAAAGTTATGTTAAAAAAGAGTTTTCATATTAATTAGAAAAAGGTTTTAATGTTAATATTTTAATAAAAAAAGTTTTTATTATTATCTTAAAAAAAATTAATTTAGTATTTTAATGAAAGTTTTTATTATTTAAAAAAAGTTTTACTAAAAACGTCTCAAAGTTAGACCTGATTTCTTTTAATTATATTTATTTAAGAAGTGATATTTTAAAAAAGGAAGTTATTATTTATTTTACAAAAGTTTCTACATACTTATATTAGTTATTAAAAAAGAACAAATTTGATTGTTTAGAAAATATGAAATTATTTAGTTAAAATAAAGTTAGATTAATTATAAAAATTAGTTAAAACGGAGGAATCTGGTGTACGCGCAGGGAGGAGGGTCCATCGCGGACCCTCAGATCTCAACCGTTCGATGCAAACACGTGACAAATCTCACACTCTAAAACGGAGGGCGCATGGTAGGTTATGTGGGTGTGTGCGTATGTGATTACAACATTAAGGCAAAAACACAGTTTCAACCTAATCGTCTCAGTTTCTAACGCTACTCTCCCTCACCCTCATTTTCTCATCTTCTCTAATTCTTTTCCTCTCTCGATCTTTCGTCATCGCTCTCTCTAAATCAAACAAAAAGCAATAATAAACCCTAACCCCAACAATCCCATACCCCAATCCACTATGATTCAGAGTTTACAAATTACAATGATTTGAAGCATGAAAAAGGGAAAAGAAAGTTGCCGGTGGTTGAAGACTGGAGGCGCGATCAAGGCCCAAGATCTCCAAAGATAAGTCCTTTTATCTCCTCTTCTTTTATGCGTTTGGGTGTTGTGAAGTTCTCTGCTAGTTGTATGGTTTGTGGTTTCTGAATTTGGTGACTTTCTTCTCTGAACTTTGGGATTCCTTGGTATGATGATAATGTTGAATCGTTTTCTGATTTATGATGGATTGGATGTTCTGCTAGTGATGGATTGGATGTTTGGTATGTGTGATTTTTAATAAATTGGTATACTGACTTGAATTTGATGAAATGTCTTCTGGTGAACTTGGTTTTCTGGTGGTTTATGAGTGGTTTGGTTGTGTGATCATATGGATTTAGTTATGTAGGGTTTGAAATTTCATGGTGTATGATTTGAAGTTGTTTTTTTTTGTACTGATATGAATTTGGCTTCTCGTCCCCCCTCTGCTCTTGTGAATGTCTTCTCTTTATAGGCGTGCAAAATATCTACGTTTTTTGAAAATGATGTGTGATGATAAAATTCTTTCCATCTTTAGATAAATATGTCTAGGAATTGTTTTGGAAGGTTTTTGAAGAATTGGTATTGTGTCTAATTTTGTTTTTACTTATTTTGGAAAGTTTGAAATGAGTCTGATTATGAGCTGTCCACTTTTCATTTCAAACGTGTGGAATTTCTTACTTTTCCTTCCTTGCTTTACAATTCAAATTTGTTGTTTTGATGGCGGTGATTTCATCTCCCTTTTTACATAGACGGTGCTTTAGGCATGTCGTATGATTTTGGAAGTGTATGGGATATTGTTTGACTCTTCCCTTTGACCAATTATGACTGTTTGGAAGTGATAGAGTTGTGTCTGATCTATTTCTGTTTCTGACATATTTGGTATATTTGGAAAATAGGAGGATGGTGATTTCTTACACGATTTGGTTTCATGAGACCCTGTAATTGGTTGTGGGAGAAATGTGTTTGTGGTTTTACTTTCATGTCTAACATGGTTTGCTTTATATTTTTAAGAAAGACAAATTTGCTAGCAAATTGGTGCCTTGAATCAAAACTTTGTGTATCCAATTATGAACTTAGCTTGTGAATCAACCGATTTCATTTTGGAGATGGCTTTTGAACATCAATCTTGTTTGATCTGTGTGTAGCAGTTAACCTTAATTAGGATGAACTTTGGAGTCTGAATAGTGATTTCTTCCTTCCAAATTGGTAATGATTCTCATCTATGCTTGCATTTTCCTTCTTGAATTATTGATGCAGCAGTGTATTGGTTTTGTTCGTAGCCGTGTCAGTTTCAAAAGCTTCAGCAGAAAATCTGGGAAGTAATGGTGTCAACCATGATCTGAGGACAATTCACATGGAGTGGAGCATTGATGAATTAGATGTAATTGAGAAAAAGTTGAATGGGGGATCTATCTCAAGTAATGAAATGGTTTTTTTTAATTGAATTTTCTTTGTTGTGTGAGGGCATAAATCTCCAACACTAATCCTCTGTAATTCCTAAAATTCTTGATCTTCATGGCAGGTTGCAAATCTTCATGGCGCACCAAAGTCGAAACCTTCCGTATCGAGCATTTGTTCTTCGCAACCCTTGTGTAGCTTCAACCTCTTCTTGTGATATTCCGTGACGTATGGACGTTGCATTCACCAAGCAGCTCGTTCGCTTATGCAGCCTTGCTAACAAATTTCTCTTTGACTCATGAACGCAGGAAAAAGGAGGTTTGGACAAAGTGGCAGTGGCGGTGGTTACGCAAGTAGAGATGACTTCTTCCAATGAATACTACCTGGATTATTCATGCTCTTCTCTCTGTAATCTCTTGTTATTGGAATTTGCTATATTCTAAATTGTCACTGTTTTGCTTCTTTCTCTTTTCTTTATGTGTATGTTTTGGGCAGGTGGTTTTGTTTCAGTAACAGGATTCCTCGAAAAAACAATCAAAGAACTTCCCTTGAGCCTCTCTGTCGTAACGTGCATAACAAGCGTCAAATATTCGCTCTTGCTCAAAGACAAATAAAGACCCTGCACACTTCCAGTCACTTCAGAGCCCTCATTTGGACCGTCTCGTAAAGGGTCGTCGATGTGGCAGATTTTGATGATCCAAGGATGAAGTTTGGTTGCGCGATCTGTACTGCATTAGGGACTTTTTAGCATGAGTTTTCCACCAAATCCAAAATGCTACTGAAGCAATGAGAGGGACGTCCATCAGGTGGTCTTCCAACATGAGGGCATATTATCCATCTTGGATTGATTGGTTGGAATAACTAGGGGAGTTCCAATTTCAGTAAAACATTTGAGAGTTGTCTTTGATCATTGAATTTGTTCAAATTATTTTGAGTTTCCAAGAAGGATGTAGAACTGCATATGCATTTACTATTATCAACTAACTATTCAAGGCAATATTCCAATAATAGCGGCTTGTATAATTTGTTCCAATAATTATATGTTTCAAATTCCCTAAGAAATTCACGTACTGTAGATAACCACCTTGGCGGTATTATATTTCTAAAAGCGTATCGAAAAATGAATCAAGCAAATGCTCCACTTTCATTCCCATTCGCATGAGAGCCAAATCAACGTCCTTGCTCTTGGTGATTTTTTATGACAACTTAGATTCATGGTTTGAATGGGTGAATTTGGAAATTGTTTGTAACAAGGAGATTTTCATGTAACTTGTTTCCCTTTTGAATATTGTGATTCATACTTGGCCATTGATTCTTGTAGAGCTTGTGATTACGCCATTCAATTCATGAAGTTCTTAAATTTTGGATTCTTGAATTTGTACATTTGTCATGAAGTTAGACTATAAATTTGGAATCATGAATTTGAACCTTGATTTTTCGATGGACTTTGAATTATTTTTTATACTATTCTCTGAATTGAAGTACACCCTTCATGAATCCAATTTCATTTTCTTGGATTTTGAATTTCAATTTGAGCCATATGAAAAACATGAATCTGCACCTTAACTCTTGGAATTCAAATCTTAAAATCTTGAATCTTCTTGTAACCATCACCAATAACTTATATTTGACATGAGTTTGAACTTCTTCACAATGAACTTATGAATTCAATTTTGCGAACCTTGAAAGAATTTGCATTTGAATTTTGTATTAAATTTGTTAATTGGCATGAACCTCCTTGGATAAGTTTTGAATTAATGGACATCTAACTTGTGAAAGAATTTGAATTTAAACAATGAAGCATGAACTTTAAACCTTGAATGGCATCTTGATCTTGTTAATCATGTGAAGTTCTTGAATTTGGGACAAAGATTTAGATATTCACCAAAGCTTGAAATAACGTTTCATCTTGAAAACTTTGGATTCCAGACGACCCATTTGAATAATCCTGAGACGACTTGAGAATTTTGATTGTCACTACGAGAACTTATAGTAGAACTTGATTCAATATTCTCATCCAGACTTTGCCACTTCAAACATATTGGTCACAAACAATCAACAAAGAAAACCAAACACCTGTCATGCAACACACCACCAATTCTCACATGGTCACACCCCTCGTACATAAACCCTAATCCTCATGTTCTTTCTGAGAGATCTTGAGGGAAGAAAGAATTCAGTGGTTTAGGGACCAGAAAGGAAAAGGGCACAATCACACAGGACCAGAGAACCTCCACAATCACACACAACATAACTTTCAGGCCCTTGAACTTTCTGCAGCAGCACCTGCTCTCACAAATGAAACCAACAGACAAAACTAGATAAAGCGATTAGTTATGCATGAATGATTGACCTAATATGCTATGAAAAAGGAAAAGCGGGGATCTTAGGGTCAAAAATTAGGGTGTGACACATGTATATATGTGAATATCATGACTATTAAGCACGATCCGAGATATCGAGAATGCCAAGTTCCCTACGGATGTGAAAGAAAGGCTCTGTAGCTAACGGTTTTGTGAGAATGTCATCAAGTTGATTCTTAGTGTCAACATGATCAAAAATTACATCACCTTTCTCTACATGATCCCTAAGAAAATGATGGCGTATTTCGATATGCTTGGTGCGTGAATGCAATACGGGGTTCTTAGTTAGATTAATCGCACTAGTGTTATCGCACAAAATTGGAATACGTTCAAGGTTTAGGTTGAAATCAAGTAATTGTTGTTTAAGCCATAAGACTTGAGCACAACAACTACCGGCGGCAACGTATTCCGCCTCGGCTGTTGACAAAGCAACGGAAACCTGTTTCTTGCTATGTCAACTCACCAAGGAATTTGCGAAAAGTGACACGTGCCACTAGTACTTTTCCTATCCAACTTGCACCCGGCAAAGTCAGAATCGGAGTAGCCAACTAAGGAACAAACACTACCTTTGGAATACCACAACCCATACTTTGGAGTACCAGAGAGATATCGAAGTATGCGCTTAACTGCCTTTAGGTGGGATTCCTTGGGATGTGCTTGATACCTCGCACACATGCATACACTAAACATTATATCGGGACGTGATGCGGTAAGATAAAGAAGAGACCCTATCATACCTCAATACTTCTTTACCTCAACATCCTTACCCTTTTTGTCACGATCAAGATTAGCACTTGTAGGCATAAGAGTGTCTAATGCTTTGCAGTTTAGCATATCAAAACGTTTTAGTAACTCAAGACAATATTTCGTTTGACTCACGAATGTGCCCTCTTCAAGTTGTTTGATTTGCAATCCGAGGAAATAGTTGAGCTCCCCCATCATGCTCATTTCAAACTCCCCCTGCATCAAACTAGAAAACTACTTGACCAAGGTCATGTTAGTAGACCCAAAAATGATATCGTCAACATAAATTTGTACCAAAATTAAGTGTTTTCCTTGACGTTTAATAAAGAGGGTTGTGTCAACCTTTCCTCTTGAATATCCTTGATCAAGTAGAAATTTGCTTAGACGTTCATACCAAGCCCTAGGGGCTTGTTTCAGTCCGTACAAAGCTCGTTTAAGTTTATAGACATGATCAGGATATTCGTGGGATTCAAAACCTGGAGGTTGGGCTACATAAACCTCTTCATTTATGTATCCGTTAAGGAATGCACTTATTGTTATCTCTGTAGGTAACAAACTCCTTTTTCTTCGCCACAAAGTTGATAAAAAGAGATATGTCGCCGGTCATATGTCTCGAGCAACCACTATCCAGAACCCATCTTCCTTCGGTGGTCTCAAGACTTTGTACCTACAAAAACAATCAAGGGAGAGTAGGTACCCAATTCTCATTGGGTCCTTTAAGGTGAGTGAAACCAAGACCGCACTTGGACAACCATTGGTAGATGCCTTTCGGAACAAGAAACCTTCTAAAGTGACATTTAGCAATAGTATGACCAGGCTTACAACAGTAAAGACAATTACGATTCATTTGGAATTTACTTTTGCTATCACTATCTCGAATCACATAGGTATACTTTTGATATGGATTATTTATGCTCTCACGAAAATGTGATCGATCAATAGCAAACGTAACTTTTGGCTTAAGAGCCTTGTCCAATTTGGCCTTGAGGTTTCTCAGCTCTCGTTGCCAAATATGACAAGTGTCACAGCCCCAATTGAACCAAGAGGTAGGATCCTCTTCAACCTTGGCTTTTGATGTGTCCACTATAGAGTTTTTGAGAGCTTCCAATTCCTTTTCAGAATCGGAAACCTTCTTCTCCAAATACATGAAAATCCTTTTATTTGAAGCTAAACGTTGAAATGCTTCCTTAACCTCATAGTGTAACATGTCAAAAGCCTTTCGTAACTCTAAATGCGACATAGTATTAACATGATCATATTTAGAATGCTTTACCTCTTTTGCTTTATTGTGGCGTGCCATAAGACAAAAGTTAACGGATTCACTTTCGTCACTTGAGGAATCATCTTTCTCCGACTCACTATCGCTTTCCCAAGCGATGTATGCTCGTCGAGACTTGTTGGACTTTTTGTTTGAGCGACTCTTTTCATTATCCTTATCTTTGTCTTTCTTTAGAGATGGACAATCCGGCTTGTAGTGCCCGGATTTTCCACAGTTGTAGCACGTACCTTTTACCTTGCCATTTTTATTCCCTTCGCTTCTAGATTGCTTCCTAAACTTGACTAGATTTCTGTCCGAGTGTTGAATATCGTTCTTACGAACATATCTATTGTATCTCTTCACAAATAAGCCCATATCATCACCGGATTCTTCATCTTTGTCATTATTGGTTTCATCATCACTTAGCTCTTGATGTGTGGACTTTGAACAAGAAGCCTTAAGAGCTATCGACTTCCTCTCCGTATCTTTTGCCTTCTCTTTCTTGATACTCTTTTCATGTTTATCCAAGCTAATGAGCACTTGCTCATGCTCATCGAGTTTACCAAAGAGTGTTGTAAGGTCTAGTGTAGCAAGATCATTGGCCTCCTTGATAGCGGTGACCTTCGGTTGCCATTCCCTGTTAAGACACCTCAGAATTTTGTTAGTAGAAACCTCATTTGGAATTGGTTTACCAAGAACATGCAATTTGTTGATAATGTGAGTAAATCGTTTTTGCATATCCGCAATGGTTTCCCCTTGCTTCATGTAAAACAAATCAAACTCTTACGTTAGTGTATTAATACGAGCCATCTTAACATCATTATTGCCTTCGTGAGCTACTTGTAAAGTATCCCACATGGCTTTGGCCGTTTCACAATGGGAGACTCGATAATACTCATCAACTCCTAAGGAGAAGATGATCATATTACGAGCCTTCCAATCATAGCTGTACTTTTTCTCGTCCTCCTCAGTCCATTGAGCTTCGGGTTTAGGAATGACAACGCCTTCCGCGTTAGTCATAGTAATTTCCATGGGACCATTTAAAATAACGTTCCAAACCTTCCGATCTATGGAATTAATATGGACGCGCATACAATCCTTCCAGTAGCTATAGTTTTCACCTGTAAAAACTGGAGCTCTATTATAATCCCCCTTAGGTTCGTTCGCCATGATCCAAGATGTTTTACCGAAGCACCAGAATTAACCGGAGCTCGTGATACCACTTGTTAGACGATGGCTATGGATCTAGAAGGGGGGTTGAATAGATCCCTTGAGTTTTACACGTAAATGGTTTACAAAATTTGTTTTTAAAAATTGTTTAAACGGAAGCTACCACTGGATAGAACGTCTACAACGAACCTTCTACCAAAAATATCGGATATGCACGAATATATCACGGATGAGTATGGAAGAGAAAAATTCAGTTTTGAGTACTACACTTAAGACACACAATCAACAAAATATCACTTGGTTGATGTATATTCCAATCCAATGAGGTAAAGTGATAAGCAATTTAAAAGCAATGTGTTAGAATTTTGCTTTGAAACAAATTATCAAACACCTAGTGTGCGTAAACACACTATGTGCAGAATTTCTATGGAGGGTAATGTACAGCTGCTCCAAAACAGAATTCAAGGAATTGTATCAGTTTAACAAAAACAATTTATCAACGTACAATTACTCTACTACAGAAATTTCAATAACTTGCGACTTCACCAATTCGAACCAACTGAATTGTAAAAGAGTTAGGGAGAGAGAGAACAAACACGATTTGATTAGGCAGTTCCCCAATCGTCCTCGCTTTGGGTACGTCTGCCCCCAACTCCACAAATGGAATTGAGAAATGTATATATATAGTTGTTGAAAATTGTTTGTTACAAGATAAAACTATGAACGTCCAAACCCTCGAACGTCTTTGATCGTTGATGCAAAATTTTCTCTTCCCTTAATTCAAGATGGATCAAGTGCTTCGAATATGGTTGATTCAATTACCGTCCCACGCTACTAAACCAAAAGAATCCACTGCTCTTCGGTTACCTCCACTCGGCCAATTGCAATCTTCCAAGAATTCGAACCCAAACCTTCCTTCTACGATCCTCTGATTACAACTACTAAACCGAACAGTTGCGCCAAATTCCGGTTACCTTCGCCCAGCCGAATCCCTGTAGAAAGAACAGTTTATGCAAAGACCCCCAAAATCTATCCAATTTTTGGAGGACAAACCAACTGGTTTGATTCAAGAAACACCTGCCAAACTCTCAACCCAGAAGATGAAGATCACACTTCCTAAATTCTGAACGTTATCACTTCGATCAGTGGGCGACACAAACAAAGATGATTATGTGTGATTGTTTGTTTACTCAATGAAGAAGATGAAGATGAAGAGAGAAATGACATATATCTTTCACGTTTCTTGTTAATTTTATAAAAAGGATGACCAAAACTATTTATAGGAGAATAATATGACTCACAAAAATAATAACAGAAATAACAGAAAAGAAATTAAGTGAAAAATGCAGAATTTTGAAGTCATGCGTCGACCTCCAACCTTCATGCGTCGACGCATAAAAGAAGATTTTAGTGTCCATTGAATTGTGCGCTTTCCCGCAAGTTTTGGAGGTTATCGCATGAATTTGGAGGTTAGCGCATGAACTGGGAGGGTCAGCACATGAAGTGCATTTTTTTTGGAAATTCAATTTTCTGAGCATTTTCACCAGACCAAGATCAGAAACACATACTACACACAACTAAAATGATAGTGGACATTTATTTTTGGAGAGGACAAGATCCTATGCATCTAGACACATGAACGATAATGGTTAGACGCTATATGCCCGACACGTGAAGTGATACCGCTCAAATTACAATCTAATATGTTTGTTGACATCATTAAAACAAGGTAGCTAGAAGAATATCCCTCACACCACCCACTTTTTTTCACACTTTTTAAGTGATGTGGTAGAAAACATATTAAGTCTGTCTTTCTACGTTCACTGTGCGAACTGGCTAGCGAATGCTCGCTCCAGGTTTGCAGTGCGAACTTCCAAGCGAAGCTGACAGAAGTTTGACAATTTTTACTGTCTGCTAGCACATCCTTCACACTTATTCTAAACAACTTATAATACACAAAAACAGTAAAAATGCAGGAATACTTACAATGTTGGGGTGCCTCCCAACTAGCGCTTTGTTTAACGTCGTTTGAGCTCGATGGTCCATGGTGACTTACGGATCACCAAGAGAAACGACGCGAACTTCGCAATCAAAATCACCTCCAAGATAAATTTTCAGCCTTTGTTCATTCACAATCCAACTTTCTTTGGTTTTCGGATCCTCTAACACAATTTCTGCATAGTGCTTCACTTCTTTGATAAAGAATGGTCTCGACCATTTATACTTCAACTTTCCCAGAAAAAGTTTTAACCGAGAATTGAATAGAAGCACCATTTGGCCAGCTTTGAATTCTTTTTTCTAGACCTTTATGTTATGATAGATTTTGACCTTTTCTTTGTAGAGCTTGCTTGAATGATAAGCATTGCTTCTCATTTCCTCTAATTCATGAAGTTTGACCTTTCTTTTCTCATCGGCCAAGTTAGGATCAAAGTTTAACAATTTTAACGTCCAAATAGCTTTATGCTCCATTTCAACCGGTAAATGACACATTTTGCCGTAAACCAATTGAAACGGAGTTAAACCAATGGGAGCTTTGTAAGCGGTACGATACGCCCACAAAGCTTCATCAAGCTTTTGAGACCAATCCTTTCTCGAACTTGACACGGTTTTTCCAAAATTCTTTTCACTTATCTATTTGAAACCTCGGCTTGACCATTCATTTGTGGGTGGTATGGGGTTGCCACTTTATGCTTTACACCATAGTGTTCCAAAACTTTTTCAAGTGGTGCATTGCAAAAGTGTGAACCGCCATCACTAATTAACACTCGAGGCATGCCAAAACGGGAAAAGATGTTTTTCTTTCAAAAATTTATTACCGTTTTGCCATCGCCCTTTTGTGAAGCTATTGCTTCTACCCACTTCGAAACATAATCAACCGCAACCAGAATGTATTCATTAGCAAAAGATGGAGGAAATGGTCCAACGAAATCTATACCCCAACAATCAAAAACTTCAACTTTCAACATAATTTGTAAGGGCATCTCATCTCGTTTACCAATTCCGCCACTTCTTTGGCAAATGTCACAACTCTTCGCATGTAGGTTTGCATCTTTAAACAGGGATGACCAATAAAAGCCCGACTTGAGGACTTTTGTTGTCGTCCTCATACCATTGTAATGACCTCCCTACGGCAAATTGTGACAGTGCCAAAGGATACTTTTAGCTTCCTCACTAGTAACACACCTTCTTAAATGATTATCACTACCTAGTTTAAAAAGGTAAGGTTCATCCCAAACATAAAAATTTGCATCCTACAAGAATTTCCTCTTTTGGTTCCAAGTTAGATCTTTCGGTATTAATCTGGTTGCCTTGTGGTTGGCAAAATCAGCAAACCAAGGTCTAACTTGGACCATAAACAATTTTTCATCGGGAAATTCTTCTTGCACTTCACTTTCTTGAGTTGTTACTTCCATATTGACCAAGTGGAATAAGTGATCCGCCACCAAGTTTTCAGAACCCTTCTTATCGCTAATTTCTAAATCAAATTCTTGCAATAGAAGAATCCATCGGATAAGCCTTTGCTTTGAATCCGACTTGGTGAGAAGATACTCAATCGCCGAATGGTCAGTATACACTATAACCCTCGAACCGATAAGATAAGACCTAAATTTATCAAGAGCATACACTATTGCGAGTAATTCTTTTTCAGTTGTTGCGTAGTTCACTTGCGCTTCATTTAAAACCTTACTCGCATAATGTATGGCATGAAAAAAAATCTTTCTTTGGCCAAGCACCGCACCGACCGCATAATCACTTGCGTCACACATTAATTCAAAATTGAGAGTCCAATTTGGAGCTATGATTATGAGTGCGGTGATCAATTTTCTTTCAAAATTTGAAAAGCTTTTAAACAATCATCATCAAAGAGAAAAGAATTATCTTTATTGAGCAAATTGCTCAATGGTCTTGCTATTTTTGAGAAGTCTTTGATGAATCTCCGGTAAAATCCTGCGTGACCAAGGAAGCTTCGGATTCCCTTCACATTTGTTGGTGGTGGCAACTTTTCTATGACTTCAATCATTGCTTGGTCAACTTCAAGGCCTTTGGAGGAGACTTTGTGTCCTAGCATGATTCCTTCCGTAACCATGAAATTGCACTTCTCCCAATTAAGAACCAGATTGGTTTCCACACACCTCTCTAACATAGTTTCCAAGTTTTTCAAGCATAGTTCAAAAGACGCCCCAAAAATTGAGAAGTCATCCATGAAAACTTCCATGGTCTTCTCAATAAGATCTGAAAAGATGGCTTGCACGCACCGTTGAAAAGTGGTCGGTGCATTGCACAAACCAAAAGGCATCTTTCTATACGCAAAAATTCCAAAGGGACAAGTAAACGCCATTTTCTAATGGTATTCCGGATTAACTGTAATTTGGTTATACCCAAAATATCCATCTAATAAATAATATAACTCTTGACCCGATAACCTTTCTAGCAGTTGATCCATAAACGGTAACAGAAAGTGATCTTTTCGTGTTGCTTAGTTAAGCCTCCGGTAATCAATACACATCCACCAACTCGTTACAGTCCTTGTTGGAATCAATTCATTCTTTTCATTTCTTATCACGGTCATACCTCCTTTCTTTGGAACTACTTGTATCGGACTCACCCATGTACTGTCGGAAATCGGATAGATCATCCCGGCATCCAATAGTTCCACGACTTCCTTCCTCACAACCTCATTCATTGTAGGATTCAAGCGGCATTGAGGTTTAGCAACCGACTTTAAATCCTCTTCTATAAATATTTTATGCATGTAATAAGTCGGACTAATCCCCTTTAAATCGAAGAGAACCCAACCTATAGCTCTTTGATTTTTCTTCAAACTTGAATTAAAAGGTGTTCCTCTTTTTTGGACAAAATGTTACTAATGATAACCGGTTTGTTACAGCCATCATCAAGAATGCATATTTCAAATGGGGAGGCAAGATCTTCAATTCAAGTTGTGATTTTTCATCATTCACCTATTTTTTCAACATTTCCACTTCACTTTCCCAAGGTTGCAATTCTTCCAAATTCTCAAGTTCATTTAAACATCTTTCAAGTTCCTTCTCTTCTTCGGTAAGAACTTCAAATGCATATCCAAGGGCTTTTTCAAAGGGAGTTGAAATGTGGACTTGCCTTGTTACTTCCATTATAGCTTCTTCCATTGCATCAATTCGAAAGCTATCATGTGTATCTTTGGAGTGCTTCATTGCTTCGAAAATATTAAAAGAAACTTCTTAATCTTGGACTCTCACTTTCATGAGACCATCATCGATATCAATCATCATTCTAGCCGTCTTCATAAAAGGTCGCCCAAGAATCAATGGAGCATCATGATCTTCTTCCATGTCAATAACAACAAAATAAATTGGAAAGAAGAATTTATCCACCTTGACTAACACATCTTGAGCTACTCCATGAGGATGAGTTGTAGACTTGTCGGCTAATTATAATGTCCTTTTTGTTGCTTTCATCTCAATGTTTCCCAACCTCTTAACAATAGATAACGGAATCAAATTGATGCTTAAGCCTAAGTCAATCAAACCTTTACCCACATAAACATCGCCTATGGTCACCGGTAAAGTAACTCGACCCTGATCACTTTCTTTAATCAGTAGAGTTCTTTGAATGATTGCACTACAACTCGCATCAAGAGTGATTGTTTCTTGGTCCGTAAATCTTCTCTTCTTGGTAAGGATGTCTTTCATAAACGTTGCATATTTGGGCATTTTCTCAAGAACCTCGGAAAATGGAATATTAAATTGTAATTGACGAAATATATCCATAAACCGAGCATAATGCCTAGCATTGTCTTTCTTGGTTGGGGCATGCGGATACGACAAGTGTTGAATTGGAATTGGGATCACTTTCTCCTTCCCTCTCTTGATTTTTTTTCTTTCTCTCCTCTACATCTTCTTTCTCAAGGTTCTCATTTTCAACTAATTTCTCCTTTTCATTTTCAACTTCTACCTCATCACTTTTTTCTTCCTCCACAATCTCTTCACCTCTCACACCATCATTTTTCTTGTCATTTTCTTCTCCTCCACCCACCTCTCTTCCACTCCTAGTCACAATGGTTTTGCAATGTTCCTTCGGATTGGTTTGAGTGTTTACGGAAAAGGATGGCCCCGGTTGTTAATCGGCTAATTGTTTTGCAAGTTGCCTAACTTGGTTTTCAAGATTCTTGATTGATGCCTCATTACTCTTTGGTTGGACATTGACATTTGAATGAATTGATTGAGAGTTTCTTCTAACTTTGAACTTCCACCTTGAGGTTGTGTCGGTTGATAAGGATTTTGACGGTAACCTTGTTGATAACCCGGATTATTCCCTCTTGGTCGGTAACCTTGGTTGTTTTGGTAAGGTTGTTGAGTGTTTTGATAAGGTGGTCTTCCTTGATATCCTTGATTACCCATGAAATTTGCTTTTTCGTTAACGGGAGGACAATAACCGGTGGGGTGATCTCCTTTGCATAGTTCACATACGATTATTTGCACATTCTTGCTTGGCAATTCTTGCATCTCTTTTAGTTATTATGGAAGCTTTGACATTTGTTGAGTCAATAATTCCACTTGTTGGGATAGCAATTTATTTTGAGCAAGAATAGCATCGTTAGTCCCCAATTCAAGCATTCCCGGTTTCTTTTGCGGTGTACCTCGATTATGACTTCCTTGATGATCATTAAGTGCCATCTTATCAATAATAGAAACTGCGTCTTCGGTGCTCTTAGACATTAAAGAACCGCCCGAAGTAGCATCCAACAAGGTCTTGTGAACCGGTTGGAGACCATTTCTGAAAATGTGCACTTGCAGAAGTTCATCAAAACCATGACCCTTGCATTTTCATAGCATGGATTTGAATATCTCCTAAGCTTCGTTGAGAGATTCATTTCCGCCTTGAGAGAATACCGCAATTGCTGTTTTTGCCTCCATGAACCGATTATGTGGGAAAAATATTTTAAGGAACTTTTCTTCTAACACATTCCAATCCGTCATAATCACAATTGATTGATCAAGATACCATTCCTTTGCCTTCCCGATTAAGGAATGAGGAAAGATTCTCTTGAACAATGACTCCTCTTCATCTTCAGGCGCTCCCTTTACACCCGCAATTTCGTAAAATTTTGTGAGATGAGTGATGGGATCCTCATGATCCATACCAGTGAAAGGATTTTGGTATAGAAGCACAAGAATTCCGGTCTTCATCTCAGAGTGCATCCCATTGTGGGCATTACACACAAACTGAGTCGTGTGCCTCAGACTGTTAGTACATGGCGTTGAAGTATGAGGTGGTGGTGGTGTTGCTGCCATGTTTGGCGTAAACTGTGGTGTTGGTGTAGAAATAGAACTTTCTCCTCTCTCCCATCTTTCCTTGGCAAGTTGCCTTCTCGGTCTAGTTTTGCTATTCAACTTACGCGCAGTTCTTTCAATCTCAGGATCGAAAAGAAGTTGATCTGCGGGTAACTTTCCTCGCATAAACAGGGTCTGCAAAACTTACCCAAACAAATTAAGAAGCTCAAGAAAAAGTAACTGAGATATACAAAGTTTAAAACGTATCAACTATTGCAATGCTTGCAATATCAAACAACAATCCCTAGCAACGACGCCATTTTGTTGAAATAGTATTAGTGTGGGTTTTTGTTATCGTATCTGCAGGGATTGTTAGGGATGGCAGGCAGACCCAAACCCGTGGGGCCCACCCGCACCCGAACCCGAGTCAACGGTGAAAACCCGAGTTGACTGGTTTCGGGTTCGGGTTCGGGTTCCACCCGATATTTCGGGTGCGGGTTTGGGTAGTGTGAAACCCGCGCCCGAAACCCGAAACCACACCCGCTATATATATATATATGATCTTGAAGGATGGATCAGATCCTTTTGAAGTGGGCCACCAAGTGCGTCTGAGGTGCTGGTCGTATAGAGAGGATGAGGGGAATGTACCTGCAAGGTACTCCGACGCTCAAGTAAGAAAGGGTCAGAGAAAAGGGGCAAGTACAAAATATGAGTTTCAAGGGTGATTATTCGATACCTGACCCTCTCAAGTGAGAGGGTTTATATAGTGCCCCAGCGCGTGGCTAACGGTCCTATTTTCGGGGCGAAATAACCGTTTTCCCAAAGAATAGGTAACTGCCTAAAACTAGCTGTTATGTCGGGCAGGGTGCCCAAAACTAGCCGTTATGTCGGGCTTAGGCATAGTGTCGAGCACATGCCCTTACCTGTTCGGGCAGTGAAGAAGTCGTACGGAACGGGCAGCATTTTCGGGGAGGAGCGATGCAGTCCTTGTCCGGTTAGAGGGGCAAAAAGGTATTTTTGCCCCTTGGTGGATTGGACTTAGGCAATTGGGTCGTTCTGGGAGCAGAGGTGGATTGGGCCATGTCTAGCCATTGGTCCAGTCCAGAACAGGAGCCCCCTAAGTCGTTGCTCCCGAGCATGAGAGTGATGACTTAAAGACAGCTCGTGGATCCGGGGAGCTAGTGTGGAGTCGTCGTTTGGTGACGAGGAAGGTCGTCTCGTGGTGCCTGTGACCCCTGATGTCAGTGACATTCATGACCATGACCGGGTTACCCGTCGTACGGGGAGACTAACAGTTAGTCAGAATTGGAAATGTTCGGGCGCCACGTGTGCCTAGAGCTCTGTGTAGCAGTTACTAGGCAATGATGGCTAGTTAGTAGCCATCATGACCTACGAGGGCGTGCCAGTGCACGTGCCTCTCTGAATAAAAGGGGAAGGCCTGTTCCATTCTGAACTTTTCGCTCTTGTTTCTCTTCTTCTTCTTCAGAGCTCTTGCCTATCACTGGCGTTTGCTATTTCGGCCACCGCATCAACTTCCGAGCAACCGTTTTTCATCTTCTTAACCAAGTAAGTTTGCTAATTTTGCACTCTTTTATCCCTTTTGATGGTAGTTCATAGATTTCATGTATTTAGGCTTAGGTTCAGAAGGTGAAATAGACTAATTTCAGGCGATTGTTGGTGGTGGACGGTGGTCGTGCCATTTTCTGACGCCGACGGGGCCGCTAGGTTTTAGGATATGCTTGTGAATCAGGCGGTTTTCGGCATCATTGCGATGATGATGCATGCGTAACCGCCGTGATTGGTTAGATTCTAGAGTAACAATGAAATTCCCGGCGAGCCTTTGCAGTTTCCGGCGAAGCTTTGCAGTTTCCAGTGAAGCTTCAAATGGAAACTGGGAAATGGCTCGGGGAGGTTCCTCGCATAGGAGTAGCTTACTCCGGGCATCTCCTCGTGGGAGATTCTTAGAGTTTTTGTTTGATGTTAGGGCTTAGGCCGGGGACGTAGTCCTCAGCCCTTTGTGCGCCCTTTCACTTGACTAGTAGTGGAAGGGTGGATTTGATTCTTCGTCGAATTCACTTTTTTCTCTGCTTTTCAGGTGATCGACATGGCGATAGGGCCAGATGGGGAGATAATAATAGATTTGCCTGAGGAGAGCTCCTCGGGGAGCTCCTCGGAGAGCAGTAGTACTGATGCTTCGACCATCCCCAACGAAGTCGGGGAGGAGCTTGAAGAGAACCCTGCTGAGGAGTGGTCGGTGGCTGAGCCTGCCGAGCACGAATCCATCTTTGCTACTTTCTCTGGGGATGTCTTTACGGATGTTGGACCGGAAGGGGGATGAAAGGTGCATTTCCCCTCTGAAGATGATCAGATCTGTTCAGATTTTGGGGAGAGATTTGCTATGTATGAATATGCCTTTAAGGAGTTAGGGTTGAGGCTGCCCTTCACCGATTCTCAGCGGTCGATCTTCGTGCACTTGGACCTTGCTCCGTCGCAGTTGCATCCCAATTCGCTGGCATTCATTTGTGCTTTTGAGTTGACGTGCGAGCATTTGATGATAGGGGCCACTCTTCCTCTGTTCTTCACTGTCTTTCATCTTCAGCGGCAGTTGAAGGGGAGGAAGTATGGTTGGGTTTCACTGAAATAGCCCCGCAAGCTGTTCAATCCCTTCTCGAAGTCAATCCGGACGTTCAAGGAAAGGTTCTATATCATAGAGCCTGTGTTAGAGACTGCCCAGGATATCACTTATGCCTGGGAGATCGAGGTTGAAGAGGAGGGTAACAATCTGCGCGATGAGGCAGGGAGGTTTATTGGGGAGAGAGTATACAAGTTCCCCATCCATTGGGGACCTGGCCATTTCACCAAGGAGCCCAATGAGTATGTCCTTTAGCCGAACAACCTAGACGGGCAGAATGTCGTTGCTTATGAGACGCTGGTGAAATATGTCAACTCCTTCCGGCTTGCTGAATGCTGGACGAAGAAGGGTGATCCCATCTTCGAGGAGGATGGAAGCCAGAGGGTGGAGTACCGCTTCATTAACGTCAAGGCGCTTTTGGAGTGCAAGACTCCCGTAGAGGCTTATAAGTTGCTCGGTAGTCTTATTTGTTTTAACTTGTCCGACATATTTTTACTTCGTCGTCTAACGTTCTTATTCTGTTTGTGTAGGTGAGATGCCTCAGGCTCATGAAAGGATGGTAAACAACGCTCTTGCGAGGAACAAGCCCGGAACAACTCCTCCCAAGTCTCGATTCACCAATGCGCGTGCTCCCACTCCTCCTCAGCCTGCTGCGGGGACCTCTTCTCCTACTCCTGCTCCCCGGGGATCTCCCTTGTTGTTGACCTCACGAACCAAGCTGCCGCGGGATAATGACGCCGCGGATCTCGGCCGGGCCTCGGAGAAAGAGAAGTTCGAGCTTCCTCCTTGCATACTCGACAGGAGATTCTTCGAGGGGACTTCCATGGTTATGCCGCGGGCAGAATCTCTCCGGCTGGAAATGAGTCTGAACTCAAGGCTGCTCGGGCTACCATGGCGTCTCGTAAGGAATAGGTTAAGAGTGCCGACGATTCCCGGAAGAAGGCTGACGAGGAGGTGGCCAGGCTGAAGAAGGAGAATTCTACGCTGGCTGCGGAGAAAAAGGCGGCCGAGGAGCTGGTCCAGCAATTGAGGGCGGTCAATGCTCTAGGCGAAGATGAACCCAAGGATGTGAAGGAGTTAAAGACAAGGTCTGAGTTGGTTGCCCGCATGTTGGCAGCCGAGGATGACAACATCGTCATTGCAGACGAATCCTTTAGGAATGCCGTGTCTCAATTGGGGTGGTGAACCCCGAACTCGACTTTTCCACCGAAGGTACCCACTATCTGGAGCACGTTGAAGATGGCCGAATCATTATACCTGACTCTCTCCTTGAAGAGCATGCCGAGGATCAGCCCGCGGAGAACCAGGAGCCTTAGCCCAACTCTGAGCAGGTTGATCGGATGGATGAGTGAAGGATTTTCTTGCTGTTGTAATGTTGTCCGGCCTACGTGCCGTGTAATTTGTTGTAATTTATTTTGAATAGGGGCATGGCCCCCAGTTTATGTAACCAAGTACAGTTGTGGTCCTTGCGGCCACTTATTATTTTTAATTGTGCGCCCGGTTCTTGTGGCCGGTTTTATGATTTGTATGGCTTTATCTGCTTTAAATTTTGCTAAGTGTTGTTACTTATGCTCGTTTGTGAGTGTATGCCCGTAATAGGGATTACTTTGATTTGCTTTAAGTATCGGGGAATTGCTCGTTGTAGATGTGTTCGGCAGTGAGGGGTACTGGTCGAACGGCCGGGGAATGTCTGGGCGAGGATGCGGAGCTTAGGTCGCGTTTGAGGCCTGAGTTTGCAGCATGAAACTCCCATCGCGAACTGGGTGTTCTGCCTGTCGTGGTACTTTGACGACGGCAGTGCTCGATTGAGGGACCGTTGTCGAGCAGAGACCCGGCTCGTTCCTGAACAGGGTTCTGCTTCACTGGCATGCGACGCTTGTACCTATGCATGCATCATGGTCGGTAGGTGATGCTCGTCGTCGTGACGGATCGAACCGATAGTTAAGGCCTTAGCTATAGTATTGTTTCAGCTTTTCAGCATTCCATGGCCGAGCAAGTTCTTCCCCGTTGTGTTGTTCTAGGTAATAGGCCCCATTCTCCATTTTCGCGCAGACACGATAGGGTCCTTCCCAGTTAGCGACTAATTTTCCTTCGCGAGAGTCTTTATGGTTTCTTCTTAGGACAAGGCTTCCTACGTCGAACTCTCGTCGTATCACCTTGGCGTTATGCCTGATGGTAATTTTTTATTTTAGTGAGGCTTCGCGGAGTGCTGCTCCTGAGCGGACTTCCTCGACGAGGTCGAGCTCTTCTCTTAATGATTCTTCGTTCATCTCCTTGTCTAGGGGCGACTCTGTCTGCCTGGAGGGTACGTGAACTTCGATGGGGATAACAGCCTCGGTCCCGTAAGCCAGGCGAAAGGGTGTCTCCCCAGTTGAAGAGTGTGGAGTTGTACGATATACCCATAAGACATTGTGCAGCTCCTCGACCCAAGCTTTCTTTGTTTCGTCAAGCCTTCGTTTGAGGCCTCGACAGATGACTCGGTTCGCCGCTTCAGCTTTCCCGTTTGTCTGAGGATGTTCGACGGATGCGAAATGTTGCTTCGTGCCCAGCTGGGCGACGAAGTCTTGGAACTTCCTGTCTGTGAACTGTGTCCCATTGTCCGTGACTATCGCTTGGGGGACACCAAAATGTGCGAGGATGTTTCGTTTGTAGAAACGCAGTATGTTAAGGGCAGTTATCTTGGCCAGGGCCTCCGCTTCTATCCATTTTGTGAAGTAGTCCACGCCTACTATTAAGTATTTGTTCTGACTTGATCCTACCACAAATGGTCCTAGGATATCCAGGCCCCACCAGGCGAATGGCCAAGGGAGGACATAGATTTGAGCTCGTTAGGTGGAGCTAGGTCCATGTCCCCGTGCCGTTGGCATTTATCGCATCTCTTCACGTGCTCTTTAGCGTCATGTTGCATGGTTGGCCAGTAATATCCTGCTCGGAGGGCCTTACGGGCAAGGGACCTTCCTCCAAGATGTTGGACGTTGATTCCCTCGTGGATTTCGCGCAAGATATGGGCGACCATCTCTTCCTCAACGCACTTGAGTAGCGGGATGGATAATCTTTTCCTGTAGAGTTTATCTTCGACCAGGACGTAGGAGCAAGCTCTTCGCCTAACTACGCTGGCCTCCTTGGGGTCGGACGGGAGTTCGTTTCTAGCGAGGTAGTTGTAAATGGGGGTCATCCAGCAATTGTTGTCGCCGATCACTTGTACGTCGAGCATCAGGGAAGCTTTCTCAATGCTGGGTCGAGGAAGTATTTCTTGTATGACGGACTTGTTTCTACCTTTCTTCTTCGTGCTGGCTAGTTTGGACAAAATGTCTGCCTGGACATTGTGTTCGCGGGGGACATGTCTTACCTCCACCGCTGCAAACTTCGTCATCTTCTCTTTGACTAAGGCTAAGTATTCGGCCAGGTTTTCGTTTTTGGCTTGATATTCTCCTCGAACTTGAAGGGCCACGAGTTGTGAATCTGTGCAAATGACGACTTCTTCTGTGCCCAGGTCTTCGGCCAAGCGTAACCCAGCGATGAAGGCTTCGTACTCTGCCTGGTTGTTAGAGGTGGGGATGGGCAGGGTGAGTGAAACTTCAACGATGATTCCCTCGTTGCTTTCCAGTATGATGCCTGCCCCTCTCCCCGTCGGACTGGAGGTCCCGTCTACGAGAATGGTCCATTTGCGTGCTCCGCCAGTTGGGGAGTCTACGAACTTCATTTCTACGACGAAGTCGGCCAAGGCCTGGGCTTTGAGGGCGTTCCTGCTCTTATACTGGATGTCAAATTTGGACAGCTCAAGCGACCACTTGAGCATTCTACTGGCCATGTCTGGTCGTCCTAATAGCTGCTTTACGGGTTGATATGTTTGAACCACAATCGTGTAAGCTAGGAAGTAGTGTCTCAGTCTTCTAGCTGCGTTGATGAGAGCCAGCGCCACTTTTTCGATCTGTTGGTATCTCAGCTAGCTCTGGTCCTTGCAGTGCTTTGCTCGTGAAGTATATGGGCTTCTGCCCGTTAGGTGATTCGCGAATAAGAGCGGCGCTTACTGCCTCGATCGCCACGGCGAGGTACAGGTACAAAGTTTCGCCGTTGTTCGGGCGAGAAAGAACAGGCGGTTTTGAAAGTGCTCGTTTCAGGTGGAGAAGGGCCTTTTCACATTCCACGGTCCATTCAAATGCTGCCTCCTTGCAGAGGAGTTTGAAGAATGGTAAGGCGTGTTGGGCAAATTTGGCCACGAACCGGGACAATGACGCGAGCATCCCGTTGAGGGACTGAATGGATTTCTTTGACTTAGGCATCGAAAACTCGGAGAATGCCCAGAACTTATCGGGGTTGGCTTTGATTCCTCGTTCCGTTAAGTAGAAGTCGAGGAATTTGCCTGCCCAGACACCAAACGTGCACTTCTCCGGGTTGAAACGCATCTTGTACTTCCTGACCTGTTCGAAGACCTTCCTCAGATGGGCAGTATGATCGATTTCCTCGTGGGATTTAACGATCATTTCATCCATATAGACTTTAAGCATGTCACCTATCTCTCCCCGGAAGACCTTGTTCATTATTCTTTGATAGGTCGCGCCGGTGTTCTTCAGGCCAAAGGGCATTACGTTGTAGTAATAGTTGCCCGATTCGGTCATGAAGGCCGTGTATTTTTTATCGCTCATTGCCATTAGAATTTGGTTATAGCCCGAGTAGGCATCCATGAATGATAAAATTTTAAAACCGGCAGAATTATCAACAAGTTTATCAATATTGGGGAGGGGGTAGGCATTCTTCAGGCATGCCTTATTAAGATCGGTGTAGTCAATGCACATTCGCCATTTGCCATTAGATTTTTTCACGAGTACAACATTGGACAGCCAAGTGGTGTACTTGGCCTCCGAAATAAATTTGGCCTCGAGAAGGTCCTTTACAGCTTTTTCTGCAGCCTCCATTTTCTCCGGAGACTGCTTTCTCCTACGTTGTGCTACTGCTTTGACGGCCAGGTCAATCGTGAGTTGATGGCAGCCGACGGACGGGTCCAAGCCGGGCATCTCGGCGGCGCTCCAGGCGAAGAGGTCAGCGTTCTCACGGAGGCAGGCTTTGAGTTGCTTCCTTGCGATGTCGGGGAGGTCCGCTCCAATCTTTACTCCCCGCTGGGGGTCGTCGCCGAACAAGGCAAGCTCGAAGTTGCCATCCGGGATTGGCCGCATCAGATGGGAGCTGTTGCTGGACAGGGTAGACGAGCTGGTTGAAGCTGCTTGGTCCTCCTGCTGGTCTTCTTCGGGGAAACGGCTGTCGAGATCGATGGAGTCGACCTGAGGCAGGGGCTTGGCTTCCTCAGAACTGCTGGGCAAGGCGGGTTTGTTCGAAACCTTTGGCTTGGACGCAATGGCGTTGAGTCCCTTTGTAGCTGCTTTGAAACATCGTCGTGCGGCTTCGATGCCGCCGTGGAGGGTGGCGACCATCCCATTTGAAGTGTAATACTTCATCTTCAGGTGGACGGTTGAGGGTGTTGCACCCCAAAATTTGCTCTCCTTACTTTAGTACTAACTGGCTTATGTTTCATTTCATTTGTTGCATTATCATGTATGCATATCATTAGCATGGGGTCAAGGTGCGTGAGGCAGTTCAAGAAGGTCCTATCTGGTCTATCCCATCATCAAGAGTTCACAAGTGGCAAGGGATCTCAAGGGATCACTCTCTCCTAACCAGTGCATGAATTAGGGTTTTGAAATTCTTGGATTTATTGCTTCAATGGGCAATCTCCTTGGGTTTTTATCATCATCAAATGGCATATCTTATCTTTTTTGGAGAGGATATACATCATATTCAGAGGAATTTGGATTTGGAGACTGTGTTATTTCCTCCTAGACTGAGGGTACCAAAACTAGGGTTTGCTATAAAGTCAGTTTATTTCTGATTTTTTGGGCAAGACTTGATTCCATGGTATTCCTTGGGTCCCTATATACCTAGGGATAGGAGGTTGTCCATCATTTTGGTTCAGGAGAAGTTCAATTGGCCAATGGATTGGAAATCAGGTGAATGAGGTAAAAGTCAACAGTAAGAGGAAAAGTCAACTGTGGAATTTTGAGGTTCTCTCCAAGGTTTTCAAGGTCTCACATCCTCATATGGTCATCAAGAGTCAAGTTTCACACTATTTATCAAGAATCAGGAGTTTGCACAGAAGTTTCTAAATTTGAAAAGTGACCTATAATAAAAGTTTCCTTTTTGGGCAAGTTTCTGCACTGCATTCAACTTGACTTTTCATCATCAAGAAAGATTCAAATGAATTTTTCTCCAACATGAAAGTTGAAGATATTTTTCTCCTTTTTCCAACAAGTACTAGTGGGTCTCCATATCATTTGTGAAACTCAACTTATGATCAAAAGAAGGCAAAGTGGTTTTTAGGGTTTCTCATGATTCCATTTTCACAATTTTGGGCATAATGACCTATAATCAATTCCATTGCTTCATGCCACATTCCAATATTAAAAAACATTCCTTGAGGATTATTTTGGGCCCAAGAATGAAGTAATTCCATGGTTTATTCTTCATTTATTCTCCATTATTCAAAATTCCCAAATTGTTTAAAACTCATGAATCAATTGTTTTCAAGGCCCAAGTTCCATTGAGGTGTAACTAGCAATCCAAATGAAAGTGATCCATCATGGAATTCTTAAATATTTATGCATGGAGAAGGTGTACTTAACATAATGTGATTTTTCAAAATAATTCAAAAACTCATTAAACAATTAATCACCCAAGCCCAATTCCTCATCAGAAGAAAACCCTAGTCTATATAAACCCATCCATGCACTGGTTAGGGTTACTTACACGTGATATTTTGGAGAAAAAGAAAGTGAACCCTAATTCTTGAATTCCTTGGATCTCTCAATTTACAAGGAGTTTCTTCAAAATTCTTCCACAAAGCTTCTCTTGGTAATCTATAGAGTGCAAATCAACCACCATTCGTAGCCAAAAGCAAGTGTACGTGTGGAGCCATCTCAGGTTGGTAGGTTTTTTGACCATCATAAAAATCTCCTTTTAAGCATGAATATTGACGTGTGATGAATGGTGATTATCCTGATCTATTTATTTTTAATTTTGGATGTGTGGTTTGCTTGTAATATGGATTTAAAGTTTTGTGCCCTAATGGTTTTTCATTCGTTTTTTTATTATACACTAACAATTTGGGGTTTTTGATGCCATATTCGGATTCCTGACGAATATCTGGGTCGGATAGTGTACCCCATTACATTTTCTGGGCAGTTTTGTGGTTGCAGGTGGTGGCCGGAGGTAGGGTTCCGGCGGCTGGCGGTGGTCCGGCGAAGGAAGCTGGCTGGAGGTTGAAGACGACTCCTCAGCCGTCCATTTTGCTGATCGCACGGTCTAAATCGTGCCACATGTTATTTCTTTTTATTTTTTTTCTGAATTATAATTAGTGATCCTGTGTTTATAATCCCACGGTAACTATCATGTTCCTCAAGTTATTTTATTTCTTTTGATTTACTTTTATTTTCGTTGACCAATTGTGTACCGTATGATGCATCAAACGGTCCTCCTCACGCCAACGCATTAAAAATGTCACGCGCCGTGCACATGGTAGGCACACGGTATTCCTTTTTTTATTTTTGTTTTTTTCTGATCAATCAGTGGGCTAGGTTGCTATTCGCACCCCCCACTGCAGTCTAATTCATTTCCCCTTCATTTTCCTTACTGTTCGCACCCCCCATACCATTTTCATATTTTATTTTATTTTATTCATAACATTTTCATTTTTATTTTTTAAAATACATCCTTGCATCTAAAAATCATCATAAAATTCATGCATCATTTTCATCATTTTATAAAATTTTACAAATTTTATTTTTTTATTTTTATTTTATTTTTATTACTTAAACTAATTATTTAGTCTATTTTCTTTTTGAATTATCCATATAATGCATACTTAAATTTCTTTATTTTATTTCACTGCATCCGTAAAATATTTTTGATCCGTTCTTTTTGCATTTGTTCACTAACATCCTAAATTGCATAAAAATATTTTTCTTTCATTTTTAAATTTATTTCATATTGCATTTAGGTCCTTCCCTTTGGCACATTGAACCCTACTTTTCACCTGGGCTTTGCCTGATTATTTGAATGACTAACATCTTGATTTTTTGGAGGGATTTATGGTATTTGGTTTGTCTCTGGTTGAGAAACCTTGATATTTAATTTGGGAATTTTAGGAGTTATTTTTCCAATTGTTTGATTTATTTTCACTTGAGATCTGCTTGTATGCCTGTTTCTGACCACGTCTGATTATCTGTTTGGAAAGGCACTTGTGCCATTTGCTTTGGGGTTGTTTCTTTAACTTTTGGGTTCATGTTTGGATTATTATCATTATTGTTTGCCATTGCTTGATTTTCATTTGCTTTGATATTATTTATGTCTATTTCTCACTAACCTTTTATGCAGGGACTAAGGTAAGTTCTTTAAGGGTATGGATAAGTATCCATGGTCACCCTTTCTCTTTCCTTCTCTCATCTTTTCCTTCCTTTAGGATTTAGGTTGTCGTCAAACCTCACTAACCGTAGGTCACCCATGCATGATAACTTTAGGGCTCATAGTCCCCCTTTAGAGTTACCCTTGTGTCTTCTCTCTTCTCATCTCAAATTTCTTTAAAACACTTAATAAGAATAAGGTGTATTGCGCACGAGCCTTAAGTATGGGGAATGAGAAATGAGAGGCTTCCTCTCATCTTTCTAGAGTGCTTAGCGAGCGTCCTGTCTTGGGAAGATGCGTTAAGTATTCGCCCCTGTGCCCTAGACTATGGTGCAATGCAACTTAGGAACTAACTTAAGCCACTTCTGTCCTAAAAAACACAAATCAACTTCAAACCTTTTTGTCCTTCGGGATCGTCAAACTAAAGGCTATTTTCAAAAAGGGCACGTTACTTTCCGTCTGAGTCGCAAACAGGCATCGACCCTAACTGTCGGACGCAAACTTAGCGTCGCTCATAAAAAACACAAAAAGAACTTGGTCCGAACTACGTTGACTCTAAATTCCCCATTGCACAGAGGGGGTACGTAGGCCTAGGACGTCGACGTCCTACCGATTCGGTATTTGACTTTCCCTCCCCGTCTTAGTACAGCCCTAGATGATAGTATAACTCACCCTTAGAATAGACAACAAGCGTGGATCCCATCGGTATGATGGACGCGTGGGGTGCTAGCACCTTCCCCTCACGTAACCGACTCCCGAACCCAGGCTATGGTTGCGATGACCATTCCTTTCCCTCTTCCTCAGGTTTATGCGGTGTTCCCTTTCCCTCTCTTGGGATAAATTTACACGGCTGGCGACTCTGTTTTTCCGCGCCACTCTCGCGTTTGTACCTGGATGAAAATCCTGGGAGCGACAGCTGGCGACTCTGCTGGGGACTCTGGTTGACCTATGCTGGTCCATCCCTATGCGAGTCAGTCCTAGAGCTTGCTTGTCTTTGTTCTATTTGGGTGTTTTGTGTTTGTTTTGCTTTATTTGTTGTATTTTATTTTTACCGCATTTTCTGCATTGCATTTCATTTTTATTACTGTCATACTGCTGTGTTGTGCTGGTTGTTGTTGTTTTGCAGGTTGGGTGGGTCCGAGAGATAAGCCCAATACCCAGGCTTGAGTATACCCTAGGACTAGAGTGGAAAGTAGTTGGACCTACGTGCCCGCTTGGTACGTTTGTGTGTTCACGAAATTCACAACCAGACGAGACTATCTTGGGACGCATTCTAACGTGTGTGTCTTGCGCATGTTGGGGTGTTGATCTAGAGAGCTGTCGACTCTGGTGACCGATCATCAAGGACCTTAGTGGAAACATCCCTCTTTAGTGGTGATAGTGGCAGACCACTTTCCGTGGCAAACCCATTCGCACCCGAGGGCCCACTTTGGAACTCGCATAGGATGGCCCCTACGTTTCGAAGAGAATCAGTGGAGGCACTCCTCGATTGATGATAGTACTGTACCCCGAGGGATGAATGTACTATTGTTTCTCGACCTTAGTGCCAGAAGCTGAGGACCTTCCGTTTTGGAGAATCAGTTGAGGCCTCCTCGATTGATGATGATGCCAAACCAGAAATGGTGAACGTATCATCATTTCTCGACCTGAGAGCCCGGGATACTGAACATCCTAGTACCCACACGTGAGAGGGGATGGGTGTTTGCAGGTTTGCAGGAAACCGAGACCTTCAACCTACCCGGTTTTCTGGTTTTCTCATCAGCGCTTGATTATATGGGTTTCTGGTTATCTCAGTGGTTTGGTATTCTGGAATTCTGGTTTTCCGGGTTGTGGTTATCGTTCAGTTAGCAGCACAACACATCCAGCAGTGGCGCCTTGACCCCATGTGTGCATTTGCATCATTATCTTGCATCCTAACGTGTTTAGTCATTTGCAGGGTTGCATCCTAACTTTGATTCTGATTTTTGAAGACTATTGAGAATGAGTATTGAGAAGAAAAAGAATATCATAGGGTACAAGTTCCCGTCACTTATTCTGGATCCCGTTCACAAGATTGTTTCTATGGCAGAACCTGGGGAATCGGCACTTGTGGACTGTGATGACATGCCGTAGTTCTCTTTCTATCTATTGTATTTGGATCACCACCAGGCGTGTTAGACTTATTATCGTGAGTTGTGATTGTTGACATTTGATTTCCTCTGGTTTTCTTAATATATGAACAGAAGTTCCGTTCAATCTTGCTGTTAAACTGGAATCAAGGGGTGGATCGCCCTGCGAATATTCCAGCATATTCATTTGCATTTGCATCTTGCATAATTTTTGCATATCTGTCTCCGGCCTGATCAGAGAGCTCATCAATCCTTTGTCTGAACCGCAGTTGATCTCTAGACGTTCGCATCAGACGTGAATCAGCTTTTAGGGAGATCATCATGGATTCAGGGGAACAAAATCAGTTTATAACTAGGGCCGATGTTGAATTGATGAAGAGTCAGTTGGATCAACTTGTGGAAGCTATGACAGCCATGAATAGGGGAAAGGCCAATGTTCAGGGGACTTCAGTTACTGGGAATAACATTCCACCTCCAGTGAACCATGTTACTCAAGCTCAGCCTGTGCAAGTCCCTGTTGGGAATCATATTATACACGAGTGTACCATCGGCCGAGATGGACATTCTTCTTCTCTTGATGCCACAGACTATCAGCGCTTTGCCTTCTCTGTACCAAATTTCCAAGGGGTAATCCTAAAGGCGAAGGCCGAGGACCCACGGGCTATTCAGTTTGATGAAAGATGTCGTGTGTTGGAAGAGAAGCTGGATGCCCTAGTGAAGCGTGATACTCTTGATCTGAATGCTGCGAGCATGTGTTTGGTGCCCGACCTTGTGTTACCTCCGAAATTTGAGATGCCTAATTTTGAGAAATACAAAGGGGATAGCTGTCCGAAGCTACATTTGGTGATGTTTAGCTGAAGAATAACCTCACATGTCTATAATGACGAGCTTATGATTCACTGTTTCTAGGACAGTCTGAGTGGGGCATCATTGAATTGGTATATGCAGTTGGAAAGTGGTAGCATCCGATCATGGTCAGATCTAGCCAATGCCTTTGTAAAGCAGTACAGTTATAATCTTGACATGGCTCCCAGCCGCCTGCAGTTGCAAGGTCTATCTAAAGCGGATAACGAATCATTCAGAGAGTATGCTCAGAGATGGAGAGAGTTAGCTGCTCGCGTTCAACCACCACTTTTGGAAAGAGAATTGGTTAATATGTTCAAGGATACTTTGCAAGGACCGTACTTCGATAAGTTGATTACTGTATTAAAATTCTCTGACTTGGTGATACTTGGAGAACACGTTGAGTTCGATATCAAGAGGAGAAAAATCCAAAGCGCCTCGAACTTCCCGGCTAGTGAAAGTGGATCAGTTGTCAGTTCTCAAGAAGAATGGGTGGAAGAAGGCAATTCCATCCAAGAATATCCCCCACCTCAGTGTTCAGGTGTTTCAACGGTTCAGAGTCAACAATCTTCTGGGCTTTCGTATCAGGGATCCCCTAAGAATCAACGGTCATACCGCCGTCAGCCGCGTCAGCACGCCCGACAAAGACCTAGGAAGCCAGAGAGGCATTTCACGTAGTTGCCAATGTCGTTTAGTCAGATGTTGCCAGATTTAATCAGAGGTGGACTTATCGTGCCGAAGGAACTGAAGCCAGTGCCTTTTCCGTATCCACCAGGTTTTGATGTCAACGCCCATTGCGATTACCATGCTGGGGCACAGGGGCATTCAACTGAAGACTGTAAGGTGCTTAGGAGCAAGATTCAGACTCTGCTTGACTCCAACATGTTTTCATTCACGCCTCAGGGTATTCAGATCAACAATTCTCCTTCATCCAGTCATGTGGGTTTATCAGTTCAGGTTATGGAAGAAGACACCGAGAGCAGTGGTGCAAGTTTTTATCAGACTGACTTCGATGAGCAATTCTGAAGATGACTAGTTCAGCAGCAAGTCAAGCTTGGAAAGCCTAGTTCCCCGGAGCTGACAATCTTTTAGATCATGTCATTTCTTTGCATTTGTAGTTTCTTTTCTGTTAAAGGGCAAACTCATTGGTAAAACTCGTCTGTTTTCAGTTGATAACGATAATGAAATGAATATGCATGTTTTGATTAAATCCATCTGTGTTCACTCATATTTTCTTTATTGATACCTAACCCTTGTTTAAGCAGGATCTGAGGGAGGATGATGAAATTCAAAGACGCAGAACTTCTGATGGTATGCTTTTGGGACAAAACCTTACTGATGATGTACAGGCATTGTTTCAAATCCCTAAACACCGGAGATATAAGGAAGATAATCCCTTGTCAACCCCTTTGAGCCAAGAAGTAGGAGTTTCTTTCTGAAAACAAAAAAACCCTCAATCTTAACCTGGGGCAGGGTAAGTGTCAATTAATTTGACCGAGCGTTCAACTTGAGGATCAAGTCTATGGTTATCCCTCACCAACCGAAGAGTGAGGCAGTCACATCCCTTTCAAACAAGTCAGACAAGCTGGTGTCACACGGTTTGTTCAAAAAAAAAGAATCAAAAGAAAAATAAAGCCCGCTAAGTCGAAACTTGAAGACAAGTGACTTAGGCAAAAGTTAGGGCATCCCGCTGGACATCGAAATCGAAAAATTCAAAAGAGTTAGTCCAGGCAAAATCAGGGAAAAGCAAAAAGCGAAAAAATGGAAAAAGAAAAATCCTCAAATAAAGAACAAGTCGTGTGTTTACAGACACCAAAGGCAAAAGGGGTGGCTGTCACTCCGAAAACCATGTGGGTCCTTTCTATCATCATACTATTCATTAACCTTGTTGAAAGGTGAGCGCTTATGTCGAGTTAGCTGAACGTAGGACAGGAGAACATCAAGGAGAATGGGTGGGTTAAAACAAAACTTTGAGCCTTATATCCTTTTTTTCTCAAACCGTGAACCAAGCCACGTTACAACCTCTAAAAGACCTAATTGAAGCAAGGTTGTTTCGAAAGCATACTTCGGTAAAGATCGCGTCGAACCTGACTCCTAAAAGGATCTTCTTACCATTCATGTTGGTATCAACGACACTTTGATTAGTGATTCATTCACTATATGTCACAACTTTTTTTCCAGTGAACAGACTTGGATTTCAAAACTGTCATATGCATTGCATTAAAATTGTCATTTTTAAGACAAATTGTTTACTTGCGAGTAAGTGCTTGATCAGGGAAGTTTCTGCAATGAAAAGATTGATCGATATAAGTGCAGAGTGCCTAAGTACTCCGTTGAGCAGGGGCAAGCCATCAGATAGTCATATCAAATGGGCGATTCATTCCAAGATTCAGCCAATCTGGGGCAATCAGGTCGAGATTCGACAAATCTCTCTTGGGCAGTCAGCCAGAGGTACTCCTTCACAGATCAGCCAGTCAAGGGCAAAATCACTTCAAGGCTGGGGCAGGTCACCCCAAAAGTAAAAGGGTTTTTTCAGGAGAACGGTTAATCAAGATCATGGGGCAAGATATATAAGATCTTCATGAGACCTCTCAAAGACAGGTTCCTTCATGGGCTATGCTATAACAGGGCATCTTTTGGTCATATCACATCTGCAGGGTTCATGTTGATGGTCGACACGTGACATCCCCAGTAGAGTTTCTCTCCCAGCAGAGTAAGGGTAGAAAGTAAGCAGAGGAGTAAGCTCAATGTTGTCCCCTAGCAGAGTGGATATCATCAACCGTCGTTCCCCGAGCAGAGTTGTTGGTGATGGCTGGTATTCCCCAGTAGGTTAAGGGTGTTTTCCCGACTACAGGCTAAGTTCAATGATATTCTCTGGCAGGTTCGGTGTTATTGAATTCATTCCCCAAACAGTGTTTAGTGCTAGTCATCTCAACGGTTTGATCAACAGTGGTTGACATCCCCGGCAGATTCCAAGTCCAATGGTTATTGGCGCCTTTTCTGTAGCAGTTCTCTTCGGGCTCATCTTCAGCAGTAGTTATATCAGGAAGGCCGTTCAGTGTGACTTCCTCAGCAGGGTTTGTGACGTCGGAGATAGTTCAGTTTGCCATCCCCAGCGGAGTTGGCCTCATTTCTTCAGCATTTATTTTGCTGGAGTGGTCCTTTTGCATATAATAAGCATATTTGCATTGCATCCTCAAACGTGTAGCATTTCCATTTCGTATGAAGCATTACGCCATAGAAAGAAATTCAAACATATGCATGCGAAGCATAAGCCGAATTTGGTACCTTGCGCGAAAGCCCGAATCAACTTCCAATCAGGACGGTGACATATTCCCAGCAGACATTACAATTAACCCCTCTTTTTACCTTTCTTTTGGGTCGTAGGTCATACGTCAATCTTACCCTCAACCAGTCTTTGTCCATCAACCCCTTGATGACGACATTTTGGTCAGGTTTTCTTCCCGTCAAACCCCTTTGACGATGTGTTCCTTCGGTCAGGTTCTCTTACCGTCAAACCCTTTTGACGACGTGTTCCCTTTTCAGCTTTCTTTTCGTCAAACCCCTTTGACGATGTGTTTCCTCGGCCAGGTTTTCTTTTTGTTATCCCCATGACAATGTGTTACCCTCGGTCATCTTTCTGTCATCCCCATGACAATGTGCTTTCTTCGGTCGAGTCTCCTTTTTGTCATCCCCATGACAATGTGTTTCCTTCGTGCAGATTTTCTCTCTGTCATCCCCATGACAATGTGCTTTCTACGGTATAATCTTCTTTCTGTCATCCCTATGACAATGTGTTATCTTCGTTCAGATTTTCTTTTTGTCATCCCTATGACAATGTGTTCCTTGGGGTTCATCTTCTTTCTGTCATCCCTATGACGATGTGTTCCTTGGGGTTCATCTTCTTTCTGTCATCCCTATGACGATGTGTTCCTTGGGGTTCATCTTCTTTCTGTCATCCCTATGACAATGTGTTATCTTCGTTCAGATTTTCTTTCCGTCAATTCTTTGACGATGTGGCCCTTTGGTCGGGTGTTCGGGCTGTCTTTCCGTCAATTCTTTGATGATGTGGTCCGTTAGGTATCTTTTCTTCCCGTCAACCCTTTGACGAGGTGTTTCATGGGTTTCATGTTTTCTCTCCGTCAATTCTTTGACGATGTGGTTCTGGGGTTCACTTTTCTTTCTTGGGTATGTTGTCTTTCCGTCAAATCTTTTGACGAGGTGTGGCTGGGCTCCAATCATATTTTCTCCCCACAGTTTGCAAATTTCGTGGTTCTTTTTGTATTCAATCACCTTCTACCGTGAATGTCTGAAAGCCGTTGCTATCATCCTTTCAGGTCCAAGAAGATTGAATAGGGGCAGCTGTTTTACCCCAAAATTTGCTCTCCTTACTTTAGTACTAACTGGCTTATGTTTCATTTCATTTGTTGCATTATCATGTATGCATATCATTAGCATGGGATCAAGGTGCGTGAGGCAGTTCAAGAAGGTCCTATCTGGTCTATCCCATCATCAAGAGTTCACAAGTGGCAAGGGATCTCAAGGGATCACTCTCTCCTAACCAGTGCATGAATTAGGGTTTTGAAATTCTTGGGTTTATTGCTTCAATGGGCAAGCTCCTTGGGTTTTTATCATCATCAAATGGCATATCTTATCTTTGTTGGAGAGGATACACATCATATTCAGAGGAATTTGGATTTGGAGACTGTACTATTTCCTCCTAGACTGAGGGTACCAAAACTAGGGTTTGCTATAAAGTCAGTTTATTTCTGATTTTTTGGGCAAGACTTGATTCCATGGTATTCCTTGGGTCCCTATGTACCTAGGGATAGGAGGTTGTCCATCAGTTTGGTTCAGGAGAAGTTCAATTGGCCAATGGATTGGAAATCAGGTGAATGAGGTAAAAGTCAACAGTAAGAGGAAAAGTCAACTGTGGAATTTTGAGGTTCTCTCCAAGGTTTTCAAGGTCTCACATCCTCATATGGTCATCAAGAGTCAAGTTTCACACTATTTATCAAGAATCAGGAGTTTGTACAGAAGTTTCAAAATTTGGAAAGTGACCTATAATAAAAGTTTCCTTTTTAGGCAAGTTTCTGCATTGCATTCAACTTGACTTTTCATCATAAAGAAAGCTTCAAATGAATTTTTATCCAACATGAAAGTTGAAGATCTTTTTCTCCTCTTTCCAACAAGTACTAGTGGGTCTCCATCATGGAATTCAAATGAAAGTGATCCATCATGGAATTCTTAAATATTCATGCATGGAGGAGGTGTACTTAACATAATGTGATTTTTCAAAATAATTCAAAAACTCATTAAACAATTAATCCCCCAAGCCCAATTCCTCATCAGAAGAAAACCCTAGTCTATATAAACCCATCCATGCACTGGTTAGGGTTACTTACACGTGATATTTTGGAGAAAAAGAAAGTGAACCCTAATTCTTGAATTCCTTGGATCTCTCAATTTACAAGGAGTTTCTTCAAAATTCTTCCACAAAGCTTCTCTTGGTAATCTATAGAGTGCAAATCAACGACCATTCACAGCCAAAAGCAAGTGTACGTGTGGAGCCATCTCAGGTTGGTAGGTTTTTTGACCATCATAAAAATCTCCTTTTAAGCATGAATGTTGACGTGTGATGAATGGTGATTATCCTGATCTATTTATTTTTAATTTTGGATGTGTGGTTTGCTTGTAATATGGATTTAAAGTTTTGTGCCCTAATGGTTTTTCATTCATTTTTTTATTATACACTAACAATTTGGGGTTTTTGATGCCATATTTGGATTCCTGACGAAATTCTGGGTCGGATAGTGTACCCCATTGCATTTTCTGGGCAATTTTGTGGTTGCAGGTGGTGGCCGGAGGTAGGGTTCCGGCGGCTGGCAGTGGTCCGGTGAAGGAAGCTGGCTGGAGGTTGAAGACGACTCCTCAGCCGTCCATTTTGCTGATCGCACGGTCTAAATCGTGCCACATGTTATTTCTTTTTTTTTTTTCTGAATTATAATTAGTGATCCTGTGTTTATAACCCCACGGTAACTATCATGTTCCTCCAGTTATTTTATTTCTTTTGATTTACTTTTATTTTCGTTGACCAATTGTGTACCGTATGATGCATCAAACGGTCCTCCTCACGCCAACGCATTAAAAATGTCACGCGCCGTGCACATGGTAGGCACACGGTATTCCTTTTTTTATTTTTGTTTTTTTCTGATCAATCAGTTGGCTAGGTTGCTATTCGCACCCCCCACTGCAGCCCAATTCATTTCCCCTTCATTTTCCTTACTGTTCGCACCCCCATACCATTTTCATATTTTATTTTATTTTATTCATAACATTTTCATTTTTATTTTTTAAAATACATCCTTGCATCTAAAAATCATCATAAAATTCATGCATCATTTTCATCATTTTATAAAATTTTAAAAATTTTATTTTTTTATTTTTATTTTATTTTTATTACTTAAACTAATTATTTAGTCTATTTTCTTTTTGAATTATCCATATAATGCATTCTTAAATTTCTTTATTTTATTTCTCTGCATCCGTAAAATATTTTTGATCCGTTCTTTTTGCATTTGTTCACTAACATCCTAAATTGCATAAAAATATTTTTATTTCATTTTTAAATTTATTTCATATTGCATTTAGGTCCTTCCCTTCGGCACATTGAACCCTACTTTTCACCTGGGCTTTGCCTGATTATTTGAATGACTAACATCTTGATTTTTTGCAGGGATTTATGGTATTTGGTTTGTCTCTGGTTGAGGAACCTTGATATTTAATTTGGGAATTTTAGGAGTTATTTTTCCAATTGTTTGATTTATTTTCACTTGAGATCTGCTTGTATGCCTGTTTCTGACCACGTTTGATTATCTGTTTGGAAAGGCACTTGTGCCATTTGCTTTAGGGTTGTTTCTTTAACTTCTGGGTTCATGTTTAGATTATTATCATTATTTTTTGCCATTGCTTGATTTTCATTTGCTTTGATATTATTTATGTCTATTTCTCACTAACCTTTTATGCAGGGACTAAGGTAAGTTCTTTAAGGGTATGGATAAGTATCCATGGTCACCCTTTCTCTTTCCTTCTCTCATCTTTTCCTTCCTTTAGGATTTAGGTTGTCGTCAAACCTCACTAACCGTAGGTCACCCATGCATGATAACTTTAGGGCTCATAGTCCCCCTTTAGAGTTACCCTTGTGTCTTCTCTCTTCTCATCTCAAATTTCTTTAAAACACTTAATAAGAATAAGATGTATTGCGCACGAGCCTTAAGTATGGGGAATGAGAAATGAGGGGCTTCCTCTCATCTTTCTAGAGTGCTTAGCGAGCGTCCTGTCTTGGGACGATGCGTTAAGTATTCGCCCCTGTGCCCTAGACTTTGGTGCAATGCAACTTAGGAACTAACTTAAGCCACTTCTGTCCTAAAAAACACAAATCAACTTCAAACCTTTTTGTCCTTCGGGATCGTCAAACTAAAGGCTATTTTCAAAAAGGGCACGTTACTTTTTGTCTGAGTCGCAAACAGGCATCGACCCTAACTGCCGGACACGAACTTAGCGTCGCTCATAAAAAACACAAAAAGAACTTGGTCCGAACTACGTTGACTCTGAATTCCCCATTGCACAGAGGGGGTACGTAGGCCTAGGACGTCGACGTCCTACCGAGTCGGTCTTTGTCTTTCCCTCCCCGTCTTAGTACAGCCCTAGATGATAGTATAACTCACCCTTAGAATAGACAACAAGCGTGGATCCCATCGAGTACGATGGACGCGTGGGGTGCTAGCACCTTCCCCTCGCGTAACCGACTCCCGAACCCAGGCTATGGTTGCGATGACCATTCCTTTCCCTCTTCCTCAGGTTTATGCGGTGTTCCCTTTCCCTCTCTTGGGATAAATTTACACGGTTGGCGACTCTGTTTTTCCGCGCCACTCTCGCGTTTGTACCTGGATGAAAATCCTGGGAGCGAGAGAGGGCACAACTACCAACTCAGCCAATGTTGGTCTTTCAAAGATACACTGGTACAGTGACGGGAAATCGATCACCATAAACTGCACTTTGACGGATCTGGCTGTCTCTGCTGATCCAAAACTAACGATCAGTTCGACGTATTCCCAGGGCTTGGTCACTGATCCATTGAATCCTTGCAAATCAAACCCCACATAGGGGGTGGGGTGTGATTCGTCCAGCTAAAGTGTTGAGAACAGCTGGGAGTACATGATGTCGACCGAGCTGCCTTGGTCGACGAGGATTCTGCGAACGTCGAAGTTCGCCATTCGAGCTCTGATGAGCAAAGGTATGCTCGAGTTCGAAGATCCTCCGAGGAGCTCTTCCCAGTAGAAGGAGATGGGGACAGATCCCTTCTGGGCTTGGTCGAGCATGGTCACCTTATTGGAGCTTGTGTTGATTAGGTGCTCGAATTTTCTTCTCATGGAGCCCACCGTGACTTTGTTGAAACCTCCGCCTGAGATGACCATGGCGGATGGAAACGTCTCCCACGGGTTGTTGGCCGCGAAGTAGGCAAGAGCGCTGAGCTCATCTGGGACGTAGAATTCCTTTGGTCGCGATACGGACATGGCGACCTGGATGTTGGTCTCTTCCAAGGAAGGCACCTCTTCCTCTACCTTTTTGGACTCCTGGGCGTCTTGCCGGGGAGCGTCTTTCTTTTTAGTGAACTGTTTCAGATGGCCATCCCTGATCAGTATCTCGATAGCATCCTTCAAATGGATGCACTCTTCGGTAGTGTGGCTGTGACTCTTATGGAAACGGCAGTACTTCGATTTGTCGGTGTTGGGTTTGGCCTGTGATTGTTTGGGGAAGCGGACCTCTGCTTGCTTGAATTCCGAATTCGCGCATTCGGACATTATCTTTTCCCTGGAGACGATCAGGGGGTATAGTCGTGGAATCGTCCGGAGGGTCCTTTGCTGTCGCGGGACTCCCGTGGACGGTCTTCGCGCTTCCTTTCTCCTCGATGGGATGTCGAGGCTTCTTCGCCTCTGGAGGCCCAAGCATTCTCTTGGTGGCGAGAAGCTCGGACGGAGTTGGCTGCTTCCTTCTCCTCGTACTGGATGTGCGACTGTGCCTTGAGGAGGAAGGCATCCAGATTCCTCGGAGGTGCTACGCCGACGGCTTTTGAAAATTCTGAGCCAGGGCGGAGTCCTTGCTCGAGGAGAAATTTTTTCATTTCGTCCGTTGTAGGGACATGCAGTGCTTCTTTGTTGAACCTCTCGATGTATACTCGGAGAGGTTCGTCCTTTCCTTAGATTATGGCCCCAAGGGAGGCTTCAGTCTTGGGGTGACGCCGTGAGGCAGTGAAATGCCGGGAGAACATCCTCCCCAGTTGCTTCCACGACGTAATAGATTCTTCGGGCAACTGCTTGTACCACGTCATTGCCCCTTTTCGGAGCGTGGTTGGAAATAGGCGGCACTTGATGGCGCCCCGGACGCCACGGTAATCCAACAACGCATCGATGTTATCGATGTGCTCGTCAAGGTCAGTCGTGCCGTCGTACGTGCTCAGTGTTGGGGGCTTCTCCAGGCCCTTGGGGAGGCGTGTTGCCAAGATCTCTTGGGATAATGGGCCGTGTGACTCGTCATCGCTGCTGGAACTGGATGGTGACGGGGACCGGATGACTCGCTCGTGTCGGTGACTTCTTCGAGGAGAAGGTGAATGGGCCCGGCCCTTTGACCTGACCAGAGGTGACTGCTTATCTCTTCGGGTTCTCTTATGGCCGGGAGAGTGCTGGTTCCGCTGGGAAACCTGGTCGAGTTTTCGAACAGCGCGAGATTCTGGCTCTTGGCGCAGCCTTCAGTCGACTTCTCGCCGAGGCTGCTGGCTCTGGGATCGTCGATGGTTCTTCCTCGGAGGTGGGGATCTTGGACAAATGGATTCCTCCAAAGCCCCGATCCTTTTGTTCTGCTGAAGGATCAGGAGGTTGGTCTTGTTGAGCGCCTCCAAGAGGGCCACCACGGCCGGGTCGGTGTTGGGTGGAGCAAGAACGGGCTGGATGGCCAGCGAGGGCTGATCGTCTTCCCGATCAATGGGAGTAGGAGAAAGAGAGGTTGTGGCCCCGTCTCTCAAAAAACTGGGATCTCCGAGGAGAGAAGATGTGCCATCAACATCAGACTTGTTGACGGGGAGGACGGCGGATTGGTGGGCACCTTTGACGTGATCTTGAGAGGCCATGATGATGATCTTGGAAATTCGCTTTGATCTTTGGTTTCCGGGGAAAGAAAGAAGGGGAGAACAAGAGTTCCCACAGACGGCGCCACTGATCTTGAAGGCTGGATCAAATCCTGTTGAAGTGGGCCACCAAGTGCGTCTGAGGTGCTGGTCGTATGGAGAGAAGGAGGGGGTGTATCTGCAAGGCACTCTGACGCTCAAGTAAGAAAGGGTCAGAGAAAAGGGGCAAGTACAAAATATGAGTTTCAAGGGTGATTATTCGATACCTGACCCTCTCAAGTGAGAGGGTTTATATAGTGCCCCCAGCGCTTGGCTAACAGTCCTATTTTCGGGGCGAAATAACTATTTTCCCAAAGAATAGGTAACTGCCTAAAACTAGCCGTTATGTTGGGCAGGGTGCCCAAAACTAGCCTTTATGTCGGGCATATGCATAGTGTCGGGCACATGCCCTTAGCTGTTCGGGCAGTGAAGAAGCCATGCAAAACGTGCAGCATTTCCGGGGAGGAGCGATGCAGTCCTTGCCCGGTTGGAGGGGCAGAAAGGTACTTTTGCCCCTTGGTGGATTGGACTTAGGCAATTGGGTCGTTCTGGGAGCAGAGGTGGATTGGACCATGTCTAGCCATTGGTCCGGTCCAAAATAATATATAAATATATATATATATATATATATATATAATTTCAAATAATTTCAATGTTGTTGTTATATTTTTGTGTTTTTGCTACGGGTTCGGGTTTGGGTGGAAAAACCCGAACCCAACGGGTGTGGGCGTGAGTGTTATTTTGCCACCCGAATAGATTTTGGGTTCGGGTTCGGGTTCGGGTAATGATTTCGGGTGCTGGTTTGGGTAGTGTGAAACCCGCACCCGACCCGACCCGTTGCCATCCCTAGGGATTGTGTGATATTACCGCCGTTCTACAATTGGAATCGTTTTAAACATAGAACATATAAAGTGGTTGGTTTTATTTCGTATTGCAACGATCACATAAAATTATAATCAACGGTAAAAAGTTTTGGTATTAATCGATTGGTAAAAACATGTCAAGATTAGGGTTCAATAATCCATTTCATACATATTTTCTTAACAAAGCATGTGAACTTATTAACAACAAATATACTCACATATCGTCTCAATATGTTTCATCTCTAAAACAAATTGTGATTTTTATCATATTGATCCTTAGATGATGTCGCAACCTAACTATCAATATGATAACATTAAAAGCTTGATATTAGTGAATATCAACTCACAAATTTATCTCTAGACTTTGTTTATTGAAAGATGAAAAAGCTAGTTCAATGGTTGAAACATATTTCTCAATAATGATCCAACATAAATATACAATAAAAACAAGGTTTTTCACCATATATTCATCATCAACTTGTTCACATATACATATCAAGAGAAATACATACAAATATAAGGATTATCTACCTCTAATCTTGACACATGGAAAAGTTTAGTTACCCATAACCATGGTATCTTGCTTCACTAGTTTCGGGAGGAGATGAAAAAGCATCCACGTCAAATAATCAAACTCAAATGCAAATCTAGCTTCTCTATGTAAAATATCACTTTTGGATGATGAAAACTCAGAATATTAGGTTTTTGTGTGTAAAAAAAAGTTATGATCCCCAAAAATGACCAAAAGTGCTTAAATATAACATTCAGGATCTGTCATGTTCGCACTGGGAACAGTTTATTCGCCTAGAGAACATTAAATTAGGCACCTGATGTGCCTCTGCACAGTTAAACCGCCTCTCAGACAACTCTGAAGTACACAGTACGAATGAATATTCGCCTAGCGAACTCTTCGCCAACAAGTTCGCACAACGAACTTAGGCCCCTTTAGCTCCTGCCTCAAGTCTAGGATGCTTCGCTAGACCTTCGCTGAAGTGTTGCCACAGCGAACCTTCGCTGGCTTATTCGCCCAGCGAACTTATATGCCTTTTGCTACTGCCTTCAATCCGGGTGCCTTCACTGGTTCTTCGCCAGTTGTTCGCACAACGAACATTCACTAGCAAGTTCGCCTAACGAACTTACTGAGATTCTTCTCTTCCTTTGGCAACTTTACTCACTTTCTCTGTGTCTCCCTCTTTGATGACTTAATGCCTACTTTCTGCACAATAATACACAAATTAAAGGTACCAAAGGTATTTTCACACTATTGAAGAATGGAAAACTTCCAAGTATAAATTTCAACAAATCAAACATAAAAGAGTTGAAAAATGCCAATTATAAATTAGAAATTTAAGGCATGATTGACATCTAACAATCGGCCAGTAGTATCCTGCTCATAGGGCTTTCCTGGAGAGGGACCTTCCTCCGAGATGCTGGACGTTGATCCCTTCATGGATTTCGCGCAGGATGTGGGCAACCATTTATTCTTCAAAGCATTTGAGGAGAGGAATAAAAAACCCTCGCCTGTAGAGCTTGTTTTTTACCAGGACATAGGAACAGGCTCTGTGCCTGACCACGCTGGCTTCCTTTGGATCGGATGGTAGTTCATCCTTGTAGTTTTAGACTGGGGTCATCCAGCAGTTGATGTCGCCAATGACGTGCACGTCGAGGGTCGTGGGAGTTCTCTCGATGCTAGGTTAAGGAAGTACCTCCTGGATGACGTATTTGTTTCCTCCCTTTTTCTTTGTGCTCTCCAGCTTTGACAGGACATCTGCCCAGACATTGTGTTCGTAGGGAACGTGTTTTACCTCCACCGATGTGAACTTCGTCATCTTTTCCTTAACTAAGGTAAATTATTCATATAGGTTGTCATTCTTGGCCTGATACTCTCCCTGAACTTGGAGGGCCACGAATTGGGAATCTGTGCAGATAACAACTTTCTCGGCTCCCAGGTCTTAGGCGAGGCGTAGACCTGCGAGGAAGGTAGGGATGGCAACGGGTCGGGTCGGGTTCGGGTTTCACACTACCCAAACCCGCACCCGAAATCACCACCCGAACCTGAACCCGAACCCAAAGACTATTCGGGTGGCAAAATAACACCCACGCCCACACCCGTTGGGTTCGGGTTTTTTCACCCAAACCCGAACCCGTAGCAAAAACACAAAATATATATATATATATATATATATATATATATATATATATATATTTATATATATAAATATATATAAATATATATAAATATATATATATATATATAGGGTTTCACACTACCCAAACCCGCACCCGAAATATCGGGTGGCACCCGAACCCGAACCCAATCAATTCGGGTTTTCACCCGTTGACTCGGGTTCGGGTGCGGGTGGGCCCCACGGGTTTGGGTCTGCTTGCCATCCCTAGAGGAAGGCCTTATACTCTGCCTGATTGTTAGAAGTGGGGAAAGATAGGGTAAAGGAGACCTCGACGATGATACCCTCCTCGTTTTCCGGGATGATGCCTGCTCCGCTCCCTGCCGAGCTGGAGGCTCCGTCGACGAAGATTGTCCACTTGTGAGCTCCGCAAGTCGGGGAGGCGGGCAAGGTCATCTCCGCCACGAAATCGGCCAGTGCCTGAGCTTTGAGGGCTTGTATGCTCTCGCACTGGGTGTCGAACTCAGATAGTTCCAGCGACCATTTAAGCATTCTACTGGCCATATCTGGGCGGCCTAACAGTTGCCTTACGGGCTGGTCCGTGCGCACCAAGATTGTGTGGGCTAGAAAGTAGTGCCTCTGCCTCCTTGCAACGTTGATGAGGGCCAGGGCCACTTTTTTGACCTGCTGGTATCTAAGTGTAGCGGCAAAATCGTGAGTGTAAGCTATTGATTAACTTAACTCGAAAAGCAAGAGTTGCCACCGCACTTTTATTTTATCCAAAAAGGAAAGGAAAAAAGAGCGAACAAAACCTACACAAGCTCTAAACAAGAACAAGTGAAGAGAGTCTGGATAAGGGGGGTTGGTTACGCAATGGGAAGGTGTTAGCACCCAAAACGTCTATAGTACTCTATAGGAGCCCTTTAAAATATCTACCGCTTTTGGTCTGAAAAAGTTTGCTCGAAAAGTGATTGAGGAGATGAGAAGAGAAATTGTTTTTTATGATTTTTGTGAAAGGTGTCAATATGCTTATGTAGTTTAACATTTGTTAAGAAATGAAAGGAAAAGACTAAAATCACTTGACAAAGTCAAGGTTTGATTATGAAAGAGGTGATAGTTTGAAATCAAGAAAGTTTTGAAAAAGAGAGAAAGTTTTGAAAATTAAAGAATGGGGAGGAGAAGAAGTGACTATCCTAAAGCATAAAGTAAAATCTAAGGATAAGAATGATCTAACCACAAATGTAGTTGTTTTCACCATAAACCATGCAAAAGCACAAGTCTTCAAAGTCTTCGAACCATAATTCCAAAGCAAAGGGAAAAGGTCCTAGTTCTGATTCCAAGGTTCCAAGAATTGCATTGGATGTCTAAGGTCTAAGTTCAAGGATTCAAGAATAGCATTGAAGTCCAAGGTCTAGGTGCAAAATTCCATGTCCATTGCAAAAGATAGTAACCATAGTCCAAGATTAGAAGCACACGTTTTTTTAGAGGTTTAGGCCTTTATTAATGTTTTTGGTCCAAGTGGACAAAGAGAAAAAGGCATAAGCATAAACATGTGTCCAACGGACAAAGGAAAAATTGCGGAAGCATAAACATATGTCCAACAGACAAAAGGCAAATTGCGGAAGCATAAACATGAAATGAAATGATAATAATGAAGCAAAAAAGTAAAAGAGGTAGGGAGCGAGAAGGAATTGTAAAAGTAAAAGTTAGAAGTTAGTAATTAGTTGTTAGTTATTAGAGTAAGTGATCAATAGTGATTGAATAATTGCACTTAGGTCAAGGTTGATGAGAACTTATTAAAGGATTGATAAGACCAAAGCCTCCTAACAACAAGTCTCATAAGTTTTGAACCAAAAGACAAATGATCAACCATTTTTGATAGTTTTCCGATGCGGGACAAATATTGCGCTATGTTAAGCAATCGCCGAGTAATTTACGGAGTAATTACCCTACAATGAGGCCGGTCAATAGCTCTTTGTGCTAATGCATGCTAGATGAACGATATGTAGATCGTCATCCGAAAGCAATAATACCGCACGAAAAGAAAAGAAAGTAACGATCTCGTCTTGATCAAGAATTCGGCAAAGAAATTCTAATGATCTATAAGACTTTCATCGATCAAAAGAAAAGAGAAATAGATGAAGAGAAAGCCAAATTAAACCGCACAATTATGTGATCTAAGCCTAAGAACAAAAGGAAAGGGAAGAAAAGGCAAAAGAACCAAAACTGTCCCAAAACAGAGCCAAAATAGCATTCTGGACACTGGTTAATCGGTTAACACATTGGTTAATCGGTTAACCAGTGCAGATTTTGAATTTCTGCGCAAAACAGGGTGTTAATCGGTTAACCAATTTACACTGTGTTTGGTTAATCGGTTAACACTGCACCAGAAGCAAAAAAAAAATGTGCAAAATTCAGCATGATCTTCTTTCAAAACATTTTTCAAACACCTTGTGATCATGAACTGAATTTGCACGAATATTACAGTAAAAATAGACAAAGAAACCTGCAATCAAACAACAATATATGATCCAAAGGATCAACAACAAGAGGCACCAAGGATTTACATCTTGAATGATGAATATGAAGCTTTAACAATGGTGGAAAGTGAATTACCACTCCAAACCAGAAAATTGCTTCAAATTACTCCAAGATCCAAACTCCAAAGTCTTGATCTACTGAAATTGATGATGAAAAAGTGAATGGATGAAGGTTTAGCTCAAAGTTAAGCAAGAATCAATGTGAATTCTTACTAACTTTCAAAAGAAGAAATAAGAGCTTTGGTGAATTTGTGGTTGGAGAAAATTGAAAGAGTCAAGAAGAATTTTGACAAAGTGAATTTGGCTCTCAAAAGCTTGTGAAATGAATGAAATGAAGCCTCTATTTATAGAATTTAGGCTTGGAAAATTTGGTGGATTGGAGTTAGGCTTGGAATTTGAAAATTAGGTTGGAATTTGAATTTGGAGGGAAATTCATAAAAAAGTGGTGATTAGTGAAGGTGTATGGTAGGAAATGATCAAAGTGATGTAGGGGAATAAAATGAGATAGTATGGAATATTCCAAAATGATGAAAATTGATGCCAATTGGTGCTAATTGCTGCAGAATTTGAATTTGCTGCCATTTTTTTTCAAAATTCGCACGCGTTAACCGATTAACCAATGTGTTAATCGATTAGCACAGTGAAAATTTGGGAAATTTGGCTTTTTGATGTGCTGTCTTGGTTCTGGCTCGATATTTCTTGCTTGTCAAAGAAGGCATGGAAATAAACACATGAACCTTGGAATTCCTTGAATAATAATCAACTAAATCTTGGAAACTCTTGATCAGATAATTTTTTGAATTAATTGCATATCAAGTTTGACTTTATTCAAATGAAATTCATTCGAGCTGTGGGACTGTTATTTTGGCATTTTTAACTTGTTCTTCCCCTGAAAATGTCAATAAAGAGAAAACAAAATATTTTTGGGTTTTGGTTAAGGTTAGTAAAATATAAACAAATAAAGCAACAAAGTGAATAAGAAACACACAGATGCTCGCTAAACCCTGCAAGGCACAAACCCAAAGAATGAGAGAGACAAGGGAACCAAAGCATGATCTTGTTTGTGGTAAAGATGCAAAATGAGATGCGAATGATATGTGGAATCTTAGGGGTCAAAATTAGGGTCTTACACTAAGTTCTGGTCCTTGCAGCGCCTTGCTCATGAAGTATATGGGCTTCTGCCCATCAGGGGTTTCACGAATGAGGGCGGTGCTGACGACCTTGATTACGACGGCGAGATAGAGATAGAGGGTTTCCCCGTTATCTGGCCGAGAGAAGACCGGTGGTTCCGATAGTGCTTGTTTTAGGTGGAGGAGGGCCTTGTTGCATTCCTCCATCCACTCAAAGGCTACCTCTTTGCGGAGGAGTTTGAAAAAAGGGATAGTTTGGTGAGCAGATTTTGCCACGAAATGAGATAGCGAGGCGAGCATCCCGTTTATGGATTGGATGGATTTCTTCGAGTTCGGAGTAGGTAATTCGGAGAAGGCCCTGCATTTTTCGGGGTTAGCTTCGATTCCCCGTTCTGTTAGGGAGAAGTCGGGGAACTTTCCCACTCGTACCCCGAACGTGGACTTCTCCGGGTTGAAGCGCATCTTGTACTTCCTGGCCTGCTCGAAGACTTTCTTCAGATAGATCGTATGGTCGGATTCCTCGTGGGATTTCACGATCATGTCGTCCATGTAGAATTCGAGCATATCCCCGATTTCTCCTCGGAAGACTTTGTTCACCATTCTTTGGTAGGTAGCGCCAGCGTTTTTCAAGCCGAAGGGCATTATATTGTAGTAATAGTTGCCTGATTCGGTCATGAAAGTTGTGTACCTTTTATTGCTTTTGACCATGGGTATTTGGTTATAGCCCGAATACGCATCCATGAAAGACAACAATTTAAAACCAGCTGAATTATCAACTAATTTGTCTATGTTGGGGAGGGGATATGCGTCTTTAGGGCAACCATATTAAGATCGGTATAGTCAACACACATGCACCATTTCCTATTTGATTTCTTTACAAGTACAACATTGGACAGTCAAGTAGTGTACTTGGCCTCCGAAATAAAATTTGCCTCTAGGTGTTCTTTTACAGCTCGTTTGGCAGCCTCCGTTTTCTCCAGAGACTGGTTTCGCCTACGTTAAGCTACTGCCCTAACGGCCGGGTCAATGGTGAGCTGGTGGCAGGTGTTGAAATACAAATAGAGTAGGATTTTTGTTATCGTTCCACAGAGATTGTTTAGAGATATCACCGCCGTTCTACAGTTGAAATCGTTTTAAACTTAAAGTAACAATGGGTTTTGGTTGTTGATAACAGATCTTTTGCATAAACTGTAAAAGTAATCGGATTTGAAAGATTTATAAAACACATGCCAAGATTAGGGTTCGACAAACCATTTTGCACGTATAGAATCAACAAAGCAAATGAACTCGTTTAGATGATAAATATAATCACATATCCTCTCAATATGTTTATCTCTAACACATATTGCGAGTTTTATCATTTTGATCCTTTGATGATCTCTCACTCAAACTATCAAAATGATAACATTCAAGTTCAATATTTATGAACATCAACTCTCATAACTATTTCTAGCCTATGTGCATTGATGGATGAAAAACCTAGATAAAGTGTAAGAACTCATTTCTCAATCATGAACCAACACAACGAATAAACCATAGAAACAAATTTTTTCACCATACATTCATCATCCATAAGTTCATAAGCTTAAATCAATACCTATACATACAAAAGAAAGGATTGCCTACCTTCTAATCTTGACACAAAAGGAGATTAGCTTTCCATTGACATGGTAGCTTTACAAACAAGAAAATGGAGAAGAAGAACAAGCATCAACGACGATCTCTCGATTATTGATGCTCCGAGTTATCGAAAATAAGATGCTACAGTGTTTATAGGGTTTTTGCTCTAAGAAAATAACAAGGACCCACAAAAAATGCTGAACAAATCTATTTATAGAGGGGCTGAGACGCGCAGAGCGCGCTAAGCGCGCAGCACTGCGCTAAGCGGGCTGTCATTTATTGCTAAACCGCCTTAAATCCCGCTTAGCGGGCTTCAGACCGCGCTAAGCGGGCTACCTACTGGAATTAGCTCTAGACCGCGCTTGGAGCGCGCTTGTAGCATGCTTCAAAAATTCCAATTCTTCAAAACTGCTCCTTAAGAGCCTTCCATGCTCCAAGCTTCCCATTGCAATGTTAAAACCTACAATTATAAACACAAAAGTTAAATAAGTAAGTCTAATAATGCATTTAAACTATACTACGATTATTTACCAGAAACAAAGGGAAAAAGCATCAATTAACAAATAAAGATCTCAAAAGGTGCCAAAAACTAAACTATATATTAACACATTTTAGCACCTAACAGTAGGCCACCCCAGGATCTAGCCCGAGCATCTCTGAGACGCTCCATGCGAACAGATCCGCGTTCTCCTGGAGATAGGATTTCAGTTGCTTCCTCGCTAGGTCGGGGAGGCCGGTCCCGATCTTCACTCCTTTCTCAGGGTCGTTCCCGAGCAGGACTAGTTTGAACTCGCCATCTGGGATTGGTTGCATCGAATGAGAGGTCTCGCTGCTGCAGGTCGAGGTGGATAGGCTGCTCCAGCTCGGTTGGATCTCCTTCCCCTTCCTTTTCTGGTCCCTCTGGTCGTCCTCAGAGAAATGGTTGTTGAGGTCGATGGAGTCGACGGCGGGGCAGCGACTTCGCCTCTTCGGAGCTGCAGAGAAGAGTAGGCTTGCCAGAAGTCTTTGGCCTGGAGGCGATTGTGTTCATCCCCTTTAAGGCTTCCTCGAAACATCTTCTCGCTGCTTCGATGTCTCCGTGCAGGGTGGCAACGAGCCCCTTTGAAGTGAAATACTTTATCTTCAGGTGCACGGTTGAAGGCACGACTACCAATTCGGTCAGAGTTGGTCGTCCGAATATGCATTGGTATAGGGATAGGCAATAGATGACCAAGAACTGGACTTTGATGGACCTGGTTGTCTCTTCTACCCCGAAAGTGACGATCAGCTCCACGTACCCCCACGGTTTCGTGACAGACCCGTTAAAGCCTCGTAGATCAGAGCCTACGTAGGGCGTCAGGTGTGTCTCTTCCAGCTGAAGGGTGGAGAATAGCTGGGAATACATGATGTCGATCGAGCTACCTTGATCGACTAGGATTTGTCGAACGTCAAAGTTGGCCATTTGCGCTCTCACGAGCAGAGGAATGTTGTATTCGGCTTTGCCGATATCTGTTTCAGGAAAAGGACTCCTGCTTACCGGAAGTCCGAGTTTGCGCACTCGGAGAGAATCTTATCCCGAGAGACGGTAGTGGAGTGTATTTGTGAAAGCAGCCAGAAGGCCCTTTGTTGTCTCGGGACTCCCGTGGGCTGCCATCCCGTCTTTTCTCTGCTCCCTGACGAGATAACGAGGAGTCGTCATGCTTGGAGGACCTGGCACTCTCTTGGTGCCTCGAGTCTCGGGTGGTGTTCACAGCTTCCTTCTCTTCGTACTAGATATACGCCTGAGCCTTGAGGAGGAGGGCATCCAGTGTCGCTGGAGTCTCAATGCCAACCGCCTTGGCAAAGTCACTGCAGGGATGGAGTCCTCGCTCGAGCAAGTACTTCTTCATATCGTCGGTCGTGGAGACCTGGACGACTTCTTTGTTGAACCTTTCGATATAGGCTCGAAGAGGTTCTTTTTTCCCTTGAATGATGGCCTCAAGGGAGGCTTCTGTCTTTGGGTGACGATGAGAGGTCGTGAAATTCTTGGAGAACATCCTCCCCAACTGCCTCCAAGATGTGATGGATTCGTCGGAGAGCTTCTTGTACCAAGTCATTTCTACCTTCCTCAACGTAGTTGGGAATAATCTGCATTTGATGGCGCCTTTGATGCCACGGTAATCGAGCAAGGCATCGATGTTCTCGATGTGCTCGTCAGGATCTGTAATGCCATTGTACGTGCTCATGGATGGGGGTTTCTCCAGCCCCTTTGGTAGACGTGTGTCCATGATTTCTTGGGACAACACGCCTCGAGGCTCGTCGCCGCTGCTGCTGCTCGACCTCGAACGAGATCGGGTGCTCTATCTTGGGTGAGGACCGCGATCTTGACGGGGAGAAGGGGTTCGTGCTTGGCCCTTAGATCTGGGCAGAGGCGAACGCTGGTGCTCTGTCCGTAGGTCCCTTCTGGTCCTCTTGGCCTCTGGGGAGTGCTGGCTCGGGGAGAGGTATGGTCGCGCTTTCTGACTGCCAAAGATCCTGGCTCTGCTAGTGCCCAACGGTCTCTTTCTCGTCTGGGAGGAGGACTCCGAGATCTCCGGTGCTCTCTCCTTGGTGGAGGAGATCTTGGTCGGCGGGACTCTTCCAAGGCTCTAATCATTGTGTTCTGTTGGAGGATCAACAGGTTTGTCTTGTTAAGGGCCTCGAGTAGGACTACCATGGCCGGATCGGCGTTGGGCGTAATTGGAACGGGCTGATAGTCCTTAGAGGGTTGGACCTCAATGTTGTCAGTACGATCGAGTGAGGGAGACGCAGTGGTCCCATCTCTCTGCTGGTGGACGTTGTTCCCAAGAAAAGGGGTGGCTTCGTCAACGTCTGTCTTCCTGACAGGGAGGACGACGACATTGCGATAATCGTGGACATTATCATGTCTGGCCATGATTGGAATCTTGAAAGAACTGTTTTGGTCTTGGATTTACAAGGAAAGAAAGACGGGGAAAACAGAGAATTCCCATAGACGGCACCACTGATCTTACCGGCTCATCAGAACCTGAAGTGGGCGAGAGACTTTGTCTGTGATGTTGAGTTTCAAAAATGAGGAGGGGGTGTACCTGCAAGGCACTTCGATGTTAAAGTAAGAATCGCGAGAAAAGAAGGCAAGTACAAAGTGTGTATGTCTTAGGATGATTTATAATACCTGACCCTCTTAAATGAGATGGTTTTTATAATGCCCCCAGCGCTTGGTCATTGGTCCCTATTTTCGAGGTGATATATTTTCTCCCAAAGAATAGGTAACTACCAAAAACTAGCCGTTGGGACGGGCAGAGGTGCTCGAAACTAGCAGCGGGCAAGGGCGTGGTCGCGGGCACGGGCTTCGGGACTGTTTCTAGATGGTGGAACCGTGCGTGACTGGCAAAGATGTGAGGAGGGGCAGCTGATCCTGGAGGTCAGCTGGTCAGCCTTCCTCAGCAGAGGGGCAGAGGAAAGAAAACTTCCTCTTGTCCTTAATTGGCAGGACTTAGGCTGTTGGGCCGTTTTAAGAGCAGAAGTGGATTGGGTCATGTCTACCCATTGGGTCAGTCCGGAACACTTCTTATGTTTTGTATTTATGTGTTTGTCTAACTATGACCATAAGCCAATACCATCATTCCTCTTTTGTTATTATTAGCCTTATTCTAAGCCTATGATATATTTATACACAAATTTTGAGTTTGAAAACATGCCTAGCTTTTTTATCAAAAGAAAAGAAAACATGCATACTGTACATAAATATTAGTACTCTTTTTTTTTTTATGAATAATAAATGTGGTTGCGGTCTAGTCATAAGCATACATTGCATCAAATTCTTGCGTACATGCTTTTAAATGTTCTCACTAAATGCACAAGATAGGAGCAAATACACAAATTAATTCATTCTAGATGACAAATGAATTAGATATTCTAAACATATTTTCTTATCTAGTAAGTTTTGTTTGCAAAAACATATTGTCTTTATAGTTGTAGTTTTATTATTACTCACAAAACTGAAGCAGGGGTAATTTCTTTTGTAATGTGAATAGGTTACATTTAAAGGTTTAGCTAGAGAGAAATTCTTTGAAGGTTAGTCTCAAATTCCATGTTTATATATCTATGGTTGAAGTTTCAACTAATATATAAATTTTTTACTTTCAACAGAGTAAATATGGTTGCATATGGACGGACACAATTGAAGTTGACAAAATTTGAAATCAACTGTCTTTAACACTATAAGAAACCCATGTTGAAATATTAGATTTGATTTGATTTGATTTAATATTTAGATATAATCCAAGTTGTGTTAGCCCAAGCCCAATTAGGGTTGCATATAAATAGTCCTAGCTTGTATCATTATTTACACAGTTCAATAATATAAATCCTTATTTCCTTATTCTCTCATCACTAAAAGTGTCTCATGCACTAAAAAATTAGTATTCAGAGCCCTGATTCGTAAAGGGGCCGACTTACTTATATTGAAATGCCCAAGAAGTGGTGTTCCATTGAAATCGAAATGCCCAAGAAAGATGTGTATTCGAAATACCTAATAAGAGGTGCCTTAAAAAAGGTGTCAACGGCGGTACAAGTATAAAAAAAGAGAACATTGTGGACTCACACTTGAGGGGGAGTGTTGGAATAATACAAGCAAGTGTGAGTAAGTGAGGAAATAGTCCCACATTGGATAGGAATATGGTGACTTGACCATTTATAAGTGGGAGAACCCATTCGCCTATCACCTTAAGGTTTTAGGTGGACAAGTGGTGTGTTTCTCACAAAAGGTGCCTAGTCCTACACTATATATCAATGTTCCCTAGTGTGAAACTCCCCCAAAAAATTGGTATCCAGAGCTTTCGGTTATTGTTCTTGATCGAGTGTTCAAGAACTTCACGTCAGAGATCGTGTTTCCAAGGCAAGTGAATCAACCGCTGCGAAGATGACTGGTGATAAGAGCATTCTGAATTCCCTTCCAATGCTTGACAACAAGAATTGGATCCGATGGAAAAAACAGATGCAATCCTTATTTGGCTTCCATGATACCCTAGAAGTGGTTACTGGCGGTGTTCCTGTGTTGGCTGAAAATGCAACCGAAGACCAGAAAAAGCCCATAACGAAGTCAAGAAGAAAGATTGTAAGGCTGCTTATTGCATTCAGACAACGGTCGATGCTGCTAACTTCGACAGAATCTCTCATGCTGAAACGGCGAAGGAGGCATGGGATATTCTGGTGAAGTATTATGAAGGAGGTGAGAAAGTCAAGGTTGTCAAGTTGCAAACCTTGCGTCGACAATATGAGTTATTGTCGATGGGAGAAGACGAAAAAATTGCAGAGTATGTGTCGAAGGTTCAGAAAGTCGTTCATCTCATGAAGGGTTGTGGCGAAACCATAACTGATAAGATGATAGTTGAGAAGGTAATGATATCGTTGACCTCTCACTTTGATCACGTTATTTTAGCTATTCAAGAATCCAACAATCTTGAAACCCTGAAAGTGGAAGATTTGGTTGGTTCATTGAAGGCGCATGAGATGAGGATTGTCGAAAGAAAGGGAGTTCAGGATTCGATACAAGCACTGCAGGCTCAGTCATGGAAAAGGAATGGTGGTTCCAACAAATCCAAAGGCAAAGTCGACAAGACTCAAGGAAAGAAGTCTTGGTCGAACCCTCACATGAATCAGGTCGAAGATAGAGCTTCTGAATCCTCGAAAAGAGGAGGAGGAAACTATCAAAAGGAAAAATAAGATAAGAAAAGTATGCAGTGTTATAACTGTGAAAAGTGGGGTCATTTGGCCAAACATTGTTGGTACATGAAAGACAATGGATCGAAAAAAAGCAAGGACGAAGGTGCGAACCTTGCACACCAAGATTCAGATAATTCTGAATGTGGTATAGTGGTTATAGCTGCAGTGGCAGATAACCATGTCGAATCCAAGATCTAGTTCCTTGACTCAGGCTGCTCAAATCACATGACTGGTCGAAAGGAGTGGTTGGAAGATTTTAATGAGTCGAAGAAGAGCAAGATAAAACTTGCTGATACCAGTTCGTTGCAAGCATAAGGTACTAACAACATAGTCTTCCAACTGAGTAATGGAGCGAAAGCTATGATCAGAGATGTGTTCTATGTACCTGGAATGAAGTACAATTTGTTAAGTGTTGAACAACTGGTTGAAAAAGGCTTCTCAGTTGTCATGAAAGATGGAGTTTTGAAATTGTTCGACACCCAGAACAATTTGGTCTTGAAATCTCCGTTGTCAAAGAATAGGACGTTTAAGACCGTGATCAGTTCGACTGAAGTACAATGCCTAAAAACTATTGTCGACTACAAGGATAGTTGGTTGTGGTATTTGAGGTTTGGACATTTGAACTTTCGATCACTCAATCAGATGATTACTCAAGATATGGTATCTGGTATTCCAAGTCTTGAGATGCCTGACAAACTCTGTGAAAGTTGTTTAGTCGGAAAACAATCCAGAAATTCTTTTGTTTCGACTATGCCAATGAGACCATCCTGCATACTCGAAGTTGTATATTCAGATGTATGTGGTCCGTTCAAAGAACATACCATTGGTGGAAACAGATATTTTGTTTCGTTTGTCGATGAGTTTAGTTGAAAGCTATGGATATATGTGATCAAGAGAAAGGATGAAGTATTTGAAATCTTTAAGAGATTCAAGATGCTTGTCAAAAACCAGAGTGAGAAGGGGATCAAAGTTCTGCGAACAGATGGAGGTGGCGAATACACTTCGAAGATGTTTGAAAAATTTTGTACAGAACATGGTGTTGATCATGAGGTAACTGCTCCTTATACTCCTCAACATAATGGAATTGTTGAAAGAAGAAATATAACTAAATTGGATATGGCAAGATGTATGCTCAAGCAGAAGAATTTGCCAAAATATTTATGGGGTGAAGCTATTTCGACTGCAGTTTATATCCTGAACAGGTGCCCTACTAAGCAATTGAAGAACAAGGTTCCTGAAGAAGTGTAGAGTGGAAAACGACCATCAGTGAGTCATCTGAAGGTGTTTGGCTCTATGTGTTACAAGCATGTTCCTGATGCAAGAAGAAGGAAGCTTGATGACAAGAGTGAACCTATGATTTTGGTAGGATATCATAAGACTAGTGCATACAGGCTATTCAATCCAATTAATGAGAAGATTGTGTTGAGTCGGGATATTGTGATTGATGAAAATTCTTCCTGGGATTGGAATTCTAGTAATTCAATCAACAAGCCATTGATGAGCTCTGATTTCGACGAAGAAACTGATGAAGTCGAAGTTGAAGAAATTGCTGAGAATCCAGTCAAAGTCGAAGTAGAAGTAGTTATTGACATTCCCAATACAGAGGTTGTGGCTGAAACAAGCCAAAGACCTCGGTGAAATAGAGTTCCACCAACAAGACTTCATGATTATGAAGTGACTGGTGATGATGAAGTCACACCAGATGGAGAATTAGTTCATTTTTCTTTTCTTGCAGGTGCTGAACCAATCAACCATAACGAAGCTTTAAAAATTAAACAGTGGAAGTTAGCTATGGTCAAAGAGTTACAGGCAATCGAAAGATACAACACATGGGAGTTAGTCGAATTGCCAGCACATACAAAAGCTATCAAAGTAAAGTGGGTGTTCAAGTTGAAACACAATGCTGATGGGTCGATAGCAAGACATAAAACAAGATTAGTTGCTCGAGGGTTTCTTCAAAGAGAATGACTTGACTACTCTGAAGTATTTACTCTAGTAGCAAGACTAGAGACTGTTCGACTAGTGGTAGCATTGACATGTAACCAAGGTTGGTCGACATTTCACTTAGATGTGAAGTCAGCTTTTCTGAATGGTCCGTTAGACGAAGAGGTCTATGTCACACAACTTCCTGGGTTTTTGATTCAGAAGGAAGCGAGTAAAGTATATAAGTTGCACAAAGAGTAAAGTATATAAGTTTCACAAAGCGCTCTATGGCCTTAAGCAGGAACCTAGGGCATGGAACAAGAAGATCGACTCATACTTAGTCGGATTGGGATTTGTCAAATGCAAGTCTGAGTATGGTGTCTATGTTTAGGTTGTAGCACAAGATATAACAATCATCTGCTTATATGTCGATAATTTGTTAGTAACTGGAAATAGCCTGAAGAACTTGTCGAAGTTAAAAGAGCTGATGAAGAAGGAATTTGAAATGTCGGATCTGGGAAAATTGTCTTATTTCCTAGGCATATAATTTCATCTATCAAAGCAAGGTATGGTGCTACATCAAAGGAAGTATGTCAAAGAGATACTCAAGAGATTCAGAATGGATGATTCGAATCTTGCATCCTCACCTGTCAAACCAAACGTGAAGTTGGATAAGCATGGAGAGGAAGACAAAGTTTATGTAACTTTGTTCAAACAAATAGTTAGATCTCTGATATATGTGTGCAATAGTCGACCTGATATAGGTTTCGCAGTCGGATTAGTGAGCAGATTCATGGGTGAACCAAGAGTGTTACACATGAAAGCTGCAAGAAGAATTATGAGATACTTAAAAGGAACAACAGATTTTGGAACTCTATTTCGACGAGATTCTGAAGGCAACGGAGCAATAGTTAATTGGTTTTGAGATGCTGATTGGTGTGGAGATAAGGAAGATCGAAGAAGTACAACTGGCTATTTCTTTCATGTATTTGGTGCCCCAATCTCATGGTGTTCGAAGAAGCAACCCGTGGTGGCATTATCATCGTGTGAAGCTGAATATATAGCAGGATCCTATGCTGCATGTCAAGCAATTTGGATCAGATCAGTACTTGAAGAAATGGAGGTCGAAGTGAAGAAATCTCTTGTGTTGCAAATCGACAACAAGTCAGCCATAAATCTGGCGAAGAATCCAATTCTGCATGGAAGGAGTAAGCATGTCGAAGCCAGATTTCACTTCTTGAGGGAAACGGTAAATCTAGGTGAACTTGAAGTTAGGCATTGCTCAAGTGAAGCACAGTTGGCCGACATTTTCACCAAAGGATTGAAGATCGACAGATTCCTGAATTTAAGAAAGAAATTAGGAATAGTTCAGATCGACTATGACTAGCATAGACCCGACAACTTGGATTATGGGGGTGTGTTGAAATATTAGATTAGATTTGATTTGATGTGATTAGATTTGATTAGATTTAATGTTTAGATATAATCCAAGTTGTGTTAGTCCAAGCCCAATTAGGGTTGTATATAAATAGTCCTAGCTTGTATCATTCTTTACACAATTCAATAATACAAATCCTTATTTCCTTATTCTCTCTCTATTCTCTCCTCACTAAAAGTGTCTCACGCACTAACAACCCATCCTAACATAAACTCAACAACATCAACCGAATCAGCACCACTAAGTAAGGCAACACCAACTAAGTCTGCACTACCAAGTCACCCAGTATTAACACAATAGTGTTTATGTATACCTTTTTTAGTTGTGTATGTGTGCCGGATGACATTTTGAAACATGTTTAATGTCATTTTGGTTTAATGTATTTGGTTTGAATCAAATATTGTAATAAAATTCTAATTAAATGTTATTAAATTCAAGATTCAGTTGATATGAAATTTTGGTATGGTAAATAAGAGCTTATGGTATGATAAAATTTTATGAAATTCTAGTATAATCATTTTAATCACAATTTGGTTATAGTCCTAGACTGATCCATTAACTAACTATAAGGTTTCAATTTAGACCCTTAAAAAAAACTACTGACTCACTATTTTGACTTTTGTCACGCTGTCATGCCATATCCTCACAAGTTAACATTTTTTCTCAACATTTAACAGAAAGGATTAAGTTGGCTAACATAATTGTTTTTAAGGGAATTATTTGTAACGTTTATTAGCCAAGGGACTAAAGTGAAATCTAAAATTAAGTTAAAGGAGTTCGTGACTAATTAAACAAAAAAAAACGTTTCTTATAACATATTAAGAATGGTGTACTTCTACAAATTTATTCGCTGAGTCGGGTGGAAGGATGGTAAGTGAGGGAGGTATGGTATTATTATTTAATTTTTATGAAAAGATAATGAGATATTTTATAAAGACAATAATAAATTAATAAAATAAAATAAAATAAATACTATTCAGAAATTATTAATAATTTAGATAATTAAAATTAATAAATAATAAAATGATTTAAGATTTTAAAAAAATCGTAAATAAGCTTTTTAAATTTTTGGCGTATATTTGTGTACTTTTAAAATTAATTAACACTCTTTTCATTTTTATTTCTCCTCTATTTCTTTTATATCAAACAATATATCAAATCAACTCTATTTTCCATCTGCTTCTCTTTTCTCTCACTCTTTCTCATATACTTCTTTCTTTACCATTTCTCTTGACATCCAAACAAACCCTTAAAGTCAACACAATATCTAATATCTTTCTGATCAATTAGTCAGAGCTTTGGATCAAGAATCACATAAAAGCATGATTCAAATTGTATAAAGTCTCGATTCAAATAAGTGCTTCATTTTTCTCAAAATTCAAACTTTTTAAGTGTGATTCGAATCAGAGAATTGGGTGACTCAAATAAAAAATTGAATGTGAAAATCAGAAATTGATTTTGTATTTCTGGTTTGAACCATGAAAATTGTGACTCGAATCAAAATTTGAATATCAAAAATAGGATTTTGTGTATGAATTTTTTATTCGAAACACTGAAAAACCTAACTCGAATAATGGAGGCCTTGATTTGAATAACATTTTGGCTTGACTCGAATAAAAAAATGAATCTAAAAAATAATATTTTGCCTCTAAATTTCTGATTCGAACACATAAAAGCCTTACTTAAATTACGATTTGGCTTGATTCAAATTAAAATTTGAATTTGAAAAACATGATTTTGTCTTTGTATTTCTGATTCAAATCACTGAAAAGCCTTACTCAAATCATGGAGATCTTGAATCGAATCATAATTTGGCTTGATTCTAATAAAAATTTGAATATGAAAAATAAGACTTTGCCTCTATATTTCTGATTCAAATCACACAAAAAAAGACTTACTCGAATCATGGAGATCTTGAATCGAATCACAATTTTCCTTGACTCGAATCATGTATTGCATGCAGATTTTGGATTTTGATTATGTATTTATGATTCGAGTCATGAATTTGTCTGACTCAAATCAATGACTTGAATCATGAAATAGTCTACTTCGAATCATAAAAGTAGTTTTATTGATTTTAAATTCTTGATTCAAATGATTCACTCTCTTAACTTGGTTTTTACCATTTGCTCTTGACTCGAATCAAATGGATATTTTTTCTCATTTTTTGTGCATTATCTCCACACACATATATAAATCATTTCTATCAATCTCTCTCATAATATGCATATGATTTTTAGGATCATAACACACATAACACATTTTTCTCTCAAACTTTTAAAAATCATTTTGAGTTTTTGTTTTGAGATTGCATCTGTAATTTCACTTCATCTTCAACCTCTAACTTCTAACATTGTCCTTTTGGTTCAGCTTCTCAACCTTGGGTGTGAGAAATGTGTGGGGATGTTCATTTTGGTTTAACATTTTGTGAATGTTTAAAGAGTTCAGGTTGGGAGTTCTTGTGTTGTTTTGGCCCACTAATTAGGTACCTAAATTACTTGTTTCATCTCTTATAAGATGGTCTTGCTTCCACACAAAAAATGTGGTTTCTAGATAGTGAATGCTCAATACATAGGATGGAAGATACTTTAATGTTTATCAAGTTTAATCACAAAAAAAGTGATCATGTCATGTAAAAAGACAATAATAAAGGTAAAATTCTAGGAGTAGATGTTTTCAGAAATCTCTCCACAATCACCATAAATAGAGTTTTATTAATTAAAAGGGCTTAAAAACAACTTACTAAGTGTCAGTAAATTATTTGACAAAAGGTAATCAATTGTCTTTGATACATTGAGTTGCTTAATTGAACATAAGGCTAGTAAGAGTCTTATGTTTAAGGGTTTTAGGGTTGACAGTATTTATTTGCTAGACCTAGATGATATGTCAAGGTATGATACTAAATGTTTAGTCACCGAGAATAAAGATTCAGGATTATGGCACTGACGTTTATGACACATACACTTTGACGTGATAAATATGATAGTTTTCATAAACCTATTCGTCGATCTACCTAACGTAATTTTATAAAAGATGAGTCATGTGATGCTTTCCAAATGGGAAAGTAAACAATTTCTTTTAAATCGGAAAATTTTGTTTTAACTTCAAAACCTCTTGAGCTTCTCCATCAAGATCTTTTTGCCCCCTCAAGGATTAAGAGTTTAGGCGGTAACTATTACAATTTTGTTTTGTATATGCCTATATTAAATTTACTTTGATTTTATTTAGATCCTTAAGGAAGAAACCTTTAAAGCTTTTGTTAAATTTTCTAAACATGTCTAAAACCTTTTTAAGTGAGATGAGTTTACTTAAGTACTTTTGGACGGATGCGATTAGCACTGTATGTCACATATTAAATAGAGTAGTAATTTAACCTATCTTAGAGAAGACACCCTATGAGTTACTTAAAAGTATAAAATCAAATATTTCCTACTTTCGTGTTTTTGACTCCAAATGCTTTATTTTAAATGATGATAAGGACAAATTAGGTAAATTTGATGCAAAATATGACTAAAGAATTTTTCTTGGGTACTCATCACAGAGAAAGGCTTGTAGAGTTTTCAACAATATAATGTATGTTGTTAAAGATCCAATTCATGATTCTTTTCATGAGACCAAACCCCAAAAGACAAGGAAATGTATTCTTTACGGTTTTGATGTTTCAGGTATAATAACGAAAGATTTAGTAAAAGACACACTCCTAAAGATTACCCTTTGAAGAATGAGAAATAAAGGATGATAAAGAGGATAGTAAACATGAGTAATAAAAATAATATACCTCAACTCAGCGGCCTCAAGAATGGATTGTTGCAAAGGACCACCTATTAGATCACATACTTTGAGATATTAAAAAGGGTGTAAGTATTAGGTCTCGGGTTAACAATTTTTGTAAGTATTATGCTCTAGTTTCCCAAATTGAACCTAAGATGATATATAATGATTTACTTGAGGGATAATTCCTTTATATGCAAGAAGAGATTATTTGATTCAAATATAATGACATTTGGGATCTTGCCATGCGTCCTACAAACAAAACAAGTATTTAGAAATAAGATGGATGAAAACGGAATAATTAATAGATATAAATCTAGGCTAGTGACAAAAGGATACAATTAAGGTGATGAAATTGACTATGAGGAGACATATGTTCATGTATCTCGTTTTAACGCAATTCAACTCCTTTTGGCATTTGCTTGGTGCCAGGATTTTAAGTTGTATCAAATGGATTTTAAATCTTCTTGCCTTAAAATATTTATAAACAAAGAAGTCTATGTCTCTCAACCTTATGGGTTTGAGGACCATGAAAATCATAATTTTGTTTTTAAACTATAACGGGCACTCTACGGTCTCAAACAGCCTCCTAAAGATTGATCGAGTGCCTTAGTGAATTTTTAATTAAGAAAGGATTTAATGGTGGTAATGTGGATACTACATTTTTTATAAAGTGTAAATAAATAATATCTTCTTATTACAAATTTAAGTTGATGATATTATTTTTGGATCTACTGATGAATCTCTATGCAAAGAGTTTGCTAGTATCATACAAGGGGAGTTTTAAATGTCATTGATGGGAGGCTTAATTACGTCTTAAGATTTCAGATCAAGCAAACATAAACTAGCACCTTCATCAACCATAAAAAGTATTGCTTGGAGCTCCTAAAGAAATATGATATGAAGGACTCAAAGAGCATTTCTAATCCTATGGATTCAAATTTTATAATTGATAAAGATGAACAAGGCGTGGAGATCGAGACTATAAAACATAGATACATCATAGGAGTTTTACTCTATTTAACCACGAGAAAGCCAAATATTGTGTGTGTGTGTGTGTGTGTGTGTGTGTGTGTGTGTGTGTGTGTGTTTGCGCCGTGTTTGATTTCAAGCATCATTAAGCAAATCTCATTTTAAGACCATTAAAAGAATTTTGAGGTATCTTAACACAACCTCGCCCCTATGTCTTTGGTTTCCTAAGGGACGCGGGTGTAGCTTAGTAGGATTCTACTACTCTGACTTTTCTAGGTGCAAATTAAATATGAAGAGTACTATTGGTACTTGCCATTTGTTTGAAAATTGTTTAGTTTTTTGGCACAATAAGAAGTAGCATAGTGTTGCTCTTCTACTATTGGGGTTGAATATGTAGTTGTCGCTAACTGTTGTGCACAAGTCTTATGACTAAAACAGATTCTACTGAGTTACATTTTAAAACTCTATTGCATATCAATAAAATGCATTGTAATAACGAAGATACTTTCATCGTCGCCATGGGTTGTATCTAGCCACTTGCAAAAGGACACAATGCAACAAAATAAAATGCAATAAATTTATATCGCTTTTAAAAAAATATATTTCTGACATAGATAATTCTAGGTGGGAAACGCAATAAATAATGTATGTAGGGGTGCTCGAAACTGAAATGGCCTAACAGAAAATTGTTAACCCAACCGAACCAAACTGGAAACTGCAAAAAATTGCATTTGGTTCGGATAAGTTTGAGTCATTTTTATAACAAAACTGTGTGGTTCAGTTTGGTTTGTGGTTTGTATTTTGCAAACCAAATCAAACCAAACCAAACCAAACTGCATTATGTTACAACTCAAACTTCACTTAAACCACATACAACCCAAATTTGAACTTGTTATGTCTTATCCTTATGATTACGAACAATTTTCTCTTCCTCACACTTAGGGTTTCAATTTCAGCATTCTCAATTATCTCCTAGTAGTACCGTGTCGTCTTCTCATCTTCTTTGTTCGGTGTATCTCGCCTCTTCTTCCCTAATCTCTCCTATCATATATTTTTTCTTTTTCTTTTTCTCATTTTTATGCTACTGTTCTTTCTTACAATTACGTTTTGATTGCATCTCTTCTTCTCTAATCTCTTATATCTTATGCTCTTTCTTTTTCATCTTCTCTAATCTCTTCTCTCCTCTATTTTTTCTTTTTGATTATAATACTTTTGATATTGTTTTAGCTACTATTTTATGTTTTTATTCCACTTTTCTCTAATATGATTTTTGTATATTAAATGGGAAGTTATTATTCATATATGATAAGTTTTGTTGTTATTCGGTAGTGTATGAATGATTAAACACAAATTTATGTTGTTGTCTATATGTGTATGTGTGCCTCAATAAAAGTCTTCTAAAAAACAAACTAACCCAAACTCTTTTGGTATGGTTTAATTTGTTGGAATTCAACCATGATCTATGGATAATTCATATTCAATCTTAATCTCAAGATTGTTATCTCACTCACGCAATGACAATGAAAGAAAAGGTTGAGAAAGAGAAAAGAAAATAACGTTGGAGAAGAAGATGAAAATCTGCAAAGTTTCTCTCTGTCCACAACTGTTCAATTTTATTATCACTTTGCAAAGGCAAAACCGTGATTATCAAACTTGATGATTACAATGATAAGGGTTCCTCCCTATTTATTTATTTAGGTTAACTTGCATCTCAAGCTAAAGCCCAAACTATAAAAGCCCAAAAATATCTAATCTAATCTTTCTAAATCAAATCTGATCTTTCTAAATCAAATATAATCTTTCTAAATCAAATCTAATCTTTCTAAGACAATGAATTACATATTTAACACACCACCTAATTCATTGTGTCTAAATTATCTACATTCATCATAGACCTTAGCTTCTTGAACACTTCGATTGGCACTCCCTTCGTCATGATGTCTGCAATCTGATTCTCAGTTCTGCAGTGTTCCAATTTCATCTTCCCTCCTACTACGTGTTCTCGAAGATAATGGAACCTCATTTCGATGTGCTTTCTTCGATCGTGTGCTATTGGATTCTTCTCCAAGTTTATAGCTGACATGTTTTCGATCTTCATGGTAATTGCTCCATGACTCTTCGTTGTGATCTCTTCGACCAAGTTCACCATCTAGGTTTCTTGACATGCACAAAGAGAAGCATTTATATATTCTACTTCGCATGATGACAATGCCACTATTGGCTCCTTTCTCGAACTCCAAGCAATTGGTGCACCACCTAATATAAACACATAGCCAGCTGTGGATTTTCTATCCTCAGCATCACTACACGAACTTGAGTTAATGTATCCCACTAGCTTGCATTCTTTTCCTTCATCAGCTGCAGGAAACAAAAATCCATAGTCGAGAGTCCCTTTCAGATACCTCATTATCCTCTTCGTTGCTGCTAGGTGTGATACCTTTTGCTTTTGCATGAATCTACATACCATACCCACAATGTATCCTAAGTCAGGCCTTGTGTGACAAAGGTATCGAAGTGACCCAATAAGTCTTCTGTATTGGGTTGGGTCGACATCATCTTCATCTGATTGCTTCGATAGTTGCAATCTAATCTCAGCTGGAGTCGAAGTTGGGTTGCAATCTTTCATCTCAAATCTCTTGAGTATTTCGCCTGCATATCTTCTTTGGTGCATCATCAAACCTCTACTAGTCTTGTAGAATTCGATGCCAAGGAAATATGAGAGGTCTCCCAAGTCTGACATTTCAAACTCCTCACTTAGGTTATGTTTGAAGTCTTCGATCTCCTTCTTGCAACTTCATGTTATCAACAGTTCATCGACATAGAGGCATAGTATAAGCAATTCACTACTGCTTCTTCTTACATACACTTCATGCTCATTCGTACACTTCACAAATTTCTTCTCCCTTAAGAAGCTATCAATTTTTTTATTCCAAGCTCTTGGAGCTTGCTTAAGTCCATACAGGGCTTTATGCAGCCTGTACACCTTTCGTTCTTCGCCTCGTTTCACATACCCAGCTGGTTGTGCGACATAAACTTCTTCGTCTAAGGGGTCATTAAGGAATGCACACTTCACGTCCATCTGACATGTGCACCAATTGTTTATATTTGCTAGACCAACAACCAACCTGATTGTTTCGATCCTAGCAGCAGGTGCAAAAACTTCGTCGAAGTCGATTCCTTCCTTCTGTAGAAATCCTTTCGCCACAAGTATCGCCTTGTGTCGAGTTACCTCTCCTTTAGGATTCACTTTCACCTTGTAAACCCATTTCACATCAATTGCTTTCTTGACTTGAGGCAATTCGACAAGTGACCAGGTGTTGTTGACTTCGATGGAGTCTAACTCCACATTCATTGCATTCACCCACTTCAAATATTTCAATGCCTCAGTTGCATTGACTGGTTCGACATCAGTATAGAAATCATAATGTACCAGCTCACCCTCATCATCGACCACGTCATCTGATGTAATCACACATTCTTGCAACCTTGCAGGAATGTGTCTTGTTCGTCGTGGTCTGCTTGGGCCTGCTTCATCTCTGACTTGTTACTGTCGAATTTCTCTTTCGACTTCAGTGGCTGGTTTTTCACAAGATATTTTCACTGAATCCTTCTTGATATTCTCAGTCCAATCCCATTCTTTAAGTTCATCTATGATCACGTCCCTGCTGATCACTACCTGCTTATTCACTAGGTCGAACAGCTTGTAACCTCCATACGAATTATATCTTACCAAGATCATCTGATTCCACTTGTCATCAAGCTTCCTTCTTAACTGATATGGCACATGTCTATGTGCTATAGATCCAAACACCTTCTAGTGACTGAGGCTAGGCTAGACACCAGACCAAAATTCTTCTGGTGTGATTCATTCAAGCTTCTTCATCGGACATCTGTTTAATATGTATGTTGTTGTCGAAACCGCTTCTCCCAATAATTCTTTGGGTAGATGCTTTCCATTCAACATACTTCTCACCATGTTCATGATGGTTCTGTTCTTTCTTTCTACAATTACATTTTGTTGTGGAGTGTAGGGTGGCACCACCTAATGCACGATCCCTTCTTTTTCACATAATGCATCGAACTCTTTCGACACATACTCTTCAGCACCATCAGTCCTCAGAATTTTCAGCTTTCGACCACTGTCTTTCGACCATAGATTTGAATATGGAAAATACCTTGATCACATCACTTTTCTTCTTGATGAGGTAAGTCCACAGCTTTCGACTGTAATCATCTATGAACGTGACAAAGTATCTGTTGCCTACAATCGGATCCACATGGATTGGACCACATACATCAGAGTATATGACTTCCAGAATTGCCTTCGACTTCCTTCCTACATCCTTGCTGAAGCTATATTTGTGTTGTTTCGACTGAACACACTCTTCACAAACTTCACTTGAAATGTCGATTTCAGGTAATCCTGAAGCCATATTTCTTCTCTTTAGCTCTTTGATGTCATTGAAGTTGAGACGGCCTAGTCGAAAATTCCATAACCACCATCTATGTTGGCTGCAATTGCTAGGCACTTGTTCTTCATCACATTGAGTTCAATCTTGAATGTCCTATTCTGAGACATTGGAGCCTTCAAAATCAATCTACCACCTGCGTCGAGAACTCTCATTATCTTGTCTTCGACAACTACCTTGTAGTTCTTTTCGACAAGCTGTCCTATACTGAGTAGGTTACTTTTCATGCCTGGTATGTATAACACAGTGGAAAATATTGATTTCTTACCATCCTTCCTCACAATCTGAACATCACCAACACCTTCAACTGCTAGAGTGTTTTCATTTGCAAACTTCAACGTGTTCTTCGACGAGGGCTTTATGTTGACAAACTAATCTTTTCTTCCAGTCATGTGTGATGAGCATCCTGAGTCCAAGTACCATTGGTCTTGGAACCTCTCTTCGTCTCTTGTTGTGACCATCAGCAACATCTCTTCTTCTTCATGTTTCGCCAGCTTTGCATCAATTTCTTGATTCTTCTTCTTTTCTGGACAATCACTAAAATAATGACCATACTTCTGACAATTGAAAAACTGAATGTGACTTTTGTTAGGCTTTTGACCACCACCTCTTCCTCTACCTGCAGCACCACCTCTTTGTTTGCCTTAGTTCTAGGGTTTTCTCTGATTTGACCAGTTTCCTTCATGCTGATTTTGACCAGTCGAATTGGTGTAGCCTTCTCTACCTTTGTTTCCATTCCAGCTTCCTTTGCCTTTCCTTTCTTTTGATGACTGCTCCTGCAAAGCCATATCACTCTTCGACTTTTCTGCAGCTCTTTCAACCATCATTTGTTCATGAGACTCAAGCGTCCCTTGAAGCTTTTCCTTCGTCAATACTGACAAGTCTTTCAACTCTTCTATGACTACTACCACGTGGTCGAATTTTGGAGCCAATGACCTCAAGATCTTTGACACAATTGATCTTGATGTCAACATTTCTCCACTTACCTTGATTTAATTCACCAGCTTTGTAACTCTGGTGAAGAAAACTGTTATACTTTCATTGTCTTCCATTTGAAGCAATTTATAAGTCCTTTTGTGAGTTTGTAACCTCACCTCTTTCACCTTCTTTGTGCCTCCAAACAATTTTTCAAGAATCTCTTAAGCTTCTTTTGCTGATTCTACATCACTAACATTTTCAAAGTTATCTGGATCAACACATTCATGGATTATAAAGAGAGCTTTATAATTTTTCTTCTTTAATTCTTTATATGCTGCTTTCTCCTGATATGTCGCAGTTTCTGCAAGCGGTGATAATCCCTCCTTCACAAGATCCCAAAGATTTTGGTAACAGAAAACCACCTTAATCTGCTTGTACCAATTCTCATAATTATTTTTCTTGAGAATTGGAAGATTTGCAGGAAAGTGAGCGTTCGGGTGATTCATCATCATCACAGTTGTTCTTCCCTAGAATCAAAACTGGAGCTCTAGATACCAGATGTTGGAATTCAACCACAACCTATGGAGAATTCTTATTCAATCTTGATCTCAAGATTGTTATCTCACTCACGCAATGACAATGAAAGAAAATGTTGAGAAATAGAAAAGAAAATAACGTTGGAGAAGAAGATGAAAATCTGCAGAGTTTCTCTCTGCCCACAACTGTGGAATTTTATTATTACTTTCCAACTGCAAAACCGTGATTATCAAACTTGATAATTACAATGATTTGATTCAGTATTATTTTTAAAACCTAACCAAACCAAATTGAACCGCGTGTTTTTCTCTTGTAGTTCAGATGACTTTTAACATCAAAACTACCGAAACCGTACCACGAACACCCCTAACTGTATGTGAGATAATGATTTAGGAAATTAATTTTTGAATTGTTATTTTTTTATTCTGAAAACTAAAATGAAATATTATTTTCTAAGTTTAGAAGATAAAATTATTGTTTTTGTGATTGTACATTTAAAAAAATAATGGAGGACAAAATCGGCTTTATACATATAAGTGAAGACAAATGAACACCAAATACATGCAGTTAGAATATTAAACAATCATATCTTACTTCTTGGATTTTTGTGGTGTTGCAGTTGCTTGGGTTTCTTATAATTAATTTTATTGGTGTTTATATCAATCATTTGAAGTTTGTGTTTTCCAATAACATTTACTCCCTTCATTTTTTAATATAAGTCGTTTTGGCATTTTCACATATATTAAAAAATGTCATCATTATTGTATAAAAGCGAGAGATTATGAATGATTTTAAAAAAGGGTTAATGAAGTTTTTGGTCCTCATAAATATCTCAATTGTACTTTTAGTTCTTTCAAAAATTTCCTTTAAAGAATGGTCCTCATAAAATTTTTAATTTTAACTTTTGGACCCTCCTGCTAATTAGCGACGGTGTTTACAACTTAGAGACAAAATTAGCGACGGTTTTAGTGACGGTTTTTTATTTAGCGACGGAAATGGCGACGGTTTTAACGACGATTTTGGCAGGAGGGACCAAAAGTTAAAATTAAAAATTTTATGAGGACCATTCTTTGAAGGAAATTTTTGGAGGGACTAAAAGTGAAATATGAGATATTTAGGAGGACCAAAAACTTCATTAACCCTTTAAAAAATCATTCTTCACTAATTGTATGAAAAAGATAAATTTTAAAAATTAAAACGAGAGAGAATAATAAATACTTAAGGATAAAATAGAATAAAAAATAACCTTAATAGTTCATTGATATTGTAAAACGGCTTATAATTTAATATAATTTTTCCAAAGCGATTTATAATAAAAAATTGAGGGAGTATTTCCCTAAAAAAATCAAATTGTCCTACTATTTTAATAATATACCAATTGGTGCCCCTTGATTATGTTATAAGCAATTCAATCGGCGGTGGTTCCTTTTCATTTTTTTAGTTTTATATTTATTTATTTAATATATATTTATTCAATTATTTAAATTATTAATGAAATGATTATTTTTTAATATTACTAAAATATAAATTAATTATTTAACAATTTACTAATTTAATTAATTAATAACAAAATTAATTTTGATAAAATTAAATTAAATTAGTAGTATTTAATGTAATAAATATTTTTCTGCTAAAAAGGAAAAACAATTTATAAGTGTTTCGTACCAGAACCTAGAAATAGGTGATGATGGAATGAAATGAGGTTCAGATGTGGTGAAGTGTGTTTCTAACACGGTGGAGAGGGGTGGACGTGCAACGTTAGCACTTCAATGTCACGTTAATGAAAGAGTGGAAAGTAGTTTGAATGCATGAATGAATAGAATACCAGAAACTGATGTGTGTTGAATTTATGTAGCGCATACACTTTTGACGGTGAGGGTGGCGTTAAAAAGTCGCCAGAATCAGTGACAGAGGCAGTGCAGTGATCGAAAAGTTGGGAAACAGAGGCCGAAATGGATCACAATAGTGAATGAGTTGCAAATCGGAATTGAAACACAATTTTCCAGAAGAAAAAAAAAAGTCTATCGAAAAAACAATGGGTGAACAAGTAAGCATGGTTAAAAGTCGTCTCTCAATAGGCTATCATGAAGAAATACGAGGGAATACAAGACATTTAATGAAACCGTGTAACATACCGAGTTTTATTTAAGCTTGTCATCATTCTTAATTAATTAGACCAACAAGAGTGCAAGGAATTAGGAGTGTTAATCTCAAGCTAAGCAAGATTGTGGTATGGTTAGTAAAACGATTTTAAAGCTAATGACATTTGAGTAATTGAATTACTACCCTTTATAAAGTCAAAATGAGGCGGAATCTCTCATTTTTGTTCACTTGTTTCTCTCACTAACACTCCCAATTCAGAATTTGAGAAGTTGAAGAGTTAGAAGAAGAAAAGGAGTCGTGGAAAGAGGAAAATAGTGAGTTTTCACCAAGTCAAATTCTCATTTGCATGATCAAACTTTGGAGGTTTCTGGAAGAAATTCAAATTGTAGAATCGTTCAACTTCACCTTCTTTCAATCAATCCAGGTTCTGATTTCGAAGGTGGGGTTATAGTTTAGAATTTTGCTTTGGGGAAGATATGGTTCCATTAGATAGAGGGATAGTTATAACTCAAGGAAACTGCATGTGGGATTGGGGAAAATGAATTGCATGTTTCTTTAATTTCCTCTGTGTGAATTATGTTGATGGAATGTGATGTTGATTGTGAATGCATGTTCAAACTTATGTGTTATCCATGATGTTCATCCATATGTTCGTGCACGTTAGGGTTGGGCATGATTATATTTTATGATCTATTGTGTTAGTTCTTGTAATTGGCTACAATTTTGGTAAAACAATGTTGTTGTCATGTGATGATTAATCAAGATGTTAAAACAAGATGTTCTTGTTTACTGCATTCAACATGTCGGATAAAGATGTCATATCCTGGATTATAGGACATCGCGTCTGTTATTGGATTGAAAGAAGATTCGGTTAGTTGTTATTTGTTATTGAATATTCTGTGAATATTTAGTTACCCTATGTGGCGTCCAAAGTAATTGGGTTGAGATTTTGTGTTGGTTTTCGGATTTTCACTACTTTCTAAATATGGAGACATATTAGGAAACATTTGATTGAAGACCTATTATATAGCAGAAGGTTCTGCTGATTTGTAGCAGCTGATATGCTGTGATTTGAAGCCCAAATCCAGTTGGGATGTAGGTTATAAATAGGAGTGTTTGTAACCTGATTCGATAACGATTCCAAGATGTAAAATTATTAGGGTTTCGTTCTTGTGAATCACTCTCTAGGAGAGTTGGTATGTGTGAACCACTCGGATTGTAAGATGGTCACTGTACTCCTCGAAGCTTTTAAGCAAGAGTGAGTGTTGTTCTTGGAGGAAGTTGTTAAGAAACTCTGAGTATTGTTCTTAGTCATGTGTGCCATGTCTAGGTATTGTTATTGAAGTGTGTCTTCTATTTTTCTGTGATTGAAGAGCTGTTGGAAATCAAGCTGTTGATGCAGTGGCTGAGGTGTTGACTGCTAGACATCATTGCGATGATTGGAAGTGAGATGGAGTCTCTTACCTAGGGAGGACTTAGGTAGAAGGGTCATTGGGTAGTTATTAAGTTAGAAGATTGTCAACTGGGATTGTTGAGTCTGTAATTTGATACTGCTAATAGTGGACTTCCTTCCTGGCTTGGTATGCCCCCAGATGTAGGTTGTTAGACCGAACTGGGTGAACAAATTATGTGTATGGTTTATGCTTTTTGGTACTGTTATTGTTTACACCTTGCCATGTTTTCTGTAACAGACCAGATGTCTCAACATCCTGTAGGACATCTGGGATCTGTCATACCAGAATTTCAATTGGTATCAGAGCAGGCATCCTGTTCGTTTTTCTAGGTGAGATCCTAGGGAAGATACTTTCTAGTTATGGGCACGGTAGGTAGTACCTACTGAAAGGTTGTTTGAACTTGGAGAAGTTCATATTGTGGTTTGAATGGTCCCTAGAAGTGGAGGATGGACTGTTCATGACATGGTGTGTATTGGACCTGTCTGTAGCTTTGGTGGTGAGCTGCTGTGTGGTTTGATTTATTTTCAAACCTATGGATTTTGGTGTTTGTGCAAAGGTATTAAGTTTTTCCTGAAGGTGGTTGAGGGGTTTTCTTCTTCTGTTCCGCTGCCTATGTATCTGTTAGATAACCCCTGATGGTTTTGGTTGAAGGTTTATCACATGGTGTGGTGATACTTGAGGATAGCTTCAACTAGCTTGTTAGAGTTGCCAAAGATACTTGAGGCTCGTCCCAAGTCCACTCATAAAGGGCACTTTTATATGAGTTTGTTGAAAAGAGACCTAGAAGCAATTTAGTCTTACTTCCAACCCTAAAAGGCCAGTCTCTGGGCTTTGATCTCTTGGTGTGTTTCTTGAGAAGGGAACTAATGTCCTACCAGATGTTGGAACATCAAACCAGCAGATTATGCAGAATCTTGGTGGATAAAGGTATGGCATAGCAGATGCTTGGGGGGCTAAACAAACGTGTATTGATCACATCTGTTTGGAATCTACTCCTGGCTTGGAAGAGGAGGCATCTGGGCTGGCTGAAACATGTCTTAGATAAGTGTGTTGGATTAGTGTACAAAGGTTGTTTGTTCTGTGTGGAGGTCAAGTTCAAATGTCAAGGACACTCTCTTTGAAATCTGGAAGTTCCTTCTGATCTAATGGGCCAGATGTATGGAATCTTGTTTATGGACATGGAGCAGATTCTATTTGAGTTATATGTGTGTACCAACCAAAGAATGTGCAGCTATTGGATGGGAGAATGAATAATGCCCTTAGGAGTTCTTAGCAGTTAATAAAGGAGAGTCCTTAATCTGATGATGGAAGAACTCGAAGAAATGTCAGACATAATGTCTTGACATCTCTGTATTGATAATTTATTTTTTCTCAATATGTCTGGTGGTATTTCTTAAAAACAGGATGGGGGTTGTTTACTCAAACTTGATATCACTATCAAGTCTATGAAAGCATGGAACTCTTGTTCTAGTGGAAGAGAAACACAAAGGGTTGTGCACAGAGGAGATATATTAACCTAACTGGTTGGCTGGTGTCTTCATTGTTGGGTTGTCATCCGAACCATCTTTGAGGAGCATTTCAGATTTGTGTTTGGAGCAAGGAGGAGTTGGTGTTTTGGGGACCAAAGGATTATGGTTCCCTGGTATCTGCATGAGAAGTTTGAAAATAAGATTCTTGAGACGTAGAGTATGCAGGTTCCTGCATGTGTGTATGATCTGGTTTTGAATGGTTGTCATGATGGTTTGTCATGAGGAAGGATCAGCAGATGCCTGATGTGTGTAAAAGAAGAATGTCAGACCAATTGTCCTACCCTGTGCGCGAAGGTAGTCCTATCTGACTAACGATAGATATTTTGATGGGAGCTTCTTGAAGGACTTCTATGCGCAATGAGTCCTTTGAATGGTGATGGAAAGATGATGTCCCAAATGATATTGTAACATCATGATTGTTGATGGTTATATTTGGAATATGATTGAGACTGTGCATGTGGAGTTGGATGCTCAAGCATCTTTTTCAGATGAGGTGATTTGGTCAGGATCGTGTGTTTAAGAACTGTTCTTTCTCTTGAAGAGATTAGATCTCAGTAAAGCTTGTAAGTAAGCTGAGAATTCGTGGAGTTTGTGAGCAGTGTCAGTGTTCTCTAGGAGTAAGAGTACAGTATGTGAATGTGCTCAGCAATTGTATGAAGATCTGGTGCTCAAATGTTAATCTTCATCTAGAACATTGGTTATCCATGACAGGGGGAGTACTTGTCTATGTATTTTGCTGCAAAGGTGCATATATTGTGAAGCTTGCATGCTTGTGGAGATCGGTTGCCTCTTGTGAGGATATAATGTCAGATAACATGCTATGACATTAGGCTGCTGGATGGTGTTTTGATGTGTGTAGCTAATTGTTTGAATCATGTGCGCACATGCCTCTGAGGAGGAGTGTGAAGGACAACTTTGTTTGTGTCTGGGAGAATTTATTTTTCTTTGTAGATCTTGTAGGTGTCACACTTGTCTTGGTGTGTGTTATTAACTCTAATTAAGAGGAGTTTACTTAGAGTTCAGTGGAAGGCAGTGGGTTTATGCTTGAGGATGATTGAAACTGATTGCTCTTGTGTTAAAGAGGAGTTAGTTGAAATTGTCAGGAGGTTCTGGCAGAAGTTCTGGATTGAAGCATACCTTCTATTAGTGAATGAGAGTTTTTCTGGGTTTCTGAAGTTTTCTTTGTTCAAGCTGGTGGCGCAGTGTTGTTTGAAGAGCTTCAGTTGGATTACTATGCAGATAGTAAGTCCAGTGGTGGAGCATATCCAGAACCATGAGGTATGGTGTCTATGATGTGTGGAAGATGTCCTTACCAATGTTATAACATCTTTGGGTTAGTTATCCTTGGAGTAGGATTCTGATATCACTTTTTGTCTAAGAGGTGTTTGTCTTATCATACGGGAGAATGATGAGTTAAGGACTGTCTTGGATGTCTGATGTGCATATGACATGCTAGAAGTGGAAAAGTTTCGTGCTTGTGGAGCAAATGACCTGAAGATTTTTGGAGCATCATTCGTGAAATATAGGGGGAGAAATTCTGTCTATTAATTGTACTAGTGTAGTATCTGGTTTGCTTGAGGATCAAGCATTAAGTGAATGCGTTCAGCAGGCGTGTTGAACAGAGGGTGCGCTCTTGAAGACATATAGATGAGTCTTATATTTTCCATTCATTTAAGGTGTTCTTCTTGCAAAGGAGCACTGGTTATCTTAGATAGGGCGAGTTGGACTTCTGTTTTGGATTTGTTGCTGCAGTAGTACAGTTGTTTATCAAGATTGCTTGTGGTTTCAAAAATCTATGATAGTGTACCTCTGGTGAGGGTGTAATGTCAGACAAGATGTCAAGACATTGTGTGACTGGTTTAGTTCTGGGTGGACTTGACTGGTTGATCTTGGTCATGTCATTGGGTTGTCATTGTATTGAATCAAAGTTGTATGTGTTCTGCTACTGGTTGATTGCCCTTATCGCATAGTTGCTTTGTTTGCCAAAAATGGAGAGTAGGTTTGTTCAGTATAGTCTGAATTTTGTGTTTTGGCCAGAAGCAAATTAGGGATTTGCATACATGAGGATTAAATGTGCTGGGAGGTGTCTTGTGCAGTTGTGAACTTTATTGCATATGCAGTTGTGACCTCTTGCATGTGGTTCTTTCCTGCATCTTTGTTAGACTGACTCATGGTTCTATCTGTGGTATGTTGTTAGAAGCAAGGAGGCTTGGTTTTTATACTGCATAAAGAGTCTTTGTTTGTATCGCCTGACCAGTCAAAGCGGTCTTTGGTTTGGGAACTTGTTTTTCTTGGGAAGCCACTTATTTGATCTTGTCAAATTGAATGTCAGAACTTCGTGCTTGCTGCCTTGGTAGGTTAAGAGGTTGTCCAATTGTGGCTAAAAGGGAGGAGAGTTAGCCTAGGTGTTGTCAATTTGTCTGGTGTCATTCTAGACTTGAGGGGGAGTTTGTTTTTGGTGCAGTTGTTGGATGTTGCTGATGCTGGTTGTGTAGTGAATGTTAGTAGTTGTTTGGAGTTTGAAGTTTATCCTTTGGTGTTTATCTGCTGCAAGTTTTTCTGATGTTGGCTGAGATTGTTTTAGCCAAAATTAGCCAAAGGGGGAGATTGTTAGTTCTTGTAATTGGCTACAATTTTGGTAAAACAATATTGTTGTCATGTGATGATTAATCAAGATGTTGAAACAAGATGTTCTTGTTTACTGCATTCAACATGTTGGATAAAGATGTCCCATCCTGGATCATAGGACATCGCGTCTGTTATTGGATTGAAAGAAGATTCTGTTAGTTGTTATTTGTTATTGAATATTCTGTGAATATTTAGTTACCCTATGTGGCGTCCAATGTAATTGGGTTGAGATTTTGTGTTGGTTTTCGGATTTTCACTACTTTCTAAATATGGAGACATATTAGGAAACATTTGATTGAAGACCTATTATATAGCAGAAGGTTCTGCTGATTTGTAGCAGCTGATATGCTGTGATTTGAAGCCCAAATCCAGTTGGGATGTAGGTTATAAATAGGAGTGTTTGTAACCTGATTCGATAACGATTCCAAGATGTAAAGTTATTAGGGTTTCGTTCTTGTGAACCACTCTCTAGGAGAGTTGGTATGTGTGAACCACTCGGATTATGAGATGGTCATTGTACTCCTCGAAGCTTTTAAGCAAGAGTGAGTGTTGTTCTTGGAGGAAGCTGTTAAGCAACTCTGAGTATTTTTCTTAGTCATGTGTGTCATGTCTAGGTATTGTTATTGAAGTGTGTCTTCTATTTTTCTGTGATTGAAGAGTTGTTGGAAATCAAGCTGTTGATTTAGTGGCTGAGGTGTTGACTGCTAGACATCATTGCGATGATTGGAAGTGAGATGGAGTCTCTTACCTAGGGAGGACTTAGGTAGAAGGGTCATTGGGTAGTTATTAAGTTAGAAGATTGTCAAATGGGATTGTTGAGTCTGTAATTTGATACTGCTAATAGTGGACTTCCTTCCTGGCTTGGTATGCCCCCAAATGTAGGTTGTTAGACCGAACTGGGTGAACAAATTATGTGTATGGTTTATGCTTTTTGGTACTGTTATTGTTTACACCTTGCCATGTTTTCTGTAACAGACCAGATGTCTCAAGGTGTAAACAGTAACAGTACCAAAAAGCATAAACCATACACAGAATTTGTTCTCCCAGTTCGGTCTAACAACCTACATCTGGGGGCATACCAAGCTAGGAAGGAAGTCCACTATTAGCAGTATCAAATTACAGACTCAACAATCCCGGTTGACAATCTTCTAACTTAATAACTACCCAATGACTCTTCTACCTAAGTCCTCCCTAGGTAAGAGACTCCATCTCACTTCCAATCATCACAATGATGTCTAGCAGTCAACACCTCAGCCACTGCATCAACAACTTGATTTCCAACATCTCTTCAATCACAGAAAAATAGAAGACACACTTCAATAACAATACCTAGACATGACACACATGACTAAGAACAATACTCAGAGTTGCTTAACAGCTTCCTCCAAGAACAACACTCATTCTTGCTTAAAAACTTCGAGGAGTACAGTGACCATCTCACAATCCAAGTGGTTCACACATACCAACTCTCCTAGGGAGTGGTTCACAAGAACGAAACCCTAATAATTTTACATCTTGGAATCGTTATCGAATCAGGTTACAAACACTCCTATTTATAACCTACATCCCAACTGGATTTGGGCTTCAAATCACAGCATATCAGCTGCAAATTCTGTGTATGGTTTATGCTTTTTGGTACTGTTATTGTTTACACCTTGCCATGTTTTCTATAACAGACCAGATGTCTCAACATCTTGTAGGACATATGGGATCTGTCATACCAGAATTTTATATTGCACTGATGCTTTTGGCTTGATTTGAATCTCTCAACATGTTAGATGATGCTAGGAATGATTCACTTGTGTGTTGATTGCTGGAAAATTGGACCCAAATATGGAAATTTGCAATTTTTCGTGACTACAATTGATTGCTTGTTCAAAGCAATCGATTGCATGGATGAATTTCTGGAAAAACTCCCAGGAGCAATCGATTGCTTCATGGAGACAATTGATTGATCCCTTGTTTTTGCGTGTTTTTTTGGGTAAATTAGACCCAAGAATTGATTGCACCAAAACAATAATCGATTGCACACCCTGTAACCACCATAACTTGAGTTTTGTAACCCCGTTTTGGGCATGGTTAGATGCTTTGGAAAGATACTTCAATGATCTACACTATGGTAAAGTAAACAAAGGCTTGTATGCCTTATTTAGGGTAGGATGTTTATATTTCATGAACCCTAGTTGTTTGATTGATGATGTAATAAAATGCTTAAATGTCTCAATCGTGATTAATTATGATGGAGTTATCATGTGAAGTCCTATTTGAATTACATAGTGTGGATTTTTGTAAAAGTGTGAATGATGTCATATCATGTATATATGCCATGTTTCACTGTTTGATTTATTGGCATGTGAATTATGATGAACGACAAGAACCCGTATTAAACCTTAGTTGGTATTTAGAGATGTATTGTCTTGTATGATAACTGGAGTGTAATTGTCGTCTAAGGTATTTTAGGGAAACACTTAGAAACTCACCACGTGTGGAATATGGTATACCAAACCCTAGTTATTTATAAGAATATATCCATATCGTGGTTGAAGTATGAAAGATCAAGTGCAGTTGTAAGCGTCGGAAACTCTTGATATCACACATAATCTGAAATGTGTAACATTATGATTAATAGAATGATCAATTAAGTGTAAGTGAAAACTCTAATGATAGAATACATGCATGCGTGTATGTTCTTATCTGAAAGATATTACTTGGTAAGTGAGTGGAACCTAGGATCAATAAAGAATCCGACAGTGAGAAAGTCCAGAAGTGATAACACTTCAATCTTTGATAAAAATCGATGTAATTATTTCGAGATCGTATGAATCTCATAAGTGGTAATTTGATTCCTATGTCTTAGAAAATTGGTGGTTCCAAATGTAGGAGAGTAAGAGCCAACAGTAGTACAAAAGGAAACCTCTGGATACCACCTTAGTGGACATGATCCGGAAAAGGGATTAGAAATCTCCTTAATAACCTCCTTGAGGGCAGCCGATTTTGTTGTTCGTCTATCCGACTCAACTTGGGCAAAATACATAGCTTCTATTGTTTTACATGGCAAAGTTAAGTAGGAATTCGTCTTTCACTTGTTTATGAAAATGTTATGCTTTGATCCTTAGTTTTACATATAACACATGAGTGTAGTGCTAGTAGAACGCAAAGAGGATAATCAACTTTTAGATTTGAGTGAACCCATAATATAGGGAACTCCATTGAGATATAGTTATCTCACCCTAATTATGTTGTTGTTTTTTAGGAATTATGAGGAAATATTAAGGAATGGCAAGCAGACTTGAAGACTTATTTCTCTTTTGTTCAATTCTGTAGTGTATTTTCTAATTGGTTGTTGTTTTGAAAAACGATACCGAAATAACAAATTATATTTGGTTTCTTGAACACCAATAAATCCACAAGGATAGAAAAGAAAGGAAAAACTTGAACAAACAAACGAAACCCTATTAGGATTCACAAAGGAAGAGAAAAGAGGAAGAAGAATATAGAATTGGTTAATTCTATTTTACTATTCACTTTCTCAATAGGGTTTAAAGATTACAAGTGAATACCAACAATTAACCTCTCTCAACCTAATAAGGCTTTGTCACACCTTAGGAAGAGAGATTAGTATGCTATTTATAATAAACCTAACATACTAAACTAATGAGCTTTTTAACAATTACCCATTACAAGATACTTAGGATACAAGCTAACTTAAACAATTGGATCCGTAACACAAGGCCCAATTTGATCTCCTACATACTAGAACACAATTCGACTACATCGTGTAGGTCTTCGACAACAGCATGTGAGCGGACTTCAACGGCTTGCTAAAACTAGAGTTCGATCCAATATCTCACAAATCTCCACCTTGGATCTAACTCTATATCCTCAAGAAATAAACTAGCTTTCTTCATGAAGCTTTATCAACTGCATACAGTGGAAAAACTTGCAACAGGGCAACATCTTGGTGATCATATCAGCAGCATTATGATCTGTCGAAATCTTCAGTACTTGGACTTCTCCACACTCGATTACCCCTCTGACGAAATGCAGCCTCACATCAATGTGCTTGGTTCGCTCATGATAGGCTGAATTCTTTGACAGGTGTATTGCACTTTGACTATCACATTTAACAGTGATAACTGGACCTTGAAGTTTCAGCTCCTTTGCAAAACCTTCAAGCCACAATGCTTCCTTTACAGCTTCAGTTAGGGCGATATATTCCGCTTCAGTGGTTGATAAGGCAACAACCTTCTGAAGTGTTGCCTTCCAACTGATTGTTGTCCCAAACATAGTGAACGCATATCTAGAAATAGATTTTCTAGAATCCATACAACCTGCATAATCAGAGTCGACATATCCTTCGATTGTTGTTTTACTATCTTCATCCAAGGCTCCACCATAAATTAGGACTCTATTCAGAGACCCATTTATGTACCTTAAAATCCACTTCAATGCTTGCCAGTGAGCCTTTCCAGGATTCGCCATGTACCTGCTTACAAGACTTACCGCTTATGTTATGCCAGGTCTAGTACAGACCATAACATACATCAAAGAACCCACTATATTAGCATATGGAATGTTATTCATATAAGCTCTTTCGACATCGGTACTGGGACACTCTGCTTGAATTGAGGGTTTGTCGGAGCCACAACAGGCTTTGAATTCGACATACCATACTTTTCGAGAATCTTCCGTAGGTATGCCTCTTCAGATAAGCATAATTTCGACTGCTTTCTATCTCTTCGGATGTCAATCCCAAGAATCCTGAACGCAGCTCCCAGATCCTTCATGTCGAACTCCTTATTGAGTTCAACCTTCACCCTCATTACATCTTCGACATTGTTGCTTGCTATTATAATATCATCCACATAAAGCAACTGTAGTACCCTAAATTTTGACCAGATTTTTTTAGGGAGTGCCATTTTGGACATTGGGGGGTTTGATTAGTATTTTTTGGGCCCATTTTGAATGTGTTTCTAGTTGAGGTTTTAATAAAAATGTTGTTTTAAATCATAATATTTCAGTAGTTAGTACTAATTCATTTTTGAATTTCTTTAAAATAGATAATTAGATTTATTTATTAAATTTCAGTAGAAATGTTGTTTTGAAATTAATGCCATTTTTTTTATTGAAATTAGAATTTTTTTAATAATTATTAGAGTTTTTTAGAAGTTAGATTTTTAGGATATTTAGGTTGTTATTTCTGGAATTTAAGTTTTAGATTAATTAGAAGTAATTTAGATTAATAGTCTTAGATTTTTTTTAAGATTTTTAAGTATATATACATAATATTAATTTTAATTTAATATATATTTTATTTATTAAGGGTCACGTGGTACTATTTTATTCTTAATTGTTTTTATTCATTTCATTTTAGGTTTTGTTTATTATTGTTATTTATTTTATGTTTTTATTATTTATTATTTAATTAGGCCTGCTAAGAGTCACGTTTTACGTTTATGTTTAATTATTTTTATTTTATTTATTTCTTAATTCGGTCAAGGTGTTGACTAAGAACTCTTCTTCTTCCCAATTCACTAACCGTAATTTCGCGAGTGAGAGAAGCATATTCGGATCATATCAGGACGAAATCAAAACAAATTAATTCTCATTAATATTTTCAATCAAATTACAATAGAAATCAGTGTACAACTCAAACCCTAATTCTAAAAACAGTGCATAATTCAAATTACATCAAATTTTTTCCTAAAACAGAATCGAATCTAATTAATAAAAACTTAATTTCTAAAACCTAAACATCACCTATAAAAAACTAAGAACAAAATTCATGAAAAAAGAAAAAGAGAAAAAAAAACCCTAGGCGACAAATCTTTGCAGCTGCGCAAACCCCACCCTTGCACCAAAGCTCTAAAAATTGTAGAAAGTTAGGGTTCAACACTCAAACCCTAATTCTTCTGAGCTTATCCTTCAACCATCCGTACCTGCAAAAAAAATCAACGGGAGAGACGATTAGAGAGCGATTAGAAGAGGAAACAACAATTAAAGTATACGACCAGTGTCACTGCGGGAGAGGTAGGCCTACGTAACTTTTGTTTATTGCTTTTGATTGTTGTAAATCCGCCTCCGGGTGGTGTTAATCGTTGAATTTGCGTGTGATTGGGGGGAGTTTCTGGATTTTTAGGGTTTAGGGTTCATGTTTAGGGTTTAGGGTTCTTGGGGTTAGGGTTAGGGTTCATAGGGTTTGAGGGGAGATCTGGGTTTTGTTTGAAGGAAGGGTTAGGGTTCTTCGTCAGAACCCTAGGGTTCATCTGAAGAACCCAGAAACGTTGAGGGATTGAAGAATTTGGGTTGGGTTTCTAGAAAGGGGTTGAAGGTTTGAAGGTTCCGGTTGAAGTTCAACCGGAAACCTGGGTTTGATGGAGGTTTTGGGGGTGGCGCACGGTGGTTAGGGAATCCACCGGCGGCGAAGGGAAGCGATGGGAGAAGGAGTGAGACGAGAGAAGAGAGAAGGGGAGAAAGCTTAGAGAGAGAAAGTAATGGAAAAATGAAGGTTTTCTGAAGGGTTTGGGTTTAAATACCCCTCCTTCGTACCGTCAGATGCGCGCCAAGTGGCCTCACCAGAGCCACTTGATATAGTTTGACCGTTGGAGTCAATGACTCCCCTACCTGCGCGTACATCATAAGCAAACATGGCTCATCATCTGAGCCATTAGATGATACGACCTGGGAAAAGTAGACGGATCGGACGCCATAGATTTAAAAGGATATAATATACTGGATTGATCAAACGGTCATGAGAAAATTTGGGGAGAACCGCAAGATTGATCCAACGGACGGATCTCATTCAATTCATCTTTTTTTTGGTTTTTTTTCTGGGATGGTTTTGGCCATTGGGCTTTACGCCCAATGCTATTCAGACCCCCATCAGTGGCCCATTTGTTTTTTTTCAAAGGTTTTTACACCCCCTGGTTCTTTTTTTTCTTATTTAATTAATTGAATTATTTAACATAATTTAATTTAATTATTAATTATGTTTTAGGATTAATTAGGAGATTTAGGATTTTGGTTAAATGTAGGGTTTAGGAATTATTTTTCGGGATTTTTGGTTTGTTTTTTTATTTTTGGATTTTATTTTGTGAGACTTATTGTTATTCCTTTTTAGTCACAATTTGTGAAAGTAGTTTTTTTTATTATGATTTTGTTGAATTAAGTATCTTTTTATGTAATTTAATTTATTAATTTTCATTTAGATTTGGTTGTAATTAAATTTTTTTATATAACTTATGTAAATAAAATTCTATAAAGGGTTTGTTTTTTAGAAAATTTTTTTTTTTTTTAAAAAGAGGTAAATATGGGATTGGGATAAAAATAATTTATTTTTGGGATATAAATATTTTTAGGACTTTATTTGAAATGTGGATACTCTTTTGGGTTAATTTTGTTTTTTGGTCATATTAAGTTATTTAACTTTTGATTTAATTTTTTTATAAAAAAATTAGAAATTGGTTTTTTTAAACGGGTATTTAAGGGTTTTTTAAGGGATTTACAAAAGGGATAAAGCTCTTGGTCCGAGAGCCTAAATAAAGGATGGGATAAGGGATAATGGATTTGGATTCGGGGATAAAACTCTTCCTCCGAGAGTATAAACAATGGACAAAGGGATTTAAGGGATATAACTCCTCATCTAGGAGTATAAACACTAGATTTAGGGATAGGATTTGGGATTTAGGAATAGGATTAGGGGGTAGGAATAGGGGAGGTGAACTACGGTTACTCTGATCCTTCATTTTGAGGGTACGTAGGCATAGGGTTGCAAACCAACCCTAGCGAGTATAATTAGTAAAAAACTTAGGTTTTCTTTTCATTTAGACAAACAAACATACCCTAAACTCAAAGGTGGATCTCATTGAGTACAATGGAAGTGAAGGGTGCCTAACACCTTCCCTTCACTTAAATGACTCCCGAACCGTAGGAATCTCTACCTTAGGATAAGGATATTTAGGTTTATCATTATTTTCCTTTAAAAAATATGGTGGCGACTCGAATATTTTTGACGGCCGCGACAGCTGGCGACTCTGCTGGGGACATCCTTCCTAGCGAGAGTCAATCCTAGCCTTAGGATTTAGGGTTTTGTTTGTATTGGATGTTTATTTTTTTGGTTTTTTATTTTATTGTTATTTATTTATTTTTATTTCATATATTTATTTATTTAACATTTTGTTTTATTTTGTTATCATGCAAGGGATTGGGGCAATAAAAAAAGAGTGAAGCTAAAACCCAAAGCTTGGAGGATAACCCTAAAACCTAAAGTGGAACAGAAATGTTTTTGCGGGGGACGCAACGTCACCTAAAATGCATTGATGCCACACTCAGAGTAGATCCTTCCAAAGTCGTCCTCACGAAAGGGCTAGCCCCTCTCGTAGTGGAATGATTTGGATGTGGTCTGTGACTCTGAGAACCTTAACCTACCCCACACCAATCATGGACCTTATGTATTCAGCCCTCAAGGGTTGTTACTAGGGTTCTATCCCAAATGAGACTTATCCCGAAGGATTACCGTAGGAAGGCTTGCTCCTTCTCATGGTAAAACAAGGGTATAGTCTAAACATTTTGGGGGTCATTATGCTGGCCAAATTTAGGTAACCTACCTGTGAGGGGATTGGGTAGTCTTAACTTAGACCCAATCTGTTCTAGGGAAGCCCACCTTACTAGGGGCATGCTTACACTTTACCTTTACCCTAATCAAGACATCATGTGCATTCATCATCCTCATAAATTTTTCTTTTTTTGTATTCACAGGAATCTTAAAATTTTACCAAAAAAAAAAAGGGATTAAATCAAAGGACAATGGAAGTTGGAAAAAGGAGAACTCTTCCCATTAGAGTAAGGATATCAGATATAAAAAGCTTAAAGACTTATGCTGCTGAATTACCCAAGGAAAGAGGGAAACCTATACTTCGTAGGTATGGAGATATATTGGACTTGGTTCTATTTCCTATGCAAGAGGAGGGTCTAACTGCCTTGGCCCAATTTTATGATCCCGAGTTAAGGTGTTTCCAATTCAAGGACTTCCAAATAGCACCTACTTTAGAAGAGGTTCGAAAGATACTGGATTTCCCCAAAAACAATAAAGGTCCATTCAAAACATTGGGGTATAGACCTTCATTGAAAGAGATGGTAAGCTGTTTGTATATTCGTGAAGAGGACCTACAAGCTCATTGGAAAACTAAAGATGACTTCGAAGGGTTCCCTAAATGGTTCTTAGAGAGTAAAGCTAGTCACTTCGCGGCTTGCAAAAATTGGGTAGCCCTATACACTGTCATGATATTACTTATCTTTGGGTTGGTCCTATTCCCAAGTATTCCGAACTTCATAGACATCACCGCTGTCAACCTATTTCTGGCTGTTACCCTTGGAGATGAGGACCCTTCAACAGCTCTCTTGGCAGATATATACTTCACTCTCCATTGTAGGTTTGAGAAGAAGGGAGGGACTATGCTATGTTGCCCTCAGCTATTATACAAGTGGTTGTGTTCCCATCTAGTGAAGGACATAAGGGACATGAGACAAATGAAGGCCTATGAGTGGTCCCAATATCTGGTATCCCATGTTGGTAAGGACATCCTATGGTTTCCTCAAATAATCCAAAGGGATGACGTGATCTTAAGTTGTGGGAACTTTCCTAATGTACCTTTGATTGGCTCAAGAGGGTGCATAAGCTATAATCCTATTTTGGCGATGAGGCAGCTAGGACACCCTTTGTCCTACAAGCCAGAAGACAAGTTGCTAAAAGGCTTCATCCTACAAGGTGTGAAAGGAGATCATCCTGATGTCCTAAGGATTTCTGAAGCATGGAAGCAAAGTATAAAAGGGAAGAGCAGTCTGAAAAGGCCAAGAGAGGAATCAAGGGTCCCATATTCACAATGGATGGAGGAAAGGATAAGGAAGATGAAGCTTCCCTTTACTTTAGATTGTCCCTTTGATCCCATGGTTCCTCCACCTACCGCAATCTCCGTGGAAGAAAGTGAAAAGCTTAAGGAGACCATTGCCAGATTGACAAAAGAGAAAGGTGAATGGGAGGCTAAATTCTACCAAGCTACTGGAGAAAGTAGCCAACTGAGGTTGAGCCTTAAGTAAGCCATGGAATAATCGAAGGTCAATGAAGGATTAGCTCGAATGGAGGAGGAAAAGAAGGAGCGTGCCCATGCTGATCTTCAAGCTTTGAGCTCACGCCTTTAAACTCAACAAGCGGACCTAGATAGGGCTTGGAGGCAAAGGGACGAATGGAGAAACTTATGGATGTCCTCAACACAAAGGGAGGTCAGAGAAGGGTATGATAGGCGAATCTTTGACTTAGAATCTGAGGTTCAAAGTTTGGCAGATGCTCTCCTCAGGAGTAAAAGGCAAGCGTTGGATGCGATCGTGCGGATGAGAACAGCTGAAGAACTTCTTGACCAACGACCTGAAGGGTGGTTACAAGCTCAAGAGGAAAACCAGGCACTTAAGAGAGCCTATGAGGAATTGGAAGCATCCTATGAAGAGCTTAGAGAGTGGGGCCACTATGCTGAAGTCCACAATAGCCAATTGGAGCACACCGTTGCAGAAGACTTGGCGATCATGGATAATCTACAAAGGGAAAAGGTATACTTTGAAGACATATATGATAAGTTGGTCTTTCTAACCAATGACCTTATACATGAGATCCCTCGGAAATTAAGGGAAGCTGAGGAAATAGCCATTATTTTCAAGCCAGCGAAGGAGATTTCTGATTTCCTTACACTGTGTCGTGGGATGGTGGAAGACTTCAGAGCCAGAATTAGGAGAAGGATTTAGGCTTTTTATGTTTGGTTTCTTACTTTTGGGATTTTGTTATGAATATTTTAATGGTTATCCGCAATTTAGTTTTGCTTATGTAATAAATAGGGCTTCGACCCTAAGTACTCTCTTTCATTAATAAAAATGTTGGAATTTCCATTATCTTTGCTTTAACTCTTAATTGGTTGAAAATTTAAGATTCCTGAAAAAAAACATTTTGCATACTCATACATTCATTCATGCATAACATATAAAAGAAAAGGCATTAAACGGAAATCATTTTGTTTCTCAGAATCTTCGCAACAATCTGACTTCTCGACCCAACACCCGTGCTCACCAAAGGAAAGCTATGGAACAAATGGAACAGAATCACGCTGCTCTAAAGGGAGATGTGGATATTGTCAAGGGAAATGTGGAGGAGATGAAGGACAAAATCAACCAGCTGACTTGAGCTATCCAGAATATGATAGCAAGAGACACCGAGGCTAGTAACCGTAGGAGTGTCCCTACCCCTCCGCCCCAGTATGAAGACAATAATCCTCTTTTGGGATTTGTGGCTGACTTGGAACGTGAAGCGTTAGAGGCTAGTAAAGGGAAGACTAACACTCAACCTCCTGTAGGGTCTATTCCTCCACCCGAGCACAATGGAGAATCACGACCCATACAGATACCTGTCACTTGTGAGGTCTTTAATGACTGGAACCTCCAATATGGAGAAGAAGACTCAAGGCAAGTAGTTCGTGAAACCAAACCAACTTCCGTGGAAGGAAGAAAGGAGGATGAAAAGTATAAGATAATTGAGGAACAGTTAAGGGTTGTGGAAGGATCCAAGATCCTTGGGATTGATGCCTTGGAAATGTGCTTGGTACCCGACGTGGTCGTGCCTCCTAAGTTTAAGGCGTCTACCTTTGAGATGTACAAAGGGGTTAGTTGTCCCAAAAGCCACATTCGAATGTTTTCCCGAAAGATGGGGGCACACGCTAAGAACGAAAAGCTGATGATGCATGTTTTCCAAGATAGCCTTAGTGGGGCATCCTTGGACTGGTACATGCAGCTGGAAAGGACCTTCATCAAGAACTGGGATGATTTGTCAGGTGCCTTTATAAGGCAATACCAATACAATGTAGACATGGCCCCTAATCGCTTGGAGTTACAAAATATGTCTCAGAAAGGGAATGAATTCTTTAAGGAGTATGCCCAAAGATGGAGGGAGCTAGCCTCTCGTGTGCAACCTCCACTAAGGGAAAATGAGCTAGTGGATATATTCATGGGAACACTGCAAGGAATCTACTATAAGAAGATGATTGGATCTGTTTCAACTGGATTCACAGATCTAGTCATCATTGGCAAAAGAATTGAGAATGGTTTGAAAAGTGGGAAGATTGGAAAGTCATCCTCCAGCCAATCAAACAACCGAAGGTATTCTGGTAATGGTTCAAAGAGGGAGGCCAATGCCATTTTAGATGCACCTTATGTGGCTGCTATGGCTCCCAATCAAGCAACTCCTACACTACAAGTGCAACAACCAAGGACACTACCTCAGCAAAATCAACAACAACAGAGGTATCCCCGAAGGGAGCAGAAGAGACCATGGAAGGACTTTGACCCCATACCTTCCACATATACTCAAGTGTTGCCCATGCTAATTCAAAGAGGATTAGTGGAACTCAAGCCGTTAGGACCTCCTCCTACGCCTCTTCCTAAAGGATACAATGCTAATGCCAGATGTGAGTATCATGCTGGATCACCAGGACATACAACTAAAAAATGCTTGGCTCTCAAGTTTAGGGTGCAGGATTTGTTGGATCAAAAGGTCATCAGCTTCACTTACGATACTCCAAACGTAGGTGATAATCCTTTCCCCGGACATGCTGGGGCAAATGTCAATTCCATTGAAGGGCTGGAGGAAAATGTTTTGATCAAGAGTGTGGGACAAGTGAAGACCTCTTTGACTAAGGTAAGGGAGATGTTGATTGGGTATGAAGAGTTTGAGGAACTACATGGCAATTGCAAGGTATGCTCATCTGACCCTGACAGTTGTGAAAAGATGAAGAGGACTCTCCAACAGTGATGGATCAAGGGATGGTGCAAATTGGGTATTCAAGGGGAGTAAATGAAGTGGATGCCTTAGAATCTCAGGGGCATGTACCTTCTGAGACTCACTATCAAGGAAGGGAGAACATGACTCCTATTCCGATACCAGTTCCAAGACAGGCGACCATTCAAATTCAGGTCCCAAGACCTACACATGCACCTGTTCAGATACCAGCTCCAGGATCTACACGAACTCTAATTCAGATACCTGTTCCTGCACCTGTCAAGATCCCAGTACCTGCAAGATCTGAAGGCCCAATTGTCTTTCACGTTCCAGCACCATTCCCTTTCGAAAGTACTAAGATTGTACCTTGGAAATATGACGTCACGGCGTCAGTGGGAGGAAAGACTATAGTGTCGTCACCAGCAGTTACTAACATAGCTGGTATTGGAGGGATGACCCGTAGTGGAAGAGTATACTCATCTGAAGTACCTAAGAAGGATACTCCTGAAAGCTCAAAAGGGAAAGAGACCACCAACACAGGAGAAGGATCTTGCAAAAAGAACATATCTCCAGAAGACGCTGAGGAGTTTTTAAGGATTATAAAGAGGAGCGATTATAGGGTGGTGGACCAACTAAATCAAACACCGTCCAAGATCTCTATTATGTCCTTGTTATTAAGCTCAGAAGCACACAGGGAATCCTTGCTGAGGGTCTTAAATAAGGCCCATGTGACTAAAGATATCTCAGTGATACAGTTTGACGAAGTGGTCTCTAATATCTCCGCCAGTACTTGTCTGGGTTTCAGTAGCGAGGAATTACCTCCTGAGGGGAAAAAGCATAATAAAGCCTTGCACATATCAGTTAAATGTCAAGACACTGTCCTTTCAAGAGTGTTAGTGGATATAGGGTCTGCTTTAAATGTCATGCCTAAGGATACCCTCATGAAGTTAACATCTGTGAGAACCTTCATGAAAACCAGTTCTTTGGTTGTTAGGGCTTTCGATGGTTCAAAGAGAATGGTAATTGGAGAAGTGGACATACCTACAGTGGTGGGATCACATACCTTCATGATCACCTTCCAAGTCATGGACATCAATCCCTCCTACACTTGTCTCCTAGGACGGCCATAGATTCACGCTGCGGACGCAGTTACTTCCACACTTCATCAGAAACTGAAGTTCATATCTGGGGACAATTTAATAATTGTTGATGGGGAGGATGACATGTTCGTCAGCCATCTCTCGTCATTCAGATACATAGAAGTGGATGGAGAAACATTTGAAATACCGTTCCAAGCTTTGGAGGTTACAACGGTCAGTCGTAAATAGGTCGTTCGACAGGAAAGAAAGCCAAGAGGAATCACTGACTTAATCCAGAATGGGGACACTAGGGGCTGGGGCAAGGTGATAGAGGTACCTGAGAAGAGGGACTGGTTCGGGTTGGGTTACAAACCGGCTAAAAATGAAGAGCACAAGACTGGTCCAATGATATTTCCTCCACTTGAAGAAACTTTCCATAGTGTTGGGTTCAAAGACGAAGACCAAGTGACCGTAATTGAAGAGGAAGACAAGGGGATACCAGATTGGATATGCCAGCGCTCTCCAGATACAGTTCTCAACAACTGGAGAGCCATCGAGATTCCCGAGATGATTTCTGTTTCAAAGTAATTTACTTTTTCTTAAAAAATAATAATAAGTCTTTTGCTATGCCCAAGGCAAATGGACAAGCTTTGTAGGGCCACCTTTTGTTTCTTTGAATTATTTAATAATAAAGCTGCATTTTGTTTTCAATTAAGATCCTTTTTGTTTCTTTCTTAGTTATTCTATTTTCAAATGGCAATACACCTTTTTTTTCTTTCCAAGTACTTTCATTTTTCTCAAATTCAAAAAAATAATAAGCATAAAAATATTCCTCATGCAGATTTAAAAATGAACCTATTGAAAATGACACTGCTATAATCCCTTACAACTTCGAGTTCCCGATTTATCAAGCGGAAGAAGGTGATGAGAATGATTGTGAACTTCCTGAAGAGCTAGCCAGAATGTTAAAGCAAGAGGATAAAGTGATACAACCTCATCAGGAACCAGTGGATGTGATCAATCTGGGGACTGACGAGGATAAAAAGGAAGTCAAAGTGGGAGCTTCTTTGAACGAGGATGTAAAGGAGAGGTTGATCAAGTTGCTACGGGAATATGTGGATGTGTTTGCTTGGTCCTACCAAGATATGCCCGGTTTGGACACAGATATTGTTGAACATAAGCTACCACTTAAACCCGAATGTCCTCCGGTCAAGCAGAAGCTAAGGCGAACTAGACCAGATATGACTCTCAAGATCAAGGAAGAGGTTAAGAAGCAGTTCGACACAGGGTTCTTAGCCGCAGTAAAGTATCCAGAATGGGTAGCCAATATCGTGCCCGTACCGAAAAAAGATGGGAAGGTCAGAATGTGTGTAGACTATCGAGATCTCAATAGAGCAAGTCCTAAAGACGATTTCCCATTACCTCACATTGATGTATTGGTGGATAACACGGCTCAATTTTCGGTATTCTTATTTATGGATGGGTTTTCCGGATATAATCAGATCAAGATGGCTCCCTCTGACATGGAAAAGACTACCTTTATTACTCCTTGGGGCACCTTCTGTTACAAGGTGATGCCTTTCAGATTAAAGAACGCAAGGGCAACTTACCAAAGGGAAATGGTCATTCTCTTTCATGACATGATGCACAAGGAAATAGAGGTTTATGTGGATGATATGATCGCTAAATCACAAACTGAGGAAGAGCACATAGTCAATCTGCAAAAGCTGTTTGAACGGTTGAGAAAGTTTAAGCTACGGTTAAATCCTGCGAAGTGTACCTTCGGAGTCAGATCTGGGAAATTGTTGGGGTTCATCGTCAGTCAAAGAGGTATAGAGGTTGATCCTGATAAAGTAAAAGCCATTCAAGAAATGCCAGCTCCGAGGACTGAAAAGGAAGTACGAGGGTTCTTAGGGAGGCTGAATTACATTGCTAGGTTCATCTCACATCTTACTGCTACTTGTGAGCCGATCTTCAAGTTATTGAGGAAAGGCCAAAGCCTTGAATGGGATGAACATTGTCAAAAGGCTTTTGATCAAATCAAAGGGTATTTACAAGAGCCACCCATATTGGTACCACCTGTACCTGGAAGACCGCTCATAATGTATCTGACGGTGCTTAATAATTCGATTGGTTGTGTACTCGGACAACAAGACGAAATAGGGAGAAAGGAGCATGCAATATATTACTTGAGTAAGAAATTTACAGACTGTGAATCTAGATACTCGCTCTTAGAGAAGACCTGTTGTGCTCTTGTATGGGCTGCCCGGCGATTAAGATAATATATGGTGTGCCATACTACTTTGCTAATATCAAGGATGGGCCCTATCAAGTATATATTTGAGAAGCCTGGAGTGACTGGGAGAGTGGCTCGGTGGCAGATGTTACTTACTGAATATTACATCTAGTATGTTACCCAGAAGGCCATAAAAGGAAGTGTGTTAGCCGATCATCTCGTTCACCAACCATTGGATGATTATCAGCCTATGCAATTTGACTTCCCATATGAGGATGTGATGGCTGTAAGAGATGATGATATCCCAAGTTCCTATGAAGGACCTGAACCTGGATCGCGGTGGAAGCTTATATTCGATGGAGCCTCTAATGCAGAAGGACATAGTGTGTGGGCTGTCATAACTTCTCCCACAGGATTTCACATACCTTTTACCGCCAGGATATGCTTCTCATGTACTAACAATATGGCGGAATATGAGGCGTGTATCTTGGGAATTAATGAAGCCATCAAGCTGGGAATCAAGATCTTAGAGGTATATGGAGATTCAGCTCTCGTCATCAATCAAGTCAAAGGGGAATGTAAGACACTTAATACCAAATTAACTCGGTATCGAGATTGTGTCTGGAGAAGGATAGTGTACTTTGATGAGATCGCCTTCCATCATATTCCTAGAGATCAGAATCAACTGGCAGACGCCTTGGCAACTTTGGCGTCCATGTTCAAGGTCAAATGGTATAATGAAGCACCAGCCATCAGAATTGACCGCCTTGATGAACCATCTTATTGTGGGGCAGTAGAGGCAGAAGTGGATGATAAACTGTGGTTTTATGATATCAAACAGTTCCTCCAGAAATAAGAATATCCTGCAAATGCTTCCAGTGTGGATAAGAAAACACTCAGAAGACTGGCTGCTCAGTTTTTCCTAGATGGAGAGGTACTTTACAAAAGAAATCATGACATGGTGTTGCTCCGGTGTTTGGATGGACATGAACAGGACATGCTTATCAAGGAAATACATGAAGGATCCTTTGGGACCCACGCAAATGGGCATGCAATGGCTAAAAAGATTCTCTGAGCAGGGTATTACTGGTTGACTATGGAATCAGACTGTTTCAAATATGTCAAGAAGTGCCATAAATGTTAGATTTATGCGGATAAAATCCATGTGCCACCAACCCCTTTGAATGTCTTAACTGCTCCTTGGCCTTTCTCTATGTGGGGAATAGACATAATCGGGATGATAGAGCCTAAGGCATCAAATGGACACCGGTTCATTCTAGTTGCTATTGACTACTTCACCAAATGGGTCAAAGTTGCTTCCTACACCAATGTGACAAGGCAAGTGATTGTGCGGTTCATCAAGAAAGAGATAATATGTCGCTATGGGGTTCCTAACAAAATCATCACAGACAACGGGCTCAACCTGAATAATAAAGTGATGGATGAGTTATGTGAAAGTTTCAAAATCGATCACCATAATTCATCACCTTATCGCCCTAAGATGAATGGCGCAGTTGAAGCGGCTAATAAGAACATCAAGAAGATCATCCAGAAAATGGTGAAGACTTACAAAGATTGGCATGAAATGCTCCCTTTCGCACTACATGGCTACAGAACCTCAGTTTAAACTTCGACAGGAGCTACTCCTTTTTCCTTGGTATATGGCACAGAAGCAGTCCTCCCAGTTGAAGTAGAAATTCCTTCACTAAGGGTCATAAAGGAGGCTAAGCTGGATGAAGCAGAGTGGGTACAGAATAGACTTGATCAACTGAATCTCATAGAGGAAAAGCGCATGGTTACTATATGTCATGGCCAACTGTATCAGCGGAGACTCAAGAAAGCATTCGATAAGAAAGTTCGTCCTCGCCTATTCGAAGAAGGAGACTTGGTGTTAAGGAAAGTGCTACCCATCCATAAAGATCCTCGCGGAAAATGGACTCTGAATTATGAAGGACCATATGTCGTAAAAAGCGCATTTTCAGGAGGAGCTTTAATATTGACTACTATGGATGGAGTGGATTTACCCCGACCGGTAAATTCCGATTCAGTCAAAAAATACTATGCCTAGAAAAAGAGGATAAAAGCCCGCTAAGTCGAAAACCTTAAAAGGCGACTTAGGCAAAAGTTAGGGCGTCCCGGTGAATTGAAAACTCGAAAGAGCAATTCAGGAAAAAATTAGGGACTTAGAAAAATGATACCCAACAAGTCGAAAACCATAAAGGGTGGCTTAGTTGAAAAAAATGGTATAGCATTCTGGTGGACTAAGATTCTAAAAGAACGGTCCAGGTAAAATTAAGGATATCCAAAAGGCATAAGACTGATAGCAATAATGGAATTCAGAAAGGAATGATCAATCCAGTCATCATCTTCAGAAGCGAAGTGTCAAGACCTCGGAAATTTAGGGATATCAACCAGTGTTAAATTTAATAGGGATATAGATAAATTTGTTTTTCGTATTGCCATTTCTTTTCTGTCTTTGTAGTACTTCCTCCTTATGAGGATTTGCTTTCCTTATGTACTTTTGCCTGTTTATAGGCCTACTTCTCAATGAATAAAATTTTCTTTGCTTTTCAATTTTTCTGCTTGATTACGAAATGCCGATTTTATTTATAATAATGCATTGAAACATTGGGTATAATCAAAAGCTAAAAAAAAAAGAGAAAAGGTATTTTACTGCGATTCGAGAACAGCAAAAGGATCATGGTTTCCCTCAAAGATAAAAGTAAAAGATCCATAAATTGACGGTCGAAATTCAATCACTATGGGAGTTTCTCTACGCATCTCCATATGTCAAGAGCTTACAACTTGTCACATTCATCAAAAGGAGCTAAGGGTTCAAGGGTTGAGACGCTGGAATGTCATATAAATATATGATTTCCGTAAAAACATGCATTGCATATCATAAAAGAGGCGTCAACCCAAACAGATGCATCATACATAAGAGCATACATGCTTTCACACATGCATACATGGCATAGGATCATTTTCTTCCAGGGTAAAGGGTTTTAATCGGATATCTCGTCACGGGTTTGTTATCAGGGATCTTAGGATGGTCTGCGTGTTACTTGTCTGGCTTGGTGGTCAAAATTAGGGTCCTTCTTATATTTAATCATTTCCTCTTCAAAAGAGAAAGACACGTCGTCTTCCTCTTTCTGATCTGAAGACGATTAAATAGGGGCAGCTGTAGTACCCTAAATTTTGACCAGGTTTTTTTAGGGAGTGCCATTTTGGACATTAGGGGGTTTGATTAGTATTTTTTGGGCCCATTTTGAATGTGTTTCTAGTTGAGGTTTTAATAAAAATTTTGTTTTAGATCATAATATTTCAGTAGTTAGTACTAATTCATTTTTGAATTTCTTTAAAATAGATAATTAGGTTTATTTATTAAATTTCAGTAGAAATGTTGTTTTGAAATTAATGCCATTTTTTTTTATTGAAATTAGATTTTTTTTAATAATTATTAGAGTTTTTTAGAAGTTAGATTTTTAGGATATTTAGGTTGTTATTTCTGGAATTTAAGTTTTAGATTAATTAGAAGTAATTTAGATTAATAGTCTTAGCTTTTTTTTTTTAGATTTTTAAGTATATATACATAATATTAATTTTAATTTAATATATATTTTATTTATTAAGGGTCACGTGGTACTATTTTATTCTTAATTGTTTTTATTCATTTCATTTTAGATTTTGTTTATTATTGTTATTTATTTTATGTTTTTATTATTTATTATTTAATTAGGTCTGCTAAGAGTCACGTTTTACGTTTATGTTTAATTATTTTTATTTTATTTATTTCTTAATTCGGTCAAGGTGTTGACTAAGAACTCTTCTTCTTCCCAATTCACTAACCTTAATTTCGCGAGTGAGAGAAGCAGATTCTGATCATATCAGGACGAAATCAAAACAAATTAATTCTCATTAATATTTTCAATCAAATTACAATAGAAATCAGTGTACAACTCAAACCCTAATTCTAAAAACAGTGCATAATTCAAATTACATCAATTTTTTTCCTAAAACAGAATAGAATCTAATTAATCTAAACTTAATTTCTAAAACCTAAACATCACTTATAAAAAACTAAGAACAAAATTCATGAAAAAAGAAAAAGAGAAAAAAAACCCTAGGCGACAAATCTTTGCAGCTGCACAAACCCCACCCTTGCACCAAAGCTCTAAAAATTGTAGAAAGTTAGGGTTCAACACTCGAACCCTAATTCTTCTAAGCTTAGCCTTCAACCATCCGTACCTGCAAAAAAAAATCAACGGGAGAGAGGATTAGAGAGGGATTAGAAGAGGAAACAACAATTAAAGTATACGACCAGTGTCACTGCGGGAGAGGTAGGCCTACGTAACTTTTGTTTATTGCTTTTGATTGTTGTAAATCCACCTCCGGGTGGTGTTAATCGTTGAATTTGCATGTGATTGGGTGGAGTTTCTGGATTTTTAGGGTTTAGGGTTCATGTTTAGGGTTTAGGGTTCTTGGGGTTAGGGTTCATAGGGTTTGAGGGGAGATCTGGGTTTTGTTTGAAGGAAGGGTTAGGGTTCTTCGTCAGAACCCTAGGGTTCATCTGAAGAACCCAGAAACGATGAGGGATTGAAGAATCTGGGTTGGGTTTCTGGAAAGGGGTTGAAGGTTTGAAGGTTCCGGTTGAAGTTCAACCGGAAACCTGGGTTTGATGGAGGTTTTGGGGGTGGCGCGCGGTGGTTAGGGAATCCACCGGCGGCGAAGGGAAGCAATGGGAGAACGAGTGAGACGAGAGAAGAGAGAAGGGGAGAAAGCTTAGAGAGAGAAAGAAATGGAAAAATGAAGGTTTTCTGAAGGGTTTGGGTTTAAATACCCCTCCTTCGTACCGTCAGATGCGCGCCAAGTGGCCTCACCTGAACCACTTGATATAGTTTGACCGTTGGAGTCAATGACTCCCCTACCTGCGCGTACATCATAAGCAAACATGGCTCATCATCTGAGCCATTATATGATACGACCTGGGAAAAGTAGACGGATCGGACGCCATAGATTTAAAAGGATATAATATACTGGATTGATCAAACGGTCATGAGAAAATCTGGGGAGAACCGCAAGATTGATCCAACGGACGGATCTCATTCAATTCATCTTTTTTTTGGTTTTTTTTTTGGGATGGTTTTGGCCATTGGGCTTTACGCCCAATGCTATTCAGACCCCCATCAGTGGCCCATTTGTTTTTTTTCAAAGGTTTTTACACCCCCTGGTTCTTTTTTTTCTTATTTAATTAATTGAATTATTTAACATAATTTAATTTAATTATTAATTATGTTTTAGGGTTAATTAGGAGATTTAGGATTTTGGTTAAATGTAGGGTTTAGGAATTATTTTTTTGGAAATTTTGGTTTGTTTTTTTTATTTTTGGATTTTATTTTGTGAGACTTATTGTTATTCCTTTTTAGTCACAATTAAATCAATTCCTTGATTTAAATTGTGAAAGTAGTTTTTTTTTATTATGATTTTGTTGAATTAAGTATCTTTTTATGTAATTTAATTTATTAATTTTCATTTAGATTTGGTTGTAATTAAATTTTTTTATATAACTTATGTAAATAAAATTCTATAAAGGGTTTGTTTTTTAGAATATTATTTTTTTTTTTTAAAAAGAGGTAAATATGGGATTGGGATAAAAATAATTTATTTTTGGGATATAAATATTTTTAGGACTTTATTTGAAATGTGGATACTCTTTTGGGTTAATTTTGTTTTTTGGTCATATTAAGTTATTTAACTTTTGATTTAATTTTTTTTATAAAAAAATTAGAAATTGGTTTTTTTAAACAGGTATTTAAGGGTTTTTTTAAGGGATTTACAAAAGGGATAAAGCTCTTGGTCCGAGAGCCTAAATAAAGGATGGGATAAGGGATAAGGGATTTGGATTCGAGGATAAAACTCTTCCTCCGAGAGTATAAACAATGGACAAAGGGATTTAAGGGATAGAACTCCTTATCTAGGAGTATAAACACTAGATTTAAGGGATAGAACTCTTTATCCAAGTGTATAAATAGTGGATGGGATTTAGGGATAGGATTTGGGATTTAGGAATAGGATTAGGGGGTAGGAATATGGGAGGTGAACTACGGTTACTCTGATCCTTCATTTTGAGGGTACGTAGGCATAGGGTTGCAAACCAACCCTAGCGAGTATAATTAGTAAAAAACTTAGGTTTTCTTTTCATTTAGACAAACAAACATACCCTAAACTCAAAGGTGGATCCCATTGAGTACAATGGAAGTGAAGGGTGCCTAACACCTTCCCTTCACTTAAATGACTCCCGAACCGTAGGAATCTCTACCTTAGGATAAGGATATTTAGGTTTATCATTATTTTCCTTTAAAAAATATGGTGGCGACTCGAATATTTTTGTCGGCCGCGACAGCAACAAAATAACAAATGAATTACCAGGTCGAAATCTGAAGTAAACACAGTGGTCGAACTGACTTCTAATGAAACTTATGCGTGCCATTAACTTATCGAATCTCCTATTCCACTATCGAGGAGATTGTTTCAATCTATATAAAGATCTCTTTAGTTTGCACACATAATCTTCCTTCCCATTTTCGACATACCCTTCAGGTTGCCTCATCAGGATTGTTTCATCTAGATCACCATACAAGAACGCAGTCTTCACATCCATTTGTTCCAGTTCAAGGTCAAATTGTGCCACCATGGCAAGAAACATTCTAATGGACCTGTGCTTAACAACAGGAGAGAACACATCATTGAAGTCGACACCTTCTTTCTGAGTGAACCCCCTAGCGACCAATCTTGCCTTGTATCTCTTCGACGTCACTCCTTCGATTCCTTCCTTGACTTTGAAAATCCATTTATAGCTGACTAACCTGGCTCTAGCAGGTTTCTTGATCAATTTCCATGTGTTGTTATCATGAAGAGATTTCATCTCATCATCCATGTCCTTCAGCCATTCAGTCTTCTTTCGACTCATCATAACTTCCTTATAGTCTCTAGGTTCTTCGTCGAGAACCTCAATTGCAGAGATTAAGGCATAAGTTATAAGATCTGAATACCCAAGTCTCTGAGGTGGCTTGATGACTCTCCTCGACCTGTTTCTTGCTAGCCGGTAGTCATTATCAGTCTCCTCATCTTCGACAACATCTTCTGCTTCTTCTTCGACTTCATCTGGGATACGCAATTCAGCATCAACATGCTCCACCTCAATAGGAATCTCTCCCTGTTCTAGCTCTTCGTCAGCATCATCAGTTTTCTTGAAAGCCATCTCAGCTTCATTGAAAACTACATTTTGACTGGTGATACACCTCCTATGACCTGGCTCTAGGCATCATAGCCTATAAGCTTTGACTCCTTCAGGGTATCCCATGAACATGCATTTCAAAGCTTTAGGTTCGACCTTCTCTTGCCTAATGTGAGCATAGGCCACACAGCCGAATACTCTCAGTCTGTCGAGACTAGGTGGATGTCCCGACCAGACTTTTTCAGGTGTCTTCATATCTAATGCAGTCGAATGACATCTGTTTATCAGATAAGCTATTGTCGAAACAGCCTCCGCCCAAAACACCTTCTTCAATTCAGCACTAACCAACATGCATCTAACCCTTTCAAGGATTGTTCGATTGAATCTCTCAGCTAGGTCATTTTGTTGAGGAGTACCTGCTACAGTCTTATGCCTTGCAATCCCAGACTTAACACAGTAACTGTCGAACGCTTCATTGCAGAACTCAAAGCCATTGTCGGTTCTCAACCTCTTAACCTTTATGGCAGTTTGAGTTTCGACCAGAACCTTCCAACTTTTGAAATTCTCAAAAGTTTCATCCTTCGTCTTCTGAATGAATACCCATAAATTTCTAGAATAGTCATCAACGATGGATAGAAAATACCTTGCACCTGAGTGTGAAGGATTTCTTGCAGGCCCCCAAAGATCAGTATGAATGTAATCCAGGGATCCATGTGTTCTTTGCTTGCCTTTGTTAAACTTCGCCCTGCAGGATTTACCAAATACGCAAGATTCACAAAACTCTAACTTTTCGACTTTGTCACCACCTAGCAGGTTCTGCTTCCCCAATTCGACCAGGCCTCTTTCGCTAACATGGCCCAATCTCATGTGCCATAATTCTGTCTTCGATACAGGTTTCATGGATGTAATATTTGTCGAACAACTTACAACCTCAGCCTCAAGGGTATACAAGCCTTGTTTCTTCACGCCTCTCAAGACTTCCTTCAACCCCTTCATGACTCTTAGGATACTTTTCTCTCCTTGGAAAACATATCCCTTCCTGTTGAATTCACCAAGAGAAATTAAATTTATCTTCAAATCGGTACATACCTGACTTCAGTCAATAACCTTATTGACTCATCATGGAGCTTGAATCTCACAGATCCAATACCTGCAATTTTGCAGGATTTATTGTTTCCCAACAGCACCGATCCACCATCTTGATCACATAGCTCCTCGAACAATTCTCTGTTTAGAGTCATGTGCCAAGTGCAACCTGAATCCATAATCCACTCTTTTCTTGAGTCGCCGCTTGAAACTACAAGGACATCAGATAAATCGAAGTCATCTTGAACAATGGTGGCTTTGCCATTATCCTTACCTCCATGATCTTTTACGCGTTCAGGGCACACCTTCCTTGTGTGACCCTCCTTCTTACAGTGATAACATCGAATACCAGATGGTTCTCCACTATAAGACTTCTGCTGACTTTTACCTTTCTTCTTGTCGAACTTACCATCCTTTCGCAAGAATTTCCCCTTAACAGCCAAACCTTCACCAACCGTCGAAGTTTTATGCTATTTTCATTCGTTCAGGTCCTTATAATACAAGGTTGATTGAACTTCTTCAAAGCTCAGGGACTCCCTTCCATACAAGAGAATTTCTTTGAAGTGAGCATGTGTTCTGGGCAAAGCACATAACAGCAACAGTGCTTGATCTTCGTCATCGATCTTCACATCAATATTTTCAAGATCAAGAATCAGCTTGTTGAACATATCCAACTGCTCAGCCAAAACTTTGTCTTCACTCATCTTGAATGAATACAAAGCTTGCTTCAGGTAGAGTCGATTCACCAGAGATTTGGTCATGTACAAACTTTCAAGTTTCAACCATAACCCCGATGTCGTAGTCTCCTTTGATACCTGTCGAAGAACCTTATCACCAAGGCTCAACAATATTGTGCTTCGGGCTTTCTCTATCATGGTCGTCTTTTCTTTTATCGTTAACGCAGCATACATGGCTGCCTCTCCCTTCAACGCTTCCAAACAACCCTGTTGAACCAGTAGGGCTTTCATCTTCAAGCGCCACAGACCGAAATCGTTCACTCCGGTGAACTTTTCAATCTCATACTTTGTTGAAGGCATCATCTCCACGCTCACCGCACCAATTTGTTGTGAAAAACGATACCGGAATAACAAAGTATATTTGGTTTCTTGAACACCAAGAAATCCACAAGGGTAGAAAAGAAAGGAAAAACTTGAACAAACAAACGAAACCCTATTAGGGTTCACAAAGGAAGAGAAAAAAGGAAGAAGAATAGAGAATTGGTTAAATCTGTTTTACTATTCACTTTCTCAATAGGGTTTAAAGATTACAAGTGAATACCAACAATTAACCTCTCTCAACCTAATAAGGTTTTGTCACACCTTAGGAAGAGAGACTAGTATGTTATTTATAATAAACCTAACATACTAAACTAATGGGCTTTTTAACAATTACCCATTACAAGCTAACTTAAACAATTGGATCCATAACACAAGGCCCAATTTGATCTCCTACATACTAGAACACAATTTGACTACATCATGTAAGTCTTCGACAACAGCATGTGAGCGGACTTCAACGACATGCTAAAACTAGAGTTCGATCCAATATCTCACAGTTGTATTACACTTCATTGTATTAGTCTTATGTATTATGTCATGTGCTTAAATTAATATGTTTTCGAATGTCATTTAGATTGTGATTGTACTTAGTACCAAATTTAAATGCTTCAAGTAATGCGATTCTAGATGCGTATTTCTTGGGGGTGTTATAAGCTGTGTGATCGAATAACACTTCAAAAGTTCTATTATATACTTCTTGTGTTTTTTATTATAAGTTATTTTTTACTTTTCAGTTTTCACACATTAAAATATGTAATCATAGTTGTATGAAAAATATAAATTATGAAATATTTTACAAAATTATTCTACAATACGAGAAAGATAAATTTAAAGAACTGAAAGGAGAGAGAAGAAGAGGGAGTATAATAAATACTTAAGGATATAATAGAAAAACAAAATTAATAACTTATAATTTGGTAAACAATTTTTCTCCAAATGGCTTATAATAAAAACGGATGAGTAGTAAATTACACGACTAATTGCATTAATTACATAAAAAATACTATGGTATATTTAAAGAATATATATTAAATATACACAAATATCTAGTGTTGTACATGGGTTGAGTAAACCCACAAAATTCGGTCAAACTCACTCAAATTGATTAAAAAAATGGATTTGAACGAAAAAGTGGGTCAATATGGTTTTCGAAAATGAAAAACCATTCAAAATATATGAATTTCGGGTAAACTCATACCCAACCCACAAAACCCACTCAATCCAAAAAATTTATCATTAACTACTATATATTTTTGTTTTTTAAAGTCTCTTAATGACTTGATATATGAACTAATATTTATATGTTTATCATTGGAATTTGGTTGAAGATATTAATGTTGAAATCCATACTTCTTTTATAATTGTAGAAGATATTTGAACAATGTTCTTGACTCTTTTTATAATTTGATGAATGGTGACTTTGATGTATTCATATTTTTTTAAGCAAACAAAAGTTATATTAAATAAAATGGAAGGAATACAAAGACTGGGCATAAAAACTGACCTAGTAAGTCTAAACAAAAGTGTAAACAAACTAAATAGAATTTCACACAAATAGACCTAATATTAACTAATCATAACAAACAAAACTCAACACGAGCACAACCTAGCGAATCTGCGTACAGATACGAAACCAAATTGCGAAAAAATATGATGAGTAAATGCTTGAGAGTCTCAACCTAGCGAATCTGCGTACAGATACGAAACCAAATTGCAAAAAAATATGATGCGTAAATGCTTGAGAGTCTCAACCAGAGTTTCAAAAATGGCTAATAAATCGACTGCCAACTCGGAAACGATCTACGCACCAACAACTCTTGCCACAACAGCAACAAGCCCTTTCGAGCATAACAGTCTAGATTCAAACAATAATTATGAATCAGATAAAGATGGAATTTGAAGACAACAACCAATCCCACTGACACGGAGGTGGAAACCGCATACAGAAACCAAATCACCACCACCATCTAAAAAGATTTGGAGCAACACAACAACTTGACCCTTGTCGGACCTTGAAGAACACCAACCACCTTGAAGGTGACGATGACGGTAGGTTGGGAATCTGAGATGAAGCTTGACCGCTGGAGAGGAGAAGGATAAATCTGACCCATGAACAAAGCAACTCAGATCCATAAGGAACTCAGATAGCTCAACACAAAAACCAAATCAACCCCTAAATCGGAGTTGCGAGCAAGAATAGAGGTGTTAAGACAACAGATCCGTGATGCACGCAACCCAAACGGAGTGAAGAGGTGACAACCTCTTCTGAGGTAAAACAACAAACAAACCTCAGCGGCGCCGGTAACAAAACCAGTCAGAAGCTACGAAAACTCCGACAATAATAGGTTGTGCGGAGAGCCTAACGAAAAGCATCTCTAGTTTCTTCAATTTTATGCTCTTATTTCGTGAGTCATAATTTTGAATTATTTATAATATTGCATTTTGATTATTTTGATGCGAATACTAGTAAATTCCAAGTAATTTATGTATTTTTAGTTTTAGGTACTATTATAATACATCTTCGATTTTTACAAATATTTTTATTATAAATTTTATACATTGTTTAAAAATTTGATGTTAAAAGAACAGCGCTAATATGACTAAACTTTTTATAAAAAAAAAAAGTTGGAGTATTTTTTGAAGAAAAAAATTTGACACATAATTTATAATTATATAAAAAAAGAGAAAAAATTAGGTGACTTACTGTCCAATTCAATCATACCCATTAATTTAGGAATTGGATCCATGTCCATTAATTTATAATTTTACCCAAACCAAACCAATAATGTTGTGGATGGTTATTTTACCTCAACCAAACCCATATATTATATAGGTTGGGCAAACCAAACTCATGTACACCCTTACAAATATCAACACTTTTTAAGATAATAAAATCTTGATTATGTGTATTGGAAAGTTAGCTCGCCCGTGATTGTGTAAAAATTACATATCTACATATTTCACTTTCAACAAAATCACACCGTAGTTACAAACATGCATTAGTTACATGGTGAAACCGCGCCTAATTTTAATTCTTGCGTTTCAAGGCAAATGCAACTTTCACTGTGAATAAAAACCCTCACCACACAAACAAACAGGCTGTAAAATGAACAAAATTAACGATTATGCTTTTCTTTATGTACAGAATGAATAGAAGGGAAATAAGGACCAAGGAGTTCTATCAGTATAATCAATCAAATTAGATATTAAAATCCATCTAGAAAAGTTAAATTAAGATCCAAGGCTCACACAAATAATGAAACCCCAGAAAAAAAATTTCCCAACTCACCATCTCTTTTCGATGACGGGATATGAATGATGATATGAAGGAATTAAATTTAGAAAAAGAAAAAAAAAAGTAGACCTACATAATTAACTTATCAGCTGATATTTCCACTTTCTTAATTCCATTTCCTATGTCCTTTTCAGTCGGAAATGAACCGACGCCAGAAAATAGAGTACCCGCATCTTCATGTGGAATTGCAGATTTATTTGCACTAACATATCCGTTGCCATAATATGCGTCCTCTTTGGCTGTTAGCAGCTTGCATTTAACCGCGTCGATGTGTTCTGAAACTTCCTCCACATTTCGATAATCAATTGAAACAGAAGAATGCTTATCCAAGAAAGAAAAATCATTTGGTAAACCTGAAGGACAAGACCCAGCCACACCAGTATCATCTTGATTTTGTGTACAGCCTGAAGTCTCTTCTATAGGTCTTCCCATATCTACTTCCACCAAATTGTCGACAGCATAAGAAATTGGCAAATAAGATGATTCAACAGCACGACAAGAAATATCGTTCGCAATATCAGTAGACTCAACATTAAGCATGCTTGTGTCCTCAGGCTGCTCTTTTTTAGCTTCTGAGTTCAATTCAATGGAAGACTCGTAGTCATAGCTGGAAGAAACCTTCAACTCTGGACTAATATCAAACGGTGAAACCTCACAATCACTACTGCAAGTCAAAGCCTTAATATTTGAGAGGCACTCAGCTTGTTGAACAGTTTGGTCAGGTTCCACTTCCACTTCCACTCTTCGCTCTTCTACTGTCCCTGAAGATTCCACTTCCACCGTTCGCTCTTCTACTGTCCCTGAAGATTCTGTAGTTTGAATTTGAAGGCATAATGGTCGAGCAGTACACCTGTCCAGGATAAAAACAAGCATTACTCGCCACTTCACTCGGAGTAATCGGCACACATTACTGTAAAAAGTTATTTGTGTGATGCATCTTCCCCAACTTTAATTATTATCGTAATCATTCTTTTATGAAACATCAGATAATCCTAGGTGATTCAAATAACAAGAGGTCTCAAAAGATTGAAACTAATTCCTAAGTTTCAAGATTTAAGATCTCAACCACAGATCAGAATTCAGAGCAAATGCATTACATAATGGAATGCAAAACTAAACATGTAATCTTAAAGTATCTGATCAAATTAGTTAAAAGCTTAGAAAAACCACTTAACAGACAAAGACACTAAAATCTGTACTGACTAGACCGTGTTAAAAGAATCGGCTGTTTGGGTTTGGCTCAAAATAACATAAATTAGCCTCTTCAAAAGGTGACATGAAGATACCTTCTATACAGCAGCATGTATGCCCCCTGAGAAAGTACCTCCTCCAATTCCACACTTGCAACCTAAGAAAAGTATGACACAAACGAGGATATTGAAAGTTCAGGCTGAAGAGTATGCTGACCAAAAAGAAAAATACTCAATTTTCATTGGGAGACAGAAATCTACCTTTGAGTCATCAATCCTATACCAATTTCCCTGGAAATCCTTGATGTAGCATATGTAATGACCAAAAAATGAAGCATTTAGCATATCGATATGGACAACAACAGCATATAACTTATAGATGTCAGATCCATCTCCAGCTTCACTCATGTAAGGGCTAAGATTTAAAGTCTCGGGGAAGGCTACTCTCTTGTTTAGCTTTCCAAACCTCCCGCTCTGCAAGTACACAACACCCAAAGAAAAACATGAGAAAGCTTGACAAAGAACAGTTCATGTCCCCTTTTAGTTCCAAGCTTTTATGTATTAGCCAGAAGAATATAAAAGGCCAATTAAATGGTATATAATTATAGTCGTGATTATAATTATGCTGAATTAGAATAATTCATATCACATGAAGCACAAAGAGGGAAGTACTAGAACTGATACGACGGAAATCTAAAGTATAAACAACCCTAAAGCATCTGACAACATAGCTAGACAGTTTATAGATCAAATTATTCGTACCTGAAATCTTTTCAAGGCAATTGTAAGAATATTTGGAGCACATTTAACAGTAAGACGCTTCCATGCTTTTACATAGTCCTGACACCTGCCAAACAGCAGCAAACACATGTTTAAAAACGGAAAAGTACATCAAGAGCAAGTGGTTGAATTCTATTTTCATTGACAAAAATAAATTCCACCACTTAAAGTTCCAAACTGAAATAGTTATTATAATATGAAATTCTCATGATATTCTCTACATTCAATTAATAAAAAGACCGGTTATTGTATGATTAAATAGGATAGGTAACCTTACCCCTCGCATTTATACATATTGTCCCCATCAAGCCACTCTTTGACAGTAAACTGATCTAGACATTCCTCCAACGAGGCAGCATCTCCATGAATTTCAACTGTCAAATCCATCATACTTTCATACTGATTTGAAGTCTTCTCACACTTTGTGCAAATAACCTATTTGGTTTCACATGAAAAAAACAGAAGATTAAGATAGGTGCAAAAGGTGGAAACTGATAATCAGACTAAAAAATATCAAAGTTACATCTCGTAAGTAAAAAACAATCCATTATGAAATTATAACTATGAATGCTCAATAAGCCAAATCACATGACAGCTTCAAGTTTATCCCAGACAGAAAGCCAAATATCATTCTCTTTCAGTCATGGTGCAGCTTTATCAGGTCACCCCATTACGAGTAAAATTGAGTATTCCTTAATCCTTCATAAAGTATGTCATAAAATGTATTCCCTAATAAACTCGTAAGGCTTCTTCCGTTGAATAAGTTATTATAATGTAAATCTCCCAAGTCCATCCTTAAATGGAATTATACACCATTATCAAATCTTAGCAATTGGGCTAGACTAACTTCTTAAGTTAAAAGTAGGAAGGGAAAAAAAAAACAAAGCCAATTCCATTTGATAACCCCATGAGAACATAATCTTTAGCCTCTATATTTTATTATACATCATGAAATGTAATAACAGAAGCATGCTTCCCAACAACAAACCAGATTAGATGTCTAACCTCAGATTGAAGGCGACCGCCAAAAATGTGTTGGATAATGGTTGTCTCCTGAAGGTTAGAAGGCACAACTTTTTCTCCACCAAATTCATTAAGGCAAACAGATTGCATAGTATCAATTGAAAACCTAAGAAATATTGGAAAAAAAATTACCTTTTAAATCTTCCAAAACTAAAATATGGAATATGCATCCTTCCGAGACAGTCAATGTACAATGCACTACAAAAAAAAATGACATTATGCAATAAAAACAAACCTCATGAACTCGTGAGCATCCTCTTGTCTTCCATAACCTAAAGTACCACCGATATTAGGCAAACGAGAGAGAATATTCATTGGAGAAAACGCCTGTGAACTTAGCCTTGTTCTTTCAACATGATTTTCAAATTCACATAGAAAGCACCAATCATTACAATTGCCTGAAAAACAACCAACAACCAATAACATAAGCACGGGGAATAGTTAACATCCAGCAAGAACAAAAAACTCTAAAATCTAAATTATGACATTACATTCTTTTCGGTGGCCCTTCTCCAACAAGTAAGCAACAAGTGGCCTTGTGAATGAGAGACACTGAAGAACCACATTCGCAAAGCAACTACAAATAAAATAGACGTAATTATTTCCATGTATCTTCATATCGCAATTAATAATCATATCATATAATAAAGCTAAAGCCCGGTGTGAGAATGGCTAACCTGTTTCCACAATTCAAGAGTCCACAAGGATGAAATCCTGGCTTGTCCCAGTTAAATAGTTTGACAAATTCATCATAAGGAAAAAGTACCTGAAAAAGACAAAATTTGTAATTTTGGTGTACAAAAGAGAGACCATACAAAACTTAACCCTGTAAACAAAAATAGATAAGTCATCGAGGCACGGAGCCAGAAGGGGTCAGAATCTCCTGCTGGTTAAGGAGCTATCCCTTTGGGAAAAGGGCGGGCCTCTGATGCCTTGGTAACCTTTTTGTTCAAGGGAGGCATGCATGCCTTTGGTGTTTTATTGATAACAAACAGAAAATTATCTAATTGCTAATCATGATATTAAAAGTGGCAAAATGGGGAGAATATTAAAAGACTAGCTAGTTATTTAGTCTTCAGGCTAATTAATGGCAAGTTATTTATATTTTTACTAATTTAAAGTCATAATATGTTCATATTTACCATCTTCAGCACAAACTACCTAATTCGGAAATTAGTGATGAATATTCAAGGAATAAAATTTACTATCACATCAAGGATAATCAAAACATAATAAGAATCTGTCAAAACTTCAATAAAAGAAAATTACATCTTTAGGCAGCTTGATTTGCCTGGAGCTTTTACCACAACCACCAGGTACGAGTGCAATCAAATTCGAGCCTTTACCCCCAGCAGCAGAAGCCTTAAACCCGCCATTAGCAATCCCATTTTGAGCCAAATTGACACTTCTAAAACTTTTGCAATCCGCCTCATGGCCGGATTTCCAATGCCTCTGTTGACATACAGCTGAGCTGAAAAACCAACACAACACAACTAAATTCAGTTCTCGTTTACCTTCCTCTATTAAATTTCTTAAACTAAAAAAAATCATAACAACTCTAATTCTGCAATTCATAATCATAACAATCACTAATAATCACACTAAATATGAATCAAATTAAGAAAGGTAGCATACATATACATACCAATATCGAACAGTCTTACAACGAGAACACCTCTTGGTAGCATGGGAAGAGCAAACAGCACAGATAGGGTCGACGGAGTTAACAGCGCTGGGCATTGAGGCAGAGGAAGAAGAAGAAGAATGATGATGATCCCCTTCGAAATTGGCGTCGAAATACCTAGAAGCGTTGTTTTTCATCCAAGTGAAGGCTCCAACAACGATGATCACTAGAGCGGTGATTATGAATTGATGGAACCAATTGAGATCCCACGATACACTGCCGATAACAAGCATCTACGTCTATGTGCGTTGGATTCTAGGGTTTTTCATTGATCACAAAATCTAATTAGGGTTTTCTTGTTTTTCACTTCCCCCAATCCTAATCACAATCACGCTTTTCTTCTTCTCTTTTGTTTTCTACTAATTAGTTTCTATTCTTCTTCTGTTCTACAAATTAGGGACACTCTTGTTACTTCTTAATATGTAGAATCCAATCAAATTAATTTATGATAAAAGGGGAAATTTTAAAAATATTTTAATTAATATCTATTTGTCATTATTTGGCATTATTTGATTGGAGATATGTGTAACAATTTATAGCAATTTTATAGATTAATTTCGAAAATATCTCAACTAAAATCTATTTGATATATTGAAGATATGTGTAACAATAAATTTCTGATATTATTATTGAATTTAATTTACATGTCATCTTAGATTTTTAAAAAAATATTTTTTCATTAATAATTTTTTTTTTAATATTAATGAATTATAGATGGTTGTGATGCATTAATTATATACAACTTTTTTACTTATAAAATTAATTTCAATATTATTTAAATTAATTTTCAAAAATATCTTAATCAATATATATATTTAATATAGTTTGATTGGAGAGATGTGTAACAATATTTTATATTGTTATTGTGTGATGCACTAATTAATCACATCTAAAATTATTTATAGATGGTTGTGATGCATTAATTATATAAATCTTTTTTTATTAGTAAATTATTTTTAATATTATTTAAATTAATTTCAAAAATATCTTAATCAATACAGTATTTTATATTATTATTGTGTGAGTGTATGGAAGTTAATCATGGACAAGTTTGTGGGGGAAAAAAACAAACTTAAATATATTAAATTTTTTTTTACTATTTTAAATCTTTTTTAACAAAAATATTTCAATAAATTGTATATATTATTTTTACCTTATTTATTAAATATTTTAATTTTTTTTTTTTTATATATATTTCAACATAAACATTTTTCAAACTAAAAGATGTATTATAATACTAAGAACAATAAGTGAATATGCTTAAGAAAGTTTAAAATCTTAAAGTGATGTAATTTAACTATAAAAAAATACATTGCCGCTAAAGTCTATAAACTAGAGATGGGTGCGTGGGTTTGTCCGAACTTTATTTTATCAAAATAACCATGTCTTTTAACAAAATTTTTTAAATAACTACGATTTTTTTATTAATTTTCAAAGTATTTATATTTTAAATAAATAAAAAATTCAACGTAGTGCACGTACCAATTCAATTGGTGATTGTATTGGAAAATTAAGAGAAAGAGCCAATTGAATTAGTAACTGTATCATCTCTAGCCAATTGAATTCGCAATTGTGTATAAGCACAGGGAGTATGCGCCAATTCATCTAACCTATGTGTTTGATAATTTTTTTTTAGTATAAATTGAGGTGTGTTTTCTACCATTTTTTTACACATCTTTTCATTTTCATCTTAATCTTTTTTGTACTCGTTCTAACATAAGTAGTGTTTTGGACTGGACAGACATTTAGCCCCTAGTAGGGCAAGGCCCAACCCAGTCCAGCTTTTGGCAAGACCCAATAGGCAGAAATTAGCCATTGGGCACAACTAGCCGTTGGGCAGAAACTAGCCGTTGGGCACAACTAGTCGTTGGGCAGAATTCACTTTTGAATCCAGAATGACCCAATAGCCTAGATCCATCTAGTTGAGGACAAAGGGAACCGATTTTCCCTCTGCCCCTCCACCGAGGAGAGATGGCCAGCCGGCCATCTCTGCCCATCCATCACATTCTTGCCTGTCACGCACAGGGCAGACATCCAGGAATGGCCAGAGTGCTCCTGCCCGGAATCATCTCCTGCCCTTCCGCCGAGGAGGCTGCCCAGAATTCAACCAGTAGTCTCGAGCCAGCAAGTTGAGGACAAAGGGAACCGGTTTTCCCTCTGCCCCTCCACCGAGGAAGACTGGCCAACTGATCTCCAGGGACAGAAGGCCAGCTCTGCCCTACATTTCATCTGTGCCCGTCATACACGGGACTGTCATCCAGGACCAAGCAGGAATGCACCTGCTCGGAAACACTCCCCTGCTCAAAGCAACATGCTAGTTCTGAGCAGGTCTGCCCCTCAGCCGAAAAGAGATGGCCAGTTGACTGTTAGTAGAGTAATAGTGGGGGTTGTTTTTAATCGTATCCACAGGGATTGTTCGATATTTTGATGTGTGTCGTTCAATAGTTGTGATATTCTAAGTTCAATGGTTTCAAAAGTTTCTTAATTGTTGTTAACATTCATTTGTAGCAAAGATTAATTGGTGACAAAGATTTTGTAAAAGTTTTGATAAAAGCATGTCAAGGTTAGGTTTCGTTAATCCTTTTTACGTATAAACGATTAATCAAGCATATGAACTCGGTTTCCGACCAATATAACCGAGTATCCTCCCGACTAAGTTTATGTCTAAAGCGAAGTCGTGAGCATCGTTGTTTAGACCGTTAGATGATGTCTCACGCTAACAATCTAAACAACAATCATTAAGATCAACACAATGTGAATAGCAAATCCCAAATCTATGTCTAGAGTTTGGTTTTTAAGAGATAAAATTGTTAGGTCATGATTTGTAGAATCTATGTCTAGAGCAAAACAAATCACACATGGATCATTAAGAGAAAACAACATCATCTATATTGATCAAAGACTTTGTTCATATACAATAGATCAACAACAATACATAAAATCAGAATCAACTACATCTAACCTCAACATTGAGTGTTTAGTTATCACTTCTCATGGTAGTTTGGATAACAAGTAAAGAGAAAAGATGAATGAGCATCCACGACGAATAATCGAGAATGGATGCGACTTCAGCTTCTCCAAGTGAAAATCCACTCTTTGATGATCAAAATACTGTAAACTATGTTTTCTAGTGAAAAATGAACAAAAGATCCCAACCAAATAAAGTGAAAATCTATTTATACACTTCTGAAATCTGCAGGATTCGCACTGCGAATGAGAGAAAATGGCACCTTAAGTGCCTCTGAGACTTAAACCGCCCTAGGCAGAAATCGTGTGTTCACAGTGCGAACCATTCCTTCGCACAGCGAATCATTCGCTAGCTCATTCGCACTGCGAATAAACTAGCGAGCCAGGACAATCAAATTCCAAAACTTACTGCCACCCTTCGCTAGCATCTTCGCACTGCGAAACAACCAACGAGCCTTCGCTGAACCCTCGCCAGGAGTTCGCAGTGCGAACTCTTTGTCATTTCAAAAGTGGAACTCTGCCACCATTCGCTGGCGCCTTTGCTGACGTTCGCAGTGCGAACCTTCCCTGGGCCTTCTCCAGATCCTTCGCACTGCGAACACCCTGTTGCAGCTATAAACTCAGTGGAAACTTGCATTCACTCCATGTGTCTCACACTTTTGCTCCTTTCATGCCTATACCTGCACATTAACACACACATTACAAGCTCCACACATATATTCCAATGTAAGCATTACAACACAATTTACCGCTTAAATTCACAATTTACCGTTGGAAAGAAATGAAAAATGCCAAGTATTTCATACAAATATATAACATGTTTGACATCTAACAAACTCTCCCCAACTAACTCTTTGTTTGTCCTCAAGCAAAGTATGCCTCAAAAGAGGATTTGCTCGAGCATTCAATTCAACCAAGACGCGAAAAACGGCTCAACTAAACAACGATCACAACAACGCAACAATTACACAATTCAAGAACCTATAATGTAAAAGAACTTGCCTCTTAAACAATTTCAAACAATGTTTCAAGAGACAACTAACTCATCCTGCACATGTCATTCTACACTCCTCTTCGAAAAAGGATTGAAGGTAAACGTGCATGCAAGCACGGGACAATTACACTCAAATGACCAATGATGCAAATACTAAGCAATTCATACCATATCTCAATGAACACAAAAGAAATCATGGAAGTAAAAGATCACTAAGGACTTCAAGGTTGTAGCTTGGTCGGGTAAACAAAAAAGGGACATTTCTAATGGCCATTGAAACGAAATTGCCGAAGCAAAAGAACATTCACTATACACATATTCACACATCTCAACTTCATTTCACCAATTTTTCATTACACCTTCACAAACTACCGTGCACAATTATTGACTCTACATTTTTTTTTTCATTCAAGCAAGCATTTTCTCATTTGTACAACATATTCACACTCTTTTCTTTACATGCTTACTTGAATTTTTTCAAAATTTGGAGTAATGCACCCATCTTTTTTTTATTCTCCCCAACTCATTTTCGACTCAACCTAAAGTGAATGTTCCTTGCTTTTTAAGGCAAGGAAGTAAAAGTATACAATTTCAAAGGTTCAAGAAGAAAATGTTAGAAACTCACCAAATTCAGTGATGAACCAAACGTGCAAATTATGTACATAAAACAAGTTCATCACTAAACTGAGTTCTAAACTGTTTAGGCTTAAAGGGGCTACCAAATGCTCACTCCTCACGGGTGAAATACTATATGGACATGGTTGTGCTCACTTTCAACAAGTGCCTTGATCACTTCTCCTACTTCCACAAAATCACATGGTCACAAGATAAGGCATGAATTAAAAGTAAAAACAACATTCATCATCAATCCTTAGCATATAATAACACTTTGGAGGTTTCTCACTTTAATGGTTTTTGATCCAAAAATGACACATGCATTCAAAGGAAGTTGTAACATGAAACAACATTATCAATCGCACAAGACACACAGTTCTAAAACATACAAAATTCTTGAACCAGGTAACGATGTACCTTGTCGCAACACAATGCTTAAGATACTATCATAGCCCTCACATCAGGGAGGAATCTTTCTTTAAACATTAAGAGTCTCCAACCTACTTCCAAAATTCCATCATAAAAGATGGAAAATTAACATGAAAACATATTAACAATTAAAAACCAACAAATTATTAGTAAAAGCGAAACAAAATTTTTTACTAAAAACACTTAACATTACTAATAATAATAATAAAGTGCTTGGTGTAAAAACACCTACAATATCCAAAATGGTACCACTAGGGTACAAGTACACCAATATTCAAAATATTCCACTATGTGGATACAATAGAATAGTAAAAGCTGAAAAATACAAAATATAAGAAAACTTCACTTTGGAGTCCAAAGGAAGTACACACGTCTGAAAATCACAAAATTAGTCCTCATCGGACTCCGTCTCCAAAACCTCAGTAACCTGCTCATCATCATCTCCCTCATCAGAAGTATTACCAGAAACCTCCACATCGGTGCCATCTCCCTCCAAATCATCACCATCTTCATCCTCATCACCATCCTCTCCAGCAGGACCAACTGAATCCTCTCCCCCACCGAAAACTGGCCTGGCCTCAGGCCATCCAGCATGTGCGAGGAACTGCTCCCTCGACATCATAGTCTGCTCTGCGGCGGGATCCCGAATCTGCAGCTGGAGTACCTGCATAGAGTCATGTAAATCAAGCATGGCGCGCTGAGAAGCGACCATCCAATCCCAATTATACTGGCAGATCTCTTGCTGATAAGGATAGAAATTCGGTGACTCAAAAGTATCACCCCCACTCGTACCAGCCCCTGCAGCAGCCCTTGGAGACTCAGCCCTAACACCCTTTGGTTTGCAAAATTTGTCGACATATCGATCATCGATAGCCGACGTGATAGTGACCTGACGACGCGAAGGCAAATTAACACCAGCTTCAGCACATAAGGACATGATCAGGCACGGAAATGCAAGAGGGGAATTTTTCCTCGAAGCGTTCCCTCCTAATCCACTCTCGACAATTGCCCTTATTTCATCTGCAATTATCCTTGCGACATCAATCTCCACATTTGTAAGGATGCTGTGGACTAAGTGAGCCAGGGGAATAGGAACTGTAGAGGAATGTGACTTTGGTTTAATGTTGGTCACAACCAAAAGTAATACAAGCTGGGCCAAAGGTAACATGTCCTCTCGATGATACCAAACAACAACTCTCGAATGGTTGAACTTCACATTTTTACCCGGGCAGAACAAATCAGTGGTCATTTGTGTGATATCCCTGTTGCGGTTAAGGTTCCTGTGGTATGCATCTTCCTGACTGGCACGCAATGGAAGAGGGTCTCCAAGCACTCGGCTAATTGTCCTTCTGTCAAACCTCACAGTTTTTCCTCCAACAACAGTAGTCCAATTAAATAGATCCCCCTCATCAGGAAGGGCGTTGGCATAAAATTCTCGAACCATCTCCACATTGTACGAATCAAGGGGAGTTATCAGCTGATCCCACTTTTTTTCATGCAAGAGGGCAGCTACCGAACGATAACTCCCTTGATCATTCAGAACAAATCTCTTCTCTGCAAGGGTGGTTCTTGTTTCCAAAACCTCATATCTCTGAGCCTGCCTTGGTCCCTTGAAACGAGTGTCGTCAAAAATGATCGGTACCTGTCTGGATGTTGATGCTTCCCTTTTCTTGGCCAAGTTAGTTTTAGGACCCATCTGCACATAAGATAAACAAAACCACACAAAAACACCAAGACAGATCATTAGAAATTAGGACACATATGCATCAGAATGAACTAAAAAAAAACAAAAATCTGGCCTGCTCGCTAAAACACTCGCACTGCGAATCCTGGCAAACGCTCGCCCCAGATTCGCAGTGCGAACAAGCCAGCGAATGCATGAAAACTTTGAAAAAAGATTAACAGCCCAAGATTCCCCAACATGGAATCATTCTACATGTCATTTAAACCCTAAAAGCAGCAGAAAATTTGACATGCATAACCTCCAACCCTTAACAACAGAATTGAACCCTAAACTTTCTACACATTTCTCATGCATAATTCACAAACAAAATTCAATTAATCAGAAAGCACAGGGAAAAGAAATTCAAACCTGGTTGGAATTTTCAATTGAGTGAAAGAAAAAAAACTTGAGATGGACAGCAACACACGTGAAAGTGAAAGAGCTTGAGAGTTTTTCCTTTTCTTTTTCTTTGAATGGTGAGAGGGAAGTGACTAGGGTTTTCCCCTCAAGTCAACAGAATTCAACATGGGTCTTGGGCCTACGTGCAGGCTCACCCATTACAAAACCCTCACTTTTAATGATGTGGCAGCAAAAACACAAAGTCTGGTTCGCTGACGTTCGTAGTGCGAATGGCTGGCAAATGTTCGCCCCAGACTCGCAGTGCGAACAAGCCAGCGAACAAGATAGTTTTGCAAAATTTCCAGGTCTGTCTTGCTGCCACACTGCATATGGTACAATACTATAATGTACAATACTAGTCTCACAAAAATGACTTCAAACAGCAAATAAAAGCAAAATAATTACAATGTTGGGGTGCCTCCCAACCAGCGCTTGTTTAACGTCGGCTAAGCTCGACGGTCCACCGCAATCTCACGGATCGCGGAAGGGAACAATGGCGGGATTCCGCTCTAAATCACCTCCAAGATACACTTTCAATCTTTGGCCATTCACAGTCCAGTTCTCTTTGGTTGTTGTGTCTTCAATTATAATCGCTCCATAAGGCTTGATTTCTCGGATCCGAAACGGACCCGACCATTTAGACCTTAACTTTCCCGGAAACAATTTTAATCGAGAATTGAATAGCAGGACCAGCTGTCCTACTTCAAATTGCTTGATGATTATTTTTCTGTCATGGTGAGACTTTACACGCTCTTTGTACAGTTTATTGGAATCGTACGCCTGAAGGCGTAATTCATCCAACTCATGTAATTGCTCTTTTCTTTTTTCGCCGCCAAGAGCTGGATCAAAATTTAAAAATTTTAAGGCCCAAAACGCCTTGTGCTCCAACTCCACCGGCAGATGGCAATTCTTACCATACACAATTTTAAATGGTGTGAGACCGATCGGAGCCTTAAAAGCGGTCTGATACGCCCACAAAGCATCATCCACTTTGTTGGCCCAATCTTTTCTCGAGGCCGAAACAGTTTTTTCTAAAATACGCTTTATCTCACGATTGGATACCTCCGCTTGACCATTAGCTTGAGGATGATATGGTGTGGCAACCTTGTGCTTCACACCATATTGCTCCAAAGCTTTGTCAAGCTGAGTGTTACAGAAGTGAAACCCTTCATCACTTATTAACACTCTAGGAGTACCAAAAAGCGCAAAAATGTTCCTTTTCAAAAATTTCACTACTGATTTTTCGTCAGCTTTCGCACAAGCTATCGCCTCCACCCATTTAGACACATAATCAACAGCGACCAAAATATATTCATTGGAAAATGAAGACGGGAATGGACCGACAAAGTCGATCCCCCAACAGTCAAAAACTTCAATCTCCAACATATTCTGTAAAGGCATCTCGTGCCGCCGTGAAATTCCTCCACTTCTCTGGCACCTGTCACAACTAAGGGCATACGCATGCGCATCTTTGAATAAGGACGGCCAATAAAAGCCCGATTGAAGGACTTTAATGGCCGTTCTTAACCCATTAAAGTGTCCTCCATACGGAGAGTTATGACAATGCTAGAGAATATTCGTTGCTTCCTCTAATGACACACACCTTCTTAAGAGGTTGTCGACACCAAGTTTAAATAAATAAGGTTCATCCCACACGAAGGACTTGGCGTCCGATAAAAATTTTCTTTTTTGGTGGTGCGTTAGACCGTCCGGTATCAATCCGGTGGCTTTGTGGTTAGCCATGTCGGCGAACCACGGTCTAACCTGCACTCTAAATAATTTTTCATCCGGGAACTCCTCTTTGACCTCACATTCATTCTTGGTCATGTCAACGTTTACCAGGCGGGATAAGTGATCCGCCACCAAATTCTCGGATCCTTTTTTGTCACAAATTTCAAGATCAAATTCCTGTAACAAAAGGATCCAACGAATAAGCCTCTGCTTAGAATCAGGTTTGGTGAGCAGATACCTTATAGCCGTGTGGTCCGTGTAAACGGTGACTCGTGAACCAATCAAATAGGAACGAAATTTCTCCAACGCATACACTATGGCAAGCAACTCTTTCTCAGTTGTTGCATAGTTAATTTGAGCCTCGTTTAAAACTTTGCTCGCATAATGTATAGCGTGGAAATCTTTCGTTTTTCTTTGACCCAAAACAGCCCCAACCGCATAATCGCTTGCATCGCACATTAATTCAAAATCCAATTTCCAGTTAGGTGCAACGATTATCGGTGAGGTAGTTAAACTCTTTTTCAAAAAATTAAAAGCAAAAAGGCAAGACTCGTCAAAGTAAAAAATCTTACCTTGGACGAGCAAGTTGCTCAACGGCTTTGCGACCTTTGCGAAGTCCTTAATGAATCTACGGTAAAACCCGGCGTGTCCAAGAAAACTCCTTATACCTTTGACATTCATCGGTGGTGGCAATTTCTCAATAATGTCCACCTTGGCCTTATCAACTTCAAGGCCCTTTGAAGAAACTTTGTGACCGAGCACAATTCCCTCGTTCACCATAAAGTTGCATTTTTCCCAATTAAGCACCAAATTGGTTTCCACACACTGTTCCAACACCGTATCCAAATTTTTCAAGCAAATATCAAATGATTGTCCAAAAACCAAGAAATCATCCATAAAGACCTCAATTGTCTTTTCGATCAAATCCGAGAAGATAGCTTGCATACACCGTTGAAAAGTCGCCGGTGCATTACATAATCCAAACGGCATCCTCCTATAAGCGAAGATTCCAAAAGGACATGTAAAAGCGGTTTTTTCATGATCCTCCGGGTTCACAATAATTTGGTTGTAACCCGAATAACCATCCAAAAAACAGTAAAATTGTTGACCGGAAGGCCTTTCGAGCATTTGATCCATAAAAGGTAGAGGGAAATGATCTTTTCTCGTAGCTTTGTTCAACCTACGGTAGTCGATACACATTCTCCACCCGGTCACGGTTTTTGTTGGAATGAGCTCATTTTTCTCGTTTCGGACCACCGTTAATCCGCCTTTTTTCGGTACCACATGCACCGGACTAACCCACGGGCTATCAGAAATGGGATAAATCATTCCGGCTTCTAACATTTTTACCACTTCTTTTCTAACCACTTCTTTCATGATTGGATTTAACCGACGTTGAGGTTGAGCAACCGGTTTAAAATCTTCCTCCATAAATATACGGTGCATGCAATATGAAGGGCTTATGCCTTTGAGATCGGACAACGTCCATCCCATTGCATCCTGATTTTTTCTCAACACTTGAATTAAGCGGCTCTCCTCATTTTCAGACAAAATACTACTTATGATCACCAGTTTATTACCACCGTCATCGAGAAAAGCATACTTCAAGGTTGAAGGTAACACTTTCAGTTCAAGCTTGGATTGTTCATCATTAACCACTTTTTTTAGAATTTCCTCTTCATACTCCCAAGGTTGTAATTCTTCCAAAGCTTCAAGCTCTAACAAACACTCTTCAAGAGCTTGCTCTTCTTCAACCGAGAATACTTCCAAGGAATCATCCAAAGCTCTTTGCAAAGGATCAATGACATGAATTTGCTTTGTAACTTCAAAACTCGCTTCCTCCATTGCATCGATTCGGAAACAATCACCTTTATCCTTCTTGTGCTTCATGGCATCATAAAGATTGAAACACACTTCTTCATCTTGGACTCTCACTTTCATGAGACCATCGTCCATGTCAATTGCCATTCGGGCAGTTTTCATGAAAGGCCCTTCCAAGAATCAAAGGTGCATCCTCATCCTCCTCCATATCAATGACAACAAAGTCTATCGGAAACAAAAATTTGTCCACTTTGACCAACACATCTTCCGCTACACCGTGAGGACGGGTATTGGATTTATCGGCGAGTTGCAATGTCATTTGAGTGGACCTCAATTCCATGTATCCTAAACGCTTCACAATCGACAATGGTATCAAGTTGATACTAGAGCCCAAATCAATCAATCCGTTGCCCACATAAATGTTTCCTATCGTAACCGGCAATGTAACTCGTCCCGGATCACATTCTTTCCTCGGGAGAGTACGTTGAATGATGGCGCTACAACTAGCATCTACCATAATCGTCTCTTGATCCGTATACCTCTTCTTTTTCGTGAGGATATCCTTCATAAATTTTGCATATTTAGGCATTTGCTCCAAAGCCTCGGAAAATGGAATATTTATTTGTAATTGTTTGAAAATATCCATAAATCGAGAATAGTGCCGCGCACTATCTTTCTTTGTAGGAGCATGAGGATACGGTAAATGTTGAATCGAAATATTGTTCATCGGCTCTTTTCCCTTCCTCGTTCTCTTCACTCTTTCTTCACTCTCTATTTTTTTCTCATTCTCACTTTTTTTCTTCTCATTTTCAACTAAGACACCCTCAACATTTTTTTCTACTTCAATCTCCTCACTATCTTTTTCTTTTTCATTTTCAACTACAACCTCCTCCTCCACAACTCTTTTACCTACACCCATGTCAATCTCTCTTCCACTTCTTGTTAGAATTGCTTTGCAATCTTTAGGATTCGGAAGCATATTTGCCGTAAAGTGCCCTTTTTGTTGGTCGGCCAATTGTTTTGATAATTGCCCGACTTGTGTTTCAAGATTCCTTATGGCTGCATCGGTGTTCTTTTGGTTGGAAATTGTCATTTGCATAAATTGTGTGAGAGTGTCCTCCATCTTCGTATTTCCAACGGGAGCTTGCGGAGGTTGAGTGTAATTTTGGTATTGTTGACGGTTTGATGGTCTGGCTTCTTGCGGTCTCCATTGTTGTTGATAACCTTGGTTAGCCCTTTGTTGGTAACCTTGGTTGCCTTGTTGATACGAAGGTCGGGGTTGGTATCCTTGATTTCCCACGTAGTTTGCTTCCTCCACAACAGGAGGACAATAACCGGTCGGATGGTCACCTCTACACAGCTTACAAACTAACACTTACACATTTTTACTTGAAGACTCATGCATCTCTTTGAATTGTTGCGGCAATTTAGAAATTTGCTTAGTTAACAACTCAACCTGTTGTGATAATAACTTATTATGCGCAAGGATAGCATCGTTTGTTCCTAATTCCAACACTCTCGGAGTTCGTTGAGAAGGTCCACGGTTGTGACTTCCTTGATGATCGTTCAAGGCCATCTTATCAATGATAGTTGTGGCTTCTGCTGCGGTTTTGCTTAACAAGGATCCACCAGCGGTGGCATCCAACAAGGTTTTATGTACAAGTTGCAACCCATTTCTAAATATATGAATTTGTGACAATTCATCAAAACCATGGCCCTTGCACTTTCTTAACATTGATTTGAACCTCTCCCAAGCTTCGTTGAGAGATTCATTTGCTCCTTGTGTGAATACCGCGATGGCAGTCTTTGCTTCCATAAACCGAGTGTGAGGGAAAAATCTCTCCAAAAATTTCTCTCCCAATGCATTTCAATCCGTCATTATGGTCGTTGACTGATCAAGATACCATTCCTTTGCCTTCCCAATGAGAGAATGCGGGAATAGTCTCTTAAACAGAGATTCCTCTTCAGCTTCGGGCGCACCAGTCGCTCCCGCTATTTCATAGAATTTTGTCAGATGGGTAAAAGGATCTTCATGATCCATACCCGTAAATGGACTTTGATATAACAGCTGGAGAATACCGGTCTTCATTTCAGCATGACGACCGTTGTGTGCATGACGAGCGAACTGAGCATTGTGTCTCGGACTATTTGTGCATGGCCTAGAAGCAGGTGGTGGTGGTGGTGGTGGATCTGCCTCCATAATTGGAAGTATATGTGGAAGTGGTGGTGGTGTAGAAGTACTTTCCTCTTGTTCTCGCTTCTGTCTCGCTAGCTGCCTCCTTCGTCTAGTTCTGTTGTTGATTCTACGAGCGGTTCTCTCAATCTCAGGATCGAAAAGAAGTTGGTCCGCCGGTAGTTTCCCTCGCATAAACTAAGTCTGCACACTAAACAAAACAAATTAACAAGTTCAAAATAAAGTGGTAACAAGCTTAAAATAGCTCAATTATCGCAATGCTTGCAATATCACTAAACAATCCCCGACAACGGCGCCATTTTATTAGTAGAGTAATAGTGGGGGTTGTTTTTAATCGTATCCACAAGGATTGTTCGATATTTTGATGCGTGTCGTTCAATAGTTGTGATATTCTAAGTTCAATGGTTTCAAAAGTTTCTCAATTATTGTTAACATTCATTTGTAGCAAAGATTAATTGGTGACAAAGATTTTGTAAAAGTTTTGATAAAAGCATGTCAAGGTTAGGTTTCGTTAATCCTTTTTACGTATAAACGATTAATCAAGCATATGAACTAGGTTTCCGACCAATATAACCGCGTATCCTCCCGACTAAGTTTATGTCTAAAGCGAAGTCGTGAGTATCGTTGTTTAGACCGTTAGATGATGTCTCACGCTAACAATCTAAACAACAATCATTAAGATCAACACAATTAGCAAATCCCAAATCTATGTCTAGAGTTTGGTTTTTAAGAGATAAAATTGTTAGGTCATGATTTGTAGAATCTATGTCTAGAGCAAAACAAATCACACATGGATCATTAAGAGAAAACAACATCATCTATATTGATCAAAGACTTTGTTCATATACAATAGATCAACAACAATACATAAAATCAGAATCAACTACATCTAACCTCAACATTGAGTGTTTAGCTACCACTTCTCATGGTAGTTTGGATAACAAGTAAAGAGAGGAGATGAATGAGCATCCACGACGAATAATCGAGAATGGATGCGACTTCAGCTTCTCCAAGTGAAAATCCACTCTTTGATGATCAAAATACTGTAAACTATGTTTTCTAGTGAAAAATGAACAAAAGATCCCAACCAAATAAAATGAAAATCTATTTATACACTTCTGAAATCTGCAGGATTCGCACTGCGAGTGCATCATTCGCACTGTGAATGAGAGAAAATGGCACCTTAAGTGCCTCTGAGACTTAAACCGCCCCAAGCAGAAATCGTGTGTTCGCAGTGCGAACCATTCCTTCGCACAGTGAATCATTCACTAGCTCATTCGCACTGCGAATAAACTAGCGAGCCAGGACAATCAAATTCCAAAACTTACTGCCACCCTTCGCTAGCATCTTCGCACTGCGAAACAACCAGCGAGCCTTCGCTGGACCCTTGCCAGGAGTTCGCAGTGCGAACTCTTTGTCATTTCAAAAGTGGAACTCTCTGCCACCATTCGCTGGCGCCTTCGCTGACGTTCGCAGTGCAAACCTTCGTTGGGTCTTCGCCAGATCCTTCGCACTGCGAACACCCTATTGCAGTTACAAACTCAGTGGAAACTTGCATCCACTCCATGTGTCTCACACTTTTGCTCCTTTCATGCATATACCTGCACATTAACACACACATTACAAGCTCCACACATATATTCCAATGTAAGCATTACAACATAATTTACCACTTAAATTCACAATTTACCGTTGGAAAGAAATGAAAAATGCCAAGTATTTCATACAAATATATAACATGTTTGACATCTAACATTGACCTCTAGGGGCATCCGCCCATCTCTGCCCTCCGTCTCACCTCTGCCTGTCATGCACGGGACAGTTATCCAGAACCAAGCAGGAATGCACCTGCCCAGAAACACTCCCCTACTCAAAGCAACAGGCTAGTTCCGAGCAGGTCTGTCCACTCCAACGGCTAGTTTCTGGCAGTTACCTATTATTCAGGACTGGGCCGGTGCCTGCCTATCCGTAGGGCAGGCCCAACCCAATATTGCTGTATGAGGCCCAATACGGCCAAATTCTCCTCATTGTCGGGCACATTCATTGGCCCTACTGTCGAGCAGAGACTTCCCGCTACGAGGAGAGGCCACGACTCTCCTCCTCGCTCTCCACGTGCTCCTCCTCATAAGGACACGTCATCATGTAACCTCTCACCTTCGAAAGAGTCGCTCTACCCACCTTCCGGGGATCTCGGGACCGTTACCCTAGGGCGAAGACCACGCGCTGGTCTTCTTTACGCCACGTAAGCCCTGCAGTCACCTGTATTGGGCCTTGCAATCCAGCCCAGTGCAGATGACCGTTGGCCCCGCTCTGGGAGCAGCCTATAAATACCCTCTCACTTGAGAGGGTCAGGTTACATTACATTCTAACTCTCACACCTGCTTTCTGTACTTGCCCTTTTCTCTGACCTTTTCTTACTTGAGCGTCGGAGTGCCTTGCAGGTACACCCCCTCCTCCTCCATTCCAGCATCGTAGACGAAGTCTCTAGCCCACTTCAAGGTTCTGATCAACCGGTAAGATTATTGGCGCCGTCTGTGGGAACTCTTGTTCTCCCCATCTTTCTTTCCCCAGAAACCAAAGATCAAAGCAACTTTCCAAAATTCCGATCGTGGCCAGCCGTGACAACGCCAGCGATGCTCGCAGCACTGTCATCCTCCCCGTTAGCAAGATGGACAAGGATGAAGCATTTCCTCTTCTCGAGGACCACGCCCCCCAAAGGGACGGAGTCGTTACGTCCCCTTCTCCAAATCGCGATGATAAGGAGGACCGGTGACCAGACCACAACAAAAAAAATAGAGATTCCTGAGGAAGCAACTCAGGATCTCCAGCTCATCCCAGTGCCGCCCAACGCCTACCCGACCATGGCTACCCTGGTCCAAGCTCTTAACAAGAACTTCTAATTCCTCCACAATATGAGGGTTGGAACAAAAGAAGTCCATCACTCGAGATCTCCCTCTCTCGGGCATACATCCATTACGAGGAGAAGGAGGCAGCCAGTAATGCTCGAAATTCAAGGCATCAAGAAAATGCCAAGGCTTCTAGGCATGATGACCAACCCGCGCCCCGCCAAGGAGCAGAGGAAAAAATAAGGAGAATCCCGACTAATAGGGGAGGGCTCCTCGACATCAACTGATAGTGCAGAGCCTTCTGGTCCTCTGTCCCCCATTCCATACGGAGATTTCGAGGTTATCCTCCTCGGCAATGACCCGAACAAAGTAGAGATGACCTCACCAGCCTCCCCAACGAGTATAGTGCATAAACAAACAGTTCCCTGCAAACACACAAGCCGAGCAAGAATATGTTCCCCATGAACACCTCAAACTAGGAAAGCATTCTTCCTTCTGCCCCTTAACCGAGGAAGGCTAGTCAGCTGACACCAAAGAACAGCAGGACCACCGTTGCCCTCCTTCACATTTCTGACCGTCACGCACGGGCAACCACACAGGAACGATCAAAATACTCATGCCCATAACTACGCCCCTGCCCGAGCTGGTCTACCCATTACAACGACTAGTTCCTGGCAATTAAGGACAAAGGAAAGCATTTTTCCTTCTGCCCCTCAGCCGAGGAAGGCTGGTCAGCTGACACCTAGGATCACCAGGACCACCGCTGCCCTCCTTCACATCTCTGCTCGTTACACATGGGCAGCCAAAGTCATACGACAAAACGTCAAAGTCAGCAGTCTCGTCCTGAGGAGAAATCACAGATTCACGCGAGGGTAAGCTGGTCGTAAACTGGGAAGGGTCGTATATGGTCAAATCAAAAATAGGCTCCGACGCCTACTTCCTTGAACAACTGGACGGAAAACCGTTTGCTCGACCATGGAATGCTGAAAAAGCTCAAATAATATTATAGTTAGGACCAACAACCAGACAGGACTAACTGCCGACAAACTTCCCCCACAAATAAGAAGTTGCTCGGCCACAGGAGCGTGCCCTGGTGCAAGCACAATCCTAAACTTATTCAACGAAGGCCAGTTTCTGCTCATGGAACAAGCAGACTCTGTGCCCAACGTGGATACCTCAATCGAGCTCCACCGTTGTCGTACCAGCATAGCAGGACACCCAGCTCGCGATGGGAAAAGTCCAAGCCCGGTGGGATCAGGACCTCGACCGAGATCCTAGTCCCGTATAGTAGAAACTACTTTTGCCTCCTCGACAAGTTCCCCAAACTGTCGAGCATCAAAATGAGTCGAGCATAAAATGTCCCTTCCGCGGGGCACGTCCTCACCAAGTATGGTCGACGCAAAATGTCCCTTCCGCGGGGCAATTCCTCACCCAGTCTGGTCGACGCAAAATGTCCCTTCCGCGGGGCAAGTCCTCACCAAGTCTGGTCGACGCAAAACGTCCCTTCCGCGGGGCACGTCCTCCCTCAGCCAGGTCGACACAAACGTCCCTTCCGCGGGGCACGTCCTCACCAAGTCTGGTCGACGCAAAACGTCCGTTCCGCGGGGCACGTCCTCACCAAGCCTGGTCGACACGAACTTCCCTTCCGCGGGGCACGTCCTCACCAAGTCTGGTCGACGCAAAATGTCCCTTCCGTGGGGCACGTCCTCACCAAGCCTGGTCGACACAAATGTCCTTTCCGCGGGGTGAGTCCTCATAAGCGACCAGCTGTTGACCATACTTACCATAGACAAGCAAAAATAATGTCCCCGAACATTTTCGTTCAAAAATAACGAGCTAAAAAAGCTTCCCTGCAGTGCAACTCTTGCCCCTGGGTGACCAACAAGGCTAACTCAAGTCATTACTCTTCACCTTAGAGCAAAGACTTAGGGGGCTCCTGTTCTGGACTGGACACGCATTTGGCCCCTAGTAGGGCAAGGCCCAACCCAGTCCAGCTTTTGGCAAGACCCAATAGCCAGAAACTAGCCGTTGGGCATAACTAGCCGTTAGGCAGAAACTAGCCGTTGGGCACAACTAGTCATTGGGAAGAATTCACTTTTGAATCCAGAACGACCCAATAGCCTAGATCCATCTAGTTGAAGACAAAGGGAACCGATTTTCCCTCTGCCCCTCCACCGAGGAGAGATGGCCAGCCGACCATCTCTGCCCATCCATCACATTTTTTGCCCGTCACGCACAGGGCAGACATCCAGGGATGGCCAGAGTGCTCCTGCCCGGAATCATCTCCTGCCCCTCCGCCGAGGAGGCTGCCCAGAATTCAACCAGTAGTCTCGAGCCAGCCAGTTGAGGACAAAGGGAACCTATTTTCCCTCTGCCCCTCCACCAAGGAAGACCGGCCAACTGATCTCCAAGGACAGAAGGCCAGCTCTGCCCTACATTCCATCTGTGCCCATCATACACGGGATAGTCATCCAGGACCAAGCAGGAATGCACCTGCTCGGAAACACTCCCCTGCTCAAAGCAACAAGCTAGTTCTGAGCAGGTCTGCCCCTCAGCTGAAAAGAGATGGCCAATAGACCTCTAGGGGCAGCCGCCCATCTCTGCCCTCAGTCTCACCTCTGCCTGTCATGCACGGGACAGTTATCCAGAACCAAGCAGGAATGCACCTGCCCAGAAACACTCCCCTACTCAAAGCAACAGGCTAGTTCCGAGCAGGTCTGTCCATTCCAACGCCTAGTTTCTGGCAGTTACCTATTATTCAGGACTGGGCCGGCGCCTGCCCATCCGTCGGGCAGGCCCAACCCAACACTGCTGTATGAGGCCCAATACGACCAAATTCTCCTCATTGTCGGGCACATTCATTGGCCCTACTGTCGAGCAGAGACTTCCCGCTACGAGGAGAGGCCACGACTCTCCTCCTCGCTCTCCACGTGCTCCTCCTTGCAAGGACACGTCATCATGTAACCTCCCACCTTCAAAAGAGTCGGTCTGCCCACCTTCCGGGGATCTCGGGACCGTTACCCTAGGGCGAAGACCACGCGTTGGTCTTCTTTATGCCACGTAAGCCCTGCAGTCACCTGTATTGGGCCTTGCAATCCAGCCCAGTGCAGATGACCGTTGGCCCCGCGCTGGGAGCAGCCTATAAATACCCTCTCACTTTAGAGGGTCAGGTTACATTACATTCTAACTCTCACACCTGCTTTCTGTACTTGCCCTTTTCTCTGACCTTTTCTTACTTGAGCGTCGGAGTGCCTTGCAGGTACACCCCCTCCTCCTCCATTCCAGCATCGTAGACGAAGTCTCTAGGCCACTTCAAGGTTCTGATCAACCGGTAAGATTAGTGGCGCCGTCTGTGGGAACTCTTGTTCTCCCCATCTTTCTTTCCCCAGAAACCAAAGATCAAAGCAACTTTCCAAAATTCCGATCGTGGCCAGCCGTGACAACGCCAGCGATGCTCGCAGCACTGTCATCCTCCCCGTTAGCAAGATGGACAAGGATGAAGCATTTCCTCTTCTCGAGGACCACGCCCCCCCCAAAGGGACGGAGTCGTTACGTCCCCTTCTCCAAATCGCGATGATAAGGAGGACCGGTGACCGGACCACAACAAAAAAAAATAGAGATTCCTGAGGAAGCAACTCAGGATCTCCAGCTCATCCCAGTGCCGCCCAACGCCTACCCGACCATGGCTACCCTGGTCCAAGCTCTTAACAAGAACTTCTAATTCCTCCACAATATGAGGGTTGGAACAAAAGAAGTCCATCACTCGAGATCTCCCTCTCTCGGGCATACATCCATTACGAGGAGAAGGAGGCAGCCAGTAATGCTCGGAATTCGAGGCATCAAGAAAATGCCAAGGCTTCTAGGCATGATGACCAACCCGCGCCCCGCCAAGGAGCAGAGGAAGAAATAAGGAGAATCCCGACTAATAGGGGAGGGCTCCTCGACATCAACTGATAGTGCAGAGCCTTCTGGTCCTCTGTCCCCCATTCCATACGGAGATTTCAAGGTTATCCTCCTCGGCAATGACCCGAACAAAGTAGAGATGACCTCACCAGCCTCCCCAACGAGTATAGTGCATAAACAAACAGTTCCCTGCAAACACACAAGCCGAGCAAGAATATGTTCCCCATGAACACCTCAAACTAGGAAAGCATTCTTCCTTCTGCCCCTTAACCGAGGAAGGCTAGTCAGCTGACACCAAAGATCAGCAGGACCACCGTTGCCCTCCTTCACATTTCTGCCCGTCACGCACGGGCAACCACACAGGAACGATCAAAATGCTCCTGCCCATAACTACGCCCCTGCCCGAGCTGGTCTACCCATTACAACGACTAGTTCCTGGCAATTAAGGACAAAGGAAAGCATTTTTCCTTCTGCCCCTCAGCCGAGGAAGGCTGGTCAGCTGACACCTAGGATCACCAGGACCACCGCTGCCCTCCTTCACATCTCTGCTCGTTACGCATGGGCAGCCAAAGTCATACGACAAAACGTCAAAGTCAGCAGTCTCGTCCTGAGGAGAAATCACAGATTCACACAAGGGCAAGCTGGTCGTAAACTGGGAAGGGTCGTATAGGGTCAAATCAAAAATAGGCTCCGACGCCTACTTCCTTGAACAACTGGACGGAAAACCGTTTGCTCGACCATGGAATGCTGAAAAAGCTCAAATAATATTATAGTTAGGACCAACAACCAGACAGGACTAACTGCCGACAAACTTCCCCCACAAATAAGAAGTTGCTCGGCCACAGGAGCGTGCCCTGGTGCAAGCACAATCCTAAACTTATTCAACGAAGGCCAGTTTCTGCTCATGGAACAAGCAGACTCTGTGCCCAACGGGGATACCTCAATCGAGCTCCACCGTTGTCGTACCAGCATAGCAGGACACCCAGCTCGCGATGGGAAAGTCCAAGCCCGGTGGGATCAGGACCTCGACCGAGATCCTAGTCCCGCATAGCAGAAACTACTTTTGCCTCCTCGACAAGTTCCCCAAACTGTCGAGCATCAAAATGAGTCGAGCATAAAATGTCCCATCCGCGGGGCACGTCCTCACCAAGTATGGTTGACGCAAAATGTCCCTTCCGCGGGGCAATTCCTCACCCAGTCTGGTCGACGCAAAATGTCCCTTGCGCGTGGCAAGTCCTCACCAAGTCTGGTCGACGCAAAACGTCCCTTCCGCGGGGAACGTCCTCCCTCAGCCAGGTCGACACAAACGTCCCTTCCGCGGGGCACGTCCTCACCAAGTCTGGTCGACGCAAAACGTCCGTTCCGCGGGGCACGTCCTTACCAAGCCTGGTCGACACGAACGTCCCTTCCGCGGGGCACGTCCTCCCCAAGTCTGGTCGACGCAAAATGTCCCTTCCGTGGGGCACGTCCTCACCAAGCCTGGTCGACACAAATGTCCTTTCCGCGGGGCGAGTCCTCATAAGCGACCAGCTGTCGACCATACTTACCATAGACAAGCAAAAATAATGTCCCCGAACATTTTCGTTCAAAAATAACGAGCTCAAAAAGCTTCCCTGCAGTGCAACTCTTGCCCCTCGGTCGACCAACAAGGCTAACTCAAGTCATTACTCTTCACCTTAGAGCAAAGACTTAGGGGGCTCCTGTTCTGGACTGGACACGCATTTGGCCCCTAGTAGGGCAAGGCCCAACCCAGTCCAGCTTTTGGCAAGACCCAATAGCCAGAAACTAGCCGTTGGGCATAACTAGCCGTTAGGCAGAAACTAGCCGTTGGGCACAACTAGTCATTGGGAAGAATTCACTTTTGAATCCAGAACGACCCAATAGCCTAGATCCATTTAGTTGAAGACAAAGGGAACCGATTTTCCCTCTGCCCCTCCACCGAGGAGAGATGGCCAGCCGACCATCTCTGCCCATCCATCACATTTTTGCCCGTCACGCACAGGGCAGACATCCAGGGATGGCCAGAGTGCTCCTGCCCGGAATCATCTCCTGCCCCTCCGCCGAGGAGGCTGCCCAGAATTCAACCAGTAGTCTCGAGCCAGCCAGTTGAGGACAAAGGGAACCAATTTTCCCTCTGCCCCTCCACCGAGGAAGAGCGGCCAACTGATCTCCAAGGACAGAAGGCCAGCTCTGCCCCACATTCCATCTGTGCCCATCATACACGGGATAGTCATCCAGGACCAAGCAGGAATGCACCTGCTCGGAAACACTCCCCTGCTCAAAGCAATAAGCTAGTTCTGAGCAGGTCTGCCCCTCAGCTGAAAAGAGATGGCCAATAGACCTCTAGGGGCAGCCGCCCATCTCTGCCCTCAGTCTCACCTCTGCCTGTCATGCACGGGACAGTTATCCAGAACCAAGCAGGAATGCACCTGCCTAGAAACACTCCCCTACTCAAAGCAACAGGCTAGTTCCGAGCAGGTCTGTCCATTCCAACGGCTAGTTTCTGGCAGTTACCTATTATTCAGGACTGGGCCGGCGCCTGCCAATCCGTCGGGCAGGCCCAACCCAACACTGCTGTATGAGGCCCAATACGACCAAATTCTCCTCATTGTCGGGCACATTCATTGGCCCTACTATCGAGCAGATACTTCCCGCTACGAGGAGAGGCCATGACTCTCCTCCTCGCTCTCCACGTGCTCCTCCTTGCAAGGACACGTCATCATGTAACCTCCCACCTTCAAAAGAGTCGGTCTGCCCACCTTCCGGGGATCTCGGGACCGTTACCCTAGGGCGAAGACCACGCGCTGGTCTTCTTTACGCCACGTAAGCCCTACAGTCACCTGTATTGGGCCTTGCAATCCAGCCCAGTGCAGATGACCGTTGGCCCCGCGCTGGGAGCAGCCTATAAATACCCTCTCACTTGAGAGGGTCAGGTTACATTACATTCTAACTCTCACACCTGCTTTCTGTACTTGCCCTTTTCTCTGACCTTTTCTTAGTTGAGCGTCGGAGTGCCTTGCAGGTACACCCCCTCCTCCTCCATTCCAGCATCGTAGACGAAGTCTCTAGCCCACTTCAAGGTTCTGATCAACCGGTAAGATTAGCGGCGCCGTCTGTGGGAACTCTTGTTCTCCCCATCTTTCTTTCCCCAGAAACCAAAGATCAAAGCAACTTTCCAAAATTCCGATCGTGGCCAGCCGTGACAACGCCAGCGATGCTCGCAGCACTGTCATCCTCCCCGTTAGCAAGATGGACAAGGATGAAGCATTTCCTCTTCTCGAGGACCACGCCCCCCCCTAAGGGACGGAGTCGTTACGTCCCCTTCTCCAAATCGCGATGATAAGGAGGACCGGTGACCAGACCACAACAAAAAAAAATAGAGATTCCTGAGGAAGCAACTCAGGATCTCCAGCTCATCCCAGTGCCGCCCAACGCCTACCCGACCATGGCTACCCTGGTCCAAGCTCTTAACAAGAACTTCTAATTCCTCCACAATATGAGGGTTGGAACAAAAGAAGTCCATCACTCGAGATCTCCCTCTCTCGGGCATACATCCATTACGAGGAGAAGGAGGCAGCCAGTAATGCTCGGAATTCGAGGCATCAAGAAAATGCCAAGGCTTCTAGGCATGATGACCAACCCGCGCCCCGCCAAGGAGCAGAGGAAGAAATAAGGAGAATCCCGACTAATAGGGGAGGGCTCCTCAACATCAACTGATAGTGCAGAGCCTTCTGGTCCTCTGTCCCCCATTCCATACGAAGATTTCGAGGTTATCCTCCTCGCCAATGACCCGAACAAAGTAGAGATGACCTCACCAGCCTCCCTAACGAGTATAGTGCATAAACAAACAGTTCCCTGCAAACACACAAGCCGAGCAAGAATATGTTCCCCATGAACACCTCAAACTAGGAAAGCATTCTTCCTTCTGCCCCTTAACCGAGGAAGGCTAGTCAGCTGACACCAAAGATCAGCAGGACCACCGTTGCCCTCCTTCACATTTCTGCCCGTCACGCACGGGCAACCACACAGGAACGATCAAAATGCTCCTGCCCATAACTACGCCCCTGCCCGAGCTGGTCTACCCATTACAACGACTAGTTCCTGGCAATTAAGGACAAAGGAAAGCATTTTTCCTTCTGCCCCTCAGCCGAGGAAGGCTGGTCAGCTGACACCTAGGATCACCAGGACCACCGCTGCCCTCCTTCACATCTCTGCTCGTTACGCATGGGCAGCCAAAGTCATACGACAAAACGTCAAAGTCAGTAGTCTCGTCCTGAGGAGAAATCACAGATTCACGCGAGGGCAAGCTGGTCGTAAACTGGGAAGGGTCGTATAGGGTCAAATCAAAAATAGGCTCCGACGCCTACTTCCTTGAACAACTGGACGGAAAACCGTTTGCTCGACCATGGAATGCTGAAAAAGCTCAAATAATATTATAGTTAGGACCAACAACCAGACAGGACTAACTGCCGACAAACTACCCCCACAAATAAGAAGTTGCTCGGCCACAGGAGCGTGCCCTGGTGCAAGTACAATCCTAAACTTATTCAACGAAGGCCAGTTTCTGCTCATGGAACAAGCAGACTCTGTGCCCAACGGGGATACCTCAATCGAGCTCCACCGTTGTCGTACCAGCATAGCAGGACACCCAGCTCGCGATGGGAAAGTCCAAGCCCGGTGGGATCAGGACCTCGACCGAGATCCTAGTCCCGCATAGCAGAAACTACTTTTGCCTCCTCGACAAGTTCCCCAAACTGTCGAGCATCAAAATGAGTCGAGCATAAAATGTCCCTTCCGCGGGGCACGTCCTCACCAAGTATGGTCGACGCAAAATGTCCCTTCCGCGGGGCAATTCCTCACCCAGTCTGGTCGACGCAAAATGTCCCTTCCGCGGGGCAAGTCCTCACCAAGTCTGGTCGACGCAAAACGTCCCTTCCGTGGGGCACGTCCTCCCTCAGCCAGGTCGACACAAACGTCCCTTCCGCGTGGCACGTCCTCACAAAGTCTGGTTGACGCAAAACGTCCATTCCGTGGGGCACGTCCTCACCAAGCCTGGTTGACACGAACGTCCCTTCCGCGGGGAACGTCCTCACCAAGTCTGGTCGACGCAAAATGTCCCTTCCGTGGGGCACTTCCTCACCAAGCCTGGTCGACACAAATGTCCTTTCCGCGGGGCGAGTCCTCATAAGCGACCAGCTGTCTACCATACTTACCATAGACAAGCAAAAATAATGTCCCCGAACATTTTCGTTCAAAAATAACAAGCTCAAAAAGCTTCCCTGCCGTGCAACTCTTGCCCCTCGGTCGACCAACAAGGCTAACTCAAGTCATTACTCTTCACCTTAGAGCAAAGACTTAGGGGGCTCCTGTTCTGGACTGGACAGGCATTTGGCCCCTAGTAGGGCAAGGCCCAACCCAGTCCAGCTTTTGGCAAGACCCAATAGCCAGAAACTAGCCGTTGGGCATAACTAGCCGTTAGGCAGAAACTAGCCGTTGGGCACAACACGTCATTAGGCAGAATTCACTTTTGAATCCAGAACGACCCAATAGCCTAGATCCATCTAGTTGAAGACAAAGGGAACCGATTTTCCCTCTGCCCCTCCACCGAGGAGAGATGGCCAGCCGACCATCTCTGCCCATCCATCACATTCTTGCCCGTCACGCACAGGGGAGACATCCAGGGATGGCCAGAGTGCTCCTGCCCGGAATCATCTCCTGCCCCTCCGCCGAGGAGGCTGCCCAAAATTGAACCAGTAGTCTCGAGCCAGCCAGTTGAGGACAAAGGGAACCGGTTTTCCCTCTGCCCCTCCACCAAGGAAGACTGGCCAACTGATCTCCAAGGACAGAAGGTCAGCTCTGCCCTACATTCCATCTGTGCCCATCATACACGGGATAGTCATCCAAGACCAAGCAGGAATGCACCTGCTCGGAAACACTCCCCTGCTCAAAGCAACAAGCTAGTTCTGAGCAGGTCTGCCCCTCAGCTGAAAAGAGATGGCCAATAGACCTCTAGGGGCAGCCGCCCATCTCTGCCCTCAGTCTCACCTCTGCCTGTCATGCACGGGACAGTTATCCAGAACCAAGCAGGAATGCACCTACCCAGAAACACTCCCCTACTCAAAGCAACAGGCTAGTTCCGAGCAGGTCTGTCCATTCCAACGGCTAGTTTCTGGCAGTTACCTATTATTCAGGACTGGGCCGGCGCCTGCCCATCTGTCGGGCAGGCCCAACCCAACACTACTGTATGAAGCCCAATACGACCAAATTCTCCTCATTGTCGGGCACATTCATTGGCCCTACTGTCGAGCAGAGACTTCCCGCTACGAGGAGAGGCCACGACTCTCCTCCTCGCTCTCCACGTGCTCCTCCTTGCAAGGACACGTCATCATGTAACCTCCCACCTTCAAAAGAGTCGGTCTGCCCACCTTCCGGGGATCTCGGGACCGTTACCCTAGGACGAAGACCACGCGCTGGTCTTCTTTATGCCACATAAGCCCTGCAGTCACCTGTATTGGGCCTTGCAATCCAGCCCAGTGCAGATGACCGTTGGCCCCGCGCTGGGAGCAGCCTATAAATACCCTCTCACTTGAGATGGTCAGGTTACATTACATTCTAACTCTCACACCTGCTTTCTGTACTTGCCCTTTTCTCTGACCTTTTCTTACTTGAGCGTCGGAGTGCCTTACAGGTACACCCCCTCCTCCTCCATTCCAGCATCGTAGACGAAGTCTCTAGCCCACTTCAAGGTTCTGATCAACCGGTAAGATTAGTGGCGCCGTCTGTGGTAACTCTTGTTCTCCCCATCTTTCTTTCCCCAGAAACCAAAGATCAAAGCAACTTTCCAAAATTCCGATCGTGGCCAACCGTGACAACGCCAGCGATGCTCGCAGCACTGTCATCCTCCCCGTTAGCAAGATGGACAAGGATGAAGCATTTCCTCTTCTCGAGGACCACGCCCCCCCAAAGGGACGGAGTCGTTACGTCCCCTTCTCCAAATCGCGATGATAAGGAGGACCGGTGACCAGACCACAAAAAAAAAAATAGAGATTCCTGAGGAAGCAACTCAGCATCTCCAGCTCATCCCAGTGCCGCCCAACGCCTACCCGACCATGGCTACCCTGGTCCAAGCTCTTAACAAGAACTTCTAATTCCTCCACAATATGAGGGTTGGAACAAAAGAAGTCCATCACTCGAGATCTCCCTCTCTCGGGCATACATCCATTACGAGGAGAAGGAGGCAGCCAGTAATGCTCGGAATTCGAGGCATCAAGAAAATGCCAAGGCTTCTAGGCATAATGATTAACCCGCGCCCCGCCAAGGAGCAGAGGAAGAAATAAGGAGAATCCCGACTAATAGGGGAGGGCTCCTCGACATCAACTGATAGTGCAGAGCCTTCTGGTCCTCTGTCCCCCATTCCATACGGAGTTTTCGAGGTTATCCTCCTCGGCAATGACCCGAACAAAGTAGAGATGACCTCACCAGCCTCCCCAACGAGTATAGTGCATAAACAAACAGTTCCCTACAAACACACAAGCCGAGCAAGAATATGTTCCCCATGAACACCTCAAACTAGGACAGCATTCTTCCTTCTGCCCCATAACCGAGGAAGGCTAGTCAGCTGACACCAAAGATCAGCAGGACCACCGCTGCCCTCCTTCACATTTCTGCCCGTCACGCACGGGCAACCACACAGGAACGATCAAAATGCTCCTGCCCATAACTACGCCCCTGCCCGAGCTGGTCTACCCATTACAACGAGTAGTTCCTGGCAATTAAGGACAAAGGAAAGCATTTTTCCTTCTGCCCCTCAGCCGAGGAAGGCTGGTCAGCTGACACCTAGGATCACCAGGACCACCGCTGCCCTCCTTCACATCTCTGCTCGTTACGCATGGGCAGCCCTTGTCATACGACAAAACGTCAAAGTCAGCAGTCTCGTCCTGAGGAGAAATCACAGATTCACGCGAGGGCAAGCTGGTCGTAAACTGGGAAGGGTCGTATAGGGTCAAATCAAAAATAGGCTCTTACGCCTACTTCCTTGAACAGCTGGATGGAAAACCGTTTGCTCGACCTTGGAATGCTGAAAAAGCTCAAATAATATTATAGTTAGGACCAACAACCAGACAGGACTAACTGCCGACAAACTTCCCCCACAAATAAGAAGTTGCTCGGCCACAGGAGCGTGCCCTGGTGCAAGCACAATCCTAAACTTATTCAACGAAGGCCAGTTTCTGCTCATGGAACAAGCAGACTCTGTGCCCAACGGGGATACCTCAATCGAGCTCCACCGTTGTCGTACCAGCATAGCAGGACACCCAGCTCGCGATGGGAAAAGTCCAAGCCCGGTGGGATCAGGACCTCGACCGAGATCCTAGTCCCGCATAGCAGAAACTACTTTTGCCTCCTCGACAAGTTCCCCAAACTGTCGAGCATCAAAATAAGTCGAGCATAAAATGTCCCTTCCGCGGGGCACGTCCTCACCAAGTATGGTCGACGCAAAATGTCCCTGCCGCGGGGCAATTCCTCACCCAGTCTGGTCGACGCAAAATGTCCCTTCCGCGGGGCAAGTCCTCACCAAGTCTGGTCGACGCAAAACGTCCCTTTCGCGGGGCACGTCCTCCCTCAGCCAGGTCGACACAAACGTCCCTTCCGCGGGGCACGTCCTCACCAAGTCTGGTCGACGCAAAACGTCCGTTCCGCGGGGCACGTCCTCACCAAGCCTGGTCGACACGAACGTCCCTTCCGCGGGGCACGTCCTCACCAAGTCTGGTCGACGCAAAATGTCCCTTCCGTGGGGCACGTCCTCACCAAGCCTGGTCGACACAAATGTCCTTTCCGCGGGGCGAGTCCTCATAAGCGACCAGCTGTCGACCATACTTACCATAGACAAGCAAAAATAATGTCCCCGAACATTTTCGTTCAAAAATAACGAGCTCAAAAAGCTTCCCTGCAGTGCAACTCTTGCCCCTCGGTCGACCAACAAGGCTAACTCAAGTCATTACTCTTCACCTTAGAGCAAAGACTTAGGGGGCTCCTGTTCTGGACTGGACAGGCATTTGGCCCCTAGTAGGGCAAGGCCCAACCCAGTCCAGCTTTTGGCAAGACCCAATAGCCAGAAACTAGCCGTTGGGCATAACTAGCCGTTAGGCAGAAACTAGCCGTTGGGCACAACTAGTCATTGGGCAGAATTCACTTTTGAATCCAGAACGACCCAATAGCCTAGATCCATCTAGTTGAAGACAAAGGGAACCGATTTTCCCTCTGCCCCTCCACCGAGGAGAGATGGCCAGCCGACCATCTCTGCCCATCCATCACATTCTTGCCCGTCACGCACAGGGGAGACATCCAGGGATGGCCAGAGTGCTCCTGCCCGGAATCATCTCCTGCCCCTCCGCCGAGGAGGCTGCCCAGAATTCAACCAGTAGTCTCGAGCCAGCCAGTTGAGGATAAAGGGAACCGGTTTTCCCTCTGCCCCTCCACCGAGGAAGACTGGCCAACTGATCTCTAAGGACAGAAGGCCAGCTCTGCCCTACATTCCATCTGTGCCCATCATACACGGGATAGTCATCCAGGACCAAGCCGGAATGCACCTGCTCGGAAACACTCCCCTGCTCAAAGCAACAAGCTAGTTCTGAGCAGGTCTGCCCCTCAGCTGAAAAGAGATGGCCAATAGACCTCTAGGGGCAGCCGCCCATCTCTGCCCTCAGTCTCACCTCTGCCTGTCATGCACGGGACAGTTATCCAGAACCAAGCAGGAATGCACCTGCCCAGAAACACTCCCCTACTCAAAGCAACAGGCTAGTTCCGAGCAGGTCTGTCCATTCCAACGGCTAGTTTCTGGCAGTTACCTATTATTCAGGACTGGGCCGGCGCCTGCCCATCTGTCGGGCAGGCCCAACCCAACACTACTGTATGAGGCCCAATACGACCAAATTCTCCTCATTGTCGGGCACATTCATTGGCCCTACTGTCGAGCAGAGACTTCCCGCTACGAGGAGAGGCCACGACTCTCCTCCTCGCTCTCCACGTGCTCCTCCTTGTAAGGACACGTCATCATGTAACCTCCCACCTTCAAAAGAGTCGGTCTGCCCACCTTCCGGGGATCTCGGGACCGTTACCCTAGGGCGAAGACCACGCGCTGGTCTTCTTTACGCCACGTAAGCCCTGCAGTCACCTGTATTGGGCCTTGCAATCCAGCCCAGTGCAGATGACCGTTGGCCCCGCGCTGGGAGCAGCCTATAAATACCCTCTCACTTGAGAGGGTCAGGTTACATTACATTCTAACTCTCACACCTGCTTTCTGTACTTGCCCTTTTCTCTGACCTTTTCTTACTTGAGCGTCGGAGTGCCTTGCAGGTACACCCCCTCCTCCTCCATTCCAGCATCGTAGACGAAGTCTCTAGCCCACTTCAAGGTTCTGATCAACCGGTAAGATTAGTGGCGCCGTCTGTGGGAACTCTTGTTCTCCCCATCTTTCTTTCCCCAGAAACCAAAGATCAAAGCAACTTTCCAAAATTCCGATCGTGGCCAGCCGTGACAACGCCAGCGATGCTCGCAGCACTATCATCCTTCCCGTTAGCAAGATGGACAAGGATGAAGCATTTCCTCTTCTCGAGGACCACGCCTCCCCAAAGGGACGGAGTCGTTACGTCCCCTTCTCCAAATCGCGATGATAAGGAGGACCGGTGACCAGACCACAAAAAAAAAAATAGAGATTCCTGAGGAAGCAACTCAGGATCTCCAGCTCATCCCAGTGCCGCCCAACGCCTACCCGACCATGGCTACCCTAGTCCAAGCTCTTAACAAGAACTTCTAATTCCTCCACAATATGAGGGTTGGAACAAAAGAAGTCCATCACTCGAGATCTCCCTCTCTCGGGCATACATCCATTACGAGGAGAAGGAGGCAGCCAGTAATGCTCGGAATTCGAGGCATCAAGAAAATGCCAAGGCTTCTAGGCATGATGACCAACCCGCGCCCGCCAAGGAGCAGAGGAAGAAATAAGGAGAATCCCGACTAATAGGGGAGGGCTCCTCGACGTCAACTGATAGTGCAGAGCCTTCTGGTCCTCTGTCCCCCATTCCATACGGAGATTTCGAGGTTATCCTCCTCGGCAATGACCTGAACAAAGTAGAGATGACCTCACCAGCCTCCCCAACGAGTATAGTGCATAAACAAACAATTCCCTGCAAACACACAAGCCGAGCAAGAATATGTTCCCCATGAACACCTCAAACTAGGAAAGCATTCTTCCTTCTGCCCCTTAACCAAGGAAGGCTAGTCAGCTGACACCAAAGATTAGCAGGACCACCGCTGCCCTCCTTCACATTTCTGCCCGTCACGCACGGGCAACCACACAGGAACGATCAAAATGCTCCTGCCCATAACTACGCCCCTGCCCGAGCTGGTCTACCCATTACAACGACTAGTTCCTGGCAATTAAGGACAAAGGAAAGCATTTTTCCTTCTGCCCCTCAGCCGAGGAAGACTGGTCAGCTGACACCTAGGATCACCAGGACCACCGCTGCCCTCCTTCACATCTCTGCTCGTTACGCATGGGCATCCAAAGTCATACGACAAAACGTCAAAGTCAGCAGTCTCGTCCTGAGGAGAAATCACAGATTCACGTGAGGGCAAGCTGGTCGTAAACTGGGAAGGGTCGTATAGGGTCAAATCAAAAATAGGCTCCGACGCCTACTTCCTTGAACAACTGGACGGAAAACCGTTTGCTCGACCTTGGAATGCTGAAAAAGCTCAAATAATATTATAGTTAGGACCAACAACCAGACAGGACTAACGGCCGACAAACTTCCCCCACAAATAAGAAGTTGCTCGGCCACAGGAGAGTGCCCTGGTGCAAGCACAATCCTAAACTTATTCAACGAAGGCCAGTTTCTGCTCATGGAACAAGCAGACTCTGTGCCCAACGGGGATACCTCAATCGAGCTCCACCGTTGTCGTACCAGCATAGCAGGACACCCAGCTCGCGATGGGAAAAGTCCAAGCCCGGTGGGATCAAGACCTCGACCGAGATCCTAGTCCCGCATAGCAGAAACTACTTTTGCCTCCTCGACAAGTTCCCTAAACTGTCGAGCATCAAAATGAGTCGAGCATAAAATGTCCCTTCCGCGGGGCACGTCCTCACCAAGTATGGTCGACGCAAAATGTCCCTTCCGCAGGGCAATTCCTCACCCAGTCTGGTCGACGCAAAATGTCCCTTCCGTGGGGCAAGTCCTCACCAAGTCTGGTCGACGCAAAACGTCCCTTCCGCGGGGCACGTCCTCCCTCAGCCAGGTCGACACAAACGTCCCTTCCGCGGGGCACGTCCTCACCAAGTCTGGTCGACGCAAAACGTCCGTTCCGCGGGGCACGTCCTCACCAAGCCTGGTCGACACGAACGTCCCTTCCGCGGGGCACGTCCTCACCAAGTCTGGTCGACGCAAAATGTCCCTTCCGTGGGGCACGTCCTCACCAAGCCTGGTCGACACAAATGTCCTTTCCGCGGGGCGAGTCCTCATAAGCGACCAGCTGTCGACCATACTTACCATAGACAAGCAAAAATAATGTCCCCGAACATTTTCGTTCAAAAATAACGAGCTCAAAAAGCTTCCCTGCAGTGCAACTCTTGCCCCTCGGTCGACCAACAAGGCTAACTCAAGTCATTACTCTTCACCTTAGAGCAAAGACTTAGGGGGCTCCTGTTCTGGACTGGACAGGCATTTGGCCCCTAGTAGGGCAAGGCCCAACCCAGTCCAGCTTTTGGCAAGACCCAATAGCCAGAAACTAGCCGTTGGGCATAACTAGCCGTTAGGCAGAAACTAGCCGTTGGGCACAACTAGTCATTGGGCAGAATTCACTTTTGAATCCAGAACGACCCAATAGCCTAGATCCATCTAGTTGAAGACAAAGGGAACCGATTTTCCCTCTGCCCCTCCACCGAGGAGAGATGGCCAGCCGACCATCTCTGCCCATCCATCACATTCTTGCCCGTCACGCACAGGGCAGACATCCAGGGATGGCCAGAGTGCTCCTGCCCGGAATCATCTCCTGCCCCTCCGCCGAGGAGGCTGCCCAGAATTCAACCAGTAGTCTCGAGCCAGCCAGTTGAGGACAAAGGGAACCGGTTTTCCCTCTGCCCCTCCACCGAGGAAGACTGGCCAACTGATCTCCAAGGACAGAAGGCCAGCTCTGCCCTACATTCCATCTGTGCCCATCATACACGGGATAGTTATCCAGGACCAAGCAGGAATGCACCTGCTCAGAAACACTTCCCTGCTCAAAGCAACAAGCTAGTTCTGAGCAGGTCTGCCCCTCAGCTGAAAAGAGATGGCCAATAGACCTCTAGGGGCAGCCGCCCATCTCTGCCCTCAGTCTCACCTCTGCCTGTCATGCACGGGACAGTTATCCAGAACCAAGCAGGAATGCACCTGCCCAGAAACACTCCCCTACTCAAAGCAACAGGCTAGTTCCGTGCAGGTCTGTCCATTCCAACGGCTAGTTTCTGGCAGTTACCTATTATTCAGGACTGGGCCGGCGCCTGCCCATCCGTCGGGCAGGCCCAACCCAACACTGCTGTATGAGGCCCAATACGACCAAATTCTCCTCATTGTCGGGCACATTCATTGGCCCTACTGTCGAGCAGAGACTTCCCGCTACGAGGAGAGGCCACGACTCTCCTCCTCGCTCTCCACGTGCTCCTCCTTGCAAGGACACGTCATCATGTAACCTCCCACCTTCAAAAGAGTCGGTCTGCCCACCTTCCGGGGATCTCGGGACCGTTACCCTAGGGCGAAGACCACGCGCTGGTCTTCTTTACGCCACGTAAGCCCTTGCAGTCACCTGTATTGGGCCTTGCAATCCAGCCCAGTGCAGATGACCGTTGGCCCCGCGCTGGGAGCAGCCTATAAATACCCTCTCACTTGAGAGGGTCAGGTTACATTACATTCTAACTCTCACACCTGCTTTCTGTACTTGCCCTTTTCTCTGACCTGTTCTTACTTGAGCGTCGGAGTGCCTTGCAGGTACACCCCCTCCTCCTTCATTCCAGCATCGTAGACGAAGTCTCTAGCCCACTTCAAGGTTCTGATCAACCGGTAAGATCAAGTAGTAAAAGAAATGAGAATGAAGATACCTTTTTGGAACATCTGAAGTTTCGATCAACTTGAGAGGAACTTAATCCTTTAGTTTGATAGAGAGATTAATAATAGTGAAATAATTAAAAATATTGAGAGACTTGTTTCATACATCTCTATTGCGGATGACAATGATGATATTCAACAAATGTGGGTGCTGGTGAAAAATGACAATGATGTTAGGGATATAATGTTTGTGTCAAATGATACTGTTTTGATTGTTGTAATCTCTTATATAGGTTATGGTGTGTAGCCTTTTATTTGTTATTTGTATTATTGTTTTAGGCATGTTTATGTTTGTGTGTTGTTGTTTTAGGGGTGTTTATGTTTGTTTTGTTATAACCAAAAGTCGTTATCTATATTAAATTTCATGGTTACAAAAATTTAACAACATAATAAATAATCATGCAAAGGTTATTCCAAGATCGAGACAATGTTTTCATGTGTGTCTGGGTTGACGGCATATACCACACAATCTTAGCATTTTGGTTCTAATATGTGTGTTGTTGGGGTGACCATTTTTCTTCCCTCTAATGAATCAAGGTAAGAGTGGTGACTTCAGAATTAATGAGAAAGGTGTATGAGGTTCAGAGACAGGGTTTGTGTACCAAACGTAAATGAGCTTAAGAAGAGTATTCTTAAGGAGAGTCACAGAAGTGGGTTGGGTATTCATCCTGGTGCCACTAAAATGTATCAAGACTTGAAAAGATTGTTTTAGTGGCCAGGAATGAGGAAGGAAGTCATTGAATTTGTTTATGCTTATTTGACTTGTCATAAGTCGTAGATTGAACATCAGAAGTTGTTGGGTCTGATGCAACCGTTGAGTATTCCAGAGTGGAAGTGGGACAACATTTCCATTAATTTTGTGACAAGTTTTATGAAGACGGAGAACATATATGATTCCATTTGGATGATTGTTGATAGAATGGCTAAATCGGCTCATTTCATACCGATTAAGATCGATCATCCTTTGTAGAGGTTAGATGAATTGTACATTAAGAAGATTGTTAGTCTAGATGGTATTTCGTCAAGCATTGTGTCATATAGAGATCTGAGGTTCACGTCGAGGTTTTGGTAGAGTTTGCAAGAAGTGTTGGGTACTAAGCTAAAGTTGATTTCCGCTTATCACCCAAAGACTGATGGTCAAATAGAGAGGATTATCCAATCCTTGGAGGATTTGTTGAGGGCTTGTGTGCTAGAACAAGGAGGTGCTTGGGATAGCTATTTGCCACTAATTGAGTTCACTTATAATAATAATTTCCATTCAAGCATTGGGATGATCCAGTTTGAGGCGTTGTATGGGAGGAGGTATATGACACCTATGTGTTGGTATGAATCTGGTGAGAGTGTTGTGATTGGACCTGAGATTGTAGAACATACATATGAGAAGATCAAAATGATCAAAGAGAAGATAAAAGCTTCACAGATTCGCCTGAAGATTTATCATGATAAGAGGAGTAAAGCATTTGAGTTCCAAGAGGGGGATAATGTATTCTTGTGAGTTACTCTAGTAATCAGTGTTGGTCGAGCTTTGAAGTCTCGAAAGCTCACGCCACATTTTTTTGGTCCATACCAGATCTTATAAAGGATAGGAGAGGTGGCCTATCAGATCGCCTTGCCACTGCTGCTTGCGATTCTTCATGATGTTTTTCACGTGTCTCAGTTAAGAGGATACATTCTGAATCCGTCTCATGTGATCCAAGTGAATGATATACAGGTGAGAGAGAACTTGACTGTTAAGGCATCACCCATGCGGATAGAGGACCGGGAAGTGAAGCAGTTGTGTGGCAAGGAGATTGCCTTGGTAAAGGTGGTGTGGGGAGGACCAACTAGTGGAAGCATGACTTGGGAGTTGGAAAGCCAAATGAGATAGTCATATTCGACTTTGTTTCTTTCAGGTAATTTTTTAGGTCAAAACTTTTTCTAAGTGGGAGAGAGTTGTAACACCCCAAATTCGATTAAATTATTTAATTGAAATATGTGGATTTATTTTATTTAATTATTTGATGTTGGTGTGAATTAAAATAAAATTATATGATTATATGTTAATGGGGGTGTAGTGGAATTAGGAGGGTGTGGTAAGAAAATAGAATAAATTGGATAATAATTAGAATAATTAGGATTTTAATTATTATTTTCAATAAAACTAGCAGGATACCTGTGTTATCGCACGGGTCCTGTCTGTATTCACACGCTATGTTCCGAAAATTACTTGTCAATGTATTATTTTTTTTTCAATCTATAAAATTTATACAGTGTATTTAATATAATAAATTTTTTAATCTAAAAAAAAAGTGTGTATACAATAGAAATGATTACAATTTTAAAATTATAAAATTATTGGAACAATTCTTTTTATAACATAAAATTCAAATTTATTAAATTATAATATAATGTAATTTTTTGAATGATAACAAAATGAAAAGATGAAGTAAAATCAAAGAATTGAGTAATAATAATTGATTAAATATATTATTATAATAATTAAAATATAAAACTATATCAATTAATAATATTTAGAAAAAATTATCATTGCAAATTAGCTCATTTAAAAAAAAGGCCCACCATGATAAATTAAGTATTCATAAACCACTTAAATGAGTTATAATAGTGTATGCCCAAAATAATCTGATACAATAAGAACTTCCTTTTTCATTGTTACAAAGCGCATAGTCTGTAGGTTTTGTCTTACAACTTTCTGAACATTGCATGCATCATCAACTCAAGGTTCCAACAATGGGGGGTACGAAAACATTGATTTCTGGAAGCGAGCAAAATAACCGGACCACAACAATCAGGTAAATGTCCTATTTGTATATTCGTTTAAATTTCAAAAATTAGTTAAGGTTTATATTGATTTGTTGTTTTTCAGATGCTTAATTGTGTTTTGTATATGAATCTTAACATATTTGTTTGAAAGGCACCAAATTTTATTGAATATTAAGTAGAGATTTTGTTATAGGTTTTAAAAAACAAATATAAATTTTTAGGGTTTGTAAACATGCCCCAAAGATGAACGCATTTGTTTTTTATTGATTGTATTCTGATAATTAGTTCAGCTACACATTAATAACAGTGTTTATATAATTTTTTAAGCTATGAATCTGCAATGGAGGTAATCAAGGGAATGATGTTGGAGATTGGTGGAAGTTCTTCCGATAAGAGTTGCGAAAAAACGCAAAAATAATTGTAAATCGAAGAACAAAGATGATGATAGGAGACGTAACAAAGCAATTGAAGCCCCCACTAATTCTGTTATTGGTAAAGAAGAAGATAAAATTATGGAAATATGTCAGGATGAATTTCATTTGGCCATGAAGGCAAAGAATGAGTTGGTATAAGAATTTTTCTGAATTATATGTTATTATAATTCTATGTTTACCAATTAACAAAATGCTTCGAAGACTTCTTTGTACACAACATTTGTAGTAGTCGAACACGGTGCATTCTCCTTGTCATGTATTAGGATTTTTAGCCCACTTTTGCTATTAACTCGTGAAATAACAACATACAACTGGCCATGACTAAACACTGGAGTAGGAAAGTACAGTCCAACACTATCAAGCGATTGACCTTGGGATTTATTAATTGTCATTACATAGGAGACAATTATCGGAAATTGTCTCCTAATCAACTTGAATGGCCAAGGTGAATCAGAAGGTGACATAGACATTCGGGGAATGTAAAAAATGTTACAAAAAAAAGTTTGGTTGTAAACAAATAAGAATACAAACATGAAAACTCAAACCAATCAAAACAAAATTTGCTTCGAAACATAAAAAATTACGTTTGGTCATACCTCGTGTTAGTTATCATAAAAACATATTTGCTTTTGTTGTTATCTGGAATTATTTGAGTATGCATAATCTCAGTAGCCCCTCCAACAACGTCTACAGAAAATTAAGTTACAATCTTCAGAATACACTTAATAAATCATATTAATAATCATAAATAAATATGGTTATGAACGTACCAACTAACACGTTTGATTGAAACTTTCCATCAGCTATGGATGCCAAACCAAAAATGTTGAAATAATTAACAGGGATGTCTAGTAGTTCAGTTTTCTTAACAGAAGTTGAACCACAAAAAATCAACTTGAAACCATGAGTAGTTGATTTAAAGGAGAAATCGTTCTTTGAAACTTTGAAATTCTGCATGATATATGAACTTCCCACAGCAAGTTCAGCCATATATTTCGAGAACAAATGTGATGGTACAATGGCTTGGATCATATCAAGCTAAAAAACAAAATTAAAAATGTTGAAAGGTCATAATCAGGCTTATTCATTACTAAATGTTCATAAGAATCAACATGCAGTGAAAACAAACAAACCATAAAGTTATACCTTTGAATCAACCAATATTAATTCCAGGTGTTCTTTGTTTGAAGAACTTGTCACAGTCCACACATGTCTACAACGAACAGTAATCTTCCACAAATCTTTTGAATCGTTTATGTCCCTAACATCTTCAATGGGCCGCGCCATAGTTGGTTCGAAATCTGAAAAATAAACCCAGATTGAGTTAACGTAACTATAACAATTCTGAATACAAAGGGAAATATCAAAACAGAGGTGGGGATGATGATCAATGTGAAACCCAGTAATGTTGGCTGACGTATTGAATGGAGTAGAAAGAAAGAATGCAGACTAAAATTGGAAGAGTGATAATGATGATATTGGAAAGCCATTTGTTTATATAAAGGAAAACTTAATGTAAATTCCAACTTTCAAAGTGTCTTTTGAATACCCAATGTGAATATGAAGGATGAAATCAGTCTGACTTTAGACCTTCTATTTTCCAAAACTTATGATTTTTCATCGTGGAAAAATTATTGTGATGACACATCGGCCATATTTAATGTCAAATGGCTAATATTGAAGCAAATGTGGTTTAAGTCCCTAATACCCTTTTAATCAAGTTTAATATGGATTTTAACAGAAGGGTAATATGGTTAATTAGTGAAGATCATTTTTAATAGTTAGATATTAGATAAGAAAAAAATTGATGAAATAGGAGGTTTGGGTCATTTGTGTGAATTGAGAAAAATATATGGAAAAAGGAGGGAAGTTAGTAATGAGTTAGGTAAAAACCGTAATTTTGAGAAATATTGAGAATCATATAAATCCTAAAAGTTGGGGGAGAACTAGGTTTTTAGAGAATTTGACAGTACGTGAAATAGGAGGCAAAGAAGAACAAGGATTTTGGGAAGGATATCTAGGTGAGAAGAGGAATCCATAGAAGTTGTTCAATTCATCATTGTTGCTGGAAATCTAAGGTAAGAAGGAGAAAGGACTATAAATTTAGGTGTATTGTATGATGGGGTGGAGATGAGAAGTCCTTAATCTCATTTGGGTTCCTAGTTTTTTATGAATTATTGTATCATGAAATTCTGTAAGTTGTTGGTTGATCTTGTGTGTATATGTGTTGTTATGACTTAATCTATGTTTGAAATATCATAAATATGCATGCAAAAATTCTTCCACTGAGGAATGTTTGAATGCTTGAGTTGTGTTCATGATTGATGATGAAATTGTTGTTGAGATTGTTGATAGATTACCATGAATCATGATGAAATAAGTCTTTTAACATGTGATGGTTGTGATAAGATGATTTAATTATTTAATTTGTGTTAGAGTTGACTAACTTTTGGGAAATTTTGGTTGGGTTCATGTATGGTGGTTTAGAGAGGAAGAAGAAGATGAACGTGTGTAAAAATTAATTTTTTGGAAAATGACACAGTACAATCGATTGACACAGAATTACAATCGATTGAACTGCCTAGAAAAATGATTTTTTGTCAAGTCAGTAGCGAAACATGTTTGCTGAGAATTGATTTTGATCCATTGACAATCGATTGTCCTGGGCCAAATTTCCAAAACTTTTGTTGTATTTTGTTGCATTTCCCGACGATTTTGGCTGTAACTCTTATTCCGTAAGTCCAAATGAGACGATATTCGAAGTGTAAAAATCTAACACGTAGAGTTACCTCTTAGCAGTGCTTAGTGAATTGTGTGAATTATAATAATGTGTCTACTGCGGTAATGTTTGTGCTGACTTGTATGATCGGTTAGCAAATCATTATGTTTATATGATGATGTGTCATTGTTTTGGTGATGTGACATGAATTAATGCTTATGAAGTTACATTTGTTGAGTTTATACTCTTTGTTGTTTATTGATTTCTTAAGATTGATTGATTGTTGCGTATGATGAATGTTGTTGTGTATAAATGGTGAAATGTGCATGGTGAACCTTTTGGTGAAAATGCATGTTGTTCAGAGTCATGCATCATGGTGTACTAACTTTGGTCCAACTTTGGTGTGCTTTGGTCCACTGTATAGATTGGGAGCGGGTAGCTGATTCTAGTGAGGAATTAGTGAAGCGTTACATATGGTGATGGTAACGAACTTTGGTGTGCTCTAGTCCTATGGTGGGGATCGGGAGCGAGTAATGAGTTCCATGTGAGGGCTGGTGAAGAGTTACTTATGGTGATGGTAACGGTTTGATGTGCTTTGGTCATATGGTGGGGATCAGGAGCGAGATGAACCTGAGTGTTCATGAATGGTACCTCATGCATAATGAGTCAGATATGGAGTGCATTTGCATATATGACTGCATATGTAGTTGATTATTTATGATGTTATTGATTGGCTGTGAATGTATACATGTTGTTAGGAATACGTATGAGAATGTGTTGTTGCTGATTATGCAATGCATGTGGGATTGTTGTATGTTCTCTTTCTTAGCATTCCTTACAATGTTTATATTGGTTTGTTGTTTCTCACCCCATTTGCGTCATGTTGTCCACCATCGATATCTTGCAGATACTCAGGAGTAGAGTTTGCATCTATAGGTGGAGGTTAGCTCCTAGAGTTACTTCATTTATTTTCATCGTTGTTTAAAAGTCTTGCTATGATCCTGTAACATTAGGGTTGGGAACATTTGTTTGCTTACTATGTTTTGTTGGAGCTTAACTGCTTTATTCGGTTTATGTTGAAGTTGTTGAGAGTTGAACATGATAACTCAATACTTTGATAGCAATTGACATAATTTTGAAGTTGAGACTAAATGTCTAAGTTATGTTGTTTTATTTAATGGAAATAAGATCGATACTGCCACAATGATACCATAAGTGAAGGTTAGTGCGAGATGATAGGTTTTGTATGCCATTGATATTTCTACTGTATATTTATTAAACGTTTGATTCATTAAAGGATTGGTCGTTGGTGACACCTTAGATTCTCGTGTAAAGCTTAATATATAAATTTTAAGGTTTAGGGTGTCACAATATCTGTTATGAAATCCGTTATGACCATTGATGCTCCTGCCAGTGGTTATGTAGCCACAATATTGGTTTGTCTAAATTTTCCTTTGTCCATGTATTACCAAAATTTCAGGATTAACTTAATTTGTTTACCCCTAGGTCAATTGGATGTTATTTTGGGAATAAACTTGTTATCGTTCAACCATGTTCACATACACTATTTTGATAAAATTGTGTCATTCCTTGAGTCTGAAAGGAGTAAGAATCCAAGATTTATATCCTCTAACCAAGTTGAGAGGTCCTTGAAACAGGATGCTCAAGTGTTCGTGATGCTAGCCTCCCTAAAATAAGAGAGAGAGATAGGGAAATACTTTGATCGAAAGTTTTCCTGTTGTATGTGAGTTTCCTGATGTTTTTCCTGATGATATTTGTGATGTACCTCCTGAACGAGAGGTCGAGTTTACAATTGACTTAGTACCAATCACTAGGCATGTGTTCATGGCCCCATATAGGATGCTCGCGTCGGAGTTTAGTGAGCTCTAGAAATAATTGGAAGAGTTATTGGAGAAGAAATTTATCAGGCCAAGTGTGTCTCCTTGGGGTTAAGAAGAATGATGGTAGTATGTAGTTGTGTATGGACTATAAGCAGTTAAATAAGGTCACTATCAAGAATTGGTAGGGGAAAAAGTGTTCAGTAAGATTGATCTTAGGTCAAGATATCATCAAATTTGGGTAAAGGCAGAAGATATTTCCAAGACTGCATTTAGAACCTGTTATGGCCATTATGAATATGCAGTTATGCCTCTTCGGTGTATCGAATTACCCAAGAGTATTCATGGAGTATATGAATAGGATTTTTCATCCATATTTGGATCAGTTTGTAGTGGTGTACTTAGATGATATTTTAGTATATTCCAAATCATATGGAGAGCATGTCAAGCATCTGCAGGTTGTATTGCGGACCTTGAGGAATAAGAAGTTATATGCCAAGCTTTCTAAATGTGAATTTTGGTTAAGAGAAGTGAGATTCTTTGTCCATGTGATCTCTAATGGTGGGATAGCAGTAGACCCGTTGAAAGTGGATGCGGTGTTACAGTGGGAAGGATCTAAGACAATGATTGATATCAGGATTTTTCTAGGTTTGGTGGGTTATTACAGGAGATTCATAGAAGGTTTCTCAAATTTGGAACGACCTATGACTCAGTTGACCCGAAAGGGTCAAGCCTTTGTGTGGGATATTCAATGTGACAGGAGTTTCCAAGAGCTTAAGAGGAGATTGACTTCCACGTCGGTCTTAACTTTACCAAATCCAAGCGAGTATTTAAGGGTTTATTGTGATGTATCTGAGCTGGGATTATATGGTGTACTTATGCAGAAAGGTCGGGTAGTGGCTTATGCTTCCCGACAAATCAAAGTACACGAAAAAAATTACACCACCTGTCAAAACCCTAATTTTCCCCTTGTCAGTTTAGTCGTTTGCATCACATGGTATTGCATTCTTAAGCATTATTTATTAAGTCAATAAAAGTCAACAATTGACTATTTTGAAACCAACTTACCCTAGTTTTCCTAACTCATTCACATTAGTCCATTTACCATTTTTGTTTAGGTTTTAGGTTATGTTTCTTGAATTATAAAATTCTTCTTGTGAAAAGTAAAGAAAAGTCCACATATGTTGAATTTGAATTCCCCTTCATCACCATTCAAATGAAATTCCATTAAAATAAATAATTTAAGACATGAATATATTATAGACTATATCACATTACATACATCATCATCATTTAATTTTAGCATTATATTACAAAAGGCAAAAGGAAAAGTCATATTTTTAGTACATTTCATCCATCATAACCATATCATGTCACCCTATCCTTTTTCATTATACAACAAAATAACAAAAATATGAATAAGACACAACTTCATTACTTTATGATATATCACCATATGTGAATTTTTCTCAACAAATCTCTCTCTCTCTCTCTCTCTATATATATATATATATATATTTATTTATTTATTTATATTTATCTATCTATCTATCTATCTATCATATAATACAATGCACCACCTTACTACCTCATTTTCATTGACCTTGAACAAAATATCACACAAAATATCTCAACAATCCCACAAAATCCTCATAATTCTTAGTTTACAACTCATTGTTCTTATCCAAATATCTCACACACTCACAATTTTCGCAAACTTACAACATCCTTAAACCTAATGAAACTACTATAAGAAGAGAAGGAATGTGATTATTTGGGGCAGCCACCACTTTGTACAAGAGATAGTTACTATTAAATTAAAAAAAATTAGTAAAGGAGGAATCACACGAAAACACCTTCCCCAAAACCTCTTCAAACCTTCACATCTCTCATCCTTCATCATAAAAACATTTCCTTTATCTTCAAAACAATCCTCTTCCCCACCTCCAAGAACACACCATAAACACATTTCCATTTAATCAACCCATCAACAAAGTCGCACAAATTCTCTCTTCCTCATCCATTAACCTTCATCCAGCATACTCAAAAGCTACTTCACACATAATCCATAGTCTTTACCACCAAATCACATCACAACGGCCAAACAAAACATAACAAAAAAATCAGAAACATAAACGTTTTAATAAACACCTGCTGTACAAAATCCAGAAAATGAAAAAAAAGAGCAAAAAATGTAGAAAGAAAAAGAAGAAGGGAAGAACATTCAGAAACCAAGCACATAGCAACAACATTAACACAACAATATTAACATTACGCAGCTGTCACGCACCACTGCCGCATAATCTTCCTTCTAAGTCGTCGATGCCAAAAGAGAGGGAGAAACGTTGTTACGCGGTCACACTCAGAATTCACCATTTCTGACCGTCTTGAAAGGTCATTTCCTTTCCACTGTTCTCTATTTTGATGATTTGGTTTACAATTTGATGTTTATTTTTTTCAATTTTGTATTATGAAAAATCCAATTTAGGAATTGCTTGTGAAAGAAGTGAGATAGAGAGAAAGAGACGAGAACGAAAAGTGAGAGGCAGGAAATTCATATATGAATTTTCTTTTCCATTTATTTATTTTTATTTTAGTTTTTTTATGTTTTTAATAATGATCTACAGGATTAAGATCCAATAGACCAATTTAATGAAACTTGAGGCCAGATCTGGACCCTTTAAATCATCCAACGGACTAGCTTTTGGCCAGTTTTTAGTTCTTTTTTTTGTATGATTGGTCTAGTGGGCTTAACAAGAAAGGGACCCTATTTATTTCTGCTTCATAACCCCTCTATTTTCTTTTGCATCCCCTCTACTTTTGTTTATTTACATGATTTTCTTTCATGTTAAGCCATAAGCCCATTTAGTGTTTTCTACTATTTCATACCACTTTATTAATAGTGCACCATCCCTTTTATTTTATTTTTTATGCTTTTTATTATTATTTTTTAATTGATAATTGTTAATTCAAATAAATAAAAATCATCAAATCAATCTTTCAAAATAAAAATAAAAATAATTAATCAACATCAAGTCATTTTCAAAACAAAAACCTTTCATAACTCCTCATTGAATTTCTAACCATTTTACCATCAAGTCAAACTTTTACAAATACGAATCAAACACTTCATCAACATCAAGTTCTTTTCCAAACTTAACCATAAAGAACATAATCAAAATTAGGATAAAAAAGAACAATGGGGTGAACACTCTATTGAAACCCCGAATAATTGTCCTTGGGGTGCATGCCTTGGTTTAACCGAGAATTCGTCTTCCGCAAATAATTTTCTATAAATAATTAGGATGAAAAAGGACAATGTGGTGCACACTCTGTTGAAACCCCGAATAATTGGCCCTGGGGTGCATGCCTTAGGCTAACAGAGCATTCGTCTTCCACCTAAAATAAACTCAACCAATCAAACCTATCTCTTTTTGCCTTAACGCAACCACAATTTTTTCACAAACGAATTATGTTTTATCTATTCTGGTGTGAAGCACAAATTAACGTTTCATTATCCCATGCGCGAGTAGCAAGCATTATTTCTACTCGAATGGGATCAAAGCATGATCTTTTTCGTGCGATGCAAACAACGTTCACTTCTCCCGTGCATGGGTATCAAGCAATGTTTTACCACTCGAATGCGACTTAAACATCTTTCACTAAAATCAACCAATACACAACAATTTGCTACAAAGAACTACGTAGCTTTGAATTCCCCATCGCACTAGAGGATGCGTAGGAGCGAGACTCAATGTCTCGTCAAGCACCCTAATAAAAAACTTATTTTAGCCCTTTCAAACTTTTAATAAATAAAAACGAATGCAAACATTTTTAAGCTAACAGTTATTCGTAAAACTGAATAAATGGTTCCCGTTGAGTACAACGAATGTGAGGGGTGCTAATACCTTCCTCTCGCATAACTGACTCCCGAACCCGAAATTGGTTGTGACAAATGTTTTATTTTTTGTTAAGGGTTTTATCGATATTTTCCCTTTCCTTTTGGAAGAAATAAACTTTGGTGACGAATATGTTGTATTTTGAGCGTTCGTTATACCCGGGTATTTTCCGTGCTGCGACAGCTGGAGATTCTACTTGGGACTTCTAGAGAGTCAAACCTAGTTTAGTTAACTTTGCAATAAGTATTAGCATTGTTTACCTACCTTCTTTTAATATTTTATCTCTTATATGTTATCTTTACTACATGTTTATATGCTATATGGTTTTATGTGTTGTGGTCTGGATATTCTGGTTGCTTATACACATTGTGAGAAAAGGCTATATACCCAAGTCTGAGAAGAAGCCTAAGTTTAAGATGGTGGTTGCATAGTATTGAACTTCTTGGCGTATGCCTTGCCTGGTTGGTGCGAAGACCCTACCTAGAGTAGATCCTCTTGAAGGTATCGCTGTCTAATGAGTATTCATTACAGTGAGAATATTTTTAAATAGGATCCGTGACTCTAGAGACCTTTTGTCTATAACCTTGGAATCGATGTTTGCATATTATTGACCTTTTGGCGTATGCATAGTTTGGTTGGTGTGAAGGCATCACCTAAAGTAGATCCTCTTGAGGGTATTGCGGTTTAACGAGTATTTTTTTATCAATCGAAATATTTTCATGTAGGATCCATAACTCTAGGAACCTTTAAAACCCTATAGCCACCCTTTATGAGATCCAATACGTACAAAGCAACGTGAATCGTTTTGTCACGAGAAATATGTACCTGGACCATTTGGAACCACATAACCTATAAACCAAAACATGCATAACATGACATCTCATTTTTTGCATATCAAAAACAAAAAAAATCATGCATTTTCATTCATCAGCCTGCATGCATATATTTCCAAAAAAAAACTCATCCCATCTTTTGTCCATAACCAACAAGTTGATCTCTCGAAACTTGTTTGAAACTTAAAATAGCTCCAGAAGAATTATGGATGAAATTGTGTTAAAACAAGAAGCGCTGAAGCACGAAGTCACCAAATTGAAAAAGAAAATGGTCGAGATTTGTGTAGCCTAGTAATCTTTGTAGAAAGAAAGAGAAAATCAAGAATGATTGACTGTAAATAGGGGTACCATAACACCCCTCATCAAGCCAAAAATGTTAATAATCCTTCTTAAGGGGTAATAATATCTCGAATCATGTACCCGTCAAACTGTGCGTCATTGCCAATCCACAAACCCCAATACACTTTATCTAGGGAGAGATTGTAGAATCTTCAAGAATGGCTAAGGATAATTGAAGGGAGTGATATTTATAATCTGAATGCATTCAACTTATGTATAGTCGTTGATATCATGGTTCCTCCAAAGTTTAAAGTACATGACTTTAAAAAGTACAATAGGTCAATTGTCCAAAGAACCATTTAACCATGTACTCTCGAAAGATGTTTCCTCAGGCTCAGAATGATAAGCTATTGATTCATCTTTTTCAAGATAATCTTACTAGGGCATCTCTAAGTGGGTACATGCACTTTAAGAAGATCCAAATTAACTCTTGGAAAGATCTGGATAAATATTTTGTGAAGCAATATAAATATAACATTTGTTTGGCCCATAATCGAATGCGACTGCAAACATGACAAAGGTGGATGATGAGACCTTCCAATAATATGCTCAGCGTTGGAGAGAAATTGCCTCCCTAGTTAAACCTCCATTTTTTGAGAAGGAATTTTCCACCATGTTTATGGATGCACTCAAATACCCTTTTTATGAGAAAATGGTCGTAGTCTCTTCACAAATTTTCTCTGCCTAGTCACTACTAGGGAGAGGGTCGAAATGGGTATTAAGTTTGGAAGAATCATTAACGGTCCTCCAAAGGTAGTATAAGTCGAGAATCCAAGGTTAGAGGAGCCTAAGGAAGAAGACTTAGATAATGTCAATAAAACCTGAAGCGTTGTTTCAACCTCAACAAACCTATCGACCTTGATCTTTGAATGTATGGAAGGTTGAGTAAACATGAATCGATCATGAGATCTTACCCTCAAAACTAATGATTGATTGGTTATTTCAACATTTGCATTTGTGTTTTCCTTGCATGTTGAATACTTATTTGTTCTTAAACTTGTTTGTTTTGAGTGGTAAAATCAATGAAATAATCATGCATCTTTTAAATTAATCCATCTGTGTTCACTCTTTCTATACTTCCTTCCTGTTTTTTCACAAAACGATAAAAAGGTTTTCTTCCCATTCACTTTTATTTATCAAATTTTTGTTTAAAGCAAAGATCGGAGGGAGAATGATGAAAACGAAATACCCAAAATTGTTACGGTGTGCTTTCAAATAAAACTTTGCTGATGATGTAATACACTGTTTCAATTCCCAAACACTATGGAGTTAAGAATATAATCCATAGTCAACCCTTTTGAGTCTACACGTTGGTGTTTCTTTCTGTATTAAAATACCCTTACATTTAACTAGGGCCAGGGTAGTTTTGTTAAGATAGTTTAACTATGCATTCAAATTTTAAGGGAATCAGTCCATATATACACCTTCCAATAAATGGTTCAACCACATGTTCTTCTTCACACATCATGGAGTGTCGAAGAGATTGCAAAAGTTCACACTGGTTGTTCCTCACCAACCATTAACATGGAAATCACAACTTTTCAACCTAAAAAAAGGAGAAAAAAAGAAAGAAAAAGGTCCGCTAAGTCGAGAACCTGAAAAAAATAACTTAGGCAAAAATTAGAGCATCCCGGTGGACTGGAAACTCGAAAGAGATGGTCTAGGCTAAAATTAGGGATAAAAAAAAGAAAAAGAAAAAGTCAAAAGAAGTCACTAAAATCCTCAACAAAATACAAGATTAGGTGATCACCATATCAAGAATAAAAAGGTCACCAAAATTCTTGACAAAAACAGAATTTTGTGACTACCAAATAAAAGTAGGTGATTGCCACCTCAAGCAAAAAACCTCATTGGTTCTCAAACCATCACATCTTCACCTTTAAAACCTCTTGGAAGTTGAACGTGTGTGTCAAATTAACTAAACGTAGGACTAGAGATCATCAAGGAGAATGAGTTGGGTTAAAATCAAATTTTAAGCCCCGTATCCTTTTGTTTAAAAAATCATGAACCAGACCACGTTACAACATTCAAAAGACCTAATTTAAGTAAGGTTTATTTTGAAAGCATACTATGAAAATGTTGTGTTAAACTGAATCCAAAGGTTTTTGCTAATCATTTGTCTTGATATCATGTTCTCGCATCACCATTTTCACACTTTGAATGTCTAGATCAACACTGTGTTCAGATCATTAACTCGTTCATTGTGTATCATAACTTCATCTTAATAATGATTTTGATTTCAAAACCTACATGAGCATTACACTAAAATTACCATTTTAAAGGAACAACTTTATCTACAAGTTAGCGCTTAGCATCAAGGAAGTTCCAACACTAAACAATCAACAAGGAATTCAATCATTCGTAAAGGATCCAATATGGGACAAACCACCTCAGGACGACTCTATTGACCAGGGGCAGGTCACCTAGAGGTTTTTTTGATTAGGGGCCAATCCATCCAAAAATCGGTCAATCTAAAAGAAGCAAATCACTTTATGGCCACAGGATTATGATCCAATGGACTAATTCGATGAAACTTGAGGTCATATTTGGACCCTTTAAATCATCTAACGACCTAGCTTTTGGCCAATTTTTACTTCTTTTTTGTTTGAATGGTCTAGTGGGTTTAAAAGGAAACAAGCCGTATTTATTTCTGCTTCATAACCCCTATATTTTCCTTTCACCCCCTGCTTTTGTTTATTTTCATTATTTTATTTCATGTTGGGCCTTGAGCCCATTTAGTGTTTCTACTATTTCATACCATTGTATTAATAATGCACCCTCCCTTTTATTTTATGTTTATTATTATTATTGTTTAGTTGATAATTTTTAATTCAAATAAATAAAAATCCATTAAAATCAATATTTCAAAATCAAAAGATTCACTTGATCAACATCAAGTCATTTTCAAAACAAAAACCATCCATCACTCATTCATTGAATTTCTAACCTTTTCACCATCAAATCAAACTTTTACAAATATGAATCAAACACTTGATCAACATTAAGTTCTTTTCCAAACTTAACCATAAAGCACATATTCAAAATTAGAATGAAAAAGGACAATGGGTGCACACTCTGTTGAAACCCTGAATAATCAGCCCTGGGGTGCACGTCTTAGTATAACCGAGCATTTGTCTTCCGCAAATAATTTTATATAAACAATTAGGATGAAAAAGGACAATGGGGTGCACACTCTGTTAAAACCCCGAATAATCGTTCCCGGGGGTGCACGCCTTGGTATAATCGAGCATTCGTCTTCCACCTAAATAAACTCAACCAATCAAACCTATATTTTTCCGCCTTGGCGTGACTGCAAGCTTTTCACAAACGAATGATGTTTGATCCATTCCGAAGCGAAAAAGAAATTAACACTTCATTCTCATATGCGCGAGTAGCTATTAACGTTTTCGCTCGAATGTGATCAAAACATGATCCTTTTCGACGCGATGCAAACAATGTTTACTTCTTCCATGCGCGGGTAGCAAGCAATGTCTTACCGCTCGAATTCAACCTAAACATCTTTCGCTATAATCGAACAACGCACAAACATTTGCTACAAAGAACTACGTATCTTTAAATACCTCATCGCACTAGAGGATACGTAGGAGCGAGATTCAACGTTTCGTGAAGCACCCTAATAATTTTTTTAGTCCTTTCAAACTTTTAATAAATAAGAAGGAATGCAAACATTTTAAAGCTAACACTTATTCCCAAAACTAACAAAATGGTTCCTGTTGAGTACAATAGATGTGAGAGGTGCTAATACATTCTCCTCACATAACCGACTCCCTAACTCGAATTTGTTTGTAATGACCATTTTCTTTTTCTTTAAGAGTTCTATCGATATTTCCCATTTCCTTTTGGTATAAATAAACTTTGGTGGTGACTCCGTTGTATTTCGAGCATTTGTTACGGTCGGGTATTTTATGCACCACGACACTACCCATGATTTGGAACTAGCGATGTCATATTTGTACTTAAAGTATGGAGACACTATTTATATGGATCGAGGTTTGAAGTTTTTAGTGACCATAAGAGTTTGAAATATCTGTTTGACAAAAAATATTTGAATATGTGACAGAGGATGTGACTAGAGTTCTTGAAGGATTATGATTTTGAGTTGAGTTATCATCCAAGCAAGGCTAATGTAGTGGTGAATGCGTTAAGCATAAAATCCATGCATATGTCGGCAATGATGGCCAGAGAAATTGACTTAATTGAGCAGTTCAGAGATCTAAGCTTGATATGTGAATTAACGGGAAAAAGTGTGAAATTAGGGATCTTGAAGTTGACTACAAATGTAGTAGAGGAGATCATGGAAAGCTAGAAATTAGATTTGCAGTTGATATACCAGTTAGCTCTAATCGACCAAGGAAAGGAGATGAATTTCAAAGTGGATGACAGAGTGATTATAAAGTTTTAGGACAGGGTCTGTGTTCCAGATGTGCCTGAACTAAAAAGGAGGATCTTAGAGGAAGAAAATAAGAGTGGTTTGAACATTCACCCAGGTGCCACAAAAATGTATCAAGACCTTAAACAGATGTTTTGATGTCCAAGGATAAAGAAGGATGTTGCATAATTTGTGTATTCTTGTCTAACATGTCAAAAATCAAAGCTAGAACATCAGAAGCCATATGGATTGATGCAACCTTTGGGTATCCCTGTATGGAAGTGGGGCACCATCTCTATGTATTTTGTAGTAGGTTTGCCTAAAACCCTTAGAGGGAATAATTCAATTTGGGTTATAATAGATAGATTGACTAAGTCGGCCTATTTTATCTCAATAAAGATCACATACACACTGCATAAGTTCGTTGAGCTTTATATAGATAAGTTTGTGACATTGAATGGGATCCCTTCAAGCATAGCTTTGGATCGAGATCCAAGGTTCACCTCAAGATTTCAGGAGAGTTTACAAGGAGCTTTGGGGACTAAGTTATGATTGAGTTCTGCCTATCACTCCCATACTGACGATCACATGGAGAGAACCATTTAGTTATTAGAAGATTTTTTGAGGTTGTATGTTTTAGAAGAAGGAGGTAGTTGGGATGGTCACTTACCATTGATCGAGTTCACTTATAACAATAGTTACCACTCTAATATTGGGATGACGCCTTTTGAAGCTTTGTATGGTAGGAGGTGAAGGATGCCACTTTGCTGGTATGAATCAGGGGAAAGTGTGGTGTTAGGACCCGAAATAGTACAACATACCACTGATAAGATTGAGATGATTCAGGAAAAAATGAGGGCAACATAAAGTAAGCAGAAGAGCTATCACGATAAATGGATAAAAGTCTCGAATTTCAGGAGGGAGATCATGTGTTATTGAGAGTCACCCTGATGACTGGGGTTTGACGGGCCCTGAAGTCTCAGAAAACTTACTCCTCGTTTTATTGGTTTCTATCAAATACTCAAAAGAGTCGGAGAGGTTGCCTATAGAGTTGCATTACCACCATCCCTTTCAAACCTTCACAGTGTTTTCCATGTCTCCCAGCTTCGTAAGTATGTCTCTGATCCGTCGCATGCGATTAATATGGAAGATGTGCAATTAAGAGATAAACTAACTTATAAAACATCACCCTTGTGAATCGAAGATCAAGAGGTAAGGCACTTAAGAGGTAAAGAAATCCCTTTTTGTTGAAGGTTGTACGGGGAGGATCTATTGGAGGCAGTGTGACTTGAGAGCTAGAAAGTAAGATGAAAGAGTCATACCCAAATATATTCTTATCAGGTAAATTTTCGAGCATGAAAATTCAATAAGTGTGAGACAGTTGTAACACTAAAAAATTTGTATTTATATTTCTATTTATATTTTTATTCTTTTTTGGGTTAAATATGTTTGTGGTCCTCTTAAATATCTCATATTTTCCTTTATTCCCTCAACAAATTTCCTTTAAAGAATGATCCTCCTAAAAAATTCCATCCGCACTTTTGGTTCCTCCTGCTAAAATCGTTGCTAATTTAATCGCTTAGTCACCAAAATCGTCTCTAATTCTGTCGCTAAGTTAAAAGTGTGGATGAAAAATTTTAGGAGAATCATTCTTTAAAGTAAATTGTTTGAGGAACTAAAAATAAAATATGAGATATTTAGGAGGAACACAAATATATTTAACTCTTATTTTTTAATACATTTCTTGATTTTTGGGCGTTAATTTATTAATATGAAAATATTGTATTATTAAAATAAATAGTAGTAAGTTATTTAATAAATCTAGAGATTAATTTACAAGGGAGGATAAAAGAGAATTATAAAAATTAAAAGAGGGTTAGTTGGGAATATAACTTATGGTTGGAGGAGGGGGAGTGAAAAACACGTAACATTTTAGAGAATGAGGCAACCCTATATCCAGAAGTGCAGAAATAGGCAGAAAACACTCCCATCACCAAACTCAGGATCTTTTTGCATAATCGAGGTAAGGGGTGGGGTGGGGGGAATTATTCGATAAATTGGCCTATGTCAATAAGGTAGTTGGGGTTCCTTAATCCCGTAGGATTATATGTTTATGGTTATGAGTATGATAAATTATAGTATGAGTTGATAATATGTAATTGTAGTATGAGTTGAATTGTTAGCTAGTTTAGTTGAAATTTTCGATCTGTTATTGAGAAAAGTTGTCACTGTTGAATTATTGAATTGGTAGTAAATGTATCGTATGATTAATTGTCAATATGACTTAACCTATTAAATTATATGAGTTGTTGATTTATATGAGTTATTGATCCGTAATTAGGACAGTTTGTTACTATTTAATTCGCTAAATTGCTGTTGAAACAGTATTTAGGGGGGTGTTTTATCGTATCCACAAAGATTGTGTATATTGTCGCCGTTCGACAGTTAAAAGGGTTTCAAAATTTAATCGTAACAAAGGTTTTGGTAATTTTCAATCAGATCGTTTGCATTCGAATTTTAGAAATCAACGGTAAAAAGATTTGTTTTAAAGATTTGTAAAAACATGCCAAGATTAGTAACCGGTAATCCGTTTTGTACGTATATCCTCGAAAAAGCGTGTGAACTTGCTAACGATAAATAACTCACGTATCCTCTCAACAAGTTTCTCTCGAACACTTGTTGTGGGATTTATCATATTGATCCTTTTTTTATCTCTCACACAAACTACCAATATGATAACATTTAAGAACAATATTTATGAACATCAACATTCAAAACTATCTCTAGCCTCATGAATATTGATGGATTGAAACTTAGATCAAGTTTTAACACATATCTCTCAATCATGAATCAAAACAAAATATAAACCATTTAAACAAAGTTTTTCTCTATATTTGTCATTAACAAACTTCACAAACTTAATACAAGATCAATAAATACACAAATGATGGATTACCTCTACTAATCTTGACACTAGAGTTGCTTAGCTACCTATTGTCATGGTAGCTTGATCAACAAGTAATGTTGCAAAGCTTTTCGAGCATCAATCTTTAAAGATTCAAGGATTGAAGCATAAAAGCTTTGAAACTAAGGAAATGAGTAACAATGGAGTTTTTCTCTTCAAACAAGGTTCTAGGTTACAAAAGAGTGAGATGAAAAGTGATGATCCCCCAAAATATCTAACAAATGTGCCTATATACATGTTCAGCCCAGAAAGCAGCGTTGGGCGGTGCTTTATAGCATCGGGCGATGCCCATAAATGAGGCCACGTGACATATACAGTGTTTTGTGGAGCTCAGAAAATATCTGCGAGCGTCGGGCGATGAGATCAGAGCGTCGGGCGATGAGTGAAACGTTGGGCGAAGCCCGAAGAGGCGCAACATGGAATAATTCTGGAACTTGATCAAAGTTGGGGAACCTGCGCCCTAGCAGCGCCGGGCGATGAGGCCTTCCTGCACCTTAGCAGGGTCGGGCGGTGCAAGGGCCTAATTTGCGACACGCAGCTTTTCCAAATTTAGCGTTTCCGTGTGATTCGAGCTGCGATCTTTTCACCTAAATTGCAACAAAAATACACAAACATATCAAAATACCTAATATTCACAAAAATGCAAGAATCGCTTAATTAATAAGTCGTTTCCCGATTAAAGCGATTAAAAGAGTTTAAAGGCATCAAAATAAATTATGAAAATAAACACTTCTTGACACCTAACAATTGCTGACTATTGATCTATTGAATTATGAGTATAGGGATGAGTTATTTTTTGATAAAATCTTACTCTATGTTATGATCGACAACTTTAGAGTTGAAATGAGTGTATATTGAATATGATTAAGTAGTGCCAAAAAACAAAACTCAAAAGAAAATCTTATCGTCAAAAACTGTATGCACCAAAATTTGAGTAATGCTAGTATTGTAGAAAATTGGCCACGATGGTACTGTAGCAGAATTATGAAGAAAAAAATTGGGTCGGGTTGGCGAAAAGCTGAAATTACAAAATCGTGTTGGGCTGACGTTCGCGTCCAAATTCATGACGTTTGGTCGGGTCAGAGCCGCGCCAGATCATTTGCGACGAGTCGTGTTACAGTCAAGCTGGATCGGCGACAGAGTTTCGGAGCCTCGCTGAATCGGTGGTGGCGGGTCGGGTGCTGCATTGGAAACAACGATGACATATCTGAATCGCGACGGTGGAATGACGACAGTCGACGGCGGACAGCGGCCGACGGAACCTTGACGGCAGAATAGTGGAGGACAACGGTCGGTGAGGCAGCAGAGCCGCGACATTGGAAGCGGTCCCCATCCTGGCGTTTTTATATGTTTCTCGATTCCAGGAAAAATGGCCCACTTTTCGTATTTTTGGGTGTTTTTCGTCTCGTTCGTGTGCTGATAGACCGTTATCAAGATTTACTTTAGTAAGTGAACCTTAGAGATGAATTACTAGTTAGGAGCGAATTTTGAGTTAGAAGCTCTTGAAAGAGATATAAGCTTAATAATAGATAGAATTGAGAGTAATGTAGATATGAGTAAAACCAATAAGTTATAAGATAATAAATTATGATAAGATGTGAATAATCTGAGAGATAAGCAATGCTCCTATAGTTGCATTGAATTGAGTTGTTAAAATTATAATTGTGAGAACCTGTGTCGAGATTTGTTGTTCTAGTAGGTCGTGTGAACCAATGTTGAGACTTGTTATTGTAATAGGTTCATATGTTGAGACTTTTTGTTGTAATAGGTTTGTGTGAACTAGTGTTGAGATTCGATGGTGTATTAAGTTCGTGTGAACCAGTGATGATTCCGTTGATATAACCGTGTAGAGGATATGGAGGTTCAGATGTATATATCTGCATTTATTTGTCATTATCATGCATCATATAAATATTAGATTTTAGTATGGGACTTTGGTCCTGTGATGTTTTCGACTTCGGTCTGGCGATATTTGACTTTGGTATGGAGATTTACGACTTTTTTCAGGCGTTGTAGGTTTCTCGATAATATAACTCTGGAATTCAGTGATGGTACCACACGCATGGAAGTAGATAAGATTAGCATTGCATCGACATTGTTATGTGTATGATGACATTGTGTATGGTGCCTTTAGTAAATATGTGCGGTAAACTATCCTTATTGTTATTATTCCATTAGTATTTATTGAATGTATTCTTACCCCTTTCATGTTTCTGTGTGTTATCTATGTGGATGTATGCAGATGACTCTCAGGTTGAGACTAAGGAGTAGTAGCGTGGTTATGTGATAGAGACGACCGTTTATTTGTTATTTTATCTTCATCAGGTTTATGTCGGATGTTAGTTTAAGTCTACGCTATGATATTATAATACCGGGTTGGGAGCCTTATTTGTTTTGCTTTGATATTTTCTTCTAGTTGCATAAGTTGAATTATAATGGTTTATTTATTGTCTTTAGATTGAGTTCACCATTAATTGAATAAGAAATTTATTTTTGGTTTTACGTGACACCCTTCGCATTTTTTTATAAATTGTGAATATCTTATGTTTAAAAAAGAAAAGAAATTTTTTACCTAGGGTTTAGGGTGTTACATCTGCGGTTTGTCGCGCAACGGCAGAGCGAGTGGCTTTAGATTCATCCATTACTCGAAAGCGTAGGAGTTAGAGATCTGAAATTTCGAAGAATCGAGGTTAAAATAATGGTTGATTGGATCAAACTCAACAAATTTTAATGTTCAATTTCGGAGGCTCTTGATTCGGTGACCCGAGGAAGGTTGCAAATGGGTGAATTGAAGACAAACGAGAAATTGTAGATAATGCAGAAATCAAAAGTCGATTCTCACAAACGACGACAATTGTAACGCCCCAGTTTTGTCAGTTTTAATTAATTGAGTCGTTTTGAGTATTTTATTATTATATTATTTTATTTATGACTTTTATGTGAAAATATGTTATTTTTCATCGTGAATATATTTTATCGCGTTTTGGGAACATTTGCGAGATATTTGAGTGTGGGGGTATTTTGGTCATTTCATCTTATTTTTCTTTAAGTTAGAAAATGGAAAGGAAAAGGGAAGAGAAAAATAGAGAGAAAGAAAGAGAGGAGAAAGAAAAGGGAAGAAGAGAAGAAAAAGAGAGAAAAGAAGAAATCGATCAACCGACTTTTCTACACGCTATTTAATCGGGTAAGGGTGCGAAACTCGATTATTATATGCTTGTGTATGATTATGTATGTGTATTGGATTGTTTGTTGTGTTTTCATAGTTTCCATTCTAGGTCGATAATGAGAAATCGATGTTTTCGCGGTTGGAAATCGGTGTAAACGTAGTAGAATACTTGTTATCATGATTGAGTTATGTTTTGACTGTTATATGCTGGTTTGGAAATGTTTTGATTGAGAAAATATGGTTTTGGGATGATCTGGTGCGCTGCTGGGTTTTGCTGAAATTGCAGGTTCGCACTGCGAATGGCCAGCGAATTGGTGGCGAGCGTTCGCGTGAGGTTCGCACTACGAACGTTGTATTATTTTTCATTCTGCCACTGTTCGCTGGAGGGTTCGCATTGCGAATGGGGTAGCGAGCATTCGCTGGGAGTTCGCACTGCGAACATGGGGAATTTTCTAGGCTATTTTGCTTCTGCCACTGTTCGCTAGGACATTCGCATTGCGAATGTGGGAGCGAAGGACTCGCTAGGAGCTTCGCACTGCGAACATGACAGCTTATTCCAATTTGTTTTCTCTGTAACTTTTGATCCGTGAGTCGGTTTGAGGCGTGGTTTGATGCGTTAGAAAGCTTGTGAAATGTTCTTTATTATTGTAATGGTTTTGAGATTATTAGCCAATTTAATTATGTCGGGAATTTAGAAATGTGTTGTGTGTCGACTTTTACCGTTTTAACTGTGTGTATTTGAGGCGCTATTACGCAACATGCTTGAGATATAGTTGTATGACTTGTGTGCGGATTATATGATATAAATGCATGTGTTTAGATGGTGTGATGATGGTTTGTGGCCGTATGGCAAATAAATGTATTGTTTTGGGCTTGGATTGCAAGCATGATTTATGTTAAGAGAGATGGTTGCATATATGTGTGCATTTGAATGTCATGAGTCCTTGTATGCCAAGCATCATGATATGCATTGTTGTGACGTCCTGAGTGAAGGATTGGATTCTAGAGGGAATCTGCTATAACATCGTGAGCCTTAAAAATAAGAGGTATGAATCGCCTTAAAAATAAGAGGACCGAAAGTGATGGTTATAGACGATCGTGTGCCCATGTGGGGTGTGAACGATCAGGTCGTGTGCCCGTGTGGGGTGTGAGCGACGGGGAACATCGTATGCCCGACGGGGAGTTACAGTGATGTAACGAGCGATGATTCCAGCAGAGTTCCTGAGTGAACTAGTGATGAGAAACATTGGAAGTCGGTACCGCGTGTGCATATGCATAGAGTCATTTTATCGGTCTCTTGCATTTGCATAAATCATTAATGGTTTGTTTATGTGTGGAATTGTGGATGAAATTGAGAAATTGATATATGGATATGTGTTGGTGATAATTGTATTGTGCATGGTTGGTATACCTTAGTGATGGAAATATGAATTATACCTTATGTTGCATTGTGTTTGAATTATGGTGTGAGTTGTGGTGAGAACCGTATATATGTGTATTTTTGTGTTATATATAATTGTATTTAATTATATGATGATTATTTTTCTCACCCTTCGTCAGTTCCCTTTATCAGCAGGGATGACATTTGTTTTGCTAGTTCTCTTTATATGCAGAGATAGCAATCTTTTGAAGATTTCCTTCGTCAGTTCCCTTTATCAGCAGGGACGGCATGTTTCGAGATTCCTTTGTCAGTTCTCTTTATTAGCAGAGATGACATAACCTGGGAGAGTTTGTTTCACTTTATACCCAGCATAGCTAGCACTCGTCCGTGTTGTGACAGTACAACATTTATGGCTGATTCTCCAGTGGAGTCGTCCCCCCTTTGTAGATTGTAAATTTCCAGGTTCTTTGGTATTCAATCTCCGTGCATCCCGATTGTCTGAAAGCCATCGCTATCATACCCTCAGGATCAAGTTGATTGAATAGGGGCAGCTGTAGCACCCCAAAATTTTCCCTCCTTACCTTATTACTAACTGGCTTATGTTTCATTTCATTTTTGCATTATCATGTGTGCATATCATTGGTTCTTAGCATGGGGTCAAGGTGCCTGAGGTAGTTCAAGAGGAGAAGATGTTCTTCAAGCAAGAATCCTTATATTGTCCAAGAGAGCTCAAGTGGATCACTCTCTCCTAACCAGTGCAGAGATCAGGGTTTTGAGATTCTTGGGTTTTTTGCTCCAATGGGCAAGCTAATTGGGTTTTTATCATCACCAAATGGCATGCCTTATCTTTGTTGGAGAGGACACACATCATATTCAGAGGAATAGGGATTTGGAGATTGTGCTATTTCCTCCTAGACTGAGGGTACCCAGATTAGGGTTTGCTATAAAGTCAGTTTATTTCTGATTTTTTGGGCAAGACTTGATTCCATGGTATTCCTTGGGTCCCTAAGTATCTAGGAGTGGAAGATTGTCCATCAGTTTGGTTCATGAGAGGTTCAATTGGCCAATGGATTGGGAATCAGGAGAATTGGGGAAAAGTCAACAGTGAGAGGGGAAGTCAACTGTGAAAGTCTGAGGTTCTCTTCAAGATTTTCAAGGTCTCACATCCACATATGGTCTTCAAGAGCCAAGTTTCATACCATCTGTCAAGAATTAAGGGTTGGTACAAAAGTTACTAAATATGGAAATGACCTATAATTTGAAAGTTTCCTTTTTGGGCAAGTCCTTACACTACATTCAACTTGACTTTTCATCATCAAATAAGCTTCAAATGAATTTTCCTCAAACATGAAAGTTGAAGATCTTTTTCTCCTCTTTCCAACGAGTACTAGTGGGTCTCCATATCATTTGTGAAACTCAAGTTATGACCAAAAGAAGGCAAAGTGGTTTTTAGGGTTCCATTTTCACAACTTTTGCATTTTGGGACATAGTGACCTACAATTAATTCCATTGCTTCAAGACACTTTCTAACATCAAAGAACAATCCCTAAGGAGCATTGTTGGCCTTTAAATTAAGTGGATCCATGGTTTATTCATTACTTATTTCACATGGTGTAAAATTGCCAAATTATTAAAAACTCATGAATCAAAATGTTTCAAGGCCCAATTTCAATTTAGGTGTGATTAGCAATTGATCAATAAGTGATCCATCATAGAATGCTTGGGTGTGCATGCATGGAAGAGGGTGTATCTCACATAATGCAATTTTCTAAAATCATCCAAAACTCATTAAACAAAGAATTACCAAGGCCCAAATGCTGATTAGTGGATTAACCTAGCCTATTTAAGCTAACTCATGCTAGGGTTAGAGAGGATGACACGTGATTTTGAGGAGAACAAGAACTTTCAACCCTAAAGCTTGATTCCTTCGCATCTCTCAATCCATTAGAGCTTTTCACAAGATTTCTTCACAGCCTTCCTCCTGAGGATCCATAGAACACAAAGTAATCACCACTTGGAGCTAACAACAATGGTACACGTTACACAATCTCAGGTTAGTGATATTTTTGATGATCATAAAGCTCTCTTTTTAAACGTGCATATTGATGTGTGATGCCTACTGATCATTCTGATGTAGTTTTTTTTAGTATGGACGCGTATATTGATGGTACGATGAGTTTGATTTTTTTGAACCAAACCTTGTTTTGCTCGTTTTGACTTATGCGTTGATTGTTTGTAATTTTTGATGGGATATTATTGATCCTCACATTTTTCTGATCAGTTTAGTATACTCACACTTGATTTCTGGAGATTTTGGGGAGGGTGGCCGCCGGAGAAGACGACCGGAACCCTAGTTCTGGCGTCTGGTGTGGTGCTCCGGCCAGGCTAGGGTTTGGAGGTAGGTGATGACCTCCCAGCCGTTGATCTGTTTGATCGCACGGTTCATATGCTGCCATGTGTTCTATTTTTTTTTGTTTTATTTAATTGATTTCATGTGTGCTCTTCCATGGTTGTTACCGTGTGCGTGATATCTCAGCCTCTCATCATGTATTATTTGTGAATTGTTTGACTTATTTTCACGCGTTGATCTAATCATGTGGTCTGAATTTTGCCAACGAATTAATGAGATAGTGTGCATCTCACGTGGCGTGTGTATTGTGTTCTGAGCACTTTGGTGTATGCGTGATCATTTCATTACCATGTGCGTGCGAATCCTGACCTTGGATCATAACTACTATGTTGAATTGTTGACTTGATGTGGTACGTAGGATTAATTGTATGGCTGACATTAATTCTAAATTTGTTGACCAATTCCATGCTATGGTTGACTTCGCCAGTGGGCTTGTTGCTTTGGGCCTTGTTAATTGCACCCCCACGTTTTAGCCCATTTACATTTTTCAACGTGGATTGCTTACTAAACGCACCCCCCATGCTTATTTCATAGTTTTTATTTTATTTAATTGTTTGCATTTCATTTTTAATTCTTAAAAATAGTTAATTACATTAAAAAATTACCAAAAAATTCATGAATCACATTTAGCATTTAATAAAATTTTCCCAAATTTTATTTTTCATTTTTATTTTATTTTTAGTGGCTGAATTAATTAATTGTTTAATTTCTTTTTGAATTTGTTTTGTTTTGCACATGTTGCATTGTAGAATTTTGTTCTCACAACATACATAACATTTAGAGCCCATTCCTTTTGCATTCATTCGTCAACACATTGAATTGCATTAAAATTTTTTCTCTAATTTTTAAAATCATTTCATATTGCATTTTAGTCCTCCTTTTTGCATATTGAACCATGTTTCTTGTTTGAACTTTGCATTATTGTTGAGTGACTTATATCTGGAATTTTGGCATGAGTTTTGGACATGTTGTTTGTTTCTGGTTGAGCTACTTTGATAATTAATTTGGTGATTTTAGAAGGTGTGTGGCTAATTGTTTAACTGCTCTTTGTGTGGGATCTTCTTGTATGTATATCTTTGACCATATCTAATTACTTGTTTGAAAAGGCACTTGTGCCATTGTTTTGGGATTGTGTCTTTGACTTCTTGAACCATATTTGAATTGTTATGGGTCACTTCATCACCATTATATGTCATTGCCTGGATTTCATTTATCTCATTTCTTCCACGTATGTCTGTTTTGTACTAACCTTTTATGCAGAGGCTGAGGTAAGTTATTTGAGGGTGTGGGTAGTTATCCATGTCCACTCTCACTCTTTCTGTCTCTCATATTTTCTTTTATTTAGGCTTAGGTTGTCGTCAAACCTCACTAACCGTAGGTCACCCATGCATGATAACATTAGGACTCTTAGTTTCCCTTTAGAGTTTCCTTTGTGTCTTCTCTCTTCTCATCTCAAAACTTCTTGAAAACACTTAATAAGGATAAAGTGTATTGCGCACGAGCCTTAAGCGTGGGGAATGAGAAATGAGGGGCTTCCTCTCATCTTTCTAGAGTGCTTTGCGAGCGTCCTGTCTTGGGACGATTCGTTAAGTATTCGTCCCTGTGCCCTAGACTTTGGTGCAATGCAAGTTATGAACTAACTCAAGTCACTTCTGTCTTAAAAAAATACAAACAAACTTCAAACCTTTTTGTCCTTCGGGATTGTCAAACTAAAGGCTATTTTCAAAAAGGGCACGTTACTTTCCGTCTGAGTCGCAAACAGGCATCGACCCTAACTGTCGGACGCGAACTTAACGTCGCTCATAAAAATCACAAAAAGAACTTGGTCCGAACTACGTTGACTCTGAATTCCCCATTGCACAAAGGGGGTACGTAGGCCTAGAACGTCGACGTCCTACCGAGTCGGTCTTTGTCTTCCCCTTCCCCGTCTTAGTACAACCATAGATGTTAGGATAACTCACCCTTAGAATAGACAACAAGCGTGGATCCCATCGAGTACGATGGACGCGTGGGGTGCTAGCACCTTCCCCTTGCGTAACCGACTCCCGAACCCATGCTATGGTTGCGATGACCATTCCTTTCCCTCTTCCTCAGGTTTATGCGGTGTTCCCTTTCCCTCTCTTGGGATAAATTTTCACGGCTGACGACTCTGTTTTCCGCGCCACTCTCGCGTTTGTACCTGGATGAAAATCCTGGGAGCGATAGCTGGCGACTCTGCTGGGGACTCTGGTTGACCTATGTTGGTCCATCCCTAAGTGAGTCAATCCTAGTGCTTGCTTGTCTTTGTTCTCTTTGGGTGTTTTGTTTTGCTTTATTTGTTGTATTTTTACCGCATTTTCTGCATTGCATTTCATTTTTTATTACTGTCATACTGGATATTGCTGTGTTGTGCTGGCTGTTTCTGTTTTGCAGGTTGGGTTGTTATGAGAGATAAGCCCAATACCCAGGCTTGAGTAGACCCTAGGACTAGAGTGGAGAGTAGTGGGACCTACGTGCCCGCTTGGTACGTTTGCGTGTTCACGAAATTCACAACCAGACGAGGCTATCTTGGGACGCATTCTAGCGTGTGTGTCTTGCGCATGTTAGGATGTCGATCTAGAGAGCTGTCGACTCTGGTGACCGATCATCGAGGACCATAGTGGAAACATCCCTCTTTAGTGGTGACAGTGGCAGACCACATCCTGTGGCAAACCCATTCGCACCCAAGGGCCCACTTTGGAACTCGCATATGATGGCCCCTATCTTTTGAAGAGAATCAGTGGAGGCACTCCTCGATTTACGATAGTACTGTACCCCGAGGGATGAATGTACTATTGTTTCTCGACCTCAGTGCCAGAAGCTGAGGACCTTCCGTTTTGGAGAATCAGTTAAGGCCTCCTCGATTGATGATGATGCCAAACCAGAGATGGTGAACGTATCATCATTTCTCGACCTGAGAGCCCGGGATACTGAACATCCTAGTACCCACACGTGAGAGGAGATGGGTGTTTGCAGGTTTGCAGGTAACCGAAACCTTCAACCTACCCGGTTTTTTTTCTGGATTTCTCATCAATGTTTGATTATCTGGGTTCTTGGTTATCTCAGTGGTTCGGTACTTTGGAATTCTGGTTTTCTGGGTTGTGGTTCTCATTTAGTTAACAGTACAGAACATCCAGTAGTGTTGCCTTGATCCCATGCTTGCATGAGCATATCATTTTTCTTGCATTCTGACATGTTTGACATTTTTCAGGGCTTGCATCTTACTCTTGATTCCGGTTTTCTGAGGTTATCTTGGCATGGATGTCCAGAGAAAGAAGACTGTTGCCTATTCGTTCCCAGATTCGACCTTGACGTTGATTCACAAGCTGATTAGTATGACTGGTCCCGGAGTTCGTACAGAGTTCAGTGGAGGGTATGGGAGACTTCTGAAGTTTGTCTACAATATCTACAAGTATGAGAAGGATGTCATTCATACACTTCTTCAGTTTTACGATCCGTCTTTGCGTTGCTTCACTTTCCCAGACTACATCTTGGCTCCAACGTTGGAGGAGTTCTCATTTATTTTGGGAATCCCCATCAGGCATGACATAGTATTCTTTTCTGAAGAACACCCCGGGATAAAAGAAATGGCTATTGCTCTTCATATTGGTGGATCCGTTCTGAGCAGTAATATTGAGGAAAAACAAGGAGCTAAGGGTTTCTTATTGAAGTTCTTGTTTGATCAAGCTTGCATACATGTTAAAGAGAAGAATTGGACTGTTTTCCAAGCTATTCTGGCTATGTGCATCTATGGGATTGTCCTGTTTCCCAATGTTCCTGATCTGGTGGATATGCATGCTGTCAGAATCTTTATTTCAAAGAATCCTATACCTACCTTGCTAGGTGATGTGTATCATTCAATCCACTACAAGAATGAAAATAGGCGGGGAACAACTGTGAGTTGTTGTCCACCGCTCTTATCTACTTGGTTTCTGAGCCATCTCCCCGAAGCTGGCGCCTTCGTTGATACGAAAGATTCTCTGAAGTGGTCAAAGAGGTTAATGGGCTTGACTGATGACAACATTGTCTGGTTCAACCGTGACTTGCTAGGAATAGAGATTATTTGCAAGTGCGGAGAATTCCCTAATGTACCCTTGATAGGGAGAAGAGGTGGAATTAACTATAATCCTTCCCTTGTTATCAGGCAGTTTGGTTATCCTTTGAAAGGTCCACCTGAAGAGCGAGTTGTCAGAGAGTCCATATTCTTCAATGGTATTGGGGATCAAGAGATGATAAGGAAGATTGTGAATGCTTGGAAGCAGGTGACCAAGAAGGGAAAAACTTCATTCGGGAAATGTAACAACCGGGCTTTCCCTTCCTATAAAGAGTGGATCAAGAAAAGAGCAGAAGAGAAGCTTCTTCCCTTCCTGGTAGAACCACCATCGTACCCCTTGCTGATTGAGCCTCCTACCACAGTTAAGATAGAGAAGTTTAATAAGTTGTGGGCTGAAAAGGAAAAGCTACGAGAAGAAAACAGTGAGCTACTAAAGGAGATTTATCAGTTGAAACATGAGCGGGGTGAAGCTGTTCATATAGCCAAGTTGAAGACAGAGTTTCTCGCTAAGGCAGAAAAGGAGCTAGTTGACATGGTCACAGCCAGACAAAGGATGAAACAAGCTCTAGACGGTATCAGTAAGGTTCTCGAGTCTAAGAAGGAAGAGTTGGACAAGGCTTTGTTAAAAATTCACAGGTTCAATGCTCACCGAGAAACTGCAATGGCTGAGAATAAGCAAAAAGAAGACAGTTATCTAGCTCAAATTGGTCAATTGAAGTCGCAGCTCAAGAAGAAAGACGCTGAGATCCTATCAGGGGTATTCCAGAGACAAGCAGTCGAGGGTCGACTCAATGAAGCCATAGCCTCCATAGAGGAACTGAAGATCCAAGCTGAAGTGAAGAGATCTAGAAATGAGGGACCTAGTATGGATGGTGTTTCTGGAGAAGACGCTTGGGAGTTGCATTGCCGATATTTAGAGGGGATCATGCATAGGAGAGACATCCTCATTCAAGAGCTAATTCAGAGACTGAAGCATCCCGACACCAAAAAGCTGTTCAAGGAAATTCAAGACTGGAGCAGAAAGCATAATGGATGGGGGGATTGACACTTGTGGACTTTGATGATATGCCGTAGTTTTCTGTTTTCTTTCATTATTCGGACCACCGCCAGACTTGTTGGTTGGGATCTATGATTATTGTGTTCAGACTTGTTATCTTGGATTTGTGATTGTTGACATTTGGTTTTCCTCTGGTTTTCTTAATATATGAGCAGAAGTTCTGTTCTATCTTGTTGTTAAACTGGAATCAAGGGGTAGATCGCCCTGCGAATATTCAAACATGTTCATTTGCATTTGCATATTCATAATCATTTTGCATAATCATTCTGCATAACAGGTGTTTATCTCTGGTGTTCTTACTTTGTTCTCATCCATTAGTCAGGGCTGATCATCCAGTTCATCGGTATTCTACTCAGTCTGTGATAACCAGAGGATAGCCATGGAACAACTCTGTGCAGAGATGCTTGAAATGAAGGTTCAGATGAGGCAATTTGGGGAAGACATGCTGGTCATGTCCCAAGAGCAGAAGATGCTGAAGGAGGAGGTCATTCAGATGAAGACCCAGATGGGTTTGGTCATGGAAATCTTGAAAACAGTGTTAAAGAAGGAAGACAGTCCTGTGCTCGCTTCCACAACAGCGGTCCTTACTCCTCCCACCCCTCTGGGATTTGATCTAGATCACGGATTGCCTCGTGAATCTCTTCAACAAACTGAGGTTCCAGAGCTTTCCCAACAGCAGCCAGGTCTCATCTTCCAAGATAAGCCTAAGAATAAAAAGTGTGCACAGAGACCGAAGCAGCCTGAAAGAGTTTTTCACCCACTCCCTATGCCATATTCTTAACTATTGCAGCATCTCCTTCAGTTGCAACTGGTACAGAAGAGGACCTTGGCTCCTCTCACTGGTAATCCCCCACCAGGCTACAATGCAAGAGCCCATTGTGATTTCCATTCTGGGGCACCAGGGCATACTGTGGAGAAATATAGGGCCTTTCAGCACGCCGTCCAGGATCTGATTGATTCGAGGAAAATTGAATTCACACCGAGCGGCGTAAGCATACAAGGTGGTCCCACTCTGGCTGTTGAAAAAGAAGTGGGTATCCCCGTTGCTTCTCCCAAAGCCACATCAGGTCAGGGGCATTTCTTGCAGTCCTTGGTCTTAGAATCCCCACATCCGTAAATGCTGCCTACGCCTCGACTAAGTCTGAAGAGAAAAGTGCCTGAAGAGATTATGCGCTCGAATCAGAGTCAACAAGAGAACTGCTCTAGAAGGAGACAACAAAGATCACGGAGGCCTGAGAGAAGGTTTGATTCACTCCCTATTCCTCACAGCCATGTTCTTGCCCGTCTACTTGAAAGTTCTTTGGTTCAACTAAGGGATGCCAAGCCTGTTCCCGACCCTGTTCCTCCTGATTATGATCTGGATGCCAGATGTGAATATCACTCAGACTCGCTGGGTCATTCAATTGAAAACTGCAACGTGTTCAAGCATAAGGTACAAGACCTGGTAGACTCAGAGATCATTGTATTCACTGAAGATGATATGTACATTAATGGAAGCCTCCTTTCTCAAATGAACACTCAGTCTGCAAGTACGTCCAGATAGAATTAAGCTTCCTCAGCAATGGCAATCTTCAGCTTCTTTACTGCATTTTCATTTGTAGTTTTTCATTTCTTGTTAAAGCATCGTATGCATGTAAGACTTGTTTGTTTTTTAATGATGATATTAATGCAATGAGTATGTTTTTCTTGAAGTAATCTATTTGTGTTCACTCTTAAATGTTTATATGCACTGCAATACCAATTTTCTTATTTAGAACTCTTGAGGGAAGATGATGAGACGAAACGCGAAATCTCTGGTTGTATGTTCAAGGATAGAACCCTGTTGAGGATGTACATGCATTGTTTCCAATCCCTAAACACTGGAGATATAAGGGAGATAGACCCTCGTTAACCCCTTTGAGCCTTGAAGTAGGAGTTTCCTTCGTGCGAAAAAACCCTCATACTTATCCCAGGGGCAGGGTAGGCGTCAGTTAGTTTGACCGAGCGTTCAAATTTCAAGGAAAGTGTGCATCCGAGGAACCATTACCTTCTATCCCGCCGTCAAGAGGTCAAGAGATGTCAAACCACAATGGTTATCCATCAACAACTAAGGAGTGAGGCAGTCACAACCCTTTCAAGCAAGTAAGACAACCAGTGTCACACGCTTTGTTCAAAAAGAGGAATAAAAAAAAAGAGAAAGTCCGCTAAGTCGAAACTTGAGAACAAGCGACTTAGGCAAAAGTTAGGGCATCCCGCTGGACTTCAAAGTCGAAAAACTCAAGAGAGCCAGTCCAGGAAAAAATTAGGGATCAAAAAAAGCAAAAGAAAGAAAAAGCAAAAGCGTTACAAAAGAAAATCCTCGATAAGAACAAATTCGTGTGATTACAGACACAAAAGATAAAAAGGGGTGACTGTCACTCCAAAGCCTCCTTAGGTGTCAAACCATTAGTTGCATGGGTTCCTTGAAGATCATAAACCTTTTGGAAGATGAGCGTTTGTGTCGGATTAACTGAACATAGGACTGGAGAACATCACGAAGAATGGGTGGGCACCGATAAATTTTGAGCCATAAGTCCTTTTTCTGAAACCATGAACCAGACCACGTTACAACCCTTAAAAGTCCTAATTGAAACAGGGTTTATTCCGAAAGCGTATTTCAACAGGATAGCGTTCCTGACTCCTATGAGTTGGCTAATAAGATTTTTGTTGGTATTGCATGTGCGCATTGTTTTTTCCGTTCAAAAATCAAGGTCGCATCCCAGCTAGTGATTCGTTCACAAGGCTTGGCGACGCATTTTCAATAAAACTTCAAGGTTAACATATTTGTTGCATTAGAATTATCATTCTCATAAATAACTTGTTCTGTTTGCATACATGTGACTAAGCATCAACGCAGTTTACACAGTGAACGTCAGTCAAGAAGCTTGATCCTGCCAAGTTGGGATGCTTGAAAATTCTGAAGGACAATCATATCAAAGGGCATGCTGCCAAGAGACTCAGTGTAGAGTGGGCTCTACCCAGTAAGTCGTGTTAAGATGTAGCCAATATGGGGCAGTCACGTCGAGAAAATTCTCCGAAATTCAGTTATTCTAGGGCATTCATTCTAAGATCAGGGGCAAAGTCACTTCAAAGCTCATATTGGGGCAGGCCACCTCTAGAGCGTGGGGGATTGTCCACTCCTGAAAATGGTTAATTGAAAGCACCTCCTCAAGGTTCAAGATACTAAAGCAGAGTATTTTCAAGTCATTACAATCCCTTTCGAGGTAATGTACTTCATGGATTATGAAGACTGGGGCAGTTATGTCGAGATATGATAAATCTCTCCAAGAGTTTGAGGACCCTGGGGCAGTGCGAACGCTCGGTCTTCTACAAAATCCTCTTGAGATGACTTCTTCCATTAGACCTGGTGGTCTGGGGCAAATGAAAAGTTCAAAGAGCCGCTTATGACCATAAAGACAAGTCAGGTTGGGTGGCAACATGATTGTGCTCCCCCAGTAGGGTTGCTCTCCCCGGCATTGAGATTGCACCTTTCCTTAGCAGAGCAGACTTTCCCCAGCAGGAGACTTGGGAAGTATTTTCTCCGGATCAAGACGTTGGTTCCCCACAGAATCAAGGTGTTCACCTTCCCCATCCATTCAGGAAGCGTACTTTCACCGACGATGTCATATTCTAGTCCCCAACAAGAGGGGAGTAAGGTCACTCCCCCCATCAGCAGGCTAAATTCAGCAGTATCCCCAAGCAGGATTGTATTATGGACTGTTTTCCCCAAGCAGGATGGTGTTATGGGCTGGCATCCCCCAGCAGGTCCTAAGCCTATCTGTTATTGGAAATCCTCAGTAACAGACTTCCGGTTCCGTTATTGACATTCATTCTCAACGCCTCCAGCAGAGGAGGAATCTCAGGTTCGATGTCACATTCAGTAAAGGACATATGCAATCCCTGGCAGAAGTTGTGGATCCAAAGAGTCGGTCAGTGTGATCCTTCACAGCAGAGTTACTGGATTTAGAGGACAATTTATTTTTGTCATCCCCAGCTGAATCGATCTTTTCTCTCCGGCATTTATTTTGCTGGAGGGACCCTTTTTGCATATCATAAGCATTCGCATTGTATCCTCAAACGCGTAGCATTTCCATTTCGTATGGAGCATTACGCCAAAATTCAAACATTTGCATTTGAAGCATAAGCCAGGTTTGATACTTTCTTTGCCAGTTCTCTTTCTCAGTAGAGATGGCATGACTCAGGAGATCCTGGAGGGACGCGTTCCTCATACTTGTGCTCCCCGACAGAGTTTTTTATTTAGACTTCTCCTTCCCCAGCGGAGTCATCTTGCCTGTGGATTTTGAGTCGGTTGGGAGTTTGCCTTTGTTTGGCCCTTCTCTTTTGTGAAATCCCGTTCTCACCTGGTAGTCAGTTCTTGCTTGACATATTTTGCTGGCCAGTTTCCCTTTATCAGCAGGGATGGCATTTATTTTGCTAGTTCTCTTTATCAGCAGAGATAGCAATCTTTTGAAGATTTCTTTCGTTAGTTCCCTTTATCAGCAGGGATGACATTTATTTTGCTAGTTCTCTTTATCAGCAGAGATAGCAATCCTTTGAAGATTTTCTTTTGTCAGTTCCCTTTATCAGCAGAGATGACATTTGTTTTGCTAGTTCTCTTTGTCAGCAGGGATAGCAATCTTGTGAAGATTTTCTTTCGTCAGTTCCCTTTATCAGCAGGGATGGCATTTGTTTTGCTAGTTCTCTTTATCAGCAGAGATAGCAATCCTTTGAAGATTTTCCTTCGTCAGTTCCCTTTATCAGCAGGGATGGCATTTATGTTGCTAGTTCTCTTTGTCAGCAGGGATAGCAATCTTTTGAAGATTTTCCTTCGTCAGTTCCCTTTATCAGCAGGGATGGCATTTATGTTGCTAGTTCTCTTTATCAGCAGAGATAGCAATCTTTTAGAGATTTTCTTTCGTCAGTTCCCTTTATCAGCAGGGATGGCATTTATTTTGCTAGTTCTCTTTGTCAGCAGGGATAGCAATCTTTTGAAGTCAGTTCCCTTTATCAGCAGGGATGGCATTTATTTTGCTAGTTCTCTTTATCAGCAGAGATAACAATCTTTTGGAGATTTTCTTTCGTCAGTTCCCTTTATCAGCAGGGATGGCATTTATTTTGCTAGTTCTCTTTGTCAGCAGGGATAACAATCTTTTGAAGTCAGTTCCCTTTATCAGCAGGGATGGCATTTGTTTTGCTAGTTCTCTTTATCAGCAGGGATAACAATCTTTTGAATATTTTTCTTTCGTCGGTTCCCTTTATCAGCAGGGATGGTATTTGTTATGCTAGTTCTCTTTATCAGCAAAGATAACAATCCTTTGAAAATTTCTTTCGTCAGTTCCCTTTATTAGCAGGGATGACATTTGTTTTGCTAGTTCTCTTTGTCAGCAGAGATAACAATCTTTTGAAGATTTCCTTTGTCAGTTCCCTTTATCAGCAGGGACGACATGTTTCGAGATTCCTTTGTTAGTTCTCTTTATCAGCAGAGATGACACAACCTGGGAGAGTTTGTTTCACTTTATACCCAGCATAGCTAGCACTCGTCCGTGTTGAGACAGTACAACATTTATGGCTGATTCTCCAGTGGAGTCGTCCCCCCTTTGAGGATTGCAAATTTCCGGGTTCTTTGGTATTCAATCTCCGTGCATCCCGATTGTCTGAAAGTCGTCGCTATCATACCCTCAGGACCAAGTTGATTGAATAGGGGCAGCTGTAGCACCCCAAAATTTGCCTCCTTACCTTATTACTAACTGGCTTATGTTTCATTTCATTTTTGCATTATCATGTGTGCATATCATTGGTTCTTAGCATGGTCAAGGTGCCTGAGGCAGTTCAAGAGGAGAAGATGTTCTTCAAGCAAGAGTCCTTATATTGTCCAAGAGAGCTCAAATAGATCACTCTCTCCTAACCAGTGCAGAGATCAGGGTTTTGAGATTCTTGGGTTTTTTGCTCCAATGGGCAAGCTGATTGGGTTTTTATCATCACCAAACGACATATCTTATCTTTGTTGGAGAGGACACACATCATATTCAGAGGAATTTGGATTTGGCGACTGTGTTATTTCCTCCTAGACTAAGGGTACCCAGATTAGGGTTTGCTATAAAGTCAGTTTATTTCTGATTTTTTGGGCAAGACTTGATTCCATGGTATTCCTTGGGTCCCTAAGTATCTAGGAGTGGAAGATTGTCCATCAGTTTGGTTCATGAGAGGTTCAATTGGCCAATGGATTGGGAATCAGGAGAATTGGGGAAAAGTCAACAGTGAGAGGGGAAGGCAACTGTGAAAGTCTGAGATTCTCTTCAAAATTTTCAAGGTCTCACATCCTCATATGGTCTTCAAGAGCCAAGTTTCATACCATCTCTCAAGAATTAAGGGTTGGTACAAAAGTTACTAAATATGGAAATGACCTATAATTTGAAAGTTTCCTTTTTGGGCAAGTCCTTACACTACATTCAACTTGACTTTTCATCATCAAAGAAGCTTCAAATGAATTTTCCTCAAACATGAAAGTTGAATATCCTTTTCTCCTCTTTCCAACGAGTATTAGTGGGTCTCTATATCATTTGTGAAACTCAAGTTATGACCAAAAGAAGGCAAAGTGGTTTTTAGGGTTCCATTTTCACAACTTTTGCATTTTGGGACATAGTGACCTACAATTAATTCCATTGCTTCAAGGCACTTTCTAACATCAAAGAACAATCCCTAAGGAGCATTGTTGGCCTTTAAATCAATTGGATCCATGGTTTATTCATTACTTATTTCACATGGTGTAAAATTGCCAAATTATTAAAAACTCATGAATCAAAATGTTTCAAGGCCCAATTTCAATTTAGGTGTGATTAGCAATTGATAAATAAGTGATCCATCATAGAATGCTTGGGTGTGCATGCATGGAAGAAGGCGTATCTCACATAATGCAATTTTCTAAAATCATCCAAAACTCATTAAACAAAGAATTACCAAGGCCCAAATGCTGATCAGTGGATTAACCTAGCCTATTTAAGCTAACTCATGCTAGGGTTAGAGAGGATGACACGTGCTTTTAAGGAGAACAAGAACTTTCAACCCTAAAGCTTGATTCCTTCGCATCTCTCAATCCATTAGGGCTTTTCACAAGATTTCTTCACAGCCTTCCTCCTAAGGATCCATAGAACACAAAGTAATCACCACTTGGAGCTAACAGCAAAGGTACACGTTACACAATCTCAGGTTAGTGATATTTTTGATGATCATAAAGCTCTCTTTTTAAACGTGCATATTGATGTGTGATGCCTACTGATCATTCAGATGTAGTTTTTTTTTAGTATGGACGCGTATATTGATGGTACGATGAGTTTGATTTTTTTGAACCAAACCTTGTTGTGCTCGTTTTGACTTATGCGTTGATTGTTTGTAATTTTTGATGGGATATTATTGATCCTCACATTTTTATGATCAGTTTAGTATACTCACACTTGATTTCTGGAGATTTTGGGGAGGGTGGCCGCCGAAGAAGACGACCGGAACCCTAGTTCCGGCGTCTGGTGTGGTGCTCCGGCCAGGCTAGGGTTTGGAGGTAGGTGATGACCTCCCAGCCGTTGATCTGTTTGATCGCACGGTCCATATGCTGCCATGTGTTCTATTTTTTTGTTTTATTTAATTAATTTCATGTGTGCTCTTCCATGGTTGTTACCGTGTGCGTGATATCTCAGCCTCTCATCATGTATTATTTGTGAATTGTTTGACTTATTTTCACGAGTTGATCTAATCATGTGGTCTGAATTTTGCCAACGAATTAATGAGATAGTGTGCATCTCACGTGGCGTGTGTATTGTGTTCTGAGCACTTTGGTGTATGCATGATCATTTCATTACCATGTGCGTGCGAATCCTGACCTTGGATCATAACTACTATGTTGAATTGTTGACTTGATGTGGTACGTAGGATTAATTGTATGGCTGACATTAATTCTAAATTTGTTGACCAATTCCATGCTATGGTTGACTTCGCCAGTGGGCTTGTTGCTTTGGGCCTTATTAATTGCACCCCCAAGTTTTAGCCCATTTACATTTTTCAACGTGGATTGCTTACTAAACGCACCCCCATGCTTATTTCATAGTTTTTATTTTATTTAATTGTTTGCATTTCATTTTTAATTCTTAAAAATAGTTAATTGCATTAAAAAATTACCAAAAAATTCATGAATCACATTTAGCATTTAATAAAATTTTCCCAAATTTTATTTTTCATTTTTATTTTATTTTTAGTGGCTGAATTAATTAATTATTTAATTTCTTTTTGAATTTGTTTTGTTTTGCACATGTTGCATTGTAGAATTTTGTTCTCACAGCATACATAACATTTAGAGCCCATTCCTTTTGCATTCATTCGTCAACACATTGAATTGCATTAAAATATTTTTCTCTCATTTTTACAATCATTTCATATTGCATTTTAGTCCTCCTTTTTGCATATTGAACCATGTTTCTTGTATGAACTTTGCATTATTGTTGAGTGACTTATATCTGGAATTTTTGCATGAGTTTTGGACATGTTGTTTGTTTCTGGTTGAGCTACTTTGATAATTAATTTGGTGATTTTAGAAGGTGTGTGGCTAATTGTTTAACTGCTCTTTGTGTGGGATCTTCTTGTATGTATATCTTTGACCATGTCTGATTACTTGTTTGAAAAGGCACTTGTGCCTTTGTTTTGGGATTGTGTCTTTGACTTCTTGAACCATATTTGAATTGTTATGGGTCACTTGATCACCATTATATGTCATTGCCTGGATTTCATTTATCTCATTTCTTCCACGTATGTCTGTTTTGTACTAACCTTTTATGTAGAGGCTGAGGTAAGTTATTTGAGGGTGTGGGTAGTTATCCATGTCCACTCTCACTCTTTCTGTCTCTCATCTTTTCTTTTCTTTAGGCTTAGGTTGTCGTCAAACCTCACTAACCGTAGGTCACCCATGCATGATAACATTAGGACTCTTAGTTTCCCTTTAGAGTTTCCTTTGTGTCTTCTCTCTTCTCATCTCAAAACTTCTTGAAAACACTTAATAAGGATAAAGTGTATTGCGCATGAGCCTTAAGCGTGGGTAATGAGAAATGAGGGGCTTCCTCTTATCTTTCTAGAGTGCTTAGCGAGCGTCCTGTCTTGGGACGATTCGTTAAGTATTCGTCCCTGTGCCCTAGACTTTGGTGCAATGCAAGTTATGAACTAACTCAAGTCACTTCTGTCTTAAAAAAATACAAATAAACTTCAAACCTTTTTGTCCTTCGGGATTGTCAAACTAAAGGCTATTTTCAAAAAGGGCACGTTACTTTCCGTCTGAGTCGCAAACAGGCATCGACCCTAACTGTCGGACGCGAACTTAACGTCGCTCATAAAAAACACAAAGTGAACTTGGTCCGAACTACGTTGACTCTGAATTCCCCATTGCACAAAGGGGGTACGTAGGCCTAGGACGTCGACGTCCTACCGAGTCGGTCTTTGTCTTCCCCTTCCCCGTCTTAGTACAACCATAGATGTTAGGATAACTCACCCTTAGAATAGACAACAAGCGTGGATCCCATCGAGTACGATGGACGCGTGGGGTGCTAGCACATTCCCCTCGCGTAACCGACTCCCGAACCTAGGCTATGGTTGCGATGACCATTCCTTTCCCTCTTCCTCAGGTTTATGCGGTGTTCCATTTCCCTCTCTTGGGATAAATTTACACGCCTGGCGACTCTGTTTTCCGCGCCACTCTCGCGTTTGTACCTGGATGAAAATCCTGGGAGCGACAATTGGTTATCAAAGGATTCAGAGGTTTTCTGAACTGGTGGATTGTTGTAGGATTTATGAGGAGGATAGTAAGGCTCGTTCTACTCACTATAAGAGTGTGAGCGAGAGAAAAGGGAAGTAATAGTTCCTTGGTGGTCCGTATGTAACACCAGCTGATAAGGGTAAACAAAGGGGAAATTTTGAGAAAAGATCAAGCGGAGGAGGAATGTCTGGTCCTCTGAGATGTTATAAATGTGGTGAGTTGGGGCATCGTTAGTTTGAGTGCAGGAAAGATATGAGGAAGTGTACTAATTGTGGGGGTTTAGGACAGGTTGCAGCTGATTGTGCAAGGAAGAATGTGGTGAAGTGTTTCAACTGTGGGGAACCTGGTCATATTAGTACGAAGTGTCCAAAACCGAAGCAAGCTCCAGCTCATGGGAATTTTTTTGCCTTGGCAGGAACTCAGACTTCAAGTGCAGATCGTCTAATCAGAGGTACTTATTTTATTAATAGTACTCCTTTAGTTGCTATTATTGATACTGGAGCGACTCATTCATTTATTTCGTCTGAGTGCGCGAAGCGTTTGAATCTTGTGTTGTCTTTGATGGGTGGTGAGATGGTTATTGACACTCCAGCAATGGGGTCAGTAACTACTTATTTGGTTTGTTTAAGTTGTCCTTTGACCATTTATGGTAAATACTTTGAGATGGATTTGGTGTGTTTACCGTTGGAGGGTTTAAATGTGGTTTTGGGAATGAATTGGTTGCAATTCAATCGGGTTCATATTGATTGTTATCATAAGTTAGTAAGGTTTCCTTCTCTTGAGGAAGACGAAGACTCGAGTTTCTTATCTACCAAAGAGTTGAAGAGACTTTTGGCGGATGAAGCTCAGTTGTTTGGGTTGTTTGCATCTTTGACTGTGGATAGTCAAGTTTCGCTTGATGTGTTTTCGGTTGTGTGTGATTTTTCGGAAGTGTTTCCTGAGGATATTTCAGACTTGCCACCAGAGAGAGAGGTGGAGTTTTCTATAGATCTGGTTCCTGGTACTAGACCTGTTTCTATGGTACCTTATTGTATGTCGGTATCTGAGTTGGTTGAGTTGAAGAAACAGTTGAATGAATTGTTGGAGAAGAGGTTTGTGAGGCCAAGTGTTTCTCCTTGGGGTGCTCCAGTTTTATTGGTGAAAAAGAAAGATGGAAGTATGCGGTTGTGTATTGATTATCGCCAGCTGAATAAGGTAACGATTAAGAATAAGTTTCCTCTTCCAAGAATTGATGATCTGATGGATCAGTTAGTTGGTGCGTGTGTGTTTAGTAAGATTGACTTGAGGTCAGGGTATCATCAGATAAGGGTGAAAGAGGAAGATATTCAGAAGACGGCTTTTAGGACACGTTACGGTCATTATGAATATTCTGTGATGCCGTTTGGGGTTTCTAATGCGCCAGGTGTGTTTATGGAGTACATGAATTGTATTTTCCACGAGCATTTGGATCGATTTATTGTTGTGTTTATTGATGACATTTTGATTTATTCTAAGTCTCGAGAGGAGCACGCGGAGCATTTGCGTATTGTTTTGCAGGTTTTGAAGGAAAAGAAGCTTTTTGCCAAATTGTCCAAGTGTGAGTTCTGGTTGTCGGAAGTGAGTTTTCTTGGGCATGTGATTTCAGGTAATGGTATTTCTGTGGATCCATCTAAAGTAGAAGCAGTTTTACAATGGGAGACTTCGAGATCTGTTACTGAAATTCGAAGCTTTTTGGGTTTGGCCGGTTATTATCGAAGGTTTTTCTAAGCTAGCACTTCCTTTGACCCAGTTGACTTGTAAAGGGCAAGCGTTCATTTGGGATATTCGGTGCGAGGAAAGTTTTAATGAGCTGAAGAGAAGATTGACGACAGCTCCGATTTTGATTTTGCCGAATCCTAATGAACCGTTTGTGGTGTATTGTGATGCTTGTTTGATTGGTCTAGGTGGTGTTCTGATGCAAGAAGGTAAGGTCGTGGCTTATGCTTCGAGGCAGTTGAGAGTGCATGAGAAAAATTATCCTACTCATGATCTTGAATTAGCGGCTGTGGTTTTTATGTTGAAGATTTGGAGGAATTATCTCTACGGTGCAAGGTTTGAAGTCTTTAGTGATCATAAAAGTTTGAAATATTTGTTTGATTAGAAAGAATTGAATATGAGGCAACGTAGATGGTTGGAATTTTTGAAGGACTACGACTTTGGCTTGAATTATCATCCTGGTAAAGCTAATGTGGTAGCCGGTGCATTGAGCCGGAAATCGTTGCATATGTCCGCTTTAATGGTTAAGGAGTGGAAACTTTTGGAATCGTTTAGAGATTTGAGTTTGGTTTGTGAAGTGACGTCGGATAGCGTGAGGCTTGGAATGTTAACGATTACTAATGATTTTCTGATGACTGTTAGTGAGAAACAGAAGCTGGATGTGAAATTTGTGGATTTGATGTTGGTCGGAGAAAAAGATGCGAATAGTGATTTTCAAGTGGAAGTTAATGGTGTTTTGAGATTCCGAGGTAGAATTTGTATTCCTGATGATGCGAAGTTGAAAAAGATGATTTTGGAGGAAGGACACCGGAGTAATTTGAGTATACATCCGGGAGCAAATAAGATGTACCAAGATTTGAAGAAGATTTTCTGGTGGTCTGGATTGAAAAGAGACGTGGCTCAGTTTGTTTATGCATGTTTGACTTGTCAGAAATCGAAGGTGGAACATCTGAAGCCTAGTGGTTTGTTGCAACCGTTGGATATTCCTGAGTGGAAGTGGGATAGCATTTCCATGGATTTCGTGACAGGGTTGCCGAATACACAGAGAGGGCATAATGCTATTTGGGTGGTTGTTGATAGGCTGACTAAATCGGCTCATTTTATTCCGATTGACATCAGTTTTTCTTTGGAGAGGTTGGATGAGATTTACATCAGTGTGATTGTGAAATTGCATGGGGTTCTGTTAAGTATTGTTTCGGATCGAGATCCTATGTTTACCTCGAGATTTTGGGAAAGTTTACAGAAGGCGTTGGGTTCTAAATTGAGGTTGAGTTCGACTTATCATCTGCAGACGAATGGTCAGACAGAGAGGACGATTCAGTCGTTGGAAGATTTATTGAGAGCTTGTGTTCTTGAGCAAGGTGGTGCGTGGGATAGTTATCTTGCATTGATTGAATTCACGTATAATAATAGTTTCCATTCTAGTATTGGAATGACACCGTTTGAAGCATTGTATGGACGAAGATGTCGAACGCCGTTGTGTTGGCACGAATCTGGTGAGAGTTTGGTGGTTGGACCAGAGTTGGTGCAACAGATTACGGAGAAAGTGAAGCTTATTCGTGAGAAAATGAAGGCTTCTCAGAGTAGGCAAAAGAGTTATCATGATCGGAGAAGAAAAGATCTTGAGTTCCAAGAAGGCGATCATGTATTTCTGAGGGTTACACTAGTAACGGGTGTGGGTCGTGCATTGAAATCGAAGAAACTTACTTCTCGGTTTATTGGTCCTTACCAGATATCCGCGAGAGTGGGTGCTGTGGCTTATAGGGTGGCGTTGCCGCCGAATCTGTCGAATTTGCACGATGCGTTCCATGTTTCACAGCTTCGGAAGTATGTTCCGGATCCGTCGCATGTGATTCTGATGGATGAGGTTGAGGTAAGGGAGAACCTTATGGTTGAGGCACTACCAGTTAGGATTTTGGATCGCGAGGTGAAGCGGTTGAGGGGCAAGGATATTGCACTTGTGAAAGTGGCGTGGTGAGGCACTGCTGAGGGCAATTTGACTTCGGAGTTGGAGAGTCGGATGCGGGAGTCGTATCCATAGTTGTTCGTCTCAGGTATATTTTCGAGGACGAAAATTTCTAAGTGGGGGAGAGTTGTAACGCCCCAGTTTTGTCAGTTTTAATTAATTGAGTCGTTTTGAGTATTTTATTATTATATTATTTTATTTCTGACTTTTATGTGAAAATATGTTTTTTTTCATCGTGAATATATTTTATCGCGTTTTGGGAACATTTGCGAGATATTTGAGTGTGGGGGTATTTTGGTCATTTCATCTTATTTTTCTTTAAGTTAGAAAATAGAAAGGAAAAAGGAAGAGAAAAATAGAGAGAAAGAAAGAGAGGAGAAAGAAAAGGGAAGAAGAGAAGAAAAAGAGAGAAAAGAAGAAATCGATCAACCGACTTTTCTACACGCTATTTAATCGGGTAAGGGTGCGAAACGCGATTATTATATGCTTGTGTATGATTATGTATGTGTGTATTGGATTGTTTGTTGTGTTTTCATAGTTTCCATTCTAGGTCGATAATGAGAAATCGATGTTTTCGCGGTTGGAAATTGGTGTAAACGTAGTAGAATACTTGTTATCATGATTGAGTTATGTTTTGACTGTTATATGTTGGTTTGGAAATGTTTTGATTGAGAAAATATGGTTTTGGGATGATTTGGTGCGCTGCTGGGTTTTGCTGAAATCGCAGGTTCGCACTGCGAATGGCCAGCAAATTGGTGGCGAGCGTTCGCGTGAGGTTCGCACTGCGAACGTTGTATTATTTTTCATTCTGCCACTGTTCGCTGGAGGGTTCACATTGTGAATGGGGTAGCGAGCATTCACTGGGAGTTCGCACTGCGAACGTGGGGAATTTTCTAGGCTATTTTGCTTCTGCCACTGTTCGCTAGGACATTCGCACTGCGAATGTGGGAGCGAAGGACTCACTAGGAGCTTCTGTAGCGAGCGATTTTGGACGCGGTTCTTAAGCGCTGGTCGCTCTCTGCGGTTGAGCTTAAAATGTCAGGTCGATTCATTTTTTATCCTATTGTGAGCTGAATAAGGAAGGGAAATAGATGTCTCCAATTAACCCTGCTTTGCATACTGAGTTTAAACAACGGTCTGTTAGGTTACGGATGCTATCAATGTGGGGGGCCTTTGTACTGGTTATTCGTATTTCGCCAATACGGTTCTTTCTTTCTTTTTTTTCTAGGCAAAGGGTTTCTGGCGGGGAATAAGGATTAGGATGTTAAGACTGATGCTTTTGAATTACTGCTTTTGATTGATGGGGATATGGGATTTGGGTTTTTTGTTGATTGCGCTCGCTAAGATCTTTTCTTTCGATCTTATGCCTACGTATTCCCGTTTACCGAAACAGGGAAATCAGAGCGTTCGTAGTTCCTCCTATTCTATGGGAGGAAATTGGTTTTTGGTGTCTTGTTCAAAGCCCAAGACGTGAAGCGAAAGGTGATTTGTATCTTGTTCAAAGCCCAAGATGTGAAGCTGAAAGGTCTATTTGTGTCTTGTTCAAAGCCCAAGACGTGAAACTGAAAGACCTCGGCTTTAGAGAGAATTTGTCATCTCTAAAGAGGGGAGAAGGAGAATTACTTTAACTGGGATACGCGGATCCGAGCAATGCCATAATTTCCGAAGAAAGGGTTTTAACCTGAAGGAGAAGACTTTAACTCAGTGTAGAGCAATGCCATCTTTCCTTAGGAATTTCTCATGCTAAAAGAGGGACAGTGGCATGGATATAGATGATCCAGAGGCTTGCCGCTTACAGCGATTAGATGAAGGGAAAGGAGTTATTGGTGTTTGTGTACTGTGAACGAGGCACAACTTTGATGCTAAAAGGTTGATTGGATCAACCAGTGGTTTTCTTATACAAAGCCTAAGAGGAGGCTAATTTCCGCTAGGAAAATCATTATACAAAGCCTAAGAGGAGGCTAATTTGTGTCTCGTACAAAGCCCGAGAGAGAGGCTAAAAGTTTTTGACCCAGTGGGGCATATCGTTATACAAAGCCTAAGAGGAGGCTAGCAAAGAGTTCGACTCTTGCTTAAGGGATTTATATCTCGTACGAGGCCCGAGATGGAGGCAAAAAAAGGGGTGATTGACTCAACGAGGGAATCTTTTGTGTCTCATACAAAGCCTGAGAGAGAGGCTAAAAGGTGGTTTTGACTCCACTGGGGAGAATTTTGGTATCTCGTACGAAGCCTGAGATGGAGGCTATTGTAACTGTTTCAGTTGAGTGACAGATCCAATATACTGATTTAAAAGAGAAAATCAGTTCTTATATGAGTAACACTGTACTCAGGGATTTAATTTGAGGATTAGGGATATTTCCTTCTCTTTGAGGAAACGGGAAATCCAAAGGGTATTGAGATTATCCGTGTCTGCGGGTTTCCTTCCTATTTAACGAAGGGTGCTTGAGAATGTCTTTGAGACTCAAGGAAGTTAGACTGTCCAAGTCTAGAGTTTTATTTTTTGTACTATGCTTCAAGAAACAGTAGTAGACTTTATGAAAGGGCTGTTCTATGAGGATGACTAAGTTCTGTTCCTATACCTCTAGGAGGTCGCCGGGACAATTTGTACGAAGCCCAAGAGGAGGCTGGAATCTTTTAAGAAGCCGACGGGTCCTTGTACGAAGCCCAAGAGGAGGCTATCATTCCCGGAGGAAGAGATCATTATACGAAGCCTATGAGGAGGCTGTGAATACTTCTAAGAAGCCGTAGGGTCCTTGAATAATGCCCAAGAGGAGGCCGATGCTTTTAAGAAGCCCGTGGGTCTATCATCTCCTTTCCATTAGGAGAGATAACTCTTTTAAAGATGAAAACCACTGGTAAACGTGCGAGGTTTACTATCCAGCGACTTTTAGCTTTTAAAGAGGGTTCCTTAGTTAAGGTCCAAGATTATGACCGTAGTGGGTACCCAAACCCCGAGACATTCAAGGCAAGCTATCCACAAGGAATAGATCAAGTCAGGAAAGTTCGAGAATTGGGAAGAAACTCAAAGATGCCATTCACGGAGAATACATTCATCTTGGGGAGTAGAGCTTCTTGACGATTCCTAAGGAGGACAGCCGAAGAGAAGACTGTATCTGGTGCTCCTATTGGGGATCTAGGCGACTATTTCTACGAATAAATGAAACGGCGTCACCTAGTTCTAGACGTAGTTGCCGGGGAAACTCGAAATATCTATACTATTATTACACAGTAGATATGAGTTTATGAAAGGAGACTTACAGTGAGCAGCCCCACAATACAGTTTATAATATGAAAGCAGTAAATGAAAGCGATAACCACTTACTCGGTTGTAGTGCTTCCATGCTGTTTGGTTAGTTGTTCAACAAAGAAAGATTAAAAACAACAGTATATTCAAAATCAAAGGAGAAAGTGCTTTGAAAAAGAAAGATTTGGGGCTTACAGCTCAAGGAGAGGCCCAGGGTTTTATCAGTGAGCGCACTGTTTGAATTTGTACAGAGGGACTTATACAAGTGACTGGGGCCCAAAAAGGTTTTCTGTACAAAGGGATGGGTCTTACACTCTCTTAAGAGGCCCAAAAAAGGTTTAAAGAAAAAGAGTGGGGCTTATAACACGAGGGTAGGCCCAAATGATTTTTCGTTTAAAAATGGCGATCGCGCCGAGGTTTTCTTTTAACGCAGAGGGACTTATACAATAAGTGAGGCCCAAAAATGTTTTGGTTAAAAGGGAGATTGGGTCTTACACTCTAATAGAGGCCCAGAGTGTTTTGAAAATGATTTATGAGGGTTGAATTAATCCAAAACCCTAATTTGTTTCCAAAAAATGTATTTAATTGAATAAAAATTCAATTAAATTGATCAAAAATTGTTTTACACATGGGAAACAAATTGTGATCTTGGATTAATGCTTCAAAAATTAAGTATTGACCTACAAAACAAATAGAAAGCATTAAAAGTTGCAAAATCATTGTGGAAATAATATTTCAAATGTTAAAAACAATTAAAATATTAATTCTTTGCAAAAATATCAATTATATAAAATAAATAATATTTTTGGGATTTTTTGGTAAAATAAAATATTTTAACATTTTTGTGAATTATTGCAAAAAGAACCAATAAAAAATGATAAAAATTGAAGGAGTTATTAATTTTTCAAATCATTAAAAATAATAGTATGAAAAATAATAAAATAAAAAAGTGATAAAAAGAAGTCTGGGGCGAGGGGGATTCGAACCTCAGACCTCTCGCTTGCTAATACTCACAAAACCAGCTGATGAACCGCTGGGGCGCAATGCCAATTCATTAAATATATGGCAAGTGAAAATTATATAGAGAACTTGGTTGGTTTTCTGAAAATGGCGCCATGGCCATCTCCTTCCCCGAGCTCGTGCATGAAGCACCCTATCTCACTCATCTCTCAACCATTGGACATGATTCAAACACCAAACTCGTGCGTTTTTTCACAAGGAACAAGATGGCAATACCCAATTTTATTCATTTTCAGTGTGGAGTGAAATAATCATGATGAACACAGATGAACCCTAATTTGCAAAAGCAATCGTGCAAGCATGGTTATGAGGTCTATGATTAAATTTATTGAGGCAAAACAATCAGCATATGATGGTAATCAAATGGCAAAATTATCATGCGAGGAAATATGCATGGATCATGGAGTTTGAGTTTGAAGCTCACCTTGATGCAAGCTGAAATGGAACTTTGCCCAGATGGTGTTCCAGTCGTGAATTGATGATCCCTACAGCTTCAATGGATGTTATGGAGTGTGTTGCAAGCTTTGGAAAACTTTGAAATTCTCTGGATCAAGCTGGAGACCTCCACCTGCAAAACTGAAGCAAAATGGCTTGGTTGAAGAGTGATTTTGAGCTAGGAGTGTTACAGATGTTGTTTAAGCACTTGGACACCTCAAATACATCATATGTGATGTGTTTGAGCAATTGGAATTGATTGCTTATGGCTGCAACTCAAAACCCGATAGTGGTTACTCAAAAACAAGAAAACTTGAAGTTCAAGAAAGAATGAGAGAAAGCAGTGCTGTAACTGGCTTTGGGGTGAGTTGAGTGATCCATTGAGACCTCTATTTATAGGTGATCAACTATTGTCTTGGAGGAATAGTGAATGGCAGCTGGATCAGATCACATTTGCTTGGATTGGCTTGGCATAAATGCCTCTTGCACTAGGCATAACAGCTGCTCCAAATAGATCAGCTATGCCTTGACTGAAATCACATTCTTCAGATGTTTTTAATGTTGTTTAATCAGAGAACTTGACTGAGGAGAGTGAGAATCTTGACAATGCACTATTCCACATAAATGCATTTTGAATTCAAGGCAAAAAGTGCCAAAGTGGATGAATTTCAAGTTGGAAGGTTCTTTGGCTTTTTTACTCAGATTTATCAGTTGGATTAGATGCAATGTGATTGGTTTGAACACAAGTGGCATGCTGATCCTCAGTCTTTGGCTCAAAATCGTGTGAGATAAGCAAACATGTAAACTGCTTTTTCCAAAACAGCTTGCAGCAGCATGACTTTGGGCATGGATTTCTCATGGCTTGAGTTGAATCAATTCATGCTGTTGAGCCCTTTGAATTCTTAGCAACATATGCAACAACATTGATGTTTAACTTTGGGACTGATTCAGCTTGCATCTATGTGCAAAAATCCCACAAGTTTTGGTGTTTCAACAAAATTCTGTTTTAGGCAGAATTTTTCTAAGTGTTGGAAAATGGTATTTTTTCACATTTTCAGCCACTTTGGCTCACTCATAGCTCAAAATCCATAAGGAATTGGAGTTAGGCCTAGTTGAAGTTTTTGTAGAGGGCAGTGAGATCTACAAATCAAGCTTTGGATGGAAAAAATTGGCCTTGTGGTTTAGGAGTTATGGTCCTCCAAAGTTGGTAGCTTTGCCACTTTATTTTTAACTTAGAAAAATTTCTAAGTTTTATGGTTACCCCTTTTACAAGTTATCTCACTTTTCTTGATTTTTCTTGGTGAATGATGATTCAAATCATACATTAACATCATTTTAGGGTTAAAAATCCATTTTGGTGAAAAATCTCAAAAAGTCAAAGTTGACTTTTGTGCACAGTTGACTTTTTATCAGATGAATTCCAAACTGTGCAATTCTTCAGGAAATCATGTCCTTGACCTAAATCAAACTTGATGGACATGTTCCATGGGTGTCATAGGGTATATTCAATCATGTATTAGGGTTTGGGAGCATGTCCTGGTCAAAAGTCAAAGTTACAGTTGACTTTTCTCTTAAAACCCTAATTGTGGTGCAGATGAAAATGAAACTTGTTGCTCAAACTTCTTGGATCAATCCATTGTTCCAAATGGATCAATATGGTGTATTAGAGACCCTCAAATCATCTATTGAGGTCTTGGCTCATGGTTTGTCCCAAAAGTCAACTTAGGGGTGAATTAGGTCAAGAAACCCTAATTCCTGATTTTTGATGAATGCATCCCCTGAGGCAAAATTGACTTGATGCATGGGTTCATGAGGTTCCATGAAGCATATTAGGTTATGTTTTGGATCATTGCCTTGTACCCAGATGAAAATATCCATCTGGAGGCCCTGGTCGACCAAAACCCTAATTTGGTGACACTGTCGATCTTGAGACTTAATCCACCTAGAAGGGAGCAGCTTTGTGCTTAATCCTTGAAGTGGGAGTCCTTTTTGATCCATTGTGGATGTTTGAGAGATTAGACAAGTTGAAGATCATGTCATTTCTTGATTGATCCTTTGTCTAAGCACTCAGAGAGGGCTTGAAACCCTAATTCTGATTGTATTGGATGCTCACCCATCTTTGGGGAGACTGATGAAGCATAATGGTTCATCCATATTGTGATGATGATTTTCACAATGATGGGAAATCTATGTGGTCAAAATTTGGGGTATTACAGATGCCCCTATTTAATCTTCTTGGACCCGAAGGTGTGAATGACGTTAGTATTCGAGCATTCGGGGTGCAAGAGGATTAAATATCGGAATATCCGAAATTTTGATGGTGGTTATGAATGGTAGCTTACGCATTCATCTTCTTTAGCTAAGCGATGATGCTTAGAAAAGGTAAACTTCCCCTCGATCCTGGTTTCCTACCAAGGAACTGGCCTTAGTTTTCTTTTGAAATAAACCTCCCTCGTTCTTGGTTTCCTACCAAGGAACTGGTCTTAGTTTCTGATTTAAACTTCCCCTCGATCCTGGTTTCCTACCAAGAACTGGTCTTAGTTTCTGATATAAACTTCCCCTCGATCCTGGTTTCCTACCAAGAACTGGTCTTAGTTTCTTTTGTCAATAAACTTTCTTGACAAGGGACGCTATTCATAGCGGCTTTCCTCAAACCTCTCGCCGAATTTTCCTGGGGAGATGCCATTTGAGTGGAAAAAGTTTTGATGTCAGACTTGCTGGGGAACCCATTCGTCTGAGTTGTAGAGGTGTACAAACTTCTCTGTTGGAGACGCCATTTGTTTCTACTGGGGAAAACGATTCTCTTGAGAGACTGTCTTCATTTGGGATCTTTCATCATACTTTTCTCGGGATCTTCCCGGAGAAACGCCATATGATGGGGTCCAATTTTGAGGTGCCGATGACCTTTTCATCAACGACTTTTCGGAGGAATACTGATGTACTGCCGAATCTCTGATCACGAGGCTTTCTCTGTGGATTTTCCTTAATCCGGGAAAGCAAGGATATCATCTTCAATGGCGAAGAGTGACATTTGTTGAAGGTTCTCTGATCTTTCAGAGGTTCAAGTTATCAAAGTGGCCAAGTGCCGACTCTGATCTAAAGATACACTGGTGGCGAGATTGTGCAGACGCAACACTTCCTGACGAGGAAAGAACTGACAAACTCGATTGAGAAAACTGTTTATCACTAGGGGACAAGACCGACTCAAGTGATAGTGATGCAATACGAAATGCGAACGCAAATAAAATACATGAAGTATGTATGTTTATGCTGACAAAACAGACGCGACATACAGACTAATGGATGAACACAATTGGATACTCGGCCATCACGGGGCGAAGAAGTACCGTTGATTCAAAATAGCAATTCCACCTTGCTTAGGAGAGATAGTCCACGCGGGGAGCTATGTTGATCGGGCTTAGGAGATGAGAACTCGGCCGAGGGTGTCAGACGAAACAAGGTCTCTGACACAGTTGATCCTTTCATTCAGGCATACTGGCTTAGAAGGAGTACTTTGATTCTGCACTTTGAAATTCGCTTACTTCGGGAGAAGCAATCGATGTTCTTCTGATGTTCAACAGTCAAAAGAAATGCCATCTTTAATTTAAAAGCAAAAAAAGTTTTAACAAGTAAATTCATTTTTGTTTTATTTCAAGAATCGCTGGTTTAGTTTAAACAACGTCGTTCTGTAAAGCTAAAGCAAGTTAAGAATTACAAACAAAAGCACAAAGGCTCAAATTTTATTGATAAGATGGAGATCAGCCAAACACGTGATTCCAAAGAGTATATACAAAGTTAGAAAATGGTAATTTACAGGGAAAAGGGCTACGTTGAAACATAACGACCACTATCCTTCTACCAACTTTGAATTCGGGGCATCCTGAGCTTCCGTTGAAGATGACCTTTGACTGGAGTTTTCTGACAGATGATGCAACTGCTGCTGAGGGACTTGCCTCTGTTGAACATAGTTACTTGCCATTATCCCTAATTTTTGCCTGGATTGTACTATGAGATTTCCAATCCATCGGGATGATTTTCTTTCATGTCTCTAACTTTTTCCTGGACCGCCCTTCCAGGTTTTCAATCCACCGAGACGTTTTTTTTTTTTTTTTATATATTTAGGCGAAGTATTTCTTGACTACATCAACATTCGTGGGGTAGGCAAATTCCTCTCCGTCCATGGTTGCAAGTCTCAAGGCACCGCCTGAGAAAGCTTTCGTGACCACATAGGGGCCATCATAATTTGGGGTCCATTTGCCCCGAGAGTCAGTGAGAAATGATTGTATCTTCTTGAGCACGAGGTCTCCTTTTCTGAAAATACGAGGTCGGACCTTTTTGTCGAACGCCCTCTTCATTCTCTGTTGATACAACTGACCGTGGCATAGTGTCGTGATTCTCTTCTCTTCGATCAGGTTCAGTTCGTCGTGTCGACTTTGACACCATTCAGCTTCGGTGAGCTGAGCTTCCATCAATACCCTGATTGATGGGATCTCTACTTCTATGGGAAGCACTGCCTCCATGCCATATACTAGAGAGAAAGGGGTAGCCCCTGTTGAAGTACGGACAGATGTACGGTAACCATGAAGAGCAAAAGGTAACATCTCGTGCCAGTCTTTATAGGTTACAACCATCTTTTGAACGATATTCCTGATGTTCTTGTTAGCCGCTTCTACCGCTCCGTTCATCTTGGGTCGGTAGGGAGATGAGTTATGGTGTTCGATCTTGAACTCTACACACAACTCTTTCATCATCTTATTGTTCAAGTTAGATCCATTATCAGTAATGATCTCGCTTGGAACACCATAACGGCAGATGATATTGTTTTTGATAAATCGGACCACCACTTGTCGGGTTACATTGGCGAATGACGCTGCTTCGACCCACTTGGTGAAATAATCAATGGCTACTAGGATGAACCGATGTCCGTTTGAAGCCTTGGGCTCAATCATACCAATCATGTCGATTCCCCATATGGAAAATGGCCACGGGGAAGAAAGAACTTTGAGATGTGATGGCGGTACATGAATTTTGTCGGAGTATATCTGACACTTGTGACACCTCCTCATGTACTTGTAGCAGTCGGATTCCATTGTCAACCAATAATACACGGCCCTGAGAATTTTTCTCGCCATTGTGTGTCCGTTGGCATGAGTGCCAAAGGATCCTTCATGAATTTCTTTCATGAGCATGTATGCTTCTGGTCTGTCGACACATCGGAGCAAAACCATGTCAAAATTTCTCTTATAAAGAGTGTCACCGCTCAGGAAGAAGTTTCCAGCCAATCTTCTGAGGGTTTTCCTGTCTTTTCTGAGTGCCCCAGATGGGTACTCTTGTTTCTGAAGGAAGCATTTGATATCGTGATACCAAGGTCTGTCGTCTATGACTGCTTCAATCGCGAAGATGTAAGCGGGCCGTTCAAGGCGCATGATGTCGATCTTAGGTATGTCATTCCATCGACCTACCCTAATCATGGAAGAGAGAGTGGCTAATGCATCAGCCATGTGATTCTCATCACGAGGGATATGATGAAAGTCGACTCTGTTGAAGAAGGGTAACAACCTTCTTGCATAGTCTTTGTAAGGAATCAATCCTGATTGGTATGTGTTCCAATCTCTTTTTATCTGGTTAATAACCAGGGCTGAATCGCCGTATACGTCCAAGTTTTTGATCCTTAAATAAATCGCTTCTTCGAGACCCATGATACATGCTTCGTATTCGGCCTCATTGTTCGTACATTTGAACGTAAGTCTGGTAGTGAAAGGAATGTGGGAACCCTGAGGGGTAACAATGATTGCCCCAATTCCGTTTCCATAATGATTGACTGCTCCGTCAAAGATAAGTCCCCACTGGGAACCTGGTTCTGGCCCTTCGCTGGGTAGCGGTTCATCGCAATCTTTCATTTTTAGATATATGACATCTTCGTCTGGGAAGTCAAACCCGATTGATTCTTGATCGTCAATCGGTTGATGAGCCAAATGATCGGCTAAAATACTTCCTTTAACGGCTTTCTGAGCATGGTACTCTATGTCATATTCCGATAGCAGCATCTGCCAACGGGCAATCCTTCCCGTGAGAGTAGGTTTTTCGAAAACGTACTTGATTGGATCCATTTCGGAGACCAACCAAGTAGTATGACGAATCATGTACTGGCGAAGACGTTTGGCTACCCAAGCCAAAGCGCAACAAGTTTTCTCAAGCATCGTGTACCGAGTCTCGCAGTCGGTGAATTTCTTGCTTAGATAGTAAATGGCAGACTCTTTCCTTTTAGTTTTGTCTTGTTGGCCAAGTACACATCCCATTGAGTCCTCTAGGACTGTGAGGTAAATGATCAGTGGTCTTCCTTCCACTGGAGGTGATAGAATCGGAGGATTCAACAGATATTTCTTGATACTGTCGAAGGCGGTTTGGCAATCTTCTGACCAAACGCAATCCTGGTTCTTTTTCAATAACTTGAAAATCGGCGCACAAGTGGCGGTCATAAGGAATATGAATCTGGATATGTAGTTCAAACGTCCCAGGAATCCTCTGACTTGTTTTTTAGTTTTCGGAGAAGGAATTTCTTGAATGGCCTTGACCTTGTCAGGATCAACTTCAATTCCTTTCTGGCTGACGATGAACCCTAGTAGTTTCCCTGAACGGACACCGAAGGTGCACTTGTTGGGATTCAAGCGGAGCTTGAATTTTCTTAGACGTTCGAACAATTTTGACAGATGTTCAACGTGCTCATCCTCTGTTCTTGATTTTGCAATCAAATCATCGACATATACCTCGATTTCTTTGTGTATCATGTCATGAAACAGAGTAGTCATGGCCCTTTGATAGGTTGCCCCGGCATTCTTCAAACCGAACAACATTACCTTGTAACAAAAGGTACCCCATGGGGTAATGAACGAAGTTTTCTCCATGTATTTCGGCGCCATTTTGATCTGGTTATAGCCCGAGAATCCATCCATGAAGGAGAATACTTTGAACTTTGTTGTGCTGTCAACCAGCATGTCAATGTGTGGTAAAGGAAAGTCGTCCTTTGGACTTGCCTTGTTTAGATCTCTGTAATCAACACACATTCTGACCCTTCCGTCCTTTTTGGGAACGGGTACGATGTTGGCTAACCATTGAGGATATTCAGATGTAGCGAGGAAACCCGCGTCGATCTGTTTCTGTACCTCCTCTTTGATTTTGATGGGCATGTCCGGGTGAGTCCGTCTCAACCTTTGCTTTACTGGCGGACATTCCGATCTCAACGGTAAGTGATGTTCCACGATGATGGTATCCAACCCTGGCATATCCTGATAGGACCAAGCGAATACATTGGGGAATTCTTTGAGAAGCTTTATCAAACCCTCTCTGGCAGTTGGACTGAGCAGTGCTCCGATCCTGATTTCTTTTTTCTCTTTTTCTGAACCCAAGTTTACCGTTTCCAACGGTTCTTTGTGAGGTTCAATGGACCTTTCCTCTTGTCTGAGTAGTCGGGAGATCTCTTCTGGAATTTCGTCGTCATTTTCTTCTTCAGCCTCGAATACCGGGAACTCAAAGTTGGGAGAAGGCATCGGATCGTATGTTTCAACGGGGTATAAAACAAGCAATCTGCATGACGTGATGATTCGTGTTTAGAAGAGATAGAGAAAATGTAAGTGTGTGCAGTGTATTTATTTTACTGCTTGTTTTTATTATTGAATATTTTTTTAGGATTACCATTTTCTGAAAAAGAAAAAAGAGAAAACAGCAATTAATGCAGAAATTACAGAACGACGTTATTTTATTAATGAACAAGTCGATTCTTGAAACTACAGCCCTATAAAACAAAACTCTGTCGCTTTGGGCGAAGCGAAGAGGGAAATTTACAAAAAGCGAGCCCTATCAAAACATCCGTTTCACCTGGGCAGGGTGAAAGGTTAAAGATGGCAATTACTTTGACTGACGAACGACCTTCAGAACCTCGACGGTAACCCATTGGCGGCGAACTCCTCGGTGAATCACAAAGTCTGGCACCTTCCTTGATTTGTCTTCAGAAATGACGCTAATTTCTGGTGGAGTAGGATCATTGGAATCTGTTTCCCAAGCAGAATTGTCGTAGGAGGATTCCTCTGTTGCATTTTGCATAGCATTGGTGCTCTCAGCTGCATCTCCCCATCCAGTTGACTGGATATCTTCGAGCCTGATACGAGAGCTTTCGGGAGCAGTGTACTTGACCATAAAGTCGTATTTTCCACTTGGTTGTCCCAAAGTGTCCCAAACTTCTTTGGAACTGGAGAAATCATCCCTTTCGATGACGTTGACCTCAGGAAAAACATAGTTGATGAATTCAAGTCCTGCGAACGTTGCGAATTCATCTTCATGTTGAGTAGTTTCTGAATGACCTGAGTGTTGATCCCATGACATGGCGGGGACACAGGTATTCTGTTCAATGATGGTCAGCTGAGTTTCATTACTCGGCTGACTTTCTTGCCCCAAGTTTCCTGGATAAGGCTGCCACATTGGCAGACCATCCATCGGGCCATAGTAATTGTGATCAAAGTTTTCTTTCATCAGAGTGTCTTCCTCTAATGAATTTGGCGGAGCACGGCATCCTTCCGGATCACAATCTCCGTAGATCATTTCGACATCTGATCTTGGTATAAATCTCGGACTTTCTGTAGGAAAGCAAAAAGGCATAGGCACCTCTTCCTGAGACATATAGACGTCCTTGTTAAGGTAGGACTTCCATTCTTCATCTGTGTCAGAGGGATCTTCCTCATTGATAGCATGAACTGTCTGAGACACTGGGTGAAGAAAACCTCCATTGTGGAAGAAGTTTTGAAGGGGATGAAGACTTTCATCGTTGGCGGCTGTCTGAGTACAGGTTGCAGAAAAACCAAGACCCTTCTTTATTTTATTGTCAATGGGAATGACAAGCCGTCCCCATCCTGTCGTATCGGTACTCTCGACCGCTTTGATAGCATCTTTGTATAAAGAAATTGAAGTTCTTTCTTTGAACTGATTGTCCTTGCTCACCGATAGTGCTTGGAACTGAGTTCCAATAACCTCCTCGGGTTCCACACAAGTAGATGATGATAAGTTGCTCACAAGCAAGGCTTGTTCCCCACAAACCGTGACAAGTTGATCGTTCCTGACGAACTTTAGCTTTTGGTGGAGGGTCGAAGTGACCGCTCCAGCCTGATGTATCCAAGGTCTTCCTAATAAACAACTGTATGTTGCCCGGATGTCCATGACCTGGAAAGTGACTTGGAAAGTGTGAGGACCAATAGTTATGGGAAGATCAACTTCGCCGATAACTGTCTTTCTGGATCCGTCGAATGCTTTGACGATGACCTCGCTGACTCTCATCGGAGGGACCTTAAATGATAATTGCGTCAAAGTGGACTTCAGCATAACATTCAGGGCTGACCCTGTGTCGACCAGTACGCTGGCTAAAGCATCGTCCTGGCAGTTAACCGTAATGTTGAGCGCCATGTTATGACGACGACCCCCGTCAGGTAATTCCTCATCACTAAATCCCAAATTATTGCAGGAAGTGATGTTAGAGACAATGCTATCGAATTGTCTGATTGTTACATCCTGTTCCACAAAGGCTTGCTCCAAGACTTTCTGTAGAGCCTCCCTGTGGGCTTCTGAACTGAGTAACAGCGATAATACTGAGATCTTTGAAGGAGTCTGTAACAGTTGATCAACAATGTTATATTCACTCCTTTGGATGAGCTTTAGCATCTCATCTTTGTCTTTTGAAAAGTCGGGATTACCAGATTGACTGACTGGTGGATCAGGAATTTTCGCTTGAAGTTCCTTTTCTTTGTTGGATTCTCCAACCCCTCGGTTGAAGATTCGACCGCTCCGTGTTACACGACTGATGTCTGCAATGTTCACGATGGAGGGTAATGGAATTTCCTTTCCATTCTCCATTGTTGTTGCACCGTATTTATAAGGGATCGCCTTAGTTGATTCATACGGTAGTGGCCCCGGTAGATAGATGACTATGGGAACCTTCTAATTTTTCTGACCGTCATAAGTAACCTCGATCCGTTCCCGGTTGGGAACTCTAGATTCGTCAAGTAGAGGAATGATGGCAAAAATATCCCTGATCTGGTGATGACCAGAGATCGTGACAACATCCTCAACTTGATCGGCAAGGTAGTTCGGCGACCAAATGATGGGTCCTGAACCTGGATATGGATGAATTTCTCCACGATCGACCTGACCCTGAAGAGCTGCTCTCACAAGGTAACACCCTTGGTTACTTTCCGAACAGACGCTACAATTGTCATAGTTGTGTGGTGGCACCTGGCCACGCCCACTTTGAATACAATGTAACCTCACTAGGTTACCTTCCATTGATCGGACATCCTGACTTTGACGACGAGTAGGATTCCTGTTATTGATACTAATCTGCTGAGTATCTTCGTACATATAGATTGGCATCCACCAGTGATTTAACAAGTGCTGAAGTGCCTCCTGGACAAGGGTACAACCTCGATCGTTTTCGCAACCCACTTTACAGCTTTGATAGTCATGTGATATTAAGAATCCGAGTCGGACCTGCTCAGCATGTAACTCTACCAGATTGGTATTCATCACGCGGATGTCAAAGATCTGAACCATGTTGATTTGATAGGAGTTCCTATCATGGTAGTCTTGGATCCATCCAAGATCCATCTGACGCTGGAGGGCCTCTTGTATGAAAGAGCATCCCTGTTAGTTTACCGAGCAAATCAGATAGGAACTGTAATCGTGTCGCGGCAGATTATGATACTGGCTTTGCTTTGAGTGCATCGCCACCAAGTTGACATTCATAACACGGATGTCGTGGTTTTGAATGACGTTAGAATTCGTGTAAACCATGTTAACTCCACGAACTCGGTGCTCTTGGATCCATCCAAGATCCATTTGTTCCTGTAGAGCTGCTTGCACTACAGAACATCCCTGGTTGTCTTTAGAGCAGATATCACACTGGTGATAATTATGAGGTGGCACATGGCCATATCCACTCTGTCTACAATGCATCTTGACCAGACCGGTCCCCAATGAGAGTACATCATGAATTTGATAGACATTGTTAGTCTCTTTCTCAATCAGATTGACTGCAGTTTTCTCATGTTGAGGCAGCGGGTTCGTGAGAACATTGGGATTCGTATCTTTGAAAGATAAGAGCCCGCTCCTAACAAGCTTTTGCACGTCGGATTTGAAATTGAGACAAGTCTCAATGTTATGCCCCGAACCTCCTTGATGATAAGGGCATGTTTGATCCGCTTTAAACCAAAAAGGCGGATTTTCCATAACTGAAATGGGAGACTTAGTCTGGATGTGCCCCTTGGCTAGCAGTAACGGAAACAATTCTGCGTACGTTACAGGTATAGGATCAAATCCTGGTGGCCGTGTTGTATGGTTGTTGTTATATGGAGGACGAGCCTACTGAAGAGACTGTTGTGTCCTTTGTTGGTCAGGTTGGCTCTGCGCAACCTGAGGTTGATACATAGGAACAGGCGCGGGGCCGATAGCAGGAGTAACAGCTGCTACTGGCTGATAACGTCGCCTTTGCTTTCCGAGAGAGATATTCCCAATATCTTGCTCTTTTTTCTTAGGGAGAGCACTACCGTATTTTTTAGTACCGCTCGTTGATCCAGTGTCTTTTACCAAACGTCCTTCTCGGACGGCTTCCTCAAGACGTACACCCATGCCGACCATTTCGGTGAAATCACTGGGCGCACTGGAAATTATTTGGTCATAGTAAAATGAGCTTAAGGTCTTTAAGAAGATCTTTGTCATCTCTTTTTCCTCAAGAGGTGGACAAATTTGAGCGGCAATTTCACGCCACCTTTGAGCATACTCCTTAAAGGTTTCCTTGTCCTTTTGTGACATTGATCTGAGTTGATCTCTGTCGGGTGCCATGTCAAAATTGTATTGGTATTGTTGGACGAAGGCAGTGCCAAGATCTCTGAAAGTACTGATCGTGGCACGGTTTAAACCCATGTACCATTTGAGTGCGGCACCGGTTAAACTATCCTGGAAGTAGTGAATCAGCAGGTCCTGATTCTCCGTCTGAGCTGACATCCGCCGAGCGTACATCACCAGATGGCTCTGAGGGCAAGAGTTACCCTTGTATTTTTCAAAGTCGGGCACTTGGAACTTGTGCGGGACTTTCACATTTGCGGCGTCCTTTCCAAATAGATCCTGACCGCGAATGGCTTGCAGCTCCTTCTGCATTTCCAGGAACTGCTCCTGGAATTCCTCCATTTTGTCAAACATAGTTTCCTTCTTACCAGAAGGTGTTGGTGGAATCTGTCCTTCTGGGACAGTGTGCACCACAGGGGGTGGTATCGTGACTACGGCAGTAAGTCTTGGCGCCTCCCGAAGTTTGTAACCTTCAGGAGTCTTGAGTATTCCCCTGGCATCTTCGCTTTCCCGAAGTTTGTAACCTTCAGGCCCAGCGGCTTCTGTTGCGATTCCCTGATCTTCAGTGATCAACGGAACATATCCTTCTGGGATATAGTTAACAGGCATGCCCCAAGGACGATCTTTCGGTATCTGATACCTAGGATCATACTTTTCTATGATGGGCGTTGAGGTGATCTCTGAGATCACAGTTCTTTGTAGCTGAGCTTCTACCATGGCTTGCATGTCGTTACGAAGCTTTCTCATATCCTCTCTCAGAGTGTCAATCTCTTCTTTCAACTCTCTGTTTTCTTCCTCAAGATCATCCATCTTTTTCTGACGATTGGCCCGAGTATTATATGAATGAGACAGTTTGACTCTAGAATCGAGACACAAACGTGAGATTCGTAGGGAAGAAGAATACGCTATGTGAGAATGATGAATGCAATGATTATATTAATTGTTTTTAGGTTTAATCAAAATAAACTTCGACAATTAGATTGCAAATATCAAACAGTGGGGAGACCCCTTTTTATTGAAATTCAAAGGATTACAGAAATGGAAATACAGTAGATTACAAAGTGCAGAAACAGAAACCTAAACTAATGGGTCCCGAGTCCTCTCTGAAGAGAAATCGGGTGCTGATTCTGGTATCTTCCTTTTCTTTGACCGGGGCGCTTGGGCCGTTGTCGGGTTGTCATTCCTTTGCCAGGTGAAAGGAGTGAGCAAATTCCTTTGGTCATCTTGGTTCTCTACAGCATGCTGCTCCAAAATTTCAATCAGAGCATCTTTCTCTTTCAGTAATTGCTGTATTTGGATACACTCCACGTCGAGGGTGCGGTACTTGTTCTTCCAAGACCTTCTTTCCTTTTGAACCTTGTTGAAAGTAACCTGAAGCCTTTCAGTTTCTGTCATGAAGTACATGACAATTTCCCTCGGTGGAAGAATTTCGTAACGAGGATAAGGCATCTTTAGCTTGAGAGCTCTAGTTTGTACCCAATGGAGATAAGGCTCCACCGAGACACAGTCTGGTTTTCCCAGAGGCTCTCGTCCTTTCTTATGAACATGTTTCCAAGCTTGCACTATTTCCATCTTTAGTGCTCTGTCACTTTCTCCTTCTTTGAAGAAAAGACCTTCCAGATGAACACCCAGTGGGATGTGTCTCATCGGGTATCCAAATTGACGAAGAACTAATATCGGATGATAGTTGATTCCTCCTTTAGTTCCTATGAGGGGTACACTGGGGAAGTTTCCACAACGGTCAATGATTCTGATTCTCTCATAAATCCTATTACACCAATCTATATCGGAATTGGTGAGAGACATGATCTTCTGCGACCAACGTAAGACACTCTTGCAATCCCAAAAAGCAGCAGACTTGGGCAAGTGAGAGACAAACCACTTGTAAAGCAAAGGTACACAGCATGTGATCTCCCCTCCGCTGTACAAATTTCCCAAGTGTACAGAATGATACGCATCTGCGAGCAAAGTCGGCATAGGGTTTCCAATGAGAAAAACCTTAATAGCGTTGATATCGACGAAGTTATTGATGTTGGGAAACAAAAATAACCCGTAGGTGAGCAAGACAAAGATGCTTTCAAAAGCAGTCCCGTTCCCTATACTAGCAAAGTACAGAGCCTTTTTCGTCAAGAACTGGGCTGACAAACCTTGGATGCCACCCTTAGTGGTCATGTGAGTTCTGACCTCAGACTCGTCCAAATGAATTGCTATTGCAATAGTCTGATTCTTTGGAATTTCTTCCAGTCCAGAAAATGGAGCTCGATCAGTGATATGTAAATCAGTCAGATGAGAATACTCCTCCAGCGTTGGTGATAGCTGGTAATCCGGGAATGTAAAACAGTGATAAACCAGATCGTAGAATTGAATGAGCGCGTCCATGATCCCCTTAATCACATGGACTCTTAACAGTGGTAGCAAACCACCGTGCTTGGCTCTGAAAGCCTCTGGGTTAACGATCATCCTCGCTAACTTTCTCAAATCCCCTAGCTTTGGACCCTTGAAGGTATACTGGTGAGTTCTCCTTCTACCAAAATCCATTAGCGTAATCTTTTTCTCTGATATTTGCAATCACAGTCTTAGTTTAATTTAAAAAACAGAGAGACTAGAAGAGAAAGTTTTTTGAATGTTTTAATGTTTTATTAAATGAATGCATGAATGCAGCACACAAAAACATAGAAAAAACATGGGGTCAAAGGGTCGTTGTCATGAAGTCAAGGCTCTACCCATCCCCAACGGTTTATACTAGGGTGATTTTTGTACCTGTACTCATTATCATCAGCTCCTCCCAGGAAAGCAAAACAACAAGCGGATCGCCAGCGAGTTGTGTGCAATCTTAGAGTAAGTGCTATTCACCGAGAATAGATCACCAGCCTCAAATGAGGGTAGTATCGCGTAACAGCTATTTCTGATAACTTCCGCACTACGAAAAAGGTTGGCTTTTCTTAAGTGTATACTCAATCTCACCACATGCGGCATCACACGCATTCCCAGTAGCAGAAAAATAAACACGTATAGCAATTAGGAAAAGCAGTATATATATTTGTCCTAATCATCCTAGACTTATAAAGCTATGAATCTTAAGTTCCTGACAGAAATGGGTTCCCCGGCGGAAGCCCCAATCTGTGGTTCCCTGCCTAAGAGATGGACCAGCATAGGTCAATCTTTCTCTTCGGTAGAGTTCCCATTTTCCGTAGAAAACGGGGATGATGCCCTAAGGCAGAAAAGGAGACTCCCCAGCAGAGTCGCCATTTTACAAGGAAAACAGACAGAAATAAAAAAGGGCCCCACGGTGGGCACCACTTTTCTGTTGGCGGCCACCGCCATGAAAATGACTTTCCCAAGGTTTAAATTGTAAGAAAGAAAGAATCGGCCCCACGGTGGGCGCCACTTTTCTGTTGGCGGCCACCGCCATGAAAATGACTTTCCCAAGGTTTAAATTGTAAGAAAGAAAGAATCGGCTCCACGGTGGGCGCCACTTTTCTGTAGCGAGCGATTTTGGACGCGGTTCTTAAGCGCTGGTCGCTCTCTGCGGTTGATCTTAAAACTACAGGTCAATTCATTTTTTATCCTATTGTGAGCTGAATAAGGAAGGGAAATAGATGTCTCCAATTAACCCTGCTTTGCATACTGAGTTTAAACAGCGGTCTGTTAGGTTACGGATGCTATCAATGTGGGGAGGCCTTTGTACTGGTTATTCGTATTTCGCCAATACGGTTCTTTCTTTCTTTTTTTTCTAGGCAAAGGGTTTCTGGCGGGGAATAAGGATTAGGATGTTAAGACTGATGCTTTTGAATTACTGCTTTTGATTGATGGGGATATGGGATTTGGGTTTTTTGTTGATTGCGCTCGCTAAGATCTTTTCTTTCGATCTTATGCCTACGTATTCCCGTTTACCGAAACAGGGAAATCAGAGCGTTCGTAGTTCCTCCTATTCTATGGGAGGAAATTGGTTTTTGGTGTCTTGTTCAAAGCCCAAGACATGAAGCGAAAAGTGATTTGTATCTTGTTCAAAGCCCAAGATGTGAAGCTGAAAGGTCTATTTGTGTCTTGTTCAAAGCCCAAGACGTGAAGCTGAAAGACCTCGGCTTTAGAGAGAATTTGTCATCTCTAAAGAGGGGAGAAAGAGAATTACTTTAACTGGGATACGCGGATCCGAGCAATGCCATAATTTCCGAAGAAAGGGTTTTAACCTGAAGGAGAAGACTTTAACTCAGTGTAGAGCAATGCCATCTTTCCTTAGGAATTTCTCATGCTAAAAGAGGGACAGTGGCATGGATATAGATGATCCAGAGGCTTGCCGCTTACAGCGATTAGATGAAGGGAAAGGAGTTGTTGGTGTTTGTGTACTGTGAACGAGGCACAACTTTGATGCTAAAAGGTTGATTGGATCAACCAGTGGTTTTCTTATACAAAGCCTAAGAGGAGGCTAATTTCCGCTAGGAAAATCATTATACAAAGCCTAAGAGGAGGCTAATTTGTGTCTCGTACAAAGTCCGAGAGAGAGGCTAAAAGTTTTTGACCCAGTGGGGCATATCGTTATACAAAGCCTAAGAGGAGGCTAGCAAAGAGTTCGACTCTTGCTTAAGGGATTTATATCTCGTACGAGGCCCGAGATAGAGGCAAAAAAAGGGGTGATTGACTCAACGAGGGAATCTTTTGTGTCTCATACAAAGCCTGAGAGAGAGGCTAAAAGGTGGTTTTGACTCCACTGGGGAGAATTTTGGTATCTCGTACGAAGCCCGAGATGGAGGCTATTGTAACTGTTTCAGTTGAGTGACAGATCCAATTACTGATTTAAAAGAGAAAATCAGTTCTTATATGAGTAACACTATACTCAGGGATTTAATTTGAGGATCAGGGATATTTCCTTCTCTTTGAGGAAACGGGAAATCCAAAGGGTATTGAGACTATCCGTGTCTGCGGGTTTCCTTCCTATTTAACGAAGGGTGCTTGAGAATGTCTTTGAGACTCAAGGAAGTTAGACTGTCCAAGTCTAGAGTTTTATTTTTTGTACTATGCTTCGAGAAACAGTAGTAGACTCTATGAAAGGACTGTTCTATGAGGATGACTAAGTTATGTTCCTATACCTCTAGGAGGTCGTCGGGATAATTTGTACGAAGCCTAAGAGGAGGCTGGAATCTTTTAAGAAGCCGACGGGTCCTTGTACGAAGCCCAAGAGGAGGCTATCATTCCCGGAGAAAGAGATCATTATACGAAGCCTAAGAGGAGGCTGTGAATACTTCTAAGAAGCCGTAAGGTCCTTGAATAATGCCCAAGAGGAGGCCGATGCTTTTAAGAAGCCCGTGGGTCTATCATCTCCTTTCCATTAGGAGAGATAACTCTTTTAAAGATGAAAACCACTGGTAAACGTGCGAGGTTTACTATCCAGCGACTTTTAGCTTTTAAAGAGGGTTCCTTAGTTAAGGTCCAAGATTATGACCGTAGTGGGTACCCAAACCCCGAGACATTCAAGGCAAGCTATCCACAAGGAATAGATCAAGTCAGGAAAGTTCGAGAATTGGGAAGAAACTCAAAGATGCCATTCACGGAGAATACATTCATCTTGGGGAGTAGTGCTTCTTGACGATTCCTAAGGAGGACAGCCGAAGAGAAGACTGTATCTGGTGCTCCTATTGGGGATCTAGGCGTCTATTTCTACGAATAAATGAAACGGCGTCACCTAGTTCTAGACGTAGTTGCCGGGGAAACTCGAAATATCTATACTATTATTACACAATAGATATGAGTTTATGAAAGGAGACTTACAGTGAGCAGCCCCACAATACAGTTTATAATATGAAAGCAATAAATGAAAGTGATAACCACTTACTCGGTTGTAGTGCTTCCATGCTGTTTAGTTAGTTGTTCAACAAAGAAAGATTAAAAACAACAGTATATTCAAAATCAAAGGAGAAAGTTCTTTGAAAAAGAAAGATTTGGGGCTTACAGCTCAAGGAGAGACCCAGGGTTTTATCAGTGAGCGCACTGTTTGAATTTGTACAGAGGGACTTATACAAGTGACTGGGGCCCAAAAAGGTTTTCTGTACAAAGGGATGGGTCTTACACTCTCTTAAGAGGCCCAAAAAAGGTTTAAAGAAAAAGAGTGGGGCTTATAACACGAGGGTAGGCCCAAATGATTTTTCGTTTAAAAATGACGATCGCGCCGAGGTTTTCTTTTAACGCAGAGGGACTTATACAATAAGTGAGGCCCAAAAAATTTTTGGTTAAAATGGAGATTGGGTCTTACACTCTAATAGAGGCCCAGAGTGTTTTGAAAATGATTTATGAGGGTTGAATTAATCCAAAACCCTAATTTGTTTCCAAAAAATGTATTTAATTGAATAAAAATTCAATTAAATTGATCAAAAATTGTTTTACACATGGGAAACAAATTGTGATCTTGGATTAATGCTTCAAAAATTAAGTATTGACCTACAAAACAAATAGAAAGCATTAAAAGTTGCAAAATCATTGTGGAAATAATATTTCAAATGTTAAAAACAATTAAAATATTAATTCTTTGCAAAAATATCAATTATATAAAATAAATAATATTTTTGGGATTTTTTGGTAAAATAAAATATTTTAACATTTTTGTGAATTATTGCAAAAAGAACCAATCAAAAATGATAAAAATTGAAGGAGTTATTAATTTTTCAAATCATTAAAAATAATAGTATGAAAAATAATAAAATAAAAAAGTGATAAAAAGAAGTCTGGGGCGTGGGGGATTCGAACCCCAGACCTCTCGCTTGCTAATACTCACAAAACCAGCTGATGAACCACTGGGGCGCAATGCCAATTCATTAAATATATGGCAAGTGAAAATTATATAGAGAACTTGGTTGGTTTTCTGAAAATGGCGCCATGGCCATCTCCTTCCCCGAGCTCGTGCATGAAGCACCCTATCTCACTCATCTCTCAACCATTGGACATGATTCAAACACCAAACTCGTGCGTTTTTTCACAAGGAACAAGATGGCAATACCCAATTTTATTCATTTTCAGTGTGGAGTGAAATAATCATGATGAACACAGATGAATCCTAATTTGCAAAAGCAATCGTGCAAGCATGGTTATGAGGTCTATGATCAAATTTATTGAGGCAAAACAATCAGCATATGATGGTAATCAAATGGCAAAATTATCATGCGAGGAAATATGCATGGATCATGGAGTTTGAGTTTGAAGCTCACCTTGATGCAAGCTGAAATGGAACTTTGCCCAGATGGTGTTCCAGTCGTGAATTGATGATCCCTACAGCTTCAATGGATGTTATGGAGTGTGTTGTGTAACGACCCGATTTTAATTATCTCTATTTGTGGTGTTAATTATATTATTTTGTGGAGTATTTTACTTTAATTTGACAATGATTATGTTATTGGTGAAATTGGTGTTTTAATATGTTCTGTTTTCATATTAAGCATTTTTACCGTTTTTTAGAGTTTGCAGGGAAAATTGGAATTGAGGGTATTTTAGACTTTTCACCTTAAATAGTATTCAATTAATGAGTTAATAGATATTTTGGGATATTTATGTTAAGTAAATATTTTTGTGTTTGTGAGAAAAGAAATAGAAGGGATAGAATTAGAAAGGAAAGAAAAAGAGAGAAAACTATATATAGAGAGAGATAGTAAGAGAAAGGGAAGGAAATAGGAGAGAAAGAAAAGGAGGAGAAGGGAAAGAGAAGGAAAAGAGGAATTTTCACCCGAATCGACTTCCGATCGTTTCTAAACTCGGGTAAGGGTGTGAAATATCATTATTCTAAATTTGTATACGATTATGTATGATTGTTTCCGATTGTTTTGGTTGTTTAAGAGAAATATGAGTTTTAGGTTGAAAATGACATAATCGGTCGTAAACGATGTTTTCACGGATGGAATTCGAAATAAATTGCGTAGATTAGTCGAGTGAGGTGAGGCCGAGATTATAGAAACTCGTTTCGTTGAAATCGGTTGATATTTGAAGATTTCATGTTTTTGGGTTTTGGAAAATTTGAGACTTTGGTGAAAAATAAAAGTCGTGGAATCGGGTTTTTCTTGATCCTAATATGTTGGTATGTATTTATGTGATATTACCATGTATTTATTCGGAAGAAAGTAATTGAATCGGTCGGGTTTCGGGCGATTACGCAGCTGTACCAGAATGTAGCAGAATTTCTGGTTTTGTGCGCAGTCGTACGGACGCGTGCTGTAGGTGAAAAAATTCTGTTTTGGAAAAACTTCGGAAATTCATATCTCTTGAACCGTAAGTCGTTTTTGATCCCCGTTCGAAGCGTTGGGAAGCTAACGAGATGTTCTTTCTAGGAAAAATAGTTTTGAGGTCTGAACCTAGTCCAATCGGTACAGTTTTTTCGAACCGTTTCGTAGTGTCGGGCGTCCGGTTTATGTTTTTGCGTTATTTTGAAATATCCATAACTTATTCATTGTTTATCCGATTTAAACGTTCTTTGTATCGAATCGAAGGTGTTGGGGAGTACTTTTTGATGATGATGGAAAATATTATTTTTGGCCGACTTTTCCGACTATTTGTGAATAGTGATTTTGTAGAAAATGTTAAGTATGTTAATTGTGAATGGTATGAATGTGTTGTGGACAGGTTTGTGGAGTGAACCTTTGATTGAGGAATTTTTTGTGAATTGTGGATCTTTAGTGAATGTATGCATTGTTTGAATTAAGTGATAATGCATGTTAAATGTGAATATATGATGAGATGTTGTGGTGATGGTTTGTGGTCTTAGGGCAAATAATTGCATTGATGTAAATTGAATTACAATGCATGAAAATGACTATGTGGATCACATTGTTGTATTTGAAGAATTGTATATGTTGTTATACAATTGATGTATGTGATATGTATGAGATAAATGCATGACTATATTGTGAATATGTATGCATTTCAAGAATGTCTTTTGAGTCATTTTGCATGTGAAGCATCATGATGTGCATTCTTGTGTTGACCGATTCTAATGAGAATCTGTTGTAACGTTGTGTGCCTATGTGAGGTGTGAGCGATGATTACAAATGATTGTGTGCCCATGTGGGGTGTGAGCAATCAGATTGTGTGCCCATGTGGGGTGTGAGCAATCGGACCGTGTGCCCGTGTGGGGTGTGAGCGATCGGGTCGTGTGCCCATGTGGGGTGTGAGCGATCCATAAACATTGTGTGCCCATGTGGGGTGTGAGCAATGGGTGAACATCGTAGGCCCGACGGGGAGTTACTTCGGTAACGAGCGATGGTTCCAGCAGAGTTCCTGAGTGAACTAGTGATGATTGAGTCGGTACCGCATTGCATCTGCATAGAGTCGAGTGTCGGTCTCTATGATTTGCATTTGACATCATTGTATTTGTGCATTGATGGAATGAACATAAATGTATGTATTTATGTTGGATGATAAGCATTGTGATGAAGGTGCTTGGTTTGTATATATATATATATATATATATATGCCTTGCGATGTATATAGAATGAAATGTGATGATTTGCAGTAAGGATGGTATCGTTGTAATGATACATTAGTAAGTAAACAGGTATGAGTGTTTATGTTGAATAAATGGATATGTATTAGTGATACATGTATTTGAGCATGAATGGATATGCCTATGGGATTTTATGTGTTGATTACGGATTGTTATGCCTTGTAAATGACTTATGGTATATGTTTGATGTTATGTGTATAAATATATGCATAGTGATGAGTTGTGGTGAGAATGTGGTATATGTGTATTAGATGTTGAGATATATATAATTATATGCAACGTTATTATGATAATATTTCTCACCCTTCTGCTGTTTTATAATGCTCTATGAGGCATTGCAGATTAGGTATGCTGGTGGTCTTTGGTGAAGCGTGTCTTCACTTCCTTTTGGTCGTCTGGCTCTGATATGTAGCGTCGGGTAGCTAGGATGATTTTGAATTCCTTTTTGTGATGCATTGATTTATGTATCTGGCTGATGAATTATGTGTATAAACCTGATGTTTGATGTGATTCACTGGATGATGTATATATATGTTTGATGTTGCAATGTTTAGATTTTCCACTTATATTATAAATATTGATTGATATGTGGGTGTAAGGACTGAGATCCTTTATTGCTGATAGTTACCCCACTGTTGCATATCTATTTGAGCAGGTGTTGTATGTTTTAATTTCATATAAATTGTGGCATGCCTCTTTTATCCCATGTTATAATTATACTCTGACGAAATTTTTAATATGTGCGTAAATGATTTAATTGATTATTTGGGGGTATAAAATGGGGGTGTTACAATTAGTGGTATCAGAGCCAGTGTTGAGACAGTTGTGTCTGTCTTGTGGTGGTGTTGGTTAAATTGTTGTTTACCTTGTTGTTATTTTTGGGAACAGTCGGATATGGCTGGTAGAAATGATGTTGCTATGGCTGCTGCTATGGAAGCAATGACTAGGGCTGTTCAGGGTGCACCGAATGCGAATGCGAATGATGAGTTCAGAAAGAATCAACCACCGGTCTTCAAAGGAAGATTTGATCCCGATGGTGCTCAACTCTGGTTGAAGGAAATTGAAAGAATTTTCAGGGTTATGGATTGTACTGAAGAGGATAAGGTGAGGCTTGGATCTCACATGCTGAAGGAAGAAGCCAACGATTGGTGGGTCGGTAGGCGTCAACTTCTTGAGGTGGATCATGAGGAGATAACTTGGGAATTGTTTCGTACTGAGTTTTTGGTGAAGTATTACCCGGAGAGTGTTAAAGGAAAGAAAGAGATTGAATTTCTGGAATTGAAACAAGGTAGTATGTCAGTGGTGGAATATACTGCGAGGTTTGTTGAGTTGGTTCAGTTTTATCCTCATTATGTTGCCGTTACTGCTGAGTTCTCAAAGTGTATTAAGTATGAGAACGGTTTGCGTCCCGAGATTAAGCAAGCTGTGGGATATCAGAGGATTAGAACGTTTTCTGATTTGACTGAATGTTGCAGAATCTTCGAGGAAGACAGCAAGGCTCGTTCTACATATTACAAGAGTGTGAATGAGAGTAAGAGTAAGCAACAAGCGAGGAGTGGACCTTATGTGACACCCGCTGATAAGGGCAAGCATAAGGGAAACTTTGATAGGAAAGCTGGCGGAGGAGGTTCCGGTTCCATTAAGTGTTATGACTGTGGTGAAGTCGGACATAAATCCGTGGAGTGCGGGAATACTGCATTGAAGTGTTCTAACTGTGGACGTAAAGGGCATTCTGTTGCCGATTGTAGAAAGAGTTTAGTGACCTGCTACAACTGTGGAGAATTGGGTCACATGAGTACTAAGTGTACTAAACCGAAACAAGCTCAAGCGGGCGGAAAGGGGTCAGACACTGCTAGTGCGGATCGTTGATTAAAGGTATAAGTTTTATAAATTGTACCCTTTTGTTGCTGAAGTTGTTTTGAAAGAGACTCATTTGCTTATTTCCTATGAGTGCGCAAAGTGTTTGAATTCGTTTATGACTGCTTCAGGGTCGGTAACTAAGTCCTTGGTGCGTGTCAGTTGTCTTTTGACCATGTATGGTAAAGTCTTCATTATGGATTTTGTGTATTTGTCGATGTTGTTTGTCCCTTAGTACGTGATAGGTGTGTGGAACACTGTCAGTACTTTCTGGTTTTCTAATCCTTTGTCTGCAGGAGTTAGAATGAGATAAGTGGGGGAGAAGCTTGTACTTCTCCCAGTTGCTTTGGTTGTGTGCCGTTGGTTGCAAGGTTGTGAGTGCTATTTGGACAGTGTGGTTCCCGGTTTAAGAGGAGATGCGGAGGTAAGGGATATGTCAATTAAGGATTTGTACCTTAGGTGGTTTTGCGCACAAGAGGCAAGGAAGGTTGTTATAGCGTGGTAAAGATGGTCTATGCCCCATCATGATTATCGGCTGTCTATTGGCAAATTGAGGAACTGATCACCCTTAATCTCTTGTTGATAGCAGACGGAAATTGTGTTGGATGGAGTAGACGTGTCTTTCCAGCTTAGATGGCATGTTGGTGGTGTTAGTGTTCTAGATATTAAAAGTAAAGCCAAAGAATGGATGATTGATTCGTATAGCCAGCATATGGTGTATACTCGTATGGATGCTATGGAAAGCAAAACACAGAGTTACAATGAGTTAAGGAGTTTTGAGCTTAAGGTATCAATGTAAGAATTTTAAGGAAACTATTATGTATGAGTAGCAAGTTTAGAAAAGAGATGAAGTTTTAAGATAAGTTATCCAAGTGTGGATGTTCATTGCGAATAAGTTTCAAGGAGCTAAAAGTAGGAGTTGTCTACAACTCCAGTTTTGATTTTTGCCTGATCTTAAAGAACAGTTTGAGGAGCATTGAGTTATGTCTTGATGAGTTTAGTCGGTGGGTTAATGCAATATGGTTAAGTCGTAGCTTATGCTTTACGATAATTGAGGATTCATCCAAGGATTTATACTATTCAGGATTGGGGATTGGTTGCAGTGATTTTGTGTAGAAAGTATGGAAGTGTTGTTGTTATGGATCTAAGTTTGAAGTGATTGGTAATCGCAAGAGAATAGAGTATGAGACAACTAGGAGGGTTGGAATTCCTAGACGGGTTATGAATTTGAGTTGGATTATTCTTTGAGAAGGATTAATGTCTTGCCTGATGAGTTAAGTTGGAAGCCCTTGCATGGGTATGATCGGATGGTCAGATAAGTAGAATTGTTTGAGCAGTTCAGATGCTTGTGTCTGGTGTGTAAGCTAATGCAGCATAGAATGAAGTAGTGGATATAACAAGTGAACAAGGATTTTCTGGTGATTAGTAGAAAAAGTCAAATGTTGATTATGGTATTAGTGGTTTTGTTAGTCGCGAGTAATCAGAGTGCACAGCGGAAGTGTGGAATTCTTGTATTAGTTGTTGAGAGACAAGGAGGCAGGTATCCTGGTTTTGTGGATGTTGTTGAGATAATGTTGTGTCATGGAACGTTATGTTCTTGTCCGTGTTGTTGTTTCGTTTCCATTGTGATGGTTCGAGTACGTGTAGCTAATTCCTATGTTTGGGGATTAGGGGAGTGGTACCAATGGTGTTGGTGTCAATCTTGTCGTGGTCGTTGTCTTGTCGTTGTTGTTTGTTGGTTTGTTGTTTATGTTATTCGTGGTGTGCCTTGTGTCGGCATGATAGTTGGTTGGTCGGACGCGAGAGTAGTATCCGAGTTTGTGTGTGCTTAGCATATTTTCGAGGACGAAAATGTCTAAGTGGGGGAGAGTTGTAACGACCCGATTTTAATTATCTCTATTTGTGGTGTTAATTATATTATTTTGTGGAGTATTTTACTTTAATTTGACAATGATTATGTTATTGGTGAAATTGGTGTTTTAATATGTTATGTTTTCATATTAAGCATTTTTACCGTTTTTTAGAGTTTGCAGGAAAAATTGGAATAGAGGGTATTTTAGACTTTTCACCTTAAATAGTATTCAATTAATGAGTTAATAGATATTTTGGGATATTTATGTTAAGTAAATATTTTTGTGTTTGTGAGAAAAGAAATAGAAGGGATAGAATTAGAAAGGAAAGAAAAAGAGAGAAAACTATATATAGAGAGAGATAGTAAGAGAAAGGGAAGGAAATAGGAGAGAAAGAAAAGGAGGAGAAGAGAAAGAGAAGGAAAAGAGGAATTTTCACCCGAATCGACTTCCGATCGTTTCTAAACTCGGGTAAGGGTGTGAAATATCATTATTCTAAATTTGTATACGATTATGTATGATTGTTTCCGATTATTTTGGTTGTTTAAGAGAAATATGAGTTTTAGGTTGAAAATGACATAATCGGTCGTAAACGATGTTTTCACGGATGAAATTCGAAATAAATTGCGTAGATTAGTCGAGTGAGGTGAGGCCGAGATTATAGAAACTCGTTTCGTTGAAATCGGTTGATATTTGAAGATTTCATGTTTTTGGGTTTTGGAAAATTTGAGACTTTGGTGAAAAATAAAAGTCGTGGAATCGGGTTTTTCTTGATCCTAATATGTTGGTATGTATTTATGTGATATTACCATGTATTTATTCGGAAGAAAGTAATTGAATCGGTCGGGTTTCGGGCGATTACGCAGCTGTACCAGAATGTAGCAGAATTTCTGGTTTTGTGCGCAGTCGTACGGACGCGTGCTGTAGGTGAAAAAATTCTGTTTTGGAAAAACTTCGGAAATTCATATCTCTTGAACCGTAAGTCGGTTTTGATCCCCGTTCGAAGCGTTGGGAAGCTAACGAGATGTTCTTTCTAGGAAAAATAGTTTTGAGGTCTGAACCTAGTCCAATCGGTACAGTTTTTTCGAACCGTTTCGTAATGTCGGGCGTCCGGTTTATGTTTTTGCGTTATTTTGAAATATCCATAACTTATTCATTGTTTATCCGATTTAAACGTTCTTTATATCGAATCGAAGGTGTTGAGGAGTAATTTTTGATGATGATGGAAAATATTATTTTTGGCCGACTTTTCCGACTATTTGTGAATAGTGATTTTGTAGAAAATGTTAAGTATGTTAATTGTGAATGGTATGAATGTGTTGTGGACAGGTTTGTGGAGTGAACCTTTGATTGAGGAATTCTTTGTGAATTGTGGATCTTTAGTGAATGTATGCATTGTTTGAATTAAGTGATAATGCATGTTAAATGTGAATATATGATGAGATGTTGTGGTGATGGTTTGTGGTCTTAGGGCAAATAATTGCATTGATGTAAATTGAATTACAATGCATGAAAATGACTATGTGGATCACATTGTTGTATTTGAAGAATTGTATATGTTGTTATACAATTGATGTATGTGATATGTATGAGATAAATGCATGACTATATTGTGAATATGTATGCATTTCAAGAATGTCTTTTGAGTCATTTTGCATGTGAAGCATCATGATGTGCATTCTTGTGTTGACCGATTCTAATGAGAATCTGTTGTAACGTTGTGTGCCTATGTGAGGTGTGAGCGATGATTACAAATGATTGTGTGCCCATGTGGGGTGTGAGCAATCAGATTGTGTGCCCATGTGGGGTGTGAGCAATCGGACCGTGTGCCCGTGTGGGGTGTGAGCGATCGGGTCGTGTGCCCATGTGGGGTGTGAGCGATCCATAAACATTGTGTGCCCATGTGGGGTGTGAGCAATGGGTGAACATCGTAGGCCCGACGGGGAGTTACTTCGGTAACGAGCGATGGTTCCAGCAGAGTTCCTGAGTGAACTAGTGATGATTGAGTCGGTACCGCATTGCATCTGCATAGAGTCGAGTGTCGGTCTCTATGATTTGCATTTGACATCATTGTATTTGTGCATTGATGGAATGAACATAAATGTATGTATTTATGTTGGATGATAAGCATTGTGATGAAGGTGCTTGGTTTGTATATATATATATATATATATGCCTTGCGATGTATATAGAATGAAATGTGATGATTTGCAGTAAGGATGGTATCGTTGTAATGATACATTAGTAAGTAAACAGGTATGAGTGTTTATGTTGAATAAATGGATATGTATTAGTGATACATGTATTTGAGCATGAATGGATATGCCTATGGGATTTTATGTGTTGATTACGGATTGTTATGCCTTGTAAATGACTTATGGTATATGTTTGATGTTATGTGTATAAATATATGCATAGTGATGAGTTGTGGTGAGAATGTGGTATATGTGTATTAGATGTTGAGATATATATAATTATATGCAACGTTATTATGATAATATTTCTCACCCTTCTGCTGTTTTATAATGCTCTATGAGGCATTGCAGATTAGGTATGCTGGTGGTCTTTGGTGAAGCGTGTCTTCACTTCCTTTTGGTCTTCTGGCTCTGATATGTAGCGTCGGGTAGCTAGGATAATTTTGAATTCCTTTTTGTGATGCATTGATTTATGTATCTGGCTGATGAATTATGTGTATAAACCTGATGTTTGATGTGATTCACTGGATGATGTATATATATGTTTGATGTTGCAATGTTTAGATTTTCCGCTTATATTCTAAATATTGATTGATATGTGGGTGTAAGGACTGAGATCCTTTATTGCTGATAGTTACCCCACTGTTGCATATCTATTTGAGCAGGTGTTGTATGTTTTAATTTCATATAAATTGTGGCATGCCTCTTTTATCCCATGTTATAATTATACTCTGACGAAATTTTTAATATGTGCGTAAATGATTTAATTGATTATTTGGGGGTATAAAATGGGGGTGTTACATGTTGCAAGCTTTGGAAAACTTTGAAATTCTCTGGATCAAGCTGGAGACCTCCACCTGCAAAACTGAAGCAAAATCGCTTGGTTGAAGAGTGATTTTGAGCTGGGAGTGTTACAGATGTTGTTTAAGCACTTGGACACCTCAAATACATCATATGTGATGTGTTTGAGCAATTGGAATTGATTGCTTATGGCTGCAACTCAAAACCCGATAGTGGTTACTCAAAAACAAGAAAACTTGAAGTTCTAGAAAGAATGAGAGAAAGCAGTGCTGTAACTGGCTTTGGGGTGAGTTGAGTGATCCATTGAGACCTCTATTTATAGGTGATCAACTCTTGTCTTGTAGGAATAGTGAATGGTAGCTGGATCAGATCACATTTGCTTGGATTGGCTTGGCATAAATGCCTCTTGCACTAGGCATAACAGCTGCTCCAAATAGATCAGCTATACCTTGACTGAAATCACATTCTTCAGATGTTTTTAATGTTGTTTAATCAGAGAACTTGACTGAGGAGAGTGAGAATCTTGACAATGCACTATTCCACATAAATGCATTTTGAATTCAAGGCAAAAAGTGCCAAAGTGGATGAATTTCAAGTTGGAAGGTTCTTTGGCTTTTTGACTCAGATTTATCAGTTGGATTAGATGCAATGTGATTGGTTTGAACACAAATGGCATGCTGATCCTCAGTTTTTGGCTCAAAATCGTGTGAGATAAGCAAACATGCAAACTGCTTTTTCCAAAACAGCTTGCAGCAGCATGACTTTGGGCATGGATTTCTCATGGCTTGAGTTGAATCAATTCATGCTGTTGAGCCCTTTGAATTCTTAGCAACATATGCAACAACATTGATGTTTAACTTTGGGACTGATTCAGCTTGCATCTATGTGCAAAAATCCCAAAAGTTTTGGTGTTTCAACAAAATTCTGTTTTAGGCAGAATTTTTCTAAGTGTTGGAAAATGGTATTTTTTCACATTTTCAGCCACTTTGGCTCACTCATAGCTCAAAATCCATAAGGAATTGGAGTTAGGCCTAGTTGAAGTTTTTGTAGAGGGCAGTGAGATCTACAAATCAAGCTTTGGATGGAAAAAATTGGCCTTGTGGTTTAGGAGTTATGGTCCTCCAAAGCTGGTACCTTTGCCACTTTATTTTTAACTTAGAAAAATTTCTAAGTTTTATGGTTACCCCTTTTACAAGTTATCTCACTTTTCTTGATTTTTCTTGGTGAATGATGATTCAAATCATACATTAACATCATTTTAGGGTTAAAAATCCATTTTGGTGAAAAATCTCAAAAAGTCAAAGTTGACTTTTGTGCACAGTTGACTTTTTATCAGATGAATTCCAAACTGTGCAATTCTTCAGGAAATCATGTCCTTGACCTAAATCAAACTTGATGGACATGTTCCATGGGTGTCATAGGGTATATTCAATCATGTATTAGGGTTTGGGAGCATGTCCTGGTCAAAAGTCAAAGTTACAGTTGACTTTTCTCTTAAAACCCTAATTGTGGTGCAGATGAAAATGAAACTTGTTGCTCAAACTTCTTGGATCAATCCATTGTTCCAAATGGATCAATATGGTGTATTAGAGACCCTTAAATCATCTCTTGAGGTCTTGGCTCATGGTTTTTCCCAAAAGTCAACTTAGGGGTGAATTAGGTCAAGAAACCCTAATTCCTGATTTTTGATGAATGCATCCCCTGAGGCAAAATTGACTTGATGCATGGGTTCATGAGGTTCCATGAAGCATATTAGGTTATGTTTTGGATCATTGCCTTGTGCCCAGATGAAAATTTCCATCTGGAGGCCCTGGTCGACCAAAACCCTAATTTGGTGACACTGTCGATCTTGAGACTTGATCCACCTAGAAGGGAGCAGCTTTGTGCTTAATCCTTAAAGTGGGAGTCCTTTTTAATCCATTGTGGATGTTTGAGAGATTAGACAAGTTGAAGATCATGTCATTTCTTGATTGATCCTTTGTCTAAGCACTCAGAGAGGGCTTGAAACCCTAATTCTGATTGTATTGGATGCTCACCCATCTTTGGGGAGACTGATGAAGCATGATGGTTCATCCATATTGTGATGATGATTTTCACAATGATGGGAAATCTAAGTGGTCAAAATTTGGGGTATTACAGCTTCGCACTGCGAACATGACAGTTTATTCCAATTTGTTTTCTCTGTAACTTTTGATCCGTGAGTCGGTTTGAGGCGTGGTTTGATGCGTTAGAAAGCTTGTTAAATGTTCTTTATTATTGTAATGGTTTTGAGATTGTTAGCCGATTTAATTATGTCAAGAATTTAGAAATGTGTTGTGTGTCGACTTTTACCGTTTTAACTGTGTATTTGAGGCGTTATTACACAACATGCTTGAGATATAGTTGTATGACTTGTGTGCGGATTATATGATATAAATGCATGTGTTTAGATGGTGTGATGATGGTTTGTGGCCGTATGGCAAATAAATGCATTGTTTTGGGCTTGGATTGCAAGCATGATTTATGTTAAGAGAGATGGTTGCATATATGTGTGCATTTGAATGTCATGAGTCTTTGTATGCCAAGCATCATGATATGCATTGTTATGACGTCCTGAGTGACGGATTGGATTCCAGAGGGAATCTGCTATAACATCGTGAGCCTTAAAAATAAGGGGTATGAATCGCCTTAAAAATAAGAGGACCGAAAGCGATGATTATAGACAATCGTGTGCCCATGTGGGGTGTGAGCGATCGGGTCGTGTGCCCGTGTGGGGTGTGAGTGATCCATAAACGTCGTGTGCCCGTGTGGGGTGTGAGCGACGGGGAACATCGTATGCCCGACGGGGAGTTACAGTGATGTAACGAGCGATGATTCCAGCAGAGTTCCTGAGTGAGCTAGTGATGAGAAACATTGGAAGTTGGTACCGCGTGTGCATATGCATAGAGTCGTTTTGTCGGTCTCTTGTATTTGCATAAATCATTAATGGTTTGTTTATGTGTGGAATTGTGGATGAAATTGAGAAATTGATATATGGATATGTGTTGGTGATAATTGTATTGTGCATGGTTGGTATACCTTAGTGATGGAAATATGAATTATACCTTATGTTGCATTGTGTTTGAATTATGGTGTGAGTTGTGGTGAGAACCGTATATATGTGTATTTTTGTGTTATATATAATTGTATGCAATTATATGATGATTGTTTTTCTCACCCTTCTGCTGTTTTATAATGCTCTATGAGGCATTGCAGATTAGAGTTGCTGGAGGTCTTTTTGTGAAGCTTTGCGTCTTCATTCTTTTGTCGGTCGGCTCTGATATGTGACACCGGGTAGTTAGGGAGGCCGTTTGTGATTATTGTGTATTATGTATATGTATCTTTTGGATTGTACATGTATGACTTGGTGTGTGACAAACTTTCATGATACATATATATATATATATATATATATATATATATATATATATGTTGATATTCAGTTACGGATTTTCCGCTTTTATTCTGTTTCTGAATGGTGGGTGTATTACTACCTGAATTGTTGCATATCTTTATGAGCAGGTGTTGTATGTTTGTTTCAAATTGATGTGACCCCTCGGTCTATGCTGTGATATACTCTGATGAAATTTTGAATTTTCTTTTACTGCTTTATTTATTTGGGGGGTATAGATTGGGGGTGTTACAACAATCTTCCGTACTGAAACAAGAAATAGAGTGAAGATCGGAAGTGATTGTGGTTATGAGTTTTCGACGGGGTGGAGAGGGTCTGATTTGCAAGATTAACACTCCAACGCTCAGGTCAGTATATAATGGAGAAAAATGGATTGAAATTGAAATTAAAACTTGTTGCATGAATTTGACACCTTCTCAATAAATAGTAGAGAAATAATAACAAACTCGCTATTTGTTAGGAGTAAAGTGTTGAAGTGTAATTTCAGTATTTTAGTATTTAGCCTACATGGCACTTTTGTTTGTGTGTGTATATATATATATATATATATATATATATATATATATATATATATATATATATATATAGACTAGTGTAGATGTCAATAGTTGTACACACGCACACACGCACACACACTGAGTAACAAGTAGTGCGCATAACCCGTGTAGTGGAGTAACTATTTTGTAAGAGTAGTTGAAGTTTGTTATTCTCTTCTCTCTATTCTTCAATCTTCATCTTCTTCACCTTGTGCACCAATAACTGGTATCTAGAGCTCCGGTTCAGATCCACAGGGACACACTGGTACATTACTATGGCGGTGATGCATCAGTAAAGAAGGTGAAACTTCAGTCTCTACGTAAGCAGTTTGAGAATCTCAACATAAAGAATAATGAGAAGGTACCTGACTACATCTCTAGAGTGATTCTAATCACAAATAAGATGAAGTCGCATGGAGAAACTTTCTCTGATGAAAAGATCATTGAGAATGTACTTATACCCCTTACTCCTAAGTTTGATTACATTGTTGTATCAATTGAACACTCTAAGGATCTTAGCACCATGAGAATTGAAGAGCCGCGAAGCAGTCTAGAGGCACAAGAGTTGCGCCTAACTGAGAGAAACTATGGAAGAAAGGTAGAGTAACAGGCTCTGAAAGTAGTTTATGGTAAGAAATATCAGAAGCACTATTGGTCAGAAGCCAAGAAGAGATCTGATGGTGCTCAGAAGTCAGAAACCACAACTTCTGAAAGGCAGAAGACTGCTTAGAAGGGGAAGGAGAAGTATGACAAGAGAAAAGTTCAACGCTATTGTTGTAAAAAGTTTGGCCACTTCGCTGCTGATTGTTGGTCAAACAAGGAAAGGAAGTCAGAATAAGCAAACGTAGCCAGAAGAGATTCTGATGATGAATCTGTGTTATTGATGGCTTTTGAATTTGATGATGCGTATTTGACAGACTGGTGGTATATGGACATTGGCTACTCAAATCATCTTACTGGAAATAAGAAATGCATAGTTAACTTTGACTCTAGAAAAAATACAAAGATCAGATGTGCTAATGATAAATACCTCAACACTGAAGGTATGGAAAAATGTTAGAGTAGTTTTGAATAATGGTAAATCAACATTGATTCAGAATGTGTGGTATGCGCCTGGCTTGAAAAGCAATCTAATGAGTGTGGGACAATTAATTGAGAAAGGATTTTTAGTGACCATGAAGGACAATCTTTTGAAGTTGTATGACTGTAAACAGAAGCTGATTTTGAAGTCAGAACAGGGGAGTAATAGAACATTCAAATTGAATGTTAAAACTGCAGACTCTAAATGCCTTAGTGCAACAAGTGTTGTGGAGGAAAATGAGCTATGGCACAAAGTTTTGGTCATTTGAATTTCATAAGCTTAGGACATCTAAATTCGAAGAAGTTGGTACAAGGAATATCTGCAATTAAGAAGCCAGAGAGGTCATGAAATGTGTGCATGACAGGGACCCAACCAAGACTACCATTTGTATTTGAAATACCTTCAAGAGCAAATCATGCTATGGGTGTGGTGCATTCTGATGTGTGTGAACCATTTCCAGTACTTTCACTTGGAGGGAATACATAATTTGTGACATTTGTGGATGAGCTCACAAGGATGACGTGAGTATCCCTTATAAATTTCAAACACGAGGTGTTTACTAAATTTAAGAAATTAAGAATCAAGGCTGAGAATCAAAGTGGTCAAACTCTGAAGATTCTCAGAATTGATGGTGGAGGTGAGTATAACTCTATTGAGTTCAGAAAGTTATGTGAGGAGAATGGAATTGAGCATGAGGTGTCTGCTTCATACACTCCGTAACACAATGGTCTTGCTGAAAGAAGAAACTGAACTTTGCTTGGTATTGACAAGGAGCATGCTAAAGGAGAAGAAGCTCCCTCACACCTTATGGAGAAAAGTTGTTGCCACGACAACATATGTGCTCCACATGTGTCCAACAAAGAAGTTGAAGGAAATTGTTCCTTTAGAGAAGTGGATTAAAGATAAGTAAAGTTTGAGCCATCTAAAGATATTTGGTTTTATTTGTTATAAACATGTTCCAGATGCAAAGAGAAGGAAGTTGAATGATAGAGGCAGAGTTATATTGCTTGTAGGGTACCACAATACAAGTGCTTATAAGCTTTACTGTCCTGTCACTAACAAGGTTGAATTCAACAGAGATGTTATTGTGAAAGAGTCAGAAGTGTGAGATTGGAGTGAATCTTAATCCAACTCTGGTGCGGTGTTAACACCTGAGTTAACTTTTGAAGATACTTTAGAATCTGAAGGTTCTGAAGATGAGTCAGAACTAGAAGTTGATTCTGCAGGTGTGTTTGAAGACGAGCTAGAGTCTGAAGGTAACTCTGAAGCTGAAGAAGACTATGAAGGTGAATCTAATTCTGATCCAGATTCTGATGGTGATTCAGACTATTATAGAGATCCAGACTCTGGAAATATTCCAGACTCTGAAGGTGGTCATACCTCTAAAGGTGTTACTCATGGGGTTCCAGCATCTGATAATATTCCAGCGTACGAAAAAGATTCTAAACAAGTTCATAGGCCACAAAGAATTAGAAACATACCGAGGAGATTTGTAGAGTTTGACATGCTGTAAGATACTGAAGTAGACTCTGAAGGAGAAGTCATTTCGTGTGCTATGATAGTAAACTCTGAACCATTTAGTGTTGAAGAAGCGCTCAAGAAGAAAGTGTGGCTGAAGGCTATGAAAGAAGAACTTGAGGCTATCGAATGAAACAAGACTTGGAAGTTGACTGAGCTTCCAAACGACAAGAAAGCCATCAATGTCAGATGGTTTTTCAAGGAGAAACTGAAGTCAGATGGATCAATTGGCAAACACAAAGCAAATTAGTAGCAAGAGGTTTTCTACAAAAATCTGTGTTAGATTACTTTGAAGTGTTTGCACCTGTAGTGATACATAAGACAGTCAAACTGGTGATTCCGATAACTGTTAACAGGTATTGGCCTCTAATGCATTTAGATGTGAAATCCACATTTCAGAATGGTCAATTACAAGAAGAAGTATATGTGTCACAACCTTCTGGATTTGAGAAAAAGAACCAGGAAGGGATGATGTACAAGTTACATAAAGCATTATATGGGCTGAAACAAGCTCCTAGAGCTTGGAATATGAAATTTAATTCATTTTTCAAGCGTCAAGGATTCAGAAAGTGTGAGATGGAGTTTGGCGTTTATGTTCAGCATACTTCTGAAGGCAATATAATTCTAGTGTGCATGTATGTTGATGACATATTGCTAATAGGAAGTGAACATGAGATAGCTAAGTTCAAGAAGGTGTTGATGAATGAGTTTGAGATAACTGATATAGGAAATATGACATATTTTCTAGGGATAAAGTTTATGTACTCTGAAAAATGTATCATTTTGCATTAGTTGAAGTATGAACTTAAGCTTCTGAAGAGATTCGAGCTGAAGAATTGTAAAGCTGCTGTCACTCCTTCAGAAACAAATCACAAATTGGATTCTGATCCTGAAGGTGATGATCTAGATGCTACAACTTTCAAGTAGTTGGTTGGCTCTCTGAGGTATTTGTGTAATACGAGACCTAACATTTGCTATGCAATTGGAATGGTTAGTAGGTTCATGAGTAAATCAAAGTGGTCTCATTACCAAGCTGCTCTCAGGATTCTGAGGTATATTAAGGGGACTCTGAAGTATGGAGTTTTTTCCCTTATGGAGAAAAGGATAATTCATATTTGATGTGTTACTCAAACTCTGATTGGTGTGGAGACAGAGTTGACAGAAGAAGTACTTATGGATATTTGTTTAAGTATTTGGAAGTGTAACATCCCAAAATTTGCCCTCTTATTTATACCCAATAGATGGCTTATGTTTCACATTTCATATGCATTTAGGTCATAAGCATCACACATGCATCATTTTCCCAAGACATGGGATCAGAGGTTTCCATGGTATGATTTTTTCAAAGCAAAGAGAATGAGGCTCTTCAAGGCTAAGACATCTCATTTGATTCACAATTTCAGTCAGAAGGATTTCAATTGGCCAGATGGTTGAAAATCAGACAAATCGAGAATAAAGTCAACTGATCAAGGAAAAAGTCAACTCCCGAATTTTAGGTCAAACTCATGTTCATCATGTCAAATATGGTCAAGGGGTGAGATTTGATCAAGAATATCAAAGGAATCATGAAAAATCAAGAATTATAGAAAGTTGCCATTTTTGGAAAAAACAAGGGTTTTAGAACTTTCCATTTTGGAAAAGTTTTTCATGCCATGCAACCAACTTTATGGCCATTTTTCTCTATGATCCATGCTTCACTTGAAATTTTTTCTCAAATGAAGGTTGTAGTATGTATTCCAAGATTTCCATCCATATAAAGAATGATCCATTTGAATTTCTAGATCAAGAGTTATGATCAATCAAATTTGGAATTAATAAGTTGTTCAATGAAAAAACTTAGAATTTTTCTAAGTCCCAAAATTCAGTTTTGTGACCATGTTTTCAATGACCTTTTCCACTGTGTTCCAGACCCCAAATCCATTTCTTTTTTACATCAACTTTGTTCTATCAAATACCACATTTCTAGTGACATCAAAATCATGCAAATTGATTCATTATCCTTCAAGAAATTCATAAACAAAGTCACCTCCATGGATACCTTTTTCATGCCATAAACCATAAAAACTCCATTTTTCAAATTACAAAATTTGGTGAGCAAATTGTGTTGGTTGTACTAACCATCATCTTACACCATTATTATCATCATAATGCACTACATGGTAGCTAAAATACACCACCCACATAGTAAAATTCGTACACCACCATAAACCCTCATTTTTTCCACTTTCACTAATCCATCTCTAACTCATTTTTTAACTATGATTAGCTCTTAACCATACTCTAACCCATCATATAAATTCTCATTCTCTCTCTAACAGAAGTTAGTTACACCATTAAAGAGAAAATAGATCAAAAAAATGAATTTCACACCCACAACTTCCATCTCCAAGTTCTCTCTCATCTTAAGGTTATTTTCTGGAATTCTTTCATCATCTTCATCACCTCATGGAGTAGAAGCTACTGTTTGCATCTATTTTCAACTGGAAGCATTATATCATCACCTACAACTTCATCTTCTTCCATCACCAATTTGCAATTATTTCAAGATTTGAAGAGGTTAAGCATTTATTTTTCTAAAGGGAGATTTCAAGATATTGCATCAAATTTTTTCGGGTTTCTTAATCTCCAGACACCACAAAAAGAAGTGAACAAGTTTCCATCTGGTAAGTTGCTTCAATTTTATCTCTCACATTTTAGGGTTTAAATGTATGATAAAAGCATCCACATCTTACATCTGAAGTCCTTTGCAAGAATGCATTAGAGCCAGGCTCAAATATTTCTTGGTAATTTTTGAAGATGTGTTGTTTTACATGTTTGGATCGTCAAGTTCGTGGCCATTTTTCTTTGTGATTAAGTGCTTGTTTGTGAAAATAAATGGTGTATTATTGTTCTACGCATTTGGGGCTCCAATTTGGACTATTATTTTGTGCAAAACGGCCGAGATTTGAGTGAGTAAAGTGTGGCTAAAGTATGCTACCTTCATTCTTTTTTTCTGCGCATCCTTGGTGGTTTACACGATAGTTGTATGGTTTGAGGAGGAAGATGACCACGTGTCGTCTTCCTGTTCGTCCTAGATTGTTCTTTTATCATTTTCCTCATTAATTAAAATTGGAACATTTGATGAAGTTGCATGTGTAACATTTTGTTATTTATTCACATGCTGAACAATTAAATACATTAGTGCCATGTGAAACTATAATAATAGCATATTGTAAGCAGCAGCATGTGTGTAATAAATGCAGAAAATTCATGGTCGTATGATATAATGTAGCAGCCACCCTAGGCTGTTTGATCTAATAATAGTATAATGTGTAATAATGTGAAAAAATTGCCAGCCGTGTGATTTAATCAACGACCACATTCTCGCCACCGCATTAATGAGAAAGCATGCTTCTCACGTGGCCTTTTGCTCCCATCCATTTTCTTTGCTTTTGTTCAGCATTTAAAGAGGCTTTTTTATGCGCATGGGCCTGTGTGAATACTATGCGCACCCTCCCATTTGAGCCCAAGTGAAAAGTGAACTAGAACATTGCTAATGCAACACCCCCTCCCTTTTCTTAGTTTCTTTAATTTCTTTCTCTGAATGCGTTTTATAATTGGATTTTAAAAATATCAAACATTGTTCTAAAATTCTGGAAACATTTATATATATTCCTGAGGGTTTTAATTAATTTTTAGTGAATTTTATTTTAACTTTTGGGTGCATTTTGTATTTTTACTCAATTTCTGACTATGATGTGTTCATTTTGTGATACCTTGTAATGCAAGCCATAAAAATGGACCTTCCTTTAATGTTTTGAGCCTGATTTTTGGAATGCAAGTAGCATTTTGATTGCTTAACATGTTGATGCTTGGTTGATATGTTGTCCATGAATTTTGGTATGCTTTTGAATTTCATTTTTTGAGCTTTGCTTTATGTGATCATCCTTGACATGTGCTTGATGTTTGCAATTAATTGAATGCTATTGATGCATGATTTTGATCCAATTTTTTGTATAGGTTAAGTCACTGACTTTAACATGACATGGCTAATTTCTCCTAATTTTCTAAAGTTTCTATCTATTTTTCATGGACCATTCCATTACATAACCAATTTTTGATACATGCTAGAACTAGGTCAAGTTTAATGCCAATGTGGGAGCTCCTTAAAACCAAATTTGAGGGAATGTTTGAGCCTATATACAATGACATTTTAGGTGCTTTTTTGATCCTTAAATGTTTTTTTTTATATTATGACTTAAATGATTCTTTTTGAACCCTAAGTTGTTTATTCGATTACGCTTGATGTTTGCTTAGGTGTTTTAGTTTGATGATGTATTTATGCTATCCTCTTTAGGATATTTTGGTACATCATTTCACATATGTATTAACATGAATCATAACCTGCCCTCATGAATTTATGGGTCACTTCATATGCTTCTAATTGGTATTATGCTTCCATAAGTTTGAGCATGAATGCGAAGTTAACTTTATTATTTTCACTTGGACTTGGAATATGCCATGTTTGTACAAAGATTTTGCCATTCAAATGTATCATAATGGTTTATTGCTCCCCAGCTAGTATTCAAAGGTTGATTGTCCCAGACAAGATAATGTTGTCTCTGCAGCCGGATATTGGTTTGATTTCTCTCCTTGATAGAGATTTGTGTTCCCCACAGTCTCGTGGTGTTTACTTTCCTCATCGAGTCAGGAAGTATAATCTCGCCAGCAGCAGTGTGCTCTTATCCCCAGCAGATTAAGGAAAGTCGTTTCCTCAGCATCAGGTTAAGTTCAATGATATTCCCCGACAGGTTTGGTATTATTGACTGCTCACCCCAAGCAGAGTTTGGTGTTAATCCTCTCAATGGTTTGATCAACAGTGGTTGACATCCCCGACAGATTCCAAGTCCAATGGTTATTGGCACCTTTTCCGTATCAGATCTTTGGGTTCCATCTTCAGCAGTTGTCGTTCTTAATCCCCAACAAGAGGGGAAGTTCTCTTCAGGTTTCATCTCTAGCAGAGGTTTTGATCAGGAAGGTCGTTCAGTTTATCTTCCTCAGCACGGTTTGTGTCCCTAAGGACAATTCAGTTTGTCATCCCCAGTGGAGTTGCCTCCGTATCCTTAACATTTATTTTGTTGAGGAGCCTCTTTTGCATGGCATAAGTATTTTTGCATTGCATCCTCCAAAGGCGTAACATTTCCATTTCGTATGGAGCATTACGCCATAGAAAAATTTAAACATATGTATTCGAAGCATAAGCCAGGTTTGACATTATCTTTACCAGACGTTTCTCAGCAGAGAATGATATATTTTAGGAAATTCAATCTTACTCTATCCCCGGTGAATTCGCCGATGAATTCGCTCATCATGCTTGTACTCCCCTACATAGTTGTTTGGTTAAACTTCTCTTTGCCCCAGCGGAGTCATCTTTCCTTCAGGTCGTAAATTTGTGAAGTCTACTTCCTGTATATCTCTGTTATCCTAACTATTGCTTAGTATCTTCTTTCCCAAATATTGGTTGGTATCCTTTGTTGAGTTCGCCTTTGTTCGGCGTTCTCGTTCATCCTAACTTTTGGTTAGTATCTTCTATCCTAACCCTTGGTTGGTATCCTTTATTGAGTACGCCATCGGTCGGCGTTCTCGGTTATCCTAACTATTGGTTAGTATCCTTTATCCCATCTATTGGTTGGTATCTTTTGTGGTGAGCACGCCTTTGGTTGGCGTTCTCGTTTATCCTAACTCTTGGTTAGTATCCTTTATCCCAACTATTGGTTGGTATATTTTGTGGGGAGCACGCCTTTGGTCGGCGTCCTCGTGATCCTAACTATTGGTTAGTATCCTTTATCCTAACTATTGGTTGGTATCTTTTGTTGTGAGTTCGCCTTTGGTCGGCGTTCTCGTTTATCCTAACTATTGGTTGGTATCTTCGGTCGTAAGTACGCCTTCGGTCGGCGTTCTCGTTTATCCTAACTATTGGTTAGTATCTTCTTTCCCAACTATTGGTTGGTATCCTTTGTTGAGTTCGCCTTTGGTCGGCGTTCTCGGTTATCCTAACTCTTGGTTAGTATTTTCTATCCCATCTATTGGTTGGTACCCTTCGTTGCGAGCTTGCTTTTGGCTAGTACCCCTTTCCCGACTCTTGGTTGGTAATCTTTGTTTGGTGTCTCCTAACTCTTGGTTAGTATCCTCTCTTTCATCCTAACTCTTGGTTAGTATCCTCTATTTCATCCTAACTTTTGGTTAGTATCCTCAATTTCATTCTACCTCTATTAGTATCTCCCTTCCCAACTCTTGGTTGGAACCTTTCGTTGTGAGCTCGCCTTCGGCCGACATCCTCGTGATCCTAACTATTGGTTAGTACCTCTTTATCCCAACTATTGGTTGGTATCTTTCGTTGCAATCTTGCTTTCGATTAGTCATTCTTTCCCAACTTTTGGTTGGTAATCTTTGTTTGGTATCCCTCATCCCAACTCTTGGTTGGTAATCCTCGGTTTCATCCCGACTATTGGTTGGTATCATCCATTGTGAGTATACCTTTGGTCGGCGTCCTCGTTATCCTAACTCTTGGTTAGTGTATTCTTTCCCAACTCTTGGTTGGTAATCTATGTTTGGTATTTTTCATCCTAACTCTTGGTTAGTATCCTCTATTTCATCCTAACTTTTGGTTAGTATCCTCTATTTCATTCTATCTCTCGGTTAGTATCTCCTTTCCCAACTCTTGGTTGGAACCTTTCGTTGTGAGTTCGCCTTTGGTCGGTGTTCTCGTTATCCTAACTCTTGGTTAGTATCTTTCATCCTAAGTGTTGATTGGCGTCCTCGCCATCCTAACTATTGGTTAGTTTTGAGTTTTCCCGCGGTCGATGTTCCGTATATCCGTTATCCTAACTCTTGGTTAGTACCCGTTACCCTAATCTCTTGGTGAGTATCTTTTATCCTAACTTTTGGTTAGTATTCTTTGTTGTGAGTTCGCCTTCGATCGGCGTCTTGGCTATCCTAACTCTTGGTAAGTATCTTTCATCCCGACTTTTGGTTGGCATCTTTCGTTATGGGTTCGCTCTCGGTCGGCGTTTCAGTTGTTCTAATTCTTGATTAATGTTCCTCTATCCTAACTATTGGTTAGTGCCCTTCATTTTATCCTAACTCTTGGTTAGTATCCTTCACCCCATCCTAACTTTCGGTGAGTATACCTCGTTATCCAAACTCTTGGTTAGTATCTGTTATCCAGTCTCTTAGTTAGTTTCCTCTATCCCAACTCTTGGTTGGTAACCTCTTGGCCAGTATCTTGTATCTTAATATCTTGGTTAATTACCTCTGTTCCGACTCTTGGTTGGTGTCCCAACTATTGGCTGGTACTTTGTCTTTTACCCTAGGTCGTGATAGATATCACGTCCTTTATTCCAACTCTTGGTCGGTGTCCCTTGTTAGCGTCTTTTTCATCCCAACTCTTGGTTGACGTCCTTTGTTGATTCATCTGTCGCCATTTCACTATCTCAACTATTGGTTGGTATCCGCTATCTTTGAGTCCACCGAAACACTTTATTGTATATCTCCCCACAGAGTGCAAATTTCCAGGTTCTTTTGTATTCAATCACCTTCTATCTTAAACGTCTGAAAGCCGTAGCTATCATTGTAACACCCCAAATTTATTATAATATTTATTTAATTTATTTAAATATAACATTTGTGAATTTTGGTGGTTTGTGTTGACGTTGGCATTTTCGTGGAGTTTTGGTTATTCAATTAAATAATAGTATATAATATGAATATATTAGTGTTATTATTAATTTAAATAATATTAGAGGAATTGAGGGTAAGATGGACTTTTGAGGAGGCTTAGTGAGGGTATTATGGGGAAAGCCCATTTTGGAAGCCCAAAGGTTTAACAAAAAGGAATTGGGAAGAATAGGATTCATTTAGGTAGATCGTGAAAATAAGAAAAGTGCAGAGCTCTGAGGAAAAAGGGAAAGGCGAGGATTCGAGAAGGTTTCCAAAGACTCAGTAGAGAAAACTCCGGAACGACAATCTAAGGTATCGGGAGTATTGCCTTTCATTGTTTTCAATATATGAAGTGATGTGTTTAAAGTGGGTTTTGGGGTTTTTGAAGGGTTTATGAGTTATTAATGATTTAGAGGTATTTCTGAGGATCGATGATGGATTATGAAGGGTTGAATTAATTCGGGTAAAAATAAGACTTTGAGGCAAAACCTTCTTTGATGATATGTGGGATTTTGTATGAGAAAGGAATTATGGGGTTTATGGGAACCTTGAGAGTTTGTGAAGGTTTAGGTGATTTTGAGTTAGGATAGTGGAATTAACCGACCTAATAGTTGTAGGTTTCAGGCCTTTGATTGCCTTGATGTTTAGGACTGTTTTGGAAGTGTTTTGGGGTGAATTGAGGTTGGAATCGTAAAGGTTTTTGGGACTGGGATGCTACTGGTGCGTAGCAGCGATTGCAGAAATCGCAAGTTCACAAAGCGAACCATTCCTTCACAAGGCGAACATTCGCCCAGGCTCGCAAAACGAGCAGCACAATGAATGCGCGATGATTTTGTTGGTGAATACTGGGAACTCTCTGGTTTTGTGTGGGATTTGGGGGATTCGCTGGAGCTCACAAAGCGAACATCCCAGCGAATGTGTTCGCACGGCGAACTCTGCAGCGAACTACTGCAGTTCACGAAATTTTGTTTATGATGTTGTGATGTTCTGAGGTTTTGGTGTTGTGATATTTTTTATGATTTACCATGATGTTATTGATGATATTGATGTCGATGATTTGTGATGTTTTGATGAATATATAATGACATGATTAATATAAGACTTGATGAATGATGATGCACATAATGACTTTATTTGATGATGATAATTATGACGCTGTGTATCATGCATTTATAGTATTTCTGTGACGATGTTAGACTTTGGTCTATTTGTGGCTTCCATCCCATTGTGTGGATGTGAAGTGGTTTATGACGTGCTCCGGTTCTTGTGTGGAACCGATCCTAATGATGGGGATCCTTGGAGGGTGATGGCCTAAGTGTCCATCAACTGTGACGATTGGTACCACATGCATGAATCCTGTTGTGCATTGCATTTATGTGGCATTATTGATGTGATTTTTTTATGATGTTGTGACTGTTGACCCTGTTGATGATTCTGATGATGTTGTTTATGATTATGACGCCATTTTATACATATCTTATTTTTATATTGATTATAATGAATTGTGATTACTCACCCTGCCTGTTTGAATGTTGCCTCCACGTAGGTAACATGCAGGTGATCAGGATTAACTGTGGATGCTTTTGAGGACTTTTGAAGTTATTTGCATTTTGGTCGATGTAGAGGGTCTTGCTCTGATAGTGTAACATCGGGTTGGGTCGTTGAGTCGAACCATGTTGAGTTTTATTTGGCTGTTATTTTATTGATTATTTGATGACTATGGTTTATTTTAATAAACCCTTTTGTGGGATTTTTGTGGTTATGGTGGTTCTGCTGCCCTTTGAAGGCATTTTGAGTTAATTTAAGGAAAACCCATTGTTTACGGAGCAATTTTGTTGATTTGAATTTATTGAGAAATGTGCAGCCTTTGAGGTGATTCTGATTTTACTATGATTTTATGTTTATTCCGCTGCGATAATTGTGGGGTAGAAAAGGGTGTTACATTAGTGGTATCAGAGCAGGTCGGACCGTCCATCCAGGTTTTTACGTGATGTCAGTCCCCTGTCGGTCGAAAAGTGTGTGTACACTGTTGATGTTTTAGTTCTTCTAACCTTGTTGGTGGTGTGGAGGATGGCTGGAAGAAATGATCGTGCTATTGCTGATGCTTTGGAATCAGTTGCTAATGTGGTGGCGCAACTCAATCCGAATGGTGGAGTCCTAGATGAGTTTCGTGCTTTGGGGGAGTTCAATAGGAATAATCCGCTGGAGTTTGAGGGTACTCACGATCCAGCAAGTGCACACAAGTGGTTGAAGGCGGTCGAGAAGATTTTCTGAGGAATAGGATGTACTGATGCGCAACAAGTTCAGTTTGGAACTCATATGTTGTCAGAGGAGGCTGAGGATTGGTGGGATAACACCCGTCAGAGACTGGAAGATGTTGGCACTGTGATGACCTGGGCTGTGTTCAAGCAGTAATTTCTGGGAAAGTATTATCCAGAGGATGCTCGTGGTAAGAGAAAGGTGGAATTCCTTGAGCTGAAGTAAGGGGACATGACGGTTGCAGAGTATGCTGCGAAGTTCGAGAAGCTGGTGAAGTTATGTCCTCACTACAACCGTGCTGATACCGAGATGTCCAAGTGCCTCAAGTTCGAGAATAGGTTGAGACCAGAGATTAAGCAAGGTATTGGGTATTAACAGATCCGCATGTATGCTGAGTTGGTGGACAAGAGAAGAATCTACGATGAGGATAGCCGAGCTCGATCTGCTCACTACAAGCAGTTGAGTGAGAAAAAAGGGTAGTATAGAGGTAAACCTTATACAACTTCAGCTGACAAAGGGAAGCAGAAGGCTTCATAGGGGAAAAAGACAAGTGGGGGAGCAGCTCCCGCTTCTGGGAAGTGTTATAGGTGTGGCGAGCAAGGTCACCGTGCTGATGTTTGTACTAATAATGTATTGAGGTGCTACAGGTGTGGTAAGAAGGGTCATAGAGCTACTGATTGCAAGGATGATGGTCCAACCTATTTCAATTGTGGTGAGAAGGTTCACATCAGTACCAAGTGTCAGAAACCGAAGAAGACAGCTACTGCTGCTCAGACCAGTGGCAGAGTGTTTGCTTTGAGTGGTGCAGAAGTGTCAGAGAAGGACAACCTGATTCGAGGTACTTCTTTTATTAATGATATTGAGTTGGTTGCTATGATTGATACTGGTGCCACTCATTCTTTTATCTCGCTTGAATGTGCTAATAGATTGGGTTTGAAGCTGTCTAATATGAATGGTAGTATACTAATAGAGACTTCTGCTATTAGTTCTGTTACTACTACTTTTTTGTGTTTGAGATGTCATTTGACGATTTTTGGGAAGAGTTTTGTGATGGATTTGGTGTGTTTACCCTTGCACCGAATCGATGTAATCCTTGGAATGAACTGGTTGGAGTTCAACCATGTTCATATAAACTGTTATAACAAGACTGTAAAGTTTCCTGAGTTTGGCGATGGTGGGGAGTTGATGTTCATGTCTGCTAAGCAACTATACGAACTTATGGAAAATGAAGCCTTGGTGTTTGCAATGTTTACATCATTACAGATTGATCGTGAAGCTGCGAGTGTGGAGTTTCCTATTGTCTGTGAATTTCCAGATGTATTTCCAGATAACATCAGTGATTTGCCTCCAGAACATGAAGTAGAGTTTGCAGTGGACTTAATACCAGGTATGAGTCCAGTGTCAATGGCTCCTTACCGGATGTCCGCTTCTGAGTTAAGTGAATTGAAGAAACAACTGGAAGAATTGCTCGAGAAGGGGTTTGTTCGACCAAGTGTTTCTCCGTGGGGTGCTCCTGTGCTGTTAGTGAAGAAGAAAGACGGAAGTATGAGATTGTGTGTTGATTATCGGCAGTTGAATAAAGTGACTATCAAGAATAAGTATCCACTTTCGAGAATCGACGACTTGATGGATTAGTTAGTAGGTGCTTGTGTGTTTAGTAAGATTGATTTGACGTCTGGTTATCATCAGATTCGTGTTAAGCCTGATGACATTCCGAAGACAACTTTTAGAACGAGGTATGGTCACTATGAATACACTGTGATGCCGTTTGGTGTGTCCAATGCACCTGGTGTGTTCGTGGAGTATATGAACCATATTTTTCATGAGTATTTGGATCAATTCGTGGTGGTTTTCATTGATGATATTCTGATATATTCTAAGTCTGAAGAAGAGCATGCTGAGCATTTGAGAACTGTGTTGCAAGTATTGAAGGAAAAAAAGTTGTATGCGAAGCTGTCAAAGTGTGAGTTCTGGTTGAAGGAAGTGAGTTTTCTTGGCCATGTGATTTCAAGTGGTAGAATTTCTGTAGATCCATCCAAGATTGATGTTGTGTTGTAGTGGGAGACTCCGAAGTCTGCTACTAAGATACAAAGTTTTCTGGGATTGGCGGGTTATTACCGCAAGTTTATCGAGGGCTTTTCTAAGTTGGCATTACCTTTGACTCGGTTGACTCAAAAGGGTCAAGCTTTTGTGTGGGATGTAGCTTGTGAAGAGAGTTTCGTAGAATTGAAAAAGAGATTAACGGTCACTCTAGTGTTAATTTTGCCTAATATGAGCGAATCTTTTGTGGTGTATTGTGATGCGTCGAATATGAGTCTTGGTGGAGTATTGATGCAAAATGGACGAGTTGTTGCCTATGCTTCGAGACAATTGCGAGTTCATGAGAGGAATTATCCTACCCATGACTTGGAATTCGCTGTCGTGGTGTTCGTGTTGAAAATTTGGAGACATTATCTGTTTGGCTCTAAGTTTGAAGTGTTCAGTGATCATAAAAGTTTGAAGTACTTATTTGATCAGAAAGAATTGAATATGAGGTAGAGAAGGTGGTTAGAGTTGTTGAAGGATTTTGATTTTGATTTGAGTTATCATCCGAGCAAAGCAAATGTAGTGGCTGATGCATTGAGCAGGAAGTCATTGCATATGTCGATGCTTATGGTGAAAGAATTGGAATTAATTGAGCAATTAAAAGATTTGAGTTTGGTATGTGAAGAGACTCCTGACAGTGTGAAGTTGGGAATGTTGAAGTTGACTAGTGGCATTCTGGAAGAGATCAGAGTGGGACAACAATCTGACTTGAAGTTAGTGGACCAGTTGACTTTGATCAACCAAGGTAACAGAGGAGAATTCCGAATTGACGAGACTGGTGTGATGATGTTCAGAGATAGGGTATATGTTCCAGATGTTCCAGATATTAAGCAGAGTATTCTTGAAGAAGGACATCGAAGTAGGTTGAGTATTCATCCCGGTGCAATGAAGATGTACCAGGATTTGAAAAAGTTGTTTTGGTGGTCAGGTATGAAGAAGGATGTTGCAGAGTTTGTTTATGCGTGTTTGACTTGTCAGAAGTTGAAGATTGAGCATCAGAAGCCTTTAGGTATGATGCAACCGTTGAGAATTCCAGAATGGAAGTGGGATAGTATTTCCATGGATTTTGTGGTGGGATTGCCGAAGACTGCTAAGGGAAATGATTCCATTTGGGTGATTGTGGATAGATTAACTAAATCGGCTTATTTCTTGCCTATGCAGATTAATCATTCTATGCAGAAGTTAGCCGAGATGTACATTGAGGAGATTGTGAAGTTGCATGGGATACCTTCGAGTATTGAGTCAGATAGAGATCCGAGATTTACATCGAGGTTCTGGAAGAGTTTTCAAGATGCGTTGGGTACTAAGTTGAGGATGAGTTCTGCCTATCATCCGCAGACGGATGGTCAGACAGAAATGACTATCCAATCTTTAGAGGATTTGCTGAGGACTTATGTGTTGGATCATGGAGGATCTTGGGATAGCCATTGGTCGTTGATTGAGTTCACGTACAATAACAGTTTTCATGCTAATATTGGAATGACGCCCTATGAAGCTTTGTATGTGAGGAGGTGTAAGACTCCTTTGTGTTGGTATGAGTCAGGCGAGAGTGTTGTACTCGGACCTGAGATTGTGCAAGAGACGACTGAGAAGATTAAGATGATCCAAGAAAGGATGAGAGCTTCGCAGAGTCGCCAGAAGAGCTATCATGATAAGAGGAGAAAGACACTTGAATTCCAAGAAGGAGATCACGTGTTTTTGAGGGTGACGCCAGTGACTGGTGTGGGTCGAGCTTTTAAGTCTAGGTAGCTTATCGAATTGCTTTACCGCCGTCACTTGCGAATTTGCATGACGTATTCCATGTGTCTCAGTTGAAGAAGTACATTCTGGATCCGTCGCATGTGATTCAGATGGATGATGTACAAGTGAGGGATAACCTAACAGTGGAAGCTTTACTGGTGCGAATTGACGGTCGGGAGATGAAGCAACTGCGGGGTAAGGGCATAACTTTAGTGAAGGTGTTGTGGGGCGGACCAGTTGGCGAAAGTTGGACTCGGGAACGCGAAGATCAGATGAGGGAGTCGTATCCGACTCTATTTCTTTGAGGTAATTTTCGAGGGCGAAAGTTCTTTAAGTGGGGGAGAGTTATAACACCCCAAATTTATTAGAATATTTATTTAATTTATTTAAATATAACATTTGTGAATTTTTTCGGTGAATTTTGGTGGCTTGTGTTGACGTTGGCATTTTCGTGGAGTTTCGGTTATTTAATTAAATAATAGTATATAATATGAATATATTAGTATTATTATTAATTTAAATAATATTAGAGGAATTAAGGGTAAGATGACCTTTTGAGGAGACTTAGTGAGGGTATTATGGGGAAAGCCCATTTTGGAAGCCCAAGGGTTTAACAAAAAGGAATTGGGTAGGATTCATTTGGGTAGATCGTGAAAATAAGAAAAGCGTAGAGCTCTGAGGAAAAAGGGAAAGGCGATGATTCGAGAAGGTTTCCAAAGATTCAGTAGAGAAAACTCTGGAACGAGAATCTAAGGTATGTGGAGTATTGTCTTTCATTGTTTTTAATATAGGAAGTGATGTGTTTAAAGTGGGTTTTGGGGTTTTTGAAGGGTTTATGAGTTATTGATGATTTAGAGGTATTTCTAAGGATCGATGATGGATTATTAAGTGTTGAATTGATTCGGGTAAAAATAAGCCTTCGAGCCAAAACCTTCTTTGATGATATGTAGGATCTTGTATGAGAAAGGAATTATGGGGTTTATGGGAACCTTGAGAGTTTGTGAAGGTTTATGTGATTTTGAGTTAGAATAGTGGAATTAACCGACCTAATAGTCGTAGGTTTTATGCCTTTTATTGCCTTGATGCTTTAGGACTATTTTGGGAGTGTTTTGGGGTGAATTGAGGTTGGAATCGTAAAGGTTTTTGGGACTGGGATGATACTGGTGCATAACAACGATTGTAGAAATCGCAGGTTCGCAAAGCGAACCATTCCTTTGCAAGGCAAACATTCGTCCAGGCTCGCAAAGTGAGCAGCGCAGCGAATGCGCGATGATTTTGTTGGTGAATACTGGGAACTCTCTGGTTTTGTGTGGGATTTGGGGGATTCGCTGGAGCTCGCAAAGCAAACATCCCAGCGAATATGTTCGCACGGCGAACTCTCCAGCGAACTACTGCTGTTCGTGAAATTTTGTTTATGATGTTGTGATGTTCTGAGGTTTTGGTGGTGTGATATTTCTGATGATTTACCATGATGTTATTGATGATTTGATGTCGATGATTTGTGATGTTTTGACGAATATATGATGACAAGATTAACATGAGACTTGATGAATGATGAGGCACATAATGACTTTATTTGACAATGATGATTATGACGTTGTGTATCATGCATTCATAGCATTTCTGTGAAGATGTTAGACTTCGGTCTATTTGTGGCTTCCATCCCATTGTGTGGATGTGGAGTGGTTTATGACGTGCTCCGGTTCTTGTGTGGAACCGATCCTAATGACGGGGATATTTGGAGGGTGATGGCCTAAGTGTCCATCAACTGTGACGATTGGTACCACATGCATGAGTCCTGTTGTGCATTGCATTTATGTGGCATTATTGATGTGATTTTATGATGTTGTGACTGTTAACCCTGTTGATGATTCTGATAATGTTGTTTATGATTATGACGCCATTTTATGCATATCTTATTTTTATATTGATTATAATGAATTGTGATTACTCACCCTGCCTGTTTGAATGTTGCCTCCACGTGGGTAACGTGCAGGTGATCAGGATTAGTTGTGGATGCTTTTGAGGACTTTTGAAGTTATTTGCATTTTGGTCGATGTAGAGGGTCTTGCTCTGATAGTGTAACATCGGGTTGGGTCGTTGAGTCGAACCATGTTGAGTTTTATTTGGCTGTTATTTTATTGATTATTTGATGACTATGGTTTATTTTAATAAACCCTTTTGTGGTATTTTTGTGGTTATGGTGGTTCTGTTGCCCTTTAAAGGCATTTTGAGTTATTTTGAGGAAAACCCGTTGGTTACGGAGCAATTTTGTTGATTTGAATTTATTGAGAAATGTGCACCCTTTGAGGTGATTCTGATTTTACTATGATTTTTTGTTTATTTCGCTGCGATAATTGTGGGGTAGAAAAGGGTGTTACAATCATCCCTTCAGGTTTAAGTTGATTGAATAAGGGCAGCTGTAACACCCCAAAATTTGCCCTCTTATTTATACCCAATAGATGACTTATATTTCACATTTCATATGCATTTAGGTCATAAGCATCACACATGCATCATTTTCCTAAGGCATGGGATCAGAGGTTTCCATGGTATGAATTTTTCAAAGCAAAGAGAATGAGGCTCTTCAAAGCCAAGACATCTCATTTGATTCACAATTTCAGTCAGAACGGTTTCAATTGCCCAGATGGTTGAAAATCAGACAAATCGAGAATAAAATCAACTGATTAAGGAAAAAGTCTACTCCCGATTTTTAGGTCAAACTCATGTTCATCATGTCAAAAATGGTCAAGGGGTGAGATTTGATCAAGAATATCAAAGGAATCATGAAAAATCGAGAATTATGGAAAGTTGCCATTTTTGGAAAAAAACAAGGGTTTTAGAACTTTCCATTTTGGGAACGTTTTTTATGCCATGCAACCAACTTTATGGCCATTTTTCTCTATGATCCAAGCTTCACTTGAAATTTTTTCTCAAATGAAAGTTGTAGTGTGTATTCCAAGCTTTCCATCCATATAAAGAATGTTCCATTTGAATTTCTAGATCAAAAGTTATGATCAATCAAAGTTGGGATTAATAAGTTGTCCCAAAATTCAGTTTTGTGACCATGTTTTCAATAACCTTTTACATGGTGTTCCAGACCCCAAATCCATTTCTTTTTGACATAAACTTTGTTCTATCAAATACCACCTTTCCAATGACATCAAAATCATGCAAATTGATTCATTATCCTTCAAGAAATTCATCAACAAAGTCACCTCCATGGATACTTTTTTCATGCCATAAACCATAAAAACTCCATTTTTCAAATTACAAAATTTGGTGAGCAAATTGTGTTGGTTGTACTAACCATCATCTTACACCATTATTATCATCATAATGCACTCCATGGTAGCTAAAACACACCACCCACATGGTAAAATTCGTACACCACCATAAACCCTCATTTTTTCCACTTTCACTAATCCATTTCTAACTCACTTTTTAACTATGATTAGCTCTTAACCATACTCTAACCCATAATATAAATTCTCATTCTCTCTCTAACAGAAGTTAGTTACACCATTAGAGAGAAAATAGATCAAAAAACGAATTTCACACCCACAACTTCCATCTCCAAGATCTCTCTCATCTTGAGGTTATTTTCTGGAATTCTTTCATCATCTTCATCACCTCATGGAGTAGAAGCTACTGTTTGCATCTATTTTCAACTGGAACCATTATATCATCACCTACAAGTTCATCTTCTTCCATCACTAATTTGCAATTTTTTCAAGATTTGAAGAGGTTAAGCATTTATTTTGCTTAAGGGAGATTTCAAGATATTGCATCGAAGTTTTCCGGGTTTCTTAATCTCTAGACACCACAAAAAGAAGTGAACAAGTTTCCATTTGGTAAGTTGCTTCAATTTTATCTCTCACATTTTAGGGTTTAAATGTATGATAGAAGCATCCACATCTTGCATCTGAAGTCCTTTACAAGAAGGCATTGGAGCTAGGCTAAAATATTTCTTGGTAATTTTTGAAGATGTGTTGTTTTACATGTTTGGATCGTCACGTTCGTGGCCATTTTTATCTGTGATTAAGTGCTTGTTTATGAAAATAAATGGTGTATTATTGTTCTACACATTTGGGGCTTCAATTTAGACTATTATTTTGTGCAAAACGGTCGAGATTTGAGTGAGTAAAGTGTGGCTAAAGTGTGCTACCTTCATTCTTTTTTTTCTGTGCATCCTTTTGGTGGTTTACACGATAGTTGCATGGTTGGAGGAGGAAGACGACCACGTGTCATCTTCCTATTCATCCTGGATTGTTCTTTTGTCATTTTCCTATGTAATTAAAATTGGACCAGTTGATGAAGTTGCATGTGTAACGTTTTGTTATTTATTCACATGTTGAACAATCAAATACATTAGTGCCATGTGAAACTATAATAATAGCATATTGTAAGCAGCAGCGTGTGTGTAATAAATGCAGAAAATTCATGGCCGTATGATACAATGTAGCAGCCACCCTGGGTTGTTTGATCTAATAATAGTATAATGTGTAATAATGTGAAAAACATTGCCAACCGTGTGATTTAATCAATGGCCACATTCTCGCCACAACATTAATGAGAAGACATGCTTCTCACGTGGCCTTTTGCTCCCATCCATTTCTTTGCTTTTGTTCACCATTTAAGGAGGCCTTTTTTTTAATGCGCATGGGCCTGTGTGAATACTATGCGCACCCTCCCATTTGAGCCCAAGTGAGAAGTGAATTAGAACATTGCTAATGCAACACCCCCTCCATTTTCTTAGTTTCTTTAATTTCTTTTTCTGAATGCGTTTCATAATTGGATTTTAAAAATAGTAAACATTGTTATAAAATCCTATAAAAACTCATGTATGTTCCTGAGTGTTTTAATTAATTTTTAGTGAATTTTATTTTCACTTTTAGGTGCATTTAGTATTTCTACTCAATTTCTGACTATGATGTGTTAATTTTGAGATACCTTGTAATGCAAGCCATAAAAAGGGACTTTACTTTAATGTTTTGAGCCTAATTTTTAGAATGAAAGTAGCCATTTTATTTCTTAACATGTTTATGCTTGGTTTATATCATGTCCATGAATTTTGGAATGCTTTTGAATTTCATTTTTTGAGCTTTGCTTTATGTGATCATCCTTGACATGTGCTTGATGTTTGCAATTAATTGAATGCTTTTGATGCATGATTTTGATCCAATTTTTTGTACATGTTAATTCACTGACTTTAACATGACATGGTTAAGTTCTCCTAATTTTCTAAAGTTTCTAACTATTTTTCATGGACCATTCCATTACATGACCAAATTTTGATACATGCTAGAACTAGGTCAAGTTTAATGCCAATGTGGGAGCTCCTTAAAACCAATTTTGAGGGCATGTTTGAGCCTATGTACAATGAAATTTTAGGTGCTTTTTTGATCCTTAAATGTTGTTTTTTTATTATGACTTAAATGATTCTTTTTGAACCCTAAGTTGTTTATTCGATTACGCTTGATGTTTGCTTAGGTGTTTTAGTTTGATGATGTATTTGTGCTATCCTCTTTAGGATATTTTTGTACATCATTTCACATATCTATTAACATGAATCATAACCCGCCCTCATGAAATTATGGGTCACTTCATATGCTTTTAATTGGTATTATGCTTCCATAAGTTTGAGCATGAATGCGAAGTTAACTTTGTTGTTTTCACTTGGACTTGGAATATGTCATGTTTGTACAAAGCTTTTTCCATTCAAATGTATCATTCCACATATCATTTGCCACTGCCCCATGTGTATAAACACTTGAATACTTGACTTGGTTTCTATTTTTGTGACTTTTACAAGTCTTTGCGACATAGTTTGTAAATAGAAAATGTTGTGTATTGTTGTGGAACATAACTTGTAACCTTTTGACTTTGTTTAGGATATTAACATAGATAGAATAGAGTAGGCTTAGGTACTTCCCCTTGCATGTAATACACCTCTAGGATTCACCTTTCATTGCTTATGGTTTAATTTTGCTCCTAGGGTAGAGTTAGAGCACTTCCTTGTGCATTATGACATAGTTTTGTACGTTGCTTTCAACTACTTGATAGTTGAGTTTGGCGTGGAGATGGTAAGTTACTTTGATACTTTGCATGCCTATTTACACTTACACAATTCCTTTTCCTCTCACTTCTTATTCACTTCTCTCTTTGTGATTGTTTAGAATAATGTTTACTTGTGTTGATTCACATGATCCCTTAGGATTCCAAGCTCCACTTAATTTCCGATTAAATTGGAGGTAGGAGAGACATTAGGCTAGCAATTCATGTATGATAACAATAGGTTAGCTCCCCCTTAACTCAACCATAGGGCCACCATTGCATGATAACATTAAGACCTAGTTTCCCTTAGTTGTTTTCCTTTCAACTTTGAGTCTTTCTCTTCTCATCTCAAAACAAGTTCAAAACACATAATAAATACAACGAGTATTATACGCCATGAGCCTTAAGTACATGGGAAATGGAGAGTGAGGGGCTTCCTTTCACTTTCCTAGAGTGTTTAACATGCGTCCCGTCTTGGGTAAATTTGCGACGCATTCGATACTATGTCATAGACTTTAGTGCAATGCGAGTTTCAAACAATAAATCAAAACACTTTCTTCTAAAAAATAAAAACAAACATTCGTCTTCCTTCTAGATTCTCTTCTCATCTCCCTTACTCCATTCATAAAGGATACGTCATTTCCGTTCTACCGCAAACAGGTAAACGCGTAAGACTCCATGCAACGAGCGGCAACACCTAAACTGCTAGAACGCGAACGTTGGCGTCTTCCACTTAAAAAACACAAAACAATAAGACCCTGTAGGTCGAACTACGACTGCTCTGACTTCCTCTCTCATGTACGGTTGAGGATACGTAGGCACAAGACGGCGATGCCTTGGCGAGCAACCTTCCCCCCACAATCCCGTAGTCCTCCGAACTATGTTGACTCTGACTTTCCCGCTCCCGAGGGAATACGTAGGCCTAGGACAGCGATGTCCTATCGAGTCACCTTTTCTTTTCTTTCTCCGTTTCCCTGTTTCCGGTTAGCAGTCGAGCTTCAGATACCTACACCCTTTGATTTGACAACAAGCGTGGATCCCATCAAGTACGATGGACGCGAGGGGGTGCTAATACCTTCCTCTCGCGTAACCGACTCCCGAAACCAGGCTATGGTTGCGATGACCATTCCTTTCCCTTTGTTGTGGTTTTCTTCAATCGTTTCCTTTCTCTGCGCCGAGATAAATAACGTTCGGTGGCGACTCTTCTGTTCTTTTCCGCCGGTTGATTTTCGCAGATGCGACAAGGAGGTCCTATCTCTTGGTGTTCCAAGAAGCAACCAATTATTGCTTTGTCAACCTGTGAAGCTGAATACACTGTAGGTGTTGTTAGAGCTGTCAAAACGGGTAGCCCGACCCTAAAAGGGCCGGCCCTGGCGGGCCTCGGGCTTTTCCGGGCCGGGCTCAAAAAGCCCATTTTGAATACGGGCTCCTTTTTTACTACCCAGGCCCAGCCCTGTCTGGGTTGCGGGCTACCCAGCCCTAAACGGGCCCGGCCCTAAACGGGCCCATTTTAAAAAAAAAATTAAAAAATTCATTTTTTAAGTAATATATAATGTAATAGAAATTAATACTCATTTTAATATATAATGTTATAGAAATTAATACTCATTTTAATGATCTTAATGTAATATATTCATTTTAGAATACTGTAATGTAATATAATGTAATAGAAATTAATGTTCTGGTAGTCACTGAAGTGTGTGTGGACCGAACCAAAGAAGCACTAACACATTGTATCCAAATGTTTCTTGGGCCAAATTTATTTTTTAGGTCCAATTATATATATTTATTAATTTATATATGGGCCAAATAGTTAAATTAATTCTTTTAAAAAAAGTTGTCGGGCTGGCGGGCTACCCATAGCCCATACGGGCCGGCCCATTTTTTTTCGGGCTTTTTCGGGCCGGGCTCAAAAAGGCCCGGAATAATATGGGCTCCAAAAATAAGACCTAAGCCCTAACTTTTTTCGGGCTCGGCGGGCCGGCCCATGGGCTTCGGCCCATTTTGACAGCTCTAGGTGTTGTGGCTGCATGTCAAGCTGTTTGGCTTTTGAATTTACTACAGGATTTGAAGATCAAGGGAAATAAGCATCTGAAGCTGATGATTGATAACAAGTTTGCAATAAATCTTGCCAAGAACCCAGTGCTGCATGGGAGAAACAAGCATATTGAGACAAAATATCATTTCCTAAGAAGTCAAGTCCAGAATAGAGTGCTAGAAGTTGTGCACCGTAGTACCTAGAAGCAGTTGACATATATTCTGACAAAGACGATCAAGACTGATCAACATACAATACGGATAGCCATTGAATGTGAATGTAGTTGAAATTTTTTGTAAACATCAAGAGGAGAGTTCTCATGTGCAGAAAAGAGTTTAAAAGGATTGCGATTCTTTAAGGTGGTCCTGTGACCGACCCAGAAAAATAAGGAACTTTATTTATCACATTAAAAAATATAAGAGAAAACATGCTTGGGTTTCAGTCATATAAGACCAAGCTACACTAATTTAACTATCATTGCTAATAAACTGTACATATAATAACCTTAATACACATGCTTGCGTTGATTTCATTCATATTTTACCTCTTAATGCACATGCTTGCTGGTCTACTCACTCTCACTCTCTCTCCTCTGTAATAGTACTTGTTTTGTTTCAGTTAAGTTGTGTCCACTGAATGCTTTTGATTCCTAAGGTAAAGAGATTCCTCAGATCTGCAACGTAAGATTGGTTTTCTTTTTATGCATTCCACGTGTTTGATTTTAATACCAAGAGAACCCAATTTCAGTTCTTCTATTTTCATTTAGAATGTGTTGTTAATCAATGTCTTATATTTTTGTGCTTCTTTGTGATGATGGAATTTGTTTTCTTGTTTTCCATTAGGATCAATCATCTAATTTTGTTAATAATTTTGCAATTGTTAAAACAGTTCAACATAGAAAAGCCAGGAATGGATCAAGATGTGTTGGAAGAAGTAACAATCTTAGAAGAACCAATTATAGCTGGTTTTCAAAGACTCATAGAGCTTAGGGATTATACAGACCAAGGATCATCTCAGTTAGCCTGTCTTATGAAACATTGGGAGTATAAGGAAGAAAACGCAGTTCGTCTTCTTCGAGAAGAGCTCGACAACCTTAGCAAACAAAGGGAGGGAGTTGAGTTTAAAAAGGAGGAAAGTTACGGTGGAGACAAGTGTCTGGTTTCGATATTGTATGATGTTGTTCAAAACAAGAGAGTTGAAATTGAGCTGAGTACGAAATCGTAGGTTACTGGAAACATCGGGCGATCGACTTGGAAAGACAGTTAGAGGCAAGTATTCAGAGAGAAAAGATATTAAAGGAAATGTTGCAACAAAGTTTAAAGAATATTAAAAGACAATCCTCACCTGTGGAGGGAGTCTCACAGATTCTTAAGAAACAAGAAACTTTCTTACATTTTATACTTCAAAATGCACCTCTTGTTATTGGCCATCAGGTATATTATTACATCAATTATTGAGTTTATTTCTTCTGTTATGTGCAATCTATGAAGCAATAACATGGACACCCAACACGACATCCACACTGACGACACCAATAATAATTTACAAAAATGAATAAATTGAACGTAATCACAAGTGTCGGTCTAGGTGTCTGACACGGACACGGACACGCCTTTTTTCATAAGTGTCAGTGTTACAGGTTACATTTGTTGTAGTTTTAGTTGATTCATCATTTGGAATGTTAAATTTGTGTTTGCAATTGTAATGAATTTCAGGACAAAGAGTTGCGCTATCGTTTTCTCTATAATCATTTTCCAGGTTTAAAAGAGGAGGTAATGGTCCTTGTTTTGCAAAGTTATATGATTGAGTTGCATTGTGATTTTAAAGTAAATCAAAAGCTGCATAACATTTATACTGAAACTTCTCTATAATCATCTTCATTATTTACTTTACTTGCTCATAAATTTGCAGGACATCATCGGAAAAACGGGGGAGGAAATTTTTTCGGGATCAGGTGTGAAGGAATCTGAAGATTTTAAGAAAGATGTAATGGAGAAAGGATTTCCTGCAAAAAGAGAAATAACTTATGAGACAGAACTATTTGGATCAAAGACATTTTTGGTGTTGTTGGCATGGCTAAAATTCTTACTACAACAAAACTTGATAGGGAGCAAAGACAGCTATTGGATGCAATGATATCTTCAGGAGATTTGGTTCTTCAACTTATTAAAGATTTACCTGATGTTTACAAGGTTGATCTAGGTTAGAGATCTCCTATAGCATTTCTTGTTATCAACTTATTCTAATAATGGTTTTGATAAATCTTTGATTTGTATATGCTTTAAGATTAATTAACCTCTCTAAATGATTTCAACAGTTTTTTTATCTGTTTTAAATTTTTAACTATGTTAGCTTAATTTTCTTAGTGTTTGAGATATATGGAATTGCCTGAACAAGATGAACATGTAAAATTAAAATTCATTGTTAGTGTTGTTAGTGTAGGGGAGAACAGTTTTAGAGAGAAGAGATTAAGAGAAAAGAATAGAAAATTGAATGAGAGTATAAAGATTAATTGAGTGAGAAACTGGATTAGTATTGTTGAAACATATAGAGCTATTTATAACAGTTACTTGTACACCACCTTATACAAAGTTTCCAAAACTAGAAACTAACACCCCTTCTTAATTCAAGCTATCAAAATTAGCCATAACTCCATCCTTTCTTAACTTTATGAACTGCTTTTTTTGGATTGCTTTAGTAAACACGTCGACCACTTGCTCTTATGTAGGACAATACACAACATTCAACTTGCCATTTGTGACTTGATCATGTTTCATGTTTATGTATGTTTGCTCTTCCTATGTGCAATGGAATTCTTAGCTAGATTGATGACTGATTTGTTGTGTATCAGTAGTTTGATTGACTCTTCCAGTTCGATCATCAAGTCATTCAACAAGGATTGAAGCCAATTTTCTTGACAAGCTGCAATAACTTTTCTAACATGCTCAGCCTCACGAGTGGATAAAGACACCATTTGTTGCTTCTTTGAGAATCATGACACGTGCTTCTAGAAACTTAAACAAGTATCCAGTTGTACCTCTCCTATCAATTTCATCACCGCACTATTCAACTTCGGAGTAGCCATTAAGCCCAATCCTTTCACGCTCTTTGCCAAGTGAAAACAGGAGATCATAATGTAATGTACCATTGATGTATCTCGTGATTCTTTTTGCACTAATGTAGTGTTGTCCGAGAGGATTGCTCATAAACCTGCTCACCATTCCTATTGAGAAGCTTATATGTTACCTACTTTAGTGATCAATTGTCTGAACATGGTAGCATCTGCCTTGTATTCTTCACCTGCATATGATCCCCCAAACTTCAAGTTTATATCAACTGGCGTGATTGCAGAATTGCATTCCAACTTACTGAATTTTGTCATTATTTCATTTGCATACTTTGTTTGATACAAGATCACCTCCATTGAGGTGTCTAAGAGTTTTGTTCTAAGTAAATAAGCTAACTTGTCAAGATCAGTCATTTCAAAAACAAGCTTCATCTTAAATTTGAAGTGATAAATTTCTTTGTCACAACTACCTGTAACCAACAGGCTATCCTCATAAAGGAAAATGATTAGTAAATTCTCCCCTCCTTTTCCTTTAACATAGACTTCATGTTTAGAATTTCACTTTCTAAATCCTTGTTCCATGATAAATTTAGCGTGTGAACCTTTCTTCCTTTATCTGTTTATCTTCCAACATTTGTAATTGGTTTGAACTTCATTTAAAATATCCAGAAAAAGTTTTAAGGGGCCAACATAATTCAAACCCTAATTTCTAGTGTTTTTCTCACCTTTAAAATTAAGTAAAGATATAGACTTATTTGACAATTAATGGTTAAGCACAAAAACTAGATTGATGAATGTATTTTTAATGTTGTGATGGAGCAGTATCGTATCAGATGGACCAACAAGACTTGTACTTAAATTTTATTGACTTAGAGAAGACGTATGATAGAGGGTCTAAAGTGAAAAACCTAAAGACGAAAGGGGTTAAGATTAAATATATTTGATTTATTCAAGATATTTATGAAGGAGTATCAGCTAGTGTGCAAACACAGAGTAAAGAGACAGATGATTCCTCCATTACAATAAGTTTGTATCAAGGTTCAATTCTAAACTCTTACCTTTTTATTTTGATTTTGAATGTACACACAGAATATACTGAAGAGATAACAACAAGTAACATGTTTTTTGTAGATGATATAATCCTACTTAAAAAGTCGAATGAGGATTTAAATAAGAGGTTGAAGGCAATCTTTAAAAATGCATGGCTTTTGCCTAACTAGTAGTTAGACAGAGTATATGGAATATATGTTCAACAAAATGAGAAGTGTTTCTACGATATAGGTGAAAGTTGGAGACCATATCATTCAACAAGTCAAGTTGATTAAATATCTTAGGTCCATAGTAAAAAGATTGAGTGAGAGGAATGCAAACCATCAAATTCAAGCGGGTGACTAAAATGAAGAAAACTTTAGGGATTTTATGTAACATAAACGTACCACTTAAGTTGAAGGAAAATTTTTATTGGACTACGGTAAGACCTGCGATATTGTACGAGACTGAATGTTGGACGATTAAGAATCATCACAAGAATAAAGTAAGTGTAGTAGAGATAAGGATATTGCATTGGATGTGTGACAAGATTAGACATGATAAGATTATAAATGACAAATATTAGAGAGAGTTGATGTAGCACCTATATTGAAAAGATGGTGGAAAATAGACTTGTGTGGTTCGGGTATGTAGAGAGAATACCAGTAGATTATGTGGTAAGGAGAATATATAAGATCGAGAGGAGTCAAATATTTAGAGGCTGAGGAAGACCTAGAAAAAATACAAGAGTGTGTTTGGATGAGGTAATTGAGTTTTTTCTAAAAGAATTTTTAATTTTAAGAAATTCAAATGATTTAATTAAAATTCATTCAATTTTAAATTCTTTGTTTGGATAGAGAGTAGTAAATTATTCATTGTCAAATATTTTGGGTCATTTTTATAAATTTTAAAAGTTTTGAGTCTAATTTAAATATGAAAAATAGGGACCAATTTGCAATTTTTGAACATTTAAAGAAATCAATTTGTAAAATTTGAAAAATTTTAGGGATTTATTTGTATATTTTTGAAATTTTTGGGAATGAATTTGAAATTTTTATAAAATATGAGGACCATTTTATAAAATTTTAAAAATTAATACTAAACAATTTAACATTCACATTATATAGAATGAATGTACAATTTCAAAATCTTTATTTTTTGGTTTCATTTGAAATTTGTTAAATTTAACTTGAATAAAATATTTCATAAATCTACATTATTTTAACATTTCTCTATTTTTTATGCAAACAATGAATTTTGGTCAAATAATTTTAAATTTCCTCACAAAATTATTTTCTCTCATTAAAATGCTTCATCTAAACACACTCTAAGAAAAATTGTTAAGAAATATCTCAAGATTAACAATTTGGATAGAAACATTTTTTTTTTATAGAACATTATGATGAGAGTTGATTCATATAGTCGATCATATTTAATGGAATAAGGTTTGGTTGTTGTTGTTGATGTGCATTCATGAATATATATTGTATGTAGGGGTGAGAATATGTCAGACCAACTAATAGGGGCCTACGACCTAGCCTACATAGGCTTAGGCTAGACCAGGTTTTTTCTTAAATAGAAAAGGCCTAAGTTTTTTTATAATCCTATTTAACTAAAAAGGCTAGACCACATGTCGTAAGAAAGAAAATTTTACCCCATACCCCTACATTTATCCCCGTACCCCTACAAGTTTTTAAAAATTCCAATTTTGTCCTTTTATGTTTTATTTATTTATTTTTTTACTTTTTACCGTGTAGTCAGACGAGTCCAAAAGTAATTTTTGTCAGTATTCGACGAGAACCGGAGAACATAGGGTAAGGATTTCCGGAATGGTTTTTTTAAAACCGGATAACATGGCTACAAGAAATCCGGTTACTGTTTATAGTGAACCGGATAACACAACCATAAGTTATCCGGTTTGTATTTTAGAGGCAATGTTTGTTAACCGGATAACTTGTCTCCAAGATATCCGGTTTGTATATTTTTCTTCACCGGATTTCTTGCTGTCAAGTTATCCGGTTTTGTTACTATTCAACCGGATAACTTGGTCTATAGTTATCCGGTTCGTTATGTTTTTTTTTTAATTTTTTTTTTTAACTTTAAGTTTGTTTAGGAGACATGGACATTCCTTTGATGATATGTGACAAAGACCAGACAGCTGTAGATACAACAGAAATATTCTTGACTAAAGAAAAATTTCCTACAAGAGAAGAGGCGACTAGGTGGATTAAGGAGGTTGGACTGAGGAATAGAGTCACTGTTATTATAACCCGTTCGGACACCAATACTGGCAAGAGAGGAAGAAGTGACAAGGTTATATTTGGCTGTGATAGAGGTGGAAAATACAAAGAAGGGGATAGCGAAACACAAAGTGCTACCAAAAAATGTAATTGTCCTTTCAAAGTAAGATCAACACCTTCAAATGATGGTTCTGGTTGGAAAATTGATGTAAAATGTGGAGTTCACAACCATGATTTACCTGATAGATTTGAAGGCCATGCGTTTGTAAGTCGACTCAATGATGATGACCAACAACATATAGCTGATTTGTCAAAACGTCATGTTCCTCCAAGACACATATTGTTGTCATTGAAAGAACGAGATCCGGAGAGTGTGACTCGAATCACCCAAATATATAAACATAAGAGTAAGATTCAAAAAAACATCAGGGGCCCTAGAACAGAAATGCAACAGTTGTTTAAATTGATAGAGGAATCTGATTATGTTTATTGGAGTAGGAAAAAAGATGAGTCAGAAATTGTGAGAGATATCTTCTGGGCCCATCCAGACTCTGTGAAGTTGTTGAATCTGTTTCCTATTGTGTTGATTATGGATAGTACTTATAAAACCAATAAGTATAGGCAACCTTTGTTTGAAATAGTTGGTGTGACATCAACTGAGTTAACATTTTCTGTTGCATTTGCCTATATGGAATCTGAGCAAACAGAGACTTTGTGTTGGGTACTAGATAAATTGAAACAGTTATTTACTAAACAAGGATTATGGCCACAAGTAATTTTAACTGTTAGGGAGATACACATTGAGTGGTGAACCAATACCAATTGATGTTATTCATATCCATTGGAGGAAACTGAGTATGGAAGGTGAACAAGAGGTAGATACAGAGGATAGAGCAGAGGTGGATATGACAAATGCGATTGAAGCACTGTGGAAGAGGTTTCATTCATTAGATCTTGCAGGAAAGAGAGCACTAAAAAGCAGGGTGTGCGAAATTGCTTACCCGACTACAACAAAGATGGTACCACCACCTGAAAAAATAAAGACCAAAGGAGGAGTGAAGAGAAAAGGGAAGAAACCTGTTGGGTATGATGTCTATCGTGATCCTTTGTATCATGAGTATGTTGATCAAGAACACAGCAATTCCCAAAAATCTTCAAAGAAGCCTTGTTCGCAGTTATCCCAGACCTCAAAGAACAAACCATCTCACAGGTACATTGTACAATTTCCAGAACATATAAGACCATTTATTGATGAAATTGTTGATGTGAAGGATGATGGAAATTGTGGGTTTAGAGCTATTGCATCTTTGCATGGATATGGTGAGGAAGGGTGGTCAATGGTTCGTCGTGATTTGGATAATGAAATGAGAGGTCCCAGAAAAAGTCTATATGAGAAGTTATTTGAAGTTAATTATTCAAAAGTGAGAGAATCTTTGTTGATATCATCTTTAGGTTCTCAGCCATTTGATAAATGGATGACACTACCAGAAATGGGTTATGTGATAGCAAATCGGTATAACATCATTCTTGTCTCACTAAGTGCTCTTAGTTTAAGTTTCTTCCCTATGACAACTGCACATAGGCCTAATGTGTCGATTTACTGCATTGGTTTTGTAAACTCAAATCATTGGGTTCAGGTAAATATTATAATTTTTTATATTACTTAATTCTATACGATTTACGTCTTACTTATAAACTTTCTAAACAGGTAAATATGAATGAGGGATTTCCCTTGCCACCAGTCACAACAGATTGGAGAACACATGGGACATCAGATGCAACATCATGGATAATTGGATTCGCTGGACGTTTACAACACTGGCAGCAACTTACGTCTGTGCTCCCAACACATGTTAATTTATGATCGACGTTTAACTTCATATTATTTTTTTCCGTTATTTTGAGTGACGTTTAACTACATATTATTTTTTACATTTTTTTGATTGACGTTTAACTTCATATTATTTTTTTACATTTTTATGAGTGACGTTTAACTTCATATTATTTTTTATATTTTTTATGTATCATCAATCATACTATAATTCTAAATACTAGCGCATAAATATAAATCATAAGTCTGAATAATACATGAGTCTAAATAATAATACATAAATAACCTATCTACCCTAAGGTAACGGTCCACCCTGAGCCATATGTAGTGCTCGAAAGATCTCAACAAAATCATCATCATCCTCCCCGGCATCGTGACGAGCGAGATAGCGACGCAACTCATGTGAAATATGTCGTAACCTCGGATCTGCCGGTCCATCATCAAACTCTGGAACTGGAACCTCACTGGCCTCCCCCTGAGGTGGTATCAAAAGAGGATGGGAAACTGTGTAGTACCAAGCCATGTATTCAGCCACCGTATCATACGGAGTATCTGCAAACTCGACCTGATGTAGCAATTGCGAGACGCTCGCATGGTAAGAAACCCACTCGAAATGTATATCAAGTGTATCAATATCAGGTGGATGAGATGGGATGAACTGCCTGTATCCAAACTGGCGTAAACATCTGTCAGGTAAATAAAGCACAGATGTACCATACCACTTCAGGCCACCCCTGTGCAAACATATATCAGAAAATGGTATGGTATGTCTGTGATCCTCGAACAGGCGCCAAATGACATCAGTAGGTGTCAATCCATCAAGCACTGCCCTAATCTCATCCATCTTCTGCGTCCCTTGCTTGTATTGCCACTTCATCGCTCTGGGAAGTGGAGTACCAACACCAGCTATCTTCGAAAATCCTCTCTTCCCAACAGTTGGGAAGTACTCGTGAATCCAACACTGTGACACATCATGAACATCATCAATTAAAAGTATTGTAAATAATATAATACAAATCTAAATGAAATTAAAATTAAGCAGTTGTACCTGTAGTAGAGAGGCATATCCACCAAGCTGTTTGCAACTATAAAATGAAGCATCTCCGAGATATCTATACAATGTAACAAGAGCAGCAGCCCCCCAAGAGTATCCACCACATGTTTCCAAGTCCTGAAACAGTGGTAAATACTTTGCCTCTACAAGAGTAAAGGTCTTATCTGTACAAATAGTGCAGCCTAGTAGCAACAACATATACGCCCTAGCCGCACAATCAAATCTGTCATCAGCTCGCAGACGGACAAATAACTTCTTCAACCAATCAAGCCTATAGTAAGGACCCCTGTTTGCACGAATCTCCTCAGTTGCTTCCTCCAGTGTAGCACCCATTAGACTAATAGCCTGGGTAATAGCATCCGAGTCAGTAAACCCTTGTGCAGGGTCACATAACTCCCCTCTAATAGGTATATGAAGGAGGCAAGAAACATCGTCCAATGTAATCGTCATCTCGCCAAACGGCATATGGAATGACGATGTCTCGGGATGCCACCTCTCCACAAATGCAGATAACAGGTTCTAATCTATCCTCGATAAACTGGTATTCTGCAGAGAGGATAAACCAGCATTAGATACCCATCCCTCAATCGCACGTGGGAGATGTGATGGAGTCCATCCAATCAGTTTGCTGCCATGTGCAGCAACCTTCAGCTCCTTCTTCGGAACTCTCTCCTGAAAAATAAATCGTAGAATATGTCATAATACATAAATAATTAAAATTACATTTTATTCAACATAGAAAGGTCATATATTTACTTACTTGGCCATCCCACAAATAACGAGCCACATGGTTCTGATACCTCACCAAAAGTGATGTATCAGTCGGTCCTCCCGGAAATGGTGGAAGCGGTGGAATGTGAGCTGCTGCTGGTACAGGTGGAGGATCAGCTATCCGATCTTCAGCTGGAATATCAAGTGCGCGAACTACAAATCCATCCGCGTACCGTCGATAGATAAATCCGTCGCGTCCTCTAAAACGCCGAGCCATTAAAAAAAAAATTAAAAATCGAAACAAAACCGGAAAACTCAGCATCTAGTTTTCCGGTGAAGAAATTAACAAACCGGATAACTGAGCATCAAGTTATCCGGTGAAGAAAATAACAAACCGGATAACTGAGCATCAAGTTATTCGGTGAAGGAAATACAAAAACCGGATAACACGATGCCAAGTTATCCGGTGTGTTTCAACGAAAAATGAAGAACCGGATGTCACTTACTCAAGTTCTCCGGAAGGTAATTTTTTGTACTCCGGATGTAGCCAACGTAAGTTTTCCGGAAGTGTGATTTTTTGAGATCCGGAAGTAGCCTCAGTGTATTCTCCGGAAGCGAAAGTCAGTGCGTTTTTTACCGTTTGTAGAAAGACAAAATGAAAAAAAAAATGAAAACTTTGAAATAAAGACTATTTATATGGGGGTATTTTCGTCCAAAAATTTGATGAGTAGGGGTATGGGGATAAATGTAGGGGTATGGGGTAAAATTTTCCGTAAGAAAAACCTTTTAAACCTCTCAGGCCGGCCTAGTTAAAAAATTTCAATAAATTTATTATTATTATATTGTATTTTGTAGTTTGAATTAAAATACAAAAATAAAACTTAGTTATCTTGAAGAACTTAAGAAAATATGTTGAAAAAACATTATAAATAATGTAATAAGTTGTTATCATAAATTTTTTTCCCATAAATTATCTCAAACAAATAATATCATCAAACTTATGCTAATAGGTAAACTTGAATAAGACAATAAAAATAAATATTTATTCTCATTGAAATTTTAATTTGCTAGTCTATTTAACATTAGTTGAATTTCTTATTTACAATTGTTCAAATGAAGTAGGCTTTTAAATAGGCTAGTAGGTCAATCAGACATTCGAAAAGGTCAGGCTCAGGTCTAAAAATAAGCTTATCAAAGGCTACACGCCAGACTTAGACATTGAATTTTTTAGTAGGTCAGACTCAGACTTGGCAAAGCCTAGCTCGGCCCAGCCTATTTTCACCCATAATTTGTATGTTAATTACATGTTATGTCTTTTGGTTGTAAATAGTGTATTATTCCTTTAACCTATGGATGATCTTAATGTTTTTGGATGTATATGATATGTTAATGCTTTTAGCTTAAGAATGATTATTATATTTTGCATGTTTTAGACTTAAATGCACTTTTGATCTTTTTAGTTTGGACAATTTAAACAATTGATCTCCTTATTACAAAACCTATTAATTTGGATCGTTAAGTTAAATCTGCTTCAGATTTACTTGGTCCCCTATCCTTTTTTGTTTATTTAATATATTTTTTAATGAGTTGGTAGTCTTATATGAGATTCATGTCATCAAATTATAATATATTAATTCCAAGTGGATAGTTTATTTCAGAAACTATTAAAATTAATTTTTAAATCAAAGAAACAGATTATTAAATGATGAAATGGTTAATATAGGCTTAAGTCAAAAAATTTCTCCAATTCACACCATTGTTCTTCGTCTTACCCACACTAACATAACAATGGCTTATTATGGATTTTAATACACCATAACAATGCCTTATACACACAGTAACATAACAATGCCTTATACACACAGTAACATAACAATGCCTTATACACACAGTGACATAACATGCCTCATAATTGAACATAACAATGCCTTATAATTTGACATAACAATGCCTTATAATTTAACTTTACACCAATGTGACAGAACATAAAGGGCATTCCATTAACATACTTATATATTTGTCTGCATTACACCAAAATAACATTGTTTAATAATAACATTGTTTAACCAAAATACTAACCATAATATGCCATTCTTATGTCACTGTGTATAAGACGAAGAACAATGGTGTGAATTGGAGAATTTTTTTGGACTTAAGCCTCTATTAACGTTTTTATCATTTAATAATTTATTTTGTTGACTTAAAAAATTAATTTAAATAGTTTCTAAAATAAACTATCCACCTGATTTTTTTTTGGCTGAAAGAAACTTTCATTAAGCACAAGGTAGAAAAAGAGGAGGAATACCAATTTAGGAATGGAATTATTCCAATAAAACTGCCAACTCATTAAAAAACATGTCACATAAAATATTAATAGTCATCTATGTGATGAATAACGCATCACGTCAACACTATTAACACCATTGAAATGCATAAATTAATAAATTGACCAAATTAAAAAATGTTTAATCCATACAAAACAAAACTAAATTTAAATATTAATATAATTAAAGTAGTGTTTGAGAGCGGTTTAAAGAGACTAGGCTCTCTAAAATTGAGTGTAAAATTAAAAACAAAGAGATAAATTTGTGAAAGCATAATTTAAAATAAATATTTTTGAATGATTTAAATTTAGAAATAAGAGAATTTTAAAAATAAGTAAAAAAATGAAATTATTTTTCAAAATATTTTAACTCGGTTTTTTGATTTTGTAAGAGCATAATTATCGGTGGAAAAACATTGTTTCTACACTTGTTCCAAAGCTATCATGTCAGAGTATGATAGATAATTGAGAAAAATAGTATTGTTTAGTTTGTGACTGTTTTTTAGCTGGCCAACGTTTTTATGTGTCAGTTTGGATTAAATAATTAGCATAAAATAAATATTAGGTATATTGTGAGATTTAGTGGGATTTATATTAGAGTTTTTGATGAGTTGTATGAATATTTAAAAAATGTAATTGAATTATTTAAAAAATGTAGAAGTGTAATATAATATAAAAAATTGTGTGGATTCTATTTAAAGAATCAAAGTGAAGTTGATGAGTATGGATGCTTTAACAAGTGTTTTTACTTCTACATATATCTTAACCCCCAAAGATTAGTTTAGTGGTGGAGACTTGAGTCTTGAGAGTATGCTCATTTCAAGGTCTCAGGTTCGAATTTGCAAAGTCGGATACCAAGATTTAAAAAAATAAAAAACTTCCACACGTGTCTGCTTTTATACTTTTTTTTTTAGATTTTAATCTTTTTATTCTTTTATATTTTCCTTGTACTTTAGATTTCTCTTTGCATTTTTTTCTGTCTTTGGGTGTTTTTTTTTAATTACTATTTAACCTTAAAAAAAACTATTAAGGTAATGATTACTATAATTTAATTTTCATATATATTAGTTTATAAAGTCTAACACACAGAAAAACCACTAAAATTTTTCCTTCTTATTTGAGTCCTTTCAAATTGTAATTAGACTTGCATACAAAGATTTTTGTATTTAATTGATAATCTATTGTATGATATATTCTTTTTCTTGTCATAACATGATCATGTATAACTCATAAACACTAAGCAGTATAACTCATAACATGAGCATGTATAACTCATAAACCACTAATCTACATGTGTTAATTATGAGATTATATATATATATATATATATATATATATATATATATATATATATATATATATATATATATATATATATATATATATATATATATATATATATATATATATATATATATATACACACATACATACATATTAGGTTCTTCATATAAATAAAAATGTATGTGCAATTTGTGTGATATAAATATTTTTTCACATTCAACACTTTAAATTGAATTTGTTTTGTTAATGCTTCTTTTAGAAAAACTTTCTACAACTATCTTACTTTCTATCTCATTTCTTTTATTATATTTGTTTGATTAGAAAATTTTGGTAGAGATTAGAAAATATGCATAGTCATTTTCACTTTATTTTTTTATCTCTATTTTTTCTTCTTCAGTCATATATATTCTTTTATCAGAGTAAATAAAATATTTTGCTGTTTGAATCGGTTCTTGATCCATTTAAAAACAAATTAAAAAAGAATAGGTGTTTGATAAGAAATGCAATGTTTTGTTTTATAAGATGTATATATGTCAAAGATCTTAATATCAACCTGACTCAAATTTAATATAAATTTATTTATTTTAGAAACTCGATATTCTTTTCGTACACCTACAAAATTAATTTTTCGGGTGAAAATGACCACAATAGATAATAAAATTCAAATATAATATTAATTTATTGTTATATATTTCTTTTTCAAAGTAAAATATAATGATGACAAACTTTTTCTTTTATATTTAAAAACAATCCTTACAATTTTTTTTATGTTTTTTTATTTGTAAACATGTTTTTAATAGTAAATTTATTTTTCGTTTAATTTTATATCTCTTGTCCAAAATAAAATATAATGGTGAGAAACTTTGTCTTGTATACTTAAAAACATTCATTTGCCAATTTTTGTTTTACTTTTGTTTTATTGGTAATTTTCATTCATTTTAAATATATTTTTCAATTAATTAAAAAAAAGAAATAAACAAATTTTCAAAATATAAATGTGTCTTTCTTTTTGTTAGGTTATAATATTTATGATTTTTTCTATTTAATTTTTTAAATCTAAAAATATAATAAATTAAATAATAATTAATAATATTTCAAAATTTTCTCTATTTTTTAATATTAAATTATTTTTTTATTAATATAAAATTTCTCATTTTAACATTTATTTTATAACAAAATATGTTGAGCCCGCACACTACTCTTTTTACCCGAGATAATTCAACTAAGCATATTTATGAGGTAAACAACAACAGTCATGATTTTTTTATAAAATTTGAGATCCCTATTTCAAAGAGTTTAATAGCATATCATCACATTGTTAAGATACAATGCAATCATATCAAACTTGAAAAGGTCAAGACAAACGGTAATTAACTACTTCAATATTTGCTAAAGACACATTTTTCCCGTATCATATGTAATATATAATATTGTAAAAGTTATCTTCAATTATATAGACAGATTTGTTTTCCTCCAAAAATATATACAAAATTTGAAACGTGTACTTTAACATAGTTAGTTATTTCTGCTATTCTATCTATAACCTCACATTATTAGTAATGAAGAAGTTTTATTTTTTCACTTCCTTTTTGCTTTGACTTTACTATGTTTGAGTTTCTCTTTGCTTTAACATGGTATCAGAGCTAAACTAAGCTTTGATTGTCATTGTCAACCTTTATCTTCTTTCTTTCGCAAGGGGAGGAGGCCCCTAGTCTAAGTATCATAGCATAGGAGGGTGAACTTGGGCTAGGGGAAGGGGGAAGTGGTACTATCCGATGTGGGTGTGCTAGAGGCTACAATTTTAGCTTATTTGAAAGTAAAGTCTAAAGTGTGTCTCTCTTCTCGTGAAAGGGAGCTAGTGTAACACCCTTCTAAATCCCGCGGAAAATATATAATAAATTAGAGTAAATAATCATGCCTTTCACAATTCGGTGTCACACCTATTTTCAAAACATCATACAACACATGTCATGCTCATTAACACTTAAGTAATTTCATGTTTTTAAAAAACTATCACATTAGCATGTAGCAGCGGATTCAAGTTAATCATATTTGACATAAAGAAAGTTTCATGCTCATCACATTCATAATCAATACTTAGGCATGAAAGACAAACTTCATACAAGTCAAATAAACATAAAAGCATAAAGTAGAGTACATAGTGTATCTCTAAATCATAAACCAAAACGATCCCAGTGTTACATGATCAGAGCATGACTCGACCCAATCATAAATAAAGAAACTAATCATCTACTCCAGCGGCTACCTTGCGCTACTAGCAACTCTACTCCTCGGTACCTAAGCGATGTCGTATAAAACATCATTCCAACAGAAGGGTGAGAATTCACATCAATATTAAAATCATAAGATAATGATTAATTTAAAGGTATACGAACATAATTACAATTGTTTTGGACTGGACCAATGGCTAGGCATGGCCCAATCCACTTCTGCTCCCAGAACGGCCCAATCGCCTAAGACCAACTGGTGCGGGGGCAGCATTTACCTTTCTGTCCCTCTACCGGGCACATATGGACAAATGAACCTCAGGGTCATGTGCCCCTCCCCGGAATTCCTGCCCGTTACGCACGGCTCCTTCATCCGGGAACAACCATGACACCTGTGCCCGGAACTACACCCTTGCCCGTGGCAACGACTACTTTTGGGCATATCTGCCCGTCATAACGGCTAGTTTTTGGCAGTTACCTATTTTTCAGAAAACAGTTACTCCGCCTTGAAAATATGGACTGTTGGCCATGCGCTGGGGGCATTATAAATACTCTCTCATTTGAGAGGGTCAGGTATCCAAAAATCATCCTAAGAACTCATACTTTTGTTCTTACCTTTCTCTGCCCCGATTCTTACTTTAGCACCGGAGTGCCTTACAGGTACACCCCCTCCTCATCTCGAGCGCCCAATATCACAGACGTCCTTCTTGGCCCATCACAGGATCTGATCAATCTTCACGATCAGTTGCGCCGTCTGTGGGAACTTGTTATCCCTGTCTTAACATCCACCTCAAATTCAAAGACCAAAGCAAATTCTCTGTCTAAGATTATGATCATGACTTTCCAAGATCACGTCCAAGATGCTCGCAATCTTTCTATTCTCCTCGTAAAAAAGACTGATGCTGACAGACCTGCATTCCTCGGAGGAGGAGACGACCGTCATCTGAGAGACGGAGCTACCGCATCTCCCTCCCTCACTCCTACTGACCGTGTTGACGACTAGCCCCTGCTGGACCTCCACCCCGTTCCAATTCCACCCAACGCCGACCCGACCGTGATGGCCCTCCTTGAAGCAATCAACAAAACCAACCTCTTAATCCTCCAACAAAACGAGAGGATTGGGGCGTTGGAAGCATCTGCCCGTCCGAGATCCCCTCAGTCGAGGAAGGATCGACGATGATCCAAGAGTCCACGACCCCGGCGAGAAGTTGATCGTCGGGTGCGCCAAGAACCAGAGTCCTAAGCCGTTCGGAAGCGCGATCACGTTTCCCCGCGAAACCAACATTCCCCGGGCAACAAGAGAACCCGGAGAGATCAACGTTCACCCCCGATCAGGCCAAAGAGCCAGGCACATAAACCATCCCCTCGTAGAAGTCGCCGTCACGAGCGAAGCATCCACTCCCCTTCCCCGACCAGTTCCAGCAGCGACAATGAGCCCCACGACCCATTGTCTCAAGAGATATTGGCTACACGCCTCCCAAAAGGGTTGGAGAAACCCCCCGTCTTTGGGCACTTACGACGAAATGACTGGCCCAGATGAGCACATCGAAAACATCGATGCGCTGCTAGACAACCGAGGCATCCGGGGCGCCATCAAATGTCGTATGTTCCCGGCCACGCTCCGAAAAGGGGAAATGACATGGTATAAACAACTGCCCGAGGAGTCCATCACCTCGTGGAAGCAGCTGGGCAGGATGTTTTCTAGGCACTTTACGGCGTCACGCCGCCATTCAAAGACTGAAGCCTCCCTTGAGGCTATAATTCAAGGGAAGGATGAGCCTCTCCGGAAATATATTGAGAGGTTCAATAAAGAAGCTGTGCAAGTCCCCACTACCGACGACATGAAGAAATTTCTGCTCGATCGAGGACTTCGCACACATTCAGAATTTTCTAAAGTTGTTGGTCTTGCACCTCCAAGGAGCCTGGATGCCTTCCTCCTCAAGGCGCAGACGTATATTCAATACGAGGAAAAGGAAGCAGACAGCTCCGCCCGAGCCTCACACCATCAGGAAAATGCCCGGGCCTCCAAAGGCGATGAACCCTTGACATCCCGTCGGGGGGAAAGAAAGCGCGAAGATCGTCCCCAAGAATCCCGGGACAATAAGGGACGCTCCGGCCGGTTCCACGATTACACACCCCTAACTGTCTCCAGGGAAAAGATTATCTCCGAATGTACTAGCTCGGAGTTTAAACAAGCGGGAGTCCGGTTCCCCAAGCAGGTGTCGGCCAAGCCCAACGCCGATAAATTAAAGTATTGTCGTTTCCATAAGAGTCACGACCACACCATTGAAGATTGCATCCACTTGAAGGATGCCATAGAAATACTGACCAGGGACGGCCACCTGAAGCAGTTTACGAAGAAGAAAGACGCTCCCTGGCAAGACGCCCAGGAGTCAAAGAAAGTAGAGGAAGAGGTGCCTTCATCAGAAGAAACCAACCTCCAAGTCGCCATGAGTATATCACGACTGGAGGATTTCTACGTTCCAGATGAGCTCAACGCTCCTGCATATTCCACAGTCCACAGCCCATGGGAAACTTTCCCCTCCGCGATGGTCATCTCTAGAGGGGGCTTCAACAAAGTCACCGTGGGCTCTGTGAAGAAAAAGTTCGAGCACCTGATCAGCACGAGCTCCAGCAAGGTGACAACGCTCGACAAGGCCCAGAAGGGATCAATCCCCATCTCCTTCTACCGAGAAGAGCTCCTCGGAGGGTCCCCGAACTCAAGTATCCCACTGCTCGTTCGAGCCCATATGGCAAAGTTTGATGTTCGCAGGATTTTAGTCGACCAAGGCAGCTCGGTCGACATTATGTACTCACAGCTGTTCTCGACTCTCCAGCTGGACGAATCGCACCTCACTTCCTACGTGGGCTCCGACCTTCAGGATTTCAATGGGTCGGTCACTAAACCCTGGGGGTACGTCGAGTTGATCGTGACCTTTGGATCTACGGAAACAGCCAGATCCATTAAAGATCAGTTCCTAATAATCGACTGTCCGTCCCTCTATCAATGCATATTTGGGCAGTCAACTTTAGCCTAGCTGGTAGCTGTGCCATCAACCGTCCATCTCAAAATGAAGAACTACACTTCGAAGGGTATGGTCGCTACATTACACGGGGATATCAAAGTTGCGCTGCGATGCTTCGAAGCGACCACCAAGGGACTTAATGCCATCGCTTCCAAGCCAAAGATATCCAGCAAGCCAGCCTTGCCCAGCAGCTCGGAGGAAGCTAAGCCACTGCCACGCGTCGACTCCGTCGACCTCGACAGCCGCTTCGTCGAGGATGACCAGAAAGAGGACCAGGTTGGCCCGAGCAGCTCATCCGCCTCGACCAGCAACAACTTCTATCCGATGCGCCCAATCCCAGATGGAGACTTCGAGCTCGTCTTGCTCGGCGACGATCCTCAGCGAGGAGTAAAGATAGGGACCGACCTCCCCGACATCGCGAGGAAACAACTCAAAGCTTGCCTTCGAGAGAACGCAGACTTGCTCACCTGGAGTGCCGCGGAAATGCCCGGGTTAGATCCTGCTGTAGACTGCAGTTAACTCACGATTAACCCCGCCGTCAAAGTGGTAGCACAACGTAGGAGAAAGCAGTCTCCGGAGAAAACAGAGGCTGCAGAACAAGCTGTAAAAGACCTCCTCGAGGAAAAATTTATCTCGGAAGCCAAGTACACCACTTGGCTGTCCAACGTTGTACTCGTGAAAAAATATAATGGAAAGTGGCGCATAGGTGTTTATTATACTGATCTTAATAAGGCATGCTCAAAAGATGCCTACCCCTTCCCCAATATCGATAAACTTGTAGATAACTCTGCCGGTTTTAAACTATTATCATTCATGGACGCCTATTCAGGATACAATCAAATACCAATGGCAATGAGCGATAAAAAATACACGGCCTTCATTACTAAATCGGGTAATTATTACTACAACGTAATGCCCTTCTGCCTGAAGAACGCCGACGCGACCTACCAGAGGATTATGAACAAGGTCTTTTGGGGAGAGATAAGCGACATGCTCGAGGTCTACATGGACGATATGATCGTGAAATATCACGAGGAGACCGATCACACAGCCCATTTAAGAAAAGTCTTCGAACAGGCCAGGAAACACCGGATGCGTTTCAACCCAGAAAAATGCACGTTCAGGGTACGGGCGGGCAAGTTCCTCGGCATCTATCTGACAGAACGACTAATCGAGGCCAGCCCTGACAAGTGCAGGGCATTCTCCGAATTTCCAACGTCCAACTCGAAGAAATCCATTCAGTCCCTCAACAGAATGCTCGCGTCTTTGTCTCGTTTCGTGGCCAAAGTCTGCCCAGCATGCCCTGCCCTTCTTCAAACTCCTCCGCAAAGAGGCAGCATTTGAATGGACGGAGGAATGCGACTAGACTCTTCTCCATTTAAACCAGTCACTATCAGAACCACTAGTCCTCTCTCGACCAGACAACTGCGAAACTTTGTATCTGTATCTCTCCGTGTCAACCGAGGTCGTAAGCGCCACCCTTATTCGTGAGACACCCGACGGGTAGAAACCCATATATTTCACCAGCAAAACATTGCAGGGACCAGAGTTGAGATACCAACAAATAGAGAAGGTAGCGCTGACCCTCAACAACGTTGCGAGAAGATTGAGGCACTTTTTCCTGGCCCACACGATCGTGGTTCGGACAGATCAACCTATAAAGCAACTGCTGGGGCGACCAGATATGGCCGCCAGAATGCTCAAATGTTCATTAAAACTGTCCAAATTCGACATTCAGTATGAAAGCAGAAAAGCCCTCAAAGCCCAGGCTTTGGCTGACTTTATCGCAGAGATGACGTTCACAGATTCCCCTACCTACGGGGCACGCAAGTGGACCATTTTCGTAGACGGGGCATCCAGCTTGGCAGGGAGCAGGGCAGGCATCATATTGGAGAACGACGAGGGAATCATCGTCGAGGTATCACTCACCTTATTCTTCCCCACATCTAATAACCAGGCTGAGTACAAAGCCTTCCTCACCGGCCTACGCCTGGCCGAGGATCTAGGGGCAGAAGAGGTTGCCATCTGCAAAGATTTGCAACTCGTGGCCCTTTAAGTTCGAGGAGAATATCAGGCCAAAAACGACAACCTGTTCGAGTACTTAGCCTTGGTCAAAGAAAAGATGACGAAGTTCGCTGCAAAAGAAGTAAGGCATGTTCCCCGTGAACATAACGTCAGAGCAGACATATTGTCTAAACTGGCGAGCACGAAGAAAAAGGGCAAAACAAGTCCGTCATTCAAGAGGTGCTTCCTCGACCCAGTATCAAGAAGACACCTCCGACCCTTGACGTGCAGGTAATCGGCGACAGCAACTGCTGGATGACTCCAGTTTACAACAACCTCGCTAGAGACAAACTTCCGTCCGACCTCAAAGAGGCCACCACAGTCAAATGCAGGGCCTGCTCCTACGTCCTAGTCGAAGATAAACTCTACAGGCGAGGGTTCTCCATCCCATTGCTTAAATACATTGAGGAGGAGATGATCGCCCATGTCCTGCGCGAGATCCACGAGGGAATTAACGCCCAACATCTCGGGGGGAGATCCCTTGCGCGAAAGGCCCTTCGAGCAGGGTACTACTGGCCAACCATTCAGCAAGATGCTAAAGAGAATGTGAAGAAATGCGACAAATGCCAACAACACGGGGACATGCACCTAGCTCCACCTAACGAGCTTAAAGCTATGTCCTCCCCGTGGCCATTCGTCTGGTGGGGCCTGTACATCCTATGACCATTCGTAGTAGGATCAAACCAGAATAAATACTTAATAGTAGGCATTGATTACTTCACAAAGTGGATAGAAGCGGAGGCTCTAGCCAAGATAGCAACCCTTAATATACTCCATTTCTATAAGCGAAACATAGTTCACGGACAGGAAGTTCCAGGATTTCGTCGCTCAACTGGGCACGAAACAACACTTCGCATCCGTCGAACAACCCCAGACTAACGGGCAAGCTGAAGCAGTAAATCGAGTAATCCTTCGAGGCCTCGAGCGAAGGCTAGACGAAAAGAAGAAGGCCTGGGTCCAGGAGCTGCACAACGTCCTATGGGCGTACCACACTACTCCACACTATTCGACCGGGGAAACTCCCTTTCGCCTGACCTATGGGATCGAGGCTGTAATCCCCATTGAAATACACGTAATATTCAGGCGGACTGAGTCACCCCTGGACGAGGAAATGAATGACGGGACACTAAGGGAGGAGCTCGACCTCGTCGAAGAGGTCCAGCCAGGGGCATCCTTCCGCGAAGCCTCGTTAAAACAAAAAATTGCAATCAGGAACAACACCAAAGTGATACGACGAGAATTCCAAGTGGGCAGCCTTGTCTTAAGAAGGAACCATAAGGACTCTCTCGAGAAGGCAAACTCGTCGCTAACTGGGAAGGACCCTATCGCGTCCGTGAAAAGACGGAGAATGAGGCGTATTACCTAGAGCATCTCAACAGGGGAGAACTTGCTCGACCATGGAACGTCGAAAAGCTAAAGCAATACTATAGTTAAGGCCCTAACTGTCGGTTTGCTCGTCAAAGCAACGAACACAAGGTCCTGACCACGATGCGCGCCCAGGTACAAACGTCGCATGCCAGCCAAGGCGGGACCCCGCTCAGGATAGAGCTAGGTCTCTGCCCGACAGCGCTTCCTCAATCGAGCCCACCGTCGTCACAGTACCATGATAGGCAGAACACCCAGCTCGCGGTGGGAGGTTCACGCCGCGAACTCAGGCCTCAAACGCGACCTAAGCTCCACTATCATGCCCGGAAATTCCCCAGGTTGTTCGACCAGTCCCCCTCACTGCCGAACACGTCTAAGTCGAGAAATTCCCTGAAAACGCTAAACAAATCAAAGTCATCCCTACTACGGGCACACAAGTGTATCGAGCAAAAATATAACACTTAGCAAAAATAATCAAAGAAAGCCATGCACGAATATACAACATACAAAACTGACCGCGATGGCCGGATACATACATTTAATTAAAGTGGCCACGGGGACCACAAGTATGCATATTACAAGGCAAAGGGGCCACGCCCCTGCTGAACAAAATAAAATTACATTAAGAGTGGAACACAGGCTAGATACATTACAACAAAACAGAAAGAGATCACTCCTCCATCTGATCAGGCTGCTCCTGGTTAGGCTCAGGCTGTTGGGTCTCCTCGTTCAAAAGTCGGGCGTGCTCGTCACCAATGTTGAAAATGTCTGGGACAACTATCCCGTCATTCTCCACATGGCCCAGGAAGTTAGTACCCTCCGTGGATATCTGGACTTCTGGGTTCACCAATCTGACTTGGGCCACGACGTTATTGAATGACTTTTCCCCAATGGCTATAACATCGTCCTCTGCCCACAGAAGACGAGCAACCAGCTCGGCCCTGGTCTTCAGCGCCCTCACTCCCGCAGGCTCTTCTTCAGTCGGGGCCTCCGCAGACCTTATCTGCTCGACCAGTTCCTCGACAGCCTTCTTTTCGGTAACCAGAGTCTCATTCTCCCCTCTCAGCCTGGCTACTTCCACGTCCGATTTCTTCCTCGCATCGTTGGCAGCCTTGGCCTCCTCTTTGGCATTCCTCACCGTCTCCTCCAGGGATGCTACGGTCGCCTGAGCCTTTCTAAGTTCAGACTCAGAGGAGGAATCTCCCCTAGCATAGACAGTCACCATCTCCAGGACCCGGACCAACGCGGAGGCGTCCTGTGCCAGCGTCACCCTCTTGCTCGGGCGGTCTATTCCTTTGAGTCTGAGAGACTCTGCCCGAGGTACCACCAGGGACGTCCCCTAAAAAAACTTCTTGTCATTAAAGCACGGGGGAAGTTCAAATTTACCTTTCTCAGCTGCCCGACTAAGGTCCACTAAGTCATTCGCTCTGGCCCGCTTAAGCCTTGAGGTCAGGGGCACCGGAGATCCCTGAGCTGGTGAAGGGACTGGTGAGGAGCTCCCCGCAGCAGGTTGAGGAGGAGGCACGCGCTGTGTAAATTGGGACTTTGAGGTAGCCGCACCAGCTTTGCCCCTCGCCAGTGCATTCTTCACCATTCTCTCGTGGGCGAAAGACATCTCACTTGCAAAAACATAAAAAACGTGTTAGCCACCGAGGAAGTTATAGTTCGGACAATCTAAAAAAGATAAAACTACCAAGTAGCTTAAGAGCATCCGCATGATTCTTGCATTCTAGAAGCGCCTTCGTATTGATATAACGATGCTCCACTCGTTGCCCACCATCCTCTTCAAAGATCGGGTTCCCCTTTTGTGTCCAGCACTCTGCGAGCCTAAAGGTGTTGACGTAGTTGACCAATGCCTCGTAGCCGGCAGTGTCTTGTTCGTCCAGCATGTCCGGTTGGGCGAGATAATGGCCAGTGCCTCGAGTAAAGTGGCTCCCACTCCAACGGAAAAGAAACTTGAACACCCTCTCCGCCAGCAACTTCTCGTCCTTGTCATACATGTCCTTTCCATCCCTCAACCGTTGGTCTCCCCGCAGGCCGAACAGCCCGTATAACGTTACATAACCCCTGGGCACCCAAAGACAACCCCGTCTCGACGACAGACAGCGGCCTCTTCAAAGCTCCCCGGGGCTACGAGCTATCCTTAAGTCATCACTCTCATGCTCGGAAGCAACGACTTGGGGGGCTCCTGTTCCGGACTGGACCAATGGCTAGGCATGGCCCAATCCACTTTTGCTCCCAGAACGACCCAATCGCCTAAGTCCAGCTGGTGCGGGGGCAGCATTTACCTTTCTGCCCCTCTACCGGGCACATATGGGCAGATGAACCTCAGGGTCATTTGCCCATCCCCGGAATTCCTGCCTGTTACGCACGGCTCCTTCATCCAGGAACAACCATGACACCTGTGCCCGGAACTACGCCCTTGCCCATGGCAACGGCTAGTTTTGGGCATATCTGCCCGCCATAACGGCTAGTTTTTGGTAGTTACCTATTCTTGAGGAAACGGTTACCCCGCCTTGAAAATAGGGACCGTTGGCCACGCGCTGGGGGCATTATAAATACCCTCTCATTCGAAAGGGTCAGATATCCAAAAATCATTCTAAGAACTCATACTTTTTGTACTTGCTTTTCTCTCCCCCGATTCTTACTTTAGCATCGGAGTGCCTTGTAGGTACACCCCTTCCTCATCTCGAGCGCCCAACATCACAGACGTTCTTCTTAGCCCATCATAGGATCTGATCAGCCTTCACGATCAACAATCATTCTCACACTTCAAAGTTTCATCAACAAGTATTACTCAAGTAACCATACAATTCACAATTTCGTCAATTCAACAAGTCACAATACATATACATACTTTCATATAACAAACATATATGCAATGTGACTCGATGCAAGACTCAATGCAACTCATCCCATGTGGTACCAACACTTGTTATTATTTTTCGGGTTTTACATTAAACCGGGTCCGTTCTCTAGACCAATAACACACAAAACCCCGTTCTCTAAGCTTTCAAACCCCGCTCTAGGTTTGGGACAAGTCTTTAGCTCCCACGGAACTTGCAAGCATTGCCTCTTGACACAAATGATGCGTATGCAATCAACAATCATATGCAATTAAGACCGTTCTCTAATCTTAATATCGTGCATATCTCCAATAATTCATCACACATGAATTATCACACAATTGCGCACGCAATCACATTTTCATAATCAAAGCATTCATACTTCAAACATCATCACCACAATTAGCAATTAATCCACAAGTATCAACTCGATTCAATCGCAACTCACAAAACACACGGATACCGATTAAATATAGAATAATTAATCAATCACCAATAATCGAATCCAATATTCAATAAAACTTCACTATTTAATAAATAATCAATATTTAAATAAACAATCCATATTTAATAAATAACCAATACTTAATTAATTAAGTAATCAACATTTAAATTAAATAATCAGTGTTTTAACTAGTTAATTAATATGTAATAAAACATTTAATATATTTGATTAAAATTATAACTTTAATAATATATATATATAAGTCCTATATCCATAATTTCCATTGCCTTGTTAATACAGTTGGTGCGCTACAGTGTGGATAATACATGGCCACGTACCTAATTTGCCTATTGCTTCTAAATCATTATCATACCTATTTAAAATATTATAGAAAGCATATTAAAAAGGTTATACAGCATGTGGCACTATATGGAAATGGATTACATGTTCCTACTAATCTTGTGACGCCACAATAACATAAACAAAAAGAGAATCTAATATCTCTCTTCCTATGACTTTTGTTTTGCTACATAATAAAATGTGAAATTATCACTATATTCCTAATTGTTACAGCAACATAATTGAAAAGGAATACTATATTACCATTAATTAATGTCTTAATTAAATAATCAATATCTAATTAAATAATCAATATTTTGATAAATATTCAGTAATTATTTAAGGTTCACTAAACTTTCAATACTTACTCTATATATCCAATATTTAAACGATCACAAGAAAATATCCACAATTAAATGAAGATATATTATCATTAATTAGATTAATAAAATAAGGTACATATATTAGTAATTTAAAATGAATTCTTAATTAAATTATATGGTACCATTAAATTCATACAATTCCTAATATTTCTATTAAACTATTACCTTTATGGCCTAGTATTAATTCCTAGCGCTGCAGCCCATGAGAAGAATAAGGAAAACATATACATTTCCATTGCATACTACCTGTATGTTTGGATTGGCTTTTGAAATGTCCGGAATAAATTTTAGAGGTGTTGAATTGATTTTGGGTGATTTTAAAGTGTTTGTTTTATCAAAAGTAGAATTAATTCTACCTCTATAATTGATTTTACTTGAAGCTATAATTTATAGCTTCTATCTCCAAAATTGATTCTGGGTGATTTTTACACTGAAATTTATTATTTAACTCACTTTTATATAAATGTATCCAAACATAAATCAATTCTACTAAACTCAATTATGTTAAAATCAATTATACCAAACTCAATTCTGTTAGAATCAATTATGTTCACCGTCAATCCAAACACACCCTTATTTTTGCTACAGGAAATGTGAGATAAAGGAGTTCATAAATTTCATTTCTATCAATTGTTCCTACTAAAATATTCACGCTACAGAAAAAACATAAAAGGGAAATAGGCACTTCATGGCCTTTACTTAGTTCATTGGCATGGTTATTTAATGAGTAATTTAATGAGTAGTAAGATTCAACACATTATTAAATTACTAAAAGAACAGTATCAAAGAGGTACTATCATAAATGCTAGTAACAGAACTATCAATTCAAATTATAAATTCATTAACCTTTCAAAGCTTGAATGCAGCTCCTAATTCATTCTAGTCTTAACACTACTTCCTCCGTTTCATATTATAAGCAAAAATTATTTTTTAGATATATTGAATAATTAATGTATTTAATCTATATATTAGATCAAATATATTAATTATTTAATATATCTAAAAAATAACTTTTACTTATAATATGAAACAGAGTACACCCTCCGGACACATTTATAAGCAAATTTACCTTTTTTTGGTACATTTGACTATTAGTGTATCTAGTCCATATATGGACTAGATACACTAATAGTCAAATGTATCCAAAAAAGGTAAATTTGCTTATAAATATGTCCAGAGGGTGTAGTATTTAATAGCTAACAACCTCATAAACCATAACTCATCTAACTCTTTCTAAATCCCAATGCACTAACTTCTAAATCCAAGAAAACTATTCAAAGTTCACTACCTTGTTAACTTTCTCATAACAGTAGCTATTAACATCATTCAAAAGGGAAGCTACTAAGTAATTTCTTCAATGTCACCGACACCAAATCAGTTCCACTTAATCCACAACAATTCTAGCCACCACTCTTCACATTCATTAATATAAAACTTATTCCGCACCAGTTCCAATTCAATCATAAATATTTCTAAATTTCTAATACCAATAAGTTACTCTAAATATTAAATGGATCTCTATACCATTACAAAAAATCAATTTTAAACACACAAAAATTAATAATTTTCAGAAATTAATATTAACCTAATAATTTCAATCTCATAGAATTTTTTTAGGGATTTTACTCTAAATCTATTTCTACCCATTAATCATCATCAATAGTCCAAATAATTAAGTGAAAATCTACTCTTACCTTATTTTTGGATGATTTTTTGAGTTGAATTTGATTTCCTCTTCTCCTCCACTCTTCTTCTACTCTTCTCTTCTTTTTCTTCTCTTGTTCCAAATTTTCTTAATGTATTTGTTTCTCTAAAACCCTAAATTGTCTTAAACCAAGTGGGGCTGGACTAACTCAACTCATCTCACTTACTATTCACACCTTACACTAACTCAACTAAAATCTATCAATTATATTATTCCACCAAATTGAATTAAATTAAATAAATCACTTAGTTCCAATAATCTAATTAAATCAAATAATTAGATAAATCCAACAAATCAATTATTTTTAAATAATTAAATAAATTCATTAATTCAATTAATTTAATATAGTATATATTTCAATTGAATCAATTAAATCAATTTAAATCACATAAATTAAATAAACCAATTAATTTATATAAACCCAATAATTCATATAAATCAAACAATTTATATAAATTTCATAAATCAAATAATTTAATTTTAATCAAATAAATCACATAAATCAATTAATTCATAAAATCACTCAATTAATTAATATAAATAAATAATTACTAAAAATTTGGGTGTTACAGCTAACGGTACCGGAAAAACTTCCTTCAAACCTTTCGCCTAATTCTTTTGAGTTCCGGCCTGGTTTTTCCCCACTAACCAATCACGTTACGACCACTGAAGAATTTTGGTTGACGAACATGGTTTATGCGCCGCTAATGTAGCGGCTTGTCGAGCATTTGGCAAACTCACACCATCCGTCTCAAATAGGACTTGTCTCGCGGACACGATTCCCTCTTCTGAATCACTTTCTCCTTCCATGACAACTATAAGCTATCTTGGTTTTTCCACAAACTCTATAAATTCCTATTATATTCACCCTAACTAGAACCCTTCATTAACTCATGTTTCATCTTTGTTAATAACAAGAATTATCATACTCAAAGCTTGTTTTATGCATCACAACCTTCCAAATCAGTTCTTCTCAAGACATATTTAATATGTGCGGTTATTTGGAAGGGGTAGAGGTCAAGGTTCTACCTCTAAAAAGAACAACAGTGGCTACACACACACTGTGGTGGTGACAACCACACTATTGATACATGCTTTTGTGATACATGGATACCCCATGCTTTCAAACCTTGAATCGAGAATCAAATTAGTTCTAAGCCAACTACAACATTTCATGATGGCTTTATTGAGACTGATTCTCAACAACAAGATCTTTTTCAGGCTCGTATGGCTTCACACAATATCAATACAACAATATTCTTGCCTTACTTCAACATTTCATGACTACACCTCAACCATAGGCCAATTTTATTATCACCATCTCACTTCATGCCTTAACTGAAGGATTTAAATATATTAAATTGATAATAGTTGATACAAATGATAGCATATTGAGAGATTAATAAAAACATTGTACATAATTATATAATTTATAATTTTAAATTATTATTCTCGTATAATCATATAATTTTGTGTGCATTATAAAATATGACATATTTTAAAAAGACTTCAAAATATACAATAACTCTAAAATGTCATATTCTATTATACTGAGATATATATTATTCTCTTAATCTCAGGAAACATCATAACTTGATGTTGAGGTCGATATTAAAAAGACATAATATTTCTTTATCATGTAATGATATTGTGTTATTCTATCTTTAATAGTCCACATTTGTCAGATCATAATATGAAAATACAAGTAAATATCAATACTCCTATCGAGTATGATATTGTGTTATGAAGGTACTTATGATTAAATATAATTACTCTCTTAATAGGGTACGATTATATGTAATTACTCTCTTAGTATGATATTGTGTTATGAAGGTACTTATGATTATATATATATATATATATATATATATATATATGTATAAAATAAGGGGACCAAAAAACTCAAAAAAAAAATGAAAATGGAGGGACACAAATTTTGGATTTTAAATAGGGGGACCAAAACTAAAAAAAAACTAAAAATATAGGGACAAAAATTCTGGATTTTAAAATAGGGGGATCAAAACTCAAAAAAAAAAAATAGAGGGACCAACATTGCAATTAAGCCTTTTATTTTTAAGTCTCTTAATGTCCTATATATTCCCAGTTTTCAAGTTAATTTAATCTCTGTCACTAAATTATCTAGCAATAATATTGTCACCAAAATATTTCCTCTAATTTGTGTCATATTATGCTGAAACATTTCAAAAAAGTGATTGGTACAACTAAGCTGCAACGAGGATTGTATGTGCTTGATCAAACTTTACTCGTTTTCTTTTCTTCTGTTTTAAATTCGGTTGTAGAAAATTAGTAGAAGACCCGTGCGTCCGCACGGGTAAGCTCATTCATATCTTAAATCATTTGATAAAGGTTTGTTGTTGCTGATATATAATAATAATTATTATAAAATTATTAATAACTGCAAATATTTAAAAATAAAGATGTAGCAAATAACCAACCTGATAAATCCAATATCTCTAATAAGTATAAATATATACAAATATGACTAATAACTATAAATATTTACAAATATTTTGTTGATTAAAATAAAAAAGGTATCGTGGTGATAGTGACCCATGAAAATAATGAGTTTCAATGATAAAATTCACGAGTTGGTAAAATTTACAAATACCACTTTTATTTTTTTCTTAGAATACAATAATAAATTGATAGTTTTAGTGATATAATTCACATGAGTTGCATTACAAATTACAAAATGAGAAGCATTACAAATTACAAAATAAGAAACTATGAATTATGATTTGGAAAGAATTACATTTTATATCCTTCTCCAATCAGCAGGTGCATTGAATTTTTCTATTGACGACGACATCATTGAATTTTGCAGTGAACAATTTACATCAGAAACAAAAATATAGCATTAGAAAGACACAATGACATATCTATCAATTAAAAAGTAGAAAACTTCTTATGCTATTACAAGTAAAAAACTATTGAATTCAATATATTTTTCATTAAATTTCCCTTAACTGTAGAGACATGAAGAAACTTTTTCTTAAGCATCTTAGTCATGAAAATTGGAAGAAGTCGGACTTTAACTCATGTAATTAATAAGGACAAAACAAACTCACGCAGAACATTCATTCACAAATCTGTTCCTTCAATTTTTCCAACTCACATAATAAGTCTTAATATCTGGACCAACAATGCTAGAAAACTGCTTTGTTGAAATTCCTAAAACCATGTATGGGCTGTCACAGGTTGACTTCTATGTTTCCTGATGAAAAAAGCCAAAGGAAGAAATTTAGGATATTTTCAAGCATTGTCATAAGCAGTAGGATGATAAGCGTTGTCATAAGCAGTAGGTTGATAAGAAGGAAAATGAGTAACATTACATTATCATAGATTTTGGACTTTACTTTTCTTTGTATCTAACATTCACATAATAATAATAATAATAATTTCTTCAAATAATAATAATTTAATAAGTCATCTCCTTTATTTCTTCTTATGCAATTCATTCATCATCATTCTTATCCACCATGAAATAGTAGCTGAAATTATAATAGAAAATTAGCTAAAATTCTCAGACATCTATTTGAACCATCAAATCATGCATTCTGAGTAATGCCATGTCTTTCATATAAACATGACAAATAATTCTTTATAATTGTATCCTCCATGTGAACATGACAAATAATGCTTTATGATTGTATATTTCAACTAATAATAATAATAATAATAATAATAATAATAATAATAATAATAATAATAATAATAATAATAATAATAATAATTGTTGGAATTCAACCACAACCTGTGGGAATTCCTCTTCAATATTGATTTCAAGATTGTTAACAAACCCACAAACACGTAATGGCAATAAAGAAGATGAGAAAGAACAACAAGAAAGAAACGCGAAAAGAGAAATATTTGGAGAAAAACTGTTACCCACGAACTGTGGGATTTCTGTTATTTCACATGCTAACTGCAACTGTGAATTACAAAGTACTGTGATTCTTCACTACTTGTTGTTCTTATTACAAGGGATTCTCCCTATTTATAGATTTAGGTAGCTTGCACTCCAAGCAAAAGCCCAAAACTATAAAGCCCAAAATATCTATTTTGAACTAAATCAAATCAAATATAAATCATATCTAAATTAAATCTAAAACAAATCTGTGTGAAACAACTGTTTCGACACACTCTTCGACACTTCCTTGCTTCGACACTTCGACACAAGGAATTACAATTTAACACACCACCTAATTCATTGTGTCTAAGCTGTCTACATTCATCATGACTCTTAGTCTTCTGAAAGCTTCGACCTGCACTCCCTTCGTCATGATATCTGCAATCTGATTCTCAGTTCTACAGTGTTCCAATTTCATCTTCCCTTCTGCTACCTGCTCTCGAAGATAATGGAACCTCATTTCGATGTGCTTGCTTTGACCGTGAGCTATTGGATTCTTCGCCAAGTTGATAGCTGACATGCTGTCGATCTTCATGGTAATTACTCCATGACTCTTCCCTGTAATCTCTTCGACCAAGTTCACCATCCAGGTTACTTGACACGCACAAAGAGAAGCAACTATATATTCTGCTTCTCATGATAACAATGTCACTACTGGCTCCTTTCTCGAACTCCAAGTAACTGGTGCACCACCTAACATAAACACATATCCAGCTGTGGATTTTCTATCCTCAATATCACTACACCAGCTAGAGTCGGTGTATCCCACTAACTTGCATTATTTCCCTTCATCAGTTGCATGAAACAAAATACCGTAGTCGAGAGTCCCTTTCAGATACCTCAGTATCCTCTTCGTCGCTGTTAGGTGTCATACCTTTGGCTTCTTCATGAATCTACTTACCATACCCACACTGTATGCTAAGTCAGGCCTTGTATGACAAAGGCATCTAAGTGACCCAATAAGTATTATGTATTGGGTTGGGTCGACATCATCTTCATCTGAATCCTTCGACAGTTGCAGTCTGGTCTTAGCTGGAGTCGAAGTTGGGTTGCAATCTTGCATCTCAAATCTCTTGAGTATTTCGCCTGCATATCTTCTTTGGTGCATCATCAAACCTCTACTAGTCTTGTAGAATTTGATGCCAAGGAAATATGAGAGATTTCCCAAGTCTGACATTTCAAACTCCTCACTTAGGTCATGTTTGAAATCTTCGATCTCCTTCTTGTAACTCCTTGTTATCAACAAATCATCGACATAGAGGCATAGTACAAGCAATTCATTATTGCTTCTCCTTACATACAATCCATGCTTGTAACGCCCCGATTCCGATTTTTCCCATTTTGTTGAGTCTTTTATTTAAATTGAGTGATAAATTATTTTATTTGTGAAATTGGTGTGTTAATATGCTATGTTGACATGTTATGATATTTTACCGTTTTTGAGAGTTTTCGGGGAAAATTAGAATGAAGGGTATTTTAGACATTTCTCAATTAATGATAATTTAGAAATTTAGTGGAATTAGAATTGTGTGAGAAAATGAATTAATTTAAGTTGTGTAGATGTTCGCTGTTGATTTTGGCGAACAACCTCTGGTTTACCAATCTCTTATAAAATTGGGTTACTTGCAGGACCAACCACACAAATCCTGGGATACATGTGCAAAATTTATCTAACTCTTAGGATAATGGTGTTTTGATGGTTTGTTTTGTTATATCTTTTTATATGAATGGTTTGGTTAAAGAACTAACTAACAACTTCTGGCGAAAAATAAATTGAATGAAAGTGAAACTTGCATAAAGTAAATGACAAAGGATAAATGACTGGGAAAAGTAAAAGCAATTATAAAAGAATTTGAATTTTTATAAACTTAAAAGATGGTGTTCACACGTACATTTTCCAGATAATAAACTTTTTTCTCTCACACGGGTACTTTGAGTATTTACAGGAATTTAGTACAAGTTTTCACACACTAAAATTCTACAACAACTATCCTATTTATATACAAATACAATAACTGCCTAATAACGGAAAAATTCTAAATCTTTGCCACTTGGCTTTCTGCATGTCTTCTTTTCTTCAAAAGCTTCCACGCGTCTTCTGCCAAACGTTATAACTTTTAAATTTGAATTTTCCCTTTGTGTCGAAGCGTTGCGCCTCTTCACTTTGTCGAATTGTCGAAAAGTAACAAATGTCCCTTAAACCTTGCCTGACGAAAACTTCCTTACGTTTCTGTCGAAATGTCGAAACTATGTTCTTGTCGAAGTGTCGAAATTCTTCTGAATACCTTCGTTTTCTTTCTTCTTCATCTGTAGCCATTTTCTTTAGTTAAAGAACATCATTTTACCTACCAAGACATGGTGTCGAAAATATATGTCTACAGTAGAAAAGAAAATAGAAAAGAAAAAGAGATAAGAAGAGGAAATAGGAGAGAAAGAGATAGAAAGGAAAAATAGAGAGAAAAAGGAGAGAAAGAAAGAGGAAGAGGAGAAAAGAGAAGGAAAAGAGGAAAAGATTGGGAAATATTCAAAACAACTTCTAGGAATCGATTTAATCGGGTAAGGGTGTGAAATCTTATTATCTCATCAATGTATATCATTATGTATGATTATGTATGTGTGTATTGGATTGTTTGTTGTGTTTTCATAGTTTTCTATTCTAGGTCGATGTTGAGAAATCGATGTTTTCGCAGTTGGAAATCGACGTAAATGTGGTAGAATGTTTGTTGCCATGATTAGAATAGGTTTCGGTTGATATATGTTGTTTTGAAAGTGTTTTGGGTTGAAAAATATGGATTTTGGGTTTTCAACAGCGCTGAAAGATTATGAGTTTTCGCATGTTCGCCTAGCGAACCATTCAGCGAAGGGTAGCGAAGGTTCGCTACGGGTGTTCGCCTAGCGAAGGTGTGAGCGAAGGTTCGCTAGAGGGTTCGCCTAGCGAAGTTTGGGTGTTTTTGATGTTGGTGGTTGCTGCCTTGGTTCGCCAAGGGGTTCGCCTAGCGAACTTTGTGTCTGTTTTTAGCTAGTAGTTGGTTCGCTGGAACATTCGCCTAGCGAAGGTGCTAGCGAATGCTCGCGAGAGGGTTCGCCCAGCGAACAGTGCTGTTTGTGTAATTTTGTTTTCTGCATAACTTTTGATCTGTGGTTCGGTTTGAGGCGTGGTTTGATGCATTAGAAAGCTTATAAAATGTTCTTTTTTTATGAGGAGGGTTTTGAGATTGTTAGCCGATTTAATTATGTCGGAAAGTCGGGAATAGTGTTATTTAGCGACTTTTACCGTTTTGAATGTGTGTTTTGGATGCGAATCATACAATAGTGCATTGATGTGAATGTATATAGATTGTATGTGATAGTATGAGATGAATGCATGAATATATTGTGAATATGTATGCATTTCAAGAATGTCTTGAGTCATTTTGCATGTGAAGCATAATGGGGTACATTCTTGTATTGTGTGATTCTAATGAGAATCCGCTGTAACGTCGTGTGCTCGTGTGGGGTGTGAGCGACAGTTTCTCACCCTTCTGTTGTTTTATGATGCTCTATGAGGCATTGCAGAGTAGGTATGCTGAAGGTCTTTTTGTGAAGCGTGCCTTCATTCTTTTGGTCGGTCGGCTCTGATATGTAGCACCGGGTAGCTAGGATATATATATGATTCTTTTGTGATACATTGTACATGTATCTTGTTGATGAATGTTTATGTAAACATGAATTATGTTGGTGGATAATACTTGGTAATGTATATATATGTTATATATTGTTCAATGTTTAGATTTTCCGCTTTTATTCTAAATATTGAGATGTGGGTGTAAGGACTAAGTTCCTCTGTTGCAAAGTTACCCCACTTTTGCATATCAATTGTTGAGCAGGTGTTGAATGTTTTAATTTCATGTATAATGTGACATACCTCTTTTATACTATGTTTATAATTATACTCTGACGAAATATTTAATATGTGCCTAAATGATTATTTGATTATTTGGGGGTATAGAAAGGGGGTGTTACATTAAGTGGTATCAGAGCCAGTGTTGAGTCAGTTGTGTCTGTCTTGTTGTTGTGATGGTTGAACTGTTGTTTAACCTTGTTGTCATTTTTGGGAATGATCAGAATATGGCTGGTAGAAACGACAATGCGATGGCTACTGCTTTGGAAGCAATGGCTAGGGCGGTGCAAGGTGCGCCGAACGTGAATGCCAATGACGAGTTCAGGAAGAATCAACCACCGGTCTTCAAAGGAAGATTTGATCCCGATGGAGCTCAAATGTGGTTGAAAGAGATTGAAAGGATCTTCAGAGTCATGGGCTGTGTGGAGGAGAATAAGGTGAGGCTTGGGTCTCACATGCTGAAGGAAGAAATCGACGATTGATGGGTCGGTATGCGTCAAGTTCTTAAGGTGGATGATGAAGAGATAACTAGGGATTTATTTCCTACCGAGTTCTTGAGGAAGTATTACCCTGAAAGTGTGAAAGGGAAGAAGGAGATGAAGTTCCTTGAACTGAAACAAGGTAGTATGTCCGTAGTGGATTATACTGCTAAGTTTGTGGAGTTGGTTCAATTCCATCCTCACTATACTGTAATTACTGCTGAGTTCTCTAAGTGTATTAAGTATGAGAGTGGTTTGCGCCCCGAGATTAAGCAAGCTGTGGGATATCAAAGGATAAGAAGGTTTACGGATTTGACATAATGTTGTAGAATTTTTGAGGAAGATAACAAGGCTCGTTCTACACATTACAAAAGTTTGAATGAGAGGAAGGGAAAGCAACAAGCTAGAAGTGGACCTTATGTGACACCCATTGATAAGGGCAGGAATAGGGGAAACTTTGATAAGAGATCTGGAGGAGGAGGTTCCGATTCCGTTAAGTGTTACAAGTGTGGTGGAATGGGTCATAAATCATTTGAGTGTGGGAAGACTACGGTGAAGTGTTCTAACTGTGGAGGCCTTGGGCATGCTACTACTGATTGTAGAAGAATTATAGTGAAGTGCTATAATTGTGGAGAAGTGGGTCACATTAGTACTAAGTGTACAAGCCGAAACAAGCTCAAGTGGGCGGAAAGGTGTTTGCATTAGCGGGGACGGACACTACTAGTGCAGACCGTTTGATTAAAGGTACATGCTTTATTAATAGTACACCTTTAGTTGCTATTATTGATACGGGAGCGACTCACTCATTCATTTCTCATGAGTGCGCTAAGCGTTTGAATTTGTTTATGACTTCTTGGGGTGGTGAGATGGTTATTGAGACTCCTGCTTCAGGGTCGGTAACTACGTCTTTGGTGTGTGTAAGTTATCCTTTGACCATGTATGGTAAAGACTTCATTATGGATTTAGTGTGTTTGCCGTTGGAGGGATTGGACGTAATCTTGGGTATGAACTGGTTGCGATTTAATCGAGTTCATATAGATTGCTATCACAAGTTAGTAAGGTTTCCTTCTTTGGAAGATGACGAAGATGAGAGTTTTCTATCCACTAAAGAGTTGAAGAAACTTTTAGCGGACAAAGCTCAATTGTTCGGTTTGTTTGCATCATTGTCGGTGGAGAGTAAAGTGGAGCTCGACGTGTTTTCAGTGGTGTGTGATTTTCCAGAAGTGTTTCCGGAGGATATTACGGATGTACCGCCAGAAAGAGAAGTTGAGTTTTCTATTGATCTAGTTCCGGGTACTAGACCAGTTTCGATGGCACCGGATCGTATGTCGGCATCGGAGTTGGTAGAATTGAAGAAGCAATTGAATGACTTGTTGGACAAGAGATTTGTAAGACCAAGTGTTTCTCCTTGGGGTGCTCCGATATTGTTGGTAAAGAAGAAGGATGGGAGTATGCGGTTATGCATTGATTATAGATAATTGAACAAGGAGACAATTAAGAACAAGTATCCGCTTCCAAGGATCGATGATTTGATGGACCAATTGGTTGGTGCGCGTGTTTTTAGCAAGATTGACTTGAGATCGGGATATCACCAGATTCGTGTGAAAGAAGAGGATATTCAAAAGACAACCTTTAGGACACGGTATGGTCATTACGAATATTCTGTGATGCTATTCGGGGTTTCTAATGCGCCGGGTGTGTTTATGGAATACATGAATCGTATTTTTCATGAACAGTTAGATCGTTTTGTGGTTGTGTTCATCGATGATATTTTGATTTACTCTAAGTCTCGAGAGGAGCATGAAGAGCATTTGAGGATTGTGTTACAAATTTTGAAAGAGAAACAATTGTATGCTAAGTTGTCGAAATGTGAATTTTGGTTGTCGGAAGTAAGTTTTCTTGGACATGTTATTTCTGGTAATGGTATTAGTGTTGATCCATCCAAGATTGATGCGGTGATGCAATAGGAGGCTCCTAGATCGGGTACGGAGATTCGAAGCTTTTTAGGCTTGGCGGGTTATTATCGGAGGTTTATTGAGGGATTTTCGAAGTTGGCACTTCCGTTAACGCAATTGACTTGTAAAGAAAAGGCTTTCATTTGGGATATTCATTGTGAAGAGAGTTTCAATGAGCTAAAAAGAAGGTTGACAACGGCTCCGATCTTGATTTTGCCAAATCCGACGGAACCATTTGTTGTGTATTGTGATGCTTCATTGGTTGGGTTAGGTGGTGTTTTGATGCAAGATGGAAAAGTTGTGGCATATGCTTCTAGACAATTGAGAGTGCATGAAAAGAATTATCCTACACATGACTTGGAGTTAGCAGCTGTGGTGTTTGTTTTGAAAATTTGGAGGCACTATCTTTATGGTGCAAGATTTGAAGTTTTTAGTGATCACAAGAGCTTGAAATATTTATTTGATAAAAAAGAATTGAACATGAGACAAAGAAGGTGGTTAGAGCTTTTGAAGGATTATGATTTTGGTTTGAATTACCATCCGGGTAAGGCAAACGTGGTGGCCGATGCTTTGAGTCGGAAATCGTTACATATGTCCACATTGATGATGAGAGAATGGGAACTTTTGGAGAATTTTAGAGACTTGAGTTTGGTTTGTGAAATGCCGTCGAGAAGTGTGCGACTTGGTATGCTACATGTTACGAATGATTTTCTTGCAACCGTATGTGAAAAGCAAAAGTTGGATTTGAAGTTCGTTGATTTGATGATGAATGAAAATGAGGATTTCAAGGTTGATAATTTTGGAGTTTTGAGATTCCGTGGTCGTATTTGTATTCCCGATGATGTGGAGTTGAAAAAGATGATATTGGAAGAAGGACACCGAAGTAATTTGAGTATACATCCGGGAGCGAATAAAATGTATCAAGATTTGAAGAAAATCTTTTGGTGGTCCGGATTAAAGAGGGATGTGGCTCAATTTGTGTATGCGTGCTTAACTTGTCAAAAGTCTAAGGTGGAACATCAAAAGCCTAGTGGACTGATGCAACCGTTGGACATTCCGGAGTGGAAATGGGATAGTATATCGATGGATTTTGTTACGGGATTGCCGAATACGCAAAGAGGCCATAATGCTATTTGGGTAATCGTTGATAGGCTTACTAAATCTGCTCACTTCATTCCAATTGATATTAGTTATCCTTTGGAGAAGTTAGCCGAGATTTATGTTCTTGTGGTTGTGAAGTTACATGGAGTTCCTAAGAGTATTGTATCGGATAGAGATCCTAGATTTACATCGAGGTTTTGGGAGAGTTTACAAAAGGCTTTGGGTTCTAAGCTAAGATTGAGCTCGGCTTATCATCCGCAAATGGATGGTCAAACCGAGAGGACAATTCAATCATTGGAGGATTTATTGCGTGCTTGTGTGCTCGAGCAAGGTGGTGCTTGGGATAGTTATTTGGCGTTGATTGAGTTCACCTACAATAACAGTTTTCATTCAAGTATAAGTATGGCGCCATTTGAGGCTTTGTATGGTCGGAGATGTCGAACACCTTTGTGTTGGCATGAAACCGGTGAGAGGACGATAGTTGGACTGGAGATGGTACAACAAACGACAGAGAAAGTGAAGTTTATTCGTGAGAAGATAAAAGCTTCTCAAAGTAGACAAAAGAGCTATCATGACAAGAGAAGGAAAGATCTTGAGTTTCAAGAAGGCGACCATGTGTTTTTGATAGTTACGCCGGTTACGGGTGTGGGTCGTGCTTTGAAGTCAAAGAAGTTGACTTCTCGTTTTATTGGTCCGTATCAGATTTCTGCGCGAGTTGGTGCTGTGGCTTACCGTGTGGCGTTGCCTCCGAATCTTTCGAATTTGCATGATGTATTCCATGTTTCGTAACTTCGGAAGTATGTTCCGGATCTGTCACATGCTATTCCTATGGACGAGGTTGAAGTGAGAGATAACCTTACGGTTGAAGCTTTACCGATTAGGATTTTGGATCGTGAAGTTAAGAAACTAAGAGGCAAGGATATTGCGTTTGTGAAAGTAGCGTGGGGAGGCGCTGCGGAAGGCAATATGACTTGGGAACTAGAGAGTAGGATGCGAGAGTCGTCTCCGGAGTTGTTTGAATCAGGTAATATTTTCGAGGACGAAAATTTCTAAAGTGGGGGAGAGTTGTAACGCCCCGATTCCGATTTTTCCCATTTTGTTGAGTCTTTTATTTAAATTGAGTGATAAATTATTTTATTTGTGAAATTGGTGTGTTAATATGCTATGTTGACATGTTATGATATTTTACCGTTTTTGAGAGTTTTCGGGGAAAATTAGAATGAAGGGTATTTTAGACATTTCTCAATTAATGATAATTTAGAGATTTAGTGGAATTAGAATTGTGTGAGAAAATGAATTAATTTAAGTTGTGTAGAAAAGAAAATAAAAAAGAAAAAGAGATAAGAAGAGGAAATAGGAGAGAAAGAGATAGAAAGGAAAAATAGAGAGAAAAAGGAGAGAAAGAAAGAGGAAGAGGAGAAAAGAGAAGGAAAAGAAGAAAAGATTGGGAAATCTTCAAAACAAATTCTAGGAATCGATTTAATCGGGTAAGGGTGTGAAATCTTATTATCTCATCAATGTATATCATTATGTATGATTATGTATGTGTGTATTAGATTGTTTGTTGTGTTTTCATAGTTTTCTATTCTAGGTCGATGTTGAGAAATCGATGTTTTCGCGGTTGGAAATCGACGTAAACGTGGTAGAATGTTTGTTGCCATGATTAGAATAGGTTCTGGTTGATATATGTTGTTTTGAAAATGTTTTGGGTTGAAAAATATAGATTTTGAGTTTTCAACAGCGCTGAAAGATTCTGAGTTTTCGCAGGTTCGCCTAGCGAACCATTCAGCGAAGGGTAGCGAAGGTTCGCTACGGGTGTTCGCCTAGCGAAGGTTCGCTAGAGGGTTCGCCTAGCAAAGTTTGGGTGTTTTTGATGTTGGTGGTTGCTGCCTTGGTTCTCCAAGGGGTTTGCCTAGCGAACTTTGTGTCTGTTTTTAGCTAGTAGTTGGTTCGCTGGAACATTCGCCTAGCGAAGGTGCTAGCGAATGCTCACGAGAGGGTTCGCCCAGCGAACAGTGCTGTTTGTGTAATTTTGTTTTCTGCATAACTTTTGATCTGTGGTTCGGTTTGAGGCGTGCTTTGATGCATTAGAAAGCTTATAAAATGTTCTTTTTTTATGAGGAGGGTTTTGAGATTGTTAGCCGATTTAATTATGTCAGAAAGTCAGGAATAGTGTTATTTAGCGACTTTTACCATTTTGAATGTGTGTTTTGGATGTGAATCATACAATAGTGCATTGATGTGAATGTATATAGATTGTATGTGATAGTATGAGATGAATGCATGAATATATTGTGAATATGTATGCATTTCAAGAATGTCTTGAGTCATTTTGCATGTGAAGCATAATGGGGTACATTCTTGTATTGTGTGATTCTAATGAGAATCCGCTGTAACGTCGTGTGCCCGTGTGGGGTGTAAGCGACAGTTTGGTTCCAGAGGGAATCCGCTATAACGTCGTGTGCCCATGTGGGGTGTAAGCGATGATTATAGACGATCGTGTGCCCGTGTGGGGTGTGAGCGATCGGGTCGTGTGCCCGTGTGGGGTGTGAGCGATCCATAAACATTGTGTGCCCATGTGGGGTGTGAGCAATGGGCGAACATCGTATGCCCGACGGGGAGTTACATTGGTAACGAGCGATGGTTCCAATAAGTTCCTGAGTGAACTTGAGGTGATTGAGTCGGTACCGCATTGCATTTGCATAGAGTCGTGAGTTGGTCTCTATGATTTGCATTTATCATATTTATATGGTGCATTGATGAATAAACATGAATATGTATGTTTATGTGGAATGATAAGAATTGTGAAAGTATGCATAATGAATATGCTTGGCTTTGTATATATATATACATTGTGATGTATATGGGTGAATTGTGATGAATTGTGGTGAGAATGTGAAATATGTATATTTTTATGCTAAGATATATAATTATATGCATTGTTATTATGATAATATTTCTCACCCTTCTGTTGTTTTATGATGCTCTATGAGGCATTGCAGAGTAGGTATGCTGGAGGTCTTTTTGTGAAGCGTGCCTTCATTCTTTTGGTCGGTCGGCTCTGATATGTAGCACTGGGTAGCTAGGATATATATATGATTCTTTTGTGATACATTGTACATGTATCTTGTTGATGAATGTTTATGTAAACATGAATTATGTTGGTGGATAATACTTGGTGATGTATATATATGTTATATATTGTTCAATGTTTAGATTTTCCGCTTTTATTCTAAATATTGAGATGTGGGTGTAAGGACTAAGTTCCTCTGTTGCAAAGTTACCCCACTGTTGCATATCAATTGTTGAGCAGATGTTGAATGTTTTAATTTCATGTATAATGTGACATACCTCTTTTATACTATGTTTATAATTATACTCTGACGAAATATTTAATATGTGCCTAAATGATTATTTGATTATTTGGGGGTATAGAAAGGGGGTCTTACAATGCTCATTCATACACTTTACAAATTTCTTCTCCCTTAAGAAGTTGTCGATTTTCTTATTCCAAGCTCTTGGAGCTTGCTTAAGTCCGTACAAGGCTTTATGCAGCCTGTACACCTTTCCTTCTTCGCCTCATTTCACATACCCAGCTGGTTGCGTGACATAAACTTCTTCATCTAAGGGGCCATTAAGGAACACACACTTCACGTCCATCTGACATGTGTGCCAATTGTTCATATTTTCTAGACCAACAACGAACTTGATTGTTTCGATCCTAACAACAGGTGCGAACACTTCATCGAAGTCGATTCCATCCTTCTTTAGAAATCCTTTCGCCACAAGTCTCGCCTTGTGTCGAGTTAATTTTCCTCTAGGTTTCACCTTCACCTTGTAAACCCAATTCACATAAATTTCCTTATTGCCTTGAGGCAATTCGACAAGTGACCAGGTGTTGTTGACTTTGATGGACTCTAACTCTTCATTCATTGCTTTCACCCACTTCGAATCTTTCAATGCCTCAGCTGTATTGACTAGTTCGACATCTACGTAGAAAGCATAATGTACCAGCTCACCCTCTTCATTAACTACATCATCTGATGTAATTTCACATTCTTGCAACCTTCCAGGCATGTGTCTTGTTCGTCGAGGTCTGATTGGGCCTGCTTCATCTATGACTGGTTCCTGTCGAACTTCTCTTTCGACTTCAATGGCTGGTTCTTCACAAGAGATTCTCACTGAATCCTTCTTGGCATTGAAGGATTCACGTCCCTGTTGATCACTACCTGCTTATTCACTGGGTTGAACAGCTTGTAACCTTCAATCGAATGATATCCTAACAAGATCATCTGATTCGACTTGTCATAAAGCTTCCTTCTCAACTGATCTGGCACATATCTATGTGCTATAGATCCAAACACCTTCAGGTGACTGAGGCTAGGCTTGACACCAGACCAACATTTTTTTAGTGTGATTCCTTTAAGCTTCTTCATTGGACATCTATTCAAAATATATGTTGCTGTCGAAACTGCTTCTCCCCATAATTCTTTGGGTAGATGCTTTCCATTCAACATACTTCTCACCATGTTCATGATGGTTCTGTTCTTTCGTTATGCAATGCCATTTTGCTATAGAGTGTAGGGTGACACCACCTCATGTACAATCCCTTCTTTTCCACATAATGCATCGAACTCTTTCGAAACATACTCTCCACCACCATCAGTTCTCAGAATTTTCAACTTTCGACCACTCTGTCTTTCGACCATAGATTTGAATCTGGAAAATACCTCGATCACATCACTTTTCTTCTTGATGAGGTAAGTCCACAACTTTCGACTGTAATCATCTATAAACGTGACAAAGTATCTGTTGCCACCAATCGAACCCACTTGGATTGGACCACATACATCAGAGTATATGACTTCCAGAATTGCCTTCGACTTCCTTCCTGTATCCTTGCTGAAGCTATTCTTGTGTTGTTTCGACTGAACACACTCTTCACAGACTTCACTTGGAATGTCGATATCTGGTAATCCTGAAACCATATTTCTTCTCTTTAGCTCTCTGATGTCATTGAAGTTGAGATGACCTAGTCAAAAATACCATAACCACTCATCTCTGCTGGCTGCAGCTGCTAGACACTTGTGCTCCATCACCTTGAGTTTAATCTTGAAGGTTCTATTCTGAGACATTGGAGCCTTCAAGATCAACCTACCACCTGCGTCGAGAACTCTCATCATCTTGTCTTCGACAACTACCTTGTAGTTCTTTTCGACAAGCTGCCCTATACTGAGCAAATTACTCTTCATGCCTGGTATGTACAATACATTGGAAATAGTTGACCGTTTTCCATCTTTCCTCATAATCAGAACATCACCAACACCTTCGGCTGCTAGATGGTCGAACTTTGGAGCCAATGACCTCAAGATCTTTGTAACAACTGATCTTGATGTCAACACTTCTCTACATACCTTGATTTGATTCACCAGCTTTGTAACTATGGTGAAGAAATCTGTTATACTTTCGTTGTCTTCCATCTGAAGCAACTCATAGGTTCTCTTATGAGTTTGTAACCTCACCTCTTTCATCTTCTCTGCGCCTCCAAACGACTTTTCAAGAATCTCTCATGCTTCCTTCGCTGACTCTACATCGCTAACTTTTTCAAAGGTAACTGGATCAACACACTGATGGATTATAAAGAGGGCTTTATAATCTTTCTTCTTCAACTCTTTGTGTGCATTCTTTTCTTGATCCGCCGCGTTCTCCGCAAGCGGTGTTACTCCTTCCTTCACAAGATTCCAAAGATCTTGATAACAGAAAACCACCTTGACATGCTTGCACCAATTCTCATAATTATCTTTCTTGAGAATCAGAAAACTCGCCGGAAAGTACCCGTTCAGATAGTTCATCGCCATCACGATTTTCCTCCCTTGAATCGCAACCGGAGCTCTAGATACCAGATGTTGGAATTCAACCACATCCTACGAGAATTCCTCTTCAATCTTGATCTCAAGATTGTTAACAAACCCACAAATACGTAATGGCAATGAAGAAGAGGAGAAAGAACAACAAGAAAGAAACAAGAAAAGAGAAATATTTGGAGAAAAACTGTTACCCACGAACTGTGGGATTTCTGTTATTTCACTTGCTAACTGCAACTGTGAATTACAAAGTACTGTGATTCTTCACTACTTGTTGTTCTTATTACAAGGGATTCTCCCTATTTATAGATTTAGGTAGCTTGCACTCCAAGCAAAAGCCCAAAACTATAAAGCCCAAAATATCTATTTAAACTAAATCAAATCAAATCAAAATCATACCTAAATCAAATCTAAAACAAATCTGTGTGAAACAACTGTTTCGACACACTCTTCGACACTTCCTTACTTCGACACTTCGACATAAGGAATTACAATTTAACACACCACCTAATTCATTGTGTCTAAGCTGTCTACAATAATAATACTAATAATAATAATAATAATAATAATAATAATAATAGTTCATGATAACAATATAATATTACATGATACAATTCTAATAACCAAAATCTAAAAGTTTGTGAAGTTGCATAAAAGTTTGAATAATTCTAAAACTATCAATCAAGTAAGAACAATGTGTGATATAATAATGAAGAAACTTTAACTATTACATTGAATTACCTACTTCTCTTTTTTCTCATTGCATCAAGCCAACAATCTCACAAGGTCCCAGTGCTGTAATTTTGTACTGGTATTTTTGTATTGTTTCCCCCGTTATCATGGTATTGGGTAAACGAATACATATAAAATGTTTTTAGTGAGCTGGCTGTAAAAATGTGTAGCCTCCAACAAATAATTAGATGAAAAACACATAAGCAAATCAATTTCTATGGATAATCACTGTGAAAATTACATAAGCAAATGATGAAAATTAGAAATACAAAGGAAACAAACACTCACCTTGAATATAAAACCCTAGCTATCACAAGATCTAGTTTCCTTATCCCTTGTACCAAACAACCAACCTCTGGCAACATCTTCTTCATTATATTCCTATAAAAATTTATGAAGCAGAAGGTGTATCACACCTGCAACAATGTGAGTAAATAATTCACTATTTAAGTGCATAATGGTATTAGTTTTAAAAGCTAATGAGATTTATATTTTCAAAATCCAACAGATAAAAATCAATGAGAATTGCTACGAGCAATAAACACAATGGATTCTAATCAAGCACCGGAAACACGATACCGACATTAAGACGTCGACACTGTTTAACAGATCCTTTACACATTATTTGTCATGGATATTAACAGATCTCCATATCAAAGTTAATAATTCCACAACCATGATTCCTACACATTAACAAATCCTTTCACCAAAACCCAAAATCCTCATTAACAGATCCCTACACATATCCATATAAAAAAAATCAAACATAATACCAAAACCATCAAAAACTCTAAAACCCCACGCTGAAATTTAAAAAATTTCAAACTTTCACAATAAAACACAAACATAAACTAAAACCTGATCTCACAACACAATCAAATCAAAATCTCCATCCAAACCAAAACAAAAACAAACAAACAAAAACGTTTTTTACCTAAACAAAATCAAACCCATTTGTTCAAACGATAAAAAATGCAGAAAGGAATCAAATCAGAACCAGAACCCACAAATAGATATGAACTGACCTTAAAAAAATTTCGTCTATCTCGAACCTGGATGACTAAAATGTGGTTATTTGGAAGAAATAGATGAGAGAGAGCGGATGAAATTTTCAGATGAAAGAAAATGGGGAACATTTGAAGAATGAAAATGAGTTAGATCTGGATGAAGGAAATGATGAGAGAGATGTGAGGCTTTGAGTCTGCAAAACAAAAAGAGAAAAGGAGGGAAACAAGTAGAAAGGAAAACGTTTGAGAGAATAAAAAGGGTTCTCAAACCCAAAATCTCATACGTACGATGAGAAAGAGTTTGGGGAGGCCACTTGGCAAAAGGAATGAGTTTGATTGGACAATACAATTGTATTTAGTCAATTACAATAAAGGGCATGACTTAGTGTAATAATTTTAATTAAAAAGTGTATTTTAAGGTTAATGGGAGTATGTTCTATTAATGAGTAGGTAGTTGATAACCCAATTTATCTTTGCCATTTGAGACTTGGCCATTTATCTGACACATGCCTATAATGTATTGCAAAATAGTTTCCTTTCATTCAATATAAAAGCAATTTAATTCTTTATGATTTTTGTCATTTTTCTAAACAAAAGAAGCTAGGCTTTCCCATTAATTTTTGTCCCTTTTAAGTCACATATATTTTCTCTCTATTGTAGATGATAATAGTAGATATACTTAGAGTGATTTTTTTCAAAACCAAATATGAAACCAAGAAACACTAACCTAATTGTGTTTCTTATATAAAAACAGAATTTTCCAACCCCTTTAAAATTCGTTAGATCAGATAATCATACTCAATTTACCTGCTTGGTTAATTTATTTTTTTGTAAAGAAGTCATTCACCACACAACGCGTGTGGAGAAACCTCAACAAAATAGAGTGGTTGAGAGAAAACATGATCACATCCTTAACATAGCTAGATCCCTCACATTTCATTCCAATATTCCTCTTTCTGACGCGATGGAGAAAATTTGATCCGCAAGATAAACACTCCAACGCTCAAATTAGTATGTAATGAAGAAAAATAAATTGAATTTGAATTTGAAACTTATTGTTTGAATTTGATGCCCTCTCAATATATAGTAGAGAAATAATAACAAACTCGCTATATTTGTTAGGAGTAAAGTACGGATAGCCGTGTAAATGCAATTAAAATTTTTTGTGATCATCCAGAGGAGAGTCCTCGTGTACTGAGAAGATTTTAAAAAGATTACAAGTCCTTTGACCGGCCCAAAACAATAAGGAACCTTATTTATCACATTAAAAAACATAAGAGCAAGTTTCAGTTATATAAGACCAAGCTACACTAATTTAACTATCACTGCGAATAAACTGTACTAATTTAACTATCATTGCTAATAAAATGTACTTATAATAATCTTAATGCACATGCTTGCTTTGATTTCATTCATATTTTACCTCTTAATGCACATGTTTGCTGGTCTACTCACTCTCTCTCCTCTTTATAGTACTTTTGGTTTGTTTCAATTATGTTGTGTCCACTGAATGCTTTTAATTCCTAAGGTGAAGAGATTCCTCAGATCTGCAATGTAAGATTGGTTTTCTTTTTATGCATTCCATGTGTTTGATTTTAATACCAAGAGAACCCAGTTTCAGTTCTTCTATTTTCTTTTAGAATGTGTTGTCAATCAATGTCTTATATTTTTGTGCTTCTTTGTGATGATGGAATTTGTTTTCTTGTTTTCCATTAGGATCAATCATCTAATTTTGTTAATATTTTTGCAATTGTTAAAACAATTCAGCATAGAAAAGCCAGGAATGGATCAAGATGTGTTGGAAGAAGTAACAGTCTTAGAAGAACCAGTTATAGCTGATTTTCAAAGACTCGTGGAACTTACGGATTATACAGATCAAGGGTCATCTCAGTTAGCCTGTCTCATGAAACATTGGGAGTATAAGCAAGAAAACGCAGTTCGTCTTCTTCGAGAAGAGCTCGACAACCTTAGCAAACAAAGGGAGGAAGTTGAGCTTAAAAAGGAGGAAAGTTACGGTGGAGACAAGCGTCTGGTTTCGATATTGGATGATGTTGTTCAAAACAAGAGAGTTGAAATTGAGGCTGAGTACGAAACCGTAGGTTACTGGAAACATCGGGCGATCGACTTGGAAAGACAGGTAGAGGCAAGTATTCAGAGAGAAGAGATATTAAAAGAAATGTTGCAAGAAAGTGTAGAGAATATTAAAAAACAATCCTCACCTGTGGAGGGAGTCTCACAGATTCTTAAGAGACAAGAAACTTTCTTACATTTTATACTTCAAAATGCACCTCTTGTTATTGGCCATCAGGTATATTATTACATCAAGTATTGAGTTTATTTCTTCTGTTATGTGCAATCTATGAAGCAAGGACATGGACACCCGACACGACAACCACACTGACGCGTCGACACCGATAATAATTTGAAAAAATAAATAAATTGAACGTAATCACAAGTGTCGGTCTCGGTGTCTAACGCAGACACGGACACACCTTTTTTCATAGGTTTCGATGTTACAGGTTACATTTGTTGTAGTTTTAGTTGATTCATCATTGCTAAATTTGTGTTTGCAATTGTAATGGATTTCAGGACAAAGAGTTGCGCTATCGATTTCTCTATAATCATTTTCCAGGTTTAAAAGAGGAGGTAATGATTCTTGTTTTGCAAAGTTATATGATTGAGTTGCATTGCAATTTTAAATTAAATGAAAAGCTGTATAACATTTATACTGAAACTTCACTATAATCATCTTCATGATTTACTTTACTTGCTCATAAATTTGCAGGACATCATCGGAAAAACGGGGGAAGAAATTTTTTCGGGAACAGGTGTGAAGGAATCTGAAGATTTTAAGAGAGAAGTAATGGAGAAAGGATTTCCTGCAAAAAGAGAAATAACTTATGAGACAGAACTATTTGGATCAAAGACATTTTTGATGTATGTAGAACCTGTGTTTAGCAAGGCAGGAGAAACAATTGGAGTAAACTACATTGAATTGCAAGTAAAAGATCAGGTAAAAATTGTTGTTTTGGTTTTTGAAGGTACTTGCACCGTCTTAAAGTTTAGGTTGCGCTTAACTTGTTCTTACAAAACCGTTTTATAAAATAAGGGCCGACTTCCCCCACTTATAGACACATTTTACATTCCATATCTCATTCAATGTGGCCTGTGAGTTACCCGATATTAGGTCAATAAGGTTACGGTTACACTCCATATTTCTAGTCCTTAACGTATAAGGCATGTGTTAAGAGTCTCATATTAGATAAGGTATCTCCTAAATAGTGTATAAATGAGAACGAACCATTTTTCATTTTACGAGTCGGTTTTGTAAAGATTATGTTAGACTCAATCCAAATTCTAGTATATTTCAGACTTATTTTTAAGAAAAGAAATTTGTAATTTTTGGAAAAAATTGCAGGTGATAAAAAGAGAAAGAATGGCAAAGCTAAGAGAAGAAATTGCAGTTCAGAAAGCAATGGAAACAGAACTTAACAAAACCATTTCCATCACAGGTTTGTTTAGTCATTTCAAAAGCCAAATCTTGATGTATGAATTTATGTATTACATTTTTGTTAGCTTATTGTTTTATTGTTCCCTTGTAATAGAGGAGACAACGAGAGCAAAACAAATGCTGGCAACAATGTCTCATGAGATAAGAACACCACTTTCTAGTGTTGTTGGCATGGCTAAAATTCTTACTACAACAAAACTTGATAGGGAGCAAAGACAACTATTGGATGCAATGATATCTTCAGGAGATTTGGTTCTTCAACTTATTAATGATTTACCTGATGTTTCCAAGGTTGATCTAGGTTAGAAATTTCCTATCGCATTTCTTGTTATCAACTTATTCTAATACTGGTTTTGATGAATCTTTGATTTGTATATGCTTTTTTTTATTATCAGTTTTTAATTTTTAACTATGTTAGCTTAATTTTCTTGGTGTTTGAGATAGATGGAATTGCCTGAATCTATGATTTTGACATGGATGCATGGTTTACTTTGTTTAAGAGTTTGTTATCTGAAATATAGATTTATTTACAATTTTGAATTCACAATTGAACAATTAGAATTTAAGTTAGCTATTGAGAATGAGCAATTTATGCTAAAAGCTCAAAAACATGACAAATTAGCATTTTGAGTGAGTTTGGTTTTTTCTTTTCCAGTGGATTCGGTCTTCTTAATGCTTTGGTTAAGTTGTTAAATTGCAAGGAATTAAATATAGTAATCAATTTACGAGAAGAGTTATGAACCAGAGAGATTAGATACATAAACTCAACTCTTTGAACAAACAATTTGAGAGAGAAGATATCGAGAGAAAAGAAAGAAAATTAAATGAGAGTATAAAGATTAATCGAGTGAAAGACTGAATTAATATTATTAAAACATAGAGCTATTTATAGTAGTTACTTGCACATCAAGTAATTAATTGCCGTATACAAAGTTTCTAAAACTAGAAACCAAATTAAATAAGTTAGTTATTCATAACTAACTACTAACCAATTTCTAAACTACTAAATGTTTGAATTAATCTCAACATTCCTTCTTAATTCAAGCTATTAAAAACCATAACTCCAAATTTCCTTCTTAACTTTATCAACTGCATTTTTTTTAGAGGATTTCTTAATACACCACCCAAGTTTCTTAGACACCACGTGAAATTTCATTTTTGCCCCCAGATTTCGGATTTGCACATCCGGACGCACCAAATTTGTAAAAAACGCTGATATGTTCCGGATGTGCACATCCGGAAGAATTCCTGATTTGCAAATCCGGAAAAAATCAAAAGAATTCCATAAAATCCTTTACTTCTAAATATAATTAAATCCAATATAATTAAAATTAATATCATTTTTTCAATATAATTAAATCCAATATAATTAAAATCTATATTAATTAAAATTAATATGATATTTAATATGATTAATTTTTTTCAATATAATTAATATGATTAATATGGTATTTAATTTTAAATGATTTTTTTATATTGAAAAAATTAATTTAATTATATCAGATTTAAAATTATATGGTATTTACTTCTAAAATTGGATTTAATTATATTGATATTTAAAATTATATGGTATTTACTTCTAAATTATATGGTATTTACTTCTAAATTATAAATAAAATTATATGGTATTTACTTCTAAAATTAATTTAATTATATTGAATTTAATTATATTGAAAAAATCATATTAATTTTAATCATATTAATTTTAATTATATTGGATTTAATTAAATTGGATTTAATTATATTGAAAAAATCATATTAAGTTTAATTATGTTGGATTTTAATTATATTGAATTTAATTATATTTAGAAGTAAATGATTTTATGGAATTCTTTTGATTTTTTCCGGATTTGCAGATCAGAAATTCTTCCGGATGTGCAAATCCGGAAAAAACTGAAAAATTTTAGAGAAAGAGTGCGTCCGGATGTGCACATCCGGAAATTGGGGGCAAAAACGGAAATTCAGGTGGTGCCTAAAAAACAGGGGTGGTGTGATAAGAAACCTTCTTTTTTTATTGTTTTGGTAAACACATCAACCACTTGTTCTTATGTAGAACAATACAGAAACATTCAGCTTGCCTTCTGTAACTTGATTTCTTAGAAAATGGAATCTTGTTTATATATGTTTGTTGTTCTCATGTTGATGCGTCCGCAAGTGCACGGATTTATCGAAATAATATAAAAGATTGTCGAACCCACAAAGACCAATGTCAACCTACTGTAATCTATCGTTGATTTGTAAAGATAAGACTAATGATAATTGGAAAAAGAGAAACTAAGACTGGCACTAAAATAAAACTAAGAAAATATGATAGAAAATGGAGACCGGAATGTGGATTCTGTGTACCTCAGGCGCTCTGTAATTGGTTGACGTTAATTTACTTACGTTCCATAGAAAATATTGATCTAAAGACTCCGCCTCACACTCTCGCGTTATTGACTAAAGCCACATCTCCTAACCACAGAATTTTGCTCTCGCTCGCCCATTTTAATTAGAAAACGTATTTTGAAAATCAATTAGATCCTAATCGATACCTAAAGCGCTCTCGCTGTTTTTAGAATCAATGCCCCGTTCCCACTATCTGGTTCGATCCCCGCGCTCTCGCAGTGCCGGCTCTAACCTTTACTTGCTTCTCACTCTCGTGACTAAACAGTGTTAAATAACCTCTCAGTCTCGTGACAAGGCTATTTAAATTAAACTTGGAAACAAAGACCAAAACATAAAGTTAACGCTAATTTAATTACCGAGGTCCGTCGGGACGACGGTCCTTACATACCGGACTCTAAACAATTTAGCAAGACATGGAATTAAACGTAAACAAATTAAACATCATAATTGCATTTGAAAACATCATGATAATTAATTTAGGAAAGCGATAAATAATAATAATAAGCAATTAGATAAAGAACCTGTAAAGACTTGAAGTAGAATGCGAGAAATAAAGAAACTTGAATTAACTTTAACTTCAATAATGACGGCAAGATTATTGATCCAAGCAAGTTACATAGAACATAGGTCTAAATACTAATGGTGGAGCAGTTCCTCGATGTGAGAAACTACCCCTTTTACAATTGTAATTTCTGCCTAAAACTATGAAACAACTTCGGTAGCGCTTCTGCGCACAAAACTTGGATCCCTCAAAATGTAAAGAAAACTACTATATATAGAGTAACAATGTGTCTGGTAACTCCTGAAAATCATGTGTGAGTCATGGAGAAAGTGGGAGAAAACCTTCCCAGTAGTGCTGTAGTCGGTGTTTACAAGACCAGGCGTGGAGAGAAATAAGGAAAGAGGCTTCGTGGAGAAAAATCAGGAAGACTGGGTTGAAACGTGATGCTGAGTGGTCCACGCGATTTAAATTATATTTTGAGGAAAACATCTGTGCCGGTCGCCATGGTCTTTGTGACGAGGGTCACACTAAGGATGCGTTACGGTCGCCATGAACCTGTGACGATCGCCATGCATTTTGAGTGCAAAATCTTCATTTTGCTATCAACTGTCTTCTTGTCTTCTCTTTCTTTCCTATTCTTTCTTCTTTTCTCATACAAGTTGGTCTAGATGAAATACCTGGAAATAAGCTTAAATACTTGCATAATAAAACATAAATCAAAGAAATTAATAAAAATCGCAACTAAAATTCATGCAAGTCAAGTCGAATATACGATACATTTTCGAGTTATCACATGTGCAATAGGATTCTTAGCTAGATTGATGGTTGGTTTGTTGTCTACCAGTAGCTTGATTGACTCTTCCAACTTGATCATCAAGTCATTCAACAAGGATTGAAGCCAATTTGTATGACAAGCTACAACAACACCTCCAACATACTCAATCTCACAAGTGGATAAAGCCACCACTTGTTGCTTCTTTGAGCATCATGACACATGTGCTTATAGAAACTTAAACAAGTATCTAGTTGTATTTCTCCTATCAATCTTATCACTACACGAGCCAACTTCGGAGTAGCCATTGAGATCAGGCCTTTCACGCTCTTTGCCAAATGTAAACTTGAGATCATAGTGTAGTGTACCACTGATGTATCTCATGATTCTTTTTGCAGCAATGAAGTGCTAAGAAGATTGCTCATACACCTGCTCAACATTCCTACTATAAAGCTTATGTCTGACCTGCTTTGACATAAGTATCTCAGTGATCCTACCAATGCTCTAAACATGGTAGCATCTACCTTATCTTTTCCACCTACATATGATCTCCCAAGCTTCCAGTTTGTATTAGCTGGTGTGATTGCAAAGTTGCATTCCAACATACTGAATTTTGTCATTATTTCATTTGCATACTTTGATTGATACAAGATCATTCCCATTGAGGTGTCTAAGAATTCTATGCAAAGGAAATAAGCAGTTTGACAAGATCAGTCATTTCAAAAACAAGTTTCATCTTAGATTTGAAGTGATAAATTTTTTTGTCTCAACTTCATGTAACCAACATGTCATATCCTCATAAAGGCAAATGATCAGTAAATTCTCACCTCCCTTGCCTTTAACATATACTCCATGTTCAGAATTTTACTTTCTGAAACCTTGTTCCATGATAAATTTAGTGTGTGAATCTTTCTTCCCATATCTCTTTACCTTCCAATATTTGTGATTGAATTGAAATTTATTTAAAATATCCAGAAAAAAATTTAAGCGGTCAACACAATTCAAACACGTATTTCTAATGTTTTCATCACCTTCAAAATTAAGTAAAAATATAGACTTATTTGACAATTAATGGTCAAATACAGAAACTAGATTGATGAATGCATTTTTAATGTTGTGATGGAGCAGTATCAGATAGATCAACAATAATTGCAAATAATTTTTATTTACTTGGAGAAGGCTTATGATAGAGGGCTTAAAGATATTTTGTGGAAAACCTAGATAAGAAAGACATTATGATTGCATATATTTGTGTTGAGAAATAAGTGTGAATTGTGTGGAGTAACAAGTGTGAGTTTTAAGTCCCACATTGCTTAGAAAAGTGAAAGTTGTGCACTTTATAAGTAAGAGGACCCATACACCTATCACCTTAAGGTTTTGGGTGAATATGTGGTGTCTCTCTCACTTGTTTGGGTGAGTCTTTGACCTTTAGGTGAGTGTTTGACCTAATGTGTATGCTTCCGGTAAGGGACTGGCTCATATGCTTCCAGTAAGGGACCGGCTCCTTGTTTAGGTGAGTCTTAGAGATAAGGATATTATGTTTGATGTTTAACAAGACTAGACATAATAACATTAGAAATGACAATATTAGAGAGAGTGTTGAAGTAGCACATATAGTATAAAAGATGGTGGAAAATATACTTAGGTGGTTCTGACATGGAGAGAGAAGACCTATAAATTTTTTGATATGGAGACTAAATCAGATAGTAAGAAGTCAAATAGATAGAGGTATAGGAAGACCTATAAAAATTATAATACAAATTATTGAAAAGATTTTGAGATTAACAATTTGAATAGAAACATGTTCTTGATAGAACATTACGGCAAATGTTAATCCATATGCTGACTCCTCTTATTGGAATAAGGTTTGGATGGTGTTGTTGTGCATTCATAATTATATTGTATGTTAATTACATGTTATGTAGTTTGGATGTAAATGGTGTATTATTCCTTTAACTTATGGATGATCTTAATGGTTTGGATGTATATGATATGTTAATGCTTTTAGCTTATAAATGATAATTATATTTTATATGTTTTATTGGATGCAATTGACTAATTATATAAAGTTAATCTCTATCTTGTTCCAAATTCAATTAAATAAGTTTCTACACGTGTGAACAACACTAAACTTACCAATTTAGTCCATGTATTTGACAACTTAATGTCGAATTAGCCCATATATTTATCCAAGTTCTATCAAATATGTCCTTAGACACATGAATGATAAAAAAAAAAAATACATCAATGAATCCATGGATTTGACCCCTAATTGTCAAATAGGTGTATGTCTTTACCCAAAATTTATATAAAAAAAAGTAATTGAAAAATAGAAGCATATTGGAAAGAAAGTGAGATGCCATTCATGTGAAATATAGTTGAAGGAGCTATAACTTTGAAATCAAAGAAACAGACTATCTTGGCCCAATCCACCATGGAGTCTAAAATGATAGCATCAACGACTGTTAGTGAAGAAGAAAGTTGGTTAAGATACTTGCTAGCCCGAATCCCTTTATAGGAAAAACCTATGTCAGCTTTGTTGATCCACTGCGATAGAACCACAACTATTGCAAAAATTGAGAATCATTAATATAATGGTAAGAGACATCAAATAAGGAGAAAACAAAACATTATTAGAGATTGTATCTCTAAAGGAGTTGTAAGAATGAATCATGTATGCATTGATGAAAATTTAGTAGAAGATGGAACAAATGCCTATAGAGAAGTGAATTGCTCATGATGGTAACCCGACTTAATAGATTAGAGTTCCAAAAAATTGGTTTAATGAGTAATAACAAGTTGTGAGTAATATGAGATGATCATGCTAGTATAAATAAGAGAAGCATGAATCCTAAAGTGATATTAGGATGAGATAATATAAACTCTTAATGTGATATATATTCTGCATGAGAGTGTACCTAGTTATAGGAGTACTCTAATAGACCCACATGTGATATTGTGGAAATTAGGCTGATTCCTATGGAATTTCAAGGTAGAATTCCTAAAGCATTCACTAAATTGGGATAGATGTGCAGGATCATTAAAACACATGCTTATTAGAATACATGTTAAGAAAAGGTTGTGTGTGGATTTGATGTCTGAGATAAAGTTCAAGACAATTGTGTTACTCTTGTTGAATTAGAATCCTACTTGCTACGCAAATAATCAAGACGTAGACACCTCTGTTTATGCATAATCTTAAAAATGTTTGACGTTACTTATAAAATTATTATTTTAAATTCAAGTGAGGCGTTGGAAATCAAAAGTTTAGTAGAGAATTAGAAGGGATTGTTGGCTTAAAGTTAATAGTAAATAAGCATAACTATGAGTTAATGTATGTAGAGGTAAATTTGAAAAAGTTCATTAGAGTCTCGCATCGAAGGGATACCACAATTTAGTAGTGCTTATATATGGAAGGTTTGTTTTTTAGGGTGTGTCCAAAAGGGTACACAATTTTGTGAAAGGGTGAAGACGCACCACCATGAACCATTAAATGCGCACGTTCGTCGTCACCGTTGTCTGATCGGGTAGGGCGGGACTTGGACTTGGGCCATCTATTATTTTTTGTACCCAAAATGTTGAAAATTAATTAACATTAATTAAAACTTATTAATTAATTACTGGCGTGTTGTTCCTTGATAATAACCCTAATTTTGACCGAGTTATCACATTTTCCCCTGCCTTCAATATTTCTACAGTTGTCTTGCTATAACCCATAACGGTTAGTTTTAGGCAGATCTGTTCTATGCCTCACGTTTTTCTTCATTCAGATCATAATTTCACCTATAAATAGATGTTTTTCCATCTCGTTCTCTTCACTCAAAATTTCAGCATTTCAAAATCTTTCTTCTCTCGACTCCGCTAAATCTTAGTATAATTTTTTTTTTCTACTAAGGTTGATACAAATTGCGCAGACCAAACCAATTACAGGTAAGTAACACACAATTATCTTTACTAGTTTATTAGCAATGTGTATGAATCGCTATTAGGTCAATCACTACTACTAGTACTTGGAAGAAATAAAGCAACTCTGAAGAAACAAAACATTAAATGCTGGCACCCACGTTAAATTGTGTCACTTATTATCATTGGCAACAGTGAAATTAAGCATTTGAACCTTTGGATAAGTCGTTCAAGATTCGTAAGAAGTAATTTCAATTTTTGCAAATAACAAAGCAATGCATTGCACGCAGCTTGAACACGCCTCTTAAATTAAAATCTTTATAATCATTTTCTTGAGAAAACCAATGGACGTGTAAGATTACCTAGGGAAATTGCTGCTACTAAGTATCCAAATACTAGAATACTAATTGCAAATACTAATAGTTTACTTTGTTGGTAGTAGAGCAAGAGTCTTGAAACACAAAATGAACGACATGATCAGCTCGTTGCCTGATGAAATCTTATGTCGCATTCTCTCTTGTCTACCAACTGAAGATGTATATGCCACAACTGTTCTTTCAAAGAGATGGACGGCACTCTGCATCTTAGTTCAAACTATCGACATCGATGATAGTCGCTTTAATAAATCTGGAAGACACAAGTCCAACTTCCTGAAAATGATTTATGCAATTTTGGCACAAACTAGTGCACAAAAATGCATAAGAAAGATATGCATCAAATGGTATAGTAGTAATATTTTTTACGAGTGGGAGCGTCATTCTCTTTTAGAAAAATCTTTAACTGCTGCAGCTGAACACGGAATGGAGCATCTAGATCTCTATGTAGGCATGAATTATTCTCCGTATTACATTTTAAGCTTCAAAACTCTTGTTGTTCTCAAGTTGAAACACATGTCTTTTGATGACATCCATACTACAGTCAATCTTGTCTCACTTAAGATACTGCATTTGTTCAAAGTTAAATTCATGGTGATCTTTGATCTCGAAAAATTTCTTAATGGATGTCCAATTCTTGAAGATTTTGAAGCGAAAGATGTAACTTATTTATTTGAAGCCGATGCAAAGTTAAAGGCACTACCCAATTTAGTCCGGGCAAACATTAATAACTTAGGTCCTTACTATGATTTTCCTCCTCTGGTTACATTTTCTAACGTCGTGTTCCTTCGCTCGGAAGAGGTTTGCATAATATGCTATCTACTCTCTCCGTTTCATAGTATAAACAAATTTTACTTTTTAGATATATTTTCTATTATTATAGCTCACGACCATGTCTCATCTTTTTTCTTTGCGTAACACTTTGCAGGTTTTTGCGGACTTTGTTGTTTTTTGCAACTTGACTCATTTGGAGTTATTCTTTGATAATGTTGATACTGAATGTTGGTCTATGGTCTCTGGCATGCTCAATAGTTGTCCAAACCTTCAAAGTTTTCTCCTTGATAAGCCTAAAAAAGTATTGGGAACTCTTTTTTGGTCTGAATATGTAGAGCCATGTTTTGTTCCACCATGTTTTTCCTCGCAGTTAAGAAAGTGTTCCATAACAAATTATAATAAATATGATTTGGGATTTGTGAAGTATATCATGCAGAATTCAACTTCGCTAATGTCTATCACCCTGCAGAACCCGCCTTCCATGGATCCCTTCAAGAAGCTTGATCGTCTGAATGAATTATTCTCGTGCGTGGACAGCTCTCTAACATTCAAAATTATTTTTCGTTGATAATTTGTATAATTACAAACTTATTATTGACTATGTTTTGAAATGGTTGTTTAATGTTTAAATCTTGTTAGCTTGCAGCTTATTATATTTTGGTTTTGAATTTTTTTTAAAAAATTTAATGTGGTAAAAGTCTCCAATTTGATGGTGAAACAGTTTTTAAATGCATCTATAAATGGTGGCTAATCTTTGCTCCAAACCAAGTTTTAGTACTACTTCCTCTGCTTCAAAATTTTTAAACCAAAGTTTAAGGAAAATATTTGTTTCAAAATGAATATCATTATCATTTTTCAATGTAGTAATAATTGTTATTTTTTTAATTGTGTTATTTAATTATTACTCGGTACATTATTTCTAACATATTAATAATACTAATTTAATAAAAGTGCAATATTTTATGACAATATCATTGAATTCCTTAATCTATGTACAAAAACTTTAAACGAAAATCATTTTAAAACGGAAAAAGTATATTATAGTCAACTTGTATTTTCTAATGATTCCGCGCTTGGGCACAATGGAAAGTATCACTCATTCCCTACAATTACAAAATAGAACAACTCTTATGTTCACACCACTTTTGTTACACCCATACTTACATGTTGTGAAAGTGTTTTTTGTTTTTAAAAATAAAAAATATGTAGGAGCACAGTAATAATGAGGCAAATCTTGAAAGTAGCGGCGTGAGAAGCGACAAAAGCGAGTCATTAATTGCTCTAGGTACTGATGTGGAAAACGTAAAGGAAGCCGGGCTAGTGGATCAGCTAGTTTTGGAAGGAGAAAACCCGGCCCAAATGATAAGTGAGGCGGCAAATAAGGAAAGAGGGTCAAAGATATTAAATTCAGAAATAATGGTGGATAATAACAAAAGTATGAATACATGTGTAGGCCCAACACAAGTACACGTGGTTAGTGAGGAGCAACAAAATGATGTAGGAGATTATAACCCTTGCTACAGGGAACCGAACAAAGTAGAACAGTCATGTAAACCTGATCCTAATTCAATAAATGAAAGCATAGATAACCAGGAAGAACGTAGGATCACTGTGAATGACAAAGATCAATTGGAATTTGCGTCAACAAAGGAAAGAAGAAGGCGAAGATGGCCAATCCTGAAAGAGGAAAAGAAGACTTGGCGAAAAGGAAAGAAGGAAAAGTCAAAGTGTAATTGCAACAGTAGACAACATCAGAAAAAAAGGTTAGTATCAATCCATAACTTATACTAGCTGATGTAGATAACGATAGGAAGAATTGGATCATCTTACATGAGGAGACGAAAGAAGTTGCTAGAGATACATGGGATCTTGGAAATGAGGTTGGATTAATGCATAAAGGTGAAGAAGGGGAAATTCTTCAAGAGCTGAAAGTTAGGGTGAAGGGGGCGACATCCAATTCGTAAGGGGTGTCCTTGCGCGGGCGGGTTATACCAGTTTAAATGATTATTATCAGTTACAATGTGAGAGGCTTGGGTGGTCTCGCTAAGAGAAAGGAGATTCAGAACATGGTTCAAAAATATAATCCAAAACTGATGTGTATTCAGGAAACAAAGGCAGAAATCATAGATAGAAACACTTGCGCTGGAATTTGGGGCTCTGATGAATTCGATTTCGTATTTAAGCCGTCGGTGGGAAACTCTGGTGGTATTCTTTCGATATGGGATCGTAGCTGCCTCAGTGTGGTAGAGAGAATCATTAGGGGAAACTACATATGGTTAAAAGGTGAATGTGGGGATTCAAAAAATTCGATAAATATCTTGAACGTCTACGCGCCGTGTGATACAAAATTGAAGAAGCTTCTGTGGATTGAACTGAATAAGGAGATTGGGGAAGGGCTGACGAGAATTGGTGCGTGGTGGGTGATTTCAACGCGGTTAGAGATCCGTCGGAAAGAAAGGGCAGGAGTGCGAGTTTTAGAGGAAGTGAGATGGGAGATTTCGACAGATTCATCACTGAGTCCGAACTTGTTGACCTTCCTTTGCATGGAAGAAGGTTTACATGGTTTAGAACCGGAGAATCCGCCATGAGTAGATTAGACATGATGCTGGTGTCAGAGTCTTGGGTTGGTTTATGGCCTGATCACAAACTAAGTTGCATCGAAAGAGGCCTCTCGGATCACTATCCAATCATCTGGAAAAGTTGGAATCATAACTGGGGTCCTAAACCTTTTCGGATGCTTTCATGTTGGAAGGACATTGAAGGTTTTCATGCATTTGTTAAGGAGCATTGGGGGGAAATGCGAATAGAAGGATGGGGCATGTATGTACTTCGAGAGAAGTTAAAGAAAATTAAAGGAGATTTAAAGGAATGGCATAGAAACCATACTCAAAATATAGGGGAGAAAATAAAGTGTATCAAAGAGGATATTAACAAGCTTGACAGTAAAGAAGAGAATGGGGGATTGGCAGGGTCAGAATTAACTGAAAAAAGAGAGAAAACGATGGAGCTGTTTAAGCTGTCAAATCTTAACTGCAGCATAAATTGGCAAAAAGCAAGAACCAAGTGGCTAAAGGAAGGAGACGCGAACACGAAATTCTTTCACGGTTGTATCAACAAGAGAAGGAGGGAAAATGAGATATTATTCATTGAGATTAATGGCAAAAGGGTGTATGAAGTGGAGGAAACGAAGAAAATTATCTTCAATTACTTACAACAGCATTTTGAGGCAAGAAGGGCAACCAACATCGAAGTAAATATGAATTTTAGGCGTCTCTCAGAGGTGGACATGATAGAGATGATCAAAGACTTTTCGGAGGAGGAAATTCAAAGTGCCGTGTGGGAGTGTGACAGCTCAAAAAGTCCTGGACCAGACGGCGTGAATATGGGTTTTATCAAAGAGTTTTGGTCAGAAGTCAAAGGAGATTTCATGAGAGTGTTCTCTGAATTCCACGAGCATGGAAAGATGGTCAGAGGGGCGAATTCCTCTTTCATTGTTTTAATCCCGAAGAAGAAAAACGCTTCAAAATTGGAGGATTTTCGACCAATGTCCCTAGTCGGATGCATATACAAAGTGTTGGCTAAGGTGCTTGCAAATAGGCTCAAAAAAGTGATGAAAGCGATTATTGCTGAAACCCAATCAGCGTTTATAGCTGGAAGACAACTTCTAGATGGTATTTTAATTGCCAATGAAGTTGTTGACGAAGCTAAATGGAAGAAAAAGGGAGTGTTCTTGTTCAAGGTTGATTTTGAGAAGGCATACGACTCGGTTGATTGGAACTTTCTTGATACGGTAATGTGTAGTATGGGTTTTCATGATAAATGGAGAAGGTGGATAACTGAGTGTTTAAGATCATCAATGGTGTCGGTATTGGTGAACGGAAGCCCAACGAATGAGTTTAGAGTGGGGAGAGGTCTAAGGCAAGGAGATCCGTTATCGCCTTTCTTATTCTTGCTTGTGGCTGAAGGATTTAATATTCTCATGAGCAGAACAGTAGAGGCGGGCAGATTTAGAGGGTATAAATTTGAAAAAGGAATGGATAGATACTCCCACCTGCAATACGCAGATGATACTTTAATTATTGGCGAAAAGAGATGGGAGAACATCAGGAGTATGAAAGCGAACTTGTTATTGTTTGAAATGATATCGGGTCTGAAAGTTAATTACCAAAAAAGTTGCCTTGTTGGAGTGAATATTTGCCACTGCTGGCTTTCGGAGGCAGCTAACACCCTGAGGTGTAAGGTGGGATCGGTCCCTTTCATTTACTTCGGAATCCCGATCGGGGCTGATCACAGACGTGAGAAGACATGGAACATTGTGGTGGATAAGATTAAATCTAGACTGTCAAAGGGGAAGAGCAGGAATCTGTCTATTGGCGGTAGAGTGGTGATATTGAAATCTGTCTTGTCGGCGATCCCGATTTATTTCTTCTCCTTTTTCAAAGCTCCCTCAAGTATCATCGCTAAAATTGAATATATTTTCAAACAGTTTTTTTGGGGAGGGTGTGGGTTTGAAAGGAAAACATGTTGGATCAAATGGGACCTGTTATGCAGATCAGTAGAAGAAGGGGGTTAGGTATTAAGGACTTAAGTGCTTTCAATTATTCCCTCTTAGGCAAATGGGTGTGGAAAATTATTAAGGAGAGAGATGGTCTTTGGCTTAAGGCCTTAGCGGATAGGTATGGTGTTGGCGAGGGTCTGCCAAGAAAGTACGACAAAACTAGTTCTCATTGGTGGAGAGATATTTTTCGAATTGATATAGGCGGAATAGAAAACCTGGAATCTTACTCAGTCAAGGATAGGTATAAGGTATTGAGGGCTAGGGATAGGCCTGAGAAAAATTAGGACTGGACATTTGCGTGGCATAAGTCGGTGCCGACAAAAGTTTCTTGCACAATCTGGAGGCTTTTGCACGATAGATTGCCTACTAAAAATAATTTGGCTAAAAGAGGAATTATAAGTCAGCCAATCAACCAGTGTGCGAGCGGGTGCGGAGCGGAGGAGACGGTATCTCACCTTTTCTTTGAGTGTCATATGTTTGTAGGTTTATGGCAGAAAATTTGCAACTGGATGGGCGTGGCTTTTGTTTTCCCAAAAGACAGCTGGGAGCATATCAAACAGTTTGAAGGTATTACTGGATTCGACAGAAAGACCGTCAATAAAGTTAGAGTGGTTTGGATTGCGTGCATATGGAGCATTTGGAAAGCTAGGAACAAGTGCATTTTCAACAACAAATTTATTTCAGTCGATCAGATGCTTGAATCAGTTCAAAGGGAGGCTTGGAATTGGTTAAAAGTCAAGGGCAAGAACACAGATTGTAATCTAATGCATTGGTATGTAAATCCAGTGGTAGTCCTTGGCCAAGGAAAGTCCTCAAATTTGTAGTGAATCATAGCGGCCGTATCGCAACTGTCACGGGTGTTGGATGCTCTTTTTCTTATGTAGGTGTGTTCAGTGGCGGCGTCGCTTCACCTGCTCTCGGAGAAGTTTGGATTCAGGCTTGGCTAGTGGTTGGTGCTGGTGGCAAATCTAGTCTGCGTGTTACAGGTGGTCATGTTGCAGTCTGAAGCTGGTTATTGGTTTGCTGTTCGATTATCTTTCTGGTGCTGGAGCTGTACTTTGGGAGTATATATATGGGCAGTTTATTTATGCAGGAAGGTGCTGTTGTGTTTTAGGTTTCTGGTTCTGCTTTTGGTAGGGGGCGGTTATCGTGGCTATCTGCACCGGGAACTTGTTTTGGTTGGGTGCTGCTGTTTTTCAGTGTTTTTCTGGTTTTTTGGGAGCTATCGCTCGGTTAAATCCAGGGAGCGGAATGGAGCCGTTGGCGTTATTTCTGCGTCGTCTCTGTTGTGTCTTTCTCAATTGTGATTGAGGGTGCCTTTTGGGTTAGGGTGGTGCTCCTTTTGTTTCAGTTTATCATGAGATACCCTGTTTTGGTAGCAGTATTTAATTGTATGGTGTTGTTCTGTTGAACTGATTGTATCTTCAAGGCATTTCTTGTGCCTGTTTTTTAATTCAATTTGCTTTTTCAAAATAAATAAAAAATATGTCATTTAAAAAAATATTAATAAGCATGTTACGACGTGAGATACACGTCATAATTTTTTTTAATAATTAAATATAAAAGGCTGATGATAAAACACGTTAGATTTAAAAAAACGTTGCGTCGTGTAAAACATGTAGTAATTTTTATTTTTCAAATAAAAAAAATCAGACTTTTCACATGAAAAGAGATTTGCATTTAAAAAAAGTAAAGTTATGAAGTGAATTTTGCATCACAACGTTTTTTTTAGAAAAAACAGCGCAACATATATTCCAATATCTGATTTAGGCTATATGTTATATTTGTTTTAAAATTTGAGTTTTGATATTATTTGAGTTTTGATATATTTAAGTATTTAATAGAATATAAATTTGAATTAATATATTTAGGTTATTCTTATGTTTTTAGGTTATTAACAGAAAAAATTAATATATTTAGGTTATTTGAGTTTTCATAAATAATAAACAGAATATTAATTTAACATATTTTTTATTTTTTATAAATAGAATAAATAAACATATTTAGATTATTAATATGTTTTTAGAAAAAAATTAATATATTATTTTAAATAGAATAATATAATATGTATTAAATAATTTTAGAAAAGAAATAGAATATATTAATAGTATATACTAATATCTCAAATTTAAAGTTTTATTAAATTAAAACACAAATTTTTAAGTTATAAAATATTAAATTAAAACAGATTTTTTTTTCTAATATATTTTTTCTTAAATCTTGTTTGCTTGCTCATTTTATTGTGTTTGATTTTTTTTTTTAAAATTTAATTTGGTAAAAGTCTCAAAATTGGTGGGTAATCTTTGCTCTAAACCACAGTGTTAGTATTATATCATAGCCAACTTGTATTCTCTAATGATTTCGCGCTTAGGCACATTGGAAAGTATCACTCTTTCCCTACAATTACAAAATAGAACAAACTCTTGTGTGAGCCAATCTATACGGAGCTTTGCTCTGACTTGAAATAGAATTTCTACTAGTAGAAAAGGTGAGTATTGGCCCTTCTTGAATTAGTCGGTCGCAAGACCGGATAACCAAAAAAAAAAAACAGCTCTTATGAACTTTTTACTTTTGTATTCCTGAAATACTGTATTTTTTTTTTTAAAGTTTGATTGTACACCATGCAACATCTAGGGGTTATTTTAACTTGGTTATATTATAGTTTTCTATCTCAAACATTTTTCATTTAGAAATAATAAATAATATTGAAAAGATAACAATAATAATAATAATAATAATAATTATTATTATTATTATTTTACTAAAATCATTGTTTAAAATCAAAAGGTATTGAAAATACATCTTCTAACTTTTTATACAACCCTTGATATCATATATTAGAAAAAAGTACAGGGACTAATTGTGTGTTTGGTTAGAATTGAGTCTGGTGAGTCGAATGTATAAATGAATTTCTATTTGGATATATTTATATAAAAATAAGTTGAACAATAAATTTTAGTGTCAAAATCATATTTAAATTTAAAATTTACAAGGTACCTTTGATTTCATCAAAGAGTTTTCGAAAGTGCTTAAAGGCGACTTCTTTAAATTCATTTTAGAATTTCATTCAAATGAGAGGTTGGTCCATGAACTAAATAGTTCTTTCTTAACCTTAATACCAAAGATTGAGAATCTGATGAAACTGAAGGATTTTCGGCCAATATCTGTTGAAAGCTGTTAAAATTGTTATTTTTGGAAATTTGTCAAGGGTAATCGATTACACCTGTTTGTTTTCCAAAAATAACAGAATTAACAGCAGTGCCACTTTAGTTGTATTTTTAGATTTTATTTTGATATTCTCTCAAGTGTATAAATACTTTGATGTAATTCCAATTCCAAATTAATGCCAATTTTAATAATTCATCATCAATATTACTCTCTACCCTAATTCTCTCTTTCTCAATTCATCTTCTTCCCCAAGTTTCTTTTCCACCATTGTTACTACCTTCCCAAATTCTGTTTTGTGTTTTATGTTTGTCCTAACATTTGGCGTCAAGAGCTCTGGTTATTGATCCTAATCTGCTGCAATAACAATGGCTACCGTTTCCAATGATCGAATTCCTACCAATCTCCCAATTCTTGATTCGAAGAACTACCACAAATGGGCGAAACAAATGAAGGTGCTGTTTGGTTATCAAGAGGTTCTTGAAATCGTCATCAATGGAGTTACACCGTTAGGGGCAGATGCTAACGATGCTCGTAGAGCTACATACAAGGAAGAAAAGAAGAAGGATTACAAAGCTCTATTATTGATTCATTCGTGTGTTGATAACGACAATTTCGAGAAGGTTGGTGATTGTGAATCTGCGAAGCAAGCATGGGAAATCTTGGAGAAAGCGTATGCCGGTGCCGTCAAAGCGAAGGTGGTAAGGTTACAAACTTACAAACGTCAATTCGAGTTAATGCAAATGGAGGACAAAGAAACGATCAATGATTACATCACGCGCATTACCCGGTTAGTGAACCAAATCAAGTCATGTGGCGAAACGATCCTTGAGCAGAATGTTGTATCGAAAGTGTTGCGTTCGTTAACATCACGTTTCGATAACATTGTTGTGGCTATTGAGGAGTCGAAGGATCTAACGACTTTGAGCAAAGATGAGTTGCAAAGTTCGTTAGTGGCACATGAACAAAGGATGGATGAGAGAAGTGTCGACAAAGCCAAAGCGGAGATCGCTTTGCAAGCGCGTCTACATGAGAAGAACAAGAGATCGAAAGGGAAGTGGACTTCTAAAAGTAAGAAGAATTTTGGTGGAAAAGATCCACAAAATTCAAAGAGTGAAGGAAGCTCCAAAGAGGGTAATCAAAGCACCCACAAGCCGTTTGACAAAAGTTCTGTGAAGTGTTATAATTGTCAAAAGCTTGGGCATTTTGCGAAAGAATGTCGCTCAAAACGCAAGGAAAAGGATGCAGATGAGGCTAAGGTTGCTAGGGAAGAGGTAGATGATGAAGATATCATTCTTGTGATGATTACGGAAGAGAATTATGGCATTGGTGATGTTCCTGGCAGCAGCTACTGTCATGACAGTTTGCGGGACAACAGCTGTACTGTGTCGGAAAGTGGTGGAAGAATGCATTCGAATCGAAATGCATTACTTACCATGGGTGATGGAGTTCAAAGTAAAGACGAGTGGTACTTGGATTCCGGTTGTTCAACACATATGACGGGTCGAAAGGATTGGTTTGTGCAAATCAATCAAGCGGCAAAGAGTAAAGTCAAGTTTGCCGACGACACCACTTTAAGAGCCGAAGGGGTAGGAGATGTTTTGATCGGAAGAAAGAATGGTGGACATTCTAGGATCAAAGATGTCTTGTACATACCGGGAATTAAGTGTAATCTTTTAAGCATTGGCCAATTACTTGAAAGAGGTTACTTAATTCGGTTGGAGAACAAGATGTTGCGCGTTTTAGATTCAAATGGTGTGTTGATTCTAAAAGCGCCGATGGCAGCCAACAGAACTTTTAAGGTTGAGTTAAAGGTTATGGAGCATCGTTGTTTAGCTACTGCGGCAAGTAGAGATGAGTGGTTATGGCATTACCGTCTTGGTCACCTTAATTTTAGGGATCTCAAAATGTTGCAACAACGTGAAATGGTAACGGGGCTGCCACACATTAGTGTTCCGACAGAATTGTGTGAGGAATGTGTGACGAGTAAGCAGCACAAGAATATGTTTAGCAAGGATGCGGGTCGAAGAACCAAAGGCTTACTTGAGGTGGTGTATTCCGATGTTTTTGGACCGATTCAAGTAGAGACTTATGGCGGTAATCGATATTTTGTTACATTTATTGACGATTTTAGTAGGAAGCTTTGGACATATCTTATCAAGAGGAAGGATGAGGTATTTGGAGTGTTCAAGAGTTTCAAATCCATGGTGGAGCGTCAAAGCGGTCGGAAGCTCAAAATTCTCAAAACGGATGGTGGAGGTGAGTATACCTCTAGTGAGTTTGGGAAGTTTTGTGATCTTGAGGGTATCGTGCGTGAGGTGGTGCCTCCATATACGCCTCAACAAAACGGAGCTGCCGAGAGGAAAAATCGTACAATAATGAACATGGTGCGTAGTATGCTTAGTGGGAAGAATTTGCCTAAGGAATTGTGGGGTGAGGCCGTGTCTATAGCCACCTACTTGTTGAATAGGTGTCCTACTAAGAAGCTGGAGAAGATTACACCAGAAGAGGTTTGGAGTGGCTTCAAACCAAGTGTGAATCATTTGCGCATTTTTGGATCGATTGCATATCGTCATGTACCGAATCAACTTAGAAAGAAGTTGGATGATAAAGGTGAGAAATTGATATTTGTTGGATATCACTCTACTGGAGGGTACAAGCTGTTTGATGAGAGGAATCGGAAAATCGTGATAACCCGGGACGTGCTGTTTGACGAAATAAAAACTGCTGAAACAGCAGGGGTAATCGATTACCCAGATGTTGCTAACCGATTACACCCTGCTGAACAGAAGCAGTTTGTTGATTTGTTTGATGTTGAGAGTTCCGATGCCGCTGTACCTGCACCTACTGAAGCGGAAAATGGTGTTGTGAATAGTGGTAGACCAGTGAGACAAAGAGCCTTGCCTCATAGACTCCGAGATTGTGAGAGGTTCCAAGATAATGAAGTGAACAATGATGGTGATTTTGTTCATTTCGCACTTATGGCCGAATCTGAACCGATAAATGAGGAGGAAGCCTTAAGTGATCCTAAGTGGATATGTGCAATGAAAGAGGAGCTGGAATCTATTGAGAAAAATGGTACTTGGGAGTTGGTCGATTTACCACATGGAAAGAAACCGATTGGTGTGCGATGGGTCTATAAAGTCAAAGCAAATCCTAAAGGTGAAGTAATCAAGTACAAAGCTCGATTAGTTGCCAAAGGGTTCTTGCAACGTGAGGGGATAGACTACGAGGAGGTATTCTCACCGGTGGCTAGATTGAAGACTATTCGTTTGGTTGTTGGAATTGCACATAGCAACAATTGGGTGATTTACCAAATGGATGTGAAATCTGCGTTTTTGAATGGTCCTCTAGATGAGGAGGTTTATGTGGGGCAGCCACCCGGTTTCGTGATTAAAAATCAAGAGAAGAAGTACTAGAAGCTACACAAGGCGTTGTATGGTTTGAAACAAGCTCCGAGAGCTTGGAACAAACGTATAGACAACTTTCTTATTGACATCGGTTTCAAGCGGTGTGTATCCGAACATGGTGTTTATGTGAGATCGGATACTGTTGATGGTGTTATTATACTTTGCTTGTATGTTGATGATCTCTTAATTACGAGCAGCAATGACAAGAGTATTTCAAGGTTCAAAGTGGAGCTCATGAGTGAGTTTGAGATGACGGATCTTAGTGTGATGAGATACTTTCTTGGCATAGAGTTTCACAAGTCAAAAGTGGGGCTGCTTATGCATCAAAGAAGGTATGCTCTAGATATCTTGAAAAGGTGTGAAATGGAACATTGTAATGCTTCCAATACACCTTGTGAGGCTAGAGTCCAGCTGTCCAAAAGTGATGATGAGGATGATATGGATCCAACACTTTACCGGAGTTTGATTGAATCGTTACGGTATTTGTGCAATACTCGACCGAATTTGGCTTTTAGTGTCGGTATTGCGAGTAGATTCATGGAGAGACCTAAGGTGTCTCACTTGGCAGCGGTCAAGAGAATCCTTAGATATATGAAAGGTACTCTTGGTTGTGGTATTTTGTTTCCCACATTGGATATGGGTCACAAATGTACTTTACTTGGCTACACCGATTCTAATTGGTGCGGAGATAAAGATGATTGGAAATCTACGGCGGGTTACATCTTTATGTTCGGTAGTACACCAATCTCATGGTGTTCTAAGAAGGAACCGGTTGTAGCACTCTCTTCTTGTGAGGCCGAGTACATTGCGGCATCATTGAGTGCTTGCCAAGCTATGTGGTTAGTGAATCTTATGAAGGAATTGGGATGTGGTGATGATGATGCAACCACACTGTTTGTGGATAATGTTTCCGCAATAAATCTTGCGAAGAATCCGATTGCACACGGAAGGAGCAAGCATATTGAGATGCGGTTTCATTACTTGAGAGAATTGGTCGGTGATGGAAAGCTTAGATTGAGCTATTGCCGAAGCGAGGACCAAGTTGCGAATTTGTTGACCAAGGGTGTGACAAATGAGGTGTTCAAGAGACTGTTGAAGAGCTTGAGCATGATGAACTTGGAGCAACTAAAGTGAGGTGGTGTGTTGAAAGCTGTTAAAACTGTTATTTTTGGAAATTTGTCAAGGGTAATCGATTACCCATTTGTTGTTAATCGATTACACCTGTTTGTTTTCCAAAAATAACAGAATTAACAGCAGTGCCACTTTAGTTGTATTTTTAGATTTTATTTTGATATTCTCTCAAGTGTATAAATACTTTGATGTAATTCCAATTCCAAATTAATGCCAATTTTAATAATTCATCATCAATATTACTCTCTACCCTAATTCTCTCTCTCTCTCAATTCATCTACTTCCCCAAGTTTCTTTTCCACCATTGTTACTACCTTCCCAAATTCTGTTTTGTGTTTTATGTTTGTCCTAACAATATCGCTAATAGAGTGTATGTTTAAAGTGCTAGCAAAACTTCTTGCATATTGAATAAAGTGGTATACAAAGTTATATTAGAATCTCAATTTTCCTTCTTGGAGGGTCGTCAAATGCTAGCATGCATTCTTATAGCAAATGAGTTAGCTATGTACTCTATCTTTTGTCAGTTAGAACAATTGAAACTCCTAAGTGCTCTAAATGTTATCAGTTGGGACCAATAGAGTAACTAATGAACTCTGAAGAGATATCTATTATTAATAAAAGAGACATACCAATATTAATAAGCATGTGATGAGACATTTTAGTAACATTAATAATTGGTCAATTGGTGTTAGATGACAAAATATCAAATGAAGATATTTTATATCATTATATAATATTATTATATTATATGTTTATGAGTGGATGAGAAAGAATAAGAAGGAAAAAAAAGAAAGTTAGTAAGAAAGAAAAGAGAAGAAAGAAGGAGAGAAGAGAAAAAAGAGAAGAAGAAGAAGAAGAAGAAGAAGAGGAACTCATGGAAGAGGAAGCTATGGATTCATCATCATCATCAACTTCTTCTCATTTTCTTCATCTCCAAGGTGAGTTCCATTAGATAGTGTAGCTTTTAGGGGGAAAATATAAGAACATTGGCGGGTTAGGATTTTGTGTTGAAATTAGATTGATGTTGCTTCCAGGTTGTTGTTGTTGAATTGCATGCTTAATGATGATATAACATGTTTAATGAACTGATGGGATGCTATATAATCATGTGGGTTGAGTATTTTAGCCTTAGTTGTCTTCAATTCACGTTCTATAAATTCTGAGTTTCGCTTGAATCGTCGGGTGAGCTCTGGAGAGCTCGAGGTAAGATGAATTATGTCATCATCCTCGGGCGAGCTTTGGCGAGCTGTGTTTTCTGCTAGCGTCGTTGGGCGAGCCTTGGCGAGCAGAAGGCGAGCTGCTCACTGGTTGGTCGCTGGGCAACTATGGTGCAATTTTGGTTCTGTCTGAGCTTCGTCGGAAGAACCAAAGGCGGGCCAAGCTCCCGGGTTGCTCGCTAGGCGTACATGACAGTATGCAGAATTTTGGTTTCTTCTTTTCCCCATATCTTGAGAACCGTAACTCCGATTGGTGCACAGTCGGAAGCGTTGGAAAGCTATTCTAATGAAGGATATTGTACTTAGATCTTAGATTTTTTTGGCACTTTCCATATCTTGTACCATAGGTTTTCTTTATTGTTTTGTAAATGGTCTAGTATGTAAATGATGTCAATAAGCACTTATGATTGCGTCAATACCAAATATTAACACTTGTATGATATTAATCTAGATATATATTATACGGGGCGTTACAAGATATCACTCCAAGTAAAGGAAAATCACTAAGTCCTAATGTCTAAAGTCCAAAATACTCCCCAAGCAAGAGATAGTAACACAAAGTCCAAGAGATAAAATTAATGTTTTTTAGGGTTTTAGCCATTTTATGATGTTTTTGTTCTGTTGAAATAGGAAAACAATAAAGCATAAAATAAAGAGCAAAAGTAAAAGGCAAGAATGTGAAAATGGCATGAATGTAAATAACATAAAAGTGCAACTGACATAAATGTAAAGAGCATAAAATAAATGTTAGATGTTAGCATAATTATTATGTCAATGTTAGTGTTAATGAGAATTCAACCGAGTCAGGACAATTTATCGCTATGTGAAGCAACTGTAAGTAGACTTATGTAGAAGTCACACTTATCTGAGGCCGGTCAATAACAAATTATGTGTCAAACATGTTAGAGAACTAACACAAAGTCAGTCTCCTAAAATAATGTAACACAATAGTCAAACAAAAGAAAAAAGAAGAATAGATGATAGAAGGAATGCAATGAGGGCTCAACCAATCACATAAGGATCATCTATCAACAAGTCAAACGACTCAACGCATGATCAAATAAGGGATAACCTATCTCTGATACAAAGTGCTAAAGATGATCAAATGATCATTCATTAAAATGTTTGAACCAAAGAAGGTTGAATCAACCAAGGGATCATCAATCGAGGACTTGAGATGTTGAAAATATGTTCAACCAAACAATCATCAAGAGCAATAATCAAGACATTCAAAATTTTTGAACAAAATCAAAATAAAAAGAGATTTAAAATGAATTAAAATGGAAATTAAAAGGAAAATACCAAAGAGGCATCAAAGCATAAAAGAAATAGTTGAGAAAATTAGAATAGATGAGAAAACCTACAAGCAAATAGACCTCCAAAAGTTGGATCTCAAAATATTTGAAAATGCTTGAAAATTAAATTGAAAATGAAAATAAGAAAGAAAATTAAAAAATAGCAAATAAATGCTAAAAATGATTTTTAAAATGTTTAAACAATAAAATCATATAGAAAATATGTTTTAAGATTTTGTGCAACAAATTGGGATAAAAAAGAGTTAGGGAGCTATTTTTAGTGATTTTTGAAAGAAAAACGAATTAAAAAACAAATTAAAATAAAAGTAAAATGAGCGAAAAAGAACAAGCCATCAGATCTAACTACTAAAGTCCAGTCAGATGATCTCATGGTCAGGAATTTAAGTCAAAATGTGCTCACCAATGGATCAGTGCACCAGATCACAACGGACAAGAAAATTAAAAAAAAACACACGCGTAGCCTTGTGATTGGTCAGATATTTGAATTTTGGATCGAAAATTAGAAAACACGAGGGAAGTGTGGTCGTCTTCAACCTCAAACCAAATTTTGCAAAATCATGAACTCGTGTTTTTAACATGAATCAACCATGGATTCAACTTCCAAACACTTCATCGTTCATGTATCTCTACATCAGAGCCATTGATTGACTCTGAGCAGAGAGAATTTGCTCAAGAACACGAAGAACCCTAATTCTTCAAAGTAAAATTAAATGATGGATATGTAATATAAATTCAAGGTGATAAAGGGATTTTGAATAGTGGAACAAGACAAAGAGACTGGTAACTTGTTTGCTCAGAAATTTTTCTCGTATCTACCTTTTAAGTTGAAGCTTCAGAGGTCAATAATGGTGGAATCGAGTTGAAGGTTGCAGGAAGTTTCAAGCCACGACAATGCTTCAGTTAGCTTAAGAGGAGACCAATGATGGATTTTGGGCAAAGAAACAAGTTGAAACAAGCTTGATTTAGAAGTTTAGATCTCTGGTTTTGAGAGGTTTCGAGCTCAATGGTTTCAGAGTTTCTTTGGCTATCAAAGCTTGGAAATGAAGGAAAAATGATCCTCTATTTATAGGAAATAAAGGAAAAATGATCTTCTATTTATAGGAAATGAAATGGTGAGCTCACACATGTGGTTTGGATCTGAAATTCGTGTAAGCTAGGGTTGGAATTTTGATTTTGCAATCTGTGTGAAATGAAACATAGAATGCGTGAATTGAGGATGAAACAATCCGTTTTGTACTTTTTTGCACGTGTTTTTGGTTCACAAAGGAGTTGCACATTTTATTGTGGTCCTAGATTGAGATTGGAGTGAAAATCATGACCTGAAACTTGTGTGGGGAACAGAGTTCATGACACCATGTTTAAACTTAGTCCCAATGGAATCCACTCATGCATTTTTAATTTTATTTGTGCCAAATGATCTTCTCATGGCAAAGAATCAAATGCAAAAAGAACCACATCATAAGGATGCTTGTATTGAAAATGACATTGAATCAAAGTTGAGGTCATGACCAGAAACTTTAGGTCAGACATTAGGTCGACCAGGTATTGGGTCTACTTTTGTGCACACATGGGAAACTTGGCCAATCCCAAAATTAATGGACTTAGAGGTTGAATTGATGTTTAACCTTTGAAGCAAAGTTTTAAAGGAGTTCAAATGTGACATTTGTCGCAAAGTAGATTCCAAAAATGTTGAGAAATGAAGAAGCTATGGTGGTTGGACCAAGTGACATCCCATACTTGATTTTATGCCTACCAAACATGTGCCAACTTGTGATTTCTTGCTATTTTCTTGCATCCAAAGGCCCAATTATGAACACTTGAACACCAAATGAAGGAAACTTGATTGTCCTTTGAATATTCTTTGATGATTTCTTGAAAATTAGATGAAGATGCCATGAAAATAAACACATGAACTATACTTAAATCATCCTTGAAATCACGGACCAACTTGAACTTCTCTTGATCAAATGATGTTGAATGAAGTTTGACATGAATATGGCCTAAGATTATAGGGCATGCCTTAAAGTGAAAGCTCTTATGGACCATTTATTGACTAAACATTGACTTGGAGAATCCAACCCTAATTTAGAAACCCATCTTAATCTATTGATTGCAAATCCATACCTTTTACAACAAGAAAGAGAAAAGGCTTAATACCTTTTTTGGTCCCCTACCTATGCCCCGGGGTCCATTTTGGTCCTCTTCCTTTTAAAAGTTCCAAGTTGGTCCCTTACGTTATTAAAATGGTACCACGTTAGTCCTGTCAGTTAGAAACGTTAGATTATTATCAAAGACCTGGCTGACATGTTAAGTTATTAGTGAGATGTAATGAATGGTTTGGTTATGTGGCATGATGAATATTGGCCTTGCTGAGGTGTCATCTGAAGTAGCATAATATTAGCATTTTAATTGATTTATTAATACATATGTTGAAATAGCAAGCCCTAGCAGACAAAGATGTGAGAAGAAGCAAGTGAGAACGACGAAGAGCATGAAGAGAGAATGAAGGATGCGATGAGGAAGACGCAACATAGATGACAGTTAGTTTACATGTCCTTGTCTACTATGAATGTGTGTAAATGTTGCATTTTCTTGATTTGATTAGGTATCTAGGGTTTTTTTGCCCCTTTTGAAATCTGCTATTATGTTACGCTTCCTTGTATGTAATGTTGCGTTTTCTTGTCTTAGGTAGAAATGGAAGAAATTTTGTGTTTGAAAATTCATCATAGTGGTGAGTTTGTGGACTCTGAAAAAACCGATTATGTGGGGGGTAAATGTAATGATTTAGAGATAGATATGGATAGGTGGTCATACTTTGAATTGGTTGGTGTTCTGAAAGATCTTTATTACACTGAGGTAGACATTATATATTACAGTGACCCCACTTTTGGGATGAATGTTCTTAAGGATGATAAGGGTGCGTTAGAGGTAGCTAGCCTCTGTAGGGTACATTTGAAAGTTGAAATTTACATAGAACATCTGTTATCCCAACGAGAATATGTTGAAAATCCTATAAACATGATAGAGGAAGAAGCCATAGATGAAGAACCTGTAAATATGGTTAATCCAGAGGTAGAATCCATCCTTGAAGATCTTTATGAAGAAGTCATAAAGGATATGAATGTAGGTACTGATGGTGAGGGTGTAAACAATAATGGTGTTGAGGGTATGAATGTAGGTGAGGGTGTGAACAATAATGGTGTTGAGGGTATGAATGTAGGTGAGAGTGTGAACAATGATGGTGAGGCTCATGATAGAATAGATACTAATGATGGTTTGTTGAATGAGGTTACAAGCTCTGATGACAGTGAGGATGAGAGTTACAATTATGATAGTGCTTTGGAAGCTACATTTAGTGATTCTAATATGAGTGTGGATTGTTCTGAAGAACACTTAGACAATCTTGTTGAATATGATGGAAACCATGAAGGAACAAGTAAAAAGAAGAAAAAGAAATGGGAATGAGACAGTGGAGAGGAGAATGGAAGATTATATGATAGTGAGGAGTTAGATAGTGGATGTGATAGTGAGGAGAATGATGCACCAAGAAAAAAGAAGTATCCCATTTTTAAGTTAATGAAAGATATGACTCATTATAAATGGGAGTTGGGAACTTATTTTAACTCAAAAAGTGACTTTAAGGAAGCAATTCAAATATATGATGTCCAATCTGGTAGAGGTCTTAAGTTTTTGAAAAATGACAAAAAGAGAGTGAAGGTGGTGCGTAAGGAAGGCTTTCAGTGGGAGGCATATTGTGGAAAGCTGCCTAATGAGGAGACTTGGCAACTTAGGAAAATAGTTGATAATCACAATTGCTCTAGGAAATATAATGTAAACATGATGAGTACAAAATGGCTTAGCAAGAGGTTACAAAATTCACTGAAAAATAATCCTAAGCTGAAGCTAAAGGATATAAAGGAAAAGGCTCAAAAGAAAGGGAATGTGGGGGTTAATAAGACAAAGGCAATTAGGGCCAGATTTGCAGCTAGGGATATGATTGATGGCTCATTTTAGGGGATTACACAAAGATATATGATTACTGTCATGAAATTCTAAGGACAAATCCTAGTTCAACTGTCAAGTTAAATGTCACACCAGTCCAAGAAAGTGTTGAGGATAAAAGGCCTTATTTCAAGAGGTTATATATTTGCTATGCTGCTTGCAAAAAAAAATTCAAGTTGTGTAGGCCTATTATTGGTCTTGATGGATGCTTCTTAAAGGGGCTTTGTGGAGGTCAGATTTTGGAAACTATTGGTATAGATCCCAATGACCGGATGTTACCTATAACTTTTGTTGTAGTGAAAGGGGAAACTAAAGACAGCTGGTCGTGGTTCTTAGAACTCCTCATTGATGATATAGGTGGTAGGGAAGAATTTAGAACATATACATTCATTTATAATCAGCAAAAGGTACCACTCTATTTTTTTTTTACATTTTCAGTTAGAGTATGACGTGTCTAGTAAATCTATGTAGTCACCATCATTTGGTTTAATTTTGCAGGGTCTTCTTCCTGCAATGGATGAATTACTACCCAATGTTGAACAAAGATTTTGTGTAAGACACTTATACAATAATTTCAGGAAGAAGTATCCAGGAAAAATGTTGAAGGAGATAATTTGGAAGGCTGTTAGGGCTACCTACCCATAAGCATAGGAAAAGGAGATGAGAGGCATGAGACATATACATGAAGAGGCTTACAAGCACATGATGCAGACTCCACCTAGATATTGGGGCAAATCATATTTTAGAACAACTTCAAAGTGTGATTTTGTATTGAATAACATGTCAGAGGCTTTCAATAGTGTGATTGTAGAGTCAAGAGCAAAGCCATTGGTGACCATGCTAGAAGAAATAAGGGGCTACATCATGGAAAGGTGGGCAACAAATAAGGTTAAATTCTCACAATTAAATGATGAGGATGTTTTGCCAAATATTAGGAAGAAAGTGGAAAAAAACAAGCACTTACACAAATTACTGGATAGTAAGGTACAAAAACTGTTTTAATACAATTTCTTAATTTCTTTAGTTTTTATACTTTATGTGACTTTTTATACTATTTTGTAGGATGTCATCTGAGTTTATATTTGAAGTAAGACACATTGAGAATCAAGGTGATATTTTTGCTATCAACTTAAAGGAACATGATTGTTCATGCAGAAAATGGAAATTAACAGGTTTCCCTTGTGTTCATGCTCTGTCTGCAATGAAGAGTAGAAATTTAAGTGTTGGTGATTACATCCCAGCGTATTATAAGAAGGCAAGGTATATTTCTATTTATGAACCTATCATTTATCCTGTTAATGGAACAAATTTATGGGTCAGAACATAGTACCCAGATGTACAGCCACCAAAATTAAAAAAAAAATGCCAGGAAGACCAAAGAAGAGGAGGAAACGTGAGCAGGGTGAAATTGATGGGACAGATAGAAAAATGAGAAAAACTGGCATGATACTTAGGTGTACAAGTTGCACACAGACTGGATACAATAAATCCACTTGTAAGAGGACTCAACCACCAATAGAAGGACCTCAGCCAAGGGCAACACCCACACCAACTCAAGCAAATCATCCAAGGGCAACACCAACCCCAACTCAAGGAAGTCAACTAAGGGCAACACTGGCACCAACTCAAGGAACTCAGACAAGGACAAAACCAACCACAACTCAAATAACTCAACCAAGGGCAACACCAGCACCAACTCAAGGAACTCAGACAAGGGCAACGCCAACTCAAGGAACTCAGCCAAGGGCAACCCCAACTCAAGCAAGTCAGCCTAGGGCAACACCAGCACAAGCAAGGCCACAGAAGTTTCCTTTAAGGAAACCAAGACAAACATCTATTACAATGGCTTATGTTTCAAAGGGGCTGACCACTAGACTAAGTGCATCACAAAGTGCAGTGGGACCTACAACTAGGAGGACCACTCCAACTAAAAGAAACAACACAAAGAAACCCATTTAGATTTATATATTTTCTGTTTTAAGAACATGGTTGATGTTATGTTGTTTTAAAATGTTTATGTTATGTTGTTTTGAAGTGTCTCTGGCAACTTATGTTGATATCAAGTGTCTGTAGCAAATTATGGTATGGTATTTTGAACAAGGTTTATGTTATGTTCCATTTGAACTAGGTTTATGTTTCTAAAATTTGAACAAGGTTTATGTTGATCAAATTTCTGTTATACCAAATTTCTGTTATTTAACTTGTCTAACTAAATCATATAACAACATAACATAAATTTTACTACAATGCAATTTTAACTTGCCCAACTAAATCATGTCATAAAAGAACACAACTAACTTGACAACTTTGAATAATGCAAGTTTTACTACAACTTAAACACTAAAACAAAGAACAGAATACTTCAACCTCTCACAACAACTTGAATTCTTTTACAACAATTTGATTACTAAAACAAATAAAACAACATAGAACATAAACTTCCAGATCTTCTTCCAATTGATGGTGTTCTTCAAAGCATCCTCTAATTCCATATTATTTAGCCTCAAAACTTCAACCTCTTTTTTGGCTTCTTCCATCTCTTGACTAAGCACATCTATCTTCCATTGATTCTTTATCAGGGTTTGCTCATTTTCACCTCTAGCTTCTTCATAGAACCATTCAAAAAATCCATAACCAACATTGCTATATCCCTGTAGAGATTGAGAACGCAAATTGCAATGAATTACATAGACATTTCAATAACATTCAACTTATCTTATTCAGACTAAACCTTACCTTAAAATGTTGACAACCCCAAAAAAAGCTTTCCATAATTGTTGACAGTTTTTACCTTACGAAGTACAACATTGTCTCCACAATGACATAGAGGCTTCCATGGAAGATTAGAGCTGCTAAAGACCTGCGAATCACCTCAGTTTCTAGATAATGATGATGAATCGCACATAGAAATCATGATTAGATGGTGATTTAGGTTTCAATTAGGGGATTTTGGGAAGCATTTTGCGTTAGGGTTGAATTTGGGGGAAAATAGAAAAGTGTTTCAGCAACAAGGAAGAAGAAGGTGATGAATAGACATTCCACCAATCCACCTCAGCTTCCACGTCATCTAAATTAACGTCGTTAGCTAGTTTTTGACAGAAAGGACCACTTTGATTCTGTTAGAAAACGTAAGGGACCAACTTGGAACTTTTAAAAGGAAGCGAACCAAAATAAACCCCGAGGCATAGGTAAAGGGACCTAAAAGGGCATTAAGCCAAGAGAAAACAACACATATTTTTGCATTTTGAATAACGTTAGCAATGTTATAATATAAGCAAGCAAAGAAAACACAAAGGTGCTTGGTGATATCTCCCTAAAGGCAAACCCAAAGAGAGAGAAAAGGGGTTAGGAGGATACCATGCTTGTGATCTTGATTGAAATGCAAATGATATGATAGGTGGAATATTATGGGTAAAAATTAGGGTATGACAGAAATGAAGGTTGCTTAATAAAAATGAAAGATAATGGGTTAAAATCACTACTACAAAACGCGCAAACAACAACGCCAGGTGTACAACGGATTCATATACACCGTTGTAATAGGTTAAAATTTTTGTGCTTAGTGAGTAGCTGGATTTATAAATAGAAATTTAATGACGGTTGCCTCAAAACACCGTAGTAATAAATGATGTGTAGCAAGCTTCGATTCCCAGCAACTACATTTTTTCCATTTTTTAGAGTACATTAAGCGTGTGTCACTTAAGTCTACTATTTAAAAAATAAATTATAAATGATTTTACAACGGTGAATTCAACCAACTGTTGTTAGATGACTTATTTAACCAAGGTTTTACAATACAACTGTTGTAAAATATTTAAATTGCATCGCGGTTTTTCTTTCTAACCGTGATGAAAAGTGATATTTTTTAGTATATAAGCGAAAGTATCTATCGTTCAGTATATAACAGCCGTTTCTCTCAAAAGAAAACCGTCACATATTTCACTATTCTCTATCATAACATAACCCTAACATCCTTTAACCTTCAGTTACGTCTTCAGATTCGTCTTCACCAACCGCTAACTTGAGGTTCGTTCATTTAACTTATGCTTAAATTTCGTTTACGTTTCTTGTTAAAAATGGGTTCTAATTTTTTCATTTGGTGAATGTTCTATTTTTTTAAGATTCGTCTTCAACACTTTAACAAAGCGCATACTTTGGCTATGATACATATGGTTTGTGTAGCTATGAAAAAAAATACAAGAAGTATGAAGCTATTGTGTAAACTTTATTCACCTTGTACTTTTTCTTCATAGCTTCATAAACTAGATGAAAGTCATAATTTCCATCAAATCCTTTTGATTTGGTTTTCGTCTTCTTTTCCCCCCATTCATTGTTTGTCTTCTTCTCACCCAGTTTCTTCAATTTTCTATCAAATCCTTCCATTAAAATGTCTCAGCATTACGGTTATAGCCATGTAAGCAGGTCCTCAAGTCGTTCAAGGTCGAATGCAAGTGTGGTCTCGACGCTCCGTTGATGACGGCATGGACCTATTCGAACCCAGACCGCCGTTTCTATGGTTGTGGGATGTATAAGATTCAAGGATACAAAAAATGCTCTCACTTTGCTTGGTTGGATGAGGAGATGGATCCTAGGGCATAACGAATAATTTCTTCACTGGTAAAGAACTTGAATGAGGAGAAGGAGATGGTTAACGCCTTTAAAGCCAAGGAGGAAGAATTGAAGTTGAAGGTGAAGATCATGAAGAACAATGTCGAAATAGGTTCTTTTTATTTGTAGTGTTCATTACATTTGTTGTAACAACAATGCCGAAATAGGTTATAGTTGATTAGGTTTGTATGTTGACAGATTGTGTATTGCATTTGATACAATTATGTGATATTATGAATATAATACAATTAATATTATTATGATAACTTTATCACAAATGTGAGTTGTATTTTCTGTTGTGATATGGTGAACAATAATACAAGTTAAAAAATAGGATTAATTATAAAACTACGATAATATTTGTTAATTATGCACAAAATATAACAACGGTTATATAGCATGACCGTTATAATATCTCGCGCGCTATGTTTATCACAACGGTCGTTTGGAAAACTCGTTGTGATAGGGTGTGTGCTTTCCAGTATATTACAACGATTACTGACCCGTGATTGTAAGTATCATATATACAATCACACTCTAAATAACAAAGCTTGCGCCCACGTGATTATATATCTTTCCCAACCGTTGTCAAATGGGTTTTCCGTAGTAATGAATATTAAAGTTTAAGTATGGAGGATGGTGTGGTGAAGTGTATAATTCAGATATATTTAGTTTCTTGTGATGGAGAGATGTTCAATCCATTGATAGTAGGGTGTGTGGCTTTAAGACTCACTGATTTAAGGATAAGCTAGCAAGAAATCTAGGTGACGGGGCAGAAACATTATTGTGGGGTGATCCATGGGTTGACGGGAGAAGTTTGAAGGATTTGTACCCAATATTATATATGTTGGCAGCAAAAAAAGAAGTGTTAGTGGGAGAGTCGATTAGTAGAGAGGGAAAGGGTACAATATGGAACACTAGATGGATAAGTAATTTGGATGAAAGTAATTAGAAATTAGAGGAGGATATTAAAGAAAGGGTTAGCAAAATTAGGTTAAGGGACAATGTCTGAGATAGGTAGGGATGGTTAAAAAAAGAATACTCGACCAATGAAGCATATTCGAAGATTATTGATGGTTTGGCTAATGGTAACAATGAAGATAAGGCTTATGCGAATACCTGGAGTAAATTAGTTCCCCTAAAGGTTTTCATATATGTTTGGAGGATTTGGGAAAACAAAATTCCGACTAGGGATAATTTAATCAAAAGAGGTATCTTGGAAGTATCTCAAAATTCATGTCTATTTGGCTGTGGAAAGGAGGAGAATGTTTCCCACAATTTCTTTGAATGTCTGGTAGCTTTGGTGACATGGACCGAGATCCTAAGATGGCTGGATTTCTATCACGTTCTTCATAATTTCACTTTGCTGAATTTTGAATAGTTTGGTGGTCTTAAGAGCGACAATAGGATCAATAAGGAGAGGCTCAGTGTTATTTGGTTCACATGCATTTGGTCATTGTGAATGAGATGGAACAAGAGAGTATTTAGAAGAAACGAAGGAGGGTAAACATCTTTGATGGAAGAAATCCAAATGATGTCTTGGAAATGGATTAAGAGTAAGGTTTGAGGTTTTAATTATGCTCTCAACCAATGGATAATCAACCCAAAGGAATGCTTAGGAAGTTAATGTTGTATGCTTGGGAGGAAAATGTAAATTTGCATAATCTAGGTGTGGTTGCTGAATTTTATTTCTTGGTTTCGATATGCGTATAATGTGTCCAATGCATGAGAAAATTGACTTTCTTCATCTATAAATGTTAGAAGTAATCCATGTTAGTTTGTCGAAGTCGAAGGGTTTTACAGGTTTTGGTCGAAGTTGTATATAGTCAATCGAATAGTTATAGTGTTGTGTAGGTCAGCTGTATTCGACAGAGTCGAATATAGCTGATAAGGAGTTCAGTCGAATTGCTAGTTTGTGTCGAATTAATTGTTTTGGGCCTAGGCTTTGATAGCTTATATAAAGGGCATTGTAATTTGTAATGACAACAATGTTTTTTAACAGCTTCATAATAAAATTTTACAAAGTTTCCAAACCCTAATCTCTTTCTCTCCTCCTTCTTCTTCTTCTTCTCTCAAACATTCATCTTTCTTGGAACCTTGTTCCAACAATTGGTATCAACGAGCCCGGATGCGATTCAGAGAGAATCTAATGGCAAACAGAACAACAACATCCACACAATTCCCAGCGAATCTATCGGTTTTCAAAGGGGAAAACTATCAACGGTGGGTGGCGCAGATGAGGGTTATCTTCAGATTTCAAGATGTGGTTGAAATCGTGAATGATGGTGTAACGGAATTGGGGGCAAATGCTACTGATGAACAGAAAGCTGCGTACAAGGATTAAAGGAAGAAAGATGGTAAAGTGTTGTTCTTGATTCACCAGTGTGTGGATCCGAATGTGTTTGAGAAAATTATTGAAGAGGAATCTGCAAAAGGAGCGTGGGACAAGTTAAAGAACTTGTATGAAGGTGATGAGAAATTGAAGAGGGTGAAGCTGCAAACCTTGAAAAAGCAATACGAAATGATTCAAATGAAGGAAGATGAATCAGTTTCAGAGTTCATTTCAAGATTGGTGATGCTGACGAACCAGATGAAGTCTTGTGGAGAAACAATCACAGATTTGCAGAAGATTGAGAAGGTACTAAGATCTCTGACTGCAAAATTTGATTACATTGTAGTGTCAATTGAAGAGTCCAAGAATCTCGCTGAGATGAAGGTTGAAGAGCTACATGCTTCGTTAGAAGCTCATGAGATGAGATTGAAGCAAAGAGATTCAGAAAGAGAAAAGGTATCAAACCAAGCACTACAAGCGAAATTCACAAAGAAATCTGGGAAGGCGAAGTAGGGAAGGATTCTTGCTAGTGATGAGAAGTCAAGCAAGAGTTCAAAGAATCATGATGATTCAAAGAAAGTCACGGGAAACAAGTATTCTGGGAAGAAAGTTGACATGAAAGACGTGCATTGTTACAATTGTCAAAGTTTTGGTCATTATGCTTGAGACTGTCGAAAGAAGAAGAAATCACGAGCAAAAGAAAGTGACAAAGCGCAGTATGCACAGGCAGAAGATAGTGATTCTGAAGGTGTGCTACTAATGGTGGACACTCAGTCGAACGATGATGACACAAATTTGTGGTATCTTGATTCAGGTTGCAGCAACCACATGACTGGTAATAAGAACTGGTTCACCAAGCTTGATGAATCAGTTAAGAAGGTGATAAATTTTGCAGATGGTAGACAGATCACATCAGGTGGAAGAGGAAACATATATGTAATGAGAAGAAATGGTAGAAAATCCAGCATTACTGATGTGTTGTATGTGCCTTCTATGACAGGTAACTTGATAAGTATAGGTCAATTACTTGCCAAAGGACATAATATGAAGTTGGAGAAGAATCAAATGAAGGTGTATCATGCTGATGGTAGGTTGATATTGAAAGCACAATTGGCTGATAACAAGACGTTTAAAGTTCAGATTAACATGATTAATCATGAATGTCTTGCGTCAACTACAGAAGAGGAAAAGAATTGGCTATGGCATCATAGGTATGGGCATCAAAACTTCAGGAGTTTGGGTATGTGTCGTACCTCGAAAAAATACGATCCTCGCGATGGACGTGGAAAAAACTACTGTTCGAAACAGAGTCGCCACCGAACTTTATTTATCCCAAAAAAGGGAAAGGAAAATATCGAGAAAACCTTTAAAGGGAGATAAGAACATGGTCATCGCAACCAAATTCGGGTTCGGGAGTCGGTTACGCAAGAGGGAAGGTATTAGCACCCTCTACGTCCGTTGTACTCAACGGGAACCTCTTGATTCGATTCGTGTGAAAGGTTAGATAAGGTTTGTTTGTTATCTTCTAAAAGGTTTGCTTCTAAAGGGAAAATGGGTGGTTTTTTATTAGTGTGCTCGGCAAGGATTGAGAATCCTTGGGCCTACGTATTCCCTCGTGCAATGGGAAAGTCAGAGCATTCGTAGTTCGTGGGACTACGGTTGGTTGGTATTTTTTAAACGAATGAGTGTTTAAACGTTGGCTTGTCGGCTCGTCATGGGAGGCTGAAGCACTAGTTCATATGCGCGGAAGAATGGATTAAACAATGTTCTTTTTGCGAAGGTTGTTTGAGTATGAATTAAGTGTATTAGAAATCTGATTGAGAAAAAGGTTTGATTTGGACGTGTTTTAGTCGAACGAGAGTTTAGGTTGCATTCTAACTGCTAAACATTGGCTTGTCTGCTCGCTAGGGGAGGCTGAAGCACGAGTTTATATGCGCGAAAGAATGACTTAAACAATGTTCTTTGGGAAGGGTGTTTGAGCTGTGGATCGTACGGGGGCGAGAAAGGGAAGTTTGACATGTTAGATGTTTTAAAGGCGACAATTGTTCACACACGAGTAAGAGAACTCGCACCCAAACAATCGACAAATTAAAGTTTATGTCTTTAGAAGCGACAATTGTTCACACACGAGTAAGAGAACTCGCACCCAAACAATCGACAAATTAAAGTTTATGTCTTTAGAAGTGACAATTGTTCACACACGAGTAAGAGAACTCGCACCTAAACAATCGACAAATTAAAGTTTATATATTTTTTTAGAAGTGTCAATTGTTCACACACGAGTAAGAGAACTCGCACCCAAGCAATTGAGGAGACAGATCAAAGACTCAACCCACCTCACTTCACCTTTTATAAAAGTAATGTTTGAATATAGATTACGTGTTTTAAACTACAAGTGATTATAAAAAGGTTTGAATGTTATCGAGTTACAAGTTTTTTAAAGGCGTCAATTGTCCACACACGAGTAAGAGAACTCGCACCCAAACAATTGAAGAGAAAGATCAAAGACTTGATCCCCCTCTTTTCACCTTTTAAGAAATGGTATTTAGTATAATTAAATGTATTAATTTGATTTAAGAAAAATACTCAATGTTGGATCGAGGTTTGAATTTGCCTGCAAAATAGTTGAGGACTAATGGAAAGGAGGTCTTAATGGTTCAAAGATTAGGAGAGATTTAAGTACAGAGAGGAAATCAGGAATTAATCATAAATTAATCAAGAATCAAGATCAACAATTAATCGAGAATATCCCCAAAAATTAAAATGCCAATTAAAATCAAGATTAAAAATTAACAAGAAAAGTTAATCTAATTCTAAAATTAATCCAAAATCAATTACTCAAAATTAATTAACCAAAATTAATATTTCAAAATCAAACCAAAATTAATTATCTAATTACAATATTATTCTAATTCTAATATCCTATTTTAATTTCTAATAATTTCCAACCAAATTATTAAAATTAATAAAATCTAGTTCGATTCTAAATAAAATGGAATTAATTTCTAATGACCAAACAAAGTCTAAATAATAAACAAAACAAAGTAACTGCTACTGCTAACGTTCAAAAATCAAACAACGCTAACAAAATTAATTAACCAAAACTAATTAATCTAATTCTAAATAATAATAATAATAATAATAATAATAATAATAATAAGCTAATTACCAAAATCTAATTAAACCAAATTCAAATTATACTTAATAACCAACAATAAAATAAGACAAATATTTTTCACTTAAAAACTAACAGTAAACTAAGTCCAAAAAGATGCATTCAACTTATTAGGAGTTATATAGCATGGAGAAATCGAAACAACATCATGCTTTGAAATGATCAAACATAAACAGCCCATATGCATCAATCAACCAAGCCAAATGTGAAAATTGTTAACAGTAAGAACACAACAGGTAAAGAAAAAATGGCATGAGCAGTCTTCCATGTTTAGAACACCATAACAAAATCTAATGCCACTATTATGTATTTCAAAATTCATCACTCTAACAAGAAAAACAAGCCAAGACATTCTGAAACGAAAAAACGAACACCATAAACCATGCAAGTCATAGCATCATAGGAATTCAAATTGAAAGGTTGCTACAGTGGATCATTACCGTTAATGTCGTCGGGAACGTTAGCAAATCTTCGAAACATCATACGCTCTTCAAAGCTCAAATCTCAAATCTCCGGATTAGGGTCCTGAGCCATCATAGCAGTATTTCTTCGCCACATTCGTAGAACCGACATCTTCAAGATGTCAAAACAGAGCCAAGTTAAAATGCTAGCTTCGTCGTTGAATCATATTACTGTGTGGAAGTGTGTGTTGAATGGCAGAAACAGTGGATAGTGAAGGTTAGAGGATGGCGATGGAAAAAAGTGCTGTCCGGCGAAAAAAAAATGAAGGAGAAGATGACGAATGGAATGGCTCGACTGAGATATCGAGTTAATAAGTGAGTTTATTGAAGGAGGCGCAGTGCGAAGCTCACGGCGGAGGGAATATGATGATGGTTCAAGGAGGCTGAGGAGATGGTGGTCGGTGGTTTGAAAGAAGAATGGGGTGAGGTCGGCGAAAAGTGATGTTTGTTTTAGTTCATGTTATAGCTTGCACCTTCATGAAGAGATTGATGATGATGAAGTTTGGCCGCTAGGTCTCCCCCCCCCCCCCCCCCATCACACCAATGCAACTGTCTGTATATGTACTAAGTAGGTTTACTATATTTTTTTTTGTAATATGAACTTAGACCAATGGCCTTTTGAAACTTTATTCTTGTAATGGTTTTGAAATGAATTCTCATAATACTTTGGTATTTCTTGGCAATATATATAAAAAAAAAATTGGACATTGAATAACCATTGAAATGGTAATTGGATAATATATTTTTTTAATTTAAAAATGGGTATGAAAATGGTTAAAATGGATAAAATGGTTTTGACAAATGGATCGATAAGTGGATAGGGATGAGTAATGGGTTTAAAAGAAATAGTAATGGATTTTTGTAGAACCTTTATGAACCATGTATATTTTTAGATTTTTGTGAATAGATTTAAATTGGTTTTGAGTATGAAAAAAAAAAGGATAACATGACTAAAAATGGATATTGATGGTTATTTAAATGGATATGAATTTGATTTAAGAGTGGACATGAAAAAGAAAATGAGTTTTAGAAATTGGTTTTGGAGTGGATATGAAAATGGATTGGGTTTAACTTTGGAGTTGGATTTAAATAGGGCTTAAAAATTGGATGGATTTATAAAATGGATAAAATTGGACAAAGTTGAAATGGGCATGGAATTTAAAATTTGGTTGTGAACTTGAAATGAACTTGTAAATTGAATTGAGATTGGATTTTTGACAATGAAATGGCAAATTGAATGAGAAATTAAAATGAATTTGAGATTGGCCTTTTGGACTTGAATGGAAATAGATGAACATAGAAAAATGGACTTGGATATAATATGAATGGATATATATATATATATATATATATAATGTGGATTTAGGAAATGAATTTGGATATGATATCTTGGATATGAAGTATGTATTTGGAAACTGAAATGGGAATGGATAAAGAATATAATATGGATATGGTTTGGAAGAAAATGGATGTACAGAGTTCAACTATACACAGGTAGGACAAATTTGGGGTATGACAGTATGCTGAATCAGAAGAAGATGGTGTATGGTTTACCTCAGGTGAAGGAACCAAATCATGTGTGTGAAGAATGCTGCAAAGCAAAGCAGGCTAGAAAAGCATTCAAACATGATTTGCCAATTAAGTCGAAAGGAAAGTTGAAGCTTGTTCATTCTGACGTATGTGGACCTTTTGAAGTTAGGTCGAATGGTGGCAAGCGTTACTTCTTAACTTTCATTGATGAATTCACCAGATATATGTGGATTTATGTGATTGAAAGTAAGAGTGAAGTAGTCACAAAGTTCAAGAAGTTTAAGTTGCTTGTCGAAAAGCAAAGTGGCTGCAAGCTAAAGAAACTGAGAACTGATGGTGGTGGTGAATACACCTCTCGAGAGTTTGCTAGATTTTGTGAAGAGGAAGGTATAGAGCATGAGGTTATTGCACCCTATACACCTCAACATAATGGAATAGCTGAGAGGAAAAATAGAAGTATACTGAATATGACGAGAAGTATGTTGAAGGCTAAAGAGGTGCCAAAGAGATTTTGGGCTGAAGCAGCTTCGACAGCAGTATACATTCTGAATAGATGTCCAACGAAGAAGCTAGTCGAGAAGACTCCTTTTGAAGCTTGGACAGGTGAGAAGCCAAATGTAAGTCATCTTAGAGTCTTTGGATCAATATGTTTTAGGCATATTCCTGAGCAATTGAGAACAAAACTAGATGATCGAAGTCAAACCATGGTGCTCATAGGTTATCATTCGACTGGTGCATATAGACTATATTCACCAGAAGATGATAAATTTGTGATCAGTCGAGATGTTCTGGTAGATGAAAATCAAAATTGGGAGTGGAGTCATGGGTCAGTTCGACAGGATACTGGTCGACAGATGGAAGAGACAGTTCCGACGGTGTTTGAAGAAGACCAACAAACTGAGGCCACGACAAGTCGAAATGAAGAACCTCCTGAGCAGAATGTCAGAAGATCAACTAGAGCAAGAGCTGAGTCGACAAGGTTAGCTGGATATGAGAGATTTCCAGATAATGCAATCGATGCAGATGGTGACTTAATAGAAGAAGCAATGATGATGGCTGAAGCAGAACCAATTAACTTGGATGAAGCCATGAATGATTTGAATTGGTGTGAAGCCATGAAGGAAGAACTCAGGGCAATCGAGAAGAACAATATCTGGGAACTTGTCGAAAAGGCCAGCAAGAAGCCTATTGGTGTGAAATGGGTTTATAAGCTGAAACGAAGGCCAAATGGTGAGATTGCCAAGCATAAGGCAAGACTAGTGGCAAGAGGATTTCTGCAGAAACCTGGTATTGATTTCGACGAAGTCTATGCGCCAGTGGCTAGGTTGGAAACAATCAGGATTGTTGTTTCGACAGCAGCGTATAATGGATGGAAGATACATCAGTTGGCTGTAAAATTAGCATTTTTGAATGGTCCTTTGGAGGAAGAAGTTTACGTCAGTCAACCACCAGGATTTGAGATTAAAGGGCATGAGTCGAAGGTGTACATATTGAGGAAGGCTCTCTATGGATTAAAGCAAGCCCCAAGGGCTTAGAACAAAAGAATAGATAGTTTCCTAATCGAAGCAGGGTTCACAAAGTGTGTGTCTGAGCATGGAGTTTATGTGAATGATGTAGACAATGATAGTCGAATCATTTTATGCCTGTATGTTGATGATTTGCTGATTACAGGTGCAAATGAAGCTGAGATAAGAAAAGTCAAGTCGAAGCTAATGCAAGAATTCGAAATGTCCGACCTAGGGAATTTGTCATATTTCTTAGGGATGGAATTCAAAGACACAGCTGAAGGTGTGTTCCTGCACCAGAAGAAGTATGCTCAAGATATTTTGAAGAGGTTCAAGATGACTGACTGTAAAGCTGCGACAACTCCATTGGAAACAGGAGCAAAGTTGAAGAAGGTAACTGATGATGAGTTTGTAAGTTCGACACTGTACAAACAAATTATTGGATCCTTGAGGTATCTTTGCAATACAAGACCGGACATTTGTCAAAGTGTCGGATTGTTAAGTCGATTTATGGAGAAACCCCAAGAATGTCATCTTATTGCAGTAAAGAGAGTACTGAGATACATTAAGGGTACGATTGATCATGGTGTGCTGATGCCATGTCGAAATAGGTCCAAGTCGAAAGATGTGGAGGTATATGGTTATACTGATTTAGATTTTAGTGGAGACAAAGATGAGAAGAAAAGCACTGCAGGATATATTTTCATGATCGAATGAGCTCCAATCTCTTGGAGTTCGAGAAAACAAAGCATTGTGGCTTTGTCATCATGTGAAGCTGAGTATGTAGCTGCATCGTATGCAGCATGTCAGGCAGCATGGATAGATATGTTGCTCGAAGAACTCAAGATCAAAGAACCTGGGAAGATGAAGCTGTTTGTAGACAACAAGTCAGCTATTGATCTTGCCAATCATCCTATGTGTCATGGTCGAAGTAAGCACATAGAAAGAATGTATCATTTTCTCAAGGATCAAGTAAACAGAGGGAAGCTGGATCTTGAATATTGCAAGACTGAAGTTCAACTAGCTGACATACTTACCAAACCTTTGAAGAAAATTAGATTCGACGAGTTAAAGAAGAGCATTGGGATGAGAAGTCTCGAAAACATGAATTAGGTGGTGTGTTAGAAGTAATCCATGTTAGTTTGTCGAAGTCGAAGGGTTTTACAGGTTTTGGTCGAAGTTGTATATAGTCAGTCGAATAGTTGTAGTGTTGTGTAGGTCAGTTGTATTTGACAGAGTCTAATATAGCTGATAAGGAGTTCAGTCGAATTGCTAGTTTGTGTCGAATTAATTATTTTGGGCCTGGGCTTTGATAGCTTATATAAAGGGCATTGTAATTTGTAATGACAACAATTTTTTTTAACAACTTCATAATAAAATTTTACAAAGTTTCCAAACCCTAATCTCTTTCTCTCCTCCTTCTTCTTCTTCTTCTCTCAAACATTCATCTTTCTTGGAACCCAGTTCCAACAATAAAATCAAATAGCTTCTTGTCTGGAGGATGTTGCAGCTGTGTTTGGTGATGGATATTAATCTGACGAGGTTTCACTTGTTGGAATCATATATAATTTCTCTGATAGTGAGTTTTGTTTCTGCTGTTTAAAATTGTAAGGTAAATGGGTTGTGGTGATTCATGTATTGGGGTGGTAAAATACTAGGTTTTAATGGAACCTATGCTATTTGTTTAGTGGTAGTTGTTTGCATAGGTTTCCCTGTTTTTGTTTTGTATATGTCTTGTGCCTTTTTTATATAATATAATTGGTGTTTTAGCTTAAAAAAAAAATTTAACTTCATATAGATTTAATTTTGGAGGAAGAATTAATTCTATATTTATAGTTTCAAATCAGAAATTCATTTATAGATGATAAAAAACGGTGAGACCATATAAAAGTGCAATCAAAGAGGATCATGAGAGCATTTCTAATTGTTGTCACTAATATGTATTATTTGACTCTTTTTTGTGGGACCTAAAATGTCACATAAGATTTAAGCAATTTAATTCATTTTTCCTCTAATAGTAATAATGTCTGATCGTGAAGACTGATCAGATCCTGTGATGGACCAAGAAGAACATCTGCGATGCTGGAATGGAGGAGGAGGAGGGGGTGTACCTGCAAGGCACTTCGACGCTCAAGTAAGAAAATGTCAGAGAAAAGGGGCAAGTACAAAGTGTGAGTTCTTAGGATGATTCTTGGATACCTGACCCTCTCACCCTCTCAAGTGAGAGGGTTTATATAATGCCCCCAGCGCATGGCCAACGGTTCCTATTTTCGGGACGAAATAATCGTTTCCCGAAGAATAGGTAACTGCTAAAAACTAGCCTTTATGCCGAGCAGGGTGCCCAAAACTAGCCGTTATGTCGGACAAAGACGTAGTTTCGGGCACATGCCCATGACTTGTTCGTGGATAATGAAGTCGTGCGTGACGGGCAAAAATACTGGGGAGGACTGAATGACTCTGGGGTCCATTCGTCCATATGTGCCCGGTTGAATGGCAGATGGACTTAGGCAATTGGGCCGTTTAGAAAGCAGAAGTGGATTGAACCATGTCTAGCCATTGGTCCAGTACAGAACAATGTCTTAACACATAAATAGCATAACAAAATTATGATTCATCCACCTACTCCCCTTTGGGTCACAAATCTCTTTTTAAAATATTTTTTTAATGAAAGGAATTGTTTGCAATGTTGCTTGCTGAAGCAAATGACAATAAAAAGTAAGCAATTTACACCTCCACGTAGACAAGCAACTGCATGCTCCAATGGTGAAAAAATTAAGACATGCAGAATCAACAATGAAGCAACCACCGCTGGAGATGCCATGATAACCATTTTTGGCCTCAATGAGTTCCTGGATAGAAGTTGTTACACGTGTTGCTTTTTCACGACTTTCTCTTTCAACAAAATTTGTTCCAATCATCAACCATGGTTGTAATGCCTCATCTATACAACAACCTCTTGCATTTTCTTAAAACAATTTTGAGTCATGTGATTATTAAGACCAAAAGTTCCACACATTAAGGTTCAAGTTAACACAAACCCTAATATTTTTCACGGGAAGCCTTCATAGTTACGAGGCGATTTTTCAATAGATGTAATAAGAGAAGTGAGTACACTTTCATCATAGTATTTTATTCCTAAGTTAGAGATACAAATTCAAGCCATCATATTATCAATGATGCAACTCTAGGACCCATTTGTAATTCTTTCTCAACCTTCAATCGTATCAAGCTTTACCATGTAAAGGTCATGTACCAATCCATTGTACTTCCATATCTCCCACAAGTTTCCATACAACCTTAACTCCCATGGTAAAAAAATCGATAGCTTTTCCAAAAAAATTGACAATCACCACATCAGTCCAAAACCTTTTTAATTCAATCGCCACTTGATTAACAATCAAGCAGTTTGATTCACCATCTTCAATTTTAGTGCAAACAAGTTAATGGCCAACCAAATCAACAAGTTCTCCTTTAGACAAATGCATGTTTGACTCAAAGTCCCATTATTAGGTGGTTTTGGGTGCTATTGTCTTACCATATTTTTATTTTTCTTCCTAGAGCATCAGAGTAAACTTAATTGTTAGCATATTTGATGCAATTATTCATATTTTTAAAATTCTCTAGCCGTATGAAACTTTGATGCTATACTGAGAACACAAATCCACATGTACATTAATTTAACTATCATTTCATTGCTAATAAACTATACTTATTATTGTGAAAACATCAATAATTCAAGTGCTGTAATTGGTTAGTGCATTTTGGTAATTGGTTATATGGTGTAGTCCTTTTAGTTGTTAGAACAAGTATAACCAGTTACTGCATTTTGGTAACCGGTTATCACTGTGTCGAAATTGTTTTTAGAAACCGTCATAACCGATTACAGGTTTGGCATAACCAATTACAGACATTTATTTTTAGTTTTTCGGCTTGTTATTTGTGTTCCAATCCATTGTACTTGTATATCACTACTATAAAACGCGTAAACAACAACGCCATGGTCACCACGCTTATTTCCTACACCGTTGTGACATCTGTAAACTAAGGCGCTATCGTAATATTAATGTTTTTTATTAAAAATTATTCGTATATAACAACGGTTAAGCATCCAACCGTTGTGATAACCTCAAGCTTTCATGGGATCGAATCACAGGGCCTCCATATATGTTATTCCTTTAATGTTAAGTGGCGGCGGCGCCTTTTTATTTTTAATTATTTTTAAATAAAAAACTTTAAAGTTTATGACGACGGTTCATTTGTTCCACCGTTGTTAAGTTATGCCTTTTCATTTTTATTTTTTTTAAATAAAAAACTTTAAAGTTTATGACTACGGTTGATGTTTACAACCGTTGTGATATATTTTGATTTTTATTTAAATTTTTTAATTTTTAATACTCTGGCGCTCTTTTATGAAATTTCACCATAAAAGTAAAATATCACTACGGTTGCAAGTATTGGCCATTATGGTAGCGTGGTAGTATTATACACTCCTAGATAGCTTGTCTCTTCAGTATCCTTTTTTCCATTGCAAATAGAAACTAGACGAAACAATCCACGATTTCAACCCAAACCCTAACGTTCATTACTGTGAAACAATACAAGATTTCATCCAAAACACCATCGTTTCTACTTCACTATGTATTTACCATTGTCGTCATCGTCAACCAAGTTGACAAGACCATCACGATCAACCAAGTTGTTACCGTCTAGAAGGAAAACAACAACAACAACAACAACATGCATCTACAGTAAACTTCATTTGTCATTGTTGTGGTTGTTGTTATTTTATTTTATGGTTGATGTTTATGTTCTTGTTGTTAATGTAGTTGTTGTTGTTTTTGAACTTAGATGTCGACCTTGTTGAGTTCTTCATCAGAAACCAGCGAAGAAACTCAAACAAATGAGATGTTTAACAATGATACTCAAAAAAATGTAAGTCAAACGAAAAGATCACAAAGAGGTGTCACAATGATGCCCTAATTCACATCTGTCCGGAACGCATCAGGTAAAAAAATTCCTATCTAGTTTGATTATTTGTACAAAGTAGTGAATTGTCAACACTACTCTACTTTTAAGAGTTATGTTTCGTTCCTTGCACGTAGCAAGGTCAGTATATTGATTGATGATTGGAAACAAGTTGATAATAAGGTCAAAGAAAGCAATGGACTGATGTTAAGGTATTACATACTATAATTTTCATATATCGCCGATATCAATATCTATAATTTCTAATACATACTTATATATTGATTTAAATGTAGTTGAATTTTGAGTTTAACGACGATGACTCAAATTTGAAAAGAAAGTGGATATCATATGCTGGTACTCGTTGGAGGATATTTAAGGCACACCTTACGTCTGACTACATTAGGAGGCCTAAGAGCGGTCTTACTCATCCATGGATTCGATATAGTTTTATATCGAAGAAGCAATGGAAAAGATTTGCAAAGATACGTCGTTCTGAGGAAGATTTTTTCACCTGATGCGTTCCGGACAGATGTTAATTGGAGCATCATTGTGACACCTCTTTGTGATATTTTCGTTTGACTTACAGTTGTTTGAGTATCATTGTCAAACATCTCATTTGTTTGAGTTTCTTCACTGGTTTCTGATGAAGAACTCAACAAGGTCGACATCTAAGTTTAAAAACAACAACAACAACATAAACAACAAGACCATAAACATCAACCACAAAATAAAACAACAACAACCACAACAATGGCAAATGAAGTTTACTGTAGATGCATGCTGTTGTTGTTTTCCTTCTAGACGGTAACAACCTGGTTGATCGTGATAGTCTTGTCAACTTGATTGACGATGATGATGACAATTGCAAATACACACTGAAGTAGGAACGATGGTGTTTTGGATGAAATCTTGTATTGTTTCACAGTAATGAACGTTAGGGTTTGGGTTGAAATCGTGTATTGTTTCGTCTAGTTTTTATTGCAATGGAAAAAAGGATACTGAAGAGACAAGCTATCTAGGTGTGTATAATATTATCACGCTACCACAACGGCCAATACTTGCAACCGTAGTGATATTTTACTTTCATGGTGAAATTTCATAAAAAAGTGACAGAGTATTAAAAATTAAAAAATTTAAATAAAAAATAAAATATATCACAACGGTTGTAAACATCAACCGTAGTCATAAACTTTCAAGTTTTTTAGTTAAAAATAAATAAAAATGAAAAGGCGCAGCTTAACAACGGTGGAACTAATGAACCGTCATCATAAATTTTGAAGTTTTTTATTTAAAAATAATTAAAAAAGAAAAGGTGCCACTTAACATTAAAGGAATAACATATATGAAGGTTCTGAGATTTGAACCCCAGAAAACTTGAAGTTATCACAACGGTTGACAGTTTAACCATTGTTATATACGAATAATTTTTAATAAAAACAATTAATATTACAATAGCGCCTTAGTTTACAGATGTCACAACGGTGTAGTGAATAATCGTGGTGACCATGACGTTGTTGTTTACGCGTTTTGTAGTAGCGATATACAAGTACAATGGATTGGAACACAAGTAACAAGCTGAAAAACTAAAAATAAATGTTTGTAATTGGTTATGCCAAACCTGTAATTGGTTATGACGGTTTCTAAAAACAATTTCGACACAGTGATAACCGGTTACCAAAATGCAATAACTGGCTATACTTGTTCTAACAACTAAAAGTACTACACCATATAACCAATTACCAAAATGCACTAACCAATTACAGCACTTGAATTATCTATGTTTTCACAATAATAAGTATAGTTTATTAGCAATGAAATGATAGTTAAATTAATGTACATGTGGATTTGTGTTCTCAGTATAGCATCAAAGTTTCATACGGCTAGAGAATTTTAAAAATGAATAATTGCATCAAATATGCTAACAATTAAGTTTACTCTGATGCTCTAGGAAGAAAAATAAAAATATGGTAAGACATTAGCAACCAAAACCACCTAATAATGGGACTTTGAGTCAAACATGCATTTGTCTAAAGGAGAACTTGTTGATTTGATTGGCCATTAACTTTTTTGCACTAAAATTGAAGATGGTGAATCAAACTGCTTGATTGCTAATCAAGTGGCGATTGAATTAAAAAAGTTTTGTACTGATGTGGTGATTGTCAATTTTTTTTGGAAAAGCTATCGATTTATTTACCATGGGAGTTAAGGTTGTGTGGAAACTTGTGGGAGATATGGAAGTACAATGGATTCGTACATGACCTTTACATGGTAAAGCTTGATACGATTGAAGGTTGAGAGAGAATTACAAATGGGTCGTAGAATTGCATCATTAATAATATGATGGCTTAAATTTGAATCTCTAACTTAGGAATAGAATACTATGATGAGAGTGTACTCACTTCTCTTGTTACATCTATTGGAAAATCGCCTCATAATAATGAAGGCTTCCCGTGAAAAATATTAGGGTAATGTGTGAAAATTTTGGTCTTAATAATCAGAGAAATCTACCTGTCACCCCCCCAATCGTACCTGACACCCTCCATATTTTAATAATAGCAAAAATGTTCTTATGTATTTTACAAGCAATATCCGGAACAAATTCCCGGAAGGTATAAAAAAAATTTCGGTATGGATCAAAATTTTCGGTAGTTCATTTGAAATTACCGGTATACCGGTAATTACAAGTTTCCGGTACGTATTAAAAAATTCGGTTATTGCTGAAAAGTGCAGTTTGGTACCGGGAATTTCACATCCATTGAAATTCCCGGTAGGTATAATTTTAGGGTTTTTTTAACGGTCGAGATTTTGCCGACATATTTGTATGGTTGTGATTGCATCGACAGTTGTGTTGCCCAGAATTAATGCACGTTTGTATAAATAGGGGTTAGGTCTTGTGGTTAAACAAATCTGAAAAAAATGGCTATTCCATCATTTTTGATTAAGGTAGAAGTTTACTTCAAGAGAGCTTCTCGACCTGTCGAATTCATGCTTCCCGATGACACAACCTCCTTTGTCGGCATGACTTCGAAGTTGAAGGAATTGTTGCCTGATGGTGACAATAGAAAGGTGTTGAAGATCGAGTTTCGGGAGGATTTGGGGGATGGTAGTGTGAAATACAACCTGATTGAGCTGAAGAACGATGAAGACGTCATCAAAATGTGGAGACCATTTTGTCGTAGGCTAACAAGGGGTCCGATGGAGTTAGATGTGCAACTGTCAAGATCAGTTGATGAAATAATGGAGATGCTAAAACGCCCTGAAGCATCTGGTAATGTTTAGGTTTTTAACATTGATTAATTATGTTGTAATGTTTTTATTTCTTTAAGTTGTTTATTCAAGATCACTGCAATGTAAGAGTTTAAATGAAGGTATAATAATATATTGTTCTGCCATAATATACATATAATACAAAAATATACATATAATCTAGAAAATACAAATAATACTAAATAGGCCCCCCATGGGCTAAGTGTACAATCCTAGCTAATCCAGCAGAAATACTGCCATCAGGATCTACAAAGCCCATAAGCTCATCAGCCACCACTGCTATCATCTGAAAGTGTTGTGTGTCATCAGGGTGATGTGCTGGAGGAGGAGGAGGAGGTGCGTCATCAACAGGCTCCTGGCCACTAGAAGGTACGTCCCCAGAAGGTGCATCCTCAGCCGGCGGTGGAGTGATGCATGGATGTGATATGGTGAGATACCACTCCAAGTAGCCATCCTCACACTGCGAGGGATACTGAACAGGTGCAGATCGAGCTACGATGGGACGACCGGAACTGAGGAAGTGTGTCTGAAACCACCGATCAATACCTTTAGAGGGTGTATCGGTAATCGCTGGTGGTCGCGTCTGAATGTATCCATACTGGCGCAAACATCTCTCTGGCAGGTGCCTGGCAACCAAAGTCTCCCACCTCATATAACCGAAGTATAATGACGACTCCTCGAACTCACGGACTGCTCTATGATCATCGTAGGGTGTCCATATGACATCCTCTACGGTCAGCTCATCCAGTCTCCTCTTGTACTCAACTATGTCTCCTGGGTGTTTCTGCCTCGCCCTGCACCTCTTCGCCCGTGGCTCGATCGAAGTATATGGCTGGATCCTCCTATCGCATATCCTAGGGAAATGCTCATAGATCCAGCACTGAGATCACAACAAACAATATATTAGAAATAGTATTAGTTAAAAAAATAGAACGATAAGTAAGAACATGAATTAATATATACCTGTAACAAACTAAGATACCCAGCAAGATGCCTCATCTCAAACCGGACCGCCTCCCCGAGCGCATGATATAACTGAGTCAGGGCTGCACAACCCCAAGCCCAGTTGTGCGTCTCGAGATCGCTGAAGAGGCACAAATAGCGAGCATCCACATATGTACCAGACTTGTCTGCAAAGAGAGTACATGCTACTACATGCAGTATGTATGCCCTAGCGGCAGCCTGATACCTACCAGTAGCAACAAGCTCGTCATACCTATCCCGGAGCCACCACATGCGTAAGTGAGCACCTCGTGTATCGGCGAACTCCTGTGCAACCACTGCCTTAGACAAACACAGATCACGAACAACCATCGCATGTGCCTGGGACACACTTATGATAGGAGCCGTCCAGAATCTACCGCTGATAGGGAGATGAAACAAGGAGGCGACATCATCTAAAGTCACAGTCATCTCTCCGAATGGGAGATTAAATGATGACGTCTCCTTGCGCCACCTCTCGACGAAGGCACTCAGCAGCTCTGCATCCAACATGGTTAGGGAGCAGTTCCCAAAATGCAGCAGGTCAAACTCCTCCACGATCTTCTTCACAATAGAAGGGAAGGGAATACTCAGGAATTTCTTCATCTTCCCTCCGTGTGACTGGACCCTCAGCACAGGTCGTACCTGTGACACCAACTATTAAATAACCTTGTTAATACATAAACAATTTATTTATAAATAAACAAAAGTTAAAATTAAACGTAAAAACCATATACCTGGCCCTGCCATAATCGTAATGTTACATGTTCACTGCACTCTGTAAGCACAGACGTATCTATGGGCCCACCAGGGAATCTTGTCTCAGTGTGTACCGATGGCTCGGTCGAAGGGACCGTGACATCGGTCTCAATGGTCTCCTCAGCCTCTCCTGTACCAGCAGCCTCTTGAGTACCCTCAGCATCACCCGCCTCCTCACCCTCACCCTCAGCTGCCACTCGAACATCAGTCTCCTCTACCACATCCCTGATAGCAGTCTCCACCGGAACATCTCTAACAATAGCCTCCTCCGGCTGAATAACAGGGACGTCCGCATCTCTGGCCTGCACTGAAGAAAGACCTCCACGTCGCCTAACGGTGTGAGGTGCCTGAAAACGCCCCCGCTGCTCGGCCATCCGCGTCCGGTGTGAACCGGTTTGGACCACCCGTCCAGCCCGCACATGCGCAGACTCAGCATCAGGAGCAGCTGTAGCCCTACCCCTACCACCTCCTGCCAAATCAAGCGCCCTTCCAGCGATGCTACCATCACGACCTCTGGTTTTCACTGCAAAAAAAAAAAAAAGATAAAAAATAAAACAAATATTTCATAACTACCGGGAATTTGAAATTCTCGAAAAAACAAAAAAATCAAAAGTACCGGTTTTTTATGAAATAACCGGTGAATATTACCGGTAATTTAGAAATTCCCGGTAAGAAAATACTGGGATTTATGAAATTACCGGTAATATTCACCGGTTATTTCAAAAAAAACCGAAAAATCTTACTTGTTAAATTGAAATCCCCGGTAGGTCAACTAAATTCCCGGTATCGCCTGTGATTTTGAAAAATCCGTGTAGTTACCGATTTTTTTGAAATGTGAAAATGTTTTTTTAAGGGTCAGTTAAGTCTTTTCACTAGTTGTGTGGAGGTGCCATGTACGATTGGGGGGTGGCAGGTAGAATCCTCTAATAATCACATAACTCGGAATTGTTTTAGTGGTGGAGGCTTGGGTCTTGAGAGTGTGCTCCTCTCAAGGTCTCAGGTTCGAATCCTACTAGGTGTAATCAACCCTTGTGTGGGCTAGTCCATACGGAGCTTTTCTCGGCTTTAAATAGGGCCCCCGCTAGTGAACGGTGGGATTGGTCCCTCTTGGATTAGTCGGTCGCAAGGCCAGATACCAAGATTTAAAAAAAAAAAAAAATAATAATCACATGACTCGGAATTGTTCTAAGAAAATGCAAGAGGTTGTTGTATAGATGAGGCATTACAACCATGGTTGATGATTGGAACAAATTTTGTTGAAAGAGAAAACCGTGAAAATGCAACACGTCTAACAACTTCTATCCAAGAACTCATTGAGGCCGAAAATGGTTATCAGGGCATCTCCAGCGGCGGCTGCTTCATTGATGATTCAACATGTCTTAATTTTTTTCATCATTGGAGCATGCAGTTGCTTGTATACGTGGAGGTTTAAATTGCTTAATTTGTATTGATAGAGCATCCACATCCATTATACTCATCTGAGTTTTTTAAATGAGACCCATTCAATTTTTAATATTATTTTATACCTTTCAATTATTTAAACAACTCATTTAGATTTTGTAAATATCCACACAATTCATCAAAAACTTTAAAATGGGTCTCACTAAATCCATAATAACCTCATAACCCATCTATTCTTAACAATTTTTGAATAAAAAATAATAAAAAAGACCAAATAAAACTTAAGAAGCGTGCTTTAGTATGAGGACGTGCTTTGGTTCAAGAACGTGAAAACTAGTGAAATATCCATCTATTACTGACACATGACACTGTGTCTTTAAAAAATGTGTAGAAACTCTATAAGAACACTGATAAGTGTAACAGCCCGCGGCCGCTCGCGCACGAGTCCCGACGCTATTACCAACTCAGACTTAATCACTAGCCCTCTTTTTTTCAACTATACTAGTCTTTTTGCCTCCCGTGGGAATCGAACCGTGTACCTGGGGATAAGTACCACGTTCAATGCATTCCCACTACCAATTGAGCTACAACTCAATTGGTAGTGGGAATGCATTGAACGTGGTACTTATCCCCAGGTACACGGTTCGATTCCCACGGGAGGCAAAAAGACTAGTATAGTTGAAAAAAAGGGGGCTAGTGATTAAGTCTGAGTTGGTAATAGCGCCGAGACTCGTGCGCGAGCGGCCGCGGGCTGTTACAATAAAAAAAGGCGCCTTTTTTTGTAACAGCCTGAGCACCTCGCAAGGCAATCCCGGCACTGCCACCTCACGATCTTCTCTACCCCCCTCACTAGTAGAGTTTTTGCCTTCCGTGGGAATCGAACCATGTACCCTGGGGTTCAAGTACATGTTCAATCCATTCCCACTACTCCAGTGGGAGGTGCTTGAACATGGGTTCGCCAGGTGGCAAATTTTTTATGCTATTTTCTCTTTCATTGAATGCTCCAACTGGAAAACCTTTAAAAAATTAGCCACGGTAGTATTCTCTTTACATTTACTTTTTTAATAATAAAAAATTCAAACTAGCCGTTTAACGGCTAGTTCCTTTTTTTTTTTTACTTTTTTTTATTATAAATATAGTTTTTTACCAACACAAATTTTCTCTCACTTTCATTTTCTCTTAAATTTCAATTTTCTCTCTCAAAATTTCATCCAAATTTTTATCTTTTTACTTCAAATTAAAATTGTTTAGGCCAAATGGATCATAATCATTTTCATTATCAACAAGCTATGTTCAATTACATGCAAAATTATCAAAATCTTAATCCTCAAAATTCTCAAATTTCATCGGTGTCAACAAACCCTGCCATATTTTTTTCATCACCAAACAATCCAAATATGTTTCCTAGACCTCAAATGAATTCTAATAATATGGAATTTTTTCGTCATGAACCGGAAATACCGATTGGGTTTATGCCCGGATGTCAAGTTCCACCATTGTCTACTCAAGTTGGTGCTGAAAAAGAAGAAAGGGTTGTCGTTAAAAAAAATATCGAGAGCAATTTACAAGGGATGAGGATATACTTCTTATCCAATCATGACTCAATGTTTCAAAGGATCCAATTGTGAGAGTTGATAAAAAAGCCGAGAGTTTTTGGTATAGAATCGCTGCAAATTATAACCAGTATCGCGGGCAATCGCGGGAAAAGTTAGGGGGCAATTAAAATGTCGATGGCATCGAATAAATGCCTCGGTTCAAAAATTTGTTGGGTGTTACAAACAAGCTGTTAATGGAAAGAAAAGTGGGACATCGGAAAAGTGGAAGACATAATTTGATAAAGGATGTGTTTTATATTCCCGGAATCGAGTGTTACCTTCTAAGTATTGGCCGATTCCTTGTGATGTGTTACAAGATTCGCATAGAGAACAAGGCGCTGCACATTATGGATGCAAACGAGATTTTGATCCTAAAATCATTTATGGCTTCCAATAGAACTTTCAAGGTTGAGTTGAAGGTTATGAAGCATAGGTGTCCTGCTACAATGGCTAGTCGAGAAGAGTGGATATGGCACTATAGGCTTTGTGTAACACCCCAATTCCCCTCGCGAATAAATAATACATAAATAAAATCAGAGTAAATAAAAATTTATTTTTCTCCAACAGAAACAAGGATGCCACATTTAAAGAACAAAAATACAATCCCTGCTCTGAAATTTAATACATAACATAAAATAGAATACCCTCCAAGGGGAAACTTTTTCCATCTAAAGGGAAAGGTCAATTATGGAATAAAGCGGAAAGATCCAAAACCGACTGGTTTTACAAAATAAATCATTTTAGAACAACAACTATATACACAAAAGTACTACCAAATACATTCAACAAATGTATACATATATATAATCGTTCCCCGACTCCCGTGCTACGTATCAGGGCAGACACCAAGACCGACAACAGAACAGAGGGCTAATCTTCACAAAAAGACCTCCAGCAACTCTAATCTGCAATGCCTCATAGAGAATTATAGAACAGCAGAAGGGTGAGAAATAACAACTAAATCAAGATTGCATAATAATATGCAAACACACATTCAAACACATGTATAAATCATCTCACAAATACCATCACATACTAGCCCATATAACATGTCAGAAATAAAACACATATTTCTAACAATCCTACCACATAGCATATATCAACTATACCAACATAAACACATATTCACACATAAGACATACCAAGTCATAACATATAGAAACATCCCACACATCACATAGCGTATGTTTATGCATAAAACATATGATTCATAACCAATGCATTTATCACGTATGCACATCAATTCACAATTCTCACACATAATCAATACATTCATGATTTATGCAAATTCACAGAGACCGACACAACGACTCTATGCAATGCATATGCGGTACCATCCATCCATCATTCTCAACACTAGTTCACTCAGGAACTATTGGAATCATCGCTTGTTACTGAGGAAGACTCAAGTAACACCCCGTCGGGTAAACGATGTTCCCCGTCTCTTTCAGTCCTCTTATTTTTTTTAAGGCTCACGACGTTTATGGATTGCTTTCGGTCCTCTTTGTATAAGGATCACAATCCGATCGCTTTCGGTCCTCTTTGTATAAGGCTCACGATCGTCTATAACCATCGCTTTCGGTCCTCTTATTTTTAAGGCTCACGATCCAATCAGATCGCTTTCAGTCCTCTTATTTTTAAGGCTCACGATGTTATTGCAGATTCCCTCTGGAATCGATTCGTCGCTCACACCCACTAGGGCACACGACATCACAAGATGCATATCATGATGCTTGACACACAAGAACTCATGACACTTAAATGCATCTTCACACATATATGCAACCATAATCATACATATATTTCAATCATCAATTCCATATGTTCACAATTCAACAATGTGAATCATCTCATCATCATTATTCATGCATTGTAAATCAATTCCAACAATGCATTTACTTGCCATAAGGCCACCAAATAACACACATTGAATTTCACTTACACAATGCATTTTATCATAAACCACAAACCACAACAATTATCATTTTATCATATACATTCATATCAATTCACATCAAGAATTACTCACCATCAACCACAACAATCATACAACGTATTTCACCACACAACAACATCATATTCACATACATCAACATCATATAGATAGCACAAAAGACCCACATTTATATGACGATAACATATCGTATCAAACACAAACAAACACAACAAAACCTACAAATCACTAATTATCTTCTACCAACTATTCTTGGTTAAATCATGGCCTAACATCACCATTTAATAGCATATTATGTTATCTATCTATTGCCTCAAGTCCCACATCAATCGGACTCGCGATTCGGGAGTTACGGTGGAAACATAAAACACACTTTTCACACATACATCACTTTTCCTTATTTTCTTATCAATCCAAGGCATGAAAATATGTTTCTATTCCACAATCAAAAAGAGCATTGAAATATCTTTCCAACGCATCCGACCGTGCCTCAATCCGATTTACGAATCAAAAGTTATGAGGAAAACAAAAACTGAAACTCTATCACGTTTGCAGTGCGAAGCTCCCAACGAACTGTGGCAGTAGCAAAAATGACCTAACGTTCGCAATACGAACGGCTAGCGAACTTTCGCTGATTCCTTCGTTGTGGCTCGCAGTGCGAACCTGCGAAACTCAGAATTTTCAGCAGCGATAACGTAGGTCATTTGGGGTCAAAATACACCATTTCTTCCACCCCAAACACTTCCAAAACATACTATAACAACCAAAACATGATCCAAACCTAACAACAAGTATTCTACTTTGTTTTTATCGAATTTCATCTGCGAAAACATCGATTTCTATCAATTGCTCCTAATTCCAATCGATACGAAAAGTTGCGAAACAACCAAAACAATTACAACAAACAACACATATACATACACAAGCGAGATATAATTGAAACTTCTCACCCTTACCCGATTAATCGCGCTCGAAACAGAGTTATGTCGATTTTCCTCTTCTCCTCTTTTCTCTCCTCTTCCTTTCCTTCCCTTCTCTTTCTTTCCTTTTTCTTTCTTTTCTCTCTATTTCTCTCCACTTTCTATTTATATAAAATATCTAAACCCCTAAAAGACTATTTTACCCCTCAACTCAAATATCTCGCAAACGCTCTCAAAACGCGATAAAACATAAACAACGATGAAAAATAATATATTGCCAAATAAAAGTCAGAAATAAAATAATATAATAATAAAATAATCAAAACGACTCGATTAAATAAAACTAACTAAAACTGGGGCGTTACAACTCTCCCCCACTTAGACATTTTCGTCCTCGAAAATATACTGAGACGAGCAACTCCAGACACGACTCTCGTATCTGACTAACAAACTAATAGGCCAACCAAAGGCACCCCGGGAATAACACAAACTGACAAACCACCTTGCTAACAACAACTTCCACAACAACACGACACGACGACAACTACAACGACAAGATGCAAAGCCCATACAATGCCCTTGACGACCAACACACAACTCAAAGAATACCCAAGTCACGAACACACACAGGTTCACTCTCGAACCGAAACACAACAAGAACATAAAGTTCCACGACCCAACATTGTTTCAACAACCTCTACATAACCATGATACCACGTCCTTGTCACACAACAATATTACAACAATGCTACGATTCCCCAATCGAACATATCACCAAAACCTCCATCTACATAGTAGCCCATGAATAATATTTAAACCTTTTGCCTAACACTTCCATACTGAAATGTCCAATAGTCTTACCAATCCTACATATTCCCAATGTTCAACTTATGAATTCTTACAAGTCACACACGCAAATACAAAATGTGCCACATCACGCTTTCGCTGCGCACTCTGATCACTCGTAACCATCAAAACTACCAGTCTCACGTCCAAAGTCTAATTCTTTCTCATATTCACCAAAAAAACACTATTGACTTTTTATATACCCAACCTCACACTCTCCTGTGTTATCCCACACACCAGACACAAGTCTCTGAACTGCTCAAACAATTTTAATTCTCTGACCATCAAAACAGACATGCATAACAAATTTCGACTTAACTCTTCAGGCACAACATTAGCTTTCCCCGAAGGATAATCCAACCCACATTCATAACTCGTCACGAACTCTAACCATCCTCGTTGTCTCATACTCTATTCCTTCAGACCAAACAAGTACTCAAAATTCTTGTGATTACTAAACACTTCAAACCTAGAACCATAAAGATAATACCTCCAATTTTCCATCACAATACAACCGCAACCAATTCCAAATTCTGAATAGTATAGATCCTTTTATGAATCTTTAATTGTCGTAAAGCATAAACTACGACTTTACCCTCTTGCATTAACACACTGACTAAAATCATCAAAGACGCATCCCAATACCTCACAAATGGTTTATTAGGATCACACAGAATCACAACTGAAGCCGTAGACAACTTCTACTTCAGCTCACCAAAACTTACTCACAACAAAAATCTAAAACAAACGACTCGCCCTTTGCAAGTCAACTGAGATACCAGAAGTGCGAACTTAACAAAGTCTTCCATAACCTGCAATAACAACCAACTGAGCCCAAAAGTTTCTAATCTCCTTAACCAACTTCAGAGCCTCTCATTGTAGAACTACATCTACTTCTGATGAATCCATAACAATATTCTCATCCGAAATAACATATCCCCGAAAACTAACCCTTTTCAACCAAAATTCTTACTCGAATAACTTAGCATAAAACTTCGTCTCTTTTCAACACTTGTAATTCAATTCTCAAACACTTTACCTGTTCTTCATCTGAGTTTATAACAGATCCGAATATCCTCAATCAAACCACCACGAACGTATCCAAATAAATATGGAAGATACGATTCCTCTACTCCACAAACATTCCATACACCTTACTAACACCGAACAACATCACCGTGCATTGGAATGCCCAATCCAAATTCCAAAAGATATAAATTCTTAAAGCTTTTGCAAAACTTCCCACTGGGTAACTGGTTACTCACATACAAACTTAACCAAGTAAATAACAACCTATTCTGAGGATAACAAACCTAACCAATCACATTAAATCGATCAAAGCCTCAACTTACACAATTCACCATTCTAATCAAACATTCCAAATAATTGTAATTTCAATCAAACTCAACCAAACTAAGTCCAGTTATCTATTCCCAAAAGTGGACACTTATTCTCCATCGTTACCTTATTCCACTGTTAGCAATCCATACACAAATTCTTCTCTTAACAATCCAAATTCCATAAATAATATTTCCGCTTTCCAAAACGTATAACCCTTTCATAGCTCCACAACGATATAAAGAACGTTTAAATCAGATAAACGAAGCCAAAGTTAAGAAAGAATCAATTTGGAAAGATCTGCCATGTTCGCAATGAGAATCTCCCAGTGAGCATTCGCTTTCCTCATTTGCAATGCGAACACCCAGCAAACCAAGGCAGAAGAAAAAGGGCACAAAGTTCGCACTACGAACTACTAGCGAGCCTTCGCCTTGACCTTCGCACTGCGAAGCTCCAGCGAATCTTCGCGTCCCCATTCAACCATCCAATTCCACAATTTCCAACAGGTATCAACAACCAACCAAAAAGAACTTATAAATATTACATCCACACACAAAGTTTTCTCAAAATTTCCATAGTCTCATACCATCAAGGAATTTCAAATCGTTCGCGATTCGTCACAATTCAAAACTCAAGTTATCCAGAACACACCCGCAAGTTTCCATACTACTCACTGATTAACATGCAACCTCCTACTATCATCTCTTTCCTTACCAACCATGCTGGACCTCTTCAAGTCGACACACTAACGTTTCATCCGAAACACATCTGAAAACCATGCACAACTGACGGCCCATCACTGTGGCTTTCCTGCCAATTTCCAGAACACTAGCCTCACAAATATAACAAACACCTTAGTCTCAACTCCAAAGAGTGTCCTACTCACTTAGCAGATATAACCTCGACTATTCACCTTCATCCAATTTAAGTTCACACTCTACTCTCTGAGAATAACCCTTAGTAATACCCAATCATTCTCCCTCAGAGACATTCCAACTTAACCCACATAAACAAACCTCTAATCCGTCTCATCTTCCGATATAAGAATCTTCATCGACTCATCAAAACAATCCGTAATCCTTTTCTTAATTCCAAACAATTCATTTCACACACTATCAAAGCAGGAAAGACACGTCTATTCCATCCATCACAATTCCCTTCCGCTATCAACAAGAGATTAAGGGTGATCAGTTCCTCAATTTGTCAATAGACAGCCGACAATCATGATGGGGCATAAACCATCTTTACCAAACTATAACAGTATTCCTTACATCTCATGCACAAAACTACCTAAGGCACCAATCCTTAGTCGACATAAACCTTACCTCCGCATTCCCTCCGGAATCGGGAACCACACTGTCCAAAGAGCACTTACAATCTTGCAACCAACGGCACACTGAGCCAGTGCTCCACACCTGAAGCAACTTAGAGAAGTACCAGCTTCTCCCCCACTTATCTCAATCTAAATCCTACAGACAAAGGAGTAGGACACCAGAAAGTACTGATAGTGTTTCCCACACCTATCACGTACTAAGGGACAAACGACAACGACAGTATTCAACTGTCACACCGACTGACGCAACAACTTGGCCGGACGGACTGACCTGCTCTGATACCACTAATGTAACACCCCAATTCCCCTCGCGAATAAATAATACATAAATAAAATCAGAGTAACTAAATTTTTTTTTCCGACAGAAACAAGGATGCCACATTTAAAGAACGAAAATACAATCACTGCTCTGAAATTTGATACATAGCATAAAACATAATACCCTCCAAGGGGAAACTTTTTCCATCTAAAGGGAAAGGTCAATTATGGAATAAAGCGGAAAGATCCATAACCGACTGGTTTTACAAAATAAATCATTTTAGACAACAACTATATACACAAAAGTACTACCAAATACATTCAACAAATGTATACATATATATAATCGTTCCCCGACTCCCGTGCTACGTATCAGGGCAGACACCAAGACCGACAACAGAACAGAGGGCTAATCTTCACAAAAAGACCTCCAGCAACTCTAATCTGCAATGCCTCATAGAGAATTATAGAACAGCAGAAGGGTGAGAAATAACAACTAAATCAAGATTGCATAATAATATGCAAACACACATTCAAACACATGTATAAATCATCTCACAAATACCATCACATACTAGCCCATATAACATGTCAGAAATAAAACACATATTTCTAACAATCCTACCACATAGCATATATCAACTATACCAACATAAACACATATTCACACATAAGACATACCAAGTCATAACATATAGAAACATCCCACACATCACATAGCGTATGTTTATGCAAAAAACATATGATTCACAACCAATACATTTATCACGTATGCACATCAATTCACAATTCTCACACATAATCAATACATTCATGATTTATGCAAATTCACAGAGACCGACACAACGACTCTATGCAATGCATATGCGGTACCATCCATCCATCATTCTCAACACTAGTTCACTCAAGAACTATTGGAATCATCGCTTGTTACTGAGGAAGACTCAAGTAATACCCCGTCGGGTAAACGATGTTCCCCGTCGCTTTCAGTCCTCTTATTTTTTTAAGGCTCACGACGTTTATGGATTGCTTTCGGTCCTCTTTGTATAAGGATCACAATCCGATCGCTTTCGGTCCTCTTTGTATAAGGCTCACGATCGTCTATAACCATCGCTTTCGGTCCTCTTATTTTTAAGGCTCACGATCCAATCAGATCGCTTTCAGTCCTCTTATTTTTAAGGCTCACGATGTTATTGCAGATTCCCTCTGGAATCGATTCGTCGCTCACACCCACTAGGGCACACGACATCACAAGATGCATATCATGATGCTTGACACACAAGAACTCATGACACTCAAATGCATCTCTTCACACATATATGCAACCATAATCATACATATATTTCAATCATCAATTCCATACGTTCACAATTCAACAATGTGAATCATCTCATCATCATTATTCATGCATTGTAAATCTATTCCAACAATGCATTTACTTGCCATAAGGCCACCAAATAACACACATTGAATTTCACTTACACAATGCATTTTATCATAAACCACAAACCACAACAATTATCATTTTATCATATACATTCATATCAATTCACATCAAGAATTACTCACCATCAACCACAACAATCATACAACGTATTTCACCACACAACAACATCATATTCACATACATCAACATCATATAGATAGCACAAAAGACCCACATTTATATGACGATAACATATCGTATCAAACACAAACAAACACAACAAAACCTACAAATCACTAATTATATTCTACCAACTATTCTTGGTTAAATCATGGCCTAAAATCACCATTTAATAGCATATTATGTTATCTATCTATTGCCTCAAGTCCCACATCAATCGGACTCGCGATTCGGGAGTTACGGTGGAAACATAAAACACACTTTTCACACATACATCACTTTTCCTTATTTTCTTATCAATCCAAGGCATGAAAATATGTTTCTATTCCACAATCAAAAAGAGCATTGAAATATCTTTCCAACGCATCCGACCGTGCCTCAATCCGATTTACGAATTAAAAGTTATGAGGAAAACAAAAACTGGAAATCTATCACGTTTGCAGTGCGAAGCTCCCAGCGAACTGTGGCAGTAGCAAAAATGACCTAACGTTCGCAATACGAACGGCTAGTGAACTTTCGCTGATTCCTTCACTGTGGCTCGCACTGCGAACCTGCGAAACTCAGAATTTTCAGCAGCGATAACGTAGGTCATTTGGGGTCAAAATACACCATTTCTTCCACCCCAAACACTTCCAAAACATACTATAACAACCAAAACATGATCCAAACCTAACAACAAGTATTCTACTTAGTTTTTATCGAATTTCATCTGCGAAAACATCGATTTCTATCAATTGCTCCTAATTCCAATCGATACGAAAAGTTGTGAAACAACCAAAACAATTACAACAAACAACACATATACATACACAAGCGAGATATAATTGAAACTTCTCACCCTTACCCGATTAATCGCGCTCGAAACAGAGTTATGTCGATTTTCCTCTTCTCCTCTTTTCTCTCCTCTTCCTTTCCTTCCCTTCTCTTTCTTTCCTTTTTCTTTCTTTTCTCTCTATTTCTCTCCACTTTCTATTTATATAAAATATCTAAACCCCTAAAAGACTATTTTACCCCTCAACTCAAATATCTCGCAAACGTTCTCAAAACGCGATAAAACATAAACAACGATGAAAAATAATATATTGCCAAATAAAAGTCAGAAATAAAATAATATAATAATAAAATAATCAAAACGACTCGATTAAATAAAACTAACTAAAACTGGGGCGTTACAACTCTCCCCCACTTAGACATTTTCGTCCTCGAAAATATACTGAGACGAGCAACTCCAGACACGACTCTCGTATCTGACTAACAAACTAGCAGGCCAACCAAAGGCACGCCAGGAATAACACAAACTGACAAACCACCTTGCTAAAAACAACTTCCACAACAACACGACACGACGACAACTACAACGACAAGATGCAAAGCCCATACAATGCCCTTGACGACCAACACACAACTCAAAGAATACCCAAGTCACGAACACACACAGGTTCACTCTCGAACCGAAACACAACAAGAACATAAAGTTCCACGACCCAACATCGTTTCAACAACCTCTACATAACCATGATACCAACGTCCTTGTCACACAACAATATTACAACAATGCTACGATTCCCCAATCGAACATATCACCAAAACCTCCATCTACATAGTAGCCCATGAATAATATTTAAACCTTTCGCCTAACACTTCCATACTGAAATGTCCAATAGTCTTACCAATCCTACATATTCCCAATGTTCAACTTATGAATTCTTACAAGTCACACACGCAAATACAAAATGTGCCACATCACGCTTTCGCTGCGCACTCTGATCACTCGTAACCATCAAAACTACCAGTCTCACGTCCAAAGTCTAACTCTTTCTCATATTCACCAAAAAAACACTGTTCACTTTTTATATACCCAACCTCACACTCTCCTGTGTTATCCCACACACCAGACACAAGTCTCTGAACTGCTCAAACAATTTTAATTCTCTGACCATCAAAACAGACATGCATAACAAATTTCGACTTAACTCTTCAGGCACAACATTAGCTTTCCCCGAAGGATAATCCAACCCACATTCATAACTCGTCACGAACTCTAACCATCCTCGTTGTCTCATACTCTATTCCTTCAGACCAAACAAGTACTCAAAATTCTTGTGATTACTAAACACTTCAAACCTAGAACCATAAAGATAATACCTCCAATTTTCCAACACAATACAACCGCAACCAATTCCAAATCCTGAATAGTATAGATCCTTTTATGAATCTTTAATTGCCGTAAAGCATAAACTATGACTTTACCCTCTTGCATTAACACACTGACTAAAATCATCAAAGACGCATCCCAATACCTCACAAATGGTTTATTAGGATCACACAGAATCACAACTGAAGCCGTAGACAACTTCTACTTCAGCTCACCAAAACTTACTCACAACAAAAATCTAAAACAAACGACTCGCCCTTTGCAAGTCAACTGAGATACCAGAAGTGCGAACTTAACAAAGTCTTCCATAACCTGCAATAACAACCAACTGAGCCCAAAAGTTTCTAATCTCCTTAACCAACTTCAGAGCCTCTCATTGTAGAACTACATCTACTTCCGATGAATCCATAACAATATTCTCGTCCGAAATAACATATCCCCGAAAACTAACCCTTTTCAACCAAAATTCTTACTCGAATAACTTAGCATAAAACTTCGTCTCTTTTCAACACTTGTAATTCAATTTTCAAACACTTTACCTGTTCTTCATCTGAGTTTATAACAGATCCGAATATCCTCAATCAAACCACCACGAACGTATCCAAATAAATATGGAAGATACGATTCCTCTACTCCACAAACATTCCATACACCTTACTAACACCGAACAACATCACCGTGCATTGTAATGCCCAATCCAAATTCCAAAAGATATAAATTCTTAAAGCTTTTGCAAAACTTCCCACTGGGTAACTGGTTACTCACATACAAACTTAACCAAGTAAATAACAACCTATTCTGAGGATAACAAACCTAACCAGTCACATTAAATCGATCAAAGCCTCAACTTACACAATTCACCATTCTAATCAAACATTCCAAATAATTGTAATTTCAATCAAACTCAACCAAACTAATTCCAGTTATCTATTCCCGAAAGTGGACACTTATTCTCCATCGTTACCTTATTCCACTGTTAGCAATCCATACACAAGTTCTTCTCTTAAAAATCCAAATTCCATAAATAATATTTCCGCTTTCCAAAACGTAGAACCTTTTCATAGCTCCACAAAGATATAAAGAACGTTTAAATCAGATAAACTAAGCCAAAGTTAAGAAAGAAACAATTTGGAAAGATCTGCCATGTTCGCAATGAGAATCTCCCAGTGAGCATTCGCTTTCCTCATTCGCAATGCGAACACCCAGCAAACCAAGGCAGAAGAAAAAGGGCACAAAGTTCGCACTACGAACTACTAGTGAGCCTTCTCCTTGACCTTCGCACTGCGAAGCTCCAGTGAATCTTCGCGTCCCCATTCAACCATCCAATTCCACAATTTCCAACAGGTATCAACAACCAACCAAAAAGAACTTATAAATATTACATCCACACACAAAGTTTTCTCAAAATTTCCATAGTCTCATACCATCAAGGAATTTCAAATCGTTCGTGATTCGTCACAATTCAAAACTCAAGTTATCCAGAACACACCCGCAAGTTTCCATACTACTTACTGATTAACATGCAACCTCCTACTATCATCTTTTTCCTTACCAACCATGCTGGACCTCTTCAAGTCGACACACTAATGTTTCATCCGAAACACATCTGAAAACCATGCACAACTGACGGCCCATCACTGTGGCTTTCCTGCCAATTTCCAGAACACTAGCCTCACAAATATAACAAACACCTTAGTCTCAACTCCAAAGAGTGTCCTACTCACTTAGCAGATATAACCTCGACTATTCACCTTCATCCAATTTAAGTTCACACTCTACTCTCTGAGAACAACCCTTAGTAATACCCAATCATTCTCCCTCAGAGACATTCCAACTTAACCCACATACACAAACCTCTAATCCGTCTCATCTTCCGATATAAGAATCTTCATCGACTCATCAAAACAATCCGTAATCCTTTTCTTAATTCCAAACAATTCATTTCACACACTATCAAAGCCGGAAAGACACGTCTATTCCATCCATCACAATTCCCTTCCGCTATCAACAAGAGATTAAGGGTGATCAGTTCCTCAATTTGTCAATAGACAGCCGACAATCATGATGGGGCATAAACCATCTTTACCAAACTATAACAGTATTCCTTAAATCTCATGCACAAAACTACCTAAGGCACCAATCCTTAGTCGACATAAACCTTACCTCCGCATTCCCTCCGGAATCGGGAACCACACTGTCCAAAGAGCACTTACAATCTTGCAACCAACGGCACACTGAGCCAGTGCTCCACACCTGAAGCAACTTAGAGAAGTACCAGCTTCTCCCCCACTTATCTCAATCTAAATCCTACAGACAAAGGAGTAGGACACCAGAAAGTACTGACAGTGTTTCCCACACCTATCACGTACTAAGGGACAAACGACAACGACAGTATTCAACTGTCACATCGACTGACTCAACAACTTGGCCGGACGGACCGACCTGCTCTGATACCACTAATGTAACACCCCAATTCCCCTCGCGAATAAATAATACATAAATAAAATCAGAGTAACTAAAAATTTTTTTTTTCCGACAGAAACAAGGATGCCACATTTAAAGAACGAAAATACAATCCCTGCTCTGAAATTTGATACATAGCATAAAATAGAATACCCTCCAAGGGGAAACTTTTTCCATCTAAAGGGAAAGGTCAATTATGGAATAAAGCGGAAAGATCCATAACCGACTGGTTTTACAAAATAAATCATTTTAGAACAGCAACTATATACACAAAAGTACTACCAAATACATTCAACAAATGTATACATATATATAATCGTTCCCCGACTCCCGTGCTACGTATCGGGGCAGACACCAAGACCGACAACAAAACAGAGGGCTAATCTTCACAAAAAGACCTCCAGCAACTCTAATCTGCAATGCCTCATAGAGAATTATAGAACAACAGAAGGGTGAGAAATAACAACTAAATCAAGATTGCATAATAATATGCAAACACACATTCAAACACATGTATAAATCATCTCACCCATACCATCACATACTAGCCCATATAAAATGTCACAAATAAAACACATATTTCTAACAATCCTACCACATAGCATATATCAACTATACCAACATAAACACATATTCACACATAAGACATACCAAGTCATAACATATAGAAACACCCCACACATCACATAGTGTATGTTTATGCATAAAACATATGATTCACAGCCAATGCATTTATCACGTATGCACATCAATTCACAATTCTCACACATAATCAATACATTCATGATTTATGAAAATGCACAGAGACGGACACAACGACTCTATGCAATGCATATGCGGTACCATCCATCCATCATTCTCAACACTAGTTCACTCAGGAACTATTGGAATCATCGCTTGTTACTGAGGAACACTCAAGTAACACCCCGTCGGGAAAACGATGTTCCCCATCGCTTTCAGTCCTCTTATTTTTTTAAGGCTCGCGACGTTTATGTATTGCTTTCGGTCCTCTTTGTATAAGGCTCACAATCCGATCGCTTTCGGTCCTCTTTGTATAAGGCTCACGATCGTCTATAACCATCGCTTTCGGTCCTCTTATTTTTAAGGCTCGCGATCCAATCAGATCGCTTTCAGTCCTCTTATTTTTAAGGCTCGCGATGTTATAGCAGATTCCCTCTGAAATCGATTTGTCGCTCACACCCACAAGGGCACACGACATCACAAGATGCATATCATGATGCTTGACACACAAGAACTCATAAAACTCAAATGCATCTTCACACATATATGCAACCATAATCATACATATATTTCAATCATCAATTCCATACGTTCACAATTCAACAATGTGAATCATCTCATCATCATTATTCATGCATTGTAAATCAATTCCAACAATGCATTTACTTGCCATAAGGCCACCAAATAACACACCTTGAATTTCACTTACACAATGCATTTTATCATAAACCACAAACCGCAACAATTATCATTTTATCATATACATTCATATCAATTCACATCAAGAATTACTCACCATCAACCACAACAATCATACAACGTATTTCACCACACAACAACATCATAATCACATACATCAACATCATATAGATAGCACAAAAGACCCACATTTATATGACGATAACATATGGTATCAAACACAAACAAACACAACAAAACCTACAAATCACTAATTATCCTCTACCAACTATTCTTGGTTAAATCATGGCCTAACATCACCATTTAATATCATATTATGTTATCTATCTATTGCCTCAAGTCCCACATCAATCGGACTCGCGATTCGGGAGTTACGGTGGAAACATAAAACACACTTTTCACACATACATCACTTTTCCTTATTTTCTTATCAATCCAAGGCATGAACATATGTTTCTATTCCACAATCAAAAAGAGCATTGAAATATCTTTCCAACGCATCCGACCGTGCCTCAATCCGATTTACGGATCAAAAGTTATGAGGAAAACAAAAACTGAAAATCTGTCACCTTTGCAGTGCGAAGCTCCCAGCGAACTGTGGCAGTAGCAAAAATGACCTAACGTTCGCAATATGAACGGCTAGCGAACGTTCGCTGATTCCTTCGCTGTGGCTCGTAGTGCAAACCTGCGAAACTCAGAATTTTCAGCAGCGATAACATAGGTCATTTGGGGTCAAAATACACCATTTCTTCCACCCCAAACACTTCCAAAACATACTATAACAACCAAAACATGATCCAAACCTAACAACAAGTATTCTACTTAGTTTTTATCGAATTTCATCTACGAAAACATCGATTTTTATCAATTTCTCCTAATTCCAATCGATACGAAAAGTTGCGAAACAACCAAAACAATTACAACAAACAACACATATACATACACAAGCGAGATATAATTGAAACTTCTCACCCTTACCCGATTAATCGCGCTCGAAACGGAGTTATGTCGATTTTCCTCTTCTCCTCTTTTCTCTCCTCTTCCTTTCCTTCCCTTCTCTTTCTTTCCTTTTTCTTTCTTTTCTCTCTATTTCTCTCCACTTTCTATTTATATAAAATATCTAAACCCCTAAAAGACTATTTTACCCCTCAACTCAAATATCTCGCAAACGCTTTCAAAACACGATAAAACATAAACAACGATGAAAAATAATATATTGCCAAATAAAAGTCAGAAATAAAATAATATAATAATAAAATAATCAAAACGACTCGATTAAATAAAACTAACTAAAACTGGGGCGTTACACTTTGGCCTCTAAATTTTAGAGATCTAAAGGCCTTGCAAAAGAATGGAATGGTAACAGGACTGCCACTGATAAACATACCAAATGAAATTTGTGAAGAATTTTTGAAAGTGAAGCAACATAATGGTAAATTATAAAAGGATGCGGGTTATAGAACTAAGCATCACCTTGAGGTGGTGCATTCGAATGTCTGTGGACCACGCAAGTTGATTCAATTGGTGGAAATAGATATTTTATCACATTCATCGATGATCATAGTAGAAAGTTATGGACATATGTAATCAAGAGAAATGTGAAGGTATTGGAAGTGTTTAAGAAGTTCATGTCCATGTTTAAGAGGCAAATCATTCACAAGCTCAAAGTGCTCAAAACGGATGGAGGAGGCAAATATGTCTCAAATAACTTTGGGAAGTTTTGTGAGCAAGAGAGGATAGTGTTGGACTTGAGACTTCACACACAAGAGGGGGGAGGGTGAATTGTGTGGTTCAGAAAAACTTAGTTTTGAAAATCTTTGGGAAATAAGTTCAGAGTTTAAAAACATTTTTGAAAACTTAGTAGCAGAAAAAATAAAAGAACGGAAAATTAAAGAGTTAAGCGAAAGAAGAGGAACACCAGAAATTATACAGGTTCAGTAAAAAACAACTCAGCATTGTCCCTAAGAATTGATCTTGAGAGATTCCAATAAATGTTGAGAGATTTTAGTAGGAAAGACTCACGAACCCCTTTATATAAGGAAATGATGGTTGACCTTCAACTAAATAATACAAGACGATAGATTTAGCTTGCACTTCTTCTCTTAGTGAATTAAAGTGGTTAGTCTTCTTCTCCACAAATGGTTGATTGAAGCAGTTAGTCTTATTTCCACGAACTTTGTAAAATTTTACATGGGTTGAGCTTGAAAACGTTAATCCTTGGTTATATACGAGATAACCAATAACCTGTGAAATTTTATACTGGGTTGATCTCGAACCTTCTAAGCTTTTACATGGGTTAAGCTTAAACCTAATGAAAGCTTTTATACTAGATAAAATTTTGAACCTTATCTTAGTTTAAATACCAGGCTGACCAAGAACCGAATGAAAGCTTTTATAAGGGATGAAATTTCAAATCTATGAGATTTTATAACGGGTTAATCTCAAACTTTAGTTGGAACTAAATCACACAATCCTAACCCAAAGCTTTTAACGAGTTTAGCTTATAAACCAAATAAATCCTTAATTGGACAATATTCAACCAAGGTGTATACAAAAGATTTCCTTGGTGAATTTACAATTCTACCCTTTTTAGAATTACAATAATATCCTCGCTGACAAAATGACTTTTCTCACAAAAAAACTTAGGCTAAAATATTAGTGAGAGAAAGTTAGGAAAAAGGAGAGAGAGAGAGAGAGAGAGAGAGAGAGAGAGCGATAGAGAGTGAGAGAGAGAGAGAGAGAGAGAGAGGGAGAGAGAGAGAGAGAGTTGAAAGTGTCAAAACACAATTTTGGATGACGTAAAATGAGAAAAGGGACCTCTATTTATAGGCTAGAGGTTGGCTCAAATAGGAATTTCCAATAAATGCATTTTATCACTTTCCGATCTATTGAAAAGTTTTTACAACCAATTGGAAGCTTGAAATACAATCGATTGTAAGTTCAAAATAGGAAGGAAAATATATCTAGTTATTGCACGTTATGAAGGTGATGTCCCATTCGCTTGTGTCTCAATTTTGAAGTGATCCAATCGATTGGGAAAATGCTCAAATCGATTGGAGAAGTCAAAATTTTGCCTATAGCTTTTTTAACAACTCCTAAATCATTTGCATGATATTATCCCTTTTACTTTACAATTTATTCATTTACTACGAAAATAGAAGGTACCATACTTCTTCAATACTTTTCTAGATGATTTCTCTTATGTGAGCATTTGCATGAGTAGCTTGAGATAATACTTTAGCTTATATTCCATTTAGATTTCCATCATCAGATAGTCAAGTCTATCAAACCTTAGGTTTGCATCTTTGTCTGCTTATCTGTTTCATGCTTAACTTATCATATTAGTTGTCATCATCAAAATTAGATGCCCTTGTTAAAAGCATATCACCTGCATAACAAGGTTCCATATTATCCCTTTTTTTGATGATGACAACACATCTCTCAGGGGAGGTGGAAAAGAAATAATACAAATATATTTGGAGTGATTAAACCCCCCTGAGTTAAATAGAGAATATACCATACTCCCCCCGAGAGTATACTTCTCCCCCTTTGTCAAAATCAAAAAGGCGGGTAAAGATGAAATGCAAAAAATAAATATGCAGACAAGAGCAATTTTGGCATTTTGAGAAAACAAACACTCATATTATTAAAATTACAAAAGGAAAATTTCTAAATTGAAAGTACATGAAGGGGAAAATACTTAATTTAAATGTTTTTGCAGAAAGACAACACATAAGTGAGTTCATATATTGTCATAAGGGTCATATCCTCTTGAGATTATTTCCTTCATCTCTTTTACTTCTCTTGCTATAACTTGGAAGACTTCCCAAATTTTCTTTATGTCTAGATCTTCTATTTCTTCTTCTTCGTTCTCCCAGTCGTCCCTTAGTTCTTCATTTTTTATGTTTACCTTCATGTTTCTGAGGCTTGTATAATAAATCTTGTTGTTGGATGAGATGGACCTTTCCTTTAGAGTATTGATTTTCAAGGTTCTTAAGATTTTTTTAATCATTGCAGCCGAAGGTTTTTCTTTTGAGTGGGAGATGTAATGAAACACTCATTCTACCTAGTTTGTTGGAATGTTTTATGTTAAGAGCCAATGGGGAACAATATCTTATTTGATGAAATAGTCGATATTGATGTTTCTCGAGAGCAGGATTCTTGTTATAAGGTAGTGAAGAATTCAAACTTTTTGTTTTAAGAGAGTGGTTCTGAAGGGAGTTCTTCTTTTCTTTATGGGATTATTTATAAGAGAGTTTAGGGCGATGTTTCGTTTGAAGTTTTTAAGTCATATGGGTTTTTAGATTTTTAGGATGTTCCTAGGAAGGGTATTTTGAACATTCTTCCAAAGCGTTCTCTATGGATTGCTATCTTTATATTCATTATTGATGATGTGAAGGTTTTTACAAGTAGGTTCAAGTTGGTGTAGAATTCTTGTACTAAATTTGGAAATATTCTATCAGATGATTTTGTGAAGAATGATCTTGAGGATGCTTGACAGATGTATGAGTAGGGTTTATATCCTCTCATGAAGGTTTCATCCATAAACCATGGTTATATGACCTTCTTTTCTAGGACTATCTTCTTATCTTCTTCATGTTTGTTTACTATTGCAGCTAAGATGGAATCTCTTTTTCGTGGTGGAATTCTGGGTTTTGGATTTGGGAAAGTCATGGTGACACTTATGACAAGAGAAAGAACTCACAAAAAAGATAAGATGCAAGAAGGTATGAGATGCAAAAGAGTGAGAAGGGAATACTTATTTATAGCGTGTCATCTGAGGATTCGAGTGTGTATTGAAAGCTTTTAATGTAGATTGTGCTTATTGAAAATCATATCATGATCTCTACTTTTTTAGTCTCCCAACCGATTGGCTAATAGGTTAGATTATCAATTTTCTCAAGATTTTGTACGGTCTTCATTAAGGCTCAAATTTGTTTTGCTTGAGGAGCAAGGTACACTTGGATTCGATTTGAAAATATTTGTTTCAAGCTTTTCCAATCGCTTGTCATTATGTGCCAACTGATTGGCCTTGCGTGGTTCATCTTTCTTGGTGCATGGTTGGGCCTTATGTTGAATTTTTACTTTTCAGCACCCCTAATTGTACATTTTTGCACCTCTTTCTAAAAAATACTTCAAAAATAATTTTTATGGGTTAGAAAATAATTTTATTTGAATGAGTAAAAAATATTATTTTAAGGGGTTGATCAAGTTTTCTTGATTATTTCAACCTTAAAATAATTATACCTCTTTTATCAAGAAGTCTTGATAGATATTTCCCAAAAAGGAAGACACCAAAATGGTGTATCTTCCTCCACACATTGTTGGATGCGAGAGTTAGTAAAGCCACAAAATGAATAAGTCCATCACAAACATATTCATTCAAATGATCACTAAGGATCATATACCTTGAGATATTCTCAAATAATCTCCTTTGATCATAATGGTTGACATTTTCCGTCGTAGGATGTCTTTAAGCAATATTATCTTCTTCGTTGGAAGATGATTCTTTCATATTTCTTCCTGAGGTTGATGTCTCTCCTCTTCTTACTCGTTCAAGTATTGAAGAAACTTCTTCATCTTCTTTTTTATTCTTTAAACAAGAGGGTTCTTCATTGGGTGTTGAATCTTTTGAGGATCGTTCAACTATTTAGTATGTTCTTTTGAAGGATTGTAAAGGAGTTGTATGATGGGAGTAAGATGAGGATGATGAATCTTCAGTTTGGATTCCTTCATCTTTGAGTAGTTGAACTAGTTCATTCATCTTCTCTACAGTTTCCTTCCTTCTTGTTTTTTCTTGAAATCCATGAAGGCTCCTATATTTGTATTTAAGAGTTGGATTTAGCTTCCAATTATTAATTCTTATATTTTTGTTAGTAATACAGTTCCTAACAATTTTTTTGATATTTCTAAGTTTAGAAAAGCATCTATGATGGATATCATTATCTTCTTCGCCTCGTGTGTTCATCTTCTCTTGTTTGATACTTGGAGAAACTCCATATATCCTTCCAAGAGTCTCCCATATTTCCTAGGCAGTTTCACAATAAAGAACATTGTAAAGTTTACTATCATCTAGAGACATTATTATAAAGTTCTTTGTTTAAAGATGCATCCCTATCTTTCTCTTTTCTTCTTTGGTCCAAAAGGAATATAGTTTATATACTACTTCACCATTTTCTTGATGAGTAGGATAAATTAGATCATTGACTATAGTTTTCCACAAATCATGATTTAAGTTTTGAAGAAAAATTATAAATCTAGCTTTCCAAATGTTAAATCTACTTTCATTAAAATGTGGTGGTGTATTTAGAAAATATTTGTTGTCGAAAATCATCTTCCTCCTGAGACGATTATTCCTTGAACAGGAGTTAAGCTTTGATGTCACTTGTTGGACTTGAGACTTCACGCATAAGAGGGGGTGAATTGTGTGGTTCAGAAAAACTTGGTTTTGAAAATATTTTGGGAAATAAATTCAAGAGTTTAAAAACATTTTTGAAAACTTAGCAACAGAAAAAATAAAAGAGTGAAAAATTAAAGAGTTTTGAGAAAGAAGACGAACACTAGAAATTATATAGGTTTAATTAAAAACGACTTAATCATGTCCCCAAGAATTGACCTTGAGAGTTTCCAATAAATATTAAGAGATTTTAGTAGGAAAGACTCACGAACCCCCTTATACAAGGAAATGATGGTTGACCTTTAAACAAATAATACAAGACAATAGATTTAGCTTGTACGTCTTCTCTTGTTAAATTAAAGGGGTTAGTATTCTTCTCCACATATGGTAGAATGACCCCAGATTCTAGAGATACATTTCCAGATGCACCCAATACACGCACAATGTAGGCCATTCTGAGTGACACCATATTCGTTGGTTTTTTTAAACTGGAGATGCATCTTCGAAATTTGTCTGTAGATGCATTTCCATAGCGTAAGCACAATAGTATCAAAGGCCGAAACCAAAATCTTGTAATTTGACAAAATAAAATTAATATTCATAACATAAAATAAGCATTACATAGATGATTTCAACATAAAATGCAACATTACACTTCTATATCCAGGTGGACACTTCAACATCTTCACAATATCTTCGACCGATCTTGAAATCATCGCTTCCAACTCAAGTGGAACTTTTGTTTCGAAACGGAAAAATGTATTCCACCTAGCCCTTACATCTGCATCTATCTTGAGCTCAAAGTTACTGAGCTCAATCTTCCATCTGTTGTCAATCGCGATGAACGATACTCTAGCTTCAGAATTTTTAGATTGTCTCTGTAAGGTAGGAGATTATGGACTTCATATTTTAGACCTGCATGAGAGGTGTACTTGTTGAGCTTAAAATTTCTCCCGGGTGTCGCACTGGAAAAGCAGACATTTAAGACATTTTTCAGTTTCTGTCAAATAAAAAACAAGAGCACCTTAATTTATAAAAGCTATAGACAAATGTGGACCTCACAAATTCTAGCATGCTGACTCCGAAGATATATCTCTAGTTCCGCACCCTATCATCTTGTTCTAGAGATACATCTCTAGAACCTCTCTTGAACCAGGCAAAAAACATAACCTACATGATGACTTTGTTTTGCAAATGAATAAATGTTTTGGCAAATATAAAAAAATGTATTAACATATTAATAATTTGAATATATTACACGTCATTAATATTGAGACACAATTACATACACTTAGTTGTCCGACTAAACAAAAAATTAAAATGAATCAAAACATTTGACGCTGGCGGTGGTACCCCCTTTGACTTTTGTGCATTTGGTTCTCTTTTTATGTTGCTCAATTTCCCGAACACTTGCATCCTTTCCACAAAATGGTTCGACCAAGTTTCAGCTTTTGTTGTTGAATGAGTTGACCACTCCGGTGATGTAATAGGTAGAGGGCATCTCGGTTTAAAGTAAATTTGAACAAAATGCCATGATTTTGAAAGCCAACCAATGCACATAATACGATCATTTGAATTTTGAGGTGGGGCGGTACGCAGATGGAAAAAGGTTTCCTAAAAACTGTATCGCGTAAGATCAGTACTCACTCTATCAGACACACATGCTATAAGGTGACCTATTTTAGGGAAGATCATTAATTTTTCCTCTGGTGTCGGTTCACTAAGGCAGGGAACAAGAGACTCATAAATTGTATCAAAGTTTTCTTTCTTTCTGTATAACTATGTGTATAATTCTTTATGAGTCATCAACTATTAGATAAGTTGATGGCGGACAAGTGTATGCTTATCTTCTTCCTCAACATTCAACAAAGCCAAAGCAGCCCGATAACCATAATTATTGTCCCCCTCAATATTGACGAGCAGCTCGTTGTATTCGTGCATAAAAACTAACATCTCGTCAATGAATGTAATCTTTGGTGAAGGCGGTGAAAGAGGTGGTTTGCTAATGCGAGCTCCTTTGAAAATGTTTTTTTATTGTTGAGATTTTGGGGTTGGTGAGTCCAGAAAAACGTTTTCAACATGTTCAAAATACGAAGGAGACCGCACCGTTGAATTTTCACTCAGTGTAGGCTTGAGCTTTTTTGGAGGACCTTTTGTTTTTACTGGTTGGCAGGGTGGTTTTTGGATAAGCAGTCTACCTCAATTGTTCTTTGATGTGGAGTTTCATATTGTCACCAGCTTTGAAAAATATCTCTTGTATCACTTCCCATTCGATCAAGATAGAGATATTCGATTTACCGTATTTCATGACACCATTATCATCAAACCTAAGCCTCTTCCAGTGAGTGCAAACCTCATCCATTCTTATCGGGCTACCAAGTTTCACCTTTTTTGCAATAACACCAGAATATGGGAGACCATATGTTTTCACAATTGTGCATCCATACTTTGTGCAATCGGAGCCTACATTACTAGCCCGTTTATCTTTATGAAAAATATAATTCAAACCCACTCGAGATATGTTGTCGACCAACTGAGAATAAAGATTTTTGTCTTTAAATCTGTGTTCCAAAACTGTGATGCTCTGACCAAATGATATATGTATCTCATTATGCTTGTTCCGAATCATTTGATTCACGGAGTCCCAATCTCTACACAAATCATCTTTACTATTTCCCAACCAATTCTTCAATGTAGCATGGAAAAACTTAACTCGGTTAGCTGTTGTATTTCCAAGGGTCTAACCTGATCAATCTAAGCATAAACACTTTTCTCCTTCACTTGGTCAAGAATTGTGCTTTCAACATATTTCAACAAATCAAGATATTTTTCACACACTTTCCTGAAATGCATAATAGAATCGACATATAATTATTTGGTGGAAGAATTTTCTATACAATTCCATGCATCCATAATTTTTTCCACAAACACACTCGCTTCACCATTTTTCCATCTTCATACTTTATATGTTTCGTCCCTACCGCGGATTTAATCCGACTTCTCACATTCTTTGTTATGTGATACCTACAACGTAATGCATAAGAAGTAGGAAATACCTTTGCAACAGATTTCATCAAGGTGGTATCGCGGTCGGTAACAATCAATTTAGGCCTCTCTTGTTGGTCCTTCAACATTGCTCATCACACCTCTAAGGCCCAAGTAACATTCTCCTATTTTTCCCTCTCTAGAAATTCAAACTCGATAAAATAGGTCTTCTCAGTAGAGGTAACACCAACCATCTCCAATAATAGAAGTCTATACTTATTGGTCTTGTACATTGAATCAATTATGAGCACAGTAGGAAACGTGTTGAACAACTTAATCGAATCAGGATGAGCCCAAAATATATCTTTAACGGTAAATCCATCCTCGCACATTCGGTACCTAGACACATAACTGTTATCATCTAACAGTTTCAAGAGTTGTTGCATTTTAGTTATATCCCCCCAACGCCTTGTTAGATTGGTACTGAATATTGTACATTTGTTTGATATTTAAGATATTTTCGGGTTTTACGTTTCAAAGCTGCAAGTATATTTTTTGGTTGAACCAAATTCAATGTCATATGAGCAACATATTCCTTCTCTTCCGGCATGAGGCGACACACAATTGGATGGCCAACTAACTTTTCACATAAGTCATGGTTATGTAAACCACATATGACGTCAAATCTCCATTTATTGTTTGCCAACATATAACCACAGAACTTAAAGGGACACCCATATTTTCTTGAACCAGTGTTATCTCGTTTAAAATTCCGGAGAGAATGTCTATATTTCCCGTTTCTTTCACACGACATTATCACAAAAGTACACATTCTATTCGAACTATTATCGGACCTTCCAATAACCACACCAAATCTCAGTTTGGAGACCTACGTACGAATCCATTGAAGCATGTGATCATAAAATTCAAACTCTTGCTCATTTTTAAATTGGTTGTCAATATCTACCGCCTTCACAACAACACCTTTGACATTGGGAGACACAACTTGTTTGGGAAAAACATCGGGATGCACCATATCTAATGAAAACAATTTTCGCAGAACAGTAAATAAGTGTTAATTCTGTAAACAAACCTGAAATATGAACACATACAGATACCAAAAATGCATCTTGGATGAGTTCATACTCTTTTCGAAAATGTATCTCCAGAATAAACACACATTTTTCAGACAGAAAACAAGTTTAATGTGAGCAATGAGGCTTGAAATAAATAATCTTTACTTGGAATTTCAAATTCTTTTGCTCCCTTTGACGTAATGAAACACAAGATTGAATATTTGGAGTGAAAATGTGGATTGAGAATGTAAGGGTTTTTTGCGAGGGTTTTGAGTGAAAAACAAGTATGGTTATGTGATCATGCAGCTATGTGTTTTATCAAATTATGCCGGAGATGCATCTCACAAAATATCTGACATGCAAAGGTGACAACAAATTTTAAAATATCGCCACAAACTTCTGAATATGCATCTCGAAATGTCCATTGAGCTTATCAACTATCATTATATTTGTTGAAAATACCTGGAGATGCATCTTCATTTTTTTTTTTTTAGTATTCATCTAGCGTGACACTCATTTGGTACGCCATAACGTTGGTGCATGATGCGTCTGGAGATGTATCTCCAAAATCTGAGGGACAATTTTGATTTTTCATAGAATTTTTTTTTATCGTATAGGATTCCATAAAATATTTCCTTTTCAAGACAGAGAAATTATCGGCTTTTTGTCCATCTAAGAAAACTCTGGCCCATTTTTCAAGATAGAGAAATTATGGGCTCTTTGGCCCAAATTATTTGTAGGGAAATATGTCTCAAAATAAAGAATAAATACTTTAGCCAAAGAAAAGAAAGAATAATGCAATTTTAATGGAATCGCCACCAAGGCAGCATTATTGGGATCATAATAAATAAGCAAAACACATTAATTGGTTTCTATTTAATTTTTAGTCAAACTTCCACTACTTTTATTATTACATAAACAATAGGATTAGGGGACTATTTAGTGGATCCAATTTGTTTTATGTTCTAAATAAATAGAACCAGCATGTGGGAAGGAACCTTTGTGTCGAACTAAAGTAATCCATCTAGGTTCAAGCTCAACTGAATCATCCTTAACTAAATATATTTTAATCATATTTAAATATTAAATCAAGCTCTCCACTTTTGTTTAATTAATATACATCCAATTTTATTTGTAATGTTTCATATGAAGATGAGAGAGGAATAATATATTACGAGAAAGACATGCATTGTGCTCCATTAATTTTCTTATTGCTAATAATGTGGAAATATTTTATATTTTTTTGCTCCCTTGTTCTTTGGCAAAGTACCCTTCCTTGTTGTTTCTTGTTATGATTAATTAATCAATTAAATTAAAGGGGTCACTATATTTGTATTGTGAATGATTCTAGCACAAAATTCAAGACATGCAAGGTTATGAAGAACTTCATGATTTGGTTTTTAGATTATACACATTGTACATTGGAGCCTCTTTTCAATGGAACTGGAAGCATGCACCTAACCTTTGGATCAAAATATTTTTTCTTCTTAAAAGCAAGTTGCAATAAAAGTGATTTGATTGTGTCATAAAAATTATTAGATTAAATTTTGTAAAGTATTTAAGAGGCTAAGATGATGTAGGTTGGTACACGTACTGTATTGTACTGTTCCTTTTAGTGGAGAGCTATGAATTAGGAAAAATCTCACTTAGGGAATTATTTTTAAATCTAATACATAATTAAATATTTGTAAAAGAAATTTAAAAAATTGTATGGTAATGAGTTAATTATTTTAATATGTGAAATTTTATGTTAAGAATATTTTAAATACATATATTATAAAAATTAACATTGTTTTAGACTGGGCAGACGCTTTGCCCCCAGCAGGGCAATGCCCAATTCAGTCCAACCATTGGCCAGGCCTAATAGCCAGGAACTAGCCGTTGGACAGAAACTAGATGTTGGGCAGCAACTAGCCGTTGGGCGGAAAATATCCGTTGGGCACGTCCCCCTCACTTGGTTAGCCGCTCACGCGACCAACTCTCTCCCCGGATCTCACGGAAACAGTTGGACCAGGTCAAAGGGCCACTCGTTTTGCCCTCCACCTGGCAGTCCCCCATTGGTCGACCAGAAATTTAGGCCACCTGGGGGACCTTGGCCCCGCGCTGGGGGTTTCCTCTGTAAATACCCTCTCACTTGAGAGGGGCAGGTATCAAATATTCAATACTTAAAATCTTGCTCTTGTACTTGCTTTTCTCTCTTTTGACCAAACACTCACTTTGGCATCGGAGTACCTTGCAGGTACAACCCTTTTTCCTCCGCTACAGGCATCATCACCTGTCCTACGCGAAGGCCATGACGATCCAGTCTGATCACCTCCGATCAGCGGCGTCGTCTGTGGGAATCTAGCTTCCCCGTCTTTTGATTAAAGATCCCTTCTTTTTTCACCTCAAAGACCAAAGCTCACTTAAAACTCCTTCCGATCATCATGGCCTCCACTAGGAATGATGACGCCCGTCCAGAGCCCATCCTCACCATTATCACTGATAACACCGAGCACCTCCTTTTCGGAACTGCTTTCTTGGAGACAGATCAACGAGGCGGGAAAACCGCCTCTCCTACTCTTGATGACGTAAAGTCGCACGCACGAGCCGCTGGTTCCGCTTTCGAGCCTATCTCAGTCCTCAAAACGCGGACCCAGGCACGACCGCCCTAATCGCCTCCCTTAACAGGTCTAACTTTTTGATCTTCCAGCAAGGCGATAAGATCGGCATGCTCGAACACGCCCTCAAGAAACAACACCCCTCGCAGAGCCCCAACAGTTCTTCTCTTGAACAAGGACATTCCAGATTGGCAGAACCTTACCTAGCACTCGCTAGACGATGACACCGATCCCCCCGACAAAAATCGAGACGCTCTCCTTCTCCGAAGAGGAGCAGACCTTCGAGGAGCCACCACGGGCACCGTAGATCAAGCAGACACTCTTCCCATCGTAGCAGAGGCTGCGGCCATAGCAACTCCCCCTGTCGATCATCTAGCACGAGCGACAACGACGATGTCCATGGACCCCTATCCTAAGAGATCATGGACATGCACATTCCTCGTGGATTGGAGAAACCACCTTCACTGGCTACTTACGTCGGGACCACCAACCCGGACGAGCACAGAGAAAATATAGAGGCTATGCTCCACTACCACAATGTAAGCGGGGCTATCAAATGTCGGTTGTTCCCCATCACTTTGAGAAAGGGGGTCATGGCCTGGTTCAAACGACTTCCTCGGGGTTCCGTCACATCTTGGAAAGATCTAAAGAACCAGTTTGCTCGCCATTTTACCGCCTCCTGGCGACACCCCAAGTCGGAACCCACACTAGAGGTCATTGTGCAAGGCAGAGACAAGCCCCTGCGCGCGTATATCGAACATTTCAACAAGGAGGTTGTTGAAGTCCGCACGACGGACTATATGAAGAAGTATATCCTAGAGAAAGGATTGAGACCAAAGAGTGAATTCCGCAAGGCGGTGGGCATAGAGTCTCCCCGCAATCTGGTCGCGCTGCTCCGTAAGGCTCAGTTGTATATACAATACGAAGAAAATGAGGCAGCCTATAAAGCACGAGACTCTAGAGATCAAGAGAGTTCTCGAGCACCAAAAAAAGAAAAGGACGAATCAGAGGCCCCTAGATGCAATAATGAGAGGCAACGAGACGATCGTCCTCGGGAAGGCAAGGGACTTGCTGGTTATTTTACAAAGTATTCCCTGCTAACAGCTCCCCGTGAGCGCATTCTCTCTGAGTGCATCAACGCGGAGTTTAAGCAAGGAGGGGTACGGTTCCCCAAACCAACGTCGTCTAAGGGCAATACCTACAAGAGTAAGTACTACTGGTTTCACCGCAGCCACGACCACGTGACCGAAGACTGCGTGCACTTAAAAGACGCCATCGAAATCCTCATCAAGGAGGGCCACCTAAATAATACACAAAGAAGGGTGAGTCCTCCCGGCGAGAAACATCGGAAACCAAGAAGGAAGCAGAACCGCGCCGCCTAGTCCTCCTCCTCAGGTCGCGATGTCCATCTCACGGCCAGAGGATTTCATCATCCCCGACCACGTGGAGGATCCCCTGCAAATCCTCACACATAGCTCATGGGAGAGCTTCCCAACGGGCATGGTGATCTCATGCGGGGGATATAGCTCACAGTAGGGTCGGTGAAGAGAAGGTTCGACCAACTCATCGACTGCAGCCCAAACCAGCTGTCTACACTCGAGAAGGTTCAGGGGCGGTCCCAACCTATAACCTTTTACTGGGAAGAGCTACCCGGGGGCTCCCCGAATTCGCATATTCCTTTGCTCATCATGGCAAGGCTGGCCAACACCGATGTTCAACGGATTCTGGTCGATCAAGGAAGCTCTGTGGACATCATGTATACCGGTCTGTTCAGAGCCTTGAAGCTGGATCAGAAGAACATGTCGTCATACATGGGGTCCAATCTGCAAGGGTTCAACGGTGCAACGGCCAGACCCTGGGGTTACGTGGAGCTCCCGGTCACCTTCGAGGAGGAGGCGTCAAAATTAATCAAGACTCAATTTCTGGTGATCGATTGCCCCTCGCTATACAATGCATCTTTGGCCGACCAACCTTGGCAGAGCTGATTGTTGTTCCTTCAACCGTTCATCTCAACATGAAATACTATACGGAGAAGGGGCACGTCACAACATTACACGGAGATATAGAGGTCGCGAGGAGATGTTTTGAAGCAGCAACCCGGGGCCAAAGCGCGATCAATGCAGTGCCCAAGGTCGCCAAGCGGGAATGAGAGGACGACGAGCCCAGCGAAGAGAGCCATGCCGACAAGAAGTCGACTCTCTCCGTGCACACTATCGACCTTGACTGTTGAATTCCTGAGGAGGGCGAAGACACTGGTGGAGGCACGTCGGCAGGGGCAGGTAGTTCATCTGCAGCTACCCTCGTTGCATGGAGCACCGCGGACATGCCTAGCCTGGACCCTGAGACCGCATGCCACCAACTGACAATTGACCAAGCTGCTCGAGCCGTAGCACAACGCAGGCGCAAGCAGTCCGATGAGAAGGCACAGGATACCGAAAAACTTGTACAAGACCTCGTAGAGGCAAAATTTATATCGAAGGCCAAGTATACAACTTGGTTGTCCAATATTGTACTTGTTAAAAAACATAGTGGAAAATGGCGCATATGCATTGACTATACTGATCTCAATCGGGCTTGCCCGAAAGATGCTTATCCTCTGCCCAACATAGATAAACTCGTTGATAACTCCGCAGGTTTCAAAATCTTGTCCTTCATGGACGCCTATTGGGGATACAATCAAATCCCTATGGCCGAAAAGGGCATGAAATACACCACCTTCATAACCTCCTCGGGGAACTATTACTACAACGTAATGCCCTTCGGTCTGAAAAATGCGGGGGCCATATACCAGCGCATGATGAACAAAGTCTTCCGATCAGAAATCGAAGACATGCTCGAAGTTTACATGGACGATATGATCATAAAATCCCAAGAGGAATCTGATCATACGACACATTTACAAAAGGTCTTTGACAGGGCCAGAAAGTGCAAAATGCGCTTTAATCTAGAAAACTACACCTTTGGTGTGCGGGCTGGGAAGTTCCTCGGATTCTACCTCACAGAGAGGGGAATAGAGGCAAATCCAGACAAGTGTCGAGCATTCACAGAATTTCCCACCCCCAACTCGAAGAAATCCATCAAATCCCTCAACAGGATGCTCGCTTCACTCTCCCATTTCGTGGCAAAGTCCGACCAGCACGCCCTGCCCTTCTTTAAACTCCTCAGAAAGGAGGCCAATTTCGAATGGACAGAAGAGTGCGAGCAGGCTCTGACCCATCTTAAGCGAACCCTGTCCGAACCTCCTATGCTTTCTCGACCAGAATGCGGGGAGACCTTGTATCTATATCTCTCAGTTACCAGCGAAACCATTAGCGCTGCACTCATTCGCGAGACAACGGATGGGCAAAAACCCATCTATTTCACCAGCAAAGCCCTGCAAGGGCCAGAAACCAGATACACGCAGATAGAGAAAGTTGTGCTTGCCCTCGTTTTCGTCACGAGAAGGCTCAGGCACTACTTCTTGGATCACACCATAGTAGTACGCACCGACCAACCCATAAGGCAGCTACTTTGCCTACCAGACATGTCCGGCAGAATGCTCAAATGGTCCCTGGAGTTATCAGAGTTTGACATCCACTACGAGGGCAGGAAGGCCCTCAAGGCATAAGCCTTGGTCGACTTCGTAGCTGAGATGACGCCCCCCTCATCCCCACCAAGCGGAATGCGAAGATGGACCATCTACGTGGACGGGGCGTCCAGCCCCTCTGGTAGCGGCACAGGTATTATCCTCGAAAACGGAGAGGAGATACTGATCAAAGTATCTTTAGTCCTATCCTTTCCTACATCTAACAACCAAGCCAAATACGAGGCCTTACGGTTGGCTAAGGACTTGGGCACCAGGGAAGTAAATATTTTTACCAATTCCCAACTTGTAGCATCCCAGGTGCGGGGAGAGTTTCAGGCGAAAAACGACCAACTGGTCGAGTATCTGACGTTGGTAATGGAACGAATTACCAAGTTCGGCGCTTGAGAAGTCCAACACATTCCTCGTGAATGAAACACGTTGGCAGATGTCTTGTCCAACTTGGCTAGCACCAGAAAGAAGGGCGGCAATAAATCCGTCGTACAAGAAATACTCGCCCGACCCAGCATCGAGAAACCACCAGAGCTGCTCGACGTCAACGAAGTCGGAGATAGCCACTGCTGGATGACCCCGTGTACAATTACCTCACCAACGGGGAACTGCCCGAGGACAGCAAGGAGGCCAGCGTGACTAAATGACGAGCTTGCTCATACGTGCTAATTGAGGATAAACTCTACCGACGAGGGTTCTCCCTCCCCCTCCTAAAATGTTTCGAGGAGAGCAAGGTCCCCAAAATTCTCCAAGAGATCCACGAGGGCATCAACGCACAACATTTGGGAGGGAGATCATTGGCACGAAATGCCCTGCGAGTAGGATATTACTGGCCGACCATGCAGCACGACACCAAGGAGCAAGTCCAAAAATGTGACCAGTGCGAGCGCCACGGGGACATGCATTTAGCGCCCCCAACGAATTGAAGACTTTATCCTCGCCTTGGCCCTTCGCCTGGTGGGGGATGGACATACTCGGCCCCTTCACAGTGGGGTCTTATCAAAACAAATTTCTGATTGTGGCCGTCGACTACTTTACTAAGTGGATTGAAGCCGAAGCCCTCGCCAAGATCACAGCCTTCAACATACTCCGCTTCTACAAAAGGAACGTCCTCGCACGATTCAGAGTACCCCAGGCCCTCGTGACCGACAATGGAACACAATTCACAGACAGGAAGTTCCAAGACTTCATTGCCAAATTAGGCACGAAGCAACACTTCACTTCCGTCGAGCATCCCCAGACTAACGGGCAAGCAGAGGCTGCAAACAGGGAAATCCTTTGCGGTCTAAGACGGAGGCTGGGCGACGCCAAGAAGAGATGGGTCAAAGAGATACATAGCGTGCTTTGGGCCTACAGAACAACACCACATTCCACCATCGGGGAAACCCCTTTTCGATTAGCTTAAGGAACCGAGCCGGTGATACCAGTGGAGATCAAAGAACCTTCCAGACAAACGGAAGCTCCCCTCGACGAGGAGATAAACAACAAGGCCTTAAGAGAAGAGTTCGATCTAGTCGAAGAAATACGGTCAGGAGCAGCTCTCCGCAAGGCCTCGCTAAAATAACAAATAACCTTGCGCTGCGACGCTAAGGTCATAAAGCGCGACTTCCTTGTTGGCAGCTTGGTCCTTCGCAGAAACTAGAAGGATTCACACGAAGGAAAGCTGGCCGCGAACTGGGAAGGACCCTACAGGGTCAAGTCCAAAACGGGCACTGGAGCCTACTACTTAGAAACGCTGGACGGAGAACCATTTGCGCGACTATGGAACGCTGAAAAACTCAAACAATACTACAGTTAGGACCAACCACGAGGTCGGACTAACTGCCGAAGAGATCACCCCCCAATGGGGAGACGGCTCGGCCACAAGACCGTGCCCCGGTGGCACGATCCATTTTACAACGCCGACTAGTTTCTGCTTATGGGACGAGTAGACTCTGTGCACAATGGGGATACCTCAATCGAGCTCCGCCGTTGCCACACCAATTAGGCAGGACACCCAGCTCGTGATGGGAACAGTCCAAGCCTATGGGATTAGTACCTCAACCGAGATCCTAGTCTCATCACCGGAGAAACCGCTTCGCCCTCCTCGACAAGTTTTCCAGACTGTCGGGCACAACAAGAACAAGTCGAGCAAACGCCCATTCAAACAAAAGCATACATAAATAAATGCGACAAGAAAATCCCAAACAAATAATATTAATAACATCGACTACATGGCCAGAATAAGTCAGGTGTACATTAGAGGGGTTGTGCCCGATAAAACATTACATCAAAAGGCACGCAGGCCCACAAAGTACAAAGTACATTCAAAAAACAAACTAAATGGTCTCATCGGGAACACCAGGAGGAACCACCTCGCCGTTGACGACCACATTAAGGAGACCTATCCCCTCGGTCAGCAGCTGGACGTCGGAGTTGAGGGCCTTCAACTGCTCCAAAGCAGCGTTAAAGCCAAACTCAGCTACCCCCAGGTTATCCTCACCGAGAAGACGGATCCTCTCGATCAGATCCCTCAGTGTCTTCAGGGTCTTCTTGTAACACCCCCTTTCTATACCCCCAAATAATCATATAATCATTTAGGCACATATTAAAAATTTCGTCAGAGTATAATTATAAACATAGTATAAAAGAGGCATGTCACATTATACGTGAAATTAAAACATTCAACACTTGCTCAACATCGATATGCAACAGTGGGGTAACTTTGCCACAGAGGAACTTAGTCATTGCACCCACATCTCAATATTTAGAATAAAAGCGGAAAATCTAAACATTGAATAACATATAACATATATACATATATATCATCAAGTATTATCCACCAACATAAATCATGTTTACATAAACATTCATCAGCAAGATACATATACAATGTATCACAAAAGAATCATATACATCCTAGCTACCCGGTGCTACATATCAGAGCCGACCGACCAAAAGAATGAAGACACGCTTCACAAAAAGACCACCAACATACCTACTCTGCAATGCCTCATAGAGCATCATAAAACAGCAGAAGGGTGAGAAATATTATCATAATAACAATGCATAAAATTATATATCTTAGCATAAAAATACACATATTCCACATTCTCACCACAATTCATCACAATTCACCCATATACATTACAATGTATATATATATACAAAGCCAAGCATATTTATCATGTATACTTTCACAATCCTTATCAATCCACATAAACATACATATTTATGTTTATTCTTCAATTCACAATTATAAAGATGATAAATGCAAATCATAGAGACCGACTCACGACTCTATGCAAATGCAATGCGGTACCGACTCAATCATCACTAGTTCTCTCAGGAACTCTGCTGGAACCATCGCTCGTTACCAAGGTAACTCCCCGTTGGGCCTACGATGTCCACCCATTGCTCACACCCCACATGGGCACACAATGTTTATGGATCGCTCACACCCCACACGGGCACACGACCCGATCGCTCACACCCCACATGGGCACACGATCCGATTGCTCACACCCCACATGGGCACACAATCATTTGTAATCATCGCTCACACCTCACATAGGCACACGACATTACAACGGATTCTCATTAGAATCACACAACACAAGAATGCACATCATTATGCTTCACATGCAAAATGACTCAAGACATTCTTGAAATGCATACATATTCACAATATATTCATGCATTCATCTCATACTATCACATACAATCTATATACATTCACATCAATGCACTATTGTATGATTCACATTCAAAATACACATTCAAGCGGTAAAAGTCGCTAACTAGCACTATTCCCGACTTTCCGACATAATTAAATCGGCTAACAATTTCTAAATCATCATAATAGGAAAATACAGCTCAATAGCTTCATAACGATACCAAGAATGTAAAAATCGGATAAACGGATCAAAAGTTACGGACGAAAACGAAAACACATTTTGAAAAATCCCATTTTTACAATTGACCTAACCATACGCGTATCACCAATGTCCATACGCGTATGGGCAGAACCCATTTCCTTCACAATTTTCACGTTTCAAAGCCCATACGCGTATGCTCAACACCATACGCGTATCACCAAATGGCCGGGAAAAGACACAATTCATACGCGTAATGGCACAAACACAGGCCAATGATACGCGTAACGCCTGGGCTCATACGCGTATGGACATGCCCCTTACGCGTACGGCCAGGGCAAACCCAGAAAAATTCTGCAGAACGTGTTTCTGCGTTTTTCACCCAAACCATACTCAAATTCATCATATAAATTCAGAAAAATATCAATTTGATGTACAATAACATATATCTATCATGTACCAACAACAAGGGACACGAAAACATCATTTCCAACACGATTAAATCGATTCCTACCATTTTCTACACAAATGGGTTTATACCAAAACTCATAAAAATCAACAACAACAACAAAATCATACATAATGATACACATTGATAAGATAATAAGATTTCACACCCTTACCCGGATTAATCGATTCCTAGAAGTTGTTTTCTTGATTCTCCTAGCTTTTCCTCTTTTCCTTCTCTTTTCTCCTCTTCCTCTTTCTTTCTCTCCTTTTTCTCTCTATTCTCTTTCTATCTCTTTCTCTCCTATTTCCTCTTCTTAACTATTTTTCTTTTCTATTTCTTATTTTCTACTCAAACTAAATTAATTCATTTTCTCACACAATTCTATTTCCACTACATTTCTAACTTATCATTAATTGAGAAATGTCTAAAATACCCTTCATTCTAATTTTCCCGAAAACTCTCAAAAATGGTAAAATATCATAACATGTCAACATAGCATATTAACACACCAATGTCACAGATAAAATAATTTATCACTCAATTTAAATAAAAGACTCAACAAAATGGAAATAATCGGAATCGGGGCGTTACACTTCTCGTCGTCGATCTCGTCCTGACCAACCGCTGACGACCCCTCCAATTCAGCTATCTTCGCCTTCAAACGAGCATTTTCCTCGTCAACCTTGGTCACCTTCTCCTTCATCTGGGTCACCTCCTTTTGAAGCAATATCTTGGCCTCCTGGTGCCCTTGCAGCTTCTTCAGCTCATTATATATCTCTACATTCTCCAACTCCAAGTCATTGATCCTAGTCTTAGCCTCTTTGAGGTCGGAGCAAGAAGCCATGTCTGTATCCCCAAGAGTTAACGCCGCCTCCAATATCCTGATCATTTCTGTTGCATCCTGGTAGAGGAGCTTCCTCCGTACTTGAGGATCAGCGGACAAGATAGCCAAAACGTCCAGTTCCGGGACGACGATAGAGCTCTCATCATCAAACATCTTTCCCTGTAGATAGCACCCGGGCAGCACAAATTTCCCTCCAGGAGAACCACCCGAGCAGCCCACCGGAGAGGCTCCAATATTATCCCGCTTCCTCTTATGAGATGTGTCCGGAGTTGGTGGTGTGGAAGTCATCCCCAGAATAGGACCAGCGCCGGACACAAACTTGTCCAGCGTCGCCTGTTGCTTGGTCGCTCCGGCTTTGGGCACCGGAGGCACCTTCTTCTGGACTTTGGCTGCCTGGGACCTCATCAAGCGTTTCCGCATCTCGGCCATTCTCTCTGCAAACACAAAAAGAAAAAAGTCAGTAGTTAGAAGAAACTTAATAAATACGGGCACAAGAGCGGGTTGTACCGAGAAGCTGGAACGCAACATCGTCATTTTCACACTCAAGGAGTGCCTTAGTATTGATATAGCGACCTGCGCGAATAGGCTCCCCATCGTCCCCGAGCAGCTCTTTGCCATCTCTGTCCACCACAAAGGCCGGACTAAAGCTCTCCACGTAGGCATAAAGTACTCGATAGGACTCCTTGTCCCCCTCACTGAGCTGCTCGTGCTTTACAAGGAACTGGTCGGTCCTATATCTGAAGTGGGCGAACACCCACTCCAAAGGGAACTTGGATACGAGCTTCTCAACCTGCCTACCATCAATGGTCACCGTTTCGAGCGTAGAAATAAACCTTTTGGCCGCCTCAGAGACATGTTTCACAACCAAGAACCTATCATTGAAATGCCGAACAGACTCTGAGTACGGCCAGAAAAGCCTGTTCCGCTGTTTAAAGGACGCCCAACTTTGATTCGAGCCTGTAGTGCTTCGTTAAAGTTGGAAGATGCAGAATAAGAGGTCCACGGTCGCCCCGACATGTAAGAAGCGACACACCAGCTCAAAAGCACGAATGAAGGTCAGCGCGTTCGGGTGAAGCTAGGCGTGGCACAACTCCAAGTGACGAAAGAGGGCCTTTTGGAAGTCGGTGAAAGGCAAATGAAACTTGACCTCCACAAAGGTAAACTCATACATGGGGAACCGCATCCCAGGGTAGATCGAGCAAATCCTGTCATTTTCCGTCAGGCAGATGGCCCTCCATTGTACTGGCGCATCCTCGGCCCGATCTTCTAGATAGGGGAACCCCCAAATCTCTTCTTCAGTAAACGTCGAATTCGTCGACAAGGGCTCGTGGGCAATCCATTTAAGGTCCCCTCTCGCGACCCGGACGTTAGCGTATTCAACGGACTACTCTGCCTCCTCTTGCGCGACCTGGGCGTCGGGCACGACTTCTTCACGAGGATTAGCCATTTTCACCTGAAAAGAAGAGGAAGAAAAAGTGAATTCGACGACTAAGTTCAAATCCACCCTTCCACCACTAGTCAAGTGAAATGGCGAAGAAGAAGTCGAGCACAACCTCGAGCCCACTTTGATCGCGACAAAATACGATGACTACACCGTCCCCCTACGACGGGAACAAGTCTCCGCGACTTAACAAGAAAACTTGCTCTCAACAAAGTGAGCTCCTCGCGCAAAAGCCATAACTTCATGTCGAACAGGCCTAATGCCCGACTACAAACCTAAAACTAATCCTAACCAGAACCTAGGAGATTCTACCACCAAAATATACGACATTCATTCCATGTTCTTCATGGTCTTCATGAATTTCCCAGAAATTCAGGTGTTCAACAAAGAACACATGAATCTTTGGCCGGAAAACTCATAAGTCGCCGGAAAATTCACGAATATACCCAGAAGGTGAAGAACACCATGAGAAATGCAGAAAAATACGAAGAACTTACTTGGGTCTGGAGGTGGGAGATGAAGATATGGGTGTAGACGATGAAGACCAACGGCGGCGAAGAGGAACTCCGACGAGAGGATGAATTGCAGAGCAAAAGAGTTGAGGAGAGAAATTTGCGTTAAGTGTACAAATGAATCCCTTCTCCCTCCTTTTATAAGCATTTGCTCATTGGGAAACGCAAAGGCCATCATAGCCTAGGCGGCTCTAGGTCTGACAGGGGATGCATATCCACCACGTGTCAAAAGGAATCTTCGTTTGGCATTCCCAAGGGTAGACGTTACATGCACCAAGTCTCTTGCTATCCCGCGAGCACGTCTCCTCGACAACGCACTCAACTCACGCTTTCGTCAAAGCTCCCCGCCATAAAAACGCCACTTCGGCGGGCATCCTTTCAAAGCATGGTCGACGCAAAACGACCTTTTCACAAATATGCTCCCCGAACGCCAACGGCTGGTCGAGCAGGACAAAGCACCAACGCCGACCACCTTGATATTGGCAAAGTCGAAGGACTTGTCCCCGAACTGTTCACATGGCTACCTTAAGTCCACACTCTTCACCAGAGCAAAGACTTGGGGGGCTCCTGTTCTGGACTGGGCAGGCGCTTTGCCCCCAGCAGGGCAATGCCCAATCCAGTCCAGCCATTGGCCAGACCCAATAGCCAGGAACTAGTCGTTGGGCTGGAACTAGCCGTTAGGCAGGAACTAGCCGTTGGGCGAAAAATATCTGTTGGGCAGGCCCCCCCTCACTCGCTTAGCCGTTCACACGACCAACTGTCTCCCCGGATCTCACGGAAACAATTTAACCAGGTCAAAGGGCCATGTGCTTTGCCCTCCACCTGGCAGTCCCCCATTGGTCGACCAGACATTTCGGCCACCTAGGGGACCTTGGCCCCGCGCTTGGGGCTTCCTCTATAAATACCCTCTCACATGAGAGAGGCAGATATCAAATATTCAATACTTGAAATCTTGCTCTTGTACTTCCTTTTCTCTCTTTTGACTAAACACTTACTTTGACATCGGAGTACCTTGCAGGTACAACCCTCTTTCCTCTCCTACAAGCATCATCACTTGTCCTACGTGAAGGTCACGACGATCCAGCCTGATCACCTCCGATCAAACATATATTATCTCGATAAACCAACTTAGTTAATAGTTATGTAAAAACATCAGATATAAAGACGCAAACTCGAATGCATGATTTACATATAAAAATTTGAAAAATTGTATTGTAATTCGTTAATTATTTTAATATGTAAAATTTTACGTTAAGAATAATTTAAATAAATATTATAAAAATTTAACATATATTATTTCAATAAATCAAGTCAATTAATAATTATATAAAGACATCAAATACGTATACGTGAACTCGAATGCATGATTTACCTAAATTATTATAGGTTGTATATAGAAATTTTAATATGAATCTGATCTTGGGAAAGTAGGGGCAAAACAAAATCCGGAAAGGTGTCCTCCACTTCATTTTTTAATCATGATATGTTGTTAAGAGTAATTCAAAATAAATGTAAATAAATTAAGTGTCAATTGATGCAGATTAAAGCATGATTGAACTCAATAAAGAACATGTAAAGTGCACCTTCTAGCTAAAATGTTAGATTGCATAAAAAGAATAAGAGCTACGCCTACAATGTTAGATATAATTAGATATAGTTAGATTCAAGTGTTTTTATATTTTACAAAGTTAAAATTTGTTATTTTAATGATCATCAATATATATATATATATATATATATATATATATATATATATATATATATATATATATATATATATATATATATATATATATATATATATATATATATTTGTGATGCGGTTAATTATAAAAACTATCATTCTCTTAATTTATTTTTTACTATCTTTGTTTCTAAATATAAGGTTAATATATACATACACTCATATGGCATAAGACCATATAGTATCGTCTAGAAAACAAGTAAAGGGGAATGCATCACTTTAACCCAAAAAAACAACGTTTTCCGTTTATTAGGGATGTTTTGTCCAAAGCAATATAATTTCCAAGAAATCTTATTAGTTATTACGTACAAACAATATAAGCAAAACCACCTCTTTATACAATAAATTGTCATTTAAGGATGCTATCAAAGCTGATTTGAAGCTCTATGCAAATCCAATCGATTTGGTGTTAGAGTACACAATTTTTTTTATTTTTTTTACTGTTGACATAAATTTCATTGTAAATTGTTGCTATGATAAAGTTTCAATTTGTGGTAGTGGTGGAAATGGTCCTTTCAAAGTATGGAGTTGTCCCTCTAACATGTATTTGTTCCTTATTCAAGTACCATGCATTAACATAATACACATAATCATAATACACATAATCACAGCCTTCTAAGTTTTTGAAGGTCCTGTATAGATTAATCATATTTTAACAAGAGCAAAAAACTAGAGATCTTATTTATTCATAATCTAACTTGATAAATATTTTTTTAAGGTCTCATTTAAGTATAGTTTAACTTTAAAAAAATTTGAGGCCTGTGCGATAACTCGCCTTAAACATCCTTAAAAACGGCCCTGCACATAATATTAGAAAATATAGTAATTTATAGGAAAATATGTTGATGATTTTTATTGATCATGAACATGAACATGTATAATATACAAGAATTATAAATTGTATAATAGGAAATTAATTATGCCTAATCAATACAAATATTTCCTTTCTAATATATCATTAGTGTATAAAATATTTTTTAAATATATGTGTGTGCTGTTATGTTCTGTCACACCTCCACAATTGAAGCAAGAGGTTGACGTACGTTTAAACTGTTTAAGAAATCTTGAAAGAGTATTAAGAGAAGACTCTTGGTGAAAATATCTGCAATTTGATAGTGTGATGGAACATGCATGATATGTATCTGCCCAAGAGCTACTTTTTCAAGTACAAAATAAATGTCCATCTCAATATGTTTTGTACGTTGATGTTGAACAGGATTACCGGAAAGATATATGGCACTAACATTATCACAATATACCATAGTAGCTTTGTGCATCGGATAATGTAGTTCAAGGAGTAACTTACGTAACCATCATGACTCAGAGACGACATTAGCAACCCCTCGATACTTAGTTGTAGCACTTGATCACGTCAATGTGGGTTGGCGTTTAGAAGACCATGAAAGTAACTAGTATCCAAGAAAAACACAATAACTGAAAGTAGAGTGTCTAGTGTCAGGACATCCACCCTAGTCAGCATCTGTGTAAGAAATCAATGATGTAACGGATGAGCGTGCATGTGATCTCCGTTGGGTCATGCATAAAAAGACATAATTTTGCACTACATATGAGATATCAGGTCTCGTGAAAGTGAGAGATTGAAGAGCACTAGCAAGGCTACGATATAACAATGGGTCTTCATAGGGAATGCTAGCTTTTGCGCTAAACTTTAGTTTAGTGCCAACCAGAGTGAGACATGATTTGCAAGATGACATAGCTTGCTCGTTTAAAATTTTCATCTGCACAATTTTTTATACAAGAGGAGACCACCATCATGCCTAATAATTGTAATACCTAAAAAATAACTCAGTGGTCCCAAATCTTTCATAGCAAATTCATAGTAATTCATAGTTGAGTCGTGATATGATAGACTTGCAAAGATCATCAGAGGAGACCATGAGAATGGTCTCATCCACATAAAGAAGAATATAGGCCATGTGTGTATTTTTCTGGTAGACGAAAATAGAGTTGTCTGACATGCTTTGAGAGAATCTGATAGAATATACATAATCTCCAAATTGTTTGTACCAAGATCTTGGAGCTTGCTTGAGCCCATACAAAAATTTTCTCAGACGAAAAACATGATGAGGATGATTTAGATTCTTAAAACCCAAAGGTTTATGCATATGCACTCTTTCTTTGAGTTCACCATGGAGAAACACATTTTTGACGTCTAACTAATGAATTTGCCATGCTTTTGATAAGGAAAGCCTAAGTATCATTCGAATGGTGGTTTGTTTAACAACTGGACTAAAAGTGTCTTCACAGTCTATGCCAACCTGTTAACCTAGACTGTTACCTACAAGTCGGGCTTTATTTCTCTCAAAAGAACCGTTAAATTTTTCTTTATGCCTAAAAATCCACAAAGAACGAATAACATTTGCATCAGGTGGACGATATACTAAATACCACGTCTAATTTTGAATAGTAACATTGTATTCATTATCCATATCCATTTTTTAATTTGCATATTTTAGTGATAACACATGGTTACGAGGGAGAGGAGATTTTGTGACATGTGTGTGAAGATTTATGTATTTTTGGTTAGGTTTTAAAATTTCATATTGGCTTCTCGTAACCGATTTGTTGTCAGAACTATGTGTGTAATACCCCAAAATTTGCCCTCTCTTTTCTTTATATCTTTGAGCATGAGCTTTCATTGCATTGCATCGCATTCAAGCATAGAAAAATAAAACATCAAGCATCTAGCATTGCATCTTGCATAAGGGCATGTGATCAGGTGATCCTCTAAGGTGTTGATCATCCAAAGACTAAGACCAAGTGTTTCTCACAAGCCTCAAGGATCTCTTACATCATGTATCATCTCCATTTGATCTCACAAGTCCTTAAAGGAAAGGAATTCATCAAGAAGATTGGACAGTGCATGAGCTCCTACACAAGGCAGTCAAAAGTTGGGATCTGACCCTCAAATGGGCAAGCTCTTTGAGTTTTTATCATCTCCAAAGGACACATCTCGTCATTTTTTGAGAGGATACACATCATATTCAGAGGAATTTGGATTTGGAGGATGTGTTATTTCCTCCTAACCAGAGGGTGCCAAAATTAGGGTTTGACCTAAAATCAGTTTATTTCTGATTTCTTGGCCAAGACTTGATCTCATGGTATTCCTTATGTTCTTAAGTGTTCATGGATGGAATCTTGGTCATTGGTTCTTTGAGGAAGATGTACAATGGATCAATTACTTGTGTAATAAGCAAAAGTCAACAGTTCAAAAGGAGAAAGTCAACTGTGGAATTTTGAGGTTCTTTTCATGGTTTTCAAGGGCTCACATGCTCATATAGTCTTCAATTGTCAAGATTCATGCCATTCATCAAGAATCAAGAGTTTGTGCAAAAGTTACTAAATTTGGAAAATGACCTATAATGAGAACTTTCCATTTTTGGCAATTTTTCCACCACATTCAACTTGACTTTTCATCATCAAGGAAGCTCCAAATGAATTTTCCTCCAACATAAAAGTTGAATATCTTTCTCTCCCATTTCCAAAAAGTACTAGAACATCTCTATACCATTTGTGGAACTCTAGTTATGGTCAAAACAATGCAAGGTGCATTTCATGGATTTCTTATATGTCAAATTTTCCACCTTTTGCATTTTGGCACAAATGGACTTGTAATTGATCTTTTTGCTTCATGTTATATTACAACATCAAAATGCAAGTCAAGAGGATCATTTTTGGCCTTTGAATTATTTCATTCCATGACTTATTTCTCATTATTTTCACAAAGTACAATAATGCAAATTGATTCAAAACTCACAAACCAAACAAGTACAAGGCCCAATTTGAATTCAGAGGTGATCAATAAGTAAATTGGAGGTGAATCATGCTTGTTGCAAGGGATGTGCACGTGTGGATTAGTGGTGTTAGTTCTCTTGTATTAGGATTGGCTTAATTTTTGTAAAACAAATATTAGCAGCAATAATGTAATAGAGAATAGGATGTATAAACTTGCTAAGAAGAACAGGTACAACAAGATGTCCTATTGAAAAGATCTAACATGTTGTGTTGAAGTTATTCAACAACTGGAACAACATGTCGAAGAAGATGTCCTATGAGGGAGCATTCGACATCGCGCCTGCTGAGCTGGATTATTGAGATTCAGTTATGTTTTGAATTGTGCAGAATATTCAGGAGAAAATTATGCATCCTATATGGCGCATATTTAAAGGTCTAGAAGATTCAATCAGAAATCATTACTTTCTAAATATGGAGACATATTAGGAAATATTAGATTGAAGGCCTATTTTCTTGGAGTTTATTTTGCAGAATTGTAACAGCTAATGAAGCTGTGATTGAAGGCCCAAATCTAGTTGGGTACAGGTTATAAATAGAAGGGTTTGTAACCTTGGAAGTGACGGCTCAAGATGTAGAAGTCTAGGGTTCAGTCTAGGTAAACCTCCTGTCCTGTGGGAAGGTTACCCGTAGTTCTCAAAACCTGTAGGTAAGAGGCAGTACGTTTTGACCTTGGAGGAAGCTTTGAAGCAACTCCAGGTGGTGTTCTTAGTTAAGGAAGAAGCTAACAAACGGTGGAGTTTGGCATCATACTTGGCTAGGTATTATTCTCATCAGATGTTGATGTGTCATAGGAGTGTAGTTTCATGTCTATTTGTGTAATCAGAATGTAGGCGAAGGGCTGTCGATGCAGTGGCTGGATTGTCAACTGCTAGACATCATTGCGATGATTGGGAGTGAGAAGGGTTTCTCATATCTAGAGAGGATCTAGGTAGAAGGGTCATTGGGTAGTGATTAAGTGAAAAGTTGTAAACGGGTAGTTTAGCTTTGAATTGATACTACTGATAGTGGACTTCATCCCTGGCTTGGTAGCCCCCAGAGTAGGTGTGTTCGACCGAACTGGGTTAACAATTCTGTGTGTCTCGCTCTTATCTTTTCAGTACCATGATTTGTGTAATATACCTTGCCCTTTGTGATCATGTCAGACCAGATGTCGAATAGCATGTTCTAGGACATCTGAATTCTGCACATGCACCAGAATTTCAATTGGTATCAGAGCAGGTCATTCTGTTCTGTATCTGGATGAGATCCGAGGGAAGATACTTTCTGGTTCATGGTCAAGGTAGAAGCTTTCTACTGAAAAGGTGTATGGAGTTGGTCAGTTCATATGTTGTTTGAATGGTCCCTTGAAGTGGAGGATGGACTATTCATGATAGGGTGTGCATTGGCTTTGTTTGAAGTTATCAGGCGTGTAGCTTTGGTGGTGAGCTGCTGTGTGGTTTGATTTATTTTCAAACCTATGTTGACCTACTGCACATGGAGTGGCGTGGATTATTGAGTCGTGCCTGAAGGTTGTTGAGGAGTTGTTGTGTGTTCCGCTGCATGGTATCTGATGTAACCCTGGTTGTTTCTTGTGTCTCTGGTGGTGAGACTTTAGGAATGTTTTTTCTCGGAAAGACGTTAGGGTTTGGCCTCCTCAGCAGGTTATTCTATGATGTTGCAGTTTATGCAAGACAACTTCAACCGTTTGATTAGAGATTCCAAAGATACTTGATAATTATCTCAACTCCACTCATAATGGTATTGAAGTCCAATTTGTCCAGAACATTGATTCTTTCTTTCTCAATTTTCTTGATGGTGAATGAAGAGGGTGGAGCCAAAGCAAAAGAGTATCACTGTCAAATCTTTCATGCGGGAGTAAAGATCTTGATAAGTTATCTCTTAAGCTTATTTGTGGTGACCTAGTTAGGAGATTCTTCCTGGTTATGGTGTCCAATGTAGTTCTGGTATATCTAAGGATGAATTTAATTTGGAAGGAGGTTTCAGATTTGCTGAGGGAAATAGGATCTGTTCAGAGAAGGTCTTACTTACTTGAGCCAAGTGTAGCATCCTCGTTATCTCAACCCTCTACAAAAGAAGAAACGGGCTTGGATAGGCTACTTTGGTGGTGTTTACTTGGTATTGGTATCTGGTAGGATTTTTTTTACAAGGATTTAAGATCAATTGTTGATTGTGGAGTTCACAAATATTTGATTGATTATCCTTGTGACTCAAGATTGGTGATGTTCAACACGATGTTTAAAACATTTCATCATCAAAGTTTGTGCAGAATCATGGGAAGGGTACTGCATAAGCTTTAGCATCAATAGAGTTATGACTACTTGGATTGGTTTAGGTCCAGTCCAGAATGCTCATCATAGAGTTAAGATAGGTGGCATTATCTGAACTTTGTGAAAGGTGTGCATCTGACTAATGATAGATACTTTGACGGGAGGTAAGTATTTGTCTGATGTGAGTATGCAATTCCGCAGTCTAAACTCTTTGCTTTAGAGAGGGTGTGCTAGTTTATTCCCCTCTATGGTGTTCAGGTGTTTATGTTAACCTGAATAAGCTGCTCTGGTTGTGAAAGTCTTCTATGTGCAATGAGTCCTTGGATTGGTGATGGGTAACATCATGATTGTTAATGGTTATATTTGGAAGATGATTGAGATTGAGCACTTGGAGTTGGATGCTCAAGCATTTGTGTCAGAAGAGGTGGTTCTGACTATGTGGATTAGAATGTGGAGATTCTGATCTTGTTTTTAGTAGTATGTTAAGGCAAAGCAATAACTACCAGTGGATGTAATGGCAGAGGAATTGTGTCAGATGGGGTGTTTTGATCAGAAATTTTATTTGGAGCTGTTCTTCTCTTGAAGAGATTGGATCTCAGTAAAGTTTTTAAGTAAGCTGAGATTTCGTGGAGTTTGTGAGCAGTGTCAAACCAGTCAGGCTAATTGGATGTGTTCTCTAGGAGTAAGAGTACAATATGTGAATATGCTCAGCAAGTGTGTAAAGATCTGGTGCTCATATGTTCATCTCCATCTAAAGCATTGGTTATCTATGACAGGGGAAGTACTTGTTTATGGACTTTGCTGCAAAGGTGCATATATTGTGAAGTTTGCATGTTGATCAAGCTTGTGGAGATTGGTGGCCTCTTATGAGGATATAATGTCAGATAATATGCTATGATATTAGGCTGTTGGATGGTGTTTTGATGTATGAAGCAAATTGTTTGAATCATGTGCACACATGCTTCTGAGGAGGAGTCTGAAGGACAGCTTTGTTTGTGTCTGGGAGAATTTACTTTTCTCTGCAGTTTCTGGAAGAACTCTGTAGGGGTTTTTGTTGATGGGAGATGTCACACTTGTCTTGGTGTGTGTTATTAATTCTAAGTAAGAGGAGTTTACTTAGAGTTCAGTGGAAGGCAGTGGCTTTATGCTTGAGGATGATTGAGACTGATTGCTCTTGTGTTGACGAGGAGTTAGTTGAAATTGTCAGGAGGTTCTGGCAGAAGTTCTGGATTAAAGCATACTTTTTTTTGGTGAATGAGAGTTTATTTCTCTCTGGGTTTCTGAAGTTTTCTTTGTTCAAGCTGGTGGCGTAGCATTGTTTGAAGATCTTCAGTTGGATTACTATGCAGGGAGTAAGTCCAGTGGTGGAGCATATCAAGAACCATGAGGTGTGGTGTCTATGATGTGTGGAAGATGTCCTAACCAATGTTAGAACATCTTTGGGTTAGTTATCCTTGGAGTCGGATTTTGAGATCACTTTTTGTCTAAGAGGTGTTTATCTTATCATACGGGAAAATGATGAGTTAAGGACTGTCTTGGATGTCTGATGTGAATATAACATGCTAGAAGTGGATCAGTTTGGTGCTTATAAGCTGAAGATTTTTGGAGAATCATTCGTGAAATGAATGGTACTAGTGTGGTACTTGGTTTGCTTGAGGATCAAGCATTAAGTGAATGCGTTCAGCAGGTGTGTTGAACAGAGGGTGCTCTTGAAGACATATAGATGAGTCTTATGTTTTCCATTCATTTAAGGTGTTCTTGTAAAGGAGCACTGGGTATCTTAGATAGGGGGAGTTGGACTTCTGTTTTGGATTTGTTGCTACAGTAGTTCAGTTGTTTATCAAGATTGGTTGTGGTTTCAAAAATTTATGATAGTGTATCTCTGGTGAGGGTGTAATGTCAGTCAAGATGTCATGACATTGTGTGACTGGTTTAGTTCTGGGTGGACTTGACTGGTTGATCTTGGTCATGTCATTGGGTTGTCAATGTATTGAATCAAAGTTGTACAAGCTTCTGAGTTGGATGTGTTCTGCTACTGGTTGATTGCCCTTATTGCTTAGTTGCTTTGTTTGTCAAAAAGGGAGAGTTAGCCTAGGAGTTGTCTAGTTGTCTGGTGTGATCCTAGTTTTGAGGGGGAGTTTGTAGTTTGTGCAGCTGTTATGCTGTTTGAATTTGTTTTTGGTGCAGCTGTTGGATGTTGCTGATGTTGGTTGTGTGTGATGTTGGCTGTTTCTGGTGTTGAGGGGGAGCTTCGGTTTGTTGATGGAATTTCTTTCTGCTGGTTTTTGGTTTGTCTACTGGCTAAAAAGGGGGAGAGTTGGTGCCTGTTTTCTTTAGTTGTTCTGTGTTCCTGGTGCTCTGGGTGTTTTGGAATTTTCTGTCTGTTGGTTGTATTTTTATTGCTGTAAACTCCTGGATTGTAATTGTTTTTAGATTATTTATTTTAGCCAAAATTTGCCAAAGGGGGAGATTGTTAGTTCTCTTGTATTAGGATTGGCTTAATTTTTGTAAAACAAATAATAGCAGCAATAATGTAATAGAGAATAGGATGTATAAACTTGCTAAGAAGAACAGGTACAGCAAGATGTCCTATTGAAAAGACCTAACATGTTGTGTTGAAGTTATTCAACAACTGGAACAACATGTCGAAGAAGATGTCCTATGAGGGAGCATTCGACATCGCGCCTGCTGAGCTGGATTATTGAGATTCAGTTATGTTTTGAATTGTGCAGAATATTCAGGAGAAAATTATGCATCCTATATGGCGCATATTTAAAGGTCTAGAAGATTCAATCAGAAATCATTACTTTCTAAATATGGAGACATATTAGGAAATATTAGATTGAAGACCTATTTTCTTGGAGTTTATATTGCAGAATTGTAACAGCTAATGAAGCTGTGATTGAAGGCCCAAATCCAGTTGGGTACAGGTTATAAATAGAAGGGTTTGTAACCTTGGAAATGACGGCTCAAGATGTAGAAGTCTAGGGTTCAGTCTAGGTAAACCTCCTGTCCTGTGGGAAGGTTACCCGTATTTCTCAAAACCTGTAGGTAAGAGGCAGTACGTTTTGACCTTGGAGGAAGCTTTGAAGCAACTCCAGGTGGTGTTCTTAGTTAAGGAAGAAGCTAACAAACGGTGGAGTTTGGCATCATACTTGGCTAGGTATTATTCTCATCAGATGTTGATGTGTCATAGGAGTGTAGTTTCATGTCTATTTGTGTAATCAGAATGTAGGCGAAGGGCTGTCGATGCAGTGGCTGGATTGTCAACTGCTAGACATCATTGCGATGATTGGGAGTGAGAAGGGTTTCTCATATCTAGAGAGGATATAGGTAGAAGGGTCATTGGGTAGTGATTAAGTGAAAAGTTGTAAACGGGTAGTTTAGCTTTGAATTGATACTACTGATAGTGGACTTCATCCCTGGCTTGGTAGCCCCCAGAGTAGGTGTGTTCGACCGAACTGGGTTAACAATTCTGTGTGTCTCGCTCTTATCTTTTCAGTACCATGATTTGTGTAATATACCTTGCCCTTTGTGATCATGTCAGACCAGATGTCGAATAGCATGTTCTAGGACATCTGAATTCTGCACATGCACCAGGATTTCAAGTGGCATAAGCACAAAATGAATTTTTGCAAATTCATTAAAATCTCATTAACCAAGGTTCTAATCACTTGCTAATCCTAATCATTGGACTAATGGAGAGTATATATGCTTACTCATACCCTCACAGCTAGGGCAAAGACTCTCATTTGCTCAGTTTTGATTTTTTGCTCTCACACTTCCTCTCATTGAATCTCACCCTCCTTGGAGTTTCTTTGAGATTTCTCTTCACATTCTTGATCAGTGAAGAGAATAGAGCAAGAATCAATTTCTATTTTGAGCTCATACTGAGGAATTCACCAAGTGCCATTCAAGAGGATTCACGTTCAAACCTCAAGATCTAGCACGATTTCAAGCTTTAGTTGCATTTATTTTGCAACTAGAGGTTCCAAGGAGTAGATCTGCAGTTTTTGGAGGGTTTTCTTGGAGGATTTCAAGCTCTTCAAGGTTCAGGTTGGTGTTGATTTCATACTCATAGAACTTAGTTTTGTTGTGTGCATAATGATCTGTGAACTTCACTGAGCATGATGATCTATTTTATTTTGATTTTAGACGTGCAACATGTGTGTATCGTGGATTTAAAGTTTTGGATCTAATTTTTCTTTCCTTCGATTTGCATTGTATGTTGGTTATTTGATAAAATGAGTTAGATATTCATGATCCTCATGTTAATGATGTACCTATGAGCAATTTCTGGAGACTTTCGTGTAGCAGCTCACCGGAGAGGGTGGCCGGAGCCCTAGCTCCGGCGACTGGTTCACGTTCCGGCCGGCCAAGGGTTTAAGGGAAGAAGATGAGGTTTTAGCCATTGATATTTTTGATCCGTTGGTCCACGTTATGCCATGTTTCTTTAATTTTGTTTTTATTTTAATGTTTGCGTGTTTGTCACCCATGCGTATTATCATGTGCCACCAGATCATGACCATTGATCTTGATAAATTTTGGTTTTGTTGATTTAATGTGAGACGTCTGATGCATCTGATGGTTGGATTATTGAAAACGCATTAAAATGTGCGCGTGCATGTCATGTGATTTCTTTGGTGTTCAGAATGTTTGTGTGTGTGCGTGTTCATTTAACTATTTTGAGCATGTGAGTCTGAGCTGTTAATCATGATTGCTTGTTATTTTCATTTGACTGATGATACGCGTTGGATCAATCGTGTGGTTTTGCTTCAATCTGAGGTTTGACTGATTCCATTGTTCCTCATTGACTTCGCTGTTGGACTTTTGTCCTTTGGGCTTTGCTATCTACACCCTTCTTTTCAGCCCATTTTTCATTTTCAACATGTTTTCTTACTGATTGCACCTCCTTGTTTTATTTCTTTTTCTTTTCATTTTTATTAATTATTGTTTTGCATTTTAATTTCTAAAATCATTTTAATGCATCCAAAAATCATAAAAAAATTCATGAAGCTTCTTTTTAGTTTTATAAATTTTTTCCATATTTTATTTTCTCATTTTATTTTATTTTTGGCATATGGATTAATTAATTGTTTAATTTCTTTTTGATTTGTTTCACATGTGCACACTTCTACTTGTAGAATTTATTTCTCATCATCTATACATGATTTTCAATTCATTCTTTTTGAATTTGTTAGATGACATTCTAAAGTGCATAAAAACTTTTTTGTTTCATTTTTAAAACTTTTTCATATTGCATTTTGGTCCTCCTCTTTTGCATATTGATACATGTTTCTCACTTGATCCTTGCTTAATTGTTTGAATGGCTTAACTTGTGAATTTTCGGGAGATATTTTAGCATGTGATTGTCTTCTGACCTAGATCATTTGAGTTTAAATTTCACAATTGTTGAATGTTATATGATGCATGTTTGCTTATTTGTGCTTAAGTGACTTATGCATGATCATTGCTTGACATCTCCTTACACAAGTTGATTTGCCTTGCTTAATTGATTGAGTTCCTTTGTAATTCTTTGATTGAGCTTTTGACATAATGTTTACCCCTGGTTGAGGTCCTTTGAGACTAATTTTTGCACTTTGTGGATCATGTTTGGATCATGTTTGAGTATGCCTAAGTGTTGGAACTTTGTCCTTTTTTGTAGTTTGTTTGGGTGCATGTTTTGAAGTTGTTGATTGATGTTTGAACTTGTATGACTTGAGTTTGGTTTTGATATGACATTGATGCATATGCTACTGCTTCTTGAGTTCTATACTTGGTTTTCATGTTGCTTGAGCATAGTTGAATGCATTTGGTTTGAATTGTATGGTGAATATCATTACCTTTCCTTTTGTGAACTTCTTTGAATCATAATGCTTCATGTCTTGAATCACTTTTGCACACATGATTTGTTGATGATAATATGATATTGGTTCTGACTTGTCTTCATCTTCATCTTGCCTTTCTCATTTCATTTTGTTATGAAGTCCATGTATGCTTAATTGTGCATTTCATACAAGTATGCTTGCATTCTTTCATGCTTATCTTTGCATGCTTACTTGAATTGTTTTGCATTGATCTTTGAAACAAGTTGATTGATTTGAGTTGGACATTTATGATATGATGTGCTTGCTGCCTCTTATTGTATCTCATCTTCTTCTTCTCCTTCTCTTTTCTTCTCTTTCACTCTTTCTCATCCCATGAATCTCAAGACTTGTTCAAGTCTTGGATTCTTTCCCTTTAGAGCTACCTAGTCCAACTTAATTTTTGATTAAGCTTGGAGTAGGATTAGCATTAGGTTTTAGGTAGTCTTTTCTCCTAAACCTCACTAACCATAGGACATCCATGCATGATAACATTAGGATTCTTAGTTTCCCTTTAGAGTTTCCCTTGTGTCGTTTCTCTTCTCATCTCTAAATATAAGTAAAAGACACTTAATAAAGGTTAACGTGTATTGTGCTTGAGCCTTCTATGTGGGAAGTGGGGAACGAGGGGCTTCCTCTCATTCTTCTAGGGTACTTAGTGTGCGTCCTGTTGGGGACGATGCGCTAAGTATTTGTTCCTGTATTTAAGACTTTGGTTCAATGCAAGTTACAAATAACACTAAAAAACACTTCTTGCTAAAAAACTTCAAACCAACAATAACGTCTTTCCTTCGGGAATTCTTTTCTCATCTCACTCACTCTCAACGTACAAACGTGCTCCTACTCGTTCTCTTGCAAGATGGTAACACACACGGACCAGCGAGCCTGCAACACCTGAGCTAGAACGTTAGCCGTTCCCTAAAAAACACAAACAAAGCGATCCTCGTTGAGGGGAACTACGTCGCTCTGATTCTCATGTTCCCGATGAGATACGTAGGCAGTGGGGTAGGGCCCATTCGAGCACTTCTTTTATTTTCCCTACATTTGTTTCTCTTTCTCCTTTCATTTTTCCTTTTTCCTGTTCCTTTCCCTTTCCAGTAGCAGTGGAGCTCCAGACGACGTCACCCTTTGATCGAGACAAGCAAGCGTGGATCCCATCTGGTACGACGGACGCGTGGGGGTGCTAATACCTTCCTCTCGCGTAACCGACTCCCGAACCCAGTTCTCTTGGTCGCAAGACCATGTTCTTTCCCTTTCTCTTCAGGTTTATGCGGTGTTTCCTTTCCCTCTCTTGGGATAAATACACATTGCTGGCGACTCTATTTCGGTGCCACTTTTGCGTTTGTACTAGGATGAAAATCCCGGGAGCAACAATGTGTAGACTGGTAAATCGGAGGAAGTTGAATATTTGGTGTAGTAGATGTGGATGACAATGTGTTGACCGATTGATAGGTGGGTTGGGCCGAGTTGTGTGTTTGAGTGTGGTGTGTTACGTTTGGTTGGGCATGTCGCCGAGTAGATGGGGAAAGTTGGGCCGATCCTGATTGATGAGGTGGTGAGGAATTTTGTTGAGTGATGTCGGCCGGTGTCATTAGAGTTGGGCCAGGTTGGGTAATAAGATGATTTATTATGTAAGGTGATAATTCATTATCAAGAAATTAATAATTTTTTGGATAGGGAGTGGGCAACTTAGAGAAAGGAAATTCTAATTCATAAAATATAACAAGATGACAAATGACGATTTTATTTAGTAATAAATTATAGCATTTGTATATGCGACGATTTGAAGGATATCCTAAAAAGACGCATGAGGTGGAACAAGATTGGAGTTTATTTATGGCAGTTGATTGAAAAAGTGGATAACATAAACAACTAAAACTCTTAGATGAGAGTAGCATGGGTCCTTTTGAAAAAGAATTTTGAGAGTTGATTGATAATTCAACTTTTTATTTGGTAAAATATTCAATAGATAAGTTTCCATTTGTAAAGCATGGTGCCAAAAACTTTGCGGTAAAGATTAGTAAAGTTTGAATTATATTATTAATTAAACATATTTTTCATTTAACTTTGCCATTATGAGATGAAGTATGAGGACACAAAAAACAAAATGTGATTCCATTTGCTTCACAAAGTTTTTGAAAATTACTGTTGACATATTCTCTACCATTATCACATTGAATATTTTTAACTTCTTTATGAAATTGAGTTTTAATATATGCTCTTAAATTTTCAAAAGTTAGAAAAACTTGAGATATATGTGAAATTGGGAAAGTCCACAAAAAAAATCGAATAGTCATTCAAATAGAGCACATAATATTTATAACTGGAAGTACTCAATACGGAAGATGTCCAAACATCACTATGTAATATATCAAAAGGCATAAAAGTATAGTTTTGTGAATAAATAAATGTCATTTTAATATGTTTACCAAGAGGACAAGAGTGACAAAAACTTGAATTTAACTTTGAAGTAAGAATACAATGAATCATTTTATTTTTTTCTAAGAGAATCTAAAATAGATGCTCTTGGGTGACCCCAAACGTTCATGCCAAACTAAAGTAGATAAAGCTGCAAACTTGGAAGGAAATATGTTTTTATTTTTGGTTGTGTTGGTGATGGGATATAGTTGGCCTTGACTATCACATCTCGTTAGAACCATCCCCGTCTGAAAATCCTTCGCAGGAAAACCAAATAGATCAAATTCAACAAAAACATGGTTATCAGTAATGAATTTACGAACAAAGATTAAATTTTTAATCAATTTAGATGTATGAAGGACATTTGATAAAACTAATGGAGGGTGATGAGGGGTAAGTTAGAATTTCCAAAACCTTGAATAGAAACTGAATGACCATTTCCTACGATAATACTATTATTTTTGCTTAAATTAGAATAAGACGAGAGATTATCATGTGTGGATGTCATATAAGATGTTGCTCTGGTGTCCATATTATTTTTGCTCAAACTGAGCAAGATGAAGAGTGTGGAAAGCATATTCAATATTTGTTAGGCTTGGGCCAATTGCAGTAAAAATAGTTGATTGTTGCTTGGATCCTAGAATTCCATTTTGTTGAGTTTTTGGGCTAGTATTGAGCCAAGTCTAATAAGAAGGGTAAGGGCATAGAGGAAGAGCCCAAGGAGGAAATTGTTGCCACTTTTTCTAGGGAGAGGGTTGATGCCTCTATGACTGTTGTCCGCGTCCACCACAACCGTAATACTATCAGCCACTGCTACTATGATTATGGAGGCCGCCTCTATGAGAGCCCCGGCCCTTGGTACTGCGGTCGTTATTTTTGCCTTTGTTGTTATTGTTATTACAATAACTATTGTTGTTGATGGACAGACGAACAAAATTTATTGAAGGAGCTGCCAAAGAAGATGAAATATCACTAGAGTTTTGTGATTTCACAAGTAAGGTTGTCGGAGAAGAGGTGTTTCTGAATTCATGTGCAACACGTTGAGTCATGGTTTATTCTTCTAATTCCAAGCGTGATTTTTCCGTTTCAAACATAGGTAAACGATCGGGCTATTGAATATATGTGACAAATCCTGCTTATGAGTCAATGAGTCCATAAATCATCTTCAACACAAGACGGGTGTTGTTGATGGGAGAATCAACATGAGCAAGTTGATCGGTGAGGAGTTTGAGGAGATTGCAAAAGGCTTTGTTCGAAGGGAAATCCTCCAAATTTTTGTTGGTGAATTGATGTTCGATATGGTCTGCTCTCGAATGTTTGTTATCCTGAGACATAACAACAATTCGTTTCCAACAACTTTAAGTAGTATCATTGATCACAAGAATGAAGCTGAGAATATCATGTGTGACCGTGGCATACATTCATTGCAAAACGGCCGCTTCAAGATGGTTATAGAGATCGGGATCATTAGTCTTTGTTTGTTTTGCTATCATGTCCAACAATTCTTCTTAAATTAAAACTAAATTATATATCTTAGAAATGTAATTTATTTTTAATTTAAAAATAATAAAAAAATAGAAAAACGTCACTTTTCACCACAGTTGGAATTCCAACCGTGATGAAAAATAGCTAAAAAATAAATAAAAAAGAAAATAGTTTGTGCTGAAGTTCGAACCCATGACCCGACACCACTTTTCACCACAGATGAAATTTCATTCATGATAAAAAAGTGAGTTAAAAATAAATAAAAAGTCAAAACTGCCAGTGCTAGGATTCGAACCTGTGACCAAGCGTCACTTTTCACCACAGTTGGAATTCCAACTGTGGTAAAAAAAATGGACAGACACCATTTTTCACCACAGTTGGAATTTCAATCGTGCTAAAAAGTGTCTTAAAATGAAAATAAAAGGAACACACCTAATTGAGTAGATTCTACCACAATGGATAATTCGGGCGAGGTAATAGTTCGTTACGAAAGGCATATTTCGTAGAAATATATGAATACAAAAAAAAATACTAGAACATACAAATCTATACAAAATAAGAAATTCTAAAGCATACAAATCTACTCAAGAAATTAAAGAGAGGGTGATTAAAAAAAGTGTAATGGGGTTTATACCAGTTTAGTGTTTCATCTTCGTATGCACTCAATTTAGTCTCTGACGGTAAACCATTGAAAATTATTCTTCTACTAGATTTGGTTTTGGTACAGAATTTGGTTTCAACAAAATCATATAAAATAAATTAGATAAATTGCTCAATCATGACTAATCTTACCTTTGTCCTTGATTATTCTTTGCTTGTAACGCAACTAACAACAACTACAATCTTGATCACAAAATTGATCTTAATTACACAACCTTCAACCATTGAAAATCTTCAATCTTCACACTTGCAACAATTTCCACACAGTTTTACTTGTAAGACATGGACTTGTTCTTCACAAGGTTGTTATAAACAAGAAACTCCAATTCCTATTCCTATGGAGACGACTAATCTTTTATTAAAATGGGACTTCAAATCATAAATTTCACACCATATCCAGAAACTAGAAACAATTCACTTCAGCAAACATTAGTAAAGCAATCGGGTTCCTAACAAAACATCAATCACACATTCACATGGTGGATGAATCTTCATGCACAACAATTTGATCTGAATCTTTGAAACAAATAAAAATAAAGCTTTGTTTAGGTGCTTGAGAAGTAACACAAAAAATAAGTGTAAAATTACTTAAATGATTCAAGACAAACGTGTTAAATAAATCTAGGCTTAAATGCACTTTTGGTCCCCAAAGTATCATTTTTCTGAACTTTTGATCCCCCTTTAAAAAAAACCCAAGTTTTGGGTCCCTTGTTTTGTTTTTTTTTTGGATTTTTTTGGTCCCCCCTCCAAATAAGGGTATGTGGCATTTTTCTTGCTGATGTGGATTAGCTTACTAGGATTATGTATTTTATATTCATTTACATAATTAATATTTCTATCTTTATGTTATTATTATTATTATGAATATAAAAAAAAATTAATTAAAGTCATTACCAAGACATATACGTGTACTTATATTTGTTGGTCTTCTTCCCCATTTGAAAAACCCAGAAACCCTAAATTTATTGTTCTTCCCCAATCTTCCAATTTCAGAAACCCTAAGCAGCTTAATCAGTTGCAAATTCTAATTTCGTTTCAATCCTCACCCTTCAACCCTGACCAGGATGTCTGTGTATTCTTCTACAAGCAAGCGCACCGTGTCTCGCTCCATTGACGTTGAATGCAAGTGTGGGATTTCGTCGCCATTGATGACAGCCTGGACGGATCAAAACCCAGGTCGTCATTTTTTTGGTTGTGGGATGTACAAGGTTTGTCGTGAAATCCCTAATTTCTTCCATTGTTTGTCTTATAATCAAGTAAATCCCTAATTTCTTCATCTATTTTGCTAGAGTCATGGATACAAGAGATGTTCTCACTTTGTCTGGTTTGATGAAGAAATGTCTCAACGTGCCAAGGAAGTTATATCTTCTCTGCAACAAAAATTGAACCAAGAAAAGGTTAAGCTTATTGAAGCTACTGTTAGAGAAGAAGAGCTCAAATTAGAGATCAAATATTTGAAGATGTTGAACAAATTTATTATGGGAATGACAATAGTGGTGTTGATTGGATGGGTTGTATCTAATGTAATAAAGTAGTTTGTAATGGTTAAGTGTTAGGTTTGGTTGTAATCTCAAACAAAATGTTGAGTAGTTTGTAATCTCAGACCTATAATGTATAATGAAAATGTTAACTTGCAACCAGACCTGTAATGTATAATGTATTTGTTTGTGTTTGATTATTATGTTTGTGCTTCTTTCCCTGAAAATGTATAATGAAAATGTTGATTATTATGGTTGTAATACATGACCTATAATGTTTGGTTGAATTAACAGAACTATATAGTACAACAATGACCTATAATGTTTGGTTGAATTAGCAGAACTATATCAGTATAGCAATATCAGTACATCAACATAGCTTTGGTCGAATTAACAGACATATACCTTTAATGTTTGGTTAAATTAACAGACCTATAATTTAAGTATAATGACCTGTAATGTTTGGTTAAATTAACAGACCTATAATATCAGTATAATGACCTGTAATGTTTGGTTAAATTAACAGACCTATAATTTTTGCATGCATAATGACCTGTAATGTTTGGTTAAATTAACAGACCTATAATTTTTGCATGCATTGCTTTGTAAATATTAGCACAAACCTATAATTAACAGACCTATAAAGCTTTGTAACATTAGTACAGCAATAACAAAATGATAGCTTCATTACTCAAAATATCAGTATTCATATTACATAATGGATTCATAATTCCAACATAGAAAACAAACACCAAATCCAAACATCAAACACCAAATCCTAAATGACAGCATATGTCATGACAGTTACATAATAGCACTAAATGTAAACACCAAATCCAAAATGACATCATATGCTATGACAGTTACATAATGACACTAAATCTAGACATTCCTATTCTTGGGTAGGCTGTGGAGCTTGAGAGCATGAACCAATCTCCTGAGTTGACTCCTTTGCACCCTTTGCTCCCTTCTTTTGCTTCTTTCCCTTTGCACCATTTGCTCCCTTCTTTTGCTTCTTTCCATTTGCACCTTTCTTTTCGTTATCCTGAATTTTCTGCTTTTTGTTCCCTCCCTTAGGCATGACCCTGTCAGCTGCTCTCTTCCCCTTGCATTTCCTCATGTTATGGCCCATGGATCCGCATTTCTTACATGTGACAGTTTGAAGCTTCCTTGGCAAGACATGTGGATTTTTGGGTTCATCATTTGTTTTGTTTCTCATCTTCTTGGGGCGTCCAATTGCCCTTCTCATCACAGGGGGATTGATTACTAGTGCATCATTCACAGGCCAGAGCTGTGGTCCATTAGTTGGGAATATGATATGTGAGTAGGTCTTTTGAAAAGTATTTTTTTGCACATATAAAACACAAAAATCAGAAATATAACACAAGTAGCAACAAGACCAATAATACAAAGTAGCATTCCATACCTATAATAATCAGAAGTGAATTCTTCTGGTTGTGTTTTGTTATGCCACATGCACGATATTGCATGACTACAAGGGATACCATTCAGGTTCCATTTCCTACAAGCACATGTTCTTTCCCTAAGGTTCACACAATATGTTTCTATACCATTAGTTACACCAAATATTGCCATTTCATCATCACCATGCCAAGTTGGAGTCCATCTTTCAGCTAATCTCTTATTCTTCTCAAGTACTAGTTGAATTCTTGGGCAAAGATCACCAGCATACTTAACCATCATTCCCTTTTGTTGTATGATCCTCTTAGTCAGGTAATGCTTAATCCCTTCTAAGAGGGTGATAATTGGTTTATCCCTATATTCTAGGATAGCCCTATTAAAAGCCTCACACATATTGTTCACCTAGAGGTCACAGTTAGAATAAGTTTTAAAATGTGACTTGCTCCAATATTCAGCTGGCACCTTTTTCATGTCCTCCCAAGCAGCTTCATTCAATCATTTTATCCTCAACATTGCCCTCTCCCACCCCTGAACAGTGGTTTCCCTTGCAGCACTCCACAATGCTTCCTTCAATTCCATCCCAGGATACTTTTTTTTCCAATTCCCATACAAATGCTTGACACATAGCCTTTGCTCCACATACTCACTCAAACCTTGAACAGCTGGAACAAGACCCTGCAGTTTACAATTAAAGATCATATTAGATTAAGTCAACAAACAATCAAAGTATGGAAATTTATTAAGTATCATTTACCTTTTGCTGATCAGATATGAAAGCATATGCCCTTTGATTTTTTCCTTGCAAGTCATCAAGTAGCAAATTTAGAAACCACTCCCAAGAGTCCTTTATTTCTGCCTCCACAATAGCATAAGCTATAGGAAATATTTGATTATTTCCATTACAGCTGACATCAACTGCCCACCAAACTCCCCTTTTAGAAAACATGCATCAAGACCAATAAGTGGCCTACAATAGCATGCAAACCCAACCTTACATGCCTCTAAAGAGATGTAGATTCTCTCAAAAACTGGTCCAGCAGCAGAGTCATAGCATTGCAACTTTATGTTACTATTAGGGTTTGATGCAAGGAGCTCATTAGCATAGGTTCTTAGATGACTGAACTGATCCCTACCAGCACCTTGAATGATTTGCATTGCTCTTCTCTTAGGCCTGTAAGCCTGGTCAGTTGAAAGTTTAACACCCCATTTCTCAAAACTCATAGCCACTAAACCAGCTGGTTTCAAATCAGGACTATGCCTTAATATATGGCTAAACTGCTTCCCCAGCCATTCAATCTTAGCCTGTCTATTTTGAGCAGTTCTATGACATGTATGCTCATCATACAAGGATACTACCTGCCAATACTGTTTACCAACCCTCATTCCTATTCTCATATAGAATTTACAATCAGTGATACACTTAACAACCATTCTCTTTCCATCATTCTTATGTAGGTAGACATTCTTTTTCTCCATCATGGCATACTCCTTTATAGCCTCCTTCACCAACTCTTTAGTGTTAAATCTCATCCCTAGCTCAAACTTTGTTCCCTCACCAACTTTATAAGCAGGGAAACTCTCACATTCCTCATCATCTTCACTTTCATTTGGGGTGTGCAGTTGGTCAGAATCCTCCCCAATGTTAAAGTCCTTAACTTTTGAGTTAACATTGTCATTAGGTAAAACACTTGTCCAATCTAACTCATGATCACTAACCACTTCATCCTCCACTTCATGATCCATTACAGCATCCATTTCATCATCCACTTGATTGCCAACCCCACATTCCTCTTCACCATTCACATCAGATACCTTCTCCCCACCCTCTTCAACATTGTCCACCTCCTCTCCACCATTCACATCAGAAACCTTCTCCTCACCCTCTTCATCCTTCTCCACACCCTCTTCACCATCAGAAACCTTCTCCCCACACTCTTCATCATTCCCCTCAGCAGTCTTATCCCCACCCTCTTTAACTGTCACCTCAACAACATCATCATCAGAAAATATTTCATGTCCTACTTCTGTCTCTTCAACAATGTCAGGTACACTAACACTATGTTCAACATAGAGATCTACAAGTTCACAGCCCTCAACCTCCTTTATCATTTGCAACACATCCTTGTCAGAATTAAGTGGTCTAAGCCCAAGACTAAAGCTTTTCCTAGGGTTCAAATACCAGATAAACTTAATGTCCACATATCCCTCTATCTTAATCAGTGCCAACAATTCCATGTAGGAAAGATAATCAACATCAAACTTCCAGTTCATTTCTGACACAAACCCACCAATATACAGTCTTACAGGAGTATCAACTAAATCACCTCCACGATGAATCCTAAACCTAATTGCGTGACACTTGGTTGGCCTGTTTTATATCAAAGACAACATGAAAGTCAAAATGGGACCACCAACCACACATAAAAATGAACAAACAAGTATCGTGGGTCCCCATTAACATTAAACCCTAAAACAGACCACACAGAATGCAAACCCTAAAACATTGGGGGTCCCCCCTTGTACATTACAATACAACAAAAGAAACCCTAAAGCATTAGGGGACCACCATTAACATTAAACTAACCCTAAAACATTGGATGTACCTGAGACAAAATTTCACTCCTTTTGTCTTCTCGGAACTGGAACCGTGATTGGGATTCTCCATGGAAGATTGCAAGAAAAAGCACAAGCACGCACGAGATTTGGATTTCTGGATTCAACAAAACGTTCTGGGGAAAATATGAAATCTAGGGTTAAGAGCGTTCAGAGAAAGAATTTGGGGAATAACACGTTTTGACATAAACATTGGTATTTATAAAATTGACTTTTAATATTCTGTTATTAAAAATGTTTTTAAATATTAAACTTTCAATATACCTGTTTTATTTAAAATAAAGATAGAAATATTAATTATGTAAATGAATATAAAATACATAATCCTAGTCAGTTAATCCACATCAGCAAGAAAAGTGCCACACACCCTTATTTGGAGGGGGAACCAAAAAAATCCCAAAAAAAAACAAAACAAGGGACCCAAAACCTGGGTTTTTTTAAAAGGGGATCAAAAGTTCAGAAAAATGATACTATGGGGACCAAAAGTGCATTTAAGCCATAAATCTACTTAGATGATAAAGATAACTACAAATTTTATGTTTTGATTCAATTCATAAGTCTATGCATGTTCGATTCATAAAAAAACTTTGAATCAGATCAAATATTCCAAATTGAGCCAAAGCATAAAATTTCTAATCATGAGTAGTTTCATGACAATGTATGAATCGGATCACATGTCCCAAAAAGAATTGTGAATTTGCAAAAACTAATTTGTGTCTATTCATACCTAGTCATGAGTCGATTCACAAGACCCAAAATCATTTTACTATCTTCACAAATTTCTTAAATCGAATCAAATAAGGTTGACTTAAGTCAAACTTGCATTTTATGCATTAAAATTGTTTGGTCATCATGAGGGAGAAACATTTACATTGGATCAAACTTTCACTTAAATGTCAAAGACTCGTCCAAATAAGTGAGAGAGACATCACATATTTATCAAAAACCTTAAGATGATAAGTGTATGAATCTTCTTACTTATAAAATGCTCAACCTCTAATTTTCTAAGCAATGTGGAACTTAGAACTCGCATTTATTTCTCAATACAACTCGCACTTATTTCTAAACAAAAATATCATTTTAATTTAGTAAGACTTTGAGATTTTACGGAAAAACTTCTACTATTATATAATAAATTTAACTATAGCAAGACATCAAAATGCTTATACAATTTCAATTTCCCCTTTTCATTATTGGTAAAAGTTTGAGTATTTGAGTTAATTCATAGAGCTACTCTTTTTATGCTTCCTAAAGGTTTGAGTATTTGAGATACCACATCTTGACTCTTTCATTAAATATTAACATGTATATTTGTTTAATGTATGTATAACGTAATTCCACGACATCTCTTTTCCTTTTCAAAAAAAGAAAGCAAGCTTCCCAACTTGGCTTGTGTATATTAATCATCATATCCCAAAGGAATGATTGAGTATTAACTGGCATTTCAATTTTAATATTCAAAGAAAGAAAAAGCACTTAACTATAAAAACCATATATATATTTACTATTTCCCAAAAAAATTAATATTATTGCCAAATGTCACAAAAGTCAGCGTGCCACGTGGCAGTTGTTAAATTGATGTGGATGTACGAAAGCTACTAAACAGACTGTCACATAGAAATGGTTAATTTGACAGAGTTCATCAGGCATACAAAACACAACAGAATATGGCTTAGTTGTTCAAATGTATAAACAAATGATTAAAATATGAATTTAGTGTATTTTATAATATAGACAAATTTATAACACTCCCATGTCTATCCAACTATTTATTGCTAATAATATTATCATTTTTTTGGACAAGGATATCATTTTATTATTCAGCAGGATTCCTTTATGTTTTAAATATCTTTAATTTCTTAACTATGGTTATGTTTAAAGTAATTTAAAAATTTTATATTTAATTTTTTTCCCTTTTTAAAAATTGCTTATAAGTTAACTTTAATAAGGTCTAGATTCAAGCTAATTGCTATAATAGTAGACTAAACAAGTACAAAGCATTAATGACACACTCCTTAAACATTCCTTAAAGCACACTAGAGATCATGCTAATGATCAAACTACTTATTTTAGTATAATACATCCCAAAAGGTAACCAAATTGATATATTTATATTGAAAGTAATAAAAATTAATGACAAACTAATAAGCTACATCAAGCTAGTTATTGTTCATGTATGAATTTACATCATATATCATCTCATATGATATGATTTTTTTCAATGATTGTTGTACTATTGCTTCTTTGAATGAGCGAAATGCATTTGTAAAAAAAAAAAAACAATAATGTTATGGTTTAAAATTCAAGAACAAATTGCACTTCATTAATGGCGTATTATCTCGACCACATGACGAAAATCATGATTCTTTTATTTGGAATAGATGTAAAACAATTATTATGTTATGGATCAACAAATCTATTGACCCCTAAATTTCTCAAAGCATATTATAGATGGAAAGTGTTGTTGAAATTTGATATGAATTGAATGATTGATTTTATTAAGAAGATGTCTTTAGAATTTTAGACGTTCAAGAAATTTTTGCAATTTAAAGCAAGGTGACTGTTATATCTCTTCTTATTATATAAATTTAAAGAAGTTATAGCAAGAAATGGACAATTTTCATCAAATTCTTTAATGAGCTTGTGAAACTTCTCGCCAAACAATTGGCAAAATACATACTTACAAAAATGTAGATGAAGTTATTCGTTTTCTCAAAAGTTTAAATCACAAGTCATGTTGATGGATCAACTTTCTAACATTTGTAAAATTGACTCTTTACTTGTTCAACAAGAAAGACAAGTTCTTATCCCCCCTAGATGAGTATAAAGTTCTTGTCTTTCCTAATCAAAATCAAAATCAGAATTCTCAGGATCAGAGTTTTCAAAATAAAGGAAGCTCGGGTTATCGTAGCAGAGGTGACAAGTTTTATGGTGGCAGAGGTAAAGGCCCCAAATTTTGTACTCATTGAGGGAAGGCCAATCATATAGTACATTCTTGTTTTAAGAAACATGAATTTCCTCCTCACTGGCAACAAGATGGTGCAATTAATAACTTTGCAACTACAAACAAAATAAATGAATCTTAGTATTAAATTAATGAAGAACATGAGCAAGATCAGGGATCTTTAGTTTTCACACCATACTAGCTCAAGACTTTGCTAACCTTTCTTCAAGGATCATCTACAATGTAGTCTCATAATGTCAACCACCTGACTTCTAAACCTAATTTGGAACATGAACCATTCGCACTATCCTAATATGCCTAGACCTCAAACTTTCATTTTATACACTAGTGCTTAACGCCCTGTATAATATATATCTAGAATTATATCGTACAAGTGTTATTATTTGGTACTAACGTCTGACACCATCATAAGTGTCTATTGGCAACATTTACATACTTGACCATTTCTAAAACAATAAAACAACCTATGGTACCAAATATGGAAAGTGCCAAAAGCATAAAATCTAAGATCTAAGTACAATATCCAACATTGTACAATATACACAGCAGAAAACATAATCTAAGCTTCTCTTGAAAGATCCACGTATAGCTCCAAATGCAAACTAAACGTGCAACAATACCTGAAAAATAACAACAATAATGGGGTGAGATAATAATCCCAGTAAGTTCCCCTATCTTATGGGTTCAATCGGCTCTACAAGGTTTTAATCTAATTCTAACTCAAGTCAAAAGGAAAAAGGATAAGACTTGAGTTCACACAACTTGCAATGTAAGAAAATATGTCTCTTGAGTTCATCAACTCAAAGAATCACTAATCAGAAACCATACTAAGGTAAACCTTCCCGCCGCCTCACCTACGTCTAGGACTTTTAGCGTGGGTCACAAATCCTTGTATCCTACTTTGACATATGAATGGATTTGAATTTAAGGTGTTTTCCACATGAATCGTCGCTTCTAATGGGACCACCCCCATCTCAAGATTTTTACATGTAGGCTCTATTCGTACACATGGGACTTAAACGAATGGATTCGAATTCTAAGGGACATATAATCAACCTTACGAATCGTCGCTTCCCATGAGATTCAAACAAATGGGTTTAAGGTTTGTTTTATTAAACATTTATTTCAGCATAAAATCATATATTTGAAATGAATGGGTTTAAGGTTTGTTTTCTTAAATATTTATTTGAGCACAAAATCATATATTTGAATATTGATTTTATTTATCTAACCCTTATTTTGTTTTGCTTCAAAATCAAATGCATGCAAAGCCTTGGAGGATATATTTGCACCAACATTTGATCTTCACCCACCTAGGGAATTTTATTTTTATCTAGATCTATAGGGAATTTGATTTTTATTTTAATATTTTTGTGTAAACAATGTAATATTCTAGGTAAACCATATAACATTTTTCTTTAAAAAAAGAAATAATCTTACCCCTCGGTTTTATTTATAAACCGAAAGGTAAGATAAGCTAATTTTGAAAATAATAAAAGTGCAGTTGCTGGAGATCGAACCCATTTCAATATAACTTTACCACTCAGTTTTAATTCCATCGAGGTGATAAATGGCGAGTTTTCATGTCGTCCTTCGTTACCTTGCTTCTTTAGCCGAGATATTATGCATTTCGTAGCCGAGGTAAAAAAACGATTTTTTGTTGTAGTGAATATGACAATCAATCTCCAAGTATTCTTTTCTCTCATGGAAAATTAGATTAGCTGCAATATGCAATGCACTCTAATTGTCACAATAAACGACAGATGTTTTTTTACGCATTTAACTTGAAGATCTTTCAACAAATAGTGTAATACCCCATACTATTTAAATACTCAATTGGATATCAGATGAGATTAAATGAGTATCTATGTGCTCTATCTTTGGTAAATTGGATTAATGGAATCCTCTAAGTGTTTTAAGTGTGGCCAATTGGGATCAATAGAGCAACTGATGAACTCTGAAGAGATCAATTATTTTAGATTCAAGAAAAGATTTTAAGGTAACTTTAATAACTGATCAATTGGTTGAGACGACAAAATATCAATTGGAGATATTTTACCCTGTTGGATTATATTATATAATAATAGTATTATATATATATATATATATGTTAGAAAGAAAGGAAAAAGAAGAAAAGATAGGAAGAGGAAAGAAGAGAAAAAGAGAAGGAATAAGGGAAAAGAGAAAGAGAAGTTGGATCATCATCTTCTTCTTCAAACTCCTCTTCGATTACCAGGTGGGTTCTAGATAGAGACTTTAGAGCATAATTTCTTGAGGTTTTAGAGTTAGGTTGGATTTTGGGAAAAATGGGTCTTTTTGAAAAATCAAAAAATCTAACGGTTGAAGTGTGTTATAAATTGCGTAGCATGATTAAAATATGTGTAGAATCATCTATTGATAATTGTTATGAAGTTTGGATTGGTTTGTTTTGGTTGAAAATCTTAGGGTTTTGTGTAGAAACTATGCATTAGTGTTGGATATCATGTTTTATGAAGTTTGATGGATAAACCATGATAGAACCATGATAATATACCTCTATTGGTTGTTTGGGTATGGTGTTGAGGATGAATTTGGAGGTTGGAAGTTGCTGCCAAAAGGGTTTATTTTTCTGTATAACGCAGAGCGCGCTTAGCGCGGTATGCCCGCTTAGCGCGGTCTGGAGAATTTTCACCCCTTCCAGGCAGCGAGGAGCGCGCTTAGCGTAGGTCGGGCCCGCTTAGCGCGACCTGGAACAAAATAAAAATATTTTCTAAAATTCATATCTTTTGACTCAGGTGTTCGATTTAAGCGTTCTTTATATCGTTGGAAAGCTATGACTATCCTTTAAGCGTTCTAAAATATTAAGTATGATGTGGGATTAATTATTTTAGTGGAAAATGAATGAAATAATGGTTATGTGCTATGTTGAAATCCATATCTTTTGGATCGTGAATCCGATCGAGACATAATTATAGCCGTTAGAAAGCTGTGGAAATGTCTTACGGGATGAGAGTGAGAATATTGATTTCGATACCCGATTAAATAAATCGGAGGGAACCCGAAAGTGATGTTTTTATATGATGAATCATTATATGTGATTCTATTATACAATTGTAATATGTTTTGTATAACTTGTGATGAAATTATTATATGTAATTCAAATTTTCAATTGTAATATGTTTTGCCTAATATCGTTGTTAAACATTATCAAGAGAATATGCATGCTTAAAATATGAATTAGGTAGAGTAAGGAAACTTTACCCCAAAACAAATTAATGGCATAGTGTAAGATAATGGAACCTAGTAACGGCTAGGAAATTGATGTATGAAAAAATGACAACGCTCGTGCAAGAGAGGCCGAGGCGTGTGTCCATTACCGAATGGTATAGATAGAATAAGACACTAGTATGGAACATGTGTAATTGTTATGTTTTATTGTTAAAGGCATAAGAGGCCTAAAGGCTAATGTGGCCTGGTGATTGTCGAATACAATCACGGTTGTGTATGTGAAATCACGTAATCGTAACCATTTTCTTTTGATTGCCCTTGAGAGGCCTTCATGAGTCTCGAACTCCTCTGAAGTGCAGGCACATTTACTTAGCAGGTTTGATTCCCGTGTATAGTACGAATGGAACCTACGGGTAGAGACTTGTGATGGCATGAGAGGCCATGTGAAGTGATGAATTAAAGCTATAATGCGTCCCTTAATTCCGAATCCATTTCGTATGCCAAGTAACTACAAGGATCCAGGACTCGGGTCGACTTCTAGACGTAGAAGCGGACGGGTAAGAGGGATGCCTTGGTACGGTTATCGATTAGTGATAAACTTTTGAGTTAACGGACTCAATGGCATGTTTCCATATAGTGTGAGATTGTGAGATTGTGAGATTGTGAGATTTTAAACTCAAGGTCATTTTCCCTTCCCCTTGACTTGAGTTAGGATTGGTTAGAACCTTGTAAAGCCGAGAGAATCTATAAGATAGGAAACTCACTGAGATTTGATGTATCTCACCCCACTATTGTTGATTATTTTCAGGAGGTTTCTGCAGGTTTGATTTACAAGAGGAGCTATACTGAGATGTTTCAAGAGAAGCTTGGCTTTAGTATTTTCCGCTGTGTATTTTTTGTATACAATAGAGGATATTGTATATTGATCTTAGATTTTTTTTTTATATTTTGGCTAGTTTCCATGTCTTGTACCATAGATTGTATTATGTATTAGAAATGGTCAAGAATGTGAATTATGCCATTAAGCACTTATGATGGTGTCAGTACCAAATAAAAACACTTGTATGGTATTATTCTAGATAACTATTATACAGGGCGATACAAATAGAGTAACCACTACAATTCACAAGTTGCTACTTCAAGTGCCCGATATTCTGCTTCAGATGATGATCTTAATACTGTTAGTTGTTTCTTAGTTCTCTACAAGATAAGTGACTTGCCAAGGAAGAAACATTAACCTGATATTGAGCTTCAAGTATCCACAGATCCTACCTAGTCTGCATTTGAGTATCAATTCAATTGGATAAGTGAGTCTCTAGGAAATAAAATACCTTGACCAGGGCATGTATTGAGGTACTTAAGAACTTTACATGCTACATTGAAGTGAATGACTATCGGGGTTGACAAAACTTGACTCATATATTGAGTAAAAAATATAATATCATGCATGGTTTCATTCAAGTATAATAATCATCCTACGAGCTATATGTAGGTATATTAGAATATGGTTGATTGGAGTCTCGATGCAACTTTATTGCAGGATTATATGGTGTAGAGACAGGTTGGAACTTATGAAACCTGAGTCTTCCAAGAGATCAAGGCAATATTTCCTTTGACATAGAAAGATTCCCTCCTTTGAATGTGCAACTCCAATACCTAAAAAGTATTATATTTTTCCGAGATCGTTAATTTTGAATGCAATATGCATAGCTTCTTTTATAGATTTGAACCCATTAAAATCATCTCCTGCAAAAAAAAAATCACATCGTTTACATGAACCAATTAGATGGTACAAAAAGATTTATTAGTTTTGACAAATAGTGAATGGTTTGATCCATCTTGTTTATAATGGTGTTCTATAAGAAACTACATAAGTATTTCATGCCATTGCTTGCTAGCTTGCTTAAGTCTATATAGGGACTTGACAAGCTTACATACTTAGTTAGGTTTGGCGGGATGAACACCATGAAGAATCATCATGTAGACATTCACTTGTAGCTCACCATCTAAAAAGGCATTATTTACATCTAATTGGTGTAAATTCCAATTATGTAAAGATGCTAGAGCAATGACAATCCTTATAGTGGTAAGTTTTGCAATAAGTGAATAGGTATTAAAGTAATCAAGACCTTCAATCTGATTATAATCTTTAGCTACCAATTTTGCTTTGTACCTATCAATGGAACCATCTGCTAAGTATTTGATCTTATAGACCCACCTGCAACCAATTTGAGTGATTTTTGGAGGTAAATCTACAAGCTTCCCTGTACTTATTTTCTCAAGAACACTGAGTTCAAGCTACATAGCTTGATTCCAACATTCATGTTTGGATGCCTCACTATAAGTTTTGGGTTCAATGTTAGACACCAGAGACAAAGAATAATGTGAATGTGATGTAGACAATTTATGATGGGAAATATAATTAGATATAAGATAAAGAATACCTTGAGATGTTTGTTTTGGAGTAGTATTAGAATTGCATATGTAGTCTTGCAAATAAGAGGGATGATGTATCACCCTTGAAGATGTTCTAAGTGGAGGATTGGTATTGGATGTGATGAGTTCATTATGAGAATGTGGAAGAGTTGTGGTTGGAAGGTTATTTGCAGGTAAGGGAATTGATGGATCAAAATTAGTGATATGATTTGGTTCAGGTTGGGTTTGTGTGGGCTATGTCCGGATGTTGATCTGGTTGAGATTGCCCAGGTTGAATGTGTCAGGTACTGATGGAAAGTAAGTTTAGGTTGTATTGGAAAATTCAGTAATTGATTTTTAAGGAAGGGTATGTCCATGGAAAGAAACATTCTTGGATACAAACATTTCATGGTTATGCATGTCAAGCAATACATGTTATTTCATGCCTAATTTGTATCCTAAGAATATGCACTTCCTTGCTTTTGGGTTAAGTTTAGTTTTGTGAGGTTTGGAGAGTTGAGGCAAAACGTAGTGAGCCAAAGACTCTGAATGAGTCAATATCAGGTAACTTGTCATGCATAACTTGGTAAGGTGATTTATTGTGGAGAATAGGTGTAGGCACTCTATTTATAATAAATGCAGCAAATTGAATGGTATATGACCACAAATTTTGAGCAACTTTGACTGGTAGAGAAGAGCCATACCAATATTTAGAAGATGTTGATGTTTTCTCTCAACTCTCCCATTTTGTTGGGGATTTTCAACACAACATCTTTTATGAACATTGCCATTATATGCATAGAATTGACTAAGCATGAATTCAGGTCTATTGTCTGATCTAACAATTTTAGGTATTATGTTAAATTGGTTGGAAATCATGTTGATGAAATTTTGAACATGTTGTGAAACTTCATATTTATTTCTAAGAAGAATGATCCAAACAAATCTTATATTATCATCAAGTATAGTTAAAAAAATTCTAATTTTGTGTAGAAGGCATGGCTAAGGGACCCCAAATATCAAAATACAATAATTAAAAACTATTAGTAGCAATTGAATTACTTATAGCATAAGACAACTTTCTTTGTTTGGCTAAGTGACAAATGTCTCATGTAGCTTTATTATCAAGAGTAAATGAAGTAAACATGAGAGACATTTGTTTGAGTATTTTATATGATACATGGCCAACCCTAAAATGCTAAATGAAAGACCTGTGAATTACACAAGCATTTAGGGAAAACTGACAATCAAAACTGCCAATGTTGTAAGCAGTGACTTTATCACCTTGTGGATGAGGTTTGGATTGATATGTGTGATAAGGAGACATGACTTCAAGGTGATAGTCCTTTATTTGCAATATGTATAACCCATTCTCTAGACTACCCAAACCAATCATCTTCTTGGTGTTCACTTCGTGTAGGATGCATTGATGATCATAAAAACTAGCTGAGACTTTCAAAGACTTACATAATTTGGAAATGGAAATATGACTAAGACAGAAATATGGTGCACATAGGACATGATCAAGATAAAGGACAGGTTAACAATGATATTACCGATATATTGTTCTATAAAACACTTACCATTGGGTAAGCCGACTTTGATTGGATTGATCTTATAATAAGAACTAAATAAGGTTAATGAAGAACATACATGGTTAGTGGCTCCTAAATCCAGGATCCATGACAAAGATTGAAATTTTGGATTAGAAACGGTGTTACACATGGTACATGATGAAGATTCAACAAGTGTATGACTTGTAGTAATCTGATTGGTAGCGAAAACTTAATTTGAGGCATTCAAACTCGACTCTTGGAGTAAGTTAAGCACCTGATCATATTGAGCCAGAGATATTGGTACATTGTTGTTTGCAGAAGAAAGAACATGAGTTTCATCCAATTGATGAGGCGATGTATTTGCATCAACATGACTTGCATTCATAGAAGATTTTGTCTTGTTGAAGTTGGAGTGGCCATGCCTTTGATAACATAAATCAATGATATTGCCATTCCTATGACAAAAAGTACACACACACACACGAGGATAATTCTTGTAATTATTGAAATTGCTTTTGCTCTTAAAATATATGGCCTTTATTCAGCATTAATTAAGATGGAGCTGTCATCAGGTGCACTATGCTCTAGTGATTACTCTCTTATTGTATCACAAGTAAGTACATACAATTGATGGAAATGGATTTTAACAATAGAGAAATGATCATTCAAACTTGTTAAAAATGGATTGCTTGATCTTCAAGTCTATATTCTTGAGCAATTCAAAGAGATGCACTACAACAACTGTGAATGCATGTACACATAGGTAGAAGGCGGTGAAAGTTCTTGCCAAAGTACTTTCAATTTAAGGAAATACTCCATGACTGTTCTTGAGTTTTATTTTATATTATTGATTTTGTGATCTAAGAGTAGAAATTCTGACACGATCAGCCTTTGAGAATTTTTCATGTAAGTCATTCCACACATTAAGTACAGTTTCATGGAAAATAATAGTGGAAGTAATTTGATCAGAAATTGAATTAATGGTCCATGAATGTATGAGATGGTTGCACATTTCCCATTGAGCACGGTTAAGATTGTCAATTGTAGGAATTTAGATGGTTCCATCAACAAATTTGAGTTTGTTATTCGCTCCCGAGGCACATTTCATGAATTTACTCTAATAAAAATAGTTAGCACCATCAAATTTTGGAATAACATTGATCGTGTTGGGACCTTCACTCAGATGAACATAATAAGCTGGATCAATGAGGAAACAACAAGAACTGGATGATAACCAAACGATAAAATCAAGGATGAAGAAGAAGAATATGCAAATCAAGGTGTAGATCACAATGAGGAGGATGATTTTGCAACTCAATATGCAAAACTGAAGAAGATGAAGACGATGATGAAAGAATGAAAGAATGTTAATCTATAAAAGTTCGTTGAATTTCTGATATCATACTGAATTATGAAAATGAACATGATGAATCAAATGATTCTCATCGATGAACACTAAATACATTGTGCTATTTATACGATCACAAACTATAGTATTCTAGCTACACCACATTATTGCTTAGGCTCAAAGTAACTACCTTAACCAATTTGCAACTACTTCTAAAGTGTTACAGTAGCTATTTTGTCAACTTATTTCTCACTTTCTTTGCCACTATCCAATTCTTCCACATCCACCTGCTCCATATGATCTTACTATTTTGTCAATTTTTCACCATCATAAACACTCATTAAACATAATCAAAATATAAACAAAATAAAATAATTGAAAGTTAAATGATTAAGCTCTCAAAGGGGTAAATCAACCATTGACATACTACATACATTATATATTAATTTAACTAATAAAAAACTTATAAATAAACACGTGTGCAAAGTGACTCATGAGATGGCAAAATAACATATAACCAAACAAACGTAGCATGTTAACTACTGAACATAAACTAATCTAAGATTAATAAAAGCTTGTCAGAGATAAACACATTTATTTAATTACTTAACAAATTAGCAAGAATCGATCTTTGCAAACCGCCCTAATGGTTGCTTATTTTGGGTCTCAAGTGCAATGCATCATATCACAAACAAAAAGTAAAATACATCTTTCGGTCATTATTATAAACAACAAAAATCTTTTTAGATTTATTAAATAAATAATGTATTTAAACATTATTATATATCAGATACATCAAATATTTAATAAACCTAATATTTTTTTTGTTATTTATAATAATAATCAGAGAATGTATTAGTTAACAAAAACATGAAGCATAGATCTATCATGTGGAGTAGACAGTAGTGTTTTACTTAAACCCACAACACTACTTTAGCGCGTCATTCCACGCGTTGCGCCACCATTACACGTGTCAGATTGGAAATGGCGGGGAACATATAGCTACCTTTGGATTTTAAAAACTTCAAACCCCATAAAAACAATTCTATTTTTCTATCCCTTATAATTTGATGATTGGTTTAATAAGTGAAGTGTTATCATTGATTAAAAAAAAACATAAGAATTAAAATAATAGTATAATGTATTTAATTTAATACCCGTACTATCTACTCCCCCCGTCTCACAATAGGTGTCCTCTTTGAAATTTTCACACTTTCTAAGATAATGATTAATTGTGTTGATTTTAATGATAAAACGAATGTCATTTACTAAAATAACCTTATTAATAATAGATAGTGGAGTAGTTAAATGAATTAAAATACAATAAATAAGGGTAAGTTAATGGAAAGAAATAATAAATATTACATTGGTATTCTAAAGGGACAAATAATTTGAGACAAATAAAAAAATGAAAAAGGACACCTATTGTGAGACGGAGGGAGTATATACAAAGAATTAATTTTCTTATGTATATTCAATGATTTGTAATAAGTTGAAATGATTATGAAATATGACTGGGATATATATATAAGGGAAATACTAACATATATCTAAAAAATTGGTGGGTATCACATAAAAATACACTACATCTATTTTTTTCCTTTATCTTTATAATGTGGTTCCCACCCAAAATTGATGGGCCCCACACAAAAATACACCAAGGTGTATGTTGCTAATGCACACCTACATGGGTGTGCTTTAACATAACCCATATATATATATATATATATATATATATATATATATATATATATATATATGATTCATATCATATGAGAATGTCATTTTTATTTGAAAATATTATGAATCATTAGATTTTAAAATAAATGGTGGAGATTATGTGTGATTTTTGTTTTTCTCTCTTCTCCATTATTAAAATAAATGATGGAGTCGAGAGAAAAAAACTGACACATAATCTCCACAATTTATTTTAAAATCTAATGATTCAGATTCATTCTCATGTTCTCACATAAAAATGACATTCTCATATATGATACGTTATATATATATGAAAAATGCTAACATACACCCAAAATTGATGGAACTCACACAAAAATACACTACATCTATTTTCTTTTTATTTTTTTTCATCTTTCTAATGTGGATCCCACCCAAAATTGGTGGGCCCACACAAAAATACATTAATGTGTATGTTGCTAATGCACACCTACATGGGTGTACATTAGCATATATATATATATATATATATATATATATATATATATATATATATATATATATATATATATATATATATATATATAGATATTTTTTCTTAGTGTTCTAGGTATTACTACATAGTTAATTTTATGGTTGAGTGAAGGGTGATAACTTTACCTTTTTATTTTATGGATTGTTGGCAAGAAGGAGAAAAAACAATTTCATTTTTAACATTGATGTTAATGATATAAAATGGAAGGATTTAAGGAGTTAGAGAGACTATTTTGAATTGAAGAACCACTTCATGTATGTAAATGTAGTGGCGAAATTAGAACATTCTTATTGAGGGGATCCCACAGTATATTTAAAATGAAAATTATATCATTTTTAAAATAAAAAAGAATCTAATTGATAGTGTAGTGGGAAGTGAAGAAATAATTTTGAGTAAAATTACAAAAAGATGTCATACTAGGTAGTGGAAAGTAAATAAATAATTTTGAGTAAAATTATAAAAAGATGTCATCCAAGGTAGTGGAAAGTAAAGAAATAATTTTGAGTAAAGTTACAAAAAAATGTCATCCAACGTTCAAACTTGAGCCCTTACACTAGTACAACAAACACCTAAACCATTGTGTCAACTTTAACTAATTTAATAAATGTGAAATAATCAATATATATAAAAAGGTTAAATATGTTTTTGATTCAGTTAAATATCTCAAATTTTGGTTTTAAGTTTTTAAATTTTTTATTTTAAAAATGCTTTTTCTAAAATTTCTCATTCACACTTTTGGTCCATAATACAAAAATCGTCGCTAAAATCATTGTTAATTGAGTCCCTAACTAATAAATTGTCGCTAAAACTGTCGCTAATTTAGTTGCTAAATTGTAAAAATCATCGTTAAGTAGCAGGAGTTAAAAGTGTAGATGAAACATGTAGAAGAATCATTTTTTGAAAGAAATATTTTAAGAGACAAAAAAACGAAAGTTGAGATATTTAAGAAAACTACAAACATATTTAACCCAATATAAAAAACACGGCAACTTATAAATAAGTATTGGAATAATATAAGCAAATGTGAGTAAGTGGGGAAATAGTCTCACATTTGATAGGAATGTGGTGACTTGAGCATTTATAAGTGGGAGAACCCACTCACCTATCACCTTAAGGTTTTAGGTGAACAAGTGGTGTGTCTCTCACAAAGGTGCTTAATCCTACACTATGTATCAATGTTCCCTAGTGTAAAACTCCTCCTAACAAATGATATCATGAGCTTTTGGTTCAAGAAAGGGACCGGGGTGTATCGAAATGCCCAGGAAGTGGTGTTCCGTTGAAATCGAAAGCCCAAGGAAGAGGTGTATTCGAAATACTAAATAAGAGGTGATAGTCTCACATTGGATAGGAATGTGGTGACTTGGGAGAACCCACTCACCTATCACCTTAAGGTTTTAGGTGGACAAGTGGTGTGTCTCTCACAAAGGTGACTAGTCCTACACTATGTATCAATGCTCCCTAGTAAACTCCCCCAACAATAAGGACCAAAAAAATATTTAAACCTAAAATCTTTATAATAATAGTACATATAAGGTTGATAAAATCACAATTTAAAACCTAAACTCTATAGATTGTATGTTTCTATGTCAGCATTTTGTGTTAAATAGTTGGTAAACGTTTTTATTTAAAATCGTATTCTGGAACGGTTTTAAACAATTTAGATTACTCTAAAATCGGTAAAATTGTGTAAAATCATTGGATTTTACTCTTTGACACAATTTTACCTTTTTTTGTTGTCAAATTAAAAAAAACTAGAAATCGGGAACCACGTGAATTTGTTTATATTGAATTCTGATGATGAATTTTTAACCACCTCTGATGGACATGCTAATAATGATGATGAGAATGTGGAACAAGATATCAATGTTCAAGCAATCCTCTAGCTCTACCTTCAAATAATTTTGTCTCTGGTCCTAATATTGAAGAACCTTTATCATCTGAAGATGAATTTAATTAAGTTGAAGATGAAGACACTAATGAAGATGATGTTCTAGAAGGATTGGATTTTCAATTAAGTTGAAGATGAAAACACTTAATTGTTTGAACTTGAGAAACTTATAAATTTTTTGTTTTTTTGGATAATATTTATAATGTACTTTTTATGATTCGGTGAATAATTTATATACTTTGATACAAGTTTATGAATATTACACTTTATTATGATTATTTTATATATTGTTGCTTTATAATTAAATTAAAATGTTAATATATATATATATATATATATATATATATATATATATATATATATATATATATATGATATTTGGATCAAACTCTAGTGTCGACAAAGGTACCTTCATGGTTCGACAGAAGTTGTGCATGCTGTAATCGAAGTCTATTCAAGCATGCTGTTGAAATATGTTAGGTTTGTGTTTAAGTTAGCATGTTGAAATGGGTCTTGCTTGTAAGTCCAAATTATTAAGTTTGCTTGTAGACTAAGTTAGCTTAGTATTCTATAAATACACTAGTTCTCTCAGGTTGTCGAGAGATGTTAATTGTTGTTATTTACTTGTAATGTTTAAACTCATATTGAGAAAGTGAATAGTAAAATAGTTTTAACCAATTCTTATTCTTCTTCTTCTTCTTCTTCTTCCTTCTTCTCTTTCTTTCGTAAAACCTAATAGGTTTTTTTTGTGTTTGTTCAAGAAACTCAATCTTTATCTCATAACTTTGTTCTGTTATTGGCGATATCGTTTCACAACAAACTGGTGTGGTCAGCTTGAAGAAGAAAATGTCGTCAACAAAGTATGAGATTGAGAAATTCACCAGTGTGAATGATTTCGGTTTGTGGCTCTTGAAGATGCAAGCCCTTCTTGTTCAACAGGGTTTGTTAGAAGCATTGAAAGGATCACAGAAGATGGGCGTTGCCCTATCGAAGAAGGAGAAGACAAAGTTAATCTAAAAAGTCCACAATACCATTGTATTGAGCCTTAGTGATAAGGTTCTCCGACAGGTTTCAAAGGAGAAAATTGCAGCTGGTGTATGGACGAAACTTGTACATGAAGAAATCGTTGGTTAATCGTCTCTACCTGAAGCAAGATTTGTATTCATTCAAGATGAGTGAAGACAAAGCATTGGCTGAGCAGCTGGATATGTTCAACAAGTTGATTCTTAATCTTGAGAATATCGAGGTAAAGATTGATGATGAATATCAAGCGTTGCTACTGTTATGTTTTTTACCTAAGTCTTATGCTTATTTCAAAGAAACTTTCTTGTTTAGAAAAGATTTGTTGACCTTTGAAGATGTTCAATCTGCCTTATACTCTAAGGATTTGAACAAATGAAAGGAGCATAAGCCATTGGCAGTTGGTGAACGTTTATCCGTTAAGGGGAAATTCTTGAAGAAAGATGGTAGGTTTGAGAATAAGAAGGGTAAAGTTCTACATAATTCTTATGGTGGTAATGCTCATACTATTAAGTGTTATCATTGTAAGAAGGAGGGTCAAACAAGAAAAGTATGCCTGATTGACTAAACAATCATGGTGGGAAGGATAATGGTAATACAACCACTGTGCAAGATAGTTATGAATCACCATATGTCCTAGTGGTTTCAAGCAGCGACTATAGCGAAGAGTTGATTATGGATTCAGGGTGTATTTCGCACATGACTACTAAGACGTGTTTGAGGAATTGTGTGATCAAGATGGTGGATCAGTGTTGCTGGGAAACAACAAAGCTTGCAAAATCGTAGGTATTGGATTTGTGAGATTCAAGCTCCATGATGAGTCAATAAGGCTATTGACTGGTGTTAAGTATGTACCTGATCTTAAGAGGAATTTGATTTCTCTTGGTGAATTCTACAAGAAAGTGTTAGACGACGGCAATTGATCTAGAAGAGGGGGTTTAATAGATCACTACTTCTTAACAGTGAGTCGGCGCTTAAATTTGATTTTAAAATTGTTTGCGGAAGTGGTCGAGGACAATTCTCCTTAACGATCCGGTTACTGAGAGAATTAGATATACGTAAGCCAAATGAAACAAAAGGCTCGATGAGAAAAATTGAATCACAACTTAACTATTAATCAATTTACCAACAACACTCAATGTTGTGCAATCTCCAATGAACAATAAAAAATAAAACCAAATTGAAAATATATCAAACACCTTGTAAGCGTTCAATTAATCGAGCACTTGGAGTGCGAAACACTCCAAGCTAAACCTTCTATTTTAGTTAGTGCAGAATTTTCACTAAGCACAATCCAAAATGATTGTGCAATGTTTTTCAAATCAGTTTTTCTGCACTATACTATACCAGAATTTTTATCGATCAATTGAACAATCACAAGCGTAAACAGTTCGAAAATTAAAGGAGTTAGGGAAAGAGAAACGACACCAAGTTTGTTTAGGCAGTTCCCCTTTCGTCCTCGCTTCGGGTACGTCTTCCCCCAATTCTAAATCTAGAATTGAGATATCTATAATCTTGTTTGCAAATTTTTTTTAAAAGAGAAGCTTTAGCTATCACACACTCAAGAAACTCTGTTGATGCTGATACTATGTCTTCTCTTCCCTTGATTCGAGTCGAATCAAGTGCCTCAAACTTGTTGGATGAACCCTCCGTTTATCGCTACTAGATTGAATGAACACACCAGTCTTCAATCACCTTCAATCGGGTGATTCCAATCGACACACAATTCGTTCCCCAAACCTTTATTGCACAATCCTCCGGTTAATGCTACTAGATCGATAAAACCCACGTTCTTTGATCACCTTCGCTCGACTTAATTCAATGCACACAAAGATCTGAACCAAAAAACCCCAAATCCAATTGATCTTGGAGGATAAAACCCTAGAGGTTTTATTCAAGAAAAAACCCACTGAAACACTCACCCCAAACAAGATACACTTCTTTGTTTGGACGTTATCACCTCATGATGCAAAAGATCAACAAAAATGGTTATGTGTATTTGTTGAGAAAATGCAAGAATGGAGATGAAGATGATGAGAGAAAAGTTTCAATGTAAATCTTTCACTTTTTCTTGTTGTTATGTAAAAAATGAGGAACCAAGTATTTATATGATGCTAGGAACAACTACCACAAATAACAACATTTTGAACATTGGAAAAGCCAGAAAAATGAGTCACATTCAGCGAAGAGTCGACCATACTTTAATGAGGGTCAGCCTGCGCTGACCCGTGGGCAAATCTGCGCAAGTTTGAGAACTATGCGTCGACCGCTACAGGGGTCATGCATCGACACATGGCTGATGAAAATGCAAAATGAGGAATAACTTTAGTATGCGTCGACCATAGGGTCAGCGTGCGCTAACCCGAGGAAAATTCAACAATGCCAACTTTTCATGAGTCGACCAAAGCTTGGTTTAGGTCGACTCAAGCTACTAAAACTCTTAAAAATTAATTTTTGCACATGTTTTCATCTACTTAGGCAATGTTTATGCATACCTAAGACTCATAGCATGATCACACACATGTAATAGATGTGCAAGACTCTTCCTATATGTTTGGACACATGATTATTGATTGTTTATGCATTGCGAAATACGAATGCTGACAATGATGAGATGATACCGTCCAAATTACATACTACGAGCTAGTACATGTTTTGACATTATTAAAATAAAGATCAAGTGTAAGACACCTTGCCCTCACATAAAGGATATGTTTTCAAAGGAGAGCAAAGTATCCTAAGGGTAATGAAGGGGTCAAAGGAAGTCTTGGGAGGCGTGAAGAAACAAGGCTTTTATACCCTTGAGGTTGAGGTTGTAAGTGGTTTAACAGATGTGGCATCCGCAAAACCTGTGTCGAAGACTGAGCTATGACAAAAGAGACTTGGCCATGTCGGTGATAGAAGTTTGGTCAAATTGTCAAAACAAAATATGTTGTATGGTGACAAGGTCGAGAAATTGGAGTTTTGTGAATCTTGTGTATTTGGTAAATCCTGTAGAATGAAATTTAACAAATGTAAATAAAGAACACACACCCCTTGATTACATTCATGCTAATCTTTGGGGACCTGCAAGAAATCCTTCACACTAAAGTGCAAAGTATTTTATATCCATAATTGATGATTACTCCAAAAAGTTATGGGTATTCATCCAGAAGACTAAGGATGAAACTTTTGAAAATTTCAAAGTTGGAAGACTAGTCGAAAATCAAACTGGCAGGAAGGTCAAAAGGTTGAGGACCGACAATGGTCTTGAATTTTACAATGCGGCTTTTGACAACTATTATGTTGCGTCTGATATTGCAAGGCACAGAACTACTGCAGGTACTCCCCAAAAAATGGTTTGGCTAAAAGGTTTAATCGCACCATTTTGTAACGAGTATGGTGCATGTTAGTTAGTGAAGGATTGAAGAAGGTGTTTTGGGCTGAGGCAGTCATGACTGCAGCTTACCTGATAAATAGGTCTCCCTCAATAGGTTTTGGGATGAAAACACCTGAAGAAGTTTTGTCGAAACATCCACCTATGCTCACATTAGGAAAAACAAGGTCGAACCTAGAGCTCTGAGATGTATGTTCCTTGGATACCCTAAAAGAGTCAAAGCTTATAGGCTGTCGTGCCTAGAGCCTGGTCACGAGAGGTGTATCACCAGTCGAGATGTAGTTTTTAATGAAGTTGAGATGACTTTCAAGAAAACTGATGACGTTGGTTGAAGTACCAAGATCTCTGAAGAGGAGCTGAAACATGAAGAGATTTCTTTTGAGGTGGAGCATAATGATGCTGAATTGTATAACTTATATGAAGTCGAAGAAGAAGCACAAAGTGTTGATGAAGATGAACAAACTGATAATGACTACCTGGTGGCTAGAGACAGGTCGAGAAAAGTCATCAAGTCACCTTAGAGACTTGGTTATGCAAATCTCATAAAATTCGCCTTAATCTCTGCAAATGAGGTTCTTGATAAAGAACCCAAATACTACAAGAAAGCTCTGAAAAGTTGAAACAACACTGAATGGCTTAAAACTATGCATGATGAGATGAAATCTCTTTATGATAATAACACTTGGGAGTTGATTGAGAAATTTGTAGGGGCCAAGTTAGTCAGTTGTAAGTGGATTTTCAAGGTTAAATAAGGAATCAAAGGAGTGATGTCAAAGTGATTTAAGGCAACGTTGGTTGCTAGGGGGTTCACTCAGAAATAAGGTGTCAAATTTAATTATGTGCTTTCACTTGTTGTAAATCATAAATCCATTAGAATGTTGTTAGCCATGGTGGCGAAGTTCGACCTAAAACTTGAACAAATGAATGTGAATACTGCCTTCTTGTATGGTGATCTAGATGAAACAATCATGATGAGGCAACATGAAGAGTATGCAGAAAAGGAAAAGGAAGATTATACGTGCAAACTAAATAGATCTTTGTATGGCTTGAAACAATCTCCTCAACAATGGAATAGGAGATTCAACAAGTTCATGACACATATTGGTTTCACTAGGAGTCAGTTCGACCATTGTGTTTACTTCAGATTTCGACATGAAAATTCACTTGTTATTTTGTTGCTTTATGTGGATGACATCCTCATAGCAAGCAACAATGTCGAAAATGTTATGAAGGTAAAGGCTGAAATCGATAAGGTGTTCGACATGAAGGATTTGGGTATTGCCTCCAGAATTCTCAGGATTGACATCCGGAGAGATAGAAAGCAGTCGAGATTATGTTTATCTCAAGAGACATACCTGAAGAAAATTCTCGACAAGTTTGGTAAGTCGAATTCAAAGCATGTTCTAACACCGACTAATTCTCAGTACTAGCTGAGTATAACTCATAGTCCTAGTACTGAAGTCGAAAGAGGCTATATGAATAGCATTCTATATGCTAGTATAGTAGGTTCTTTGAATTATGATATAGTCTGTAAGAGGCCAGACATAGCGTACGGAGTGGGCCTTGTAAGCAAGTATATGACCAATTCTGGGAAGGTGCATTGGTAAGCATTAAAGTGGATTCTTAGGTACAACAATGAGTCTCTGAGAAGAGTCCCGATTTATGGTGGAGCCTGTGGTGATGATATTAAAGTCAAAATCGAAGGATTTATCGACTCTGATTATACAGGTTTTATGTATTCCAGAAAATCTATTTCTGGATATGTGTTCACTATGTTTGGCACAACAATCAGTTGGAAAGAAATACTTCAGAAGATTGTTGCCTTATCAACCACTGAAGCGGAGTATATTTCCCTCATTGAAGTTGTGAAAGAAGCATTGTGGCTTGAAGGTTTTGCTAATAAGCTAAAACTTCAAGGTTGAGTTATCACTCTTAACTGTGATAGCCAAAGTGGAATACACCTGTCGAATAATTCATCCTATCATGAGCAAACCAAACACATCGATGTAAAGTTGCAATTCGTCAGAGAGATAGGTGGAGAAGTCCAAGTGTTGAAGGTTTAGACTGATGACAATGCTGCTGATATGATCACCAAGACATTGTCAAGCAACAAGTTTTTTTTATTGTATGAAGTTGATAAAGCTGCATGATGAAAGCTAGTTTGTTCTCTTGTTATTATAAATTTTGTTCTAAGGTGAATATTTGTAGTATTTGGATCGAACTCTAGTGTCGAAAATGGTAGCTTCATGGTTCAACAAGATTTATGCATGTTGTAGTCGAAGTCTGTTCAAACATGTTGTCGAAATATGTTAGCTTTGTGTTTAAGTTAGCACGTCGAATTGGGTTTTGCTTGTAAGTCAAAATCTATAAGTTAGCTTGTAGACTAAGTTAACTTAGTACTATATAAATAGACTAGTTCTCCCAGATTATTGAGAGAAGTTAATTGTTGTTATTCACATGTAATCTTTGAACCTTTATTTAAAAAGTGAATAGTAAAACAGCTTTAACCAATTCTTATTCTTCTTCTCTCTTTTGTAAAACCTAATAAGGTTTTTTTGTATTTGTTCAAAAAAACTCTTTATATATATATATATATATATATATATATATATATATTGTTAAGATAAAAACTTAATTCTCACAATATTAAATACATAAATTAAAATTAACTCAAAACAAACGTTGATCATATTTTAAATTAACCTATATGCAAAAACTTATCTGATAATAAAGATAATGTTAAAAAAGTGGTACAGAGTACATACCAAGACATTATTAGCCATATGATTAATTAATTTCTTTATTTATAAGATATTAAATAAATAATAATATTCTTGCATGGTTGTAATTTGCTAACTCCTATAATTTTGGCTTCATGATGTTTCTGCAGGTTGTAAGAAAAAAAAACTCTGAACAGTGAAAGTGACGTTCTGGCTTCACAATATGACACATGTAAGACAACTAGAACAAAATAATATCAAAAAATAAATTAAAATTGTGCAAGTTCAAATTTTATATGATTTTGACTCTTAATGCACATGGTTGCTTGGGTTTCTGTTGTATTAAATTTTGTGTTTTTATAAAGTTTATTCCTTTACATCACAAGTTTACTTTACAATTACAATTACAATCATATGATATGCATATGCTGTCTTCTTTCTCTCTCTCTAGTTTCTCTCTCCTCTTTAGTTATTTTGTTTCAACATTGTGTCCACTTCATGCTTTTGACTCCAAAGTGGAAAGAGATTCCTCAGATCCACAAGGAAGAAAAAACTTTTAGACATTGTCACCATCAACTTTTTTTGTCACTAGTTTTAATTCTATTAATTAAGTTTCAAGCTTTTTCAACAATTGTTCTTCATGAATGATTCACAATATAACATGTAAGATTGGTTTTCTTTTCATGCATGCATTCTATGTGTTTGATTTTAATCCCAAGTGTACTCAATTTCAATTCTTGTATTTCTTTTTTTCCTTTGTGTTTTTGAATGAGTGAATGTTTTTTTTTGGACTTGTTTGTGATGATGGAATTTGATCAATCAATCATTTAATTAACCATCTTTGAGATTTTCAAAATGTGTATTGATTTTTGTGTTTTTCTAGGTGATGGTGATTTACAACTATTTGGATTGAAATTTCTTGAGATGCAAGTGCTATGGAATTGAAGCTGAGATCAAAAGCTGTATATTATAGAAAGGAAAATTGGATTTTGTTTGTTTAATCACTTGAAAATCACGGTGAGAAGTCACGGTAGGACAGAAGCTACACATATCAGCTTCTCAAAATCACGGTGAAAAGGGTATTAAACGCACGGTTGCGGTGGCCAATCGGGTTGCCAAACACAGACTAAGTGAGGTTGGTTTCAAATGGTTTGTGAGATGGAGAGTGATTGTATTGAAGACATGATGGATATTGAAGTTTTACCATCAATGTGGCCAGAGGATGTTGGAACTGATGTTGGAAAACAGTTTAACATAGAAAAGCCAGGAAGAGATCAAGATATGTTGGAAGAAGTAACAATCTTAGAAGAACCAGCTATAGCTGATTTTCAAAGATTAATGGAGCTTACAAATTATACAGAAAAAGGGTCATCTCAATTGGCTTATTTAATGAAACATTGGGAGTATAAGCAGGCCAACGCGGTTCGACTTCTCCGAGAAGAGCTCGACAATCTTAGTAAACAAAGGAAGGAAGTTGAGCTTAGAAAATTGGAGATACTTGAAGACAATAATCGATTTGAGGAAGAGAGTTACGGTGGAGACAAACGTCCGGTTTCGATATTGGATGACGTTTACTATACATGGCAAGATCTACCGGTTGCGATAAGGAAAAGTGATGTTGTTGTTCAAAACAAGAGAATTGAAATTGAGGCTGAGTATGATACTGTTGTTTACTGGAAACATCGGTCGAGTGATTTGGAAAAACAGTTGGAGGCAAGTATTCGGAGAGAGGAGATATTAAAGGAGAAATTACAAGAAAGTATAGAGACTATTGAAAGACAATCTTCACCTGTGGAGGAACTGTCGCAGATTCTTAAGAGAGCAGATAATTTCTTACATTTTATACTTCAAAATGCACCTGTTGTTATTGGCCATCAGGTATATTACAGTGAGTATTGTGTTTATTTCTTCTTTATCTTAAATTACTTAACAAAAAATCTTGATGTTTGGCATTAAAACCTGTTAATTGGATTATTTTCTTCACCAGTCTAAGTTCTATATGATTTATTATTACATTGCTATATCTCTTTTATTGAAGATTTAGTTGATTCATCATTTTGAATGCTAAATTTGTGTTTTCCATTGTAATAATTCTTTCAATCTATAAAGGGCTGACTCTGATAATTTGTTCCAGGATAAAGAGTTGCGCTATCGTTTTATCTATAATCATTTTCCAAGCTTACAAGAGGAGGTAATGATTTCTTTTGAAGCTCTTGTTGCAAAGTTATAAGATTGAGTTGCATTGTAAATTTGTAATTTTATATTATAGTCTGTTTGGATTGATTTATTTGAGTTGATCTACTTATATAACTTATAAAAGTATTTGTGAGATGTTGAGAGAGTTTATGGAAAACAACTTATCAGCTTATTTCTATAAGTTTTCCAGAATAGCTTATGAAAATAATTTTGACTTTATTTTATCTTTCGCTATTGAACTAACTTATATTTAATCACTTATATGATAAGTGATTTTTCTATAACGTTAAATATTGTTGTTTATCCAAACAGAATTCATGAGTTATTCAACTTGTACATATTTTCCAGGACATCATAGGTAAAACGGATGTAGAAATTTTCACGGGATCAGGTGTTACGGAATCTCAAGATTTCAAAAGAGAAGTAATGGAGAAAGGAGTAGCTGCAAAAAAAGAAATTACTTTTGAGACAGAACTATTTGGAGCTAAGACATTTTTGATATATGTAGAACCTGTGTTTAGCAAAACAGGAGAAACAATTGGAGTAAACTATATGGGAATGGAAATTACAGATCAGGTAAAAATTGTTGTTTTGGTTTTTGAAAGTACTTAATTGCAATCTTATTCTTCTTGTGAATAGAATATTCATAATATTGAAAAAACTGCAGGTGAGAAAAAGAGAAAGAATGGCTAAGCTAAGGGAAGAAATTGCGGTTCAAAAAGCTAAGGAAACAGAACTTAATAAAACCATTCACATTACAGGTTCACATAGTCGTTCACGCCAAATCTTGATTAAAATTTTTTAGTGTTACAGTATAATTTGCTTAAGATAGCAAGAAGCTTATTATAGTTTTCTTGATTCCTTGTAATAGAGGAGACAATGAGAGCAAAACAAATGCTGGCAACAATGTCGCATGAGATAAGATCACCACTTTCTGGTGTTGTTAGCATGGCTGAAATTCTTACTACAACAAAACTTGATAGGGAGCAAAGACAGCTCTTGGATGTCATGATATCTTCAGGAGATTTGGTTCTTCAACTTATAAATGACATACTTGATCTTTCCAAAGTTGAGTCAGGTTAGGAATCTCCTTTACAGTTGCTTGTTATTATTGACTTATTCAGATACTGATTTTTATGTTTTGTGAATACTAGGTCCTGTTTGGATAAACAACTCAAATAGGTGTTTATAGCATAAACGCTTATCATATAAGTGCTTATGTATAAGATATTTCTATAATAAAAGATAAAATAAAGTAAAACTATTTTCATATAAGCTATAAGTTGTCTTTTATGCTATTGTAGAGAGCTTATGAAAATAAGCTTAAAACAATTTATGGATAGCTTCCCATTTTAAGCAATTTTTAGAATTTTTTTAGATTCTCAATTATTTAAAATACTATAACAAATGATTAAATTTCTTCCTACTTCACAAATTATCTGTAGGAGCTATGAAATTGGAAGCTACCAAATTCAGGCCAAGAGAGGTAGTAAGGCATGTACTCCAGACAGCTGCAGCATCATTGCAGAAAATGTTAACATTGGAAGGAGATATAGCAGATGATATACCTATTGAGGTCACTGGAGATGTTTTAAGGATTCGGCAGATTCTCACAAATTTAGTCAGGTACTTTGATTTATGTGATTGGTATTCTCTCGAGTTAATACCAACTTTAATTTGTGCTTCCTTCTCCTCCACTTAATATTGCATTTCTGATTATGTTTTTTTATTTTGCAGCAATGCTGTCAAGTTTACACATCAAGGCAAAGTTGGTATAAACCTTTATGTTGTTCCAGAACCACCATTTGCCAAATCAGAAGAATGCCACCAAACGGCGACAGAAGAACAGTCAACTGTTTCTTCAAATGGATTGAAGGAAGAGAAACATACATCATCCCCAAGAAGTATTAGATGTGATCAAAATATTATTGATGGTAAAAAACACACTGACCTACCAATCCAGAATCAAACATTTAGCAATGAATGTAGTAGATCTTCAGTCGACAGTGAATGCTCAATGAACGATGATACCGAGGAGCAAACTCATTCAACTGAAACAACAGTGTGGATACGTTGCGATGTATTTGACACAGGAATTGGCATACCAGGTATCCTTTGTTTTAGAATTAATTATATTTTGTATTCATATAGTTAAGTTTGATTTTTGCTTACGAAATGTACTTAATTTTTTTTTCGTGATGTTATAATGTGACACAGAAAAGGCTATACCTACTTTATTTAGAAGGTACATGCAAGTCAGTGCAGACCATGCTCGAAAATATGGAGGCACAGGTTTAGGATTAGCAATATGTAAACAGCTGGTAAACTCTTAATTCGAAGCAATTTTATTTGACAACATTTTGTCTTAATCTTTACTTTTCTGTAACTAATTATATATTACTCCTTGAAAATGATTTCGTTGGACTTGGAACAGGTTGAGTTAATGGGGGGTCGGCTAACAGTAACGAGCAAAGAGCATTGTGGTTCGACCTTCACCTTCATACTACCATACAAGGTTTCAACAGCTAGCGATAATTCTGATGATCCAGATGACCTTTCAGATGTTGATAATAATGAAGACGACACAACCGAGGGATTCTTCCAATTCCAACCGCGAACTTTAGGCTCGCTTTTCACTTCTAATGGATCCACCAGACCACACAGAATCTCACACAAGTTCAATGGTTTTCCAGACAACAACTCTTACTCAAACCTCTCTAGTAACATCATTTCAAATGGAACAAATTCGATTGAGGATGCATCTTCGGTTATTGTTAATGCTTCGGATATGGCTGAATCAACAAGTTCATCAAGTCACAGCTCAGAAACAAAGCATGAATATTTAGTTAATGGAAACAAACAGAACCATGATAATGATAAGGCATGTGCTATGTTAGAAAACGGTACCGCAAACTCTAGTCAATGTAAGGAAGCAGGTAGAGAAATGAATTTAGAAGCAAAGTCAAGTGAAGCACAACAAACATGTCATGGTCAAGGGAAGGAAGATAGTACTAGTAGCACTAGCACATCATCAGAAGTAACCAAATCGCAGTTAAAGCCAAAAATTCTTCTTGTTGAAGATAACAAGATTAATATCATGGTGACAAAATCAATGATGAAGCAGCTAGGATATAGCATGGATGTTGTGAATAATGGAGTTGAAGCCATACGCGAGATTCAACGTCATTCTTATGACATAATTTTGATGGTAATTTCTTGAATCTTGAAGTTGATCTTAATGAAATTTTGCAATATAAACCAGTGACTAGTCATATCCCAATTTGAGTTAGTTTTTCATTGAAATGTTTATTTATTTGCACCAAGTTGTATCCTTCACTTTGTTGCTTTTTCATAAAATCCATACAGTGATTTTTGGTAATGGTTTGGTGCTTGCAATTTACAGGATGTTTACATGCCAGTTATGAATGGTCTTCAAACAACAAAACTGATTAGGTCTTATGAGGAAACAGGCAATTGGGATGCTGCAAGAGAAGCTGGAATTGAACAAAGTTTATCGGCTTCAGATGGTTGTTCTGTACCACCTAAAAAGCGGTTCCACATTGTCGCGGTGAGCATTTACCTACTAATTTTTATAAATTTACAAACAACTTACGAAGTCCTAGAGCGATTAGTTTCTGTAGTAGCGCGCAGAGATATTTTGGTTTTACCTTAAACAAAACTTAGGAAGACTGAGTTAGCTTTTATATAAACACAATATTTTAGTGACATATAATAATTTTTTATACTATCTCATATCGATGCAGATGACAGCAAACACAATGTCAGAGAGTGCTGAAGAGTGTTTCGCCAACGGTATGGATGCCTTTGTGTCGAAACCAGTGACACTCTTAAAATTGAAAGAGTGTCTTGAAAAGCATCTAAGATGATATCCATGTAAATTTTACTTGTGTATAAAGGAATAAGAGCCTAGGAAAGTTTTGCAAAAGAATGCATCATGTTCTTCTTTTCATCAGTTTCATTGTATAGATCTAAGTTATTCTTTATTTTTCTAGTAGTTCTGTGATGCAAAAAATAGCTACTATAGGACTAATTGGAGTGTGAATGTAGCAAAGGGAAGCTTTGACCATTGATCAATGATAATATTTATACAAAGAAAAGCTTCAGAGGTTTTTTATGAAAAGTCGAACAACCAATAACAGAATTATATTAGATAACAGAAATACAGCAAACATAACTAACTAACCAACAAAGAGGTATATTAGATAGGGCTATAGCCCCGTCAAGCTGTCGCATATACATCAAATTTTCAATCATGCCAATCTTGGATAATGAAGAGCGAAAAGTGAAATGCGGGACAAAGAGGTTTTGTGTGTCAGCAATTTGATTAGCAGACGAGACTGTTATAGAAGATGAATGCAACACTAAATGGATTTTGTTACCAATAAGGTAATAATCTATTTCAATATGTTTTGTGCGCTCATGAAAGGTTGGATTCAGAGCTATTTGTATGGCTGAATTGTTACACAAAAAATTGGAACATGATTGAGACAAGAGTGTTGAAGATCACACAAGAAGAATGAAAAAAGCCATTGATGACGTGTAGTTCAAGCAAGATCTTCATACTCAGCTTGATGGTGACTTGTTTATTTAATTTCCATGAAGTTGAAACTAGATGAAGAATGATAGAAGATCTTGTTACAAATATGAGATGAGAGAACCCAAGTAAGATAATATAGTATAGGGTTTTGAATACGGACACCTCTGAAAAACGGCATGTCTGTGTCCGTGTCAGGGTCAGACACGTGCACCGACATTCATGATTACGTTTAATTTATTCATTTTTATAAATTATTATTAGTATCGCCGTATCAGTATCGGAGTCGTATTTGAGGTGTCCGTGCTTTACTCCCTCCATCTCAACATAAGTGACATTTTTATAAAAGAATCATATTAAGTGACATTTATTTTTAATTTCAGTTTTGTCTCCTAGTAAATACTGTGTGTTATCACATCTTCTCTGCAAAAATCTTTTTCAAATGTCTCATTTCTTCTTAAGCAAAACACTGATGGTGTTTATTTTCGGTTGTAAATATTAGATGGTATATAATAAAATTTATAGTTCTTTTATTTTATTCGTATGAGATCCATCACCTATTAAATTTAGATTTATTTTAATTTAAGTAAGTTTCTTCTAATTTTGTAATTGCAATTTAATATATATATATATATATTACATGGTATTAAAATTCATAAGTTTGAGAGTTTTACTTAGATGTATTTACAGTTTATTTTGTTTTTTCATAATTGTGGTCTCTTTTGTTTGTGTGCTTTAATTGCAGTTTCTTTTAAAATTTAAAATATTGCTTATAAAAAGAATTCAATAGTCTTGTTAAAATAACTCAGTTGGTAGTTATGTAAAAACATCTATAATATAAGAAATCCATGTGTTCATGATAACACTAATTTAACCTTTGATCTTTGCTTGACAACTCATCAAATTAGGGACAATTTGTGTCCTAATCCAACAATTTCCAACCAAATCAGCATCTAATTCAATACTAACTGTCTATTTTGCACTTCATATACTATATTTAATCCAAACCAAACTGAACAGTGTCAATTCAATTATCCAACACAACTATCTTTTGTACTATCTTTTTGCAATAGTAACTAAAAAGCTAACAAAATGAAAAAGCATGTAGAGGGTGGGGGTAAGCGCAGAAAGTACAGTCTGGGAACAGTATCCCAGGTCTGAATTGTCACTTCTGCAGAGAAACATCTTCTCCAATTTTTTGTCTTTCACAATTTGCCACTTCTGATTTTTTAAATGCCATTCTCTCTCTTGCTCCATCATCTCTTTCGCTCTCTCTCTTCCCTCTTCTACTTTTCCCAATCTGAGTATTTCTTTTTCTCTGTCGTCTTCAAATTTTTCGAATCCGAAAATCAATTCATATTACTCTTTCTCTCCCATCTTCATCTTCATCTTCATGATGGTTTAGATAAAGGTAGGTGGAGTTAGGGTTTGGAAGGATGATGAATATGGAAGGTTGGTTCGGGTTATGAGTGAGATTTATGGGTTTGGGAAATACACGGCTGGTTACCCAACATATGAATGAAGATGGCGGGTTAGGAAATACACTGCTGGTTACTCAACCATCATGTAAGCTATTATTTCTTTTGTGTGTTCACGGTGCTTTTAGATTTGGCTGAATCGATAGCAGTTGAGGTAGGAATTTATGTGTATTAGTTTCTCTTTTCTTTTTCTACTATGAAAAATTGTTAGCGACAACATTGTTTCTGTAGCCTAGATTTGAGTTGTTTATTACAGGTTTTGATTTGGCTGCAATGATGCAGGTTTTGGCTTTGATGCAGGTTTTTGGCTTTAGCTCTGTATCAGTACACTAATTTTAAATCCAAGGTTTCCTTTTCTCAATTTTTGATTCTAATTCTAAAAGTCTTTTCACCAAAATGGGAAGTTACAGATTCATGAAGAAGCAATATGGAACCTTCTTTTCGGTTGTGTTTTGTTGTCTTCAGAATGCATCTCTCTCTTTTCAAGGTTGGTTTTGCGTTAATACTCTGAAATGTTAGATCTGAATGGAAGAAGATAATGAAGATGACGACGTCGGCGGGTGCTGATTTGCCTTCTCATGATTCAGTTGCAATGTTATTTTTACTTCTTTTCATTCCAGTATTTGTTCTTTCTCTGTGTATATATTGGGATGTGGTTGATCTTTACTTAAGATATATGTGCAATCTCTTTCATATAGATATGCCATGAGTTTGAAAGGTTCAACACCTACTTGACTGATCTCAAGGTTGTTGTCTTCTATGGTGGTGTTAACATTAAAGTTCACAAAGATCTGTTGAAAAATGAATGCCCTCAGATTGTTGTTGGTACACCTGGAAGAATACTAGGATTGTCCAGGGATAAGGACCTTTCTTTGTTCTAAGTTTTGCTTTATGCAAATTCTGTGTTTTGTTTGTGTTCATCTTCATGAGGTTGTTTTTCTTTTAACTATGTCTTCATCTTTTAAATTTTCAATCAATTGACAAACAAAAACTCTTCAACATTGAAGTGTTTACAATTACTCCTTTGTGGAGTAAACTTGCATGTCAACTTTCTCATATTTTTCAAACTCATATTCTGCAGCAATTCTTCTACTGTTATTTTAAAAGAGTTTTTAAAAACAGCAAAAAAAGTTTCTTATAGACTTCAACTTGAACCACATAGAAGCCACAACAGAGATGTTCATATTCTGAGGATACTTTATTTTTCGTTTACTTTTTTTCTCTCTTTGCTTCTTTGGTGGTGCGGATTCTCGGTTCTAAGAATGCTTTGATTATTGGAACTTCTGGTTATTGGCTTTACGTGGCTGCAAATTTGAAGCCTAATTGGTAACTGCACTGTTTTTTATTTTGATGAGTTTATTATGATTCTAATTTATTTTGTATATGATTAACCATTGAGTGATTGTTATGCAGGTATACATTGGTTTCGGCTTCTGTGCATCTTAGCTTTTATGCTTCTATAATATGGGTTGGACAGGTACGTTCCGCTTATTGTAGTTCCATAGTTCCTTCCTATTGTCATTAGTCCTCTGTATCTTTACTGATCTTGGTTTGAACTGTCAGGGAACATATCTAACTTGCAGTGCACGCAGTCATGCTATAGATAACAATTTACTCGAAGGTGCAGTAATTGGTGACTTCAATGGGGAATTTTGGGGTGTGCATGCACTTCATCAGGTCATAATATATTTTTTAAAGACTGGTGGCTCTATGTTTATGTTTTTTTTACAAAAAACTACTTAAAGTTCAAAATTGATTCTATTTTAAATCTGTTTTGCAGTTTATTGGAAATATTATTACATTTGCTCTACTCAGTCATGGGCAGGTATGTGGTGGTTGGTCTTCATACTTTGATAATACTCCTGTGTCATCTTTTTGCTTTAATAATCAAGTAATTATGTTTTTCATGTTTACACGTTCTTGTGACGATTATGAATGAGAAGTTGCTGCTTATGAGGAAAATAAGTAGTTTATGATTAACAGAAATCTTGGTCCAAATTTAGTTGAGCTTTAATATTTCTATTAGAAAAGCACATAACTTTTGATGTACTTTTTCCAATATCTCTAATGTCAAATTCATATTACTTTGTGGTGTAGGAAGGGGCTTTTGCACAGTTAAAGATATGCCAAAGCGCTACAATTGCTATTGTTTTCTTTGTGACCCCATACATTTCATTCCAACCAGTTATCATAGTCATGTTGGTTCTATTATGCTTATCATTCTGCAGTTTTCTATGGTTGCCTCTCAAGGTGGGGAATGCATCATCACCCTCCACCAGTGACTGAATATAATGTTTCTTTTACGATCTCTCATCATCTTTGTTCAATGGTGGCATTGCCTTCACCTGATTCAATTGTATAGATTGTGTAATTTATTCGTTCATGTGGCTGTTTGTAAGAATATTTGGAATGAAGTACTAAAATGTTCACATAATGAAAGTTCTCTGTCACATGTAAAAGTTATTTTGGATTATGCTTCTGTAAAGTAAATAACTAGCAAAGTGAGAAAAATTAAGTGTTGATACTTCCTTCATCCACTATATTTAATATTTACCAATGATTTCTTAATACATTGTATTTATTTTACTCTCTAAAGTGAGTTACTCTATTTAAAGCAGCTGAATCCAATAGTTTTGATTAACTCTGACGCTCCATAGCCCTATTTATAATTGATTTTAGTGTTTAATTATTTTTTAAAAATAAATTTGATTAGATATCCAAAAAGAGAATTTTAAATTAAAATTAGTATACATGAAAAAAAATAGTAAGTATATTTTATCAGAGATCTAAAAAAATAAGTTTTATCCGAATATTTTTTTAAATTTTTAAATTTTTTATTATAAATATTTAATAATTTAATGTAATATAAAATTGGATTTTTGATGGTTATTAAAATAATCATTGTTTTTAAATATTTGTGTAGCATGATTTTAAATATTTGTGTATTATGATTATAAAATAATTATTACTATAACAACAAATTTAATGAGGATTTATTTTACTTTGAATTGCGATTATCAAAATTTTTATGTATTTTAATGGCTTATAAGAATTTTAATTACATAATATATGATTTTTATTTGTCCATTTAATTTTTGTATCGTTATTAATATTTTTGATTATGTTATCAACTATATACAAAATAAATTTTAACCAAATCATAATTTATCATTTTTGAAAACACCAAATTAAAACAATTATAATGGAAATATAAAGTTATTGATCAAAATATTAAATAATAACGGTATTTATCTACGGGCAAAATTACATTGTTGATTCAATACATTATTTTTTAAGAAAATAATAAAAAAATATTAGTTTAAAAAAATCATAAATTTTAATAAAAAAAATTATAAAATATAAGTATAAGTGTATGCTATTGAACAATACTGGTATTTACCTATAGGCAAAATTACATTGTTGAACAAATATCTATGATTTTCTGCCACCACATCAAAATGTTTTTTATTTGGTCTTTGTACACTAAAATACTCAATTTTATTATTAAAATAATACAACTTTACTTTTGATTCAAATATTTTATATACGGGAACAACTTTACTATTGATCTAATTTTTTTATAAATAGTGTCAAAACAAAATTAATATTTATATACGGGAAAAAATATATTGTTGATTAAAATATTTTATATACGGAAAAAATACATCACTAATTCAAATATTTTTCTATACGAAAAAAATTATGCTTATAAACGAGCACAACTTTACTTTTGATTCAAATATTTTTATATACGGTAACAACTTTACTATTGATTCAATTTTTTTTATAAATAGTGTCAAAACAAAATTAATATTTATATTTGAAAAAAATATATTGTTGATTAAAATATTTTATATACGGGAAAAATACATTGTTAATTCAAATATTTTATATACGAGAAAAACTATTGTTATAAACGGACACAACTTTACTTTTGATTCTAATATTTTTATATACGGGAACAACTTCACTATTGTTATAAACGGGCACAACTTGACCCCTACCATTTTGGCAGCGTTTTTATTGTGACCCCTGCCACATCAGCTTTTTTGGTGACTAAATGTGATGAAAATCAAAATTGAGAAAATCTTTAAATGTTAGGGTTTATTTTGCAAATTTTTTTTTTACAGGGGTTTTTCGAATATCGCCTATATGTCAGGGGGCAAAATGACTATTAACAATTTTTTTTAATACAAAGCATTGATCATTACTAATTTGAGATAATTTTTAGATACGGACAAAAATACATTTTTGATTCAAATTTTTTTTATACAAATTCAAATATATATCTAATGTCAAAACAAACTTAATATTTATATACGGGATCAATATCGGTGTTGATTAATTACTAGGGGTGGGAATAGGCCATACCGACTAACAGGGGCCTACGGCCTAGCCTACATAGGCTCAGGCCAGGCCAGGCTTTTTCTTAAATAGAAAAGGCCTAGGTTTTTTTATAAGCCTATTTAGCTAAAGAGGCTAGGCAACAGGCCGTAAGAAAAGCCTTTTAAGCCTATCAGGCTGGCCTATTTAAGAAAAAATCAATAAATTTATTATTATTATTATATTCTATTTTGTACTTTGAATTAAAATACGAAAATAAAACTTATTTATCTTGAAGAACTTATGAAAATAAGTTGAAAAAACATTATAAACAATGTCATAAGTTGTTGTCATAAGTTTTTCTCATAAGTTAATTATCTTCAATAAATAGTATCACCAAACTTATGCTAATAAAAAAACTTGAACGAGACAATGAAAACAAACATTTAATCTCATTGATCTTTTAACTTGTTAGTCTATTTAACATTAGTTAAATTTCTTATTTACAAATGTTCAAGTGAAGTAGGCTTTTAAATAGGCTAGTAGGCTAATCAGGCCTTCGAAAAGGCCAGACTTAGGCCTAAAAATAAGCCTATGATAGGCTACAGGCCAGACTTAGGCTTTGAATTTTTTAGCAGGCCAGACTCAGGCTTGGCAAAGCTTAGCTCGGCTTAGCCTATTCCCACCCCTATTAATTACGGGCAAAAATACATTCTTGATTCAAATTTTTTACGGGCAAAAATATTTTTTATGTCATTCAATAAAATAATATTTAGTTACGGGCTCAAGTTCGTTGATGATTAATTTATTTATACGGGATCAAGTTCGTTGTTGATTAATTTATTTATATATACGGAGAAAATATCATTGTTGTAATATAGATTCTAATATTTTTTTAAATAACGTCAAAACAACAATAATATTTATATAAAATATAATATATTGTTGATTCAAATAATTTTATATATGGAATGAATTATTGACACTAATTTCTTATATCTTTTAAAATAATATTTTTTTTGGTTAAACACCTTAATTTTTTTAATATCATTTTTATTATATTTTGAAAAAAAATGCGCGTAACATACCGATACCCGTGCGAATGCACGGGTATCCTACTAGTTAAGTGTAGAAGCGTAAGTTCGAACTTGCGACATACCTTTTGTTTATCTTTATTAAGGTGAACTTCAATCATTAGACTATTTACTAAAAAAAAAAAAGGAATTTTCTTAATGCAACTTATATATTATTAGATCACCACGTGAAAAATACAAAAATGTCCATAATTTTCGAAGATGCATTCCCGAATAAATAGAAATATGACCTAACATTAAAAAATTCAGTAGATGCATCTTCGTGTACATTTCAGAGATACATCTTTGGACGATATTGACTTTATATCGTGCTAGAACCCTTATCTTTCTTTTCTAAAAAACACAAAATTTGCTCAAACTCTCTCAAAGTTTTTTCCATCAACCAACTCCAAAATCAAACAAGCAAGCTCAAAGGTTCTTCAATCAACATCAAGTACATCATAGACATTATCCAAGTGTGAAGTAAACTCTAAATTTGTAATATTTTGATGTTTTGAAAAGTTTTTGAGTTTTTGTGTAAATGAGTAGAAATTGATGATTAGGGTAAGAAATGAGTAGAAATTGCTTGAATGATAGTTTAGTTGTACCGTAAAACATGTTTGTTGGTTGAAAATAACGATCAAACCATTATTTATGGGATTTGGTAGTCTGCATTTCCGCCATTAAAGGACCTGAAGAGTTGCAGAAATTTCTAGAGATGCATCTCCGAAATTTCTTAACGTTTGGATTCTCATTACATGGAGATGCATCTCCGTAAATTATCATATTGTTTTAATTTTTTTACTGCTATTATTGATTGTATGGTTGCTTGTACTAATTGTCTGGTTTACTTACAAGCATTATGGCTGATAGAGACAATAGACGAAGGCACAGGAAGATTACACACCATGCATTAGGACAGAGGGAGAAGAGACAGGTTTCAGAGGCTCTTGTTCACTATAGCCATGCGGAGGCATCTACTTATGGGGATCATGCTTCTCCATCTTCTTCTTCCCGTGGAGACGAGTTTCACCTACCGACACATCATTGCTTCAATCCTCCCGCAGACGACATTTTTCACTTATTCCGACGCTAGAGGTACTCGAGTCACCGGTGGTACCTGAGGCACCAGTTCCACCTCCGACTAATGAGGCTTCTGAGCCAGTGCCACCTCCGATTGATGAGGCTGCTAAGGCAGTGCCACCTCCGACTGATGAGGCTAGTGAGGATGACAGCCACCTCAGGCATTTGGAGGAGGCCATGTAGAGTTTTCATTACTACCTTTGTACCCAGACCATACTGCCACACATATTTGGGACGGAGAGGTATCATTAGTTGGATTCATTCTTTTAAAATACATTTATTATTATATTACAAGTTTCTGACATTGATTTATTTTTCTACAGGACTGTGATTCGCTGAAGTTTATTAATCATGGGTGAAAGATTATTGGCCTGCCTCAATCGAATGAGGAGTGGTTTCAGGCTGTTTTATCCCTATCTGGTATGAAGGATTTGTGCATGACCGATTATATTACAATCAACCACAGGATGCTTAATGCATTCGTGGAGAGATGACACACTGAGACCTTGTCATTTCATCTCTCGCTTGGTGAGATGTTTATCACACTTGACGATGTGTCATGTTTGTTGCATCTTCTGGTCAGGGGGAAACTTCTAGATTATGGGAGGATTATCATAGATGAAGCACTCAAGATGATGGTAGACGATATGGGAGTTGACCCAGAGGATTCCACGAGGGAGTTTGAAAAAACTAGAGGGGCTCATGCTAGGTTTGAATTCCTAAAAAAACGTATATACAGATGAGATCCTTAGAGGTGAGGAGGCTAGAGGCGATGCCTACCTGCTATATTTGGTTGGAACTACGGTGTTTGTGGACAAGATTGCCACTTATACAGATGTCTTCTACCTACGGTACTTCGAGGACTTCGAGTGGATCCATGAGTACAACTGTGGGGCCACTTATTTGGTCTACTTGTACTCGAAGTTATTAGAGGTTTGTAGATGGAAGACAAGGCAGGTCACAGACAGCATCACACTACTGGTGGTAATATGTATTGGTCTTTTAATATTTTTGTCTCATTTTCATTGCATTTTTACAATGCCCTTACTAATGATTCGTGGGTTCCAACATTTCTCAGGTTTGGATCCTCTACAACTTCCCGCGCATCTCCATTTGGTCGTGTGTACCGACTTACACTGATGATATGCCACGTGCTTTTGCATTTGGCTCGCTCATAGGGAACCAGGCGATATAGTTGTTCAGAGTGTATCTTGATCACTTAGTTGCTGAGGATATGCTCTTCAATAGTTATGTCGATCATTGTGAGACAAGGCCATTTGACGAAATAATGTTATACTCTGGATGGTTGGCTTGCGGCTCACATCTCACATTTCCTCATTTGCCTAAGCGCGTCATACGGAAGTTCGGCTACACTCAGACTATTCCCACACACCCTATTGTCTCCGCTCCTTCTGCTATGAGACGTAGAGAGATAGATTCCATGTTTGATGATAATATTAATCTTCTGGTATCGGAGGCGGCACAAAGTACCATAGAAGAGAACGACTAGAGCTACATCGACGAGTACATCAGGTGGTTCTTCAAGGTGTCACATTCACTACTACGAAAAACCCATTTAACAATGGTTGGAAATGACATATAATGACGGGGGCGAAGACGTTGTTATGTAGAGTGTTGTTGTATATAAGGTACATACAATGACGGTCCTGGGACCGTTGTTGTATTCCAGTATGCGCGCACCATTTCACAACGGTTAATTTACTCAACCGTTGTGATATAACTAAAGGTAATCTGGTTTGATTCTCAGCTACAACATTTTTTATTTATATTAGGGTTAATACCTATTTTCACCCCTGCCATATGGGCGTGTTTTGAAAAACCCCCCTACGAAAAAAAAGTTGCAAGACTGGCCTTAACAAATTTTAAAAGTTTTGATTTACACCTTTATCAGGCCACATCATCAAAAATACTTATGTGGCATTCATTTTTTTAATTTTTAATTGGAACATAATGTCACCTCAATTAATTAGTATTTGCAATGACTTTTTTACCCTCAGTACTTTTCTTAAACAAAATATCCAGATTTTTGCACATTTGGAAAATGTCTCATTTCAAACCCTAACTATTAGGGTTCTTCATCTTCATCTTCCTTAGGGTTCTTCATCTTCGTTCGTAACTCAACTGCAGAAGTGATATCATTTGCCTTCCAACATCCGAAAGCTTTGAAAGCCAATAAATTCCTGCCAAATTCAAACCAAAGCTTCAATAAACCACCTTAAGCTTCACCTCAAATTCTTCTCCAATTTATCTTCAAATTATAAACCTGTAGAAAATTCTACAAACCAAACTAACTCAGTTTCAAATTCACCAAAAATAGCTTGAACCAAATTCATTATCTTCATCCTTCGTTCAAACACCAAACATCCTAAAAGCTTCATTATGATCCATCATCAAATCAACGCATCATATCAATTTCATGATTCACACAACACCAACATCAGTTCGTAACAGGAAAAGAAGAAGAGAGTTTCGATACTTGAACATTTTCTTCAATCATATTTCCTCACTTTCTCCGTGATTACTTCGAAGGTACTTCGACACAAATCGGTTTGTGTTGGGATTGATCCATCCATTGGTTTAGGTTGAATGATTAAGGAAGATCTGGTTTAGATTGAAGAAGGTTTCGAGACTGAAAGTAAGATGGAATCGCGCAACGAGAAGAGCACACGGCGGAGATTTTGTATCGCTGGCAACGTGAACAAACCTAAACAGAGAAAGGAGAAGTCGCGACGAGAAATTAAACATAAAGTTTGCGAAATTGAAAACGAAATTGAGATAGCAACCGTGAGATGTCCGACGAAGCATGTCGGTGAATCCGTGACGATATTGAGACGAAAAGAAGAAGAACGAACAGTGGGGCGCGGCGGCTCTCTTTTAACGAAGAAGAAAAGTGAAGTTCTGCTTTCTGAAGAACCCTAAGAGTTAGAAATGGTCCAAGGGCATTTTAGACATTACATCTAGCCATTAAACGAGGTGGCATTTTGTTCCAATTAAAAATTAAAAAAATGGATGCCACATCAGTATTTTTGATGATGTGGCCTGATAAAGGTGTAAATCAAAACTTTTAAAATTTGTTAAGGCCAGTCTTGCAACTTTTTTTTTCGCAGGGGGTTTTTCAAAACACGCCCATATGGCAGGGGTGAAAATAGGTATTAACCCTTTATATTATTCTGGTCAGCATTTGACATACAACTACGGATAGGTTTATAACCGCTGCCAAAAACAACTTGTTTTAAATATAAAAATTATCTGCTTATCAAATTCTTCCTATATTTTATCATGTCAAAACAACTTCTGTTTACATGCAAACACAATATGTGCATCAAACACAATTCTTCCTATATTTTATCCTTATAAATGAATCATAGAATTTACATCAAAAGAAATTTACATCAAAAGCTAAATGAATCAGACATTTAAACTGCTAACATTGTTTAAATCAAAAGCCAATATTATTGATTTCATTATGTGCATCAAAAGTCAAAACTATTGTTCACATTATGTGCATCAAAAGCCAAAAATATGTGCATCAAAAAATGTTGCTGATATATCAAACAGCAGGAGCACCATTAAGCGCATTGTGGATATACGCCCAACGTTTACGAAGATCCACAAAGTCTTCAACGGGGAATGGAGTTTCGTCGTTAAACATCTACATAAGAGCAAAAAATTAAAGATCATGCATGATAATAATTTAATAGTCAACTTATATATTAATATATGTAAACATTTTATGGCATATATACCGTATCCCATGAATCAACAGTGCCGGCAAGGACAATGTTTAACATGTGTTTCATGATAAAATACCCACACTCGTAACTCCCGCGTTGTTTCCTCGTCTACAAATTACATTAATATAAAAACATGAATACAACAACACATGCATGAATGTAAATGAAATAAACAGGTAATCGGGCCACTTACTTTAGGAGCAAGGTATATGGGCTTTTTCCTAACATTGTTCATTATATTAACTTGCTCCACAATACTGCACATTGAAAATTGAATTAAACATATTACATGATAAACTAATTACAATTAATGCCAAAGAAAATGATATTATTAAACAAAAACACTTACGTTAATACATGATCTTTCATTGGTTTGTGGAGTGGATTGTGCAAGGAACACAGTAATGTCACCGTATTTGTCCTAAACGATATTATGATCAATTGCCAATGACCACTGAATGAACATGAGAATATATATATATATATATATATATATATATATATATATATATATATATATATATATAATTAGTTGTTACTAAAACAAAACTAAATATAGAATAAAGAAATAAATTACAACAATACTAACCCACAGATGAATGGTGCAAGGTAACATTCTTTTCCTCTGTCATTTAGCCGGCTTTTCAAGTACTTTTCTCTGATATTTTTATCATTATACGCCTAAGAAATAAAACTTGGATCCAAAATTCCATAGGTACTTGATTTATTCAATTCTATACAAACACGGTGAATGTACCTAAATGGTCAAAGAAAATGAATAAATTAAGGGAGAAAATACAAAAAATTATAATGTTCTATAATGACATGTATATTCGACTATATACTTACGTGCACCAAACTTACAAAATAGCTATGTCAAGCCACTTATATCCTGCGAGAAAATCCCTCACATCTTCAGGACTGTAATACACTAACTCCAATTTCGTGCAATGTTCTAGCGGGAGAGCTTGCGCAAGGTCTATTGTTGAAATGGACAAGTATAAACTTGTTATTTCATTTGGATTAGGGTCCAATATCCCATTGCGTTTATCTACAAGGGGGGAGGGGCTGTACAATTACTTCCTTTTGTAGAAGCGTGATTTACGACACTTCTACTTGGAGTTTGATCATCACCAACGCAACGATGATCTTCATTATTAGTTTGTTGTTAGAGGCTTTCACTTAATATCTACATCATAACATTCAATTAGAACATAAAACAAAAATAAACACAATATATTCAATTAGAACATACAATATATATCATACAAAAATAAGCGCGATTTACGACACATAAACGAATACAACTCTTGTAACTTTTCCACTTCTTTCTCCCTTTTTTCTCTCTCCTCTTCAAACAGCCTCCTTTGCTCTGCCAATTGCTTCTCAACATTCTCAATCTTTTGTCGTTGAGCAAGAAATTCAGCCGTTTCGGTGCTTCTTCTTTGAGGTCCAAAGTATGACCTCAAGCCGACACCATCTCCAACACCACAGACACGACCTCCATGCTCAGCTGTTCTGATAGCTTCGACTAATATGTCATGTCGTGCTTCCGGAACAAATGTGCCTTCATGAGCCGCCACAACCAAATTATCCTACACAACATGAGCAACTTACATAAGCAAACGCATTTAAATAACAACTCATAAGCAACTTACATAAGCAAACACATTTAAATAACAACTCGTGAGCAACTTACATAAGCAAACACATTTAAACAAAACATATACTTACAATTTTCTCAGCAACTACTCTTGAAGCCTCAGAGGTGTACTCTCCATTAGGTATTAATCGAGCCCTCTTCCATTTCTCATGTCTTGAAGGTGGAGATGGAATGTCACCATCTCCTCCTTCTTGTTGTTTTTCCTGCATTATCCTCTTCTCAAGTTTCCTGTAACCCCCACGAGACAATCTATGGGGGTACATGTTTTTCGCCTTGTTCTGAATTCCTACTTCGCTTTTAGCCTATTATTAACATAGTGAAAAATATGTATGATTAGTATCTATAACTCATTAGCATAACATTATAGGTTACATAAGACTAGTACTAACCTTGAATTCCTCAGAACGACGTTTCTTCGCAAACTTGTGCCACACCTTCTTCGATAAAAAACTATACCGAATCCATGGAGGTTGAAGACCGCTCTTAGGCTTCTTAATGATGTCAGCCGTGAACCGTGACTTAAATCCCCTCCAACGAACACCGACATAAGTTATCCACTTTCTTTTCAATTTTGAGTCATCGGTAAACTCAAAATTCAACTACATTAAATCAATATATAAGTATAAATTAGAAACTATAGGTAGTGATATCAAATATATGAAAATTATAGTATGAAATACCTTAACGTCTGTCCATATGCTGTTTTTGACATTAACACCCACTTTTCTCTAATCATCAATCAGTATACTGACTTTTCTACGTGCAAGGAACACAACATAACTCCTAAAAGTAGCGTAACGTGGACAATCCACTAATCTGTAGTGCGAATCAAACTCGATCGGAATTTTTACACCAGATGAGTTGCGGACTGATGTGAATTGGGGCATCATTGTGACATCTCTTTGTGATCTTTTCGATTGAGTATCAATCGTTTGAGTTGTATTCACAGAACACTCAATCGTTTGAGCATCTTCGCTGCTTCCTGATGTAGAACTCGACAAGGTTGACATCCATGTTAAAAAATAACAACAACAAAATGAAAAACAATGGCAAATGAGTTTACTGTAGATGCATGGGGAAAATATTTTACGTACCCTAAATGTGACGACTAAGTAAAAGATGTTGGTGTTGGTGTTGTTGTTGTCTTCCTTCCTTACGACAACGAAGGTGTTGTTGTTATCTTCCTTCTCGACGATGACGATGATGACGACGGTGTTGGTAGGTGCGTAATCTTCTGTTTTCTTCACGATCGTGACGATGATGACGAAAATGACAACAACACGGTGAAGAATGGATACTGATGATGCAAGCTTTGGTTGAAATCGTGCATTGTTTCACAGTATTGAACGTTAGGGTTTAGGGTTGAAATCGTGTAACGTTTCATCTGGTTTCTATTTTCAATGGGAAAAAAGGATACTGAAGAGACAATGAAACTAGCTAGCTTGAAGAATATTGAAAAGCTACTGCGACGGTCAACATTCTAAACCGTTATGATATATTATTTTCATAATGAAATTTCATATTAAAGCGCCAGAGAGTTATATTTAGAATTAAAAATTAAAAAAACATACAAAATATATCACAACGGTGTAAATAAATAACCGTAATCATAACTTTTAATTTTTTTTAATTAAAAGTAAATAAAAAAGAAAAGGTGCGCTTTAACATAAAAGGAATAATATATATGATGGCGCTGAGGTTCGAACACATGAAAGCTTGATGGTATCACCACTGTTGATTTATCAACCGTTATTATATACAGATAATCACCACGGTTGGTTTATCAACCGTTGTTATATACAGATAATTTTTATTCAATAAACAAATAAAATACAACCGCGCCTTAGTTTAGATATGTCACAACGGTGTAGGGATGAAGCGTCGTTGTTTACGCGTTTTGTAGTAATGATTGATATATGGGACAGGCTGCTCCAGGAGATCCACCCTGGCCAACTCATCAAGAGATACTAGAGGATGAGCAAACACAGTTAGATCATACTCATGGTGTCTTTCCTAGATGTCATTGCATACTAGAGATTGCGTAGGAAGGCAGTTACATAGGTATTTTGCCTGATGGCTCTGAGGCGAAGCATGTTCTAGATGCCATTATGACGGAGGCACGAGAGACACCGATGTACCAAAGACATCATTGTAGGACGGGGGTAGAGGATGCTGAGGAACACGAGGAGGCAGAGGAACTGTAGTCCGGCATACGCAGTATTATATAGTAGTTGTACTTTTGGATTCATCATGGATTTTGTTTTATTTTCACTTCATTCAACTTTATCGTGTATTTCGACCCTATTTATATATGTCATTTTTTGACCATCTGGATTTATATATGTCATTTTTTACATATCAATTATATGGTTTAAAGCTTATCACATAATAAGGTTCTTAACATATATAAATTATCACTTTTATCTGCGTAACCATAAAACAAACATAATCTGCACTGTTCTAATGGGGTACGAAGATGTATCTCCGTAAACCATAAACAAATATGTATCTCTGGAACAATTAACGTATAAAATGCCTTTCAGAGTGGGATTCATGGTGTATGTTTTAAAATATTTCGGAAATGCATCTCCAGATCAGGTAACACTTTGATTTAAACCATCTGAGGGGTATTTTCAGTTTTCCATAGGTTGTTTTTCCACCCCATATTTCTAATCGTACGTATTTTGTTTCTAAAAATACTATCTTTTATGAAAATGTATCTTACTTCATTCATCTCCAACCTCAGGGGCAGAACATGAATGACTCTGACTCTTAGTTTGAGTTTCTAATCCTTGGTCATAGCTTCTCTAAAACACATATCTCAATTCTTATTTTGAGTGAATATACTCATATTCCTAGTCTTGAGTCTTCTCCTAGTCTTGAGCTTACTCCTAGTCTCAAGTATACTCATGAACCTCAATTGTCACCTATTTTGAGTGAACACCTACTCATATTCCTAGTGTCGAGTTTACTCTGTCATAGTATTGACTCTACACTTAATTTTATTTCGGTTCATCCATTGCCACATGTTTTGCAAGAATCAGCACCTTCGACACTGATTATAGTGTATTAGAGAAAAAATTAATTTGATTTTCTTTAGAAACAACATCAATCGCCTGGACGGGGGTAAGTGTCATACCCTAAATTTTACCCTGAGTTTTTTCTCGCATCAGCATAACATAATAGTTTCATTTTATCATGCATTATTTCAGTCAAAAGTATTCATCAGGGTTTAGACGAAAGGTCAAGAGTTTAGGCATTTCATCTGGTCTTGATGACTTTCAGTCAACCATTGTGTTTGATTAAGAAGTCAAAATGTTTGATTTCTTAGTCTCAGTGTGCCGTTCATTCTATTGCACCTTGTTTCAGAGGTCCAAAGGGTGATGACCAAGAGTATTGTTGTCATCTGAATCTCTGTAGGTTTTAATTGTAATGGAGAATCATAAGTAAATGGCCCATGAGCGATTTATTTGAGTCTGATTGTCTATTCATAATTATACAGTCAGTAATTCAACGCATTTACAAGACATTTGCATTTTTACTTATTATAGCATGCATATTGTTCCATATAACGCTTAAAATATCAACCAAAATAATTTTTTTGAATCTCCAGGCAGAGCGGTCGAACCGTGTCTCAACTGTACGTCGAATTAGAGGGCAAAATTTTTAAAAATCAAACATGCAGACGTCGGTATTCTTAATCTACAATTCGCGTAGTTTAAATAGACGTACCCGTTTTAATTTTTTTACTACATATTTGGTCGCATTCCACCTGAGCCTTTTAATCAGTCGATTTTTATTTCAAAATTTGATCAAAACTTGTATGTTTTTGAAAAGTTTATTTCACGCTGACCATTGTGATGCATTCAATCTATTTATTTCCGGAACTTTGGCGCTCAATTTTTATTCATTTCAATCCCTTTTATTTTTATTTCTTTATCAAAATGTTTGAAATAATTAATTAGGATTAACTCATTTCATTTTATTTTTTTATTTTGATTATCTAAATTAGTTTGATTTTTTTAGTTAATTGATTTTAGTTCAATGTTTATCACTCATAACTCATAAGCATTCAAAGGTTTTTTTTTTTACCTTGTTTAAGATATTAGTAGCCCAAATAATGCAGATATTTACTATATGGGTGTGAAAAGTAAAGAAGAGAGGGCCACCAAGTGAAGGACATGTGGCTGATGAGAAATTGATTTTTTTTTCTTTTCAAAATTTGACAACAAGTTATAATAGAGAGGGGGATTTTTCTGATCGTGGAGTTTTGTTGGTTTGTTCGGTTTTGAGCGTCTTATCTTTTTCTATATGGAATATCCTGGCGGTGCTTTCTATTCCTCGGATCAGTTTGCGCAACGAGTTTTTGGTGGCTTAGTGTTCGTCTTCGGGTTTTTGGTTGGCTGACTGTTGGAGGCTTTCGTCCGCGGCCAACCACCACGCCAGCCTCCATACATCGTTTTCTTTCCACCCTCAAACCAACTCACCACCGAGCTCATACCTCCACAAACCAAAACGAACCTCAACTCTAACGACATTCATCCCCTCTTCACAGCGTCAACATAACCCCATAACACCATGTGAATCACCCTTCTTCACGTAGACAAAAACCAACCACAACACATAAACTTTTTGACCAACGAATCCGACAAACAACGTCGTGTAAACCACCGTCCGCCGTGTAGAGGGTAAGATGAGAGATTTTCTTTTGTCTTTGCTTATGTTACTATGACATTGTTATAGATTTATGGACCTTAAATTCATGTGTTTTTTTTTTAAATGAAAAAAGATGTTGTTGTAAGTTGTAACTGAAGAAAAGACACGAGAGAGAGAGGAGGAGAAATGTTATTTGGTTGACTTAATCTTCCCTGCCACTTGTCAGGCAGGGAGTAAAGGCTTCCTTTTGATTTAAAAAAAACTAGTTGAATATCCGTGCTCTCGTACGGGTAAATTTTTTTTTTTTAACATGACGGTTAATTATTTAAAAAAATGTAAAAAAAATGCTAAATGTAATTGTAAAAATACAATGGTAGAATGAGGAAATAGAATTAGAATAACAAAAGATTGGGAATATGTCAACAAAAAAACATAGTGTTAAACTTGAGTAATAATGTTAAAGCCAAAAAAAGAATGACTCAATAAAAGAAATGATAATACATCATGTGTTGCAATCATTGTTGATATTGTAAGATTGTGTAGCATGAATCTCCATAATGAACAAAAAGATATAACCTATAAAGAATAAGACTTATATTAGGTGGAAACTAAGAATAGCATATACCAAGACCAAAAAAATGAAACAAACTACTTATACATAAATACCTATTAAATGTTGTGAAAAACTTCCTTGATGACAACATTAGTGGTTGTATGCATAACTTGTTTATCTTTGTCGTGAATCAAAATCTTAAGACCTTGTTTAGTCTTAACTCTAGAAAGTACCACATACAATTGACCGTGACTAAAGATATCTTTTGGTAAGTATAAACCAACGTTGTATAAATATTGACCTTGTGATTTGTAAATTGTCATAGAAAAAAAAAACAATAATTGGAAATTGTCTTCTAACCAATTTAAAAGGTCATGGTGACTGTGAAGGGGAAAAATACATTGTTGGAATATAAATGATGTTACTAATATTTTTTCCAGAAATGATCTTAGCTTCAATGACATGATTAGCAAGCCTCGTTACAGTAAGTCTGGTACCATGGCATAATCTTTCAGATTGATCCAAGTTGCGCAACAACATAATTGTGTTCCCAATTTTCAACTTGATTGAATGATAATGCATTCCTGATGTTTTAAGAGCATTCAAGAATTCAGGTGTCAAGTGTTCAAATGCATCAGAGTCAGTTGCTTCAGATCTATCAACAGAATCGCTACTCAAGTATTCCTTTTCATCTCCTTAAAATTCAGAGAAAAAATGTATTTGAGTGCAATGATAAGAAAGAATACATTATCGAATTTAATACATTATTAAAGTATGAATAGGACCTGGAAGAAGGTTTGTGATGTATTGATTGATATCATCCACCACTTTAATAGTTGAAGCCGAAATTGCACGACTTTGAAGGTAATTGGATTCATTGTAGTTATGAATGAGATTAGGTTAGGTACTTTCAACAATAGCCTCAATTGGATCGGAAAAATTAGAAATGATAAACTCTCGTGGAATTGTAATTTCAACATATCCATCATTTGGTTCAGACATTCTCCCATCTCCAATTTTTAAGATCTATTTAGAAATTTTTTGAATCTCATCAGTAGTAGTTGACATTGTTCCACTTTGCAAGTACATGTTCTTTGTAAGTTTGAGTACCTTGCAATGATCCTAAATATAAGAAGCATTGATGGTTGCATGAATAATTTCTGATATAGTACCTCTTGGTATAACATGAAGAATTTGTCTGAAATCACCCCCAAAAACAACAACCTTTCCACCAAATATTTTGTCAGACACTTTAGAATTCTTAATCATAATATCCATCAAAGATTTGTCAAGAGCCTCAAAGCAAAATTTGTTAGCTATATGAGCCTCATCCCATATTATTAGACTAGTTAACTTTAAAAGTTCAGCAAGTTCATCTTTTTTGTCAATGTTGCAAATGGATGTTTTCAAAGTAGGGACCGGAATCTTAAATTTAGAATGATTTGTTCTTCCACCAGGTAACAACAAACTTGCAATCCCACTTGAGGCAACAGGCAACATAATTTTTCTTTTAGCATGAAGTGCAGCTGACAAAGTGTTCCACATAAATGTTTTACATGTTCCACCATAACCATATAAAAAAAACACACCACCTTGTTTGTTTTCTACAGCTTCCATTATTTCTTCAAAAATCTTTCTTTGCTCATCTACAAATAACATAATCATAACAAAAAGATTAGTATGATCAACATATAAATGATATCGTAATACTAAATAAATACATTAGGATGTTACCTGTAAGAGATGTGTGTAAATTTAAATACAGTTGTTCTTGAATAACCGGATCATATTGTCTCTCATCATGAATAAGCCTATTGCCAAGAAAAGAAATCACAAAATATTTTGGATATGGCATAGGCTTGCAGTCCTTCAAACTTTTCTTGCTTTTTTGTAATTGTGTTTCAATAGCTATAAGTGTAATTTGTTGTATTTCTTCATCCGTAAGTGTCAAACCTAAGGTTTCAAATTCACATATTTTTAAAACACCTAATCTTAAAGTAAAGAAATAGAAAATAGAATACCATGAAAAAAAAGTGTACCTGGATTTCTTGTCAACACACGTTGTTCATAAAGAATACCATCAGATAAGTACAACCATGAATTATTCCAAACATGTTCAGGTCTATTCATGGATGATGATAGCAACATAGTAACAAACAACTTCCGTAAAAAAACACCTGAACCCCAAATTTGTGCCTCTTTAATTGCCTCAATAAATTTTTTATCATCTTGTAAGAATCACATAACAAAGCATGCTTCTTTAAAAGTTTTATGTTGTACACCGTCAACAAATTTGATATCTTTGTAACATAATGGCCCTTTCTTGAAAGTCAACATCATCCTTAAATAAAACAATTCATCTGTGCTCTGAGGAACCCAAATAAGACGACCAATGGTATACCCTCTTTTTCTAGGTTTCCAACTCCTACTTGATTTATAGTAAAAAAAATTAGAGACAAAGTCACCATATGTTAACAACCGCGCATCTTCATATTTTTTGTTTTCCTCAAACCATGATGTAAACATTAATTCGGTTACACTCGGTTTGAGTAAAACATTTCCAATTTGTTCAAAGTCTTTGTAGTAAACAAAATTTTCTCCTTCCATGTGAAAATACAATCTCTCAACAACTGGCTTCCTACTGTAACACCCCAAAATAATTATAATATTTATTTAATTGATTTATTATAATTATTCATGATTTTTGGTGAATTTTGATGAAACATTATGACGCATGGTGTATTTGTATTATGTGTTGTGGGATATTGATGAGCTAAGGGAATAATGAGAGTATTTAGAAAATAAGTGGTTAATTTGAATTATTTTAGTGTTAATAATAATAGAATAATGTGAATAATATTATTTAGATTATTATTATTATTAATTAAAAAATAGGAGTGGAACACTAAGGGCAATGTGGTCTTTTGTAAGGGAATAAGTGAGGGTAAGATGGGAAAATCATAATAAGGGTCCTAAGGGCATGTTTGACAAAAGGAAAAGAGGGATTTGAGAAGTTCACTTTTGGAATGGTCGTGTTTTGGAGAGCACTCTGAGGAAAGAAGGAGGAAGAGACTAGGGCTCAGAGAAACTCTGAAGAACTCAAGAGGAAGATCAGAACTGAGAATTCTAAGGTATGAGGAGTATCGCTTACCATTGTAATTGATATAGAGTTAGATGTATATAGGTAGTTGGGGTTTTAGGGGATTTTGGGGGATATGATGATAATATGACGAATTATGATGAGATTGGTGATTTGGGGATGTGTAAAATGGTAGGAAATAATGTATATGTTGTCTCCTATGAGGTATTGTTGTTGTAACAAGATTGCCTTGTGATTGATGTGCATTTTCGGACTGTATGGTATTGAAATCGCAAGAAGTTTAGGGTCTGAATTATGCAGAAAATGCAACAGCAGGATTGTTGTTTCGCCGAAATCGCAGGGCGAGGAAACTGTTTCGCTGGGCGAAGCGTATTCGCTTGGAGGTCGTCAAGCGAATTAAGAAGCGAGCGAAGGGTGAAAAACAGGTGCTACTGGAATTTTGTATGAGGGAGGGATTTCGTCCCTGCTTCGCCAGACGAACCCCAAGCAAGCGAGCCGCTTCGCCGGGCGAACACCAGGCGAGCATGAGCAAATGTTTATTTTATTTATTTTATCCTTTGTGTTGTCTTGTTTCTTTGTTGACCTTGTGCCATAGGGCAATTGAAGTGTTGTATCTTGATGATTATAACATGATGAATTGTGAAGTATTATGATGAATTGTGACGTATGCGATTGATGTTATACTATGATGTTTTGATGAATTCTCATGAATGATGATGTAACTTTGACGATCCTATGATGGTGATTATTATGACGTTTTGCATCATTCATTCATAGCATAATTTAGGACTTCGGTCCAATGAAGATGTTAGGACTTCGGTCCAGTGGTGGCTTCAATCCCATTGTGTGGATTGAAGTGTTTATGACGTGCTCTGGTTCCAAGGGGGAATCGATCCTATGGTGGGGATCTTTGGAGGATGATGGCCCAGTGTCCATCAAATGAATTGGTACCACATGCATGAGTCTATGTTGTTGCATTTCATACTATGTGGCATTGCATATTTGTGAATAAACGATGTTATTGATGAGGTAATTTTAAGTGATGTACGCCAATGATGACTTAATGATGATTGTTTTATTTGACGATACTATGAAGGTGTAAATGAATTGTTGATACTGTTGTACCTGTATATCTTTTCTTTATATCTCGTATAAAGATTCGTGATTACTCACCCTGCCTGTTTGAATGTTGCCTCCACGTGGGTAACATGCAGATGATCAGGATTAGTGTTGAAAAGTAATTCAGTGGGGGTTTTTTTGTTATCGTATTCGCAGGGATTGTATAGATATTATCGTCGTTCTATAGTTGAAATCATTCTAAACTTAGGGTAACAAAGAGTTTGGTTGATTTGTAACGGAACGTTTGCATAAAAGATTAATAACAACGGTAAAGAAATTGGGTTTTAAAACATTTGGTAAAAGCATGCCAAGATTGGGGTCTGATAATCCGTTTCATACGTATTTACTAGATAGAGTATGTGAACTTGTTAACAATGAATATAATCACATATCCTCTCAACATGTTTATCTCTAACATATGTTGTGAGATTTACCATATTGATCCTTAGATGATCTCTCACTCTAACTATCAATATGATAACATTAAAAGATCAATATTTATGAACATCAACTCTCAAAACTATCTCTAGCCTCATGATTGTTGATGGATTAAAACTTAGGTCAAGTCTTATAACATATTTCTCAATCATGAACCAAAACAAAGTATACATCATACAAACAAAGTTTTTCACCATATATTAATCACCAACAAGGTTCACAAACTATTTATCAAGATCAATACATACAAAAGAAAGGAGTACCTACCTCTAATCTTGACACAAAAGGTGTTTAGCTACCCATTGACATGGTAGCTTGCTTCATAAGAATCGGGAGGAGATGAAAAAGCATTCGCGTCGAATAATCGAGATCGGATGAAACTCCAGCTTCTCTATGTGAAATCTCACTCTTAGATGATGAAAACTCAGAAACTTAGGTTATGGTGTGTGAAAAGAGGTTATTCTCCCAAAAAAAATAACAAAAAATGCTTTTATACATCACTTGAATCTGTCAAGTTCGCACTGCGAACAATTCATTCGCTTAGTGAATGGCAAAATAGGCACCTGATGTGCCTCTACACAGTTAAACCACCTCTAATAAATATCAGAAGTTCACAGTGCGAAGGAATATTCGCCTAGCGAACATTCGCCTACAAGTTTGCACATCGAACTTAGGTCCCTTTTCTTACTGCCTCTTCCATGATGTCCTTCGCCAGGTCTTCGCTTGAGCGTTGTCATGGCAAACATTCGCTGGAAAGTTCGCACAACGAACTTATATGCCTTTTCTTACTGCCTCAAGTCTGGGAGTATTCGCTGAAACTTCGCTAGATGTTCGCCCAGTGAACATTCGCTAGCAAGTTCGCACAGCAAACTTACTGAAATTTCTTCATTTCCTTTGGCAACTTGAATCAATTTTCTTGTGTCTTACTTCTTTGATGAATTAATGCCTTTTTCTGCACAATAACACAAAAATTACAAGTACCAAAGGTATTTTCACAATGTTTGAAGAATGACATCTTTCAAGAATAGACTCCAACAATTCAACATAAAAGAGTTGAAAAATGCCAAGTTTAAGTGACAAATATAAGGCATATTTGACATCTAACAAACTCTCCCCAACTAACTCTTTGCTTGTCCTCAAGCAAAGTATGCCTCTCATTGAAAACAAGAGGATTTGATCAAGCATTTAACTCAACCAAGAAAAGATTTAAGGCTTAAATAAACAACAAATGCAAACAAGCAACGATTACAAATTCCTAGAATCGAACAATGCAAAAGAACTTGGTTCTTAAACAAATATCAGACAATGTTTCAAGTAACAACTAAAATATCATGCTCATATCACTCTAACACTCCTCTTCGAAAAAGAATTGAAGGAAAAACGCGCTTACAAACGCGGGGCAATTTCGCTTATCTGAGAAATGATGCAAATACAAACCAATTCATACAATATCTAAACGATCAATAAAGAAATCATGGAAGCAAAAAGATCACTAAGGGCTTTTAAGGTTGTAGCTTGGTCGGGTTTACAATAAAGGGACATTTCTAAAGGCCATTGAATTGAAATTTCTGATGCAAAAGAACATTCACTATACAAGGTATTCACACATCTCAACTTCATTTACCATTTTCATTCCTTTACCACAAACCTTCTCAAACTTCCTTATGCCCAATTATTTTGGTCTCTATTTTTCTCATTCAAGCAAGCATTCTTTTTCTTTGTTTCTCACATTCATATTCACATTTTCTTTTTCTTTTCATGCTTGCTTGAAATTTTTCAAAAGTTTTAGCAACTTACCAATCTTCTTTTTCATTCTCCCCAACTTATTTTCAACTAAACCTTAAGTGAATGCTCCTTGCTTTTTAAGGCAAGGAAATCAATGAAAACAATGCTCAAAGGTTCAAGAAGAAATTTTTTTAGAATCTCTCAAAATGTAATGATGAACTAAATGTTCAAATTATGTACATACACAAAGTTCATCACTAAGACAAGATCTAAACTATTTAGGCTCAAAGGGCTAACGAATACTCACTACTCACAGGTAAATTACTGTTTGGAAATGGTTGTGCTCATTATCAACAAATGCCTTGATAATTTCTAATGCTTCCACAAAATCAAATAAATCATAAGATAAAGCATGAATTAAAAGTACAAAGCAAAAATCATCAGCAATCCTATGCATTTAGTGGACAATGGAGATTTCTCACCATTTTGGCTTTTGGACCTAAGTGATATAAGCAATCAACAAAGTTGCAACAAGAAACAACATTACATTTGCAAAAAGACAATAAGTTCTAACACATTATAAATCCTAGAAATAGGTAACCATGTACCTTGCCAACAAATACATGCTTAAGTACTATCATTGCCATCCAAACTTGGAAGAATCTTCCTTGATGAACAACATCACCAACCTAGAAGTTCTTTCAATTCAACACCCAAAAATAGAAACATTAAAATTTCCACAAGCATACCAACAATATGAAAATAAGCATACCAACAATACAATTTAAGAGTTGAACATTCTTTAACTGAAGAATTCAACTCTTAATCAACAATAAAATAAAAAAAAAACGAAAATAAAAATGAAAGCTGAACAATTCATCTGAACAACAATACTAATAATAATAGTGCTATGGTGTTAAAAACACCAATAAAAGTATTTGTACCTCACAACGGTACAAAGTACATCAAAATACTACAAAAATCCCAAAATATTCCACATAGTCGATGAAGTACAATAAAAACTAATACAATAAACATAATAATAAGAAAACTTCACTTTGAAGATCAAAGGAAGCACAAAATGTCATCAAAACAGAACTAATCCTCATCGGACTCAGAACCAGATACTTCAACCTCAGAACTAGACACTGAACCAGATCCCTCAACACCCTCATCATCATCATCAGCATCTCCAGCATCCTCAGGCTCAGCTGCAGCTACCCCTTCTCCAAAATCTGGCCTGGCCTCAGGCCAACCAGCATGGGCTAGGAATTGCTCCCTAGTCATCATCGAATGGTCCGCGGAAGGCTCTCTAATCTGCAGCTGCAAAACCTGCATAGAATCATGTGAATCAAGCATGGCATGTTGAGATGCCGCCATCCAATCCCAGTTATACTGGCAAATCTCTCTCTGATAAGGGTAAAATCCCTGATATCCTGAACCACCAGACCCATCACCTGTACTGGCATCGACATCAACACCAGCACTAGAGGACTATCCTATCAACCCCTTCGGCTTACAGAACTTATCCACGTACCTATCATCAATCGTGGCCAGAAACGTAACATGACGGCGGGAGGGCAAATTTACCCTTGCGTTCACACATAGCACCATGATCAAGCAAGGAAAGACTAGAGGGCAATTCTTCCATGAGGTCGAACCTAGTCCACTCTCCACAACAGCCCGCATCTCATTAGCTATAATCTGAGCCACATCAATTTGAACATTTGTTAAAATGTTGTGGACAAAGTGAGCAATACCTATAGGAATGGTAGAAGTATGCAACTTTGGCTTGATATTCGTTAACACCAACAACAAAATCAGCTGAGCCAAAGGACTCATGTCCTCTCTATGGTACCTCCTTAGAACCCCCGATGGATTCAATTCAACCATTTTTCCTTCACGCAATAAGTCTCGAGTGATGGTATTTGTGTCTCTGTGCAATCTCAAGGTTTGGTGGTAAGTATTAATCTCATTCTCTCTTAATGTCAGCGGGTTATCAAGAACCGTGTTTATTGTGTCCCGATCAAACTTCACAACTCTTCCACAAACCAAAGCCTTCTAAGTAAATTCCTCATCATCATCTGGGAGCGCATTCACGTAGAGTTCCCGAATCATCTCTACATTATAAATGTCTACGGGAGTGATCAACTTCCCCCATTTCTTACTTTCAAGGAGTGCCGCTACCGCTCGGTAGGCTCCTTGTGGGTTCAAGTTGAATCGCTTCTCAGGTAGTATACTCGTTCTTTCAAGAGTCAGATAACAAGCAGCCTGCTTTGCTCAGCGAAAACTATCATTATCAAACTGGATTGGTACCGGTCGAGAAGAGCTTCCGGTTTTTCTTTTCTTTGAAGGAATAATTTTTGGTGCCATAATGTTGGGGTGCCCCCTAACTAGTGCTTTGTTTAACGTCGTTTGAGCTCGACGGTCCAGAGGCTTGAAACCTCGAAACCAAAAGCTCAAGAATTAGCTTCCGAGAAAAACAACACTCTACGAACAAAGACTTCAACTATTATCATGTCCAATTTTTTATCTCATTTTCCTTAAGAAGGAATATTCCCAACATGACTTCATCATTGCTACTTTCGCGTCTTCATCTTTCTTTTTCCGCAAAGCCTCTCTTGTACATTATTTTTCTTTGTACGTGTCGTCTTCCACTTGACTTGAATACATCACTCCATTGAAGAGTGTGAAACATGCTTCTTCCTCTTTTCCAGTAGACCTAATCCTCACCTTCATGATTCCTTTATCAATATCAATTAACATTTTTGCGGTTTTCATGAAGGGTCTTCCAAGAATGATTGGAGTATCTTCGTCTTCGTCCATATTAATGATCACGAAATCAACCGGAAACAAGAATTTGTTCACTTTTAACAGCAGATCCTCCACAACACCATGAGGACGAGTCCTTGACTTTTCTGCAAGTTGCAATGTCATGGTGGTTGATTTCACGTCCATGTTCTCAAGTCTTTTAACCACGAACAAAGGAATTAAATTGATGCTAGTACCTATGTCAATCAAAGCTTTGCATTTAAAATCATTACCTATAGTGATAGGTAAAGCTACTCTTCCTGGATCTTTTTCTTTCCGCGGAAGCATACTTTGAACAACGGCACTATAATCGACATTAAGATCAATGTTCTCCTTATCCGTGCACCTCTTTTTTTTCGAAAGTACATCTTTCATAAATTTGACATACTTAGGCATTAGCTCGAGAGCCTCAGAGAAAGGAACAGTTACTTGCACCCGACTAAATAAGTCTAAGAATCTCGCATAATGCCTATCATTTTATTTTTTCTTAGGAGCAAGAGGATATGGTAACCTTCTTTGTTAAACTTTTTTTCTCATACTCCTTTATTTTTGTATCTTTTTTCTTCTTTATCTCTACATCATTTTTTTCAACTTCCTCCACTACAATCTCATTCTCCTTTTCAACTACCACCTCATTTTCAACATCTCCACCTATTGTTCTTCCACTTCTTGCAAAAATGACCTTGCAATGTTCCTTTGGATTTGTTTGAGTGTTAGCAAAAAAGGATGGCCCCGGTTGTTGCTCGGCTAATTGCTTTGCAAGTTGCCCAACTTGGTTTTCAAGATTTTTGATTGAAGCTTCTGTACTCTTTTGAGTGGCCATTGATAATTGCATGAATTATTTGAAAGTATCTTCCAACTTTGAACTTCCACCTTGATCTTGTGTTGGTTGATAAGGATTTTGATGGTAACCTTGTTGATAACCAGGATTGTTCCCTCTTGGTTGGTAACCTTGATTATTTTGGTAAGGTTGTTGAGTGTTTTGGTAAGGTGGTCTTCCTTGATAACCTTGATTTGGATTTCCAGCATAATTCACTTCTTCCACTACCGACGGACAATATTCGATAGGGTGATCTCCTCTGCATAATTCACACACAGATACCTGAACACTCTTGCTTGGCAAGTCTTACATCTCTTTAAGTTGTTGTGGAAGCTTTGACATTTGTTGTGTCAACAACTCCACTTGTTGGGATAACAATTTGTTTTGAGCAAGAATCACATCACTAGTTCCCAATTCAAGAATTCCTGGTTTCTTTTGCGTAGTACCACAATTATGATTCCCTTGATGATCATTGAGTGCCATCTTATCAATGATCGAAATTGCTTCCTCGGCGCTTTTGGTCATTAAAGACCCGCCTGAAGTCGCATCCAACAAGGTTTTATGAACCGGTTGGAGACCATTTCTGAAAATATGCACTTGTGTAACTTCATTAAAACCATGTCCTTTGTATTTTCTTAGCATGGATTTAAATCTCTCCCAAGCTTCGTTGAGGGATTCATTTCCACCTTGTGAGAAAGCCGTGATTTTCGTTTTCGCTTCCATAAAATGATTATGTGGAAAAAATCGTTCTAGGAATTTTTCTTCCAACATGTTCCAATCCGTCATAATCATTGTCGACTGATCAAGGTACCATTCCTTCACCTTCCCTATCAAGGAATGAGGAAAGAGTCTCTTGAACAACGACTCCTCTTCAGCTTCAGGTGCTCTAGTTGCACCCGTAATTTCATAAAATTTTGTCAGATGAGTGAAGGGATCCTAGTGATCCATACTTGTGAATGGATTTTGGTATAGAAGAGCAAGGATGCTGGTCTTCATTTTAGAGTGCCTCCCATTGTGGGCATTGCGAGCAAACTGAGCTATGTGCCTCGGACTGTTAGTGCATGGCGTTGAAACAGGTGGTGGTGGAGGTGGTGCTGCCATGGTTGGCGTTAACTGTGGTGTTGGTGTAGAAATAGAACTTTCTCGTCTTTCTCGTCTTTCTTTAGCAAGTTGCCTCCTCCGTCTAGTTTTTTTATTCAACTTACGTGCAGTTCTCTCAATCTCAGGATCTAAAAGAAGTTGATCTGCAGGTAACTTTCCTCGCATAAACAGAGTCTGCACAACTTAACCAAACAAATTAACAAGTACAAGAAAAAGTTATACAAGCTTAAAACTTAACAACTATTGCAATGCTTGCAATATCAAACAACAATCCCTGGTAACGACGTCATTTTGTTGAAAAGTAATTCAGTGGGGGTTTTTATTATTGTATCCACAGGGATTGTATAGATATTACCACCGTTCTATAGTTGAAATCGTTCTAAACTAAAGGTAACAAAGATTTTGGTTGATTTGTAACGGAATGTTTGCATAAAATATTAATAACAACGGCAAAGAAATTTGGTTTTAAAACGCTTGGTAAAAGCATGCCAAGATTAGGGTCCGATAATCCGTTTCATACGTATTTACTCGATAAAGTATGTGAACTTGTTAACAATGAATATAATCACATATCCTCTCAACATGTTTATCTCTAACACATGTTGTGAGATTTACCATATTGATCCTTAGACGATCTCTCACTCTAACTATCAATATGATAACATTAAAAGATCAATATTTATGAACATCAACTCTCAAAACTATCTCTAGCCTCATGATTGTTGATGGATTAAAACTTAGGTCAAGTCTTAGAACATATTTCTCAATCATGAACCAAAACAAAGTATACATCATACAAACAAAGTTTTTCACCACATATTAATCATCAACAAGGTTCACAAACTATTTATCAAGATCAATACATATAAAAGAAAGGATTACGTACCACTAATCTTGACACAAAAGGTGTTTAGCTACCCATTGACATGGTAGCATGCTTCACAAGAATCGGGAGGAGATGAAAAAGCATCCGCGTCAAATAATCGAGATCGGATGCAAATCTAGCTTCTCTATGTGAAATCTCACTCTTAGATGATGAAAACTCAAAAACTTTGGTTATGGAGTGTGAAAAGAGGTTATTCTCCCTAAAAAAAACAAAAAGTGCTTTTATACATCACTTGAAATCTGTCAAGTTCGCACTGCGGACAATTCATTCGTCTAGCGAATGGCAAAATAGGCACCTGATGTGCCTCTGCATAGTTAAACCGCCTCTAATAAATATCAGAAGTTCGCAGTGCGAAGGAATATTCGCCTTGCAAACAATCGCCTACAAGTTCGCACAACGAACTTAGGTCCCTTTTCTTACTGCCTCTTCTACGATGTCCTTCGCCAGGTCTTCGCTGGAGCATTGTCATAGCGAACATTCGCTGGAAAGTTCGCACAACGAACTTAGATGCCTTTTCTTACTGCTTCAAGTCTGGGAGTATTCGCTGAAACTTCGCTAGATGTTTGCCTAGCGAACATTCGCAAGCAAGTTTGCACAACGAACTTACTGAAGTTTCTTCATTTCCTTTGGCAACTTAAATCACTTTTCTCGTGTCTTACTTCTTTGATGAATTAATGCCTTTTTCTGCACAATAACACACAAATTACAAGTACCAAAGGTATTTTCACAATGTTTTAAGAATGACATCTTTCAAGAATAGACTCCAATAATTCAACAAGAAAGAGTTGAAAAATGCCAAGTTTAAGTGACAAATATAAGGCATATTTGACATCTAACAATTAGCTCTCTTGGTGCGTGAAGATTTAGCATTTGGATTTATTTAGTTTTATTTCCGTTGAATTTAGAAGGTGTCTTACTCTGATATGTAACATCGGGGTCCATGAGTTGAACTTTTATGTTCTAGTTTTTATAGACATGATGTCACTATGATTTTTACTATTTTGACATTTTGGATTTAATTACTTAAGGTTATAATTTCTGCTGCATAGTAGTTTTGATTGAATTTTTTTGGTGAAAGGACCCGTGTTACGGAGCATGATGTTATTTAGATGTTTTATGATGAAATATGGCACCCTTGTTGTGCTTAACTCTGATTTACTTATCTTTAATTAGTTAATTTATTCGTGAGTATTTTGTGGGGTAGAAAGGTGTTACATTAGTGGTATCAGAGCAGGTCGGTCTGCCCGACCAGGTTTTTATATGATGTCAGTCCCCTGTTAGTCGACGAGTGTGTGTACACTGTCGATAGTTTGTTTCTTCTAATGTTGATTGATGGTGTGCAGAATGGCTGGGAGAAGCGATCGTGCTATTGCTGATGCATTGGAATCGCTTGCTCAAGTGATGGCCCAGAATGCACAGAACAATTAAAATGTAGGGGCTCTTGACGAGTTTCGTGCATTGGGAATGTTCCAGAGAAACAATCCGCCAACCTTCATGGGTACTTATGATCCAGAGGGCGCACAGAAGTGGCTCAAAGTGATTGAGAAGATCTTCTGAGTAATGGCAAGCACTGACGCTCAGTAGGTACAATTTAGTACTCATATGTTGCCAGAAGAAGCTGAAGATTGATGGGATAATGCACGCCCGAGATTGGAGGATGTTGGCACTGAGATAACTTGGGCTGTATTTAAGAAAGAATTCTTGGAGAAGTATTTCCCTGAGAATGTTCGTGGTAAGAAGGAGATAGAGTTCCTTAAATTGAAGCAAGGAAACATGATTGTGGCAGAGTATGCGGAAAAGTTTGAGGCGCTGGTGAAGTTTTTTCCGCATTACAACCGTGCTGATGCTGAGAGTTCTAAATGTCTCAAGTTCGAGAATGGACTAAGACTAGAGATCAAACAGGGTATTGGATACCAACAAATTCGTATGTATGCTGAGCTAGTGGATAACAGTAGGATCTATGATGAGGACAACAAAGCTCGATCGGCTCACTACAAGCATTTTGTGAGAAGAAAGAGAAATGACAGTTCTGAGGGCAACCTTATGTGACTCCAGCTGACAAAGGGAAAGAAAAGGCTTTAGATGGGAAGAAGATAAGTGGGGGAGCAGCTCCCGCTTCTGTTAAGTGTTACAGGTGTGGCGAGCAAGGCCACCATGCTAAGGGTTGCAACAATAGTGTGTTGAGGTGTTATAGATGTGGTAAGAGAGGCCATAGGGCTACTGATTGCAAGGATGAAGGTCCGACTTGTTTCAACTGTGGTGAACGGGGTCACATCAGCACACAGTGTCAGAAGCCGAAGAAGACTGCTACTTTGGTAAATTCACCTTGGTCTTTTTTGATAATATTTTGGTGTATAGTAAAACTGAGGAGGAGCACAAGAGACATTTAGGGGCTGTTTTGACTTTACTCAAAGAGAATCAATTAGTTGCCAACTTCAAAAAGTGTACATTCAGACAAAGCTAATTGGAATATCTCAGACACATTATTTCGGAGCAAGGTGTAGCAGCTGATCCGAAAAAAATTGAAGCAATGCTCAATTGGCCTATACACAGGGATCTCAAAGCCTTAAAGGGATTCTTAGGTCTCATAGGTTACTATCGACAGTTTGTTCGAAATTATGGGAAAATTGCAAGACCTCTCACTCAAGTTCTTAAAAAAAAACAATTTTGGTTGGAATGAGATAGCACATGCTGCCTATATGATTTTGAAGAAAGCCATGGCTGAATTACCCATCCTTACTGTACCAAAATTTTCTCTTCCTTTTATTATTGAAACAGATGCTTCTAATAAAGGTTTAGGCGCCGCCTTATTGTAGCAGGGCTGACCGGTAGCATTTCTGAGCCAAACCTTGTCTGACCGGGCACAACGAAAATCTGTCTACGAACGGGAACTTATGGCTATTGTCATGGCAGTGCAGAAATGGAGGCACTACTTGATGGGCCACCATTTTATTATTCACACTGACCAGAAAAGTTTGAAGTTCCTAACTGACCAACGAATTTTAGGTGAAGACCAATTCAAATGGACTTCTAAATTAATGGGTTTTGATTTTGATACTGTTTACAAACCCGGGAGTGATAACAGAGTCGCAGATGCCTTATCCCGTTGCATGACTTATGTTGCAGTTTCTATGATACACTTTGCTGATTTGGAAGAATGGGAAGCAGAAGTATTGGCTGATTCAAAACTCCAAAGCATTATTCATGACTTGCTGCGAAATTCAAATACTCACCCGAATTATACTTTCCAAAATCGGAAGTTGTTCTACAAAGGCAAGTTAGTCTTACCCCAAAGTTCTTCTAAAATTCCCCAACTACTACAGGAGTACCACTCTTCCACAGTAGGTGGTCATTCGGGATTTTTTTCGCACTTATAAACGGTTAGGTGCCTTGGTTTATTGGGAAGGGATGAAGAAAGATATTCAGAATTTTGTGGCTTCTTGTGCCATTTGCCAACAAAATAAATACGAAACCTTATCCCCTGCTGGTCTTCTCTAACCACTTCCAATTCCCTCTCAAGTTTGGGTCGATATCTCAATGGATTTCATTGAAGGGCTTCCCAAAAGTCAAGGTAAAGATGTTATCTTAGTGGTGATTGACAGACTCACTAAATACACTCATTTCTTGCCTCTTAGACATTCTTTTACTGCTAAATCAGTAGCAGGAATCTTCCTGCAAGAAATTGTTAGACTACATGGTTTCCCTTCCACCATAGTCTCTGATAGGGACAAGATTTTCTTGAGTCATTTCTGGACAGAATTATTCAAGATGGTTGGCACTAAACTGAAGTTCAGTACAACTTATCACCCTCAAACAGATGGCCAAACTGAGGTCACAAATAGGTACTTGGAGACGTATTTGAGATGTTTAGCCGGGTATAAACCACGACAATGGGTCAAGTGGCTGGGTTGGGCAGAATTCTGGTTCAATTCCAATTACAACAACTCAACCAAAACCACTACGTTTCGAGCTTTACATGGCCGTGATCCACCATATTTGGTTAAAGGAACCACTACGCCTTCAGCGGTGTAGGAAGTTAACAGGTTGACTCAAGAACGAGACATCATTCTACATGACCTTCGTTCCAATTTAAAGAGAGCCCAAAACCGGATGAAAACTCAAGCCAATAAACATCGGCGAGATGTCTCCTTTACTGTTGGGGACTGGGTTTATCTCAAGTTGCAGCCCTATAGACTCAAGTCTTTGGAAAAGAAGATAAATGAAAAACTTAGTCCTCGTTTTTATGGCCCTTATCAAATTACTAAAATCATCGGTTCAATTGCTTATCAATTAGACCTTCTAGATGAAAGTAAGATTCATCCCGTCTTTCATGTCTCTCTGCTGAAGAAAGCTATCACACCAGTCCTAAATCCTCAACCATTACCTCTTATGCTGTCAGAAGATTTAGAACTTTAAGTAGAACCCCATGTTCTCATGGATGTCCGTACTAATGCTGCCAATGACATGGAGGTGCTCATTCAATTGAAAGACTTACCAGACGTTGAAGCAACTTAGGAAACATTTGAGGTTATCAAACACCAATTTCCTGAATTTCACCTTGAGGACAAGGTGAAACTTTGGGGGGGGGGAGTATTGTTAGTAGACCTCCAACTACTAATGTTTATGTTAGGCGTATGCCTAAGGCCCAGTGAATTAAGCCCAAATTATATAGTTAAATGTAATGTATTTAAGTAGAATAAAGAATGAGAAAGTCTCATTCAGTTTGCTATTGATTGGTTTGGTTTGGGAGAGACTAGGCTCTCTAATCCTATAGGTTGTATACAGTTAATTATATATCTATAACTGCTGTTGCAGTTGTAACTGCTGCATAACTGCAATAAAATATTGTGTTTGTATGTTATTTCCCTTTCTATTTCAATATTATTCAGAATCTATCAGAATTATGTACATGCAATTGATGAATGGGCCAGAATTTGGAGAAAGCGTGGTGAGTATTGTTCTAATGGTAGTGGGCTTCACCATGGGGCTTAAAGTCTCATCACAATCCACACCTGCAACCTATGACCTGCCATCGCCTACAAGACGAGCCTTATAACGCTCAAAAGATCCATCACAATTTTTCTTGTGCCGAAAAATTCACATAAGACGAATAAAATTAGCATTTCAAGGCCGTGGAACTAAATCTCATATCTTATTTCTAACAAGAGCATCAAATTTAGTTTGCATAATGGATTTCCATTTTGGGTCAGATAAGGCTAGTTAGGAGGGGGTTAGGTATGGGATATATTGAAGGATCAAGTAGAGAAATTGAGAATGTGAATATCTTGCAGGGTTTGATAATAGTTTTTATGCTACGGGTGGTGATGGTCTATGTAGTTATAGGTAAAGCTGATCTGGTTGATGGTTATATGAGAAAGAGAAAGAGAGAGAGAGAGAGAGAGAGAGAGAGGGTCGTAGGTTATGGTCTGGTTAGGGAGGGATTAGATAGTGGTTATGATGTGATTGGTGAGGGTGGTCGATCGGTGGTCTTTGCCGGTGTTGCTTGGTTATCTGCAAAAGGGTTTCAAAATTTGATTTTTTTTCATTGATGTACAAGGTAAGGATGTAAGTAATCATTTAAGAAGTCATAAAAGTGTGGGGGAAGGTGAATGTATCTTGGTAAAGGGAAATTGGATTTCATCAAAGATAACATGCCGCGAAATTATTAATTTTGTGCTTGATAAATCGAAACACTTGTAGCCTTTATGATTCAGCGGGTAACCCAAGAAGACACACGGATCAGAGCGAGGTTGTAACTTGTGAATATTAAGGGATGAAAACAAATGATAAAAGAGACAACCAAAAACTCTTAGATGTGTTTAGGTGAGATCTCGGTGATATAGGAGACCTGCTAGTGACTGATTCTGAAGTGTTTTATGGGGAAGAATGTTTAAAAGATTAGTTGCCATTTGAAGAGCATGATGGCAAAAGGATGCGGGAACAAAAGAATGAGTTAGAATAGTGCGTATCATATTATTAATGGTTATTATTTTTTCGTTCTCCTTTTCCATTTTGTGAGTATCTATGGGGACAAGAAAAACGGAAAACAAGGCCATTATCATTGCCATATTTGTGAAATAGCTCATTATTATATTCATTGCTATTGTCACGTTGAAAACATTTGACACTTAGCAGAAATTGTGTACAAATAAGGTTTGTAAGTGATGTAAACCTTTCAAACACTTGAGATTTTTCGCTAATAGGAAAGGTCCACAAGAAATTTGTGAAATCATCTAAAAATAATACATAATATTTATGACCAGCAGAACTTAAAATTAGAGACGTCCATCAATCACTATGTAAAATATCAGAAGGCATCAATGTTTTATTTTGAGAATTATAAAATGGAAATTTGGCATGTTTTCCCAAAAATACAAGAGTCACAAATAGCAGAAGAATATAAAGTTTAACAACATATAAACTTATTATTGCGAAGGGAGTGCAAAATAGAGACTCCAGGATGACCAGGGAAACTGTGCCAAAGACTGGAAGTAAGACCGACAAAATTTGAGGAAGTGGTGATTGGATAGAGATCTTCGAGGCAGTCACGTCTCAAGAGAAAGATCCCCGTCTGAAAATCAGATACACAAAAGCCAAAAAGGGTAAAAGAAAACAGAGACATTTTTGTCAGTAGTGAGTCGTCGTACATAATTTAAAATTTTAATAATTTACGGGTATTTTTGTGAAAGGTAGGTATTTTTGTGAGTCCAGTGTCGTGAATTGGAATCCTATTGTCACTGCTAACAATAACTTTTTATTTGAATTATTAAAAATAGAATACGATGAGTGATTACCTTGTTATGCCTCTGTGTGAGATGTCGTGCTAATATCCATGTACTGCTGATTGTCAGGAGTACGGAGAGACATGGTGTGCAAAGCAGTCACCATGTTTGTAGGTGTCAAAGATGATTTACTATATGCATATGCCTTAGGACGTTGTCCTAGGATGTCCAACAACTTTGAAGTGCTGGTGGGGCGCGTCCACTGAGAAGTGGAATATGAGCATGGAGGCAGAGTCCAACTTCATGGTTAGTGCTACTGCCAAAGAGGAGAATACCAGGGGTGAGAGGCATTGGGAGCACCCCAGGAGCCACCCGGTAAGGGTCCACCGCTATTACCGCGTCTTACTATGGGACCCTGGTTTCTACGAGAACGAGAGCGGTTACCAGTGCGACGATTTCCATTTTGGGAGGTGTCATCAGATGATCATGGCTAACCTGTGTGCAAGGCAGCATTGGAACCAATGCTCGTCATTTTATCCATACCGACTTGTTTCAAAGTGAGCATTGAGCGTGCCTGATAAAAAAGCAGGAGCATGGACGACTGCTTTGAAGGACTAGTGGGGCGCTTCCTCTAAAAAGTGGAATATGAGCATGGAGGCGGAGTCCAACCCCATGGTTTCCAAGCTGAGTATGGTTGCTGCTACTTCCAAAGAGGAGAAGACCAAGAGTGAGAGGCGTTGGGAGCACCTTGGCAACCATCAGGTCAAGAGCCATTGCGATTACCACGTCCTCCTCCGCGTCCCTGGTAGCTACGGGAACATGAGCGGTTGCCAGCGAGACAATTTCCATTTTGGGAAGTGTCATAGATGATCGTGGTTGATCTTTATGCATGGCAGCATGAGAGCCATTGCTCGTCATTTTATCAATACCGACTTGTTCCAAAGTGAGCATTGAACGTGCCTGATAAAAAAAATAGCAGAGGATTGCTTTTCTGAATTAGGGTAGAAACATTGTGATATGCTTCTAATTGGTGATAGGGGCGCCGACATTCCTCAGCTGGTCAGAGAGGGTCTTAAGACACTGATAGTAAGTAGAGACATTGGAAAATTTTCTATGTGAGTGCTAGAGAACTCTTGATCAAGGGTGACAACGCGAGTGTTTTGATTATCCTGGAATATATATAAGCCAAACGATTCCATGTCTTTAATGCAGTGGAGTCAGGTTCAAGAATAATGGCGAGCAAATAAGTGGAAATAGTTGAATAAATCCACTAAAGAACAATGGAATCAAGAGTGACCCATAGTTCATGCTTGGCATCGGTAACATGGGTTGGTGGTGCCTTGCCTTTATGAGGAATAATGTGATGCATAACCTAATGGGAACGAGCATGGATGTGGAAAAGCTCGGCCCATGTTCCATATTGGTCATTCTCCATCTCAAGAATAATGGGAATATAATTCCTGTTCCGGACTAGACCGATGGCTAGGCATGACCCAATTCACTTCTGCATCCAGAACGGCCCAATAGCCTAGATCCATCCATTTGAGGACAAAGGGAACCGGTTTTCCCTCTGCCCCTCCACCGAGGAGAGATGGCCAGCTGGCCATCTCTGCCCATCCATCACATTCTTGCTCGTCATGCACAAGGCAGACATCCAGGGATGGTCGTAGTTCTCCTGCCTGGAATCATCTCCCGCCCCTCCGCCGAGGAGGCTGCCCAAAATGACCCTGTAGTTTCGAGCCAGCCAGTTGAGGACAAAGGAAAACCTTTTTCCTCCCGACCCTCTACTGAGGAAGACTGGCCAATTAATCTCCAAGGACAGAAGGCCAGCTCTGCCCTCCATTCCATCTCTGCCCGTCATACACGGGACAGTCATCCAGGACCAACCAGGAATACACCTGCTCGAAAACACTCCCCTGCTCAAAGCAACATGCTAGTTCTGAGCAGGTATGCCTCTCAGCCAAGGAGAGATGACCAGTTGGCTTCTAGGGACATCCGCCCATCTCTTCCCTCCGTTTCACCTCTGCCCTTCATGCACGGGACAATCATCCAGAACCAAGCAGGAATGCACCTGCCCGAAAACACTCCCCCGCTCAAAGCAACAAACTAGTTCCGAGCAGGTCTGCCCATTTCAACGGCTAGTTTATGGCAGTTACCTATTTTTGGGGGATCCGCGATCCGCGCCAAAAAATAGGAACCAATTGCCAAGCACTGGGGGCACTATAAAGACCCTCTAATTCGAGAGGGCCAGGTATCCAATAATCATCCTAAGAACACACTGTGTACTTGCCCTTTTCTCTGACCTTTTCTTACTTGAGCGCCAGAGTGCCTTGCAGGTACACCCCCTTCTCCTCCTCCATTCCATCATCGTAGACGAAGTCTCTGGCCCACTTCAAGGTTCTAATCAACCGGTAAGATCAGTGGCGCAGTCTGTGGGAACTCTTGTTCTCCCCATCTTTCTTTCCCCGGAAACCAAAGATCAAAGCAGATTTCCAAGATTCTGATCATGGCCAGCCGTGACAACGCTAGCGATGCTCGCAACACTGTCATCCTCCCTGTTAGCAAGATGGACAAGGATGGATCATTTCCTCTTATCGAGGACCATGTCCCCCTCCAAAGGGACGGAGTCGTTACATCCCCTTCTCCAAATCACAATGATAAGGAGGACCGACGACCAGACCACAACAAAAAATAGAGATCCCTGAGGAAGCACCCGAGGATCTCCAGCTCATCCCAGTGCCGCCCAACGCCAACCTGGCCATGGATGCCCTGGTCGAAGCTCTTAACAAGAACTTCCAATTCCTCCACAATACGAGGGTTGGAATAAAAGAAGTCCATCGCTCGAGATCTCCCCCTCCCAGGTCCCTGAGGAAGCACCCGAGGATCTCTAGCTCATCCCAGTGCCGCCCAACGCCGACCCGGCCATGGCTTCCCTGGTCGAAGCTCTTAACAAGAACTTTCAATTCCTCCACAATATGAGGGTTGGAACAAAATAAGTCCATCAGTCAAGATATCCCCCTCCCAGACGCGAGCGCCAGAGGTCCTGGAGCCTTTATCCTCAACGAAGGAGGAACTACCAGGAACCAGGGAAAACGTGACCGCATACCTCCTAGGTGCCAACGCTCCCCAAGAGCCAAAAAGACCAGAAGAGAATTACGGGCAGAAACCCAGTGCTCTCCACCACTCAGGACCAGAGGATGTACGAGAACCCCTTCTCCCCGTCGAGGTCACAACCTTCGGTACGAAAGGAACGACGACTCGCGCTCGAGGTCGAGCATCTACAGTGATGATGAAGAGCCCCGAGGCCCGATATCTCAAGAAATCATGGACACCCGCCTACCCAGAGGGCTGGAGAAGCCTCCTCCTTTAGGCACCTATGACGGTACCACCGACCCAGATGAGCACATCGAGAATATCGATGCCCTGTTCGATTACTGCGGGGTTCGAGGAACCATTAAATGCAGGTTGTTCCTAATAACCCTAAGGAAGGGCGCGATGTCCTGGCATAAAAGTCTACCCGACGAATCCATCACGTCATGGAGACAGTTGGGGAGGATGTTCTCCAGCCACTTCACCGCGTCCTGCCGTCACCCGAAGACAGAAGCCTCGCTCGAGGCCATCATCCAAGGGAAAGATGAATCTCTACGAGCGTACATCGAGAGATTTAATAAAAAAGCCCTTAAGATCTCCACGAACAACGACATGAAGAAATAGTTGCTCGAACGAGGACTACGCTGTAGCGAGCGATTTTGGACGCCGTTCTTAAGTGCTGGTCGCTCTTTGCGGTTGAGCTTAAACTACAGGTCGATTCATTTTTTATCCTATTAAAGCTGATGAAGGAAGGGAAATAGATGTCTCCAATTAACCCTGCTTGCATGCTGAGTTTAAACAGCGGTCTGTTAGGTTACGAATGCTATCAATGTGGGGGGGCCTTTGTACTGGTTATTTGTATTCTCGCCAATACTTGTTTTATCTAGACATAAGGTTTCTAGCGGGGAACAAGGATTAAGATATTAGGACTGGTGCTTTTTGAATTACTGCTTTTGATTGATGGAGATATGGGATTTCGGTTTTTTGTTGATTGTGCTCGCTAAGATCTTTCTTTCAATCTTATGCCTACGTATTCCCGTTTACCAAAACAGGGAAATCAGAGTGCTCGTAGTTCCTCCTATTCTATGGGAGGAAATTGGTTTTTGGTGTCTTGTTCAAAGCCCAAGACGTGAAGCGAAAGGTGATTTGTATCTTGTTCAAAGCCCAAGATGTGAAGCTGAAAGGTCTCAACTTTAGAGAGAATTTGTCATCTCTAAAGAGGGGGTTGTATGTCACAACTGTTTTATAAAGGAGAATTACTTTAACCGGGATTTGTGAATCCGGCAATGCCATAATTTCCTTTATAAGGGAGTTCTACCTGAAGGAGAAGACTTTAACTCAGTGTAGAGTAATGGCATATTTCTTAGGAATTTCTCATGCTAAAAGAGGGACATTGGCATGGATGTAGATGATCCAGAGGCTTGCCGCTTACAGCGATTAGATGAAAGGGGAAGGAGTTGTTGATGTTTGTGTACTGTGAACGGGGCACAACTTTGATGCTAAAAGGTTAATTGGATTAACCAGTGGTTTTCTTATACAAAGCCTAAGATGAGGCTATTATGTGTCTCGTACAAAGCCCGAGAGAGAGGCTAAAAGGTTTTGGCCCGATAATGGAGTCTTTTGGTATCTCGTATAAAGCCCGAGATGGAGGCGATTTGACCCAACAAGGGAGTTTTTTGTATCTCGTATGAAGCCCGAGATGGAGGTTGTTGTTTGTTTGGCTTAATAAGAACCTTTTTGTATCTCGTATAAAGCCCGAGATGGAGGCGAAAAGGGTGATTGACTCAACGAGGGAGTCTCTTATGTGTCTCGTACAAAGCCCGAGAGAGAGGCTAAACGTTGCTTGACTCCGCTGGGGAGGATCATTATACAAAGCCCAAGAGGAGGCTATGGTTACTGTCTCAGTTAAGTGACAGGTCCAGTATACTGATTTTAAAGGGAAAATCAGTTCTTATATGAGCAACACTGTACTCATGGATTTGATTCAAGGATCCGGGTTATTCCTGTTCTTTAAGGAAGCGGGAAATCCGAAGGGTATTGAGACTGTCCGAGTCTACGGGTTTTCTTCCTATTTTTGAAGGGTGCTTGAGAATGTCTTTGAGACTCAAGGAGATTAGACTGTCCGAGTCTAGGGTTTTATCTGTTGTACTATGCTTTGAGAAACAGTAGTAGACTCTATGAAAGGACGGTTCTATGCAAATGACTAAGTTCTGTTCCTATACCTCTAGGAGGTCGTCGGGACAATTTGTACGAAGCCCAAGAGGAGGCTGGAAACTTTTAAGAAGCCGATCGGTCCTTGTACTAAGCCCAAGAGAAGGCTATCATTCCCGGAGGAAGAGATTATTATACGAAGCCTAAGAGGAGGCTGTGAATACTTCTAAGAAGCCGTAGGGTCCTTGTACTAAGCCCAAGAGGAGGTGGGGTTGCTTTTAGGAAGCCTGTGGGTCCTTGTACGATGTCCAAGAGGAGGCCGATGCTTTTAAGAAGCCCGTGGGTCACCAAACCCCGAGAAATTCAAGGCAATGCTATTCACCGAGAATAGATCAAAGTCAGGAAAGTTCGAGAATTTGGAAGAAACTCAAAGATGCTATTCACGGAGAATACATTCATCTCTGGGAATAGAGTTCTTGATAATTCCTAATGAGGACAGCCGAAGAGAAGACTGTATCTGGTGATCCTATTGGGGATCTAGTTGTCTATTTCTACGAAACGAAACGGCGTCACTTAGTTCTAGACGTAGTTGCCGGGGAAACTCGAAATATCTATACTATTAGTACACAGTTGATATGAGTTTATGAAAGAAGACTTACAGCGAAACAGCCCCACAATACAGTTATATGTATATGAAAGCAGTAACTGAAAGCAGTAACCACTTACTCGGTTGTAGAGCTTCCATGCTGTTTGGTTAGTTGTTCAACAAAGAAAGATTAAAAACAATAGTATATTCAAAATCAAAGGAGAAAGTGCTTTGAAAAAGAAAGATTTGGGGCTTACAGCTCAAGGAGAGGCCCAGGGTTTTATCATTGAGCGCACTGTTTGAATTTGTACAGAGGGACTTATACAAGTGACTGTGGCCCAAAAAGGTTTTCTGTACAAAGGGATGGGTCTTACACTCTCTCAAGAGGCCCAAAGAGTTTAAAGAAAAAGAGTGGGGCTTATAACACGAGGGTAGGCCCAATTGATTTTTCCGTTTAAAAATGGCGATCGCGCCGAGGTTTTCTTTTAACGCAGAGGGACTTATACAATAAGTGAGGCCCAAATGATTTTGGTTAAAATGGGGTTGGGTCTTACACTCTATTAGGGGCCCAAAAGTTTTGAATGGGTCTTATAGCTCGAGGAGAGGCCCAAGGTTATTTTTCAAAAGGGGACGATCGCGCCGTTTGTTTTTGACGGTATCGGGACTTATACAATACACTGAGGCCCAAAAATGATTTGGTCATGAAAAGGATTGGGTCTTACACTCTATTAGAGGCCCATGAGTGTTTGACAATGATTTGTTTTGAGTGAAAATCAAAGAAACCCTAATTTTATTCTTTAAAAATAAATATTTAAAGAAAATCAATGAAAAATACCAAATAGGTTTGAATAAACCACTTGTGATTTTTGTTTAAGGTTTGAAAAATGAGGTATAAATCACAAGAGATATAAAACTCATTTGGTCTTGATTTTTCAAGATGAATATTCATTTTAAAATGCTTAAAAACAAATAAAAATGAATTTATTCACAAAAAATACTAATTATATTAAATAAATAATACAAACTTAATTTTTGTGTGGAATAAAATATTTCAACATTTTTGTGATTTTTTGCAAAAAGAACCAATAAAAAATAATTAAAATTGAAAGAGTTATTAATTTTCCAAATAATTAACAAAACATGAAAATAGTTGGAAAAATAGCAAAATGTGAAAAAATCAGAAAATGCCATGGGTGGGGTTTGAACCCACGACCTCAAGCATACAAGGCGCGCGCCTTACCACTGGGGTGGTGATACATCCATTGTTTGAAACAAACCAACAAATACACAAGTCATGCCTTGGTTTTGGCTTGCCCAAGGCAAGTTTTGGCTCAAAAACGTGAAGGTCATAACTTTCTCAATTCTTAAAGGTTTGAGACAAAATTTATATGCATCTGGGCCAGAATTTCATAAGGAATTCAATGGTGGTGGTAGTTTTTTCAGATCACACTCCCTCCTCAAAACTCGATAGTGGTTTTGAAAATGACCTATAAATGCATTTTCTATGCTACAACTTGGTACAAGCATGGATTACATGGTGAATTAGCTCAAACACAACATATATGACATGTATGAGATGTTTATGATCAATGGACTTCAAATGCACACATATTTTGGTGAGTGCAAGTTGAGAGGCTTACCCTTCTTTGAGATTTTGGAGGTTTCTCTGCAATCTGCCAACCCTCTTGCTCCAGATATGATTTTATGCTTTGAACCACCTCAAATGATCCCTTGGATGCTTTTAGGATGATTGGAATCAGCTGGTACCTGCAAAAACACAAACTGTCCCTTTCTTGCAAAAGGGGTTAAAAGTGACCAAAATAGCAACTCCCTCAAATGGTGTTCCAGATGGTGGGAACCATTTGGGACAGTTCAAGGATGATATTTGGAGTGTGTTTGAGGTTTTATCTGGTTTGGAAAGTGACTGAATCAAGACATGGCTTAAAAAATGCAAAAAAGTGCTATTTTGAGGTTTTGAGAGGTGACTTTGTGATGTTGTGATTACAGGTCACTTTTGATGGTTTGCACAGCTTACATATGATATATATGAGGTGTGTGTGTGTGATTAGTTTGGGTGGAATTGCTCTCTAGCTCAAAAACTCAGAATTACTTGCTTTGGAAGGCAAGTTTGAGGTGAAAGAAGATATTTTGAGGAAATCATCTGTTTGATGGCTTTGGTGTACTCAAACTGAACACAATTGAGCTCTATTTATAGTAGAGCAAGTTTGTTTTGGGATCCACAGTGAATGGCAACTGCAGCAGGCGTTTGTTCAATGTTGGCCAATGGAAATGCAAGTCTCCTCTAGCCATTGACTAGAGGTTAGGGCACAGGGCTGTGGTTCCCTTGGTCTTGGATAAGTCTTGACTGATTTCAGATGAGAATGGCTCAGTCAATGCCACCTTGATGCTTCCATTGAATGCTTCAATCCAAATTTGGAGTCTTGTCCCTATTTTGGCCATTCTAGGTTCAACATGCTATTTCTTGTTCCATGGACTTTGGAGGTTTGGCTCAGTGATAGTCCCCTTTAGATTCAATCCTAAGATGTGTCCAAGAGGATAGGAGCATTTGAATTTGGCTGATTTTGGAAAATCGAGCAAAATTACAAATTCTGCCTTGCCTTGACAGATTTCAGCAAGGCAACATTCCAATGTCATATCTCATGACTCAAATGGAATTTGACAATGTTCTTGGTCATTTTGGAAAGCCCTTACATGATACAACAACTGTTTGAACATGTTTGTTTTTGATCTCTTTTGAATCCAAGTGAAAAATCCCCCTACATTTGGCAAAAAGTGAAGGCAGATTCTGACTTAGTGAAAATTTCACTAAGTGTTGGAAAAAGTGACATTTTCATTTTTCAGCCATTTTGATCACTCCATAACTCAAAATCCTTAATGAATTGGACTTAGGTCTAGTTGAAGCTTTTGTAGAGGGTAATGAGGGCTACAAATCCATATTTGGATGGGAAAATGGCCTTGTGGTTTAGGAATTATGATCCTCCAAAGTTGGTACCCTTGTCACTTTATTTTTAACTTAGAAAATTTTCTAAGTTTTTATGGTTACCCCTTTTACAAGTTATCCAACTTTTCTTGATTTTTCTTGATGAATGATTATTCAAATCATACATTAACATCATTTTAGGGTTAAAAATCCATTTTGGTGAAAAATCTCAAAAAGTCAAAGTTGACTTTTGTGCACAGTTGACTTTTTATCAGATGAATTCCAAACTGTGCCATTCTTCATAAAATCATGTCCTTGACCTAAATCAAACTTGATGGACATATTCCATGGGTGTCATAGGGCATATTGAATCATGTCTTAGGGCTTGGGAGCATGTCCTGGTCAAAAGTCAAAGTTACAATTGACTTTTTACTTAAAACCCTAATTGTGGTGCAGATGAAATTGAGACTTGTTGCTCAAGCTTCTTGGATTAATCCATTGTTCCAAATGGATCAATATGGTATGTTAGAGACCCTCAAACCCTCTCTTGAGGTCTTGGTTCATGATTTGTCCCAAAAGTCAACTTAGGGGTGAATTAGGTCAAGAAACCTTAATTCCTGATTTTTGATATATGCATCCCCTGAGGCAAAATTGACTTGATGAATGGGTCCATGAGGTTCCATGAAGTATATTAGGTTGTGTTTTGGATCTTTGGCTTGTGTCCAGATGAAATTTTTCATCTGGAGGCCCTGGTCGACCAAAACCCTAATTTGGTGATACTGGCGATCTTGAGACTTGATCCACCTAAAAGGGAGCAGCCTTGTGCTTAATCCTTGAAGTGGGAGTCCTTTTGATCCATTGTGGATATTTTAGAGTGTAGACATGTTGAATATCATGTCATTCCTTGATTGATCCTTTGTCTAAGGCTCTGAAAAGGGCTCGAAATCCTAATTTTGATTGTAGTGGATGCTTACCCATCTTTGGGGAGACTGATGAAGCATAATGGTTTCTCCATACTGTGATGGTGATTCTCACAATGATGGAAAATCTTAGTGGTCAAAATTTGGGGTATGACAGATGCCCCTATTTAATCTTCTTGGACCCAAAGGTGTGAATGACGAAGGTATTCGGGCATTCGAGGTGCAAGAGGATTAAATATCGGAATACCCGAAATTTTGATGGTGGTTATGAATGATAGCTTACGCATTCATCTTCTTTTGCTGAGCAATGATGCTTAGAAAAGGTAAACTTCCCCTCGATCCTGGTCTTCATCCAAGGAACTGGTCTCAGTTTTCTTTTGTCAACCTCCCCCCCTTGTTCCTGGTTTCCTACCAAGGAACTGGTCTTAGTTTCTTATTTAAACTTCCCCTCGATCCTGGTTTCCTACCAAGGAACTGGTATTAGTTTCTAATTTAAACTTCCCCTCGATCCTGGTTTCCAACCAAGGAACTGGTCTTAGTTTCTGATTTAAACTTCCCCTCGATCCTGGGTACCTACCAAGGAACTGGTCTTAGTTTCTTTTGTCAATAAACTTTATTGACAAGGAACGCTATTTGTAGCGGATTTCCTTCAAACTTCTCGCCGAATTTTCCTGGGGAGATGCCATTTGATGGAAAAAGCTTTGATGTCAGACTTGCTGGAGAACCCAGTCGTCTGAGTTGTAGAGTTGCACAAACTTCTCTGTTGGAGACGCTATTTGTCGATTCTGCTGGGGAAAGCGAGTCTCTTGAGAGACTGTTTTTGTTTGGGGGCTTACATCATACTTTTCTCAGGATCTTTCCGGAGAAATGCCATATGATGGGATCCAATTTTGAGGTGCCGATGACCTTTTTATCAGTGGTTCTTTTGGAGAAAAACTGTCGTATTGCCGAAGCTCCGGTTAAGAGGCTTTCTCTGGGTATTTTCCTTAATCTGGGAAAGCAAGGATATCATCTTCAATGGCGAAGAGTGATATTTGTTGAAAGTTTTCTTGTTCCTTAGAGGTTCAAGTTATCAAAGTGGTCAAGGACCGTCTCTACTCCAGAGATAAACGGGAGAGAGATTGCTTAGATGATTCACTTCCTAACGAGGAAAGGTTTGACAACTCAATTGAGAGAACTTTTATCACCAGGGGACAAGACCGACTAGAGTGATAGTGATGCAATATGAAATATGAATGCAAATCAATAATGCAATGATGCATGTATGTTTATGCTGACAAGACTGACGCGACGTACTGACTAAAAGATGAACAAGACTGGAGACTCGGCCATCGCGGGGCGAAGAAGTACCGTTGGTCTAAAAGTAGCAATTCTACCTTGCTTAGGAGAAGTAGTCCTCACGGGGAATACCGGTGATCGGGCTTAGGAGATGAGAACTTGGCCGAAGCGTGTCAGAAGAAACAAGGTCTCTGACACAGTTGATCCCTTCATTCAGGCGTACTGGGTTAGAAGGAGTACTTTGATTCTGCACTTTGAGGTTCGATCACTTCTGGAGAAGCGACCGATGTTCTTCTGATGTTCAACAGTCAAAAGAAATTGCCGTCTTTGTTAAAAGCAGAAAAAAGTTTTAACAAGTAAATTCATTTTTGTTTCATTTCAAGAATCGTTGATCATGTTAAAATGCCGTTCTGTAAAGCTAAAACAAATAAGAATTACAAACAAAAGCACAAGGGCTCAAATTTTATTGATAAGATGGAGATCAGCCAAACGCGTGATTCCAAAGAGTATATACAAAGTTAAAAAAAATGGTAATTTACAGGGAAATGGGCTACGTTGAAACATAACGATCACTATCCTTCTACCAACTTTGAATTCGGGACATCCTGAGCTTCTGTCAAAGATGACCTTGACTGGAGTTTTCTGACAGATAATGTAACTGTTGCTGCTGAGGGATTCGCCTCTGTTGAACATAGTTACTTGCCATTACCCCTAACTTTTGCCTGGACTGTACTATGATGTTTCCAATCCATCGGAATAATTTTTTTTCATGTCTCTAACTTTTTCCTGGACCGCCCTTTCGGGTTTTCAATCCACCGAGACGTTTTTTTTTCTTTTTTTTTAGGCGAAGTATTTCTTGACTACATCAACATTCGTGGGGTAGGAAAATTCCTCTCCGTCCATGGTTGCAAGTCTCAAGGCGCCGCCTGAGAAAGCTTTCGTGACCACATATGGGCCATCATAATTTGGGATCCACTTGCCCCGAGAATCAGTGAGAAATGATTGTATCTTCTTGAGCACGAGGTCTTCTTTTCTGAAGACACGAGGTCGGACCTTTTTGTCGAACGCCCTCTTTATTCTCTGTTGATACAACTGACCGTGGCATAGTGCCGTTATTCTCTTTTCTTCGATCAGATTCAGTTCGTCGTGTCGACTTTGACACCATTCAGCTTCGGTGAGCTTAGCTTCCATCAATACTCGAATTGACGGGATCTCTACTTCTATAGGGAGCACTGCTTCCATGCCATATACTAGAGAGAAAGGGGTAGCCCCTGTTGAAGTGCGGACAGATGTGCGATAACCGTGAAGAGCAAAGGGTAGCATCTCGTGCCAGTCTTTGTAGGTTACGACCATCGTTTGAACGATCTTCTTGATGTTCTTGTTAGCCGCTTCTACCGCTCCGTTCATCTTTGGTCGGTAGGGAGATGAGTTATGGTGTTTAATCTTGAACTCTGAACAAAACTCTTTCATCATCTTGTTGTTCAAGTTAGATCCATTATCAGTAATGATCTCGCTTGGAACACTATAACGGCAGATGATATTGTTTTTGATAAATCGGACCACCACTTGTCGGGTTACATTAGCGAATGACGCTGCTTCGACCCACTTGGTGAAATAGTCAATGGCTACCAGGATGAACCGATGTCCGTTTGAAGCCTTAGGTTTTATCATGCCGATCATGTCGATTCCCCATATGGAAAATGGCCATGGGGAAGAAAGAAATTTGAGATGTGATGGCGGTACATGAATTTTGTCGGAGTATATCTGACACTTGTGACATTTCCTCATGTACTTGTAGCAGTCGGATTCCATGGTCAACCAGTAGTATCCTGCTCTTAGAACTTTTCTCGCCATTGTATGTCCATTGGCATGAGTGCCAAAGGATCCTTCATGAATTTCTTTCATAAGCATGCCTGCTTCTGGTCTGTCGACGCATCGGAGCAAGACCATGTCAAAATTTCTCTTATAGAGAATGTCACCGCTCAGGAAAAAGTTTCCAGCCAATCTTCTGAGGGTTTTTCTGTCTTTTCTGGATGCCCCAGGTGGGTACTCTTGTCTCTGAAGAAAGCATTTGATATCGTGATACCAAGGTTTGTCGTCTATGACTGCTTCAATCGTAAAGATGTGAGCGGGCCTTTCAAGGCGCATGATGTCGATCTTAGGTATGTCATTCCATTGACCTACACTAATCATGGAAGAGATAGTGGCTAATACATCAGCCATGTGATTCTCATCACGAGGGATGTGATGAAACTCAACTCTGTTGAAGAAAGGTAACAACCTTCTTGCATAATCTTTGTAAGGAATCAATCCTGATTGGTATGTGTTCCAATCTCCTTTTATCTGGTTAATAACCAAGGCTGAGTCGCCATATACGTCCAAGTTTTTGATCCTTAAATCAATCGCTTCTTCGAGACCCATAATACAAGCTTCGTATTCGGCCTCGTTATTCGTACGTTTGAACGTAAGTCTGGCAGTGAAAGGAATGTGGGTACCCTGAGGGGTAACAATGATTGCCCCAATTCCGTTTCCATAATGATTAACTGCTCCGTCAAAGATAAGTCCCCATTGGGAACCTGCTTCTGGCCCTTCACTGGGTAACGGTTCATTGCAATCTTTCATTTTTAGATACATGACATCTTCGTCTAGGTAGTCAAACCCGATTGATTCTTGATCGTCAATCGGTTGATGAGCTTAATGATGGCTAAAACACTCCCCTTAACGGCTTTTTGAACGTGGTACTCTATGTCATATTCTGATAACAGCATTTGCCAACGGGAAATCCTTCCCGTGAGAGCAGGTTTTTCGAAGACATACTTGATTGGATCCATTTCGGAGATTAACCAAGTAGTATGACAAATCATGTATTGGCGAAGACGTTTGGCTGCCCAAGCCAAAGCACAACAAGTTTTCTCAAGCATTGTGTACCGAGTTTCACAGTCGGTGAACTTCTTGCTTAGATAGTAAATGGCAGACTCTTTCCGTTTAGTTTCATCTTGTTGGCCAAGTACACACCCCATTGAGTCCTCTAGAACTGTGAGGTAAATGATCAGTGGTCTTCCTTCACTGGAGGTGATAGAATCGGAGGATTCAACAGATATTCCTTGATACTGTCGAATGCGGTTTGGCAATCTTCTGTCCAAACGCAGTCCTGGTTCTTTTTCAGTAATTTGAAAATCGGCGCACACGTGGCGGTCATAAGGAATATGAATCTGGAGATGTAGTTCAAACGTCCCAAGAATCCTCTGACTTGCTTTTCAGTTTTTGGAGAAGGCATTTCTTGAATGGCCTTGACCTTGTCAGGATCAACCTCAATCCCTTTCTGGCTGACGATGAACCCTAAGAGTTTCCTTGAACGGACACCGAAGGTGCACTTGTTGGGATTCAAGCGGAGCTTGAATTTTCTTAGACGTTCGAACAATTTTGACAGATGTTCAATGTGCTCACTCTCTATTTTTGATTTTGCAATCATATCATCGACATATACCTCGATTTCTTTATGTATCATGTCATGAAACAGAGTAGTCATGGCCCTTTGATAGGTTGCCCCGGCGTTCTTCAAACCGAACGACATTACCTGGTAGCAAAAGGTGCCCCATGGGGTAATGAATGAAGTTTTCTCCATGTCTTTCGGCGCCATTTTGATCTGGTTATAGCCCGAGAACCCATCCATGAAGGAAAAAACTTTGAACTTTGCTGTGCTGTCTACCAGCATGTCAATGTGTGGTAAAGGAAAGTCGTCCTTTGGACTTGCCTTGTTCAGATCCCTGTAATCAACACACATTCTGACCTTTCCGTCCTTTTTGGGAACGGGTACGATGTTGGCTAACCATTGAGGATATTCTGATGTGGCAAGGAAACCTGCGTCGATCTATTTCTGTACCTCCTCTTTGATTTTGATGGCCATGTCCGGATGAGTCCGTCTCAACCTTTGCTTTACTGGCGGACATTCCGACCTTAACGGTAAGCGATGTTCCACGATGCTGGTATCCAACCCTGGCATATCCTGATAGGACCAAGCGAATACATCGGGGAATTCTTTGAGAAGCTTTATCAAACCCTCTCTGGCAATGGGACTGAGCAGTGCCCCAATCCTGATTTCTTTTCCCTCTTTTTTTGAACCCAAGTTTACCGTTTCCAACAGCTCTTTGTGAGGTTCAATGGACCTTTCCTCTTGTCTGAGTAATCGGGAGATCTCTTCTGGAATTTCGTTGTCAGATTCTTCTTCAGCCTCGAATACCGGGAACTCAAAGTTGGGAGAAGGCATCAGATCGTATGTGTCAACGGGGTTTAAAACAAGCAATCTGCATGACGTGATGATTCGTGTTTAGAAGAGATAGAGAAAATGCAAAAGTGTGTGTAATGTTTTATTTTATTACTGCTTGTTTTTATGATTGAATTGTTTTTTAGGATTACCATTTTCTGAAAAAGCAAAAAGAGAAAACAATAATTAATGCGGAAATTACAGAAAGACGTTATTTTATTAATGAACAAGTTGATTCTTGAAACTACAGCCCTATAAAATAAAACTCTGTCGCTTTGGACTAAGCGAAGAGGGAAATTTTACAGAAAGCGAGCCCTATCAAAACATCCGTTTCACCTGGGAAGGGTGAAAGGTTAAAGATGGCAATTACTTTGACTGATGAACGACCTTTGAAACCTCGACGGCAACCCATTGGCGGCGAACTCCTCGGTGAATCACAAAGACTAGCACCTTCTTTGATTTGTCTTCAGAAATGACGTTGATTTCTGGTGGAGTAGGATCATTGGAATCTGTCTCCCAGGCAAAATAGTCGTAGGAGGATTCCTCTGTTGTATTATGCAGAGTATTTGTGTTCTCAGCTGTATCTCCCCATCCAGTAGGCTGGACATCTTCGAGCCTGATACGAGAGCTTTTGGGAGTGGTGTACTTGACCATGAAGTCGTATTTTCCACTTGGTTCTCCCAAGGTGTCCCAAACTTCTTTGGGACTGGAGGAGTCATCTCTCTCGATGACGTTGACCTCGGGAAAATCATAGTTGATGAATTCAAGTCCTGCAAACGTTGCGAATTCATCTTCATGTTGAGTAGTTTCTGAATGACCTGAGTGTTGATCCTATGACATGGTGGGGACACAGGTATTCTGTTCAATGATGCTCAGCTGATTTTCATTGCTCGGCTGACTCTCTTGCCCCAAGTTTCCTGGGTAAGGCTGCCACATTGGCAGACCATCCATTGGGCCATAGTAGTCGTGGTCAAAGTTGTCTTTCATCGGAGTGTCCTCCTCTAATGAATTCGGCGGAGCACGACATCCTTCCGGATCACAATCTCCATATATCATTTCAACGTCTGACCTTGGTATAAATCTCGGACTCTGTGCGGGATAGCAAAATGGCGTAGGCACTTCTTCCTGAGACATATAACCGTCCTCATTAAGATAGGACTTCCACTCTTCATCTGTATCGGAGGGATCTTCCTCATTGATAGCATGTACTGCTTGAGACACTGGGTGAAGGAAACCCCCACTGTGGAAGAAATTTTGAAGGGGATGAAGACTTTCATCGCTGGCAGCTGTCTGGGTACAGGTTGCAGAAAAACCAAGACCCTTCTTTGTTGTATTGCTAGTAGGAATGACAAGCTGTCCCTATCCGGTTGTATCGGCACTCTCGACCGCTTTAATAGCATCGTTGTATGAGGAAATCGAGGTTCCACCTTTGAAATGATTGTCCTTGCTTACCGACAGTGCTTGGAACTGAGTTCCAATAACCTCCTCGGGTTCTACACAAGTAGATGATGACAAGTTGCTTACAAGCAAGGCCTGTTCTCCACAGACTGTGACAAGTTGATCGTTCTGAACGAACTTTAGCTTTTGGTGGAGGGTCGAAGTGACCGCTCCAGCCTGATGTATCTAAGGTCTTCCTAATAAACAACTGTACGTTGCCCGAATGTCCATGACCTGGAAAGTGACTTGGAAAGCGTGAGGACCGATAGTTATGGGAAGATCAACTTCGCCGATAACTGTTTTCTGGATCCGTCGAATGCTTTGACGACGACCTCGCTGATTCTCATCGGAGGACCTTTGAATGATAATTGCATCAAAGTGGACTTCGGCATAACATTCAGGGCTGACCCTGTGTCTACCAGTATGCTGGCTAAAGCATCGTCCTGGCAGTTAACTGTGATATTGAGTGCCATGTTATGACGGCGACCCTCTTCGGGTAATTCCTCATCACTAAATCCCAAATTATTGCCGGAAGTGATGTTAGAGACAATGCTATCGAACTGTCTGATTGTTACATCCTGTTCCACAAAGGCTTGCTCCAAGACTTTCTGTAGAGCCTCCCTATGCGCTTCTGAACTGAGTAATAGTGATAACACCGAGATCTTTGAAGGAGTCTGTAATAGTTGATCAACAATGTTGTATTCACTCCTTTGGATGAGCTTCAGCATCTCATCATTATTTTTCAAAAGGTCGGGATTACTGGAATGACCAACTGGTGGATCAGGAGCTTTTGTCTGAAGTTCCTTTTCCTTGTTAAGTTCTCCAACTCCTCGGTTGAAGATTCGACCACTCCGTGTTACACGACTGATGTCTGCAATATTCACGACAGAGGGTAATGGAATTTCCTTTCCATTTTCAACTGTCATTGCACCGTATTTGTAAGGGATAGCCTTAGCTGATTCATATGGTAGTGGTCCCGGTAGATAGATGACTATGGGAACCTTCTGATTTTTCTGACCATCATAAGTGATCTCGATTCGTTCCCGGTTGGGAACTTTAGATTCGTCAAGTAGAGGAATAATGGCAAAAACATCCCTGGTCCTGTGATGACCAGAGATCGTGACAACATCCTCAACTTGCTCGGCAAGGTAGTTCAGCGTCCAGTCAATGGGTCCAGAACCCGGATATGGACGAATTTCTCCACGATCGACCTAACCCTGAAGAGCTGCTCTCACAAGGTAACACCCTTGGTTACTTTCCGAACAGACGCTACAACTGTCATAGTTGTGTGGTGGCACCTGGCCACGCCCACTTTGAATACAATGTAACCTCACTAGGTTAGCTTCCACTGATCAGACATCCTGACTTTGACGCCGAGTGGGGTTTCTATTACTGATACTAATCTGCTGAGTATCTTCATCCATATAGATTGACATCCACCAGTGATTTAACAAGTGCTGAAGTGCCTCTTGGACAAGGGTACAACCTCGATCATTTTCGCAACCCGCTTTACAGTTTTGATAGTCATGTGATATTAAGAATCCGAGTCGGACGTGCTCAGCATGTGACTCTACCAGGTTGGTATTCATTATGCGAATATCAAAGATCTGAACCATGTTGATATGATAGGAATTCCTATCATGGTAGTCTTGGATCCATCCAAGATCCATCTGACGCTAGAGGGCCTCCTGTATGAAAGAGCATCCCTGTTTGTTTACCGAGCAAATCAGACAGGAAATGTAATCGTGTCGTGGCAGATTATGATACTGGCTTTTCCTTGAGTGCATTGCCACCAAGTTGACATTCATTGCACGGATTTCGTGGTTCTGAATGACGTTAGAATTCGTGTAGACCATGTTAACTCCACAAACTCGGTGCTCTTGGATCCATCCAAGATCCATTTGTTCCTGTAGAGCTGCTTGCACCACAGAACATCCTTGGTTGTCTTTAGAGCAGATATCACACTGATGATAGTTATGAGGTGGCACATGGCCATATCCACTATGTCTACAATGCATCTTGACCAGATTGGTCTTTAACAAGAGTACATCGTGAATTTGATAGACATTGTTAGTCTCTCTCTCAATCAGATTGACTGCAACTTTCTCGTGTTGAGGCAGCGGGTTCGTGAGAACATTAGGATTCGTATCCTTGAAAGATAAGACCCCGCTCCTAACAAGTTTTTGCACGTCAGACTTGAAATTGAGACAAGTCTCTATGTTATGCCCTAAACCTCCTTGATGATAAGGGCATGTTTAATCCACCTTAAACCAAAAAGGCAGATTTTCTGGTACTGTAAGAGGAGATTTAGTCTGAATGTGCCCCTTAGCCAGTAGTAATGGAAACAACTCTGCGTACGTCACGGGTATAGGATCAAATCCTGGTGGCCGTGTTGTACAATTGTTGTTGTATGGAGGACGAGCCTGCTGAAGAGGCTGTTGTGTCCTTTGCTGGTCAGGTTGGTTCTGCGCAACCTGAGGTTGATACGTAGGAATAGGCGCAGGGTTGATAGTAGGAGTCACAACTGCTACCGGTTGATAACGTTGCCTTTGCTTTCCGAGAGAAATATTCCCAATATCTTGCTCTTTTTTCTTAGGGAGAGCACTACCGTATTTTTTAGTACCGCTCGTCGATCCAGGGTCTTTTACCAAACGTCCTTCTCGGACGGCTTCCTCAAGACGTACGCCCATGCCGACCATTTCGGTGAAATCACTGGGCGCACTGGCAACCATTCGGTCATAGTAAAATGAGCTTAAGGTCTTTAAGAAGATCTTTGTCATCTCTTTTTCCTCAAGAGGTGGACAAATTTGAGGGGCAATTTCACGCCACCTTTGAGCATACTCCTTAAAGGTTTCCTTATCCTTTTGTGACATTGATCTGAGTTGATCTCTGTCGGGTGCCATGTCCAAATTGTATTTGTATTGTTGGACGAAGGCAGTACCAAGATCTCTGAATGTACTGATCGTAGTACAGTTTAAACCCATGTACCATTTTAATGCGGCACCGGTTAAACTATCCTGAAAGTAGTGAATCAGTAGGTCCTGATTCTCCGTCTGAGCTGACATACGCCGAGCGTACATCACCAGATGGCTCTGAGGGCAAGAGTTACCCTTGTATTTTTCAAAGTCGGGCAGTTGAAATTTGTGCGGAACTTTCACATTTGGGACCAAGCAGAGATCTGCGGCGTCCTTTCCAAATAGATCCTGACCGCGAATGGCTTGCAGCTCCTTCTGCATTTAAAAGAATTGCTCCTGGAATTCCTCCATTCTGTCAAACATAGTTTCCTTCTTACCAGAAGGTGTCTGTGGAATCTGTCCTTCCGGGACAGTGTGCACCACAGGGGGTGGGACCGTGACTACGACAGTGAGTCTTGGCGTTTCCCGAAGTTTGTAACCTTCAGGAGTCTTCAGTATGCCCCTGGCATCTTCGCTTTTCCGAAGTTTGTAACCTTCAGGCCCAACAGTTTCTGTTGTGATTCCCTGATCTTCAGTGATCGGCGGAACATATCCTTTCGGGATATAGTTAACAGGCATGCCCCAAGGACGATCTTTCAGTATTTGATACCTAGGATCATACTTTTCCACTACGGGCGTTGAGGTGATCTCTGAGATCACAGTTCTTTGTAGCTGAGCTTCTTCCATGGCTTGCATGTCGTTACGAAGCTTTATCATAACCTCTCTCAGAGCGTCGATCTCTTCTTTCAACTCTCTATTTTCTTCCTCAAGATCATCCATCTTTTTCTGACGATTGACCCGAGTATTATACAAATGAGACAGTTTGACTCTAGAACCGAGACACAAACGTGAGATTCGTAGGTAAGAAGAATACACGATGTGAGAATGATGAATGCAATGATTATATTAATTGTTTATTGGTTTAATCAAAATAAACTTCGACAATTAGATTGCAAATATCAAACAGTGGGGAAACCCCTTTTTATTGAAATTCAAAGGATTACAGAAATGGAACATCTTCCTTTTCTTTGACCGGGGCTCTTGGGCCGTTGTCGGGTTGTCATTCCTTTGCCAAGTGAAAGGAGCGAGCAGATTCCTTTGGTCATCTTGATTATCCACAGCATGTTGCTCTAAAATCTCAATCAGAGCATCTTTCTCTTTCAGTAATTGCTGTATTCTGATGCACTCTACGTCGAGGGTGCGGTACTTGTTCTTCCAAGACCTCCTATCCCGTTGAACTTTGTTGAGAGTAACCTGAAGCTTTTTGGTTTCCGTCATGAAGTACATGACAGATTCCCTCGGAGGAAGAATTCCGTAACGAGGATAAGGCATCTTTAGCTTGAGAGCTCTAGTTTGTACCCAATGGAGATAAGGCTCCACCGAGACACAGTCCGGTTTTCCTAGAGACTCTCGTCCTTTCTTATGAACATGCTTCCAAGCGTGCACTATTTCCATCTTTAGTGCTCTGTCATTTTCTCCTTCCTTGAAGAAAAGACCTTCCAGATGAACACCCAGTGGGATGTGTCTCATCGGGTATCCAAATTGACGGCGAACCAATACCGGATGGTAGTTGATTCCTCCCTTAGTTCCTATGAGGGGTATGTTGGGGAAGTTTCCACAACGATCAATGATTCTGATTCCATCATAGATCCTATTACACCAATCTATATCATAGTTGGTAAGAGACATGATCTTCTGCGACCAACGCAAGGCACTCTTGCAATCCCAAAAAGCAGCAGACTTGGGCAAATGGGAGATAAACCATTTGTAAAGCAAAGGTACACAGCATGTGATCTCCCCTCCGCTGTACAAATTTCCCAAGTGTACAGAATGATACGCATCTGCGAGCAAAGTCGGCACAGGGTTTCCAATGAGAAAAACCTTAATGGAGTTAATATCGACGAATTTATTGATGTTGGGAAACAAAAATAACCCGTAGGTGAGCAAGACAAAGATGCTTTCAAAAGCAATCACGTTTCCTATACTAGCGAAGCACAGAGCTTTCTTTGTCAAGAACCGGGATGGCAAACCTTGGATGCCACCCTTAGTGGTTAAGTGAGTCCTAACCTTAGACTCGTCCAAATGAATTGCTCTTGCAATAGTCTGATTCTTTGGAATTTCTTCCAGTCCAAAAAATGGAGCTCGACCTGTAATGTGTAGATCGATCAGGTGAGAATACTCCTCTAGCGTTGGTGCGAGCTGGTAATCCGAGAATGTGAAACAGTGATAAACCGGATCATAAAACTGAATGAGCGCATCCAAGATTCCCTCAATCACATGGACTCCTAACAGTGGTAGCAGACCTCCGTGCTTGGCTCTGAAAGCCTCTGGGTTTGTGATCATCCTTGCTAACCTTCTCAAATCCTCTAGCTTTAGAACCTTGAAGGTAAACTGGTGAGTTCTCCTTCTACCGAAATCCATTGGCGTAATCCTTTTCTCTGATATTTGCAATCACAGTCTTAGTTTATTTTGAAAAAACAGAGAGACTAGAAGAGAATTTTTTTGAATGTTTTAATGTTTTTTAAATGAATGCATGAATGCAGCACACAAAAACATAGAAAAAACATGGGGTCAAAAGGGTCGTTGTCATGAAGTCAAGGCTCTACCCATCCCCAAAGGTTTATACTAGGGTGATTTTTGTACCTGTACTAATTATCATCAGCTCCTCCCAGGAAAGCAAAACAATAAGCGGATCGCCAGTGAGTTGTAGTGCAATCTTAGAGTAAGTGCCATTCACCGAGAATAGATCACCAGCCTCAAATGAGGGTAGTATCGCGTAACAACTATTTCTGATAGTTTCGCACTACGAAAGGGTTTGGCTCCTCAGCTTCTCAGACTTAACAACCGGCCCATTGTCTAGGTGAGAGAATGGGTTGCGTTGGTCAGCCTCCACTGAGGTTGATGGCCGACCCCGTCGCCATCACTTATCTTAAGTGTATACTCGATCTTTCCACATACGACATCACCCGCATTCCCATTAATAGAAAAATAAACACGTATAGCAATTAGGAAAAGCAGTATATATATTTGTCCTAATCATCCTAGACCTTTAAAGCTATGAATCCTATGTTCCTGACAGGAAATGGGTTCCCCGGCGGAAGCCCCAATCTGTGGTATTCACACAAGAGAATAAAAGGAAGACCGTGCCTAGATCTAACTTTGAAAGGCCCCACAGTGGGCGCCATTTTTCCTGTAGCGAGCGATTTTGGACGCGGTTCTTAAGCGCTGGTCGCTCTCTGCGGTTGAGCTTAAACTACAGGTCGATTCATTTTTTATCCTATTAAAGCTGATGAAGGAAGGGAAATATATGTCTCCAATTAACCCTGCTTGCATACTGAGTTTAAACAACGGTCTGTTAGGTTACGGATGCTATCAATGTGGGGGGGCCTTTGTACTGGTTATTTGTATTTTCGCCAATACTGGTTTTATCTAGACAGAAGGTTTCTAGCGGGGAACAAGGATTAGGATATTAGGACTGGTGCTTTTTTGAATTACTGCTTTTGATTGATGGAGATATGGGATTTGGGTTTTTTGTTGATTGTGCTCGCTAAGATCTTTCTTTCAATCTTATGCCTACGTATTCCCGTTTACCGAAACAGGGAAATCAGAGCGCTCGTAGTTCAATGGGAGGAAATTGGTTTTTGGTGTCTTGTTCAAAGCCCAAGACGTGAAGCGAAAGGTGATTTGTATCTTGTTCAAAGCCTAAGATGTGAAGTTGAAAGGTCTCAACTTTAGAGAGAATTTGTCATCTCTAAAGAGGGGGTTGTATGTCACAACTGTTTTATAAAGGAGAATTACTTTAACCGGGATTTGTGAATCCGGCAATGCCATAATTTCCTTTATAGGGGAGTTCTACCTGAAGGAGAAGACTTTAACTCAGTGTAGAGTAATGCCATCTTTCTTTAGGAATTTCTCATGCTAAAAGAGGGACATTGGCATGGATGTAGATGATCCAGAGGCTTGCCGCTTACAGCGATTAGATGAAAGGGGAAGGAGTTGTTGATGTTTGTGTACTCTGAACGAGGCACAACTTTGATGCTAAAAGGTTAATTGGATTAACCAGTGGTTTTCTTATACAAAGCCTAAGAGGAGGCTATTATGTGTCTCGTACAAAGCCCGAGAGAGAGGCTAAAAGGTTTTGGCCCGACGATGGAGTTGTAACGCCCCGTTTTGCCAATTTTATTTTATGGAGTCGTTTTGATTATTTTATTACTATTTTATTGTAATTTTGACTTTTGTGTGAAAGTGTGTTATTTTTAGTCGTGAATATATTTTATCGCGTTTTGGGATCGTTTGCGAGAAATTTGAGTGTAGGGGTATTTTGGGCATTTGGGTGTATTTTGTTAAGTTAGTAAAGAAAAGAAAAATAGAAATAGAAGGAAAAGAAAATTTGAGAGAAAAGTAGAAAGAAGAAAAGAGAAGAAAAGAGGAGAAGAGAGAAAGTGGAGAAAAAGCATGGGAAATCAAAGAGAACAAGTTTTAGGAATCGATTAATCGGGTAAGGGTGCGAAACTCGATTATACTATGATTGTGTATGATTATGTAAGTTTTGTGTGGATGTTTTGGTTGGTTTTCCATATGTTTCCGTTTATGCCGTATTTGACGAAATCGATAGAAACCGATGTTTTTACGGTCGAAAAGTCGTATAAATACATGTGTTGGTTGGTTATAGGTATGTGAGCTGCTGTTTAAAGTATCATGAAGTTTGGTTATGTTTTGGTTAGTTTTTGTTATGTTTCCGTTGTTTTATCCGTTTAGGTCGAATTGTAGGAAATCGATAGAAACCGATGTTTTCATGGTTAGAATTCGAAATAAATTACGTAGTTGTATCGAGTAAGGTTAGGTCGTCGTGTAGCGTGCTTTTTATTCGATTCGGTGATGTTTGAAAATTCTGTTTTGTCGGGGAAACTTCGGAAATTCATATCTCTTGAACCGTAAGTCGGTTTTGACCCCCGTTCGAAGCGTTGGGAAGCTAACGAGATGTTATTTCTAGGAAAAATGGTTTTGAGGTCTGAACCTGGTCCAATTAGAACAGTATTTTCAAACCGTATCGTAGTGTCGATTCTCCGGTTTATGTTTTTGCGTTATTTTGAAATATTCATATCTTCTTCGTTGTTTATCCGATTTAAGTGTTCTTTATATGGATGTGAAGCTAAAAATATGTTCTATGATTTGGTGAAGAAAAATATTATTTTTAGCCGACTTTATCGATTAATCGTGAATAGTTGTTTTTGATGAAATGTTATGATGATGATTTGTGGCCGAAAGGCAAGAAAATGCTAAGTGTGGAATTTGATGATATATGCATGATTGTGGATGTGTGTGTGCATGCAATGTGAATGTCATGAGTCATTGTATGCCAAGCATCATGAAATGCATTGTTGAAACGTCCTGAGTGACGATTTGGTTCCTGAGGGAATCCTCTATAACATCGTGGGCCTCGAAAATATGAGGCGCTGCCTGAGGACTTAAAGCGATGGGTATAGACGATTGTGGGCTCCTCTGGAGACTTAAAGCAATCCTTAACGTCGTGGGCCTCGAAAATACAAGGCGATGCCTGAGGACTTAAAGCGACGGGTGAACATCGTAGGCCCGACGGGGAGTTACTTGAGATTCTCAGTAACGAGCGATGGTTCCAATAGTTCTTGAGTGGACTAATGACGTGACATGATGTGACAAAGGAAGTCGGTACCGCATGGCATGTGCATAGAGTCGTGGTGTCGGCCTCTGTGCATTTGCATTCATCATGAGTCATTTGTGCATGAATTTGTGAATGTGATTTAATGAGATGGAATATGTGTGATTGTATTGTGAATGATTGATGGGTAGTGGTATTTGATACTTGTGAATTGTACTGTGTGTTGTTATAATTGATCTGTGTGTTTTGGTGGTGAGAATACGTTACTTGTGCATTTTTGGTGTTAATATATAATCTTATGCAATTATATTATGGTTGTTTTTCTCACCCTTCTGCTGTTTTATAACGCTCTATGAGGCGTTGCAGATTAGAGTTGCTGGAGGTATTCTTTTGTGAAGCATTGCGTCTTCATTCTTTTGTCGGCCGGCTCTGATATGTGACTCCGGGTAGCATAGGGTGGCCGTTTGTGATTGTTTTGTATATCTGATGATATATTTTGGTTGTACATTTATAACTTGATGTATGACAGGCATGTTTATATGTATATATGTATATATGTGTTCAGATTTTAGATTTTCCGCTTTAATTCTAATTTCTGAAAAGTGGGTGTAAGGAACAAAGTTTCCTCTGTATGATTGCTACCCCACAGTTGCATATCATTATGGGCAGGTGTTGCATGTTATGTGTATGTTTGGTTACTTTGATGTGATTCTCCCTTTCTATGCCATGATGTTTCAAATATACTCTGATCAATTTTCGAATTTTCTTTTTACCGCTTTAATTGCGTGTTAATTGGGGGTATAGATCGGGGGCGTCACATTAAGTGGTATCAGAGTCAGTCCGTGTCAGTTGTGTCTGTTGTGTTTGTTGTGTCAGTTGTGTCTGGCATATTGGACGAGTTGTTGTTAACCATAGTTCTGTATTTGGACGAACAGAATATGGCTGGTCGTAATGATGCTGCTTTGGCTGCTGCGATGGAAGCGATGACACGAGCTGTGCAGGGTGCACCGAATGCTTCCGGAAATGATGAGTTTAGAAAGAATAAGCCACCGGTTATTAAAGGGAAACATGATCCGGATGGTGCACAGTTGTGGTTGAAAGAGATTGAGAGGATTTTCAGAGTAATGGATTGTGACGAGGAGGATAAGGTGAGGCTGGGCACTCACATGTTGCATGAAGAGGCTGACGACTGGTGGATCAGTACTCGTCAAGTGTTAGAAGCTGATGAGGAGGAAGAAGATATTACTTGGGAGGTGTTTAGTCGAGAGTTCCTAAGGAAGTATTTTCCGGAAGATGTCCGAGGAAAGAAGGAGATTGAGTTTTTGGAACTGAAACAAGGTAACTTATCTGTTGTTGAATATACTGCTAAGTTTGTGGAGCTTGTGCAGTTTTATCCACACTGTGTGGAAGCGACAGCTGAATTTTCAAAGTGTGTGAAGTATGAAAGTGGCTTGCGTCCTGAGATAAAGCAGGCGATTGGTTATCAGAGGATACGAAGGTTTGCTGATTTGGTGGAATGCTGTAGAATTTATGATGAAGATAGTAAGGCTCGTTCAGCTCATTATAAAAGTGTAAGTGACAGGAAAGGGAAACAACAGTTCCGTGGTGGACCGTATGTGTCACCGGCTGATAAAGGTAAACAAAGGAGTACTTTTGATCGTAGGTCAGGTGGAGGTGGTATGTCTAATTCTCCTAGGTGTTTTAAATGTGGTGAATTGGGTCATCGCCAGCATGAATGTAGGAAGAAGGTGAATAAGTGTTCTAATTGTGGTGGTATTGGGCATGTCTTAGCTGATTGTAAAAGGAAGAATGTGGTGAAATGTTACAATTATGGGGAACCTGGTCACATTAGTTCGAAGTGTCCTAATCCGAAGAAGGCTTAGACTAGTGGGAAGGTGTTTTCGTTGGCGGGAACTCAGACTTCAAAGGCAGATCGTCTGATAAGAGGTACTTGCTTTATTAATAATACGCCTTTAATTGCTATTATTGATACTGGAGCGACTCATTCGTTTATTTCGTCTGAGTGCGCGAAGAGTTTGAATCTTGTGTTGTCGGTGATGGATTTTGAGATGGTTATTGATACTCCAGCGATGGGGTCAGTGACTACTTCTTTGGTGTGTCTAAATTGTCCTTTGGCCATTTATGGCAAAGACTTTGTGATGGATTTAGTGTGTTTACCATTGGAAGGTTTAGATGTGGTGTTGGGAATGAACTGGTTGCAATTTAATCGGGTGCACATTGATTGTTATCATAAGCTTGTAAGGTTTCCTTCTCTTGAGGAAGATGAAGACTCGAGTTTCTTGTCTACTAAAGAGTTGAAGAAAATTTTAGCGGACGAAGCTCAATTGTTTGGTTTGTTTGCATCATTAACTGTGGATAGTCAAGTTTCTCTTGATGTGTTTCCTGAGGATATTTCAGATGTGCCGCCAGAGAGAGAGGTGGAATTTTCGATAGATCTAGTTCCTGGTACTAGACCTGTTTCTATGGCACCTTATAGAATGTCGGCATCTGAATTGGTGGAGTTGAAAAAGTAGTTGAATGAGTTGTTGGAAAAGAGGTTCGTGAGACCAAGTGTTTCTCCTTGGGTTGCTCCAGTTTTGTTAGTGAAAAAGAAAGATGGGAGTATGCGATTATGTATTGATTATCGCCAGTTAAACAAAGTGACGATTAAGAACAAATATCCGCTTCCAAGGATTGATGATCTGATGGATCAGTTGGTTGGTGCTTGTGTATTTAGTAAGATTGATTTGAGATCGGGTTATCATCAAATAAGAGTGAAAGAAGAGGATATTCAGAAGACGGCCTTTAGAACACGGTACGGTCATTATGAATATTCGGTGATGCCGTTCGGGGTTTCTAATGCGCCTGGTGTGTTTATGGAATACATGAATCGGATTTTCCACGAGCATTTGGATCGTTTTGTGGTGGTGTTTATTGATGATATTTTAATCTATTCTAAGTCTCGGGAAGAACATGCAGAGCATTTGTGTATTGTTTTGCAGGTTTTGAAGGAAATGAAGCCTTTTGCCAAATTGTCCAAGTGTGAATTCTGGTTGTCTGAGGTGAGTTTTCTTGGGCACGTAATTTCAGGTAATGGTATTGCTGTGGATCCATCTAAAGTAGAAGCAGTTCTACAATGGGAGGCTCCTAGATCCGTTACTGAAATTCGAAGCTTTTTGGGTTTGGCTGGTTACTACCGGAGGTTCATTGAAGGTTTTTCTAAGCTAGCTCTTCCTTTGACGCAGTTGACTTGTAAGGGCAAAGCATTCATTTGGGATATTCAATGTGAAGAGAGTTTTTGTGAGCTGAAGAGAAGATTGACGACAGCTCCGATTCTTATTTTACCTAATCCTAATGAACCATTTGTTGTGTATTGCGATGCTTCTTTAATTGGTTTGGGTGGTGTTTTGATGCAGGAAGGTAAGGTTGTAGCTTATGCTTCAAGGCAGTTAAGAGTTCATGAGAAAAACTATCCTACTCATGATATTGAATTAGCGGCTGTGGTTTTTGTGTTGAAGATATGGAGGCATTATCTCTATGGTGCGAGGTTCGAGGTCTTTAGTGATCATGAAAGCTTGAAATATTTATTTGATCAGAAAGAGTTGAGCATGAGGCAGCGGAGATGGTTGGAATTCTTGAAAGACTACGACTTTGGCTTGAATTACCATCCTGGTAAAGCTAATGTGGTAGCCGATGCATTGAGCCGGAAATCTTTGCATATGTCCGCATTGATGGTTAAGGAGTGGGAACTTTTGGAATCGTTTAGAGATTTGAGTTTGGTTTGTGAAGTGACGTCGGTTAGTGTGAGACTTGGAATGTTGAAAGTTACGAATGAATTTTTGATGTCGGTTAGTGAGAAACAAAAGTTGGATTTGAAATTTGTTGATTTGATGATGAATGAGAATGTGGATTTCAAGGTTGATAATTTTGGTGTTTTGAGATTCCGTGGTCGTATTTGTATTCCTGATGATGCGGAGTTGAAAAGAATGATTTTGGAGGAAGGACACCGAAGTAACTTAAGTATTCATCCGGGAGCGAATAAGATGTACCAAGATTTGAAGAAGATTTTCTGGTGGTCTGGTTTGAAAAGAGATGTGGCTCAGTTTGTGTATGCATGTTTGACTTGTCAGAAATCGAAAGTGGAACATTTGAGACCTAGTGGTTTGTTGCAACCGTTGGATATTCCTGAGTGGAAATGGGATAGCATTTAGATGGATTTTGTGACGGGATTACCGAACACTCAACGTGGGCATAATGCTATTTGGGTGATTGTGGACAGGCTGACTAAATCGGCGCATTTTATTCCGATTGACATCAGTTTTTCTTTGGAACGGTTAGCTGAGATCTATATCAGTGTGGTGGTGAAATTGCATGGGGTTCCTTTGAGTATTGTTTCTGATCGAGATCCTAGGTTTACTTCGAGATTTTGGGAAAGTTTACAGAAGGCTTTGGGTTCTAGATTGAGGTTGAGTTCGGCTTATCATCCGCAGACGGATGGTCAGACCGAAAGAACGATTCAGTCTTTGGAGGATTTGTTGAGAGCGTGTGTTTTGGAACAAGGTGGT